>OX439038.1:26273229-27756578 GCA_949317995.1 Acholoe squamosa
CAACAGTGCATATGACATTGTAATGAATTAGTCTATATGTGTGGATATAGGATCCATACAACCAGTGAGGTTTGTATGCAAACACATGTACATTGCTATGATAATCATATAACACATCTCATACATGGGTTGCATTGAGTTCATAGTTGCAAGGAATGTGAATGTGAATGGTATTCCCAAAGCCATCCAAACTTGGAGGACAGCTCTTGTCCACCATGGTAAACTGGAACTTCTGGAGCATGGGGGTCAACATGATGTAAAGCTCCTTCCTTTCCAGCTGCTCCCCTAAGCATATACGCTTTCCTGAAATATTAAGTTGACAGTTGTATAAAATCGAATGACTGCTAAAATACCATCTTGAGCAATTTTGATTCCAGGTAAATACACAGTTCTTTCAAAAACGAAATCAGTTTGGACACTAAAGGGGTGCTTTGGGGTTATTTAATAGCAACGAACCAAAGGTTTATGTAAATATAATTGTTTAGTCTATGAATATAGTATTTCTAACAGATTCACTGAATAAAGTACAGCTTATTAAAATAAAGGAGTATACTTGTGGAAAAAGGTATGAAGGCTGGGTTCTTGGTCAGTTTGCCCTCCTCATCGAACCACCTGTCAGGGTTAAAGGTATCGGGGCCTTTCCAGTACTTGGGGTCCCTCAAGGCTGTGTCAAGATTCATTACAATTGTGCCGCCTTTGGGGATATCATACCCTGCCAGTGTGGTATCTACAGCAGCACAGTGCCAGACAGAGGGGGGCACTGAAAGGAAATAACCATATATATATATATATATATATATATATATATATATATATATATATATATATATAAGTTATCTCGCTACCAGGGAATAATAATACCGGTAATAACGATGATAGTAATGATGATAACAGTAATAATAATATATGATTCAGTAGTAATAAAAATGATCATATCACAGACACATGAGTTTGGTGGGTTACTGACCTTGGGGCTATCAGCACCATACATGCCTTTATTAAAACAACTATAATAATTAGTTGACAATAAGCATAGTCAGTAAAATGCATAATATAATAACAATAGTACAGTCATAACAATAGTAATAACAATAGTAATAACAATAGTAAAATTTAAAATTCCAGGGAACACCCAGTGTGGTGTTACCTGTACAGGTGAAAACGAGCCAATTGGCCGTTACATTGAAAACTCCCCCTTATATACTGGAGGAGTGTTTACCATGACGTCATGCTATGACATCATAGATACCAATGCGCGCTGCAAATAGTTCCTAACCGTTCGCGGCTAATTATATATATATACACGAGTGTATATAGTTCCATAAGTTATCTCGCTACCAGGGAATAATAATACCGGTAATAACGATGATAGTAATGATGATAACAGTAATAATAATATATGATTCAGTAGTAATAAAAATGATCATATCACAGACACATGAGTTTGGTGGGTTACTGACCTTGGGGCTATCAGCACCATACATGCCAAACACCTAAACACGCCAAACACATGTGAACAAACACATACCAATCAACAATGCAAGTCTATCTAATTCCAAAAGTTCATTTTTATGATTATGTAAATATGTAAAAACAGAATTAGATTTCCAATTTACCTTTTTCTTATTGGAGTCTACACTGAGTCCAGCATCCTTTAACATAGTAGCACCTCCATGCCTAAGAGAGTGAGTGGAGACCGAACCTTTGATACCAGCACGTAGAGATAAAGATTTCAATCTCAAATTAATATATTGGTATTGTAGAGGAACACCATTAATATTAAATAATAGTTCCCTAACACCCCTACCTAAGCACAATTTTCCTAAGTCTGCACAAGGACATAACAATGAGGTATCGTCCCTACATAAATATATAGTAAAAGAATGGGTACCAAGCTGGTCCGTTTTAGAAGTTCTAATGCGAAGGCTAGCATAACTTTTCCATACTTTAACATCACCTACCCATAGTGTATGGGGAGACAACACGACATGCCCTATCCTGAGGACACCTCTAAAACATAAGAGAATAGCTAACCAAAATTTTAAGTCAGCCCTGCTGGAGAGATCCAAGTATGACCTAATACATAACATTTCATTTGGACTCAATGGGTGAATAACCCTAGTAGGAATAGAATAATTTCTATCAATACCATCCAACACCTTTTTTAGCATGAAATTACCGCTATGGTCTAAGCCACCTGAGAGTTTTTGATGATACCAAATGGACGATAAATAGTTCCTTACAGAAGAAGGTTTAATATATTCAGATAAATATACTGCATACGTAGCAGCCTGAGAGGGAGAACAAGGAAATCTAGATAATTTAAATTGATTACAAAATTTTTTATACCTGTTAAGTTGTTGTTTCCTTGTTCTCCTCATGTTCTCTGATACACCCTTCGTTAAAAGACACTCTTTTCTTTTTTGCAACCTTTTCCATTCTGGAATCAAAGCAACACATATTATTATCCTGAAGAGTGTGAGTGCATTTCTCCACAGTACCTTTATAGGATAACCTAGACAATTGGTCAGCTAGAATATTATCCTCAGATTTGATATAAGTGGCATAAATTTCAACATTGTTGAGGAAACACAACCAAAATATTTCCCTTAACCACTCCATACAGAGCTTATTCTTTGACCTACCAGTATTTAACATAGCCAGCACCTGCATATTATCTGTTATACAATGTATTCTTTTATTTTTACAACCTGAAATCCAACGTTTCAGACCAACCATGACCGGAAATAATTCATACACATTAATATTCCTGTGATGATTTTTTAAATTATCCAGTATAGCAGGGAGAGAAAAATGGCCTGAACCCAAGTTGAATCTATCCTGAGATGTCCAGTCACCATATAGAAAATCCCTACCCATCCATGCTCCAAAGCCCTTAATAGAGGAGTCAGAGTACATTGGAGTATTAACCAAGTCATTAAGGATTAAACTCTTACCGTTAAAGGTATCACAAAAATCTAACCACCACTGAATGTCACGCTTGGTACAATCTGAAATTTTTATATAGCCCCTAGGCTTAGCTCGAGCACACAAATCAAAGACTCTCCTGCTGAATGTTCTACCACCCTTAACCACCTGCGAGCAAAAGGACATGTAACCTCCGATCCTCTCCAAGTTCTTCTTTGAAATAAATTTCTTGTTAACATTTTCTATCAAAATACTTCTCATTTTAACCACCTTTTCCTCTGGTAAGGATAGCTCCAGATTAACCGAGTCTATATTAATACCAAGAAATTTACAAGTTTGTGAAGGTTCAGTTAATTTTTCCCTCGATACTACAAACCCCATATGCTGCATGCATTCCATGAGGATATTCCTCTGACGTAAACATTCACCATAAGTATCAGCAATTATGATAAAATCATCTAGATAATTGACCAACCTTTTTACACCATAGCTCTTAGCCACTTCCACAATAAAATCAGATATTCTATTGAATATATAAGGGGCACACTTGAGTCCAAAGGTTAACCTGTTGCTCACATAGAAACCTTCACCCTGACCAAAATCCCACCTAAATCCCTGCATATCAGTGTGGGGGCCATAAACATTAATAGTCCTATAGGCAGATTTTAAATCTACCACGCTCATAAAATCATTTTTATCTAACTGAGCTGTCACCGTACCAATGTTATTGTAAGAGAAAGTAGAACTAGTCTCGTTCATAAAGTTATTAATTGAAATCTTTTCCGGCATGCTGCAATCCGTTATAGGCCTTATTCTACCATTTGATTTTTCAACTCCACCAAGAGAGTGGATGCACTGTGGTCTGTTTCCAACCTTAGACACGAGACCAGCCTTTAACTCCTCTCGCAATATGCCACAAAATTCATCATAAAAATTTCCTTCAAGAATGGACTTATAATTTTTGCAATCATAAGATGTATTACACGCAGGGTCAACTATCTTAAACCCTTCAACAAAACCCTTCCACAAGAATAAAGCCTCTTTACTATCTATATTTATGACACCCTTCTGGGTTAAGTAAGGGGCTAATCTGCAGGGTAAAATTTGAGACTTTTTCCCATGAACATAGTGAACACAATTGCACACACCATTTATACAGCTATCATACACTTCGATGCTAGGTAAATCATTAATAGCAACCGTAAACAGTGGTCTAACCTTGCCCTGTACTGGGCTACTATATGATACATCCGAACCAACAGAGTCGGTTTTAATATTAATATCATTTCCAAATTTCGTTTGTAAATTTGCCACACTGAAACCACTAGGGGGGACAGGTTCTACTACTCCAGCATTACACACACCAACACCCTGAGCTGGAGCAACGGGTGGGGGCGGACCAGGATCTACCAAACCTACTATACACGATTTTGGCATCGACACACTATCACATATAGGAACCTGGCCACCTGTAAATTCCTAGTCAGACTTGCTAACTTGACAATCTACCTTATTATGACCTGCTTTAGTACATGAGCTACACACATGCCTATATTTACATGGGTCCCTAGAGCAACTCTCTGCCCTGTTGAATGCATAGCACGAGTTTGTAGATACCCTAATTTTACCAGAATTTTTTGGCTTGGCTGAATAAGCCCTTTGAGCTTGCACTGTCCCGTCATAGGACAAGTGACGGAGGATATCTGAATTTTCAATCATTGCAAAGGCATCTAAACCATCGATATTAGCCCTGTCCCTAACGGACTTATCATATGCTACCAAGGCTTTTATAGTGAAAATCTTTGTATCAGATTTTTCAACCAGCATCTGGAGATGTCTCAGCATTCCTTCTACATCCTCACCGTTCTTGTAATAATCTACAATGAATTTGATGTTGACCAGTACTAGCTTCTCAATGCTATCTACTTTATCGCGTTTTTTAACAAACTGATCGTGGTCAAACTCACCAATTTTTTGCTTGGCGTGATGGCGATGAATTGACGAATCCATTGACGACCCTCTTGATGAGCTGGGACTCCTGTGACGAGCGGTATAAGACGATTTTGACCTCGTTTGACGACCTCTACGTCCTGCTCTGGTCCACTCGCCGCCATCTTGGTTGCTATGGACGCTGTCGTTGTCAACGTCCCGCTGTAGACCACGCCCCCGTCGCCTTGGTTTCGCGTCTCTCGAACCTTGTTTGTATACAGATGCACGTGCTCCCGCCGCCCCGCTGTCCGGTCCGCTAAAAGGATTCATCTCACCCTTACGGGCCCCTTGGCTAGCAATAACGTCTCGCAGCATCTTCTTTATATCCAAAAGGTCTTCCTCCATCAAGTCCAGCCTCGTCTGGTCAGCAGTATCACTCTCTCTAGCCTCGTATTAGGCTGCAAGGGCTCCAGACCCCCACATAGAGAAGTTAAACTGCTCGAATATCCTAAATTGGCCGATTCTCGGTCCGTTTTAGCCGATTTGGCCGATTTTTTCGACGAACCCTTCTTCTTCGCACCTGCAGCAGTTTTCCTCCCCATGCTTGAGCCGATATCCCAGCAATAAACCGGAAAAAAACTGCTTAAAAATTTAAATTTCCAGGGAACACCCAGCGTGGTGTTACCTGTACAGGTGAAAACGAGCCAATTGGCCGTTACATTGAAAACTCCCCCTTATATACTGGAGGAGTGTTTACCATGACGTCATGCTATGACATCATAGATACCAATGCGCGCTGCAAATAGTCCCTAACCGTTCGCGGCTAATTATATATATATACACGAGTGTATATAGTTCAATATATATATATATATATTGTATGTTGTACTCTAAGGTGAGGAGAGTCCATAGGCATTGCTGTAAAATGGTGTTGAGAATGGTGGACTGACTTTTACATCATTATAGGCTAATTCTAAAAAATGTTTAAAGTGTTAAAAATCCTTATTGCATGACATTTGATAAACATGTATTAACTACATCCAACATGCCATATGTATTTGGAAAATTAGCTAGTGAATTCAATTGAATGGGATGCCTGTTTTATTTGCTGTCAGCTGTAAGTCATTCTGATAATTTCTGTAATGCATTACTATACATCCATACATAATATGATATTGGTGAAAAGGTGCCCTTACCTATGTTACTGATTCTTTGCAATTCATAAAAGACTGCATTGATGGAGGGAGTGCTCTTCCTGTCTGCAAATACAGGTGGACGATTCATGCCAATCACCTGAAAAGAAGACATGTTTATTGTACCATGTGTGGAATCAGTCTTTGCCTTTTTTATTTCTGAATCTCTCCTTACACCCATGCTGTGCCATAGTGTGATTTAAAGCTGGGACAAGATCTGAGATATATAGATTTTCCAATTTCTGCATATCTATCATCACCCCACTTGTGAAAGTGTCCTGCCAAAATCTCAATCTATTCAGTGCTTTCTTACCATGTCAAATTCAAGCATATATGGGCCAATTTTTTTAATGTGGCACTTTTGGCCCTGACAAATCAAAAACAGCGAAATTCAAAATAAGTTACAACAACTTTATTACATTCAAAGACCAATGTCTTGGCTGCGTAAAAACACCTGACATACGCAGCAACTCCTAGCGGGTCCGTTTTAATAAGCGTTCAAAGATAATCTGTCGTAATTTGTGTTACTCCCTGCTCGAAATTCAGAGACCAACTGGATATACCTCTTAACTATATCCTAATTTCTCCTAAATCCATTTACAACATCTACTAGTAAGTATGTATCATGATTAAAAAAATAAATATGTTCCTTCAAATACTTTCCGAGATATCAGATATTGAACTTTTGTCATTGACTGATTTTTCTGAGAATTTTTTTCTAAAACCCCAATTTTCATCTAGCTTTGTCAAAAGGTGTCAAATAACCACCAACATTCATCTACATTAACTTCAATATGCATACTTTAATATGCAACTACCATCTGTTCCATATCTAGCAGTAGTTTGTGATAGAACTGGTCACAAGTTGGACCACAATTTTTTTTTTTTTTTACCAGGGAGTAACATGTTACTCCCTGCCCAAATTTAATTTCACCCCCCAAATAGCACAAAGTGCAAATTATGTACACAAATCTACAAAAATAGGTTAGGGGGACTCCATAACAAGCAAATGAAACAGTAGTAGGTGGAGTTTGATGGATATTCCTAAAAAAATTACAACATTTCCCTATAAGGTGTTACTCTCTGCCCAAAACTCAAATTCCACCATTGATTGGGTTAGTGGGGCTAAAAAACTGCACGTGGGTAACATATAACACATTTTTTGAATAAGTGACAAGTGCATCTATCATAAAAGCCACAAAAAACAGTAATCTTTACAATATTAGGGACATGAGATGTGAAACAATGGAATAAATCTTTGGGTCCGATGCAGATTTTTGGAATTTCCACACTCAAACAGACACTTAAAGTATTGGGATCATAACCAAATACTCCAGGAAGATACAGGAGTGTATAATCTATCATCAGGATATCATATGTACACATTTTGATAACTGAGGGACAGGAAAGTGAGCTTTAGCGGCAGAATCTATTTTTGAGCAGGGAGTAACACACATAGGGCATGGGCAGGCCACATGCTTCAACCCCATATAACACCCAGTCATTTAGAAATAGTGGCAAAATTTCACCACTTACTGATGGACAACATCGGTTTTTGTCAAAATAAAAGCATTTGGACCCCAACAAAGTACATCAGTGTGTGCCCTAGACCTTCATACATCTTATTAAGGCGAATTTTTGGCTGATCCCTTCCCTTTTATGCTGTAGGAATAACAATTGTCGGTAAAATTGGACAAAAAGAGGATCAAGTGATAGCTGGAAGTGTCCTTGTTGTGATTAGAAAAGACCTGTTAGGATACACCATGCGAGGGATGACAGAGATGTCATCTGGTTTAGGGCCAAAGAACTTAGAATTATGAGCAGAGAGTAACATCCGATCATATTTTATGGTCTACAAATGGCACAAGGAGTCAATATTGGACCAATTTTTGTTCATGATTAATTAGAGGGTGCCAATACACTATGCAAAGCAAAAATTTACTGTATAGAAGCAGTAGAATTTGATTCATTAACCAAAATGTTAAATGTTACTCCCTGCTCAAAAATGTGTATGCTAATGGGTGGGGCTCCAGAAAATGTCCATTATGCAAATTTGTCATGTTTTCTTTAATAACTCTGTAATAAGATCATTTCAGGTGATATGAACAGCATGGTTACAAAGATCTCAATGAGTACTTATGTAATAACTAAGGAATAAATTATATTTTTCCTGTTATTTTCTGAATTTACCCATATTTTGCTTGAAAAATACCAAAAAATCCATGTCCCCTGAGAAAAAATAATTTTCATTCAATTTTTTTCTCTATTCACATTGTATTAACCCATTTTGCAATTAATACAACATATTTTAGAGACCCTTCTGTACATCACCGTGAATTTTCAAGAAAATTTTCAAATTTTTTCATTATCTGATGAAAATCTTTAAAAATAGAGTTTTTCTCATAAAATCATGTTTTTATTTAAAAAATGTGTTATCTATATGAATAGAATGCGTTTGAGGTAGTTTTTTGACAGTATGTAGAAGTCTGACACCCACATATTGGAGCAGATATGCAAAAATCTGAATATATTACTGTTTTCTCTCCATAAATGAGGACCAAAGAGGGGTAGAAAAATGACCCTTTTAAGGCTATTTTCTTTGGGGAATAATTTATTATATAAATATAAGGCATATAAAGATGAAATTCAGTTGACACTGTGTGTGGTGGGGGCCTGGAAAGGATCTTGCCATTTGATTCCGGAAATTCCACTTCAAAGTATGATAAAAGACAGAAAATTGAAAATGTTACGTTCATCAGATTTATGTTACGTTCATCGAATTCACATGGATGATTTACCTCTAATTTGCCTAATTCTTCAATAATAGTTAAAACAAATATCAATAGGGTAGCCAAGTAGTGAACTGCACCAGCTAGTGTAAGAATTTTTTCAATGTAGATTATTGTTTTGCTGTAATAGGAATGCAATCATAAATGTTACGTTCATCAGATTTATGTTACGTTCATCGGATTTATGTTACGTTCATCAGATTTTTGGTGTTACGTTCATCAGACTGTTACGTTCATCAGATAAACTGATGATAGCATATGTATGGCATAAATCATCCATGAAGAAAATTTTAAACAACCAGTAAGCCTGAGAAAATCAACCTAATCAGCATGGGATATGAATTTTCCAGATAGATATATTCTTTAAGGAGATATTTCATGATTTTCCCCAAAAATGTTACGTTCATCGGATTCAGGCTAATGACTTATCAAAGATAAAATCCTTTATAATGCATAAGTAGATCAGAGAAATATCTTTAGGTATAGCTAATAAAAGTGAATACAATCATTTCCAATTGTCAGTTAGTGGAACATTGTTCAATTTTATATTTTTTTTTTGTTGTTTACAAGAATTTTTAAATGAACTTAGAGCAAATCCATCATTTTCTCAATTTACCTGATATTTTAAGCATGACACAAGATATGTGGAAACGAAGGAAAAATTTATATATGATATTCTGTGCATAGAAGAGATACATCTCTACCAGGTTCCAGTGAATATATATCATGGTATATTGTTTGAAAATCATTTTTCCACAATTTTATCTCATTTAATCAAATCTGATGAATGTAACACCCCTCTTAATGCTTAAAATATATGCATTTTGAGCTAAAAAATAGAAAATGATGGAAAAATCCCAACTTCACAATATTTAGCATTCTCATGGCTTATCACCTCCTCAACAGACATGTAAAACTATAGAAGTCTAAGGGTAATTAAAAAATTTGATCATTTTTTCTCAAAATTGGACATTTTCTGGAGCCCCACCCTAATACACTTTAGGGCAAGGACTAAAAGATAATGGGTGTGGCCGCAACTTTTTTATACCATATAAACCCCTCAAATATCCCTCAAAATTAGGTGCAGCATGGATGGTAGAAACAGAATATTTCATTGGTATTTTGAGGAGGTTTATTTTTGAGCAGGGAGTAACATAATGCTGCCTGTATTTAGGATGAAGGGGGAGAAAAAAAAATCTACCATGTATATCGGGTTAAAACTCTTTGGATCTCAGAGTTAACATATGTATTGAATTCCAAAAGTGAGTTTCAGTGGTTTTGTACAGTATAAGCAGCATGTGGGGGGTGTGAAAATTGTATTTTTCAGCGAAGTACACACCTTTTGGTCTTTTTTCAATTCTGTAGACCCATAACTAAAAAAAATTATGGTCCGATTCGCTAAAGTTTACACTCATTTGAAAGCTTAGGATGTTTTCTCTAGGATGATACCATAAAACACCAGGCTAGTGCATAGATTTTGAGCCTATTGGTAGGTAAAGCTTAAAAACCCTGTAAAATGCTAAAAGTACCATTTTCAAAAATTTGGCCCATATGTGTGTAGAAATAAAATGCTTCTAGCATTTTATTCATGTCAACAAACAGTCTTGATTGTACCAGCACAGGGGCTCCATCTGAAGCCATTAAGCAGAGTATTCTATAATGGTGGTGAATTCAATTTGGATGCCTGGCAGCAGAGCAGACACCACTCAGTGCTACCGCCATGAGGCTGTGACCAGAACTAATCAACCAAGTGGTTTCCCTTCCCACTAAAGAGGATAGACCAGCTGAAACTAATGTCCAATGATGTGCACATAATGAGCCATATTGTGCCATAATAAGTGGCACCCTATGACTTGGGAAGGGGTATATAATCCTCTGAAATACATATCAGACAACACTATATTAGCTTTTATACCAGCTTTAATTACATACATGTATATGTATATTGCTCGGTGTGTTGATAGACATACCTTGTCAAAATCATGTATCTATTTATGAGTGTAAATAGATATTTACACTCATCTGCTCACTGCACTTGTCCTGTATCTTGGTGTCATTGATCAGGTAGAGTAGGGCCCAGGATAGGGTCGTGCTGGTTTTCTCTGTACCAGCAAAGAACAGCTCCATGATCAGCATCACCAGGTCCTCATCTGATTTGAGATAATCATTCCCATAAATGGTCTGGAAAAGCTAGAGCCTTCGATCCAACATAGGTTCTACAACCAGACAGTGGTAAGTCTAGTAGCCACATAGTTGCACAGAGGGGAACAGGTCTATCAGCAAAGGTGTATGATCATAATATGATATTAATGATAGTGGGAGAAGCTGTTAAACAATAATTATGTTCAATAACCATTGTAGGGGCTCGTAGAGCGTGATATTGTAAAAGTGTCTTCCTCGAGAGCAGTTTGAGCTGTGTGCCGACCACCTGTAGCAATACTAGAGGTCGCTAAGACCACTGGCCGCTGCGGGGTGGTGTTCGTCCTCATCCAGCTCCTACTTGGGCTGGGGAAGACGTTAGTCAGATCTTAACCACTGTCAGGATCAGACCACCTATACCGAGCTAATAATATGAGGGGCGTAGGAAAAGGGGGGCCAGGGGGGCCTGCCCCCCCCCCACCAATCATGAAGGAGGTGGGGCAAATGAGATTTATATGGTGATGGGATAGGGAAAGTGGGGTCTGAGCGTAAAGTCAGATCCAAAGTTCACAAAATATTACTTTTCTATACAAATTCTATACATATATACGTAATGTATAGGTGTCACTGTGCTTCCGCCAACAATTCAAGGTGGTCTCAATCGGGCTCTCGCTGGGCCCCCTAATGAGGATTTGCTTCCTACGCCTCTGTCTTTCCTTTAGCGTTGACATTCAAACTGGATGCGATTGAGTACTGAATAAACACGTGCCTGTTGCACTAACCCGAGATACCTTGTCTGGTTTTACTTTGAAATAGCTAGCATATAAAGTCGAACCATTACACCATCAACCAGTATATTACAAGATTGACCTCTATTTCTTATGAAAGCTATATTAAAGCTGGGACAAGTTCTGAAATATATAGACTTTCCAATTTCTGCATATCTATCATCACCCCACTTGTAAAAGTGTCCTGCCAAAATCCCAATTTATTCATTGCATTCTAACCATGTCAAATTCAAGAATATATGTGTGTAGAAATAAAATGCTTCCAGCATTTTATTCATGTCAACAAGCAGTCTTGCTTGTACCAGCATAGTGGCTCCATCTGAAGCCATAAAGCAGTGTATTCTACAATGGTGGTGAATTTAATTTGGATGCCTGCTAGCCATTTCTCAAACGCTACGATCTGAGCCTCCCAACTACGTATTAGACACCCCCTGCGATCCAGGCCAATCGTAGTGAGGGACAGTGGGTGAACCCTAATTGCCTTTGATTGGCTATACAGATACATGGTCTTTCCCTCTATATCTGCACCAGTCATAGTGTTTGACCCTGTCTGGCCAAGAATACCCTTCCGATTCAGGCCAGGCTGGTACCATTTGGGTGTGCCACAAACTTAGCGTCTGAGAAATGACTTCCTGGCAGCAGAGCAGACATCACTCAGTGCTGCCGCCATGAGGCTGTGACCAGAACTAATTAATCAAGTGGTTTCCCTTCCCACCAAAGAGGATAGACCAGCTGAAACTAAAGTCCAATGATGTGCATATAATGAGCCATATCATGCCATAATAAGTGGCACCCTATGACTTGGGAAGGGGTATATAATCCTCTGAAATACAATCAGACCACACTATATTAGCTTTTATACCAGTTTTAAAGAAAATGGTGGAATCTTTTACCTTTAGCTGTGTATCCTCCTTTTGAGTTTCAGTGAGGAATAGATCCACAAGGTCTCTGATATTTTCAGGATCAAATTCCTCCCTATGTTCTTTTGTCTAGCGCCCACATATCTGCAGTAGACTCTTAAATGCACTTCTAAGTTCCTGCAAATAAGAATAAGTAATCAGTTCTGAAGGGCATTTCTTAACATGGTACGACTAGACATGGCTAGTATAACCAATGGGTTATCCAATTATACAGAATGGATAGCTATAGGGAAATTGCACTGAATTCTATGGAGGTACGACAGATGAGGCAGAAATCTAGTCATACAGGATTCTTCTGGTACAACTTGCAATGATCAAGTTGTACTATGCTATATATTGCAACCCGGTGCACAAATTGAATTTTAAGTCAAAATGATTTTGTTATACCTTATCAAGTTGAATTTTGGTCGAGTTGTATTTTATGTAGGAAATGATCAACATCCACATCATTTAGAGAATTTTGGTCGAATTGTGTTTTAAGTAGGATATGATGAGCATCCACATTATTTAGTGATCTAACGTTTATGCTACACTTAAGGAGGAACATTTAAATGTTTTGTCTTTAGACACATTTACTTTATACAAAGACTGGTAATGTATATCACTTCATGATATGATGAAGAACAACACCAGTTGTTTCGAGTATTGGTACAAGGACTGACTACCTGACTTTGCCATGACTCTGCCAGGACACCTAGTGGACTATTTATGCAACCCTTCTGTGCTCAGCTCTATGCTGCCCTCTACTGTCTAGTTGGGACATTGGTTGTCAAGGACTTCCACATGCTTGGTTACTGTGGTTATTGCTGCTTACAGGCCGTTGGTGCGACTTGCTTGTGCTTTTCTCGCTTTGTATGCTTAGGAAATATTTTCTTTTCTTTCCTTAATAGATAGGCCGCATTTTTTATGCGGCTCAAAATTAATTATCATTTGTCCTGTTTGTGTCACCCTTCATTCTGTCAGGATCGATTAATATGGCAGGTTTCCTTACCTTGTCACTTTCTGTCGCAAAATTGCTTAATAATGGGAAAAAGTTTCTGAAGTTGACGAAATTAGAGCCTTTGGATACAACGTTGATACAATTCATCAGGTGTGTGAACTCTGGGTCATCGTATTGGAACTTGTCAGCATGGACACATGGACATTCAGTTGTGATTTATGTTATATTGTAGAAGATTCCTTTTACTAAAGCTGCACAGGGTATTTCTTAATGTTCTGTGACTCTTTCAAATCATGTGGGAATCGTTACCTAAGAAATTACCTCCAGAGCTTTGCAACTGCCAAAGACTTTTTTTCCAATTGATATACATTTTAGGACGTTGCCTCCAACTAAGCCAGCGCAGTTTATCTAATTCTTCATTAGCAATTAGCCTTGAAAGACACACGTTCATATGACTTAATTATCAGATATGTCTTTTATGACCTTAGTATGGTAATTAATCCACTCTGAATGATATGCAGGCCAGGAGGGCATTTCTGAAGATGGCACGACTACACACATCCACTACAGTTTGAAACCCTCGAAATTAGAGGTTGTGATCACAGGTAATACACTGCGACTGCTCTGTACAATCAGCCCTAAATGTAGAAACTATACAGGGTTTGGTGGAGCAGTCGTACCAGCGATTTGAGAGAGGTCTAGTCGTACCATCTCAAGAAATGGCTTCCTGTTGTTATTAATCATAGGATAACAAATTGGACATCTTGATGAAGTGAGGGCAGTACAGTTGTGTGGTAAAATGTAAACTGATCCTCCAAGAGCAGATCCACTTATGTTCTATAGTGTGACTGAAATGTGCAACAAGCTAACCTTCCGTCTTTGTCAGTTCCTCCGTGAGATATCCAGCTTCCTCAGCCATACGTTCTTCTAGCGATGTCTTACCTGTTCAAAGCAGGAATCAACTACAACAATGATCCTAAGACTAACTGAATAGCCCAGAATCTAATAGATCAGATAATGTCTCGAGTTCACTACTACTGCCTACTCAATTCTCATCACTTTGCTCATGCCTGGATAAGTCTCTACCCTTTAACGCTTGTTTCTGATGATTTGTGTTTGTGGGTCAGTCTATGCAAACGCTGCCAAAATGCCACTATGCCAAATTTACTTCATTGGACCTAGCGGTGGAATGTCCCTGTTTCTGAATATCAGCACATGCAAATTCCTGGGAGAAGATGAGGTGGTGATCAAATATAATTCTTTAACAGTAACAGGATAGAGCCGATTGGGAGTACCATGGAGATAAGCTCTTGTATTACATTACGAATCAGTTTATTTAAATGTGTAAACTACAACACATCCAGATTGAGTTAATGCTCTCAATAGCATTTGAGTAGTGGACAGTGGTTAAATATAGAGCAAAAAAAGAACTCTAAACATTCTATATCAATCTTAGGAAAAAGGATGTGTAAACCCAAATTTGCAAAAGCCTTACCTCCCTTATCCTTTATGTCTTCACTTGTCCTGTATCTTGGTGTCATGGATCAGGTAGAGGAGGGCCCAGTGCTGGTTGTCTCTGTACCAGCAAAGAGCAGCTTCATGATCAGCATCACCATGTCCTCCCATGTTGTCAAATAATGATATGCATTTAAAGTATTGTTTGATTCTTCAAAACTTTCTTGACATCTTAAAATAGCGATGTCAATGCGAAGGTTGCCTGTCAACTGACCTAAGGTCAATGATAGGTCATAGGGACTTTATATACCAACACTTTTCACCAGTCTATTTACAATGAAAATTACTTAATAAAAAGAGGGAAACACTTCTTTTACCTTTAAGCTGTGTGTCCTCCTTTTGAGTCTCAGCAAGGCACATATCAACAAGGTCTCTGATATTGTTTGGATAAAATTTCTTTTCATGTTCCTTTGCCCATGCGCCCACTTCTTTCCACTAGACTACAGAAGGCATTACTCATTTCCTGTGCAATGTAATTACTGAATGTTTTGTAAACAGTATCCGCTCAGGTCGCTATATTGAGTGTTGAGTAAACTTATCAGCATCAAATGTACCTCAGACAAGATATCAGCCTAACATAATAAATTTAATACAAATTGCCTTGCAGAAATTAGACTATGGTAGATCTATTCATTTTACTTCTTGAAAGCTGATCATTGCACACCTTTTGATTATTTATTTTTAATACATACATCTGCTACTGCCAGCTTCTTACCTTGTCAGCCTCTCTCACAAAATAGCTGAGCCAAGTCGATAAGAGTCTGACATACTTTGTCAGCAGTGTGAACTCTTGGTCATCATAGGGGAACCTGTAAGAAGAACATTCATATTATATTGGCATATTAATGTTGTGCCTTAGGAATTTGTGAGTGTCTCACTTGGAAACCTGTCCCTGTGAGCTGTATATTGAAAGCATTTTCAATGATAAAAAATTGCTCACAAAATTAAACAGGGACCGATCTCAACGAGGGGTTTCTGGTGACATTTGTTAGGAGGGGAATAGATCTAGAGTACCTTTACTTTTGATCACAGAAGTATAGATATTAAGTAGACCTGTGAATGTAGCCTACCTGTAAAGGGCAGTATGGTGGTTGGGTCTAGGAGCTTTTCTTTTCTCTTTCTCAGTTCCTCCATCCGGTACCCAGCCTCCATACGCTCCTATAGTGGTCTATATTAGTTAGCTAGTTACACCTTAATCCTACCAGAAAAAGTGTCCCAGGTCAGAGAAAAATGTGGGTGTTCGCAATCTTTTCCCTGTCTAAAATTACCCTTTTTAGTGAATGAACCAATTGTAACTTTACATGTCCATAAAGATTTTGACCCCTCCTGTACTCTGATAGGCTATAATGTGCCCTACATCCATTAGAGACAGTCCAGGGCATGTGTAAAGTTGAGGTCTTTAGCACTGTGGCACTGTGGAAGTGAATGTTGAAGGAAGGGCTGTCCACCCTACCTTCAGTGGTGGCCCACTGCCTGCCTGCAACTCATGTAATCATACTGGCCATAGGCATACAACACACACAAACATAGAAACTCACCTATATGCCTCCTGTCCCCTTCAAATCACATTCAAATACCCATATTATCTCTGTGTTGAGTGACTGTAGAGTGTTCTGTTTTGTTTATGTAAAAAAAGGTGATACACAAATCCACTAAACCCCACCTGGTACCAGTTACAACTCTGGTTTACCTATTCATTGTGATACATTTTGCTCATCAGTTTGATGAGTCTGGATGCTCATTACTGATTAGTTTGGCTCATCATGTGCAAGATGAGGCAAAACTAATCACAAACTATTCACAAGCTGATCACTAGTGATGAGGCGTCGACTAGTTTCTGTTTTGAATGTGACTATATAGGCAGCAACTGCTGTTGTCAGCAGCAGGGTGCCAAAATCAAGGTACTACAGCATCATTGTGCTGGAATCTTTAATGTGTTACCTGAAAATTTTAAAGGCAAAGAAATCATCCCAAAACAGATTCCTTTGTTATGTTTGTTTTGTTGTTTTCCTTTTGTTTTGTATTTTCGGGGGAGTGGAGTTACTGCCATGTAGGTTATATGTATTGCGGATGGCTTTTGCACTCACCAAATTCAATGCCTATTGATGGAAGTAGAAGAACAATGTCTACCTGTAAAGTGGGTTTCCTTCGATTGAAAGGTAGGAATAAAACTGTGGAATCAACCTAGCTATTAAAGTAAATATGGCCTACTTTTCTACTATTCATATATCAACTTGCAGATTCTAAGTTTGAAAAGTTTCCAAAAGGAGGTATGCAAGAACTTGGCAATATTGTACCATAATAAATGGCAGTTTAGTGTAAAAGGAACTTACTGCATAGGATGATCATAACAAAAGGTTTTGACCACTGGAGGAAATAATATTCCATTTCCCAAAATTTCCCCATTGCTCAACGCTCTGATTTTGAATAGCCTTCATCCATGATTAGCATTGGTGTTTAGGGAATCATACTAACCTTGAGGATGCCACCTCTTTCGTTTCAATACGGTTGATATTCTATCCAGGAGCTCTCAGACCTCAGACAGTTGTGAAAGGTTCTTGTGTACCTTCGTCTAAATAATATGTAACCTAATATTGCTGTAACCTGTCATGGTAAATGATAGTCTTCCTTACCTTTTAATATCGAAGTCCTCGCTTGCCTTCCTTGCACATTAGACCCGTTCTGAGTGGCCCAGTTTTCTCATTATTAGTTGTTGATTTTATTTCCTGGGGGTTACTTCACAACACGCTGTGCACAACAGGTTCACACCACTACGATTTTTTCTGAATAATTCTGTGTGATCATAGGGCATGACTTATGACTCGTGACAAACTTATGTTATCATCTTGCAAGGTTTCTTTGAGCAGTAGTAGACTGGGACCTATTTCGTAGCATCTTTTGAAATATGTCTAGCCTGTAGTTCTACCCTCTCCTGGATCTGAGTGTACTTCATAGATTTGTAGGCTAGACAGAGAGCTAATTAAGCTTTAGATGTGCGAGATTGTGAAGTAGTTGGCCGATATTAGACATTTCTATTTTGCATCATGATTGTGATGGGCGTAGAAGCGTTGTCATTATAGTGATATAATATATATATGGTATAAAAACATCAGCAGCAAAACATCAGGTCTTGCAAGGCAAGTATGATAGCTATTCGTTATTATTCCATAGGATTG
The DNA here is from genome assembly GCA_949317995.1 of Acholoe squamosa. Taxonomy (NCBI): domain Eukaryota; kingdom Metazoa; phylum Annelida; class Polychaeta; order Phyllodocida; family Polynoidae; genus Acholoe; species Acholoe squamosa. The sequence goes on from OX439038.1 coordinate 26,291,547, forward strand.
TCCATGCTTCAGGCTTTTTAAGTGCAGACTCTTCTGACTATGACAGATCGGTATTTGCTATGACTATCTGGGATGACTTGCAGAATCATTGCACTGCTATAAAAACAAGGTAGGATAAGGGACTACCGTATATATATATATATATATATATATATATTGTTGTTATTTTTCCTTTTTTTTTTGTTTTTTTCTGTTGTTTTTTTTTTCTTTTTTTCTTTTTCTTTTTTTCTAGTCCAGTCCGGTGAAAGGAACCTGGGGCTTGTTCCAATATCCCTGACGACAGTATAGGCCTTATCGTTCTAAAATAACCACCATGTTGTGGACATTATTTATTTATTGCTGGATTTGAAGTGAGGTCTAATCCTTTTACCCCTTTTTAGAGGGCGGGGGTTGTAAAAACTCTTGACCCTTCTTTAGGAGGGGTAGTAAAAAAGATTTAGCCAAGAGCTGAAAATTATTTAGCCTCTTTTTAGCAAACGGCATTACTATAGATGAAAGAGGAGCATAAAAATTGGTTATGCCTCTGGGACCAAATACTTTGACCACCGTTGAGGGGGACATAAAATCTTTTCACCCACCCTCACAAAAACTCGACACTGCTGCCCCCCCCCCCAATCGTGCCCCATCCCGTTGATAAAAAATGACCACTCTCTAAGCCGCAGATGGACTCTTGACTTGTTTTTACAAGATGTCCTTCTAGTTTTATGCTGTTGGTGGGAAAGATCCAGCAGGTGGCCCAACTTGCATCTTTGACTATGCGTGAACCCTTTCGAGGAGAAACGGTATGATCGGAAGTGTGTTCCTGGTACCGGCAAAAGTTGAAAGTTTACCTGCTCATATTTAACAAGCGAAAATGGCGCCACGTTAGCGCTTCTCCCCGAAAGACGTAACCTGCCCATGCACAAAATAAACACTAGGTGACAGCACTGCATTAGCTGGCCACTGTTCCAGGAGAGGAACCAGGCTTTGTCTTACATCTTAATCTTGATTGCCCATGAAGTTCACATAGAAAGTACCCACACACTCTACAACAAAGAAACAGATTTTGAGAAAGCTCTTTAGTAAGTATTTGGAAAAAGTTTCAAAATTTGACACTCATCATGCACCTACATTTAGACATATTATCGGTTCTTTAATATAGAAGGTAGGTCTAAATGAGGAAAGGTTTGCCTTTGTCAAAATTTGGATATCTCCTTTGACCAATAGCCTATGAAATAGATAAATATATGTGATCAGGCAAGCAGAAACACCCCTCTGCAGGGAAATTTTTCATCAAAGTTCATCTCAAGATCTTTAAAATGAGACATCATTGGCTTAAATATTCCTAGTAGTTATGTCAGGACCCCTCCTTAAACATAGGTCATTATTCATATCTGAAAATCGATGATTAATGCCACCATTAAATTCTGCATCAAAAATTAGCTTAATGTATTTTTATAATGATTTTAGAGTAGTTTTGCTCTTAAAATGGCACCTGGTGGCCAAATGGGGAATTAAAAATCCCCCGTGGAGGGGTGTTCTCCCTTGATGGGTCACATATATATATATATATATATATATATATATATATATATATATATATATATATATATATATATATATATATATGGGTGGGGCTCCAGAAAATGTCCAATTTTGAGAAAAGATGATCAAATTTTTTAATTACCCTTAGACTTCTATAGTTTTACATGTCTGTGGAGGAGGTGATAAGCCATGAGAATGCTAAATATTGTGAAGTTGGGATTTTTCCATCATTTTCTATTTTTTAGCTCAAAATGCATATATTTTAAGCATTAAGAGGGGTGTTACATTCATCAGATTTGATTAAATGAGATAAAATTGTGGAAAAATGATTTTCAAACAATATACCATGATATATATTCACTGGAACCTGGTAGAGATGTATCTCTTCTATGCACAGAATATCATATATAAATTTTTCCTTCGTTTCCACATATCTTGTGTCATGCTTAAAATATCAGGTAAATTGAGAAAATGATGGATTTGCTCTAAGTTCATTTAAAAGTTCTTGTAAACAACAACAAAAAATATAAAATTGAACAATGTTCCACTAACTGACAATTGGAAATGATTGTATTCACTTTTATTAGCTATACCTAAAGATATTTCTTTGATCTACTTATGCATTATAAAGGATTTTATCTTTGATAAGTCATTAGCCTGAATCCGATGAACGTAACATTTTTGAGGAAAATCATGAAATATCTCCTTAAAGAATATATCTATCTGGAAAATTCATATCCTATGCTGTTTAGGTTGATTTTCTCAGGTTTACTTATTTTCTCAGGTTTACTTATTTTCTTCATGGATGATTTATGCCATACATATGCTATCATCAGTTTATCCGATGAACGTAACAGTCTGATGAACGTAACACCAAAAATCTGATGAACGTAACATAAATCCAATGAACGTAACATAAATCTGATGAACGTAACATTTATGATTGCATTCCTATTAACAGCAAAACAATAATCTACATTGAAAAAATTCTTACACTAGCTGGTGCAGTTCACTACATGGGTACCCTATTGATATTTGTTTTAACTATTATTGAAGAATTAGGCAAATTAGAGGTAAATCATCCATGTGAATCTGATGAACGTAACATAAATCTGATGAACGTAACATTTTCAATTTTCTGTCTTTTATCATACTTTGAAGTGGAATTTCCGGAATCAAATGGCAAGATCCTTTCCAGGCCCCCACCACACACAGTGTCAACTGAATTTCATCTTTATATGCCTTATATTTATATAATAAATTATTCCCCAAAGAAAATAGCCTTAAAAGGGTCATTTTTCTACCCCTCTTTGGGCCTCATTTATGGAGAGAAAACAGTAAAATATTCAGATTTTTGCATATCTGCTCCAATATGTGGGTGTCAGACTTCTACATACTGTCAAAAAACTACCTCAAACGCATTCTATTCATATAGATAACACATTTTTTAAATAAAAACATGATTTTATGAGAAAAACTCTATTTTTAAAGATTTTCATCAGATAATGAAAAAAATTGAAAATTTTCTTGAAAATTCACGGTGATGTACAGAAGGGTCTCTAAAATATGTTGTATTAATTGCAAAATGGGTTAATACAATGTGAATAGAGAACAAAATTGAATGAAAATCATTTTTTCTCAGGGGACATGGATTTTTTGGTATTTTTCAAGCAAAATATGGGTAAATTCAGAAAATAACAGGAAAAATATAATTTATTCCTTAGTTATTACATAAGTACTCATTGAGATCTTTGTAACCATGCTGTTCATATCACCTGAAATGATCTTATTACAGAGTTATTAAAGAAAACATGACAAATTTGCATAATGGACATTTTCTGGAGCCCCACCCATATATATATATATATATATATATATATATATATATATATATATATATATATATATAAAGACTGAATCCATTCATTGAATAAAAGGCATTGACTGAATATTCAATGAAAGCTAGGCCTGAAAAGATTTATATGTGCGTTGGTTAATTATCTGGGGGTCTTAATTAGCATCATACAAACAAAGAAATGAATATTATATGAAGTACTAATATATTTTATTTTTAGCAAGCTGATGTCGAGATTCTCTTTGTATTCTCTATAAATTCCGAAAAGCATTGACAAATCCAAGTTGCCGGTTAGCCCTTGTTTCTTTATCAGCCACTTAAATAATAGCATGCTGAAGGCAATATCTCTTAAATACCTTTTGTCACTATTGCCACGTTAATGATTGAATAGTAGTAAAAGCAGATAGGTGTTGGGTCTCGTAGAATGCTATATAGTGTCAACTTCCTATTAGTTGGCTTCTGGCTACGGCCAGAGCAACACCTACTGATCTATACCAATAGCAACTGATTCGAACTTTATGTAACACTGTCAGAAATAAACATGTGCCAGTTGCACTAACCTGAGCTAGTTCGTCTGGTTTTGATTGACATATTATCTTGAACCAAACTGAAGATATAAGAACTCGAACCACTACATAGGTGACATATCCCATGTATTCCTATAACACGCCCACTTAAAGATGCAATTTCAACTAAAACAACCTTCTGGGATATGTTAAATCAATTAGTCTGTGGTCAATGTTACCCTTTTCCCTATTGAATGGCACATATCAATGTGATATGAGTGTTCCCTGTATGTGTAAACAGAAGACACTTAGATGCAGACTACTTCTTTCCCATGGCGGAAAAAGTTTCTGACCAGTCAAGAGCAGCTTATGGTTTCAACAGAAGGAGGCTCCACCAGCTTGCCCCTATCACAATAGCTATATCCAGATGTAGATCAACAACCAAAAAGGAACCTTCATGAGGCCCGGTATAGAGGTATATGCTAAGGTAAAGCAATGCACCCCTTAGCCACAAGGTGCCACTAATGAGCCATGTAGCAACCAACTAGGGAGGTGACTACTCATCCATGACAAACCAAAACACTGGCTCAGTGCTATGTTATCCAGTTGTTTTAGTGTTGACCTACAGTAAAATAATTGTGTAATGATGTGCATTTTTTATGCTAAAATACATTGCAGATTGTTTCAAAACTTAGGAGGGACTTATAGTAAGGTATAACTTATGCAAATGTGATATGAATGAAAATTTTATTTGGGATATGATCTTTAACACCATTGAAGAGGAATAATATGTGCATAGATGGAGAGACGAAGTGATAATCACTGGGTAATAATATGTGACCCATCCCAACAAAGTGGTACTGAAGTCGCACATTTAGAAGCCTAGATATAAGCTTCTCAAGTGGTATAGTGTCAAAAATTTCAATTTTTTTAAAATTGATATTTTAGCATTTTTCTAACCTATGGGTAGATATTTTTCAGGATCCTTGCTTACTAAACTGAATTTAAGCCTAAAATGCATGGTAGACATAGCTATAGTTTTCTTGGTTATATAGAATTATATAGAATTACATTATATAGGATTCATAAATTATTATATGTTTAATATGTCAATTACCTCAGTTTAATCAATTTTTAATAATTAATCCAACTGAATTTACCGATGGAAGATCTATACTGGACCCCCTGGTTCAAATATGCAAGTGTTATATACCAAATGAAACCTCTTGATGAGCTGTAAATGAATTTGCCAATAACTAAACAATTTGGATGTGCGACTTCCGTACCATTTTGTAAGGATGGGTCACATATATCAAGGCCGATTACAAGTATTCACAGGTCAGAGCATTGACATTATTACTATAACTTATATATTTTAATTACTATATCTCTTTAATACATTCCATTATAAAATTCGATCTTTTTTCTTGCAATAAACCTACTGGCTTTAGACGTTTCCGGTTCAAGAAATGTTAAGTGGGATATTATGCAATAAAATTATATACATTGTAGAGGTATACTTCATAGATGGCATGCACTTTTGGTGTTATGAGGTCTACTTCACCAATAGAATAATTTGATGTTCAAGCCATGCCCTTCTTGATTATTATGTTCTCATTTCAAGATATGATAATATTATGCTTTACATGTAAATTTGCATGATTAGGCTTTGATGGCTCTGATCTTGAAGTTGCCTGTTCCGTGTATCATATCTCCTGCACCAATCCCCTCCAGGCTGGGTGGATTACCTTCCTCCACTGCTGTGAAGGTGAAGTTCTGCAGCATGCTGATTAGGAAGATATACATCTCCTTCTTAGCCAACTGCTCCCTGAGGCACACACGGTCGAAAATCATAGAAGGTTTGCATATGACGAATTTGGAGGTATTCCAGCCCCTACTCTTTGAATTTTAGTTCCCCCCTCTATTTCTTTGGCTCAAAGTGTTAGGCTTGATGAGATCTGCATGTTACATGTGGGTTTTGATGGTCCCATATGCATATTTTGGGCTCCAGGGGGGTAAAATGTGCCCAAAATGACCAAAATTGTATGGGCGAAATTGTGTCTGGGAGAATGACATTTGAGTTACAAGCCATGTTGAGGGCTTAATTTCCTACAGAAACAATCTTCATACCTCCATGAAAATCTCAGGTCCAGACTATTTTGACCTGTAGATTAAGAAAAACACATTATCATTTATGTCAGATGTGTCCTTGCTATTGTAAAAGAAGCATACTTATAAGAATTCTTTTTCTAGGCACAGGTCTGGGCAAATGACATGTAAGGCCCCATATGCACACTTTCTATTATTTGTGACCACTGTACGCTTACCTGAAACCACAAGAGCTTAAATACTGTAAACCTGTAAAAGAAATTAGGAAAACAAAACTAAATGACAAAAAAATAACATTCCTGAGACTGCAGGAGGTGCAAGAAAAAAAATTATTAAGATGGTTGATGGCACTGATCACATAGATGTGATATAGATCTATATTTACAGACTGCAGTTACCATCATGAAGTGGCAGTCAGGAAAATAATTTTTATATATTTCCTTCATAATTATCTACTGCTACAGAAATTGGAATGAATATGTGAGAGTTTATCAACAGCAATAGTACGGTCTTGCTTGGTGATTTCTCCAGAATGTGTTTCAATGCAACCTTTTTAATTCCTGCAGTTGGGGGATGGGATGGCTAAAGTGAATACTAGTCTTTAGAGACTAATGAAAGAGCCTCATTGGGTAAAACCCCCATATACTTACCCATTGAAAATGGATTAAAGGCTGGGTTCAAGATTGATGATTTTGTTGTCCTCATTGAGCCACCTGTCAGGGTTGAAGGTATCTGGGTCCTTCCAGTACTTGGGGTCCCTGAGGGCTGTGTCCAAGTTCATGATGACGATGCTGTGCTTGGGAATGGTGTAGCCGCCCAGTTCTGCATCCTCACCAGCAGCATGCCACAGAGCCAATGGAGCTTAAAATTGAAGGGAAAAATAATGTAGCACAGTCAAAATAAAACTGCATTTCTACCTACACTATACTAGATGATTTTGAAAGACAAGGGGGGACCGATTTTCCTACCTGTGTTGCTGAAGCGTTGTGTCTCATTCATGAATGCCTGGATAAACGGTGTATGCTTCATATCTTCATATTGTGGTGAACAGGATGGCCCAACTGCCTGTGATGGTACATAGAATAGGGTGTTTGATAATCTGCCAAAATCATGAGGGAAGGGATAGGCGCAACTATACCCTCATACCAACCTGGCGCCATATCTTGAGCTATATCTTATGGACCAAATCCACTAAGATGCATTCATGAGTGTGTGTGCATCAAAAAGGTGCCATAGGCCCCAATGCATTTTTGCAGACACATGCAGGCTCATGGGTCTTAGTGGAATTTTCACTTTCCTTACCAAAAATAAAACAGATACTCTGTATGAGGAGTGAAGAGTATTTCCTATTCCTACTGACTGCATAGTGGGGGATCTATGACCACTATGTATGTGGATTTAACCAACATGCCCCAAGTTTCTTGTATGCTGGTGCCCTGAGGGATTATGTCTAGTATCTGCACACACCCCTCGACATACTGGTAAAGTTCATTACAGTTTACAGCATAATTGATAAAGATGGGGTCAGAGTGTAAAAGATCAAAAGGCAATCATCAGTGGATTCTGGGATCGTCAGCTATATTAATAATCCCAGGGATGAGTGATTAAACCAAATAAAAAGTAGCTTTTGATGACGAACAATTCTTTCTCAAGTTTGAATAACAATTCCCTCAGAATTTACCTCCTGAATCTCCTGCTTGCACCTCTCCTACATCTTGGGGTTGTAGATGAGGTAGATGAGAGCCAAGGCCAAGGTGTTGCTTATGGTCTCTGTACCATCCCCAAAGAGCTCCAATATAGTCAGCAACATGTCCATTGCTAGACCAAGGTTTAGAACAAAGATTACATGATTTCTCCACAATGAAAATAACTTTTTTTCTTGCTCATCTGAATGTTTTCATTTAGAATAGTAAATGGTGGTGGTGGTGGTGATGGTGATGGTGGTGATGATGATGGTGGCTAACTGTGGGGCAAACATTGCCTAAAAACACTTGCAAGTGTTAATGACAACTCACATACATAATTTATCTATAGAATGAAAGCTCTTTATATATATTTTCACAAAGAGGCCGCAAGCACAAATTTCTGAGTAATTTTATGAAATCTGACTTTCTCTGCTTACAATATTCGTAGATAAAGTAATGGCTTTTGTTTTAGGCTGTAAAAACGTTGATAATGGTCCAATTTGCAAGCTGTATAAAACAGAGTTTAGCACGAAATCCCAAGATTACGGCCAGACATTCAGACTGGCAGTCTGGCTATTTCCAATGGCACAGGAGTGATTATGTATTGACTGAAATTATGTTCGCCAAAGTTAAGCTCAAAACACTTGTAAATCCGCAAGGGTTAATGGCAACTCACTTACATCATTTCTATCTTAAATGAAAGTTTACTAGTTTCTGAGCAGTTTGAAGAGATCTAACATTAGCTAACTACAATTTTTATAGAACATGTTTGGGGAAGTCCTTTTCAACAGTAATTGCACTATAATGATGTCAGAGACCTCCTCTAATTTACAGTGGGAAGTCCTCCAATGCACGCGAGTGGGGAGTGTGGTTATGCCAATGATTATTATTATTTTAATTAATTCACATAGATAATAGCTAATTGTGAGTTATTTCATTTGGCTCCTAATCTCTCTTGGGAACTTGTGAACTCCCGTCTATTTATTTTATTACCACTGTTTGTGGCTCTCACAGCTTTATTACTTACCAAGCCCAAAGTCCCTCATACTGACAAGAACAAAGCGACGCCAATCCCGCCACTCATTATGATAGAAAAAACTTAAAATGGCATTGATGAGTTATTAGTATGATCTTCCAGAATCAATGTTATGATTAAAACATTAAATTTCTGTGATTTTTTCAAGTGGAGTAGATTTTAGCATTATCAGCATCTTAGGGTGGGATACAATACATTTAGATTGTGTGCTATTATCAGTTGTGCATACCAACCAAAGTTTGATGAGGAATTCCAACAAAATCTACCCTGGATAATTTAGCTCAAGATGTCCACATATCTCATTCTAAAACCTGCAACTTCAATTTATTTACTCTCTAGAGGAATGCTTTCCTTCACCTGAAAGCTTGCCCTATTGGTACATTTCCTTTCAAAATTAATAAGTCAATAAGTACATTTTGAAGAGCATGTCTAATGTTCTTGCAAATGTAAGAAGCAGAGGTGAACATTATTAATTTTATATTTCACAGATTTTCTTGAAATTATTCAAATTACAGTATACAGTGTCCAAGTTCTTGGAGCCAATGAATCATATTTTTATTATGTGCCAACCATCAAACTTCATGGATATTTTTGATGTACCAATTTTATATTAACATACACACCTAGTTTCTCCCTGCCCGTCAATCTAACAGTGTTTATCCAAGATGGTCGTTCACCGAATATGTCTGATTTGTCGATGATTGCCTCTCTCATGATATCATACCCATTCAGGATGAAAGCATCATGAACACCCAAACGGATCTTCACCACCTGTGGAGATTTATAATCATGATAGACCATGAACATAAATAACTTGAATTGCCTTTTCCTGGATATATATGTGTGTATATATATATATATATATATATATATATATATATATATATATATATATATATATATATGTATATTTATATATATATATGGGTCAGTCCACCGAAAGTCGGCACTTGGGTCTTTTTTGGTCTTTTTTGGATACAGGGGGCTGTAGAATAAAAAGTAATCAACCATTTTCTTATTTCTGGTTTCATTTAAAAGAAAACACCTTGAGCTTCAAAAGAAGGGCAAATGTATGTATGTCGGCCTGCTTTTTTTGAGATATGGTGGCCCAAATTTGAAAAATAGCCAAAGATAAAAGTACACTGGTAGGCCTACTAAAACACTATCCTCAATCTTCTTTATTTCCCACCAAGATTAGGGTCGTCATATGGGTTTTTTTGGTACAGAAGCTTAGGGTCTACTTGCAGGCATGACTTTGCAATACATATTCAAGTATTTTCAAGTCCATTTTGCTCACGCCCATTACATTCATATATCTGCATCCAGGACAAATACTATCAAAGTTTTCCTTCTTTCACCCAGGCTCATGTGAAGATCTATTGTTAATAAGTCATTTTAAAAAAAGACTGGAATCTCTACATGCTTGGTTATGCCAAACAGAGGGGTGAACTGACATGTAATGGGCATGAGTGTAATGGGCATGAGCGTAATGGGCATGAGTAAAATGCAGTGCAAGAATGTTGGCAGGCTGGATGCATTCCAAATGAATCCTATATGTATTCTTAGATTATTTCTATTGCCTATATCAATGCTCGTTGAGGTTATATTACTGAGTGGCTGTCTTAAGCCCGGAAAAGTTGTTTCGCTCACGCCCATTACACTCACGCCCATTACATTCATTTTATTTCCTGATGTAATGTCAATATCAATATTTTTTCCTTTTTTTCTTCATTGTGTTACTATCGGACCTTTTGTCAAATATCCTAACTGAAAATTAAGTAGTTCTGACAAATATTTCTGTGATTTAGAGAAGAACTCATTTTGCTCACGCCCATTACATTTTCATAATTTTGAATATTTGCAATAAAAACTGACTGCTTGGGAGTTAGTGACTTGAATGAACCTTTCCAAAGAGCCAAGATATAGGACTACCAATAAAATTAAGTTTCATGATCTAATTCTGAGTTTTTTTAAAAAAATCACCCTCTACCATGGACAAGTGCCTATTTTCAGTGGAATGCCCCACATATATATATATATATATATATATATATATATATATATATATATGGGACTATATACTCCCAGGTATATATATATAATTAATGAGTGATACGTTGGTACTACTTTATCCAGGGTACTAATTTATCCAGGGCACATTTCCTCCAGTATATAAGCTCCAGCAATTGAACTAATACGGTACATACCCTTATACTCTGGGTAGAAAAGGAGTTTCTGGTGGTGGGCCGAGGTCTAAAGCCAAAAAATCTCCTAAAAAAGATAAAAATTTTGCCAATTCTAGGACTTCGAGCAGTGTGAGGGCTAATAAGTTAGGCCAGGAGCCACCTACCCCAAATGCTACTGGGGTTATATTGGACTCAACCGTTGACCAGACGATTGGGGATTTGGAAGATCATACTAGCCATATCGAGCAGCAGTTGGCGGATATCAAAAACCTATTGGAGGGACAAGCCCTTAGTCGAGCAACTACTACAACGGCGAGCAGCGAGTTGAAGATGTATCGTGCACGTGGCGATGTTTGTCAACAGTCTTCTATTGACGCCGTGTCCAAGCGACGGGGGCGTGGCCGACAGCAATCACCTGACTACCGCGGGCTCCATAGCAACCAGATGACGCGACGCCATGTTGGATGAGCCGGTCCACATCTTACCGTAGTCTCTCATCGAGCTCCTCTTCTTCCATTGATTCAACCACCTCTAGAAGTGGTCGTCGTCATGGCTATAAGGATAGAGGTATGTTTGATTAAAAGAATTTTCTAAAGAAGGGTGAGAAACTTGATAGTATTGAGAAATTATTGCTCGTTAATGTAAGGATGATGAAGCAGCTTATTGAGGAGGGTGAAGATGTTTTCGCTGTGGTAAAACATATAGAAGTGTTGGTTGAAAAATCATCAAAGAAAATATGTACTCTCAAGGCCTTAGTGGCATATGATTCCTCTGTTAAAACTAGGGCAAATTCTGATGGTGTAGAAGCATTCAGTGATGTTAGGAGTGAAGATATATTGAGACATTTGTCTTATGATGGGACAGTACAGGCCCAGAAACCAGGGGTGGCGAAACCAAAAAGTTTCAAGTCGAAACAGTCGACCCGCACCTGCTATGCTTTTAATAGGGTCAAGGGTTGCAAGGAGGATCCATGTAGATATTGTCACATTTGTGATGTATGTGGCATGTCTAACCACGGTAAGGATAGGTGCCAGAAGAATAAGAAGGATTAGGATTTTGTACTTAGGCAGGGTCCTATGTTAAAGTCTGATGAATTGGTGCCTGATTTTAATGTAGTACATACGGTAGATCCTCCTGAGCCCCCCGTTTCTATCATTTCAGGTGATAATGATAATAATGGTATTTATGAATCTTGTAGTGATAACAAGAATCTTTTTATAACTCATAGTGGCCCAGTACAGGGCGAGGTTGAGCCATTGTTTACAGTGGAGTGTGTGAATAGACCCAGCATCAGGGTTTATGGTAGTTGTGTAAATGCTATTTGCAAGTGTGAGCATTTTATCTATAGTCGAAAAGCTCCAATTTTACCTTGCAGACTGGCTAGTTTCCTGAGACAGTCAGATATTATTAGTATTAACCAAATAGATTCTGATTTTCAATGATGTGGTTTTACTGAGGGGTTCAGGATAGTTGACCCTAGTTGTGATACAGGTTATGACTGTAAAATTTATAAATCGAGTGTAGAAGGTAGATTCTATAGCGAAATGTGTGATATTATCAAGGACGAGCTGTCCCAGGGCTTGGTCACAAAGACAAGTGTATTCACTCCTTAGGTGGTGTAGAGAAATCAAATGGTAAATTGAGGCCTATCACGGATTGTAGCATGCCAGCAGATATTTCTATTAATAACTATATGAATACAACTTCTAAAGGTTTCTCGTATATCTCTATAAATACGGTAACATGTCAGTTGGATAAGGATGACTATATGAGCATTGTAGATTTAAAATCTGCATATAGAAGTATCAATGTGTATGGTCCACATATACCAGGGTTTCAGATGGGACTTTGGTAATGGAGAAGAATTTTTTTTAAGCAATCTCTTGACCTTTGTGTTGAAGTGTGCCCCGTATATATTTAATAGAATATCTGATTTTTTAACTGTTGTAGCTCGACTGTATGGTGTCGATAGGATAGTTGATTATTTGGATGATTTTATCATCATTGCTAAGACTGAAGAGGAGTGCTTACGTAAGAGAAATATTCTTATTGAATGTATGGAGTATATGGGTTTCATTGTGTCGAAAGAGAAGGTGACTGAACCAAGTCAGATATGTGTCTTCTTAGGAATAACCATTGACTCCACTAAAATGGAACTGTCTTTACCACAGAAGAAATTAGATAAAATGAGCCTGGCACTGATTTAGGGAACAAGTTTGTCTCAAAGAAAATCCTCCAAAAAATTGGTGGGTGGATGTCTTTCTGTTCACAGGTGGTACGAGGTGGTAGGACCTTCAGCAGAAGATTGTTTGATCTCTGTGCCAGGGCTAGAAATAGAGGTGTTATTAGGCTGGACAAGGAAACCCAGAAAGATTTGATGTGGTGGAAGGATTTTTGTGGAGTTTTCAATTGTAAAAATATCATTTTGAATGATAATGAATGTACCCCTATGTATTCAGATTCTTCGATACAAGGTTTTGGGGCTTGGTTCAGTAAGGACTACCTTTATAGTACTTGGAATGATATGGATCCAATGCTAGATTTTTGTGGTCATTTTACTCCTGCTCCTAAGTTAGATAATCTCAAGATTCACCACAGGAATATTAATGTATATGAACTTTATCCTGTCATGGTGGGATTGAAGCGCTGGTTAAAGAGGTTTAGTAACACTAGAGTTCACTGTATCGTAGATAACATGCAAGTCTTGGCTATGTTAAAACTGTTATAAAAGATAATATAGTGTAGCCTGATATGTATTTCAGAGGATTATATACCCCTTCCCAAGTCATAAGGTGCCACTTATTATGGCATGATATGGCTCATTATGTGCACATCATTGGACTTTAGTTTCAGCTGGTCTATCCTCTTTGGTGGAAAGGGAAACCACTTGATTAATTAGTTCTGGTCACAGGCTCATGGTGGCAGCACTGAGTGGTGTCTGCTCTGCTACTAGGCATCCAAATTTAATTCACCACCATTGTAGAAAACAGCTTTATGGCTTCAGATGGAGCCACTGTGCTGATACAATCAAGAATGCTTGTTGACATGAATAAAATGCTGGAAGCATTTTATTTCTACACACATATATGCTTGAATTCGGCATGGTTAGAATGCACTGAATAGATTGAAATTTTGGCAGGACACTTTCACAGGTGGGGTGATGATAGATATGCAGAAATTGGAAAGTCTATATATTTCAGATCTTGTCCCAGCTTTAACCTAAAAACATCGCCATACGTCAACCCCACAATTTCCTTATAAAAATGGGTTCACTGTTGAATCAAGATCACCCTTTTGTTGATGAGGATTGAATCAACCTGAGGGTAGCCCAATGTTTCAACTATCATCTGGTGTGGACGTCACAAGTAATGTCGATGTCTCTAGATTAACCTACAATGTCAGACCAGGGCAAGCTTTTAACAATAGATTGCTTTTATCTTTTTGGAAAACAGTGGTTATTACTGCCAATACAAATCCAATGACCCAACAGCAGGTTGTACAATACCCACTACAGTGGTCTTTATAGCCCATTTACAATTGGGGCTGAGAGCTTACCGTAAATCAAATTCTTATATAGGTTGACCAGTTGGCTCTACATAATTATATACATATAATGAGGGAACATTCAAAACACAGTTGAGGGAACATTCAAAACATGTATCACTCTCCATACCAAGCTGTCCTCCTTCTTTTTGACAAATAGGCCTACCTACTTCCACAGTGTCAACAACCCCCGTGGATTACACCTCTGTACCGATTAAATCTTTATAGGTTTGTATAGTCAGCTTCAAAATGCTGAAAGACAATTTCTTTCTTTTCTTTTTTTTCTTTTGGAGGTGGGAGGCATCAACCTAATTGGAACCTAAAAGTTGTAGACACGTTGTGCAATAAATGGATACTTGATTCAGTGTTGTCAACATACAGTGGTATACCCTTTTTTTCACTTGCGTAGTATTTTTGTCATGGATATGCTAGCTACTAGGGCAAAGTATAAGAGCCAATCTGTGAATAGGGACACATATACAGATAGCCAAGGTGCACCGCTTTGCCATGTATTCTCTGTCATCTTACCCCTATTTACCCTGTAACCCCCGTTCATGCCCCCTATCTGAAGCGCCCCTTAACATGTAAAAAGAGAGAAACATGAACAACAGAGCTACTCCTTTCTATAATCCAATATTTAGCAGTGAGGAGTGCACAATCAGACCATTAAATATGTTTTTACAGGTTATCCTTGTTAAATTTTAGAAGTTCCATGATTAGAGTAAGTGAGTTGATTCTTGTTTTTCATTATGTCTTTTTTGACAATTATAATCAGCAGAACAGAATGGCCTGTGAGGGAAACACTTTTCATGAAGACTAGACAATGCCCACATCTTTCCTCATCATAGAAACACCGAATAGCTCTCAGTGTGAATTGCAAAGCAACTTGTGAATGTCTATTTTGAAAAACAGGTCCATTGCAAAAGGAAACTATCTAATCATAGAATATGATATTATCATAATAACATTTTCAACTACTTGTTTCAGAAAAAAAGAAAATTGAACACTACTCCAATCATATTATATTTCGCGCTGTACATATTTTTGCGAATTTCACGGAAATGGAAAATTCGTGAATTTAAGTACATCATGAAAATTTATTCCTTGCAGATGGTTTGGTTCTTGTGATGGGTGGGTGGGTGAGGGAATTGTTGACAGTGAGTGAGCATTTTCATTCATCACAAACGTATAATAGTCCTGAGTGCAACCTCCAAAACAACTTCTCAATGATCATTTCTAAAAGCAAGTCCATTACAAAAAAAATAACGCATTTGCTCTGACCACTCATGTTAACATAACAGCCACAGACACACCCCAGCAAATTGTCGTGAGTCCTCGTCAACCTGTGTGAAGTGGCTCACACATGTCGCTAGATGGAACACGATGTCGTTATAGCACAAGATCACCAGGAATAGCAATTGCTATGCCATGTGAGTCTAACACACAGTGACGAATGATGACGGAATGAGTTATCACTCAAAAAGGAGTCACCAATGATGACCAATCGAGACAGTTGACGACAATTTGCTGGGACTCTACAGTCAGTACTGTGTGGGTTTGTTGATTGAATGATGTTAGATCTCACAAATGTATTTTCCTTTTCAGGCTGCAAGCATTCCACTGCTGATCCTTAGCATAATGATTCTGTTCTCTTTGCTAAGGCTAAAATAAATTCTTCTGAAGTTGAAAATGCTTGAACATGACAAGTGTTTACCTACCTTATGTAATGCTTCTTCCTCCGTCCACTTCTACCCTGTACCTTCCCTCACAGTATGGCACCGTGCCTGTGGAAGCTAATGACCCAGCAAATTGTCGTGACTCCTCGTCAACCTGTGTGAAGTGGCTCACACATGTCGCTAGATGGAACACGACGTCGCTATAGCACAAGATCACCAGGAATAGCAATGGTGGTGATCACATGGCCTCACCTCAGATGGCGAGGATGGTGATCACTCAGACTCACCAGGGATGGCGACGCGGGTGATCACCCACCTCGCTAGACGAAACACGCACCTCATCATAGCACATGTTCACCAGGGATGGCGAGGATCGTGATCACTCATCCTCACCAGGGATGGCGACATGAGTGATCACTCATCTTCACCAGGGATGGCGACATGAGTGATCACTCACTTCGCTAGATGAGACGCACACCACGTCATAATGCACATTCACCACATTCACATTCACATTCGGATGGCAAGGATTGCGATCAGTCACCTCGCTGGATAAAACGCGTACCTCGTGATAGCACAGGTTCACCACAGATGGTGAGGATCTTGATCACCCACACTCACCAGGGATGGCGACACGAGTGATCACTCACCTCGCTAGATCAAACGCACACCATGCCATAGAGCATGTTCACCACGGTTGGCGAGGATCGTGATGACTCACACTCACCAGGGATGGCAAGGCGGTTGATCACTCACCTTGTTAGATGAAAAGCTCATGAACATCGACATTGGTAATCATGCAGCCTCACATCTGCCAGATCAAAGTATGTTTGCCAGAGAAGGTATTGCCATATTTATCTTCCCTCTAACCACAGACAAGGTGTTCATGTTGATATTTCCCTATGTATTTTTCCTGTAACCAGAGAAAAGGTGTTTATGGATAGTTGCTTTCATTTTAGAGATACCTCTATCTAAATTCAATTGATATTCTCTCTATATAATCTTGTTTGATTCAACTCTGAAGTATTACATGGAAATCAGTGTGAAACAAAGCACATTTGATACGTATGGGACTTATACTTCATGCCCACACTTCCTAGATAGGCTACATGTTGAACAGTGGTGCTGTCTCAACAACTTTGGCAATGGTGGTGATAAGTTGCCACTGTGAGTGAGAGTGAGTGACGGATGATGCAATCCTCAGAGAGCATTGACTTGGAGTGACACAAATTCACGCATTGAGTGAGACAAAGGCTGGCAATGGTGGTGATAAGTTGCCATTCTGAGTGAGAGTGAGTGACAGATGATGCAATCCTTAGAGATCATTGACATGGAGTGACACAAGTTCACGCATTGAGTGAGACCAATGTTGGCAATGTTAGTGATAAGTCGCCATTTTGTGTGAGAGTTGATGCCAGTGGCACGGGAGTGGTACATAATCACACAGTGAGTCAGATCCATGTTGGCGATGCTTGTGATAAGCCACCATTTTGAGTGAGAGTTGACAGGCAGTGGCACATACTCACGCAGTGAGTTAGATCCATGTTGGCGATGGTGGTGATAAGTCACCATGCTTTGTGAGGGATGACAAGGGGTGGCACATACTCACGCAGTGAGTGAGATCATGTTGGTGACTGTTGTGATAAATTGTCATGCCATGTGAGACTGACACACAGTGGCGAAAGATGACGCAGTGAGTTATCACTCAGAAAGGAGTCACCATTGATGACCAATCATGGCGACAGATAACGACAATTTGCTGGGGATGTTACAGGTGTGTTAACCTGGGTGTGGATGGAAGGGAGGATTGAGATCGTGCTTCAGATTGTAGATTTGCACAAGTCCTCATCGTGGTATATGATTTTCAGCAGAAATGTGGACCAAGCACTAGTGCCTTCCAAGAGAGAGAGAGAGAGAGAGAGAGAGAGAGAGAGAGAGAGGGGGGGGGGAGGGGAGAAACTCAAGCTCAATATGTTTAACTGAGTCAGTTTAACCCTTTAGAACCTTTGCCGATTTTTGATGGTATGACAGTAATAGATATTAATGGTGATGTAATCACAAGAGATCTTGTTCTTTTTTATGCTGTTCAGTCGAACTTGAAAGTTAGAATCTTGCCTTCATCTGAGCAATAGAAAATATTTTACAGAGGTTTTATGTGGGATTAAGGTGGTGAAAATTTTCACTGAGGAATATTTTTGCACTTTTGGAGAGCAACTTCTCATTTTTGAATTAATTTATGTTAAATATGCATATAACGTGATTAATGGGCCAATACGAGTGATAAGCCGGGGGGTGAGTTTAGGGCCCTGCCCACCCGCAGAGTCCTTTTAAATGGCTCCCAATTTACCTCTTTTCAGTGATTTTTTGATGATTCTTATACCACTTTCATGAGTCTCTTCGCTAAAATCATTGATTTATTTATGTATGCATGACAGGCTTCACGAAAACAGCAATATTTCATGCCATGTTATCTATCTACTTGACTGAAGAAAAAATAATGAAAAAATAGGCCTGAAAATAAATTTGATTTTGGAAAACCCCACTCATAAGCCTGAGGAAGACTTTGGGAGAAATTTAGAAGAAAAAAGATCCGGCTTATGACCGTGCTTTTAGGGAACCACATTTTCTTGATGTCGAATACATGCTTTATCCAGATTACCCAAATCTAACAATGATGAAAATACGCTTCCTGCCAAATTTGTCACTTGTATCAGCTCTTTTATTGCATTTGTGGCAAGGTGAGGGAAAACATTCCTCCTGGGGGGAAATGGCCATTTAAGGTTTAAGTCATGGGCTTTATAATGAGATATCTTGAGCTAAAATATCTCCGATAGTTTTGCTGTAATTGCTTGTCAAACATAGGTTGGCATGTACAACAGAAAATGGGAAATAAGCTCTAAATGCACTATATCCGAGCATAAACACTGATAATGCAAAAATACAGTTTTGTGGGAAAATAACCAAAGGAATGTGATGTTCTTGTCATAAAGTTGGTTCTAGAGGGAATTTTCGAGCTCTGTTTTTGGTTCTAGGTTCCTGAAGGAATTTTAAAAGAAAGTTTTCTATGGCAACCAGAAATTGCCTTATCTACCAATTTTCTATGTTTCCATGGCAACCAGCATTCTAAAAATGGAACATTTTCAGTGGGGATGGAATGATTTTTAGCATACCACTGGATTCCTTATAAAAATTGGCCTAAAGCTTTTTTTAGCATATTTGTCAGTGTTTTACCCATATATTCCCCCTGGTGGCCAAAACTAGTACTAAAAATCCCCCCCCCAGAGGCACGTTCTCCCCCGTTTGGCCACATTTCATACATCTTGTCAATATCTCAGTAATAACCCAGCGATTTCTGAATACAGCACCCTTGAATTGACCAAGATCAGTTGGTTTTATCCCAGTTGCTCTTTGGTGGTCCCTCTGTGTTTTTGGCCAAAAGTGGTCAGATTCTGTGGAAATAAAGCATTATTTTTCTGCCATTATTTAAGGTATGGGATTAAGCAATTAGTAGGCTATTAACAATATAGAGAGTGTCTATTAAAACAAATGTACCCTCGCTGCAAAGTTATGAACTATGCCCAGCACAGCAGTGCCCCTGACTACAGGTTTAATAGCCTAAAAGTAAGGTAGGTAGGAAAATCGTTTTTATATGAAGAGGTTTTTTAGGGCCAACTGAAAATGTCTGTAGGCCTACCTTTTGATACAAATTCACTGAATTCTGAAGACATTTTGCGTCATTTATGCGCACCAAAAAAACACAATTTCCCCAAAATTAGGGTAGGGTCAAAAACATAGTGTTAATTTAACACATCATGTTTTAGGCCTAAGCTCTGGAGCAACAATGGGGGTGCTATTGTGAAGTTGCAGTTTCCATGCATGGTATGGAACATTATGCCAAGTGCGACTCAACTCCGTTCCCTGCACTCAGCACCAAAAGAGGACGTCAGCTGCGTTCTCCATTTGCAATAAAAAAACCTTATCCACTGATTCTGAGGTGAAAAAACACCCCTTATTCTAGAAAAACCCCTGATTTTTGGGGGATTTAAAACACCCCTTATTCTAAGAAACACTGATGTATTGGGGCATTAAAGACTCCTTTTTATATGGAGAGTGTTATAGACATATATATCTGCAAGACATACACCCCTCTCAAAATAGACCCCTTATCTAAAAACCCATGGGGTTTTCTTGAGAAAGAAATGACCCCTTAATTTAAAATCCACTGATTTGTGGTCAGAAAATGACCCCTCATTCTGGAATCCTGGGATATTGGAAGTATGTGAAAAAATACCCTTATTTCACGTTTTTTTTCAGAACGCAAGTGACGTACCCTAAGTGTACAAAGTGCAGGGACCGGGGGCTCAACTTTCAATTTTTCTTATAACAACCTCCCAAACATCAAAACCATAGGTTATCCCATCGACCTTGAGATAGAAATTATCTCCACGTCTATAGTAATCCTTGATACATCAGTGGTGGATGAAATCTGTTGAATACCGAAAAGTGCCATAATCAGTGAAAAATCTATATACACATCAAAATTTGATAATTCAAATTCAAGCTTCAAATCATAATTATCAGCACAAAACAACACATAAAACCAGGTATATTTCAGGTTGTTCACCTTTATTCATGTAATCTCGTATCTAGAATAAGATCTATCGAGCCTTCGATTTCATGTGATGCATATAACACCCCTCTGACATTCTCATTCTTTGTGAAAAAGCTGTCTTATTTGGCTGACCCTCTGCCGTATCTATCATCAGATAACAGGGAGCCCGTATTAAATACGATCAAGATAACTGTGTGTGATTGGGTATGCAGCCAAAAGGTAGCCATAAACATGTGGCATGCTACCAAAATAATTCTGGAGTATTGGGAGCCCTCTTGGTAGGTTCTGATGAAAAGCTCTTTATATTCCTGACTGTGGGAATTCCACCATAGCTATTCAGAAAAGTCAGAATATTTCTTAAATTCATTTTAGTCAAATCCAACTTAAGAAATCAGGCTTATTTATCCTGCTCCCTGGTGAAATCAAGGCACCTTTAAGCCACCCCTTGTCAGCAGTATATTGTGGCATGTCGAAACATTGATATACTCTCGATGCATTTCTTCAAATTCTACTTTGTATCATAGTCACAATAGTCATAAGTAGGAGTCATTATATGAGTACAGGGTTGTTAGTGACATATAACACAGGCAGCCTTATAGGCTATTTCCCCCTTTTCTATCTGTCCAAGTATAATCTGTAATACCCAGCTCATACCCGAGGATGTACATGCAATGTACAAAAGGTGTGAAGTCCACCAAACCCAATGTCAATTGTGGTATAATACATTTTCACTTCAAACGACTGTGCCTGGTTTAATTTTAATTGTCATCTGGATTAGACTTTGATTGCCTTGATTTTGAAGTTGCCTGTTCCGTGTATCAAATCTCCTGCACCAATCCCCTCCACACTGGGTGGATTACCTTCCTCCACTGCTGTGAAGGTGAAGTTCTGCAACATGCTGGTCAGGAAAATGTACATCTCCTTCCTAGCTAACTGCTCCCCAAGACACACACGTTTACCTTTGGGTGTGAAAAAAAGAAAATATCATTACATGGTTGTTGGTTCTGATCCCATATATATTTACAGACTAATAGGTTATTACTATCATGAGGTAAGTGTCAGGAAAACATTCATTTCCTACAGATTATCATGATTGTTATCAAAATTGGAATAGAAAGGTAAAATATCATTGTGTTCATTGTTTTCCACTCATTAATTCATGTTGAAGGATATCACAGTGCTTGTATAAATATTTATAGTTTACCAACAGGAGATGAAATAGCCTCATTGGGTAAAATCCCCTACATACTAACCCATTGAAAAGGGAATAAAGGCAGGGTTCTTGATGATTTTGTTGTCCTCATTGAGCCATCGGTCAGGGTTGAAAGTATCTGGGTCCTTCCAGTACTTAGGGTCTCTCAGTGCTGTGTCCAAATTCATGATAACGATGCTGTCCTTGGGAATGGTGTAGCCACCCAGTGATGCATCCTCCCCAGCAGCATGCCACAGAGACAATGGAGCTTAAAAATATAGTGAAACATAGTGTAACATTGTGGAGATAAAAATACATTCCTACTACCCTTATTAGATAACTTTGAAAGTCAAAAGGGAACTAATTTGCATACTTGTGTTGCTGAAGCGTTGTGTCTCATTCATAAATGCCTGGATGAAAGGCGTATGCTTCATGTCTTCATACTGTGGTGAGCGTGATGGCCCAACTGCCTGTAATGGTACATAGAACAAATAGGATGTTTAATAAGCTGCAAAAATAGTTTGCTTATAGGGCACTCTGAATATGTGCTGTAGCATGTTTACAATCTTAGAACATCCAGTCTAAGAGACATTATAGTCACTAGTGATTGCACACACTGGACAGGGGATGTGTTAGGCATGACCATGTATGTATACACTCATACCTACTTAGTGCCATGTTATATTGTGGCACTACAAAAAAAAGGTCGGGATGACAAATAGGGGACCTAAAACTAGTTTTTTTGTGTATGATACATTGTATCTATGATATCATACTGATATCTCAATAACTGAAAATGCAGAATTTGGTGCATTTTAAAGAGTAATGGGTTATTAAGGGAAATATATTTGCAGTATAATTAACAAGGATGAGGTGAGAGTGTAAAAGATAGTAAGTTGGCAAATTATCCCTGGACTCAAGGATCATCAGCTTTATTGAAATAATCCAAGGAATGAGTGACCTAATCTTACTGTAGCATTTGAAGACATTCTTTATTATTTTAAATTTTGAATACAAATTACCCTCAGTAAGCCTATTTACCTCCTGAATCTCATGCGTGCACCTCTCCTGCATCTTGGGGTTGTGGACGAGGTAGATGAGAGCCCAGGCTAGTGTGGTGCTTGTGGTCTCTGTGCCAGCACCAAACAGCTCTAATATAGTCAGAAACATGTCCATTGCTGTAGGGTCATAGATCAAAATGTAGAAAAATCTAAATGATTTTTCCATAATGAACATTTTTCTTTCCTGCTTATCTGGATGCTTTCATTTAGAGTATAATGATGTTGTGTTATGAAGTTGTGGCACCATTTATTATGCTAAGCGGTAATGTCTAGTGTTGACTGTCAAAGAAATATAATACAAACAGTGTCTAAACAATCTACAAGAAGTATCTGAGCATGGACTAGGCATCTGTGCAGGCACTGCTGGTATTCATCTGGTCAATCATACTTTCTTGCAATCAATCAGATAGGCCTTCTGATTCACCTAATGGGAAATCTGATTTACTATACTAAGCATCTTAGAATCTTTTGTAATAACCCTGATCAAGTGACCACAAAT
This sequence comes from Acholoe squamosa, assembly GCA_949317995.1. Classification (NCBI taxonomy): domain Eukaryota; kingdom Metazoa; phylum Annelida; class Polychaeta; order Phyllodocida; family Polynoidae; genus Acholoe; species Acholoe squamosa. The sequence goes on from OX439038.1 coordinate 26,315,031, forward strand.
AGATTAAAAGAAATTCACAAAAAATACCCGAAAAGTTTTAAACCTACTCAAATCAGAATATTTTGGCTATGATTCATTATATTATATGAATTCCTCTTCCCGAATTCAACTGTGGTAGTAACATTTATCTTAAATCAATCTCCAATATTTATCTTAAATCAATCTCTCACATTTATCTTAAATCAATCTCTTACATTCCAGTTTGGTGTTTTCCTTTCTGTTCTCAGCAATGAAGAGGTCTACTAAGTCCCGCAGGTTCTCTGGGTCAAAGTTGGAGCTGTGGTCCTTCTCCCACTCTCCCACCTTTGATATCATTCCGTTTACTGCTGCCATTTGTGACTTATGGCAAGAGTAAGGATTGGTTAGTACAAAAGAGATAAAACAATATGAAAATCATATAATTATGATCATTATTTCTAACTGTGCAGATTTTTTTAGTAGTATATCTAGGTTCTTCATTCAGAGGTGCACATGCCTATTTTTTCCCCTATCCAACTACATGTTTTGCTTATAAATGATACTATGAGAGGTTAGATTTGAGATTTTTGTTCATTCTATTTTGGGGTTTGGGCAGACAAAAAGCCCCACACCATACTTTAAATACTTTTGAATGATAAAATGTCATGCAATATGGGCAATAACAAATTTCACATTTTCTTTTCATTTTACCTTGTACTTGCCAGTGGGTAGATATTTACAGAAAGGTATGAAGTTTTGTACAAAAAGGTTCATCCGTCCAGTTGCCAGCATATTCAGAGAGTCCATCAGAAACTTAAACTCCTTATCTCCATAGCTGTATCTGTTTACACAAAATGGTAATTTCATAATCAGCCTATCAATTAATATTACTGATGTTGTACAAGCCATGTCAAAAGATTACCACAATAATCACTGTATAAGGTGTACCCCATGTATAAAACACCCCCATACTTATCCCCTTGGAACAGTGGCTACCCTGCCTCGGCATGGTAATAAAGACAAGATTCCTTGGGTAAGCATTATGTCAATCCTGTCATAAAAAAATGCCTAAAAGCTGTGACATGCTTGTCTCAGATATACTAAGGGTCCTTTGTGCTGTTGGATGAACTGCCAATACTTTCTTAAACCAAACTCATTTGGTTCTACCATAGGAAAGTGTGCTAAGATGGTATTGATTATCAATGTGCAAAAGACAACATTGCAGTGTGCAAATAACTTACCTGTTACCCGTTATGATAGAACAGATGATGTTTGCTGTGGTCCAAGACAGTATGGTTGTTGGGTCAAATGGCTTCCCATCAGTCTTTCCAATCTCCTCCCTCAGGTATCCAGCCTCCTCCACCATACGCTCATCGAGGGATGTCTTACCTTACAATTAGAAACATGCCTGGATTGTTATGATCAGAGGTATAGTTGGGGGAGGGTTGCATGTTCTTGAAGACATATTGACCCATAGTGTCAGCAATTTACTAACTTCACTTAGATAATAAGTTATCACCACAATTTTATGGCTTCCCATCAGTCTTTCCAATCTCCTCCCTCAGGTATCCAGCCTCCTCCACCATACGCTCATCAAGGGATGTCTTACCTTACAATTGGAAACATGCCTGGATTGTTATGATCAGAGGTATAATTTGTAGCTCTCACAGCTTTATTACTTACCAAGCCCAAAATCCCTCATACTGACCAGTAAAAAGCGACGCCTCTCCCGCCATTCCTTATGAAAGACAACACCTAAAATGGCATTATTCAGCTATTAGTTGGATCAGCATGGAAGCCATCTCATTATTCCATATGAGAATCTTTGCCCCTAATGTTTTCAACAGGAACTCAAACTGAAACAGACCTCAAAAACTCCCTACAGAGCCAATGTTATGATAAAAACACTAAATTTCTCAATAAAACTGAATCTTAGCACTATCGGTATTCTACATGGTTGGATATAATGCAATTACAGCTTATTTACTATTATCAGTTGTGCATACCAACACAAGAGTAAACTGTTACTAGGTACCTTTGGATGAACATGTCTAATTCTCTTGCAAAAATAAGAAGCAAAAGTGAATATCATTTGTATTTCACAGATTTTCTTGAAATTATTTAAACTACAGTATACAGTGTCCAAGATCTTGGAGCCAATGAATTTTATTTCCATTATGTGCCAACTTCATGCATACTCTGTAATGTAACAACTTTATCAATATACACACCTAGTTTGTGCCTGCCCATCAATGTAACAGTGTTTAGCCAAGATGGGCGCTCACTGAAGATGTCTGATTTGTCAACGATCGCCTCTCGCATGATATCATATCCATTCAAGATGAATGCATCATAAACACCCAAACGGATCTTTACCACCTGCGGAGATATATGATAGACTATTTCTATAACTTGCAATGCTTTCTCATGGAAAAGCATAGGGTCTTTGAAAGGTGTGAGTGAAAATATACGCACCATGATATGGTTTTAGCATTGATAGTATTTGTATCAGGTACTCGGCATTAAAGTGATATTTTTAAAAGTGTCCTGGCATTTTTTAGAAGTGTATGGCATTTCTTTTTTGAGAAACCTAACTTTATTTTTCTTCTAAAGTAAGTAATGGTATCATTGACAACACGTAGCAAGATCAGGAAGCTGACACTCGCCTTTGCAAGCAGTCGCATCTGCTCATATGCAGTTGGTATAATATTCAATGAAATTGCCACAGGCAGCATAACATATTTAATTCATCTGGTATGTACAAATATAACTGTTTACTATATCATTACATTATCGTGTATAGTTAAAAACACAGATATATAACAGCTTTTAAAACTTCATTTTATCAATTTTGAAATGTGTTGGAGTCGGAATAAACGTGACTTAGCTATGCAATACTTACCTTCCCATATGGCTTGGTAATCTCAGTCAGGTACTTGTACACCATCTTATTATTCAGTAGTTCCCAGAGGTGCCCAAAGATGGGCAGTGGTGGTTGGGGGCCAGGTGGAAGGTTCTTATAATGCTTTTTGGAGGAAAGGAAATATAGGGCCACAGCCACTATAGCTCCACCTAGGACCAGCGTCCCGGTGTTGAGGGCTTCGAGCACCATGTTGGTAGAAGTAGTGGAGCAATCTGGAGGAGTGATAAGAATAAGTCCTTAACATTGCCCTATGAATATGCTAAATAAAAGAGGCATGTGAAGTGTTTTCATAAATTTTGATTACATTGTAAAAAAAAGGTGTTTAAAAATACACAGCAAATTTTTCAACACCAGCATTTAAACACCTAATTACATAAAGTGTTTGAGTGTTTAGCTTTTAAACACTTGGGTAAAGTTAGTACATCCAAAAGTCAGTGCATTTTTAATGGGTGCAACCTAATATGTGCCCTTCAAAATGTGCACCTTAGGCATAAATCTATCAATAACATTAAATTTGTAATGGAATAGCTGAGAAAAAAAGGATTATTGAAGTGTACAGTTGAGTAATAATAGTTTAATTGAACATCCTTTCACATTTTAGAGAAGACTTATTTCTGAGACTCAATCATTTGATATACTAACTTTAAAATTGATCACGTTTAGCCCAAAATAAGCATTTAGGAAAGTGGAACAAGAAAGTGTTTAACCAAGTGTTTAAGTCCTAAACGCTAGTGTTTAATCCCAGTTTTTACAGTGTACAGATGGATTTCCTTACCGCTAGGTTGTGGTAAAAAGAAGTTCTTTCATAATAATTATTTACAGCATTCTATGTTAAAACACCAGTGTATGATTTCCTCAAATAAAGTTTTTTTTCACTTAGAATAAGTATGGTGCCCATACAGAATGTATAATCATGGCGAGTATTTTGTGTTTTTGTGACCTCTCCCTGTTGACATAGTTTATCCGAACACACTGCTAAGATTGGATTGGAAAAAGAAAGAAAAGAAGAAAGAAAGAATGAATGTCAAAGTCGTTTACATATATATATGTAAACGACTTTGACATTCATTCTTTCTTGTCAGTGGTGTTGGTATGGGTAATTCAAGGGTGGTGGTATGGGTAATTCAAGGGTGGTGGGTCAGGGTACAGTTTTCAGCCGCCTGAATCCTTAAAAATAACACATTTCTTCGGAAAACGTTTTTTAACCAATTTTCAACCAAATAACCAATAGAGAAACCAATAAAAACGTTTTTTAACGTAAAAAAAAAGGTTTTTATGCCAAGTGGCTTAGTTAGGTTGGCTCTACATAATAAGATAGGTTTCCAGTTCAGGAAACATTCAAAACATGTACCACTATTCACACTAACATGTCCACCTTCCTTTTGACAAATAGTCCTTTTTTTCAAACATGTTTATTGATCGCTCCACTACGCAAAGGAGGTTATAATATTGCGACCAAAAAAATTTAGGCTCAGTTTCACTTGTTATTTTGTGTTTATAAAGACATGACAGTCCCATCCTGATTGATAGGACATGTTACATAAAGATGAAATGATGCACATCGAGATGAGAGAAAAGGTGAAATTTTGAGTTTGTCTTCAATGTATAACCAAGTATACTGACTGTTTATAGACACAAACAAGGCAGGTAGGCCGCTATATAACAGTCCTAATAAACATATATACAGTACTTGGAAATTTATACAAAAAAAAATCAAAACACAAAAAGATTATCAAGGTATAGCTTGTACCCTGATAGTACTTGGTAATCAATGTGAAAATTTGCAAAATAATGCAATTTGGAGAAAATTCCGCATCAGTAATAAAAATATAGATTACTACACATTATTATTTACAAGATTATTTACAAGATTTCAACATGACCTCATTCAGAAAAGCTACAGGGAACATTCAAGAAAGGATTAATGAAGGTTGGAGGTAGACTAATCAATATTAGCTCTAGGTTTTCAGTTTGAATTTTAGTACACTACACACTCACAGACTCCATCCATATAAGAAGTGATATTATAGGACAAACACATATTTGACCATGAGAGACATGAAACTGAGCCAAGCCAATTACCAATTGCAACTTGCTACAGATTGAAATGATACAAGATAATTTATGGTTAATCATCGCTTTCATCAGAAATATCAGCAATCAGGACACTGTTGTCTATCACTTCAAACCTTAGTTTTTGGTTTTGTTTATGTAGATCTTGTATTTGACGTAGTCGGGCGTTGAACTGTGATTTTTGCTCAGCGTCTTGATGCCAGCGTGATAGTTTATTCCACATCTGAGATCCTCTGTAAAGGGGAGATCTTTTGAAAAAGTCTCGTTTTGGCCTTTTCAGATCAAATTTCACCTTAGTTTGGGTACATTACATTTGTCATGCAGCTGGTCTATGGACATGTCTCTAACACTGGTTCTCATGCGTATTCTCAATCCTCTTTTTTGCAGACGTTGCAATTTCGCAGTCAAGTTAAAATTTGCTCCTGAATGCAAGAAGCTTGCATAGTCAAACAAGGACATGATTGTTGACTTATATACCATAACAGCAGCTTTCTGTGTCAAATCACATCGTATTTTTGTGAACTTGAACAGCCAGTGGTTCACTTTTCGTATCACCTCTGGACTGCAGGTTCTAAGGTCATACACTCGTCAAGTTTAACACCTAAATAGTGATATGTTTCTATTCTATCAAGTGGAATACCATTTATTTTTGGAGGGTTTGCCAGAACTGTTTTCATTATTTTCTCTCGTACCACTCATCATGAATTTTGTTTTGCTGTTGTTCAGAGTTAGATGTAATTTTTTACATTTAGATTCCACTTTGTCTATGTCTGTTGGAAGATAGGTTACTGCATCTTGTGGATCTTTGGCTGCATAATATACTACAAGATCTTCAGCATACATAATCGACTTACAGTGGTCTAAACCTTAAGCCATACTATTTATGTAGTAAATAAACAGAAGGGGGCCCAATTCCAACCCCTGAGGCACCCTCTAAGTAACTGCAGATAGTTTGGATTCATACTCTCCAATCCTAGTCTTTTGGTACCTTTTGGTCAGATAGCTACGGATCCAGCAATACACACTTTTTTTAAGTCTAAGACCCTTTAGTTTATGTAACAAATAGGAGTGGTTTACTGAGTCAAAGGCCTTTTTCAGGTCCATGTAGCACAAAGCTGTTGAGAGACCATTATCCCTGTTCATATAAGACCCTTTAGTTTATGTAACAAATAGCAGTGGTTTACTGAGTCAAAGGCCTTTTTCAGGTCCACGTAGCACAAAGCTGTTGAGAGACCATTATCCCTGTTCATATTTATAAAGGTCAGTTACTAGCTCAAAGATAGCATCTCCAGTACCTAAATTTCTTCAGTAACCGAACTGTTTTGATGTGATACAATTCAAGTCCTCCATTCTATCTAGCAGGTGGCTATACATAATTTTTTCAGCTATCTTAGACACTACAGGAAGGAGAGAGATGGGCCTCCAATTCCCTACATCTTGACTATTGCCACCTTTAGATAATGGTGTCACTCTAGCTACTTTCCATTCATCTGGAAATACACCTTGACTGAAGGATACATTATACAGCTGCATTAATTCTTCAACAATCAGGTTGAGATATTGCTTCAACACAGTACAGCTAACTTGATCCATGCCCGAGGTTTTAATAGTGTTTATATCACTTATTAAATATGAAACAGTTTCCTTATTCACATTTAGAATCTCATGTAGATCCTCATCATCAGGGACAGGGTCATACTCAAGATCTATGTCATCAAGGGGAAACCCTTCCTGTGTAAGATTGTTTGATAGCTTTTCACCTACACCAGCAAAGAACTCATTCATATATTCCACAGAATCAAGATTACTCTTCATGATACCATCAGCAATTTGGAGGCAGGACTTCTCCCTTTGGTTTTAGTAAGGAGTTGATGATTTTCCAAAAGGCTTTGGGATTATCATTGTTCTCATCCAATGCAGAAGTAGTTATGTTTGATTTGGCATACTTGGTCTTTTTCAAAATTAGGCACCTTGTTCTTTTTGCTCTTTTTAGACAATCAAAAGATTTGTTTTTAAAAAACTGGTTCATTAGCCACTGAGATGGAGGATTTCATCTGTCACCCAGTCTTTACCCTTATCCTTATAAAATCTTGACTCAATGGGGCAGAAATTGTCTAAGTATTCGAGTAGACAGTTTTCAGTACAACTCCACATAATAGGGACATCACTCTCTTGCCAGACTGGGTCCCAATCCCAGCCTTCAATCCAGTCCATTAACCTGGTTTCAGTATGACCTTTGTAATTCCTAGCTTTATATTCCCTGATTACATCAGGCAGGCTCTCCTCAGTCAACGCAGCAAAAACAGGAAGGTGGTCAATAACCAGATAGTTGAGAACCCCTCCAATGACAGGTTTTGTGGTATTTGATATATGTGGTCTATACAAGTGCCAGTATTTTCAAAAGGTCTTGTTATTTGATTTATCAGACTGCGTAGTCCATAGTCCCTACATAAATCATGTAACTTAACAGCTTCATTTGCATCTTCATCAAGTGTATTAATATTAGTGTCATCTAATACCCATAACTCAATATCAGGAGAACTGTAAGCGACATGATGAGATTCTAATTCATCCAAAAAGTCACTGACCGTGCAATTTGGAGGTCTATAGACAGTAGAGAGGACCAGTGATTTTCTGCCTTCTTGATTAAACTTGATGGTGACCATCTCTATTGCTGGCTTAGTATAACAATGTAAGTCAATTTTGGTAGCATTTTTTGCTATAGAATTTTTCACATAAATAGCTACACCACCTCCCTTTTTATGAGATCTGTCTTGTCTGAAAAGTTGGTATCCAGACCATAAAACAGTGTCATCATCATGTAATTCTGTTAGCCAGGATTCACTGATACATAATATATCTATACCTTGGAAGGCCCTAAAAAGCTCAATCCTTTTCAGATAGAAGCTGTGTGTATTATAGTGTACTATCTTTAATCCTTTCAAGTTCCATAGCTCACTCAAAGTTGTGGTCATGATACAAGTCAATACAATGGTACAAAAATTAAACTCAAACCTACACGGCAAAGAAAAGTGATTACCTCTGAATGTATAGCTCAATGGTGGAGACAACTAGATAAAGATACAAAAAAATAACAGGATAAATTATTTACACAGTATCATTTAATTTCAAGACAAGGACTCCCAGTATACTTAAGAACTTAGGTACGGGTTAATCAAATACTTAAGAAACATACAGGGTCACCTGAAAAAGATTCCAAACACATTTAGTCAGAGTGTAATAGATATCATGGATGACATGGGTAAAATTGAGCTGGTGATAATGTATGCAGACATTGCAAGTTGGTAGACACCCTACTCTGATATGCAAGACTTAGTTCATGGACACAAATACATTCTCCAGGGGGGTATTCTCAAAGGTGCAGGATTAAAAAATGAGAAAGTAACAGCATACAGATTATTTAAAACCAAAGTGGGATTCCAGTAAGAAAAGAGATAGTAACAAAAAAAAAGCACCAGAGAACAGACATTGAGTTTCAAATACTAAACATGTATTTATTTATTTAATAATTTAATTAGGAGAAATACCAATTTACCAATTTATCTCAGAAATACCAATTTACCCACACTCAAATATGTCATCACTCAAAAAAAATCTTCTTAACCTAGCAAATTCACATGAGGCGAAAAAACAATATCATTGCAGTATGACAAAGAGATTCAGCTTGTTTGCTGTATCTAAGAGATTCAGCTTGATTTCCGTATCTTAGAAATACCAATTTACCCACAAGGAGATGTCACACTCAAATATGTCATCACTCAAAAAAAATCTTTTTAACCCAGTAAATTCACATGAGGCGAAAACAACATCATTGCAGTATGACAAAGAGATTCAACTTGTTTGCTGTATCTAAGAGATTCAGCTTGATTGTTGTATCTAAGAGATTCAACTTGATTGCTGTATCTCAGAAATAACAGACAAAATTGCATAAATCAGATTCTGAATTGAAAAGGTGTATCTCTGTGAGATCCAGCATATTTTATGTATTTCTTATAGAATAGCATGTGATAAGCATGGTTGGATGCCCTAAAGAGGCATCAAAACAATAAGCTGACTTGTGATATCACATGTAATAAATGATATAGAGAAAATACATTTATGCAAAAATCAATAGACTTTGTTGTATCTGAGAGATTCAGCTTGATTGCTGTATCTACAGAGGGAAAAACATAAGCTGTACCCACCCAAGCTGATATCTAGGTTAGGGCAATCAGGTTTCTAGGAGGAATTGCTCTTCTCTTAGTGAGGGCAGTATGCTTCCTATGTGGAGGAACTACCAAGATCTCATGTTGGGGCACCTCATCTGCATCACCAGAGGATGATGATGGCTCATCCCCTCTCTCTGAGAGCATTGTTTTGGATGGTGATGGTGAGTTGGGGGGGAGCATCTTTTTGATCATACTCGCTATGTAGGAGGCACATTTGGTGACGTTTTCTTTGGACGGGTGACATCCATACCACAGCTTTTCAGAATGCGGCTTATATCGCCTTCTGCTATTTCTTGGCATTCCCTTAGTCTTGTTGACTAGGTTGGATTGGAACAGGTAGTCAAGGCGTTGGTGTATCTTTGTTTTGCTTGTTGAGTAGCACAATGTCACCATTTATAAACTTGATCGCATTGTCTAAGACATTTTGATTTTCATCTCTGGGCCAATTTACTTGAGGATTCATTTTCCTGTTAAACCTAGCTAGGTCTGTTCCATAGGTTGTAGCCAGAGTGAAAAGGGTCTCAGGGAACTTGTTTATCAAGTCCATTAGCATGTTGGAGAATTTGATTCTCAAGTCGGCCCTACAGATCTCTACATCATTGTAACCCATGAAGAAATAAGGTTTCCCCATGAAAAAAACCTCAGCTAGTGATGCTGCAAATTGTGCAAATGATCACCATAAGATTGAAGGCATCTTCGGTTATTTTCTCAATGATGAGCTTGTGGACTTTCTCAATAGTAGCACCAGGTTTGGCATACACAATTACTTCATATTCCTCTCCTACCTTGTTTTGGATCTCATCATCTGCATCTCCAGCACGCAAGTCTCCTATCACCAAGGCAGCCATCTCCTATAGGATTTCATGGAGAGAGAGCAAAAAGGTCACTGAATGGTACACACACACTGTGATAGTCAATTCCAGTCAAATAGAGAGATTGGTTCATCTATCTTGAGGGTCAATCTTGTACTGTGCCCTGACTCTCATCAGGAGTTTACCATGTAGGTTTTTGCCCTTTCGGACTTGTGCAGTGTCATATTTAGTGTCATCGAACGGGTACCCCCCACCCCAGGTCTTGTTTGCTGTAGCCTCTATCAGATAGACCTCCTCAGAATTTATCAGGAATTCCCTGCATTTTTCGACTTGCTCATGTTTTTCTGTTAACTGGGTGAGCATTTCCCCTTCCGCTGCTCCCACTCATGACCAACCGCTGTCTCATAGGTCCTACATTCTTTCTTCACTGCCGATCCAGTCCAAAATGTCTTCTGCCTTATCTGGGTAACCCTATGCATGCAGTTTTAAGTGGTGATAACCATGTTCTACACTCTTGTAGACTATGTTCTTACCTTGGAAGTTGTGTGTAAAGTCAGCAAGATACCAATTTGATAGAGGAACCTTTTCCCCACAATAGAGGAGCCAGTGTTTACATGACCTAGACTTTGGTGCAGCTGGAGTTTTGCTTGTGTGTGCCACGGCTGCAGCACTTTGGGGCTCATCGGGGGGTTTGGGACTCGGGAGTGGTTGCTTCCTAATGGGCCTGTAGTCATCTAGTAGCATGTTCAGTTCATTGAAGTTATACTGCTTCCCTTCAATTATGACCCCTTCTTTGTTGAGTTTGGCTTCCTTTTCTAACTTTTTGGCTTTTACGATAGCTTCTTTGGTTAGACCTTTTTTAACTCTGACTTCCCTGGGCTCATCTGGGGCGATCCAGATTTTCTCATTTGGTGATTTTTCTTTTTGATCAAGATCCCATCTGTTTTTCATGAAAACACTGTACATGACTTGGTTGCTACATGAGATAATTAGCACTACTGATTCTTTTTTGTTGAGATCTTCATCAGTGAGATTTTCAGGCTTCTTTTTCATTCTACCAACTTCTAGATAATCATCTCTATTCTACCTGCTCCATAGAGTTCTTTCAGGGCCTCATTTAGATCATCTTTAAAGGATGTCTTGATTCCATATACTATGATATTTCTATCAGTGGAAGGTTTTGCATGGCATACTGTTCTAAGTCTCGCTTCAAGCCTGCCTATTTTATTTTTGCAGAGCTGATCATTATGCTTCAAATGTGGATTGGCTAACTGCGCTTTGTGCTGTTCAAGTATGATATTAATTTCCCCAATTCTCTTCATGACATCCTCATATTGGCCATCTGCCCTAGCTTTGTTGTCTTTGACATCACTAGTGACTGTGGCGAGATTTGTGTGGAGTTCCCCTACATCAGTTAGGAGCTGATTTACATGTGTTGTATTTGTGTTGGTGTTGTTTCTTATTTCATCAACGTCACTGACCATTTTCTTGGTGTAGGTATCTAGTACCTCATATAAAAGCTTCCTCATGGTACTTTCAGTAAGGGGGGCCTCTGCTACCTGTACTTTGTGTGTTTGTGCTGTTGTGGGTACCCTATCTGTATTCTGTGCCTGTGCCTGTGCTCCCCCATTGGTGTCCCCTTTGGTGTCTAAAAAGTTTGTGTGTTGCCTATCACTACTATGTACATGTGCTCTTGTGCTCATATCTACAGCCTCCTCTGTACTTGCCATATTTGCTTGAGATTGCACTACTGGAAGTGATGTGCTATATGGGTTTGGAGTTGGGACAGTTCCCCTTACATTGCTATCACCTGGTGCACTTCCCCCCGACTGCTGGTCCAGCATGACTGGGTGAATTAGTTCTAACCACCCGACTTGTTTGTCAGGCAGTGTGGGAGGGGGTAGGGGGGCTGATGGGGGGCCCCAATGTTATTGCTTATTAATATTAAGAGTGATGTGTCTCCTAATTCCCCAATGTGTACTGAGTCATCAACATCAGTGGGGATTATCTCAGCATCGCCCACTATTATGCTGTGCTGTGCATCAATATTTGGCTTCGGTATTCCCTCAATGATGGGGGAACTAGCTAGATGTTTCTTATGATCAGGTGAGGCAGCTGAGATTGAGTCCCCCTCCGAGGACCCCCTCTCTTTACACTTGGATGGGTGGGGGTTGGGTGGAAGGGAGGCCATACCTCCCTTGAGGCAGCTCGATAATTTATTCATCCACTGTCCATCCAATTAGCAAAGTTTTCACCAGAAAAAATTCTAGCAAACTGTTCAAAAAATCGTTCAAAATCTGTGTCCCACCTGATCTAGATACCTATTCAGCAATAACTCCAATAGTGCTTTTAATTCAATAGAAATCCTCCAAAAGGTGGCCCTCTCTCTCAAACAACTACACAACCATTTCTATGACATCATGTGGGATGTGTTGACTACTCCATGCTGATCATATGTAGCCTAGTCTACTAAATGTGAGCCCCTGTGGTATATTCCATACTGAAGAAATAAGTGTTCTTAGTGTAGTAGGGGCCTATCTACAATCCATGTTTAGTCACTGGGCACGACTCATTTAGGGACTGAGTCGCTGGGACTGGCATACCTAAAACTTTCAGGTGCTCTAGAAACGGCAAGTTTCTAAGAATAACATTTGACAGAAATAAATCCCCAACAATCAGCTTATGATATTGACAAGAGTACCACCTTAGTTTTGCTGTCTGTGAGTGGGAAGAGCGTCTTTTGTTGGAAATTTTTAGATCGCACACTTTTCCAAGATTTGGCACATGCTGTATGGGTTGCAATGGGTAGCTATCAGCAGGTGCATTTTCTGCCAGACAGGAAGTCAATCGTCACTCTCCAAGCAGATTCCCATGAATAACATTATTTCATAATAACACCTCTGTTGTGAGACCTGAAACCACATCCAACATGGCCGACCGTGGCAGCTAAACTTGATATGAAGGCTAACAGATTTGCGAGAACCAAATAATCTGGGCCCCGTATTAAAGGTTTCTCACAAAATGGCAACAAACATGTCTTAGGAAGCCATCTTTAAGAGGAAATCGACATAAAAAAATATGTCCTACAATTCCAGCCACCTGCAGGAAGCCTGACTCTCCCCTCAGGTAAGAGTCAGCGCCCGCCGGACAATCCATGTTGGACTGAGTCACTGGACCTTCCTGCACCAACACCACCAGACACTGTTTACCTATAGTTATACCACGATTTGTGGGTTACACAGTGCTTTTTGGTGTCTATTTCCATCCACATATCTGTCGATATTGCACACCCTATAGCCTGTAACATCAATTTTGGAAGGCGTGCGGTTATCAATGGAAGGCGTGCGGTTATCCATGGAAGGCGTGCGGTTATCCAGGATAACCCCACGCCTCTCATATCCTTCCATGTCATATGTTACATGTTAAAACCAACAGACTATTTCATTGCCATGGTAGGGCTTGAACCTGCAACCTAAGATTCCTAGTCCAACCCCCTATGCATTGCGCTACAGGGACTGGCTGATGGTGGCCGGCTAGAACCAGGTCTGGATATGATACAAAGCCATGTGTGCTGTCGCTGTCCGCTGCCGGGCGACGAGGTGTATTATACACAAACATAACAGCGAGACGCGTCTTTTTTCGCCGTGTGCACTGTCGCTGTCCGCTGCCGGGCGCAGAAGGAGGAGACGTGGTGGCCTAGCGGTTAGCGCCTTGCGCTCAGCCGTCAGAGGTCCGCGGATCGAATCCCGGCCCGGGCGAATCTTTTTTCGCCGTGTGCGCTGTCGCTGTCCGCTGCCGGGCGACGAGGTGTATTCTACACAAACATAACAGCGAGACACATTGAAATCTTTTTTCGCCGTGTGCGCTGTCACTGTCCGCTGCCGGGCGACGAGGTGTATGTACACTATTTTTCGCCGTGTGCCGCTGCCAAGGCTAGCCGAGACGGGGGCTGTCGCTGTCATTGGCAAGGAGGTGTATGTACCGATCGTGTACACACAATGGCTGGCATCAAGTCCCGGGGAGGGGGAATAATTTTTGTTTTTAACTTGAATTTATTGGTATAATATTGATTATTTATTGGTTTCGTGATATAAAATAAGTAGTCAATGGATAACTCATGACTCATGTGGGTTAGCAAAGGCTAATAACACTCGGCCTACGGCCTCGTGTCATTATCCTTCACTAACCCACACTCGTCATGAGTTATCCATTGGTTACTTGTTCACTATATGCAGGTGTATTACAGATATACTACAGGTACATGTATATACACAGGTGTGTACTCACTGGACCATGAAGCAGTGGGCTTGCATTCAAATTCCAAATACCAGCAAACACAACCAAAATGACACCCAGATTTATATACCAGGTGTTTCTCTAATAGTTCATACACTATCCCACCAAGTATCAGACTTCCACTTGCCCCCAAAATACTCTGCAGACCATAAAAATACCGGGAGTGGCGTTTGGTTTACTCCTCCTTGCTTGGTGACGTCACTGCTTATGGTCTACCTACAGTGTCAACAAAACCTGTGTACTGAGATTACACCTCTGTCTCCTTTACATCTTCAGGTTTTTGTAATATTCAGCTTCAAAATGCTCAAAGGTAATTTATTTTATTTTTCAAAATCTGTATAGATCATAGACACGCTGTGCATAGACACTGTATTTATCAAAATTCACATAGATCATAGACACGTTGTGCATAGACACAATATTTACAAAATCTATATAAATCATCGACACATTGTGCAACAAATGCATGATATAAAATGCATATTATTTCTCTCCTATTCAAATGATATGTGCAGGGAAGACTTGATCCAGTGGTGTGGACGCACAATACCATTTTTCCACTGTTTCGTCATGGATATGCTAGCTACTAGGGTAAACACATGAGTATATGGGCCTATATCTTGTGAATTGGGACACGTATACAGATAGCCCAGAAGCACCACTTTGCCATGCAATCTCTGTCATCCTACCCCTATTTACCGTGTAACCCCCATCATGATTCTCTCGAACTGAGGCTCCCCTTAACATGCAAAATAGAGAAATAAGAAAAACGGAGTTATTTCTTTCTATGATTTGACGTTTAGTATAGCAAGGGGAAAGGGATCCAAAACATGTCTATCATAGGTGAAGAATTGAAAGTAAAATCAGTGAGGCGCGTCTAGAGTACTCATCAAATCTAATCGAGAGATCCTGCATGCCTATGAATAGTCCTAAGATCAAGTACAAAAACAATGAAAAAAACCTTATATTTGTTTTCATTATCTGTACAGTGCTTTCTGATGGCTTAATTGTCTTATGTCCATATGGCCTTTATATTGACTGCCACAAGTACAGGATTGTTGCTATGTTATTATTTTAGGTAGCTGGGGGTTAAGTTTTATAAATCTCAATTGAAAAATACCGTTCAAGGGGGAGGAGGCTATCCCGCAAACGTGGATAGGCCAGATAATACACGATCTTAACAGTTGTACCTCTTCTGCCCCCTCAAACCATTATTACAGTTTGGAGAGAAAATTATACGAAGTTCTCTTTTATCTTCGGTAGTAACTCTACCTATGGTGTATTCTATAGGCATAATTATTGAATACAATGTAACATATAACAACAATCATTTTCAATTACTTGTTTTAGAAAAAAAATTCGAACACTACCCACATCTTCGTATTCATCATTTACCAAACATATAATGGTCCCCAGTGTGAATTGCAAAACAACTTTTCAGTGCTCATTTCTGCCTGTGGAAAGCTACTGTAGAGAGACCACTGATTTTTGTATGAGAGCGTGGATGTGGATAAAAGAGATGAGATCGTGCTCCAGATTGTAAAGATGTGCACAAGTCCTCAACTAAGGTTATGATTTTGAGCAAAAACGTGGACCCAGCATTAGTGGCTTTCAAAGAGTGAGAGAAATCTCAAATGCTAATCGGTGTGTTCACCTGAACCAGTTTAATTGATAAAATTAATGTCAACAATAGAGAGTGGCTATAAACAAATGTATGAATGCCCTCCTGCCCCCTCGTGGCAAAACCATGAACTGTGCCTAGACACTGGGGAGCCCCTTAATATTACAGGCAGGTCAAGTGGTCCCTAAAGGCATAAAAGAAAAAATGCTGCGCTCAGCAGGGAGAGGGTCCCGAGCTACAGTGAAGTTACAGATTCCATGTGTATGGGACAGCAAACCAGGTGCGGATCAAACCATCTGGTGAACTCTCAATGTTTCTTATAATAACCTCGCAAACATTAAAACCATGGACTATTCTTAATAAATCAGTGGGGGAGGAATTCACTTGAAAAACTAGAAGTATGCTAAGTAGTAAAATGGTCTATATGCACTTATCAAAATTTAATAATTTAACTAAGCTTCAAACCATAATATCTAAGCAGAAAATAACACCTAAAACTAAGTTTATTTCATTTCAGTTGGTCGCTTTTATTGATGTAATTCCAAATCTAGAAGATGGTCTGATGAAACCTTATATTTAATTTGATTCAAATACCCTTTCCTAAAGATTCATCATTGTGATCTTCCAATTCATTGTGAAAAGACTGTATTATCTTGCTGTACATGTAATTACAACCAAGATGATAGTGTGCAATACGAAATGCAGCCAGAAGGTACCTATCAATTTAAATATTGTGGTATAGATAAAGCTGGACCACTGGGTGTCTTCTCAGTGGTTTCTGATGAAAGGCTTCTCCATATACCTCTTTTGACGTGTTTATTGGGTGATAATGAATAGTAACATTCATTTAAATATCACTATAGAAACAGGACCGCATTTTTTTATATTATATGAAGGAACAATATAATTATAATAGGGAAAAGGAAGCAAATACATGTCAAATAACCCTTATGTACAAATGCCGTACTGAGGGGGACTGATGTTGACTTAAACTCTATTACCACAATAATAAGACAAAGAGTGTACAGACATACAGACATTATAAACATAATAAAATCATTACAAACCCAGACATTAATATGTGATTGTAGCTTTGTATTCATATTTCATATTCACACTAAAGTACACAAATTATATAGAGTAGACCAACTAGGAGAGGAATAACAAATACTGTACAATTACAGAAGAACCACAATGTTAAACAATCGGGGTGGCGCGATTGCAACACCTACCCTTGTATTAATTTTAGCTTTTCTTAAGCCCCTCTCTTAGATTGGGTATCTTTTTAATTTCTGACTTAAATTTCACTTTAGTTGTTGCCCTTTGTATGTTCACTGGTAATACATCCCATTGGACAACACCTCTATAGAAAGACGATCTCTTATAATGCCTAGCTATTTTCCTGGGTAATGGAAAAATCACCTTGGCACTAGATATTGTATTGTATCTCTGATTAACATGAACATTGTTAATAGATTTTGATCAGAATTCAGTTTTTCTAAGATTAACTGATAACCTATTTTTGAATACCCATTTCTTAAATCTAGACACATCTTCATCTTAATTTAATTAACAAAGTCATGATTCCTATCTGCATAATATATAACAACATCACCAGCATAGAGTTTGATACTGGCATTATTAAAGATTCTTACATCATTTATTTACAAGACAAACAAAAGGGGGCCCAAAACAGATCCTTGGGGTACCGCATAACATATTTTACGTTCTGCTGAAATTTTATTACCGTACCTGACCCTCTGTCGTCTATTTCCCAAGTAGCTCTGGAACCAAAGATAATTATTTTTGCTCAATTTAAGAGTTTTAATTTTTTTCCAATAGTATACTATGAACTACACTGTCAAATGCTTTAGTAAAGTCTACTGTAATGGTTTGAGTTCTTATATAACTTCAGTTTAGTTTGAGATATGTCAATATCAAGCAAAACCAGACAAGTTAGCTCGGGTTAGTGCAACCGGCACATGTTTATTTCAGGATTACATAAGTTTGAAGTGGCGCTATGAAGATAGCTCGGTTCTCTTCAGGTGTTGTCCTGGCCGTAGCCAGAAACCAACTGAGCTCCCTATGCGGTCCCAGGTAGGGACTGGAGCAGCGAAGACTAGTGCTGCAACCACCCCATAGTGGCCAGAGATTGAATTAAGTGACCTCTGGTCCTATCGGTGGTAACCGCACCATCAACCTGCCCTCTCGAATAGGGAGCAAACACTATATACAACGCTCCCCAAGAACTGTTCAGAAAAGTCAGAAAATTTCCTCAAATCATTTGCATCAAATCCAACTTAAAAGATTGGCTAGGTTTTTCACCAATCGGCCCTGGTGAAACGAAGGCACCTCTAACTAAGCCACACCTTGTAAGAAGTGTATTGTGGCATGTTGAAACATCAATACACTCAACATGTTATTCTAGAAAGGCTACCTTGTATAAACAGGGGTAGTCTCAATAATTATAAGAAGGGGTTATTGTATGAGGGTAGGCTTGTAAGTGACATATAACACAGGTAGCCTTTATACACCCCTTTCAGCCCTGCCAAGGATGATAAGGGGTGAAGTCCATTGTTCTCCGTACCGATTGTAGTATAATATACTGTGTCTGGTACAGATTTTACTGTATACTGAATTAGACTTTGATTGCCTTGATTTTGAATTTGCCTGTTGCATGCACCACATCTGCAGAGCCAACTCCCTCCAGGCTGGGTGGATTACCTTCCTCCACTGCTGTGAAGCTGGAGTTCTGCTGCATGCTGGTCAGAAAAATATACATCTCCTTCCTGGCCAACTGTCCCCCAGGCAAGCACGTTTACCTGAAGGTCAAGAGCTTACATACCACAAACTTGTAAAAGAAATTATTAAAACAAAAGTAAATTACCAAAACATTAATCCCTGAAACTGCATGGTCAGAATCAATTTTCTACTAACACCATAGAATATGCAAGGATAGGCTTTCTTTTTTAACAAAAATCACCCTGCTTTTCCAATGTATATAAATTGATGAGTGTAATAGTTTCAATGCCTACACATTCTCCTTTGTTCTGTTATTCTGAATGTTTTCATGAAGGCAATATGTAAAGATCTCCTGTTGAAAAGGTCTGAGGTTTATTGTTTTTCTTCACTAATTCATATTGGTTGTAACAATTTAGAGAGTTTCAATAATGACCAGGGAGGATTATGACTGATCTAAACATTTCATTTTTCCAAAAAGCATATTATTGTAGTTAAGAAAGAAAAAAATTAAAACTTACATTTAAGAAAGCAATAAGCAACTGTCACTCACCAATATACACACCTGTTGAAAAGGGAATGAAGGCTGGGTTCTTGATGACTTTGTTGTCCTCACTGAGCCATCGCTCAGGGTTGAAGGTATCTGGGTCCTTCCAATATTTGCGATCTCTCAGGACTGTGTCTAAGTTCATGATGACGATACTGTCTTTGGGAATGGTATACCCACCCAGTGTTGCATCCTCACCAGCAGCATGCCACACAGAGAATGGGACTAAAATAAACAGAAAAAAAATACTAATTTGACTAAGGAGTATACATATCACATGAGAGTAAGGTGAGGATGATGTAATGGCAAAGATGAGGTGAATCTGAGAAATGCCTAAATATTTTCTTATTACTGTAATGTTAGTCTAAATATCCTCAGTCAATATCATCACACAGTTTCACAGGTGAAGCAACAGACTCCATTTGGCAAAATAAAAAATATTATAGAGTGTTTATTTATCCATGTTTTGTTCTCCTATTTATATTGCCCCAGAGTGCAGTTTCGTTCATAACAGCCTGGATATAAGGGGTATGCTTTATGTCTTCATAAAGTGGCTGACGGGATGGCCAAATTACCTGGAATTCAATGTACAATAGTTATAAAACATGTTTAAGTATAGAAAACTCCCAGTAAGGAAGTATTGTCATGAGTGTCTGTCCATAAGTATATTTACCTCGAGTATCTCCTGCCTGCATTTCGCCTGCATCTTGTGAGAAGATGAGGAACATAGCATAGATTTTACACTAAATCAGTATTACTGGTATTGTACATACCTTGCCATATGGCTTGGTAAGGTTTGTCAGGTACTTGTACAACATTTTATGGTTCATCATTTCCAGCAGATAGCCAAAGATGGGTAGTGGGGGTTTGGGGTCAGGTGGTAGGTTCTTGTGCTGCTTCTTGGATGTTAGGTAATAGAGGGCTGTGGCTGCCACTGCCCCACCCAGGACTAATGTCCAAGTGTTGAGGTCTTCCGGCACCATGATGCCAGGAGAAGATGCTCTGGATAGAGCTGATAGACTTTCTTTATAAATAAGAAAATTAAGAAGAAAGAAACTATGGTAAAGAACCACATGTATAAGGTGAATATGATACCTGACTTCAGCAGTTTAGTGTCAATAGAATAATAGATAACCTTGCCTTCAATGGACATCATAATTAGAGACGATCTTGTAAGCTGCAGTTAGGGCCATTCACACAAACTAAGCCATGCACCTTCAACGCACCCTGCAGATAAGGCACATCTTGGTGCACCTTATAGAATCAGAATAATTTATGGAAGTTTTCCCTAAAATGTTCCCGATGCTGCTCTGTCCATGTGCAGTGGTAAAAGGAGATGAAGAAAGCCCTGAGATGGCCATAGGTCCATTGATAAGAACAGAAGCTAAAATGACGCTTTTTCTTTTACATCTACAAAGTCTGGGTGCGCCTTATATGCAGGGTATTATGGTAAGTTTAAAATGACATATAGTTGCTTTACTGAGATTATCAGATGTTTGAGGAGAGGGCTACTTGTGAAGTTTGTGACAGAGGTTATCACAATCATGATGACCTTTTTTTCGACCAACTGAGATGTGATCAAAAAAAAAAAAATATTAAGATTTCTGAGCATATCGTTTTATGCATGACTGGGAAAAACAAGGCGTTGTGTCTCAAGTGTGTACTCCTTCAAAATTAAAGTGATTATTCTGATTCAATGTAGATCAATAACATTCATGTTTAAAATCGGGTTTCTGACAGTAGCGAATCCAAGTATTAGAAAAGGAGGGGGCGCACCTCAAAAGGAGGGGGCG
Organism: Acholoe squamosa; assembly: GCA_949317995.1. Classification (NCBI taxonomy): domain Eukaryota; kingdom Metazoa; phylum Annelida; class Polychaeta; order Phyllodocida; family Polynoidae; genus Acholoe; species Acholoe squamosa. The sequence goes on from OX439038.1 coordinate 26,336,022, forward strand.
CATCCCTTGTTTTTGAGGAAATCTTGGGGTCCAAAATATGTAATTAAACTCTTAAGTACTGGGAAAAAGGGGGATGCGCGCACCCCCCCCCCCACCCCCCCCCCTAAATCCACCACTGAATTTCCACCCTCAGGAATCAGGAAACATTAAGAGAACATTAGATCTCACTCTCTTATGGTGATGCACAAGTTTGGATTTAATGGATTTTTAGATTGATACCCATGTTTAATGAGATCCAGATTCTTTAATTTTCTCTCATGATAGAGGAATTGACTTGCACTTATCCTCCCAAACAGCGCTGGTAGAACAGGGGCGGGCAAATGTCATAATGTCGCAAAAAATGTGTGATAGAGAGCTTGGAGAATGTGACAGTGACATTGAGGATGATATGGGCTTTCTTAATCGGAAAGAATTTTGTCAATATTCCAACTAGAACCAAAGTTATGACCTTTTCAGTACATGCCGAATGTGAAAGAATATTGTAAATATTCCAACTAGAACCAAACAATCATAAATATTACTGACTGATTTCACCTTGAGGTCTAAATAGTTAATGATTGAACTCTCACGGTTACCTTGGAGCACTATTATACTCCTATTTTGCTCCCAAATATTCTGGAGTTGATACCTGTTCAGTTTATAAAGGAAGTTTCTGAAATTTTTCTTGGAGCAATATGCCTCCAAAAATCAAGATCATATCGATTTTAAAGGCAGAATCCGTAGATAAATTTTCTTGGAGCAATATGCCCCCAATAACCTTAAGATCACATCAATTTTAAAAGAATAGAACACACCAATTTTGATTTACATCAACCTAGGTAGGGAATCTTTAACATTTTTTCGAGCAATTTGCCCAAAAAAGAAATACTGCAACTCCAGTCATTTTAAATGTAAAGTTTCAAAATCTTCTGACTGCAATTTGCCAACCTGTTCCTCTACAGCACCAATGTTTTAAGGTAAAATCTGGAAATTTTCTGGGTGTATATCTTCCCCTAAATCTTCTAAAACATATCCATATAGAGGTAGAACCTGAAAAGTTTTGGTGCTATGCCTCCTTCACATCCCCTACCATAGCCCAATTTAGAACAGAGAATCTGAAAATTTTCCAGGAGCAATTAGCCCCTAAAGCACGCACAACACACCTATTTCAAAGGTTAAATTTGAAGATTTTCCTGCAGGAATTTGCCACCTAAATAAAAAAAAAAAAGCACTAATGTTTTGAGGCTGAATCTGAGAATCTGAAGTAATTTGCCCCTTGTATCCTTTAGAACACAACCTTTAAAAAACATGATACATATTTCTTGACGGGTGCTGGGGATTGTGGCTCCCCAAACCCCCCAAATACACCAATTGACAAAAAGAAGCTGAAAATTATCTCAGAGCAATTTTCCTAACAATCCCATTGAAAACACATTGCTACAATGATTCGTATGTTTGCTCCAGCACTTCGCGATTTTCCCACCCCTGTAGAACACCTCTTTGGGTCTCTCACAGACTGCAGTCTGGAGCTCACACACCATTTCCGGATCAACAAGCTATAAAAGCTACAACCTAGCTGTTGCCCCATCTCAAAGGTCTCTTTTACCACTTTTCTTCCTCCCTCCATGCCAATTGCCATGTACTTTTTCTCCGATGCTAAGCGAGATCTACATTTTCACAGCAATAGGTTATCAGCAGGATTCTACTTCGAATGTAGAAAGAACTCTAAAGTAGGTTGGCCACAGATAAGCTATAGTAAAACCTCACCCATAACTTGCCATACGCCGAACTCCTTTGGTCATTTTTTTCATATTAGCCGGATTTCCCCCTCAAAATCACATTCGGCGTATAGGTGAGATTTTGAGTTTGAAGCTCAGACAGATAAACTTGATCCTTCAGTTCAAGCTACCCCGGTTGTTGTTTTTCTTCTTATTTTTCATTTTTCCTATGAGAAAAGAGGACCACATTCATAGAGTCCATCAACTGGCTGTAGGCTACTCTGGGTTAGACTTTGTTCCATTTACATGTACATTCTGAATGTAATATATAGAGTTGAGGATCAACCTCAATTTTATCAAAGCCTGTTTGAGAATATGATGGAATTGCAATACAAATATTTTCAGCTGTTGTCGTGTAGGGTAGAGGCACCCATTTCGGACGCTCCTGGCCACACAAGAGGTCAAAAATTTGATGCTCAAATCCTGTACCTTCAACTATGATGAATTCTACTTTCCATTGCACCAGTTAATGCATACTCCTTAGCCATCAACATCCATGAATAGGTTTTGATAAATCTCTCCTATACATACTATTTAATGAACTGTTTATATTTTGCCTTCTGGTAATCAAATTGCCCCTAAAGCCAGAAAGCACATGGCAAAAGGGACCCTAGAGGCAGACACTATGTTATCTAGTTGATACAGACACAATTGGCCACTGTATGTCAATTATTCTATAGGGACATGTAGCAGAACATCATAGGGAATACTAGCTAATACAGTACTCCTCTCCAGAAAACTCTCAGATGTGTGATTTTGCATACCTTTAACAGGGCAATCTCCAGGCCCAATTGCACATGACTTCCATGGGCAGATGGAGAGGTGATTGAATTTAGGTGTTAGCTATTAGGAAAACCAAAAAGCAGATTAAATATCCATGACTGAGAGCAAAAATATATCACAAAAGATTCTCATTGTGGTGAAAATCCATTGTAAATGTGTATGAATTATTATGATATAATTGTGCCCCACAATGTAACGTGAGGGATGCTTTCAGGTTTAACAAGTTAAATTATCAGCAAAAGTGTACATGTTTCCATTGATATATCAATAGGTCATGTAAACGTTCAAGTAAAAACACAACAGATTGATGAATCAAACCAGGTTTCCCAATAACTCACCATTCGTTATCATCAAATTATAACAGAAACACCCTGTGTTTGCACAGTTGTAAAACTATGTAGACTCGGACTTATATTTGTTATGCTGTATTTTACAGAGTATGATAGCTTAGTTTTCATGACTACTTCATATGGTACCTGAAATCATCCTATTGATTATGTAATCCAATCCAAAAGGTGTCCGACTTTAGGTATCTGTCTGACTCAGGGTGCCTTTACCCTAATCTGTGGCTGTGTTCTGCAATATCTATGAAACGCCTCCCCGAGGGATCTATGTAAAATTGATCGCCCTTATACTTCCGTCTGGGAGTTTACATCTTTACTAGAAAAGAAAAAGATTCAAAAGAGGACTTCGGTGGGGGGAAAGGTGTAGTTTTTTGTGTGTTTTTAATGGGATTAGCAGAGATGCTCTTTAACCAGGTAATGAGAAAACCATTGTTGAAGGGAAAGGCCTGTGTCCAAAGCTATCCAGAGGGAATGCTGGGAGTAGGTTATTACGATTAACCAAATTATTGTTTACTTTGTACTAGCGTTCTGTACTTTTTTATTACCGTTTATAATATGCAGTAAGGGAGCATTCATTATTTATGGCGGGGGTGGGGGTGAGCATTTGGCGAAAGAGAATAGGTCAAAAATAAAAGGCCCCCCCTAAAGAATATGTCCAAAATTTTTGGCCCCCCTCAAGAATAGGTTGAAAATAAATGCCCCCCCTCAAGAATAGGTTGAAAATAAAGCGCCCCCCAATAACGATCATCCATGAACATTCTTTTATCTGACATAAATGCCAAAACCATGCCTATACATTGTGTGATACATATAATTATACCTCTCTTTTAGCTATAATTCATAGGAGTATTACTTTAAACTTTTAATGATTAGCATTGACTATAGTCAACACCGTGGTGGGTCTAGCATCGACTCTAGTCGACACCATGTAGGACTAATGTCCATTTTAGCCCTCCTTATATAGGAATTGTGCGGGGACTGTGAATACATATTCATTCTAATAACTGCACCGGTGCTGAAAATTAATCATTAGATGGTCGAAACCTTAATACAAAAATCATTTCCAAAAGGCACACCCCTAAAGTCTAAAAACCATTGTTTTCGCTCTAAAAAACATTACTTTTACATTAGCATGATTTGACACCGGGGGTGTGTGCTTACAGCCCGCAAGGCGAGGGGTGCGCTTATTAGTGCAGGTGCATTTAATAGAAGGTAGGCCCTTACTCCTAGGAAATTTAAAGGCTGCCCCCATGGCCAGATAACTCATGTGTCTTCTGCCCTTAATGGGATAATAAACCCAAGGGATAGGTGATAGGATTGGTCTCAACTCAGATACACCTTATATAGACAAGGTATTTTTGTGTAGAATAGAAGACCTACTACTGTAAAAACTCATGCATAAGGTGGAGATTATACATAAGGATAGCTCTTTCAGTCAGGCCCATAAAGAATCCTCCTAAAGTCAGGATGTGCTAGGATATCATATTGTAGAACAGTACCTAATTTTCCAACTTTCACTCAATCTGTGCCTCACCCACAGGATATTTTGTATGTACTTTGAAATCCCAACATTTGCCAATTGGGTTTTACCTTGACCCGGGGCTTACAGCCGGCCCTTGCTTCCTTGACCCTTTAATTCCTCATATCCCTCATTACCTCAGACAGTTGATCTTCAGCTATCTCTATGTTTTCTATTATATTTGGACTTACATCCTCGGATAATTTGCTTCCCCAGACATTTTTCCTTGCATTTTTCAAATCTGATGAAGCAAGGGTCGACTGTATACCCACATGAGATGTGCCTTATAACATGTCCTTACACATTCAGGTGGTCTTGTATCTTACATTACCTTCACACAAGTTGGATGTTCCAAAAGTTATTTGAAAAACTTTCACAACTTTCAGTACTTGCACGCAAGCCTAATGCCAAATTTATTTCTATACTTTATAACTCTGGACTACAGTAAATCCTCATGTGGAGGACGCACCTTTTATAGAGGAAACACCTTGGGTTGATGGAAATGATTTAAGACCCATCTGAGATTAAGTTTCGCTCAGTTTAGTACTGTTCTATGGTATGAAATCCTTACTTATAAGCTGCACCCTGATTACTAAACCAGAACTAAACCTTAAAAAATCACCCCCCCCCCCGATGTGCCTTATAAGATTTCCTTCAACTCAGGGTGTGTCTTATATGTGAGGTGTGCCTTACACGCAGGAGATAACAGTAACATGATTTCTCTCCATGAACCTTTACAGCATGATTTGCAGGAGATTGAAGTGAGATGAATTTATGCAGTTATTCTCCTGGGAAACATGTAAGATCACCAGGATGACATGTCTTGTTGTTCATAAAAGAGACTCAGATTCTTTAGAAGATGGTGCATACTACGTATCATCTCTATTAGAATATGCGACTTCTAGATGAAATAGGTTAAAAATCAGCTGTAGCTGCATGTACTGATAATCATCGACAAGAAATGCACATTGGTATTGATCAATTGAAAAAGATCTCTGAATATAGTTCCATCCAATTAGATTTCACTGAACTGGATCAATTTGATTAACTTTAGTCTTTCAAAAGGAGTCTCTGATACATTAAAAGACATTTTATTATGACGAAATTCGCGGCATTTTGGATAAATACCCTAAAATATATGGCCCCCCTCTAAGAATAGGTAAAAAACAAATGGCCCCCCCTCTAAGAATACCCTGAAAATATTTGCCCCCCCTAAGAATACCCTGAAAATAAATAGCCCCCCCCTCAATTTGCTCACCCCCACCCCTGCCATAAATAATGAATGCTCCCTAAAGAAATGTCGTATTTGTTTTATGTAAAGCTAACCTGCTAACCCGTGTATAAGGAGCTATAAGGCACAAGTCTCCTTCTCAGTATGATCCTAGAAAATGCATCTGGTCTCACATCTAGGGTTTTTTTCTACCCTCACATGGATAAGTAAAAGTGGGTTACGAAGTTGGTAGAGATATAAATGCCATTGATATGATAACCCTTTGTTGCAATGGGCAGAGCAGAAGGAGATAAAATTATAATGTTTCCAATAATGTTAGCTTTTCATATAAAAATAAAAATCTATTACAACTTCATTAAATGGTACCTGACTGTGGTTGCAATTGGATTCACCAGTTCAGATTTGGAAAAGATTCATGGGACAGCTTTAACAACCTTCCTTTGTCAGTCAGAAAATACACTATCCCATGTACTGTACGTCACTGTAATTCTCATGAAACCACCAAAGTTACAAGAAGTGAACATCATTTAAAACAGATGGGGACCTAGTGTGGTTGATTTTGGAGCTGTTCTTTGCTGGCACAGAAACAACCAGCACCACCTTGTCTTGGGCCCTCCTTTACCTTGTCAATGACATCAAAATACAGGATAAATGCAGAGAGGAGATTAGGGAGGTAAGTGTGAAGATGTACTGTAATTAGGATTGGAATGACAGCAGTGTGGTCGGTCCATAATAGGCATGTATTGCACATGTATTTTGAGGCTTGAACCTCACATTTAATATTCTGGTATCATTATGTTGATGAACCACATAGGGCTTCATCTATGGCAAATCATATGCAGCCTACCTCTCCAACTCTTCTGACTTCTTTCAAGCCATCTAATTGAACATGGGAATTAGATTCCACACTGTATGCCATCTAGTAGCTACTGTATGTACTATTCAACAAGAACTTTCTATGGACATACATGGTTATTGGTGCCCTTCTGGAGCAGCCCTCTCCTGGTATTCCATAGAAATGGGGGGATTAGCCCAAGTTAAGCCCCAAGAAATTGCCTGAGGCTCTCTGTGGGTAATTCCAATCATTCCCCCTCAAAAACCATTTAGTCAGCTATTTTAGGGCTATTTGTGGTGATTTTGTGTCCTTTCCTACCACGTAAGAACTTCCATGTGCATATCAACCTATAAAAATGCAATTTCTAAGACAAATATCTGAAATATAATTATCCATGCTACCAATGGTAAGATACACTGCGACTTACCTGCATTCAATGAAACCCACACAGCAAAAGAACCTAATTGATGTATGGATTTGCCTTGAAATTTATGAAGGCCAACCCCCCAAACTCTTGGATTGTCTGGAACGCATGATAGGGTTTCAGACAGGTGTAAAATGACAAGGTACCATGACTTTGCACCTAAATCTCCACCTCAAATACTATATATAATTCTTATCTAAGCAGATATGTGAACAACTCAGGATCTTCTCCTAGCAAGTTAATACATGTCTCAGTGAGGTTTCTAACCAGAATGGAAGCAATCTACATAAGGGTCACTTTATATAGCATCAGATGGGGCAGCCAATGCCAGTCTGACCCTCCGGCTAACCTATGATTATACATGGAGTCAGGAATTCAAGTCTCAGCCTTTTGCATGGCATAGTAGCTTCAAATCATCAGCAGTCGATGCTCAAATAGTGAAGGCCTTAAATGAATAGACAGAATGCTGCACGCTTGGGGATATATGAATGTTTATTCATGCATATAATCCATGTCTTATATGTGAAGGGTATTATTGTAAGCTTTAGAGCATCACAGTTCATACCAAGGATCTGCCCGAAATCTGAAATAACTAAAGTGTGCATTAGTGGTGTGATATAAAGTGTGATGTAAAAGATCATTTTAAAGATGTAATTTCAACTACAATGACCCTCTTGGATGTGGTCAATCAATCAATCTGTGGTCAATGTTACCTGTTTCCCCCTTAGATGGCACATACCATTTGGATATGTGTCTCCCCTGTATGTGTGACACTTAGATGCAGACTACTTCTTTCCTATGGCGGAAAGTTTCTGACCAGTCAAGAGCAGCTTAGGGCTTTGGCAGAAGGGGGCTCCACTAGCTTGCGTATACCATAATAGCTATATCTATATGTAGATCAGCAACCCAAAAGGGATCCATGAGGCCTGGCACAGAGGTATATGCTAAGGGAAAGCAGTGCACCCCTTATCCACAAGGTGCCAATAATGAGCCATGTAGCACCCTATGCTAGAGAATTGACTACTCATCCATGACTAACCAAAACACTAGCTGAGTGCCAGAATTTTAGTTGGGATAAGATCGTTAATATGCTTTGAAAATGATGTACTGGCTTTGTTAAAATGATATTTGCTTCATTTTCAGTGCCTCTGTCCATCTGGCATATGGCAGGAGTGGATACCGAGTTGGCAGGGTATGGGTATGACATCCCCAAAGGCAGTGTCGTGATCATTAATCTGGACACAGCCCTCAGGGACCCTAAGTACTGGAAGGACACAGATACTTTCAAGCCTGACAGGTGGCTTTTCAAAATGCTTATCAAGAACCCTGCATTCATACCATTCTCCACAGGTATTTGTTAAGTCTTTTAAGAACACCAAATGTTGCTATCCATGCATCTTTTGGTGTGGAAACCTTTATGAATAGTTCCTGTTGTTTGGTTTGTTATAGTCTGCGAGATTTTGCAGCGAAATGAGGACTCTCACATAAATACAAATGGCTAGACTGTCTAAGTACTGTAATAAGTTGGCCAATAGAATCATTGAGCCAGTGAAACATTGGGTCAGACAGACCACTCTGTACGTTTGTGTAGACTAAATGGAAAAAATACATAAGTCATTATTTACAGGTAAGCGTGTGTGCCTTGGGGAGCAGCTAGCTAGGAAGGAGCTCTACATCATGTTAACCTCTATGCTGCAGAAGTTCCAGTTCACAATGGTTGACAAGAGCCATCCTCCCAGTCTGGATGGTTTTGGCATTAATATTCACCTCCCTGGCAACTACAAGCTCAATGCTACCCACATATGATCTCTACATCTAGATATGACAGGGCAAATTCTGAGCGAAATGCACAATGTTGCCTAATAGTCTGTTTTAATGTATGGGTCATGTTCATTGGCGTGAACTTCCAAGCAGAGTCTATAGCGGTGTACCTTCTTATAGTAGTAGAAGGGTATGTCAGTCCCCAGTCTGCCCTGTCCGTAAAAGTCCCCACTCACCTCTGTGTTTACCTAACTGCGGTCCTGAAGTCTATGATAACGTTTTCAAGGTAGTGCCTGAATGAAAGTAAAAGACATATTTCTGGCTAAATACAGAGATATGGGTTATATGCAATACCCCTATTATCAGTGTAGACGAATGCCATTTGCAGTCTAGAAAACGAAAGGTATAGAAGCACCCACAGTGGGGGCAAAGGAGCCAAAAATGTGTGGGGGATGAACTTTGGTTATTTTCTATAGTCTATAGGTCTATCCTGGAAAAGTGTGGGGGGATGCACCTCCCACGTTACTATGGCCCTGCCACCACTGACCCAGCCGAGCTTTTCCTGAGTTCCAAGACCAAACATATATCAAAAATATTAATGCCTAAAACCTCAAAAACATCAATGCCTAAAACAAAGGGGTTCTACACCAAAAGATACAAAGTCCTCTCTGAAAATACAATCTGTCCCTTTTGAACCAATTGGACCTGGAACCCCCAAGATCGATTGCCAGGGTTTTATTACAAATCTAGATCCATCATAACTCAAAAAAAGTATTATGACAAACCTAAGGGAGTGGTCACTTTTTAACAACAGGGAGGGTTGGTGAAATTCCACGTGCTCGGTGAAAATCTTTCCGTCCCCCCCTCCGAGGGGTCTGAAATTTTTCCGTCCCCCCCCCCTTTTATTCTATAGTCGTGCGTGGGCTTTTTCGCTCAAAAGGGGCAAAAATCATTTTTCCCCCCCAAACCCACCAACCCCCCCACCCCCGTTTTTAAAAAATGACCACTCCCTAAAGGTGGCCTGGTATAGGCATTTTGAAGCTGAACAGAGAGTCACAAACAAGCACCAGATGTCAGTGTGGTTTGGCTGCTGCTATAAGAAGTACTTAGCTGTAATGTAAAACCCTGCATATTAGCCACGGTTTATGTACCATTTCAGACTCCTGGTGTGGATTATAAGATGTTCCTGAACTCAGGGTGAGGCTTATACAATCTGAATTTGACTATAGTAAGAAATGGCAACCTTTTCATGCATAATTATAGTGCGGGTTATAGTTTTTGTCCGGTTCTTTTTGGTATGTGCCTTTACATGAGTAGGAAGTAACCGGGCAATCGATTTTTCATGTTTTGATTTTTTTTTTCTTGTTTTCAAAGTAAAGTATTTATATTAAGTATGCAGACTGGTTATTATACACATATACATGAACGCAGTTGGGGAATGACAAATATCCTTTTGCAAAGGACACTATCATCAATTATAAAGGGGAATGGGGATGGGGGCATCGGGGGGCTGAGAATCATGATTATAATGGCGCCTTATAAGACATTGCCAAACATATATGCAAGTAGGGATTCCAAGAAGTGCCCACTGACAAAGGAAGGTAAGGGGGTATTTTCTAGGCTTAAAACTCTTAACATATATAGGCCCTATATTATAAGTTGCGTGTATGCTATCAATTGGTAAAGACAATCCGACTCTTCCTGCTCAGTACATAGAGATAGATGGCATCAAAGGAGCAGGCTTGCACTGGTCATATGATGTATTGAGACTCATGACTAGTTAGATTAAGCAGCAAATTACCATAGATAAATGAATATATATATATATATATATATATATATATATATATATATATATATATATATATGGAACTATATACACTGGTGTATATTTATATAATTAGCCGCGGACGGTTAGGGACTACTTGCAGCGCGGAGTGGTATCTATGAGGTCATCGATGACGTCATGGTAAATATTCCTCCAGTATATAAGGATGAGGTTTCAATGTAACGGTCAATTGGCTCGATTCACCTGGACAGGTAACACCACGCTGGGTGTTTCCTTGATTTTTAACGGTTTTTTCCTGGTTGATACTTGATTTTGGATCAAGATGGGGAGGAAATCAACTAGAAGTACTACTACTCCTAAAAAATCGGCCAAATCGGCGAAGAAAACGGTGAAATCGGCCAATTTAGGACTTTCGAGTGAGTTGGATTCGTCTTTTGTGGACCGGAGATCTACATCGCCCCACCATGCTAAGGGGTTGGAAGGCAATCAATTCACTGACCAGACGAGTAGGATCGACCTGTTGGAGGGCGAGTTGTGCACCATCAAGAATCTACTACAGGATTTGGTTGCTGGAGAGGACAAGAAAGACGAGACGAAACCTACGGAGGGGGCGTGGCACAACACACGTGCGAATGTTTGTCAACGGCCCGTGACGTCATCGCATCGAGTGCGCAGCCGCGTATCCAGGCAGCGGTCCCCCAGCGTCCTTAGCGACGGTTCGAAATGGGACGAAGTCGGGCATCGTGGTCGTCGTCGGAGATCGAAATCATCTTATTCTACTCGTCACAGACCTCGGTCGTCTTCAGGAGGGTCGTCAGTTGACTCTACTACATCCAAGCTTCACACCAATACCAAATATGGTGAGTTTGACCATGAAATGTATGTAAAAAAACAGGAAAAGATCGATACCGTTGAAAAGTTGATGTTGGTCAACTTGAATTTTGTCTTAGATTATTACAAAGACAGCAGAGATGTGGAAGGCATGTTAAAACATCTCCAAGTTCTGGTTGAAAAGGCTGGTACAAGAATGTATACGATAGCAGCTCTAGTGGCATATGATAAATCAGTTAGGACCAGGGCAAATAATGATGGGATAGAAGCTTTTGGTGTTATAGACAATTCGGATATTCTGAGACACTTATCATATGATGGTACTGTTCAAGCACAGAAAGCATACACTACCAAGGCTAGGAATGGTATCAAACAAAAGGTCTCAAATAATTCTTGCTATGCCTTTAATAGGGCAGAAGGTTGTGTAAGGGACCCCTGCAAGTATAGACATGTTTGCAGTGCCTGCAGTTCCTCTGGTCATAGTAAAACTGAATGCCAGAAGGCCAGGAGTGAATAGGAAACTGCAGGTGATCGATATCCCATAGCTGGTAATGATATTTGTTTGATGCCGGACCAAGTTATGGTAGGTTTGGTAGATATCGACTCGCCCTCACAAACTCCAGTACAGGAGGTGAATGATACGGAGGTGGTTAAGAATTGTATTCTTTCAACTGAATCCGTAGCAGAACAAAGTATTTTCAAAGAATTTAATTCGTCGGAAAATAATATAGATGTTATTGGTTATAACCCAATACAGGTTGGTAATGAACCTCTATTTACGGTTAGTGTCTCAGATTTGCCCAGCATCAGGGTATATGACAAGTGTATAGAAGGTACATGTACGTGTGTTCATTATGTGGTGGTCCCGCGTCATCTTCGAGGTACCTTCGTGGTCCTCGTGGGCGGCGTCGAGAGCACCTCTATTACCCGACGCCTGGGGGCGCTGGAGTCCGGCGCCACGTCACCACTTGGTCACGTGGCCCTCGACTCCGGTGTATATAAGGCCGTTGTACGGCCTTCCTCAGGGTCAGTCCAGCCCCGACTGACCATTGTGAGCAATGGTCGGCGGCTGCCCGGCTACCATATTCTAATACTCCTCTGTGCTCCTGCACAGAGGGGGTTCATGTGGAATATTAACTCTAGACACTAGAAGGCCTAGTGTCGAACCTGCAATAGAGTTCAAACTCTGCCACCTGTAACTGTGATCGAGAACGGCTGATGCCTATGTGTTATTAGACAATAAAGTTTTAACTGGAACCTGAATAGTTGTTCTTCGTTGTTTATCGAAAGATTCGATATAACATCGAGGGGTAGAACGCTACACTGGTGCCATGACCAGTTGTTAACTTTAGTCCGCATAGGTACTGCGAGCTTAAGTTCGACATGCAGGGTCACTTGGATGAAGATGATGACCCCAATCATCAACATCAAGTGACTACAGGCCCTTTAGTGGATAGGAATGATCCACTAATTGGTGGTGGTTTGAACCACTCGCTGATATTAGGTCCATCGTCTGACCCGTTGGGCCTGTATCAAAGGAGCCGGCTACTCAATTGGCGAGTATCGACTCAACTCTCTCCGGCGGCTGAGAACTTCTTGAGGACACAGAGTTTGTCCTATGTAGAAAAATCAGCCTCGCCCGTGGGAACTCCAATGGGCCTTGGCAGTTGGTCCTTCGAGGGTCCCTCGCCCGTGTCGATACAAGGAAGTATTGACAGTGGCAGGGGACTCAACGAGGAGTTGCTACAAGAGCAGCAACGCCAACTGCGCCAGGGTCGCCAACAGTTGGATGCTCTCGCGAGTAACACCATGAAAGCTCAGGAGAAGAGTACAGAAATAGAGCTGAAGTTGGAACAGCTTAGGCAGCAGGCGTTAGAGGCTTCGAACAAGACTCAGATCGCAAATAGAGAGCTTACTGATCTTCAAGAGAAGGTCAAGCAGCTCTCTAGCGAAAAGGAGTCCTTGCTTGCAACGAAGTCAGAGATCGAGCGTAGTCGGTTGACAGCAATGGATTGTCAATCGCTAAAAGCAAAGATCGATCGCCTTGCTACAAGCCGCCGAGAATGTGTCGAGAGAGCTCGAAACGATTTTCGGGATGCCCAGCACGAGCAGACGTCCCTTAAACATAAGTTGAAACTACAAGAAGTAGAAAAGACTATGTTGGAGGAACAACTGCAAGAGTTGTGGCATAAGTTGAACCAACAATCAGCCGAGCATACTGAAGAAGTAGCCGAGCACCTAACGGCTTATGAAAAGCAGGTGAAAGAGCTACGTCAGGAACGGGAGTCGTTACTCTGTCAGATGCAAGCTGACGAGGATGCTCGAGCCAGGGACGAGGCAGAAATGCGTCGTCGCTGTGAGGAACGAATCGAACACGCAAACAAAATGGCGGAATATCAGGTCTTAATGGAACAAAAAGCGAGGCATGAGGCCGAGCTTAATTCCTTGAAGTCTGAATCCCTAGTAGCCCAGTCACTGAAAGATCAGAAGGATTCGGACACTTTGGGAGCCATACGTGGTGAAATCGATGAGCTCCGACGAGAGATATTGTCTCGCAGAAAGGCTGATGAAGCCAGGGTGAATAAAGAAGTTCGTGATGAACTCGCACTCGAAGAACGTCTGAAGGAGCAGACGGAATCGAAATTGCGTACCGCTAGACTTCGAGATAAGCAACAAGGTAGTGAATGCAGCACTACTAGAGTTGCTACTCGAGGGAATCTAGTCGAAAACCCTGACTACAGAGAGTGGCTTGACCATGCCATGAAGGAGGCCAAGCAACTCTTTGCCATCAGCGAGCAACGAGATCTCTCGAAACCCGAACATGCCCGCCTGGAATTCCTAGTATCGGAATTGAGACAGGCGGAACGTTCGAAACAGCAAGCGGAGATAGATAGAATGGTGGGAGCAATCGACGACATCTCGAAAGTAGATTCGAGGTCGCGCCGGACCCAACCAGTTCCTTCAATGCCGCGCACCGATGGTCTAAGTGAAGTGATCGGGCAGTTCTCGACCCCTATCACGACCCAACAACATGTTGATCCACCCAAATATAGGGATATCAGGTTCGAAGCTTCACGCCTGAGTGACGCCGAGCCTGGTAACCCCTGGGGGATGAATCACAGTCGTGCAGACACGACTATGAGAAACATGGGGATGGACCATCAAATACCTAGAAGGGGCACAACATTCGCTCTTGATCAGGTCAGGAGATCAAGTAGAATGTTTGAAAATACCTCTATCGGGCATGAACCAGCCCGGACTAGGTCAGTCGAGTGCCCTCCATTTACATGGAAGGACGATTGGCTCCGTTGGTACCACGGATTCAATCACGTCCGTCGAGTAAATGTATGGACCTCGAGTATGGCATTAGCTCAACTCCTCATGTTACTCCAGAATGGCCCGGCAGCTGATACTGTGTGGCTATGGGAGGAGCATGGAGATGGGACTTTGGAGGGACTGGTCGACATGGTAACGGAAGCCATGACTTCTAGCCTTCAAGACCCCATTGTTACAATGGAGAAGAGACGCCAAGGCAAGAACAAAAGCATTAGAGCCTATGGCTTTGCTTTGAGACGTCTTGCCGGCGATGCCTATCCAGGTGTGGACTTCTCGGTTGAATGGCTCATAACCAAAGTCAACCAGTTGTTCATAGGAGGATTGTATGACGTTGATTTACAACAAGACGTTCTTCGGGAGTGGCGTACTTACATGTCCCTAAAGGATCTCATGGACTTGGCAGACGAGTTGTTGCGGAAACGACAACTCCTGCCGAAGTTGGTGAATCCTACCTCAACAAATGCATTGTCGGCGTTGGCCGACGCCGCTTTGGTTGAGGAGGGACAGGGCGAAGTCTCCTCATACTCGAAGCCCGGGGCGGGGAGTAAGACTAAGAAAGGTCAGAAATCCGCTGGTAAATCGAAAACACCAAACAAGGCCTCCAAACCCAAGGTACAGGAGCAGACCTTCTCGCTGAGTCAATTGAAGAATTTACTCAGGGTTATCGAGGGGGGGGATGTCCCTGGTACTAGCTCGGAGAAGCCGAGTACCCCTCCGTCCGACGCCAAGTGTTGGAACTGCAAGAAGCAGGGGCATTTCGCACGAACTTGCCCCGAGCCGATTAAAGGACTACCACCTGACGCGACGGAAAACTGAGGCGGGCGGCTCGACGTGGCAATCGAGCTGCCCGACCATCGAAAAGCCAAGGTATCAGCACCTCTGGCACTCCTGATCAGACGACAGTAGATTCGAGGGAACTAGGTAAGGTCCCGGTAGGGCCGTCCCAGCCCTTTACCACAGCGGCACCGGTTGATCACCGGTCGGGTTCCGAAGATGTCGGTGTAGAAAAAGCCTCAATGGCCAAGGAACAGGGCGCTGGCAGCCCGAACTCCGAGGTCGAGGGTTCGACTGGATCGAAAGTGAAAGTCGACGCCGGGAGAGAAGCCCTGATGCGGCAGCTGGCCAGAGTCTGCGCAACAGAGCTTCCCTCAGATGATCCCTGTCTCTCTTTTCTGAAGAGGAGGGGGATCGATCTGAGTACTGACGTAGGGTTGAGAATGCTAGCAGGAACCGCCCCCTTGTCGGGGAAACGATGGTACCTGTCTGCAGAGATTCGAGGGCGTTCTCTGGACTTCCTGATAGATACTGGTGCCAGCCACACCATTGTCTCTCGAGAACTCGCGAAAACGTTAGTGGTGCCGTCAGATAATCTCTACGAGGGAATAACGGCGTGCACTGCGTCTGGAGCCGAAATGCGGACCTATGGTCGATTGGTTCTACCTCTTAAGGTCACATCGACCCACTATGTGTTTAGCCCAATAGTGGCCGATGTGGCTGACGATGGCATTCTGGGGCTCGACTTCGCGGCATTATACGGTATGATCCTGAACCCAAGGACGGGTCAATTGGTCATGACCGAGCCGGTAGAAGAGCACCATCAGTGTAAACTGAAGAGAGTGTCATCGATAGCCTCAGTAGCACAGACCACTAGGATACCTGCCAGACATCGGTGTGATGTCTTGGTAAAATCCGAAGGTCTGGAAAGAGACCGACAGGGCATCGTCGAACCCGACCTGAACACTCTGAGATGTTTTGGGTTGGTTGGTGAGGCTGCCCTTGTCAGCAATGTTCGTCGAACAGTGTTTCCCGTCTGTAATCCACTGAATCGAGACATTGTCCTGGAGAAAGGCCAGGTGGTCGGTACTATACAGTATGCTGACAGAAACGGTGAACTCTCGTCACCGGAGGTAGGATCCGTGATGATGCGTCTCGAGCAAGAAGCTGCAGACATCGAGACGGCAGAAATCGCGAGCACCCACACGGGGGAGCTCCCTACCTGGCTGTTAGACATGTATGGCGACACCCACCTGACCCAGCCAGAGGAAAGACTGAAGCTGTCCGCCTTGCTACGTAAACATGTGGATGTCTTTAAATCCCCAGATGGGCCGTTAGGGCGCACCGATCGATGTCTGCATAACATCGACACGGGTGACGCACAACCTATCCGAGTCCCTTATAGAAGGATTCCGCTCAGCAAGAAGGCTGCGGCGGATGAACAACTTAAGGAGATGTTGGATACGGGGGTGGTTAGGCCAAGTACTAGTCCCTGGTCCAGTCCCGTCCAGATGGTGACGAAGAAGGATGGGACCATGAGATTCTGCGTCGATTATCGATGTCTGAATGGAGTGACTAAGAAAAATGCTTACCCCCTCCCGCGCATCGACGAATCCTTGGATGCCCTAGGAGGGAACAAGTGGTTTAGTTGTCTCGATCTCCAATCTGGATATTGGCAGATCGGGATGAATCCCGACGACGTCGAGAAAACCGCTTTTTCCTACCAGAGGGGGCTCTACGAGTTCGATCGCATGGCGTTTGGTTTGTGTAACGCCCCCGCCACATTCGAGCGAATGATGGAGGAGATGTTGAGAGGTTTGCTAGGTAAAAGTTGCCTGGTTTACCTCGATGATATCATCGTCTTCGGCAAAACGACGGATGAAGCAATGGCGAATCTGGCAGAAGTCTTCAACAGGATTCAGGCGTGGGGACTGAAGTTGAAACCTAAAAAATGTCAACTTTTTAGGACTTCAGTCGAGTACCTGGGCCGAATCGTGTCTGAACAGGGTATAGAAGCCAACCCGGGGAAAATTAGCGATGTAATGACTTGGGCTAGGCCCACTACAGTGAAGGAAATCCGATCCTTCATTGGTTTTTGTTCCTACTACCGAGAGTTCATCCCGGGGTTTGCAGAACTCGTGAGTCCTTTGCAGGACTTAGTGATCCAAAAACCTAAAGGTAGTAGAGGTCGTTACGAGGCATTCGCGTGGACGGAGAAAGCCGAACATGCTTTTGTCGAGTTAAAACGAAGTTTCAAGGAGACACCTGTTCTTCGATTCCCCACACCCGACGGTCGTTTTATCTTGGACACTGATGCTAGCAACACAGCGATCGGGGCTGTTCTATCCCAGGTGCAGGATGGAATGGAGGTCCCGATCTCATTTGCCAGCAACACTCAAAGTAAAACACAACGAAACTACTGCACTACCAAAAGGGAACTGTTGGCAGTTGTCGTGTACACCAGGAAGTTTAGGCACTACCTTTATGGTGGTAACTTCACTATCCGCACCGATCATTCGTCTTTGAAATGGCTCCTAAATTTCAAAGAGGCTGAGGGAATGATGGGTAGGTGGCTGGCCCACCTTTCGGAGTTCGGTCTCGAAAACTCTAAGATCGAACATCGAAGTGGGGCCAAGCATCTAAACGCCGATGGCCTTAGTCGTATCCCTGTGCGGCTATGCCAGAGGTCGGATTGCACAGACTGCGGCAGTCATAATGCTGTTTTGGCAGCCGTAAGTGGTTTAGTAGACAGCCGGGTGGGTGTTGCATTTTGGTCTCTCGATGAACTCATTGATGCTCAGAAAGCGGACGCTGACATCAAACGAGTTGCTGAATGGCTAGTTAAGGGGGCTAAACCCACTAGGCCTGATGTATCGATCGAGAGCGCCGAGGTACGGAAATTAGTAGGGCAATGGCCTCTACTAACCTTCCGTGAAGGCTTGTTGTGTCGCTGGAAAGTCGAGGCGGGTCGAGCTAGGCGCACGATTCAAGTAGTTGTACCACGCCAACTGAGGGGTGAGGTACTCTCCTTTTGCCACGGACACCGAACAGCGGCACATTTTGGTCGTAAACGAACGCTCGAAAAGGTGAAAAGGAGATATTACTGGCCCGGGATGGGAAAGGACATAGGTCGTTGGGTTCGACACTGTCCTACCTGTTGCCTGGTAAAGCCCGGCGAGGGCATGGGTAAGTCTCCTCTGCACCAAGAGTTGTTCGGGGTGAGATTCGGGAGGATAGCTATGGATATCATCTCGGGATTTGCACCCACGCCAAACAAGAATACTTGCATGTTAGTAATCCAAGATTACTTCACCAAGTATGTACGCGCTATTCCCCTACCAAATCACACGGCAGAGACCTGTGCAGAGGCCTTCGTGGACGAATGGGTTTTGACCTTTGGAGTCCCGTTGCTTCTGCATTCCGACCAAGGTCGAGAATTCGAATCTCGACTCTTCTCTGAGATGTGTGAATATTTGACGATTGTAAAACAGAGAACCAATCCATACAGACCACAGAGTGATGGTCAGGTGGAAAGGTTCAATAGAACGTTGATTCAGAGTCTGACTATGTTGGTAGACAAACATATGGACGACTGGGATGAACAGGCTAAATATGTGGTGTCCGCATATAACAGCTCTGAGCACAGTTCTACTGGATGCAGTCCAAATATGATGGTATTCGGGGAAGAAATTCTCATGCCAGCGGATGTGATTTTCGGCTCAATCGAGAACCCACTCGAAGTCCCTTGTTCCGTCACCTTCGTGGAACAACTTCGTGACCGATTGAGGGAGAGTTATAGCATGGTAAGGGAAAACTTAGGTAAATCTGCGGAACGCCAGAAGGTCGGGTATGACTATGGGCTAAAGCAGAGAAGATACTCAGTTGGTGAACAGGTGGTGAGGTACCACACCCCCCAGGCAGCTATGAAGCTTGCCCCCAACTGGGATGGGCCGTTCGTTGTAGATTCTGTCCTCTCTGAGTCGACATTATTACTTCGATCATCCCGCGGACGGTTGCAAAAGAGCAATGTTGATAGAGTGCGCCGGTGGTTGGGCGTAGAACTATCACAAACTGTCGAGTTGTTGCAACCACAACTTGATGATGATTCACCTTCTCGTAGGGCTACGAAAAGGGCTAAGTCTGTTTCTGGACAGGTCGAAATAGAGGTCGAAAGGTCGCGGCCGGAAGTCCAGTCTAAAGAACAAACTAAGCAGGGTCATCGAAAACGACAGCAAAAAGCTCGAAAACTGAGCGAGGTGGAGGTGTTGGATGCCAGTAAACCATCAAAGCGGCGCCGTGGTCGACCGGCCCGTCGAGATAAGTCGAAAACATCTAAACAGCCTTTGAAGGGATGTCGGAAGCCCGACCCCCCCTCGAAGGTGCGAACGACTGAACAAACTTCACATCGAAACGTTTCGATTGAAGTGAAAGATCAGTCACTCCAGTCCGGACCTATGACTCGAGCGAGGCTTAAGCGCCAAGGCTCATCAAAGGAACGGTCAGCGAGTGTCGAGGATGAAAGGAAACCCAGAGCAAACACTCTGGCTCCTGCATCCACACCGTCACAAGTGATGGGAGGCAGACGCCGACGGAAACGGGTTAATAGCCCGGTCGGCCCGGCCACATCAAAGGACGGCGGGCTAGGAGGGGGTGATAGTAACCCGCCCCGAGGCTCAACACTCGTTCCTGTAGTAAAGGTTAAAATCAGGAAAAGCCCTAGATTAAACCCTACTCAGTAATCGATGTTTCGTACAATACTAAGCAGCAGCTTTACTAACCTGTGTTTTTAATGAGACTTTAAAATAACGGGTGCCGTTCTTGAGTAAATCTGTCCGTGGACGTGAAGCCGACGGTGAATAAAAAATTACACAACGAGAAGTCGTACGATTGCCTCTTAGTTTGAGACAAACTGACACTGGAAACATGGAAATTTGGAGCCTCTGATTTTATTGACTGTGAGGACGGGTTCCCAGCATAGGCTGGTGGATACTGCCCGAAGGGTAGATCCATATTGGAACCATTTTTTTTAATCCCGGTAGTCTGATGAAGGAGGGGGTGCCCAGATTAATCCATGTTAATAGTGTTGGAACCCATAGACCGCATAGGAAATAACGGCATATGCAAACATTGCGACTGGAGAAGCAGAGCGTGACGGTGAGGGGAGAGTGAGTCGTTCTATTTTTTTGAGCAATACCTTATTTGGTCATGGCGTGATGCGCTATGGACCAATAGGGTTCGCCCTCCTCGGTCACGTAGCCCCTTCCTCCAATCAGAGACGTGCGCCACAGGGATAAAAGGCCGCGTCGCCCACCACGGAGGTCACATCTGCGCCCTTCTCGTGAGAGTCGGACGCAGATAAGCTGGACTAAGCCTAGCTTATTCCAGCTGGTACGCTCCGTCTGGGGACTTCCTACCTGAGTGTAGGAGGTCTCCCCTGCCTAGTGTCGAGGGACACGACCTGTGTGAGCGCAGGTTCGTGTTCACTCGAGACTCCAGTCTTCGGTCCCTCGAGCCGCCTGAGTGCGGTTCGAGGTACATCGAAGACACCTTCGAGGCTTCGACCCGCCAGAGTGCGGATCGAAAAACCTCGAAGATCCTCTTCGACGTCTCGTCCCGTCTGAGAACGGTTCGAGACCCGGAGTCTTCTCTCCCTGGTGGAACCCGGCAGTTCAGGAAGAACCATGGGGTCCTCGTCCGACGAGCAGTCAGGGTACAGCTCTTCGGCGAGCCACAAGTCGCAAAAGAAGAAGAAGAAGAAGAAGAAGAAGTCCAAGAGGACCAGACCCGAGCAAGAGCTCGAGTCTACCTCGGCTAAGAGTGCAGCCCTTCTGAAGCAGATCGAGGATGCACAGAAAGCCTTGGCTGAGTCCCAGGAGCGGGAGAAGGAGCTCCGCCGGAAGGCGAAGGAGGCAGCTAAGCAGCAGAAGCGCGACTTGAAGGTCGCAGCTGCTGCCGCCTCGAGAGACTCTTCTCCCGATGAGATGGAGGTCGACGAGCCGTCGACGCCTGCTCCATCGAAAAGTGCTACCCCTTCAGGTTCTAAAGGCAAGAAGCCGACTGAATCGAAGGCATCCAAGGGTACCTTGAAGGATTTCAAGGTCCCTAGGGTACCCAAGAAGGAAAGTAGCAAAAAGGAGTCCGCAGCCAAGAAGGCTCCAGCCCGGGAGAGGAGTAGCGAGTCTACTGCTCCACAGGAACCTGGAACCGAGCCGTCGGAGGTCGATGCCGGTGCCGTGGAGAGCACCGTATCCTCACCCCCAGACACGGCCAGGGCTGTCGACGAGTGGAAGCAACTGTCAGCGATCACTGCCAAACGACGTGCTGAGTACGTTGATGACAGGCCACTGACAAAGCTTCAGGACTACCGCAAGAATGGTCAAGTGGTACTCCCAAGTCTCGTCGGAAAGGATGGTAGTGACGACGAGGAATGGTATTCGGACGACAGTCATGCCATTGACTGGTATGTCTCGATGATCGAGAATATTACGAATGCCTCAGACTCGTCGGGGGTGTCGCTGCCCGAGCGACAGCGGATTGGGTTCGCATGGCGCATCTTCAATCCAGGGCAGCAGTGTGCTTTCGAGAACTGCACACGTAAGGGGTTTCCCCCTCGCGTATACGCGACTGACGGCAGGTATGCTCGACACTTGGTTGAAGAGCATCGAGCCATCCGTCCGCAGTTCGGTTGTGTTAAGGTGGAAAAGACCATTCCATGTTATCAGGACCCTGATGACCCGACCTCTCCTCCTTTCGTGACCTCACGAAGGGGCTTGATGGCGCGTCATCTCAAGTCGTACAAGCAGCCCCATAAGTACAACGCCGAGGGCGCTATCCAGCTAGTGGAGACACTGGTTGGAAAGTGCGAACGGAATGAGAAGACAGGCGCGCCGACTAGACACTGGATGCGGATGGCCCCCGCACCCCCGTCTACGAAGCGCCTGTATATCAGACCGGAGCTGATGCCCGCTTTCTACGGTGCCTACCCCGAGTTCAGGGTAGAGCAACGGAAGAAGCGGGAGGCCAGTCGTCCTCGGGACCCAGGACCTACAGCCTCTACGAGTGGGAACAAGAGGCCCCACTCTACAGAAGCTGGAAAGTCTGCCGGTTCGACTGAACCCAAGAAGCCTAAGCCGCAGGCTGCTCCCTCGAAGCCCGAAAAGGCATCGAAAGCCGCCCCGGCCCCGGCTCCTAAAAAGTCGAAGACTGCTTCGACCGGTTCAGCCAAACCAAGCACCAGTGGTGCTAAAACTGGAGGCAAGACGGTGGAAACCCGGAGTGGTCGTGATCGACAACCCAAGGTGACCACCAACTCGTCTCCTGTCAAGCCCCCTACAGCGGCAGAGGGCAGCACCCCAGCTGCCACGCCGCGTGTCCACGTAGGAGGCGCGACATTGACCTCGGCAGCAGGAGCTACCTTCTCCAACGTCGTGACAGGCGCCGACACCCCGACAGCAACCTTGCGTTGGGAGTTGGCACAGCCTGCATACGGCGATGGCGTCGAATGTGGGGTCCCGAAGACGTTCGTGGAACGTTGTAAGGGACTTCTACAGATGACAGGCAGCCCTGCTATCGACAAGTTCGGTGAGGCATTCCGTGAGGAAGCGAGTGCCTACTTGTTCGGCCTGTTTGATAGAACAAACATGGCCATCCGTAACGAGCTCCTTCCGGCTCTTAGGAATGAGGCGCGCCAGACCGTTCAGATGGAGATGGACTCTCGTCTGACCGACGTCCGAACGCGTCTCAATAACTTTGAGGCACAGGCCCAATATGATATTACCAAGAGGGACAGTATCATAGAAGGCTGGGAGGAAATCGACCGCGAATTCTTTAGAGTCTTCGGGGTCCAACTCTCGGAATGGATGAGGGACAAACACCATGGCGTCCGAACCCTGAAGCCCATTCGAACCGAGCCCTCTCGCGAAGCGCAGAGGTACCTCGTCGAGGGTGGAGTGATTCCTGACGTCAGGACGCTGGCGGCTCAGACGAATCCTTTGAGAGAGTTGTCTCCAAAGATTGACAGTCTGAGCTCGGCTATGACGATGTTGGGCCGAGAGCAGGTGGTGCAGGACAAGCCTGACACCCCGGGTAGGTCTCTCGGTGCCTCCGTCTACCCGCCAGCAGCCCCGTCTTCCTCCTCGGTTCCCTTGATAACCCTCTCGGGAACCACCGAGCCTACGCCGCCACCGGTCCAGAGAATGGTGTCACCGAGGATCCATCCGGATCTTCAGGGCATCACTCCCCTGGCCCCGGCGAACGTAGCCGTCTGTCCGGACCCGTCGGCTTCCGCCCAAGCAGTAGAACCTGCCGAGGTGGAACAGTCGATGGATATAGACGGGGACGTCGATGTCGTCGATCATTCTCCAAAGCCTCCCCCTGACCAGGGAGACAAGGACGACCGTGAAGGTCAGGAGAGCGACGACGACGACGGAAGCGACTCAGCAGACTCGGCCGTTCTCCACTCAGATGCTGAGGGGGACTCCCGGAATGCACCCGAGACCTCTAACGAGGCTTGGAGTACGACAATGGACCGTGAGGCCCCATTGCCGGAGTCGCCGACGTTTTCGGGCCAGCTAGCCGCCAGCGCTCCACATGGAGAGGAGCGCACTGACGGAGAGCAGGCCGAAATCGACGCCGCTACAGGGTCCATCTCGGAGGATCAGTAGTATGAAACTACTGCGCCTCCTCGTCAGCCTGGATCGCTGACATCGAACAGAGTCTCGATGTCAGCACGGAACCCCCGGGAACTCGTTCCCGGACGACGGTGTACCCTCCACGAGTGGGGGTACCTTTCCTGTCCCCGGACCTCCCTGCGAAGCTGTGTGGATCCGACGCCACCCTGGTCTTAGGGCCCGGTGGTGCCACACATCCTCGGCCTCACGGTCGAAGGACCATCATAGTAGTATTGTACGCTATCGATGGGCTTCCTACGCTGGAAGGAGCTTCTCAACGAGACAGGGAGGAAACGACACGACCCCGGTTGCCATACCCGGTCGTGCCTCCCTCGGATCGACCAGGAGCAGGTCGTGAAGCAGTGTTTCGACACTGGTCTCCTACGTTGGATGGAGCAACGCCTTATAATTTAACTGTGATAATAATTTTTTTTCTACAGTACAGTAGAAACTATATTTCTATATATTCCTCTACTGTTTCTGTCTACTATGTCGACGGATCCAGTAGTTCATATTATTATCTAATTGTTTAGACTGATCCGGGATCTCTGAATTTTCAGAGACCTCGTTTCAGTCTAGTGGGGGGTGGTGTGGTGGTCCCGCGTCATCTTCGAGGTACCTTCGTGGTCCTCGTGGGCGGCGTCGAGAGCACCTCTATTACCCGACGCCTGGGGGCGCTGGAGTCCGGCGCCACGTCACCACTTGGTCACGTGGCCCTCGACTCCGGTGTATATAAGGCCGTTGTACGGCCTTCCTCAGGGTCAGTCCAGCCCCGACTGACCATTGTGAGCAATGGTCGGCGGCTGCCCGGCTACCATATTCTAATACTCCTCTGTGCTCCTGCACAGAGGGGGTTCATGTGGAATATTAACTCTAGACACTAGAAGGCCTAGTGTCGAACCTGCAATAGAGTTCAAACTCTGCCACCTGTAACTGTGATCGAGAACGGCTGATGCCTATGTGTTATTAGACAATAAAGTTTTAACTGGAACCTGAATAGTTGTTCTTCGTTGTTTATCGAAAGATTCGATATAACATCAAGGGGTAGAACGCTACAATTATATTGGTAGTGAGAGAGCTCAAATTTTGCCATGTAGGGTAGCTTCTTTCCTTCAACAAAATGGTCTCATTAATATTAGTGGTGTAGAGGCTGATTTTCTATGGCATGGTATTGTTCAAGGGTTTAAAATTGTGGATCCGGACTGTCAAACTACATATGATTGTAAAAATTATAAATCAATCCTCGAGGGAAAGTTTTATAATGAGTACTGTGGTATATTGTTAGATGAACTAGAAGCTGGTCTAGTCTCTAGAAGTGTAGATAAACCCCGTTGTATCCATGCCCTAGGTGGTGTAGAGAAATCAAATGGCAAGTTAAGACCCATAACTGACTGTAGCATGCCTGATAAAATATCTATTAATAATTTTATGGATACTACTAGCTCGACATTTTCTTATAATAATATTAGCATGGTGACTGCTCAATTGAATAAGGACGATTTCATGAGTGTGGTGGATTTAAAGTCAGCTTACAGGTCTATAAATGTGTATGCACCTCACACGACCATGCAAGGTTTCAGATGGGATTTTGGACATGGTGAGGATTATTATGTAAGCAACAGGTTAACTTTTGGCCTGAAATGTGCCCCGTATATTTTTAATAGAATCTCTGATTTTATTGTGGAGGTGGCAAAATTCTACGGTGTAGAAAAAATTGTAAATTATCTGGACGACTTTATCATAGTTGCTGATACTTATGATGAATGTCTTAGACAAAGGAATTTATTGATGGAATGTATGACCTACATGGGCTTTGTAGTATCCAAAGAAAAGGTGACCGACCCATCTCAATTTTGTAAATTCTTAGGCATTAACATAGATTCAGTGAAGTCTTTGCCTATTGAAAAGGTTGAAAAAATGGAAAATCTCTTATTAGATAACGTTAATAAGAAATTTATTTCTAAAAAGAACTTAGAGAGGATAGGTGGTTTAATGTCGTTCTGCTCACAGGTGGTTAAAGGTGGTAGAACGTTTAGTAGGCGAATTTTTGATCTCTGCACCCGGGCTAGACCCGGTGGTTATATTAGGGTATCAGCTTGCACTCGCCAAGACATTCAATGGTGGTTGGATTTTTGTAGAGTTTTAACTGTAAAAGGTTAATTCTAAATGATGTGATTGATACGCCTATGTATTCCGATTCATCTGTCAAAGGATTTGGAGCTTGGATGGGAAAGGATTATTTATATGGTGACTGGACATCTCAGGATAGGTTCAACCTAGGTTCAGGCCATTTTTCCCTCCCTCCTGTATTAGACAATTTGCAAAACCATTATAGAAATATTAATGTGTACGAATTATATCCTGTTATGATGGGGTTAAAGCGCTGGATATCTAGTTATAAAGATAAAAGAATACATTGTATAACAGATAACATGCAAGTGCTAGCTATGATTAATACGGGCAGATCTAGGAACAAACTTTGTATGGAATGGCTTAGAGAGATTTTCTGGCTGTGTTTCATTAACAATGTAGAAATATTTGCGACATATATTAGGTCAGAGGATAATGTCCTGGCTGACCAGTTGTCGAGACTTGCATATAAGGGTATCCCTGGTAAATGTATGAACTCTCTCCGTGAAAATGATATGTGCTGCTTTAATTCCAGAGTGGAAAAGGTTACAAAAGAGAAAAAGGTGTCTTTTAACGAAAGGTGTATCAGAGAATACGAGGAGAACAAGGAAACAACAACTTATCAGGTACAAAAAATTTTGTAATAAATTTAATTTACCTAAATTTCCTTGTTCTCCCTCACAGGCTGCTACATATGCAGTGTACTTATCTGAATTTATGAAACCTTCTTCTGTAAGGAACTATTTATCATCCATTTGGTATCATCAGAAGCTTAGGGGTGGCTTAGACCATAGCAGTAATTTCATGCTTAAAAAGGTGTTGGATGGTATTAGTAGGGATTATGCTGTTCCAACTAAGGTTATTCATCCATTGAGTCCAAAAGAAATGTTATGTATTAATTCATATTTGGATCTCTCCAACAGGGCTGACCTGAAATTTTGGTTAGCTATTCTGTTATGTTATAGAGGTGTCCTCAGGATAGGACATGTTGTATCTTCTCCCCATACACTAAGGGTAGGTGATGTTAAAATATTTAGAGGTTATGCTAGTCTTCGCATTAAAACATCTAAGACTGATCAACTTGGTCCCCATTCCTTTAACATATACTTATGTAGGGATGATACCTCATTGTTATGTCCTTGTAGAGGATTGAAAAGATTGTGCACAGGTAGGGCTGTGAATGATTTGTTATTTCAAGTTGAGGGTGTTCCTCTACAGTACCAATATATTAATTCTAGGTTGAAATCTTTATCTCTACGTGCTGGTATCAAAGGTTCAGTCTCCACCCACTCACTTAGGCATGGTGGGGCTACCATGTTAAAGGACACAGGACTTAGTATAGAGTCTATTAAGAAGAAGGTAAATTGGAAATCTAATTCTGTTTTTACATATTTACATAACTATAAGAGTGAACTCTTGGAATTAGATAGACTTTGCCAATCTCAATTGCATTGCTGATTGGTATGTGTTTTCACATGTGTTTGGCGTGTTTTTAGGTGTTTTTGGCATGTATGGTGCTGATAGCCCCAAGGTCAGTAACCCACCAAACTCATGTTTTCTGTGATGGATCATTTATTACTTGTATATTATATTAATACCTTTTGTTACCGGTACGCCCTAGTATTTATTGTTAGCTTATCTATTATTACCGGTAACTTTCCCTGGTAGCGAGATAACTTATGGAACTATATACACTGGTGTATATTTATATAATTAGCCGCGGACGGTTAGGGACTACTTGCAGCGCGGAGTGGTATCTATGAGGTCATCGATGACGTCATGGTAAATATTCCTCCAGTATATAAGGATGAGGTTTCAATGTAACGGTCAATTGGCTCGATTCACCTGGACAGGTAACACCACTCTGGGTGTTTCCTTGATTTTTAAATTTTACTGTTTACTATTGTTATTACTGTATTATTGTTATTATATTATGCATTTTACTGACTAGGCTTATTGTCAACTAATTATTATAGTTGTTTTAATAAAGGCATGTATGGTGCTGATAGCCCCAAGGTCAGTAACCCACCAAACTCATGTTTTCTGTGATGGATCATTTATTACTTGTATATTATATTAATACCTTTTGTTACCGGTACGCCCTAGTATTTATTGTTAGCTTATCTATTATTACCGGTAACTTTCCCTGGTAGCGAGATAACTTATATATATATATATATATGGTGGTAATATTATGGGTATGATAAACCCATTGAGGGCTAGCATTGACTAGTCAACACCATGGTAGGGCTAGCATCAAATATAGTCGACACCATGGTAAGCCTAGTATTGACTATAGATGACAACCGTTATATAAAATTTGTATAGGAATTGAATATCTCGTCTCTAGGAACTATACTTTTTTCAGAGGTCGTCCTCATGGGCAGGATAACCATTTTTGCTCCACCCTTAAGGGCTTAACAGACATATGAATAATTATGGCTTTGTGAGTACGTAGGCCTACATCACAATGTAATCTATCAGTGTTTTTCTAATGTAGGTTAATTTTACCTGGGCTAAAGGCAATTGTACCTTTTTCAGTTGGCACATACCAAAGTATTATGATATATCAGTCTCTGGACCTCAGCACACTTCTGCTAATATTAGCAGTTCTGGCGTTTATCATCATCTATATATCAACTGACAACAAGAAAAAATACAAGAACCTCCCACCTGGTCCCCTGGACTCCCTATCTTTGGCCATCTCTTGAGATTCATGAAAAGTGACACAATATACAAAGACATTGCTGAGATGTGTAAGCCCTATGGGAAGGTGGGTTGAATTCGCTTTTGTTGCAGCTTAAGATTAAGATTAAATCTTAAAGACTGAAGTATTACGTCAGAGCAAACAGTAACTGTGACCCATCAAGGAAGAACACCCATCTGCAGGGTATTTTTACTTCCCCATTTGGCCACCAGGGGGCATTGGAGGGGCAAAATTAACCTAAAATCATTATAAAAATACTTTCAGCTAATTTGTTATGCAGAATTCAATGGTCTTGTTTAAAATGCTCTATTTTCGTTAGAAATGGCCCATATTTGGATGGTAAAATGAACATTTTTCACGGGAAATCAACGTATATGCCTGTTACTGGTTGACATGGCAACCATTCCAATGATCAAAATTTGCAGATTTTTATGCCAATTTTTGGGGATACTCACCAACACCCAAAACTGAAAACAGAAATGGAAAATTCCTTCTAGATCAAAATCTATGATAGAAACCATCATATTAAATGTATGAAAAAGGCTGATCTATTGTGTTTTTAGACATAATTATAATTTATAATGTATAAATATTTAGAGCTTTATCAGTGATTTCAGATATGAATAACGACCTATGTTAATAGGAATGTTAATAGGAATATCTTAGCCAATGATGTCTCATTTTAAAGATCTTGAAGTGAACTTTGATAATAGATTCCCTGCAGAGGGGTGTTCTTGCTTGCCTGGTCACAGTTTGAGTTCTTTTCACATGAAATACCAATAATGGTTAATTTGCTGGCGGGATTTCTGGTGTCAAGATTTCTGGTGACAAGGCAAACGGATTTTGCTACTCCTTCTGCACTTCAATATTTTTATATTTTAACTCTTTTCTTTTGGTACATGAATTATTATAAATAATTCAAATTTCTGCAATATGAGAAACTGAACTCAATGAATACTATAGGAGTTTTAGTTCCCCTGTCCAGTAAATAAGCTTTTTTATAGGAACCACTTTCACGTTCAAGTGGTGAGAGTGCAGGTGGGGATCCATGACTTCTACATCCTGAATGGCTCTGATGTTATGAAGGAGGCAATGATTAAGAAGTCTCAGTGATCGACCAAATTGGTTAAATACTCTTAAAGACGTCAAAAAGGGAAAAGGCAGGTAATGTATCTACTCGCTTTGTTTGCAAATCAATAGAACCACAGTCCACACATAATCATTAAAGTAAAAAAAAATACATTTCTAGATTTGTACAAACAGCACTTAACAAGGAGGGAGCAGATTTAAATCACAAATAGGTGTCTGAGAAATTATTTAAGGATTGTTGGGTTATGAACAGAGTCCCTAGCCATAGCAATGATGAAAATACTTGCAGATGTATACTTATCTTTCGTGACAGGAATATTTTTCCATTAGGACTGGCACCAGCAGCGGAGGTTCACCTTAGTCAGCATGCGGGACTTTGGTCTTGGTCGATATTTGAATATAGCAAAACTACCCTTTCCTAAGACATGCTGCACCTGAGAAATTATGTGTAACAATGCAAAGTATGACTTCAGTTTGTGATATCATTGAGGTGATGTAGTTGGAGCATTCCCATTTTGGCTGCCTCTTTATTATACAGGAAAGACATCCCTGGAGGGGTGTATAGTGGAGGAGGCCCGGTATCTGATTGAGGAACTGACAAAGAGAAAAGGGAAGCCTTTTGACCCAACAACTATTCTGCCCTTTACAACAACCAATGTCATCTACTCTATCATAAATGGCAAAAGGGAAGCGTCACAAACAGATAGTTGTTGCCTTTGTCACATTCAAAATAGACAGATATGATGAAATGCTTCTAAGACAATCTCTTCTACATCATACAACTTCATAAAAACAGGGAAGTCATGAATGAATTTGTTTCTGGGTTTCCTTCCTTTTTCTGATAGGTTCCAATTTGATGACTTAGTTCACTCATCTGATGAATTGTACAAATGTTCAAGCTCGGGGAACAGGGCTCATTAACTTTCAGAATTTTGTGCCTATATTAAGCTACATGTCAACAAGAAGGGACAAGGTAAATATTAAGAATGCTTATCATATTGAAAGAAAAAAACTGCACCTGTAGTGATTTTTCCCCTTTTTCAGTTATATTGCCATGATAACGCAAAAAGTTTGCTATTCTGACTGACATCTTTATCTGAGTCCAACATTCTCATTATCCTTTGACGGTTCCTTTTGTCAAAACCATTGCAATATTTTCAATAGTTTTACAGGAGTCATTTGCAGCACACAAGGATGTATTCATAACTTGGGAATATTGGATGAAGGAACACAAGGAGTGACTTGATCCTGACAATATTCGAGACCTTATTGATCTATTCATTGTTGAGAAGGAAAAGGATACAAAACTTACAGGTAAATTTCAGTTTCATTTAAGGAATACGTTCTGACAAACTGACAATGACAGATAAATGTTTAAACAGATTGGTGATTGATCTAAACTTTATTAAGTGATATCTGACTAAGTGGTTTCCAATTAGTTTCCCCAGTCCAGGTTCAGAGAACTTTCATTTTTGAACAAGCATCCTTTGTCTGTCAGAATGCTATCTAATAGATGTCACTGCAGTTTTCATAAAACCAACAAAGTCATAAGAAGTGAACATGTTCATTTAAAACAGATGAGGACCTAGTGTGGTTGATTATGGAGCTATTCTTTGCTAGTACAGAAACAACCAGTACAACTCTGTCCTGGCCCTCCTTCGCCTTATCCATGACACCAAGATACATGACAAGTTTAGGCAAGAGATTAGGAAGGTAAATGTAAAGAGAAGCTGTAATTAAAAGATTAACATGGCAGCTATGTGTCGGGTCTCAGATAGTCTCTTGCACAGCATGATTCTTATAAGTCTTACCAATAGTACAAAATTGTTATGGCCCTAGCCTAGAGGTGAGAGAGCTATCTGAGAAACATGTCTCTACTCAGATTATAGTAAAATGGTTTGCAAGCTCCAAGGCGCTCTCTTGGGAAGCATCTCCAAATCTGGAGATAGGCTCTGAACTGCAGGGGGCAGTTCTGGCTGGCTCTAGATGGATCTGGTTAGCTCTGGACTTTCCCTCAGAGATCTCTCAGTGTCCTTGTATAGTGCCTGGACTTACTTCCTCACCTAGTATTACCCACCCAGGTAGCAAGGATACATTGGGCCAATATCGGCTTATATTGGGCCAAGCATGGACATGCATGGCCCAATGCTCCATTGATGATTGGGCACACTTTACATTGCTAAGGCTTAATTGATGCAATAAGATGCTGGGTTATGAATTGATGCTGATCCATTTCAGTCAATTGCCATGGGTCGTCCTCCAGTGTTTGCTGACAGCAAGAACACTCCCTTCATCAATGCATTTATTTATGAAATGCAGAGATTTGGCAACATTGGTAAATACTTATAAATTTGGTTCTTAACGTTTATAATATGCTTTGTAGCTTCGCTGTTCATACCAAAGATCCCCAGCTATAGCAAGGAGATGTTGGGCCAGCACAACCACAGGCAATATTACAATGTTGGCCCGACGTTGGCAGTCTGACGTCTTACCAACGTTGACCAATTAATGTAGGGCTGATGTTGGCAGTACTCTCACTAGGCCTAGTTTGCCAATGTAAGTACAACAGCAGATAACTCCCTTTGTGCCAACGTTGGTCATTTATTGTTGTACCAACGTTGGCAGATCTTCCACCAATTAGGAAGTTGGCAAAACAATGTTTCTCCAACCTCAACCAGAAGGTGTTGTGTGCTATTTAAATTATTTTGTTCAGAATATCCTTCTCATAATTATCATAATGGCCATTTAATAAGATCTCTTATGTACCATTAGCATTTTAACGCATTCCATTCATTAGTATGTGAGGATAAATGTCCAACATTTCTTGTGAAATAACAAAATATTTCTATTAGGACATAATTTTGTGGGTAATGATTGACATACAAGGTGTAATAGGTGAAATAACTTTGTATCCCTTCTTGGTAGATAAGGCCAAGATTAAGGTTAAAATACAGAGATAACTGTCTCTAAAATTATCATTCTTGACAGCCTTTTCTTTAATAGATTCAATCACATTAAGCTTAGCCTATTTTCCTTATCTTACTTTGGTGGCATACATATATAAGTGGGGAAGGAAAAAGTGGTCGGTTAAGATAAAGTTGTACCAACGTCAAAACCCAAGGTCAAAATTAGACCCAACATTAAAATCTGACATGTCAGCTAGACAGTGGCCTAATGTTGGCCCAACATCAAATTCTGTAACCAGGTGACAGTGTTGGCTCAAGCAGAATGCTAACAGAAAAAACCATGACAGTCCAAACCTCAACGTTAGGCCAACATCACCATGCTGGCTGCATCTAGATCTAAAACGACCAAGGTCAAGGTGTGTGCTGGTACCCAGCAAATTGTGGTGACTCCTCGTCAACCTGTGTAAAGTGGCTCACACATGTCGCTAGATGGAACACGATGTCGCTATAGCACAAGATCACCAGGAATAGCAATGAATGGTTCAGATGGCCTCACCTCAGATGGCGAGGATGGTGATCACTAATCCTCACAAGGGATGGCGACATGAGTGATCACTCATCCTCAGCAGGGATGGCGACATGAGTGATCACTCACTTCGCTAGATGAGACGCACACCACGTCATAACGCACATTCACCATGGATGGCAAGGATCGTGATCACTCACACTCACGGGGGATGGTCACTCGGGTGATCACTCACCTCGCTAGACGAAACGTGTACCTCGTGATAGCACAGGTTCACCACAGATAGTGAGGATCTTGGTCAGCCACACTCACCAAGGAAGGTGACAAGAGTGATCACTCACCTAGATGAAACGCACACCATGCCATGGTGCACGTTCACCACGGTTGGTGAGGACCACATCATAGCACAGGTTCACCATGGATGGCGAGAGTGATGATCACTCAGACTCACCAGTGATGGCGTCGCTGGTGATCACTCACCTTGTTAGATGAAAAGCTCATTATCATTGACATTGGTAATCATGCAGCCTCACATCTGCCAGATCAAAGTATGTTTTGCCAGAGAAGGTATTGCCATATGTATCTTCCCTCTAACTACAGACAAGGTGTTCTGTAGATATTTCCCTATGTATTTTTCCTGTAACCAGAGAAAAGGTGTTTATGGATAGTTGCTTTCATATTAGAGATACCTCTATCTAAATTCAATTGATATTTTCTCTATATAATCTTGTTTGATTCAACTCTGAAGTATTACATGGAAATCTGTGTGAAACAAAGCACATTTGATACGTATGGGACTTATACATCATGCCCACACTTCCAAGATAGGCTACATGTTGAACAGTGGTGCTGTCTCAACAACTTTGGCAATGGTGGTGATAAGTTGCCATTCTGAATGAGAGTGAGTGACAGATGATGCAATCCTCAGAGAGCATTGACTTGGAGTGACACAAATTCACGCATTGAGTGAGACCAATGTTGGCGATGGTGGTGATAAGTCACCATTTTGTGTGAGAGTTGATGACAGTGGCACACACTCAGACAGCGAGTGATGTCCATGTCAGCGATGGTGATGATAAGTCGCCATTTTGAGAGACTTATCATCACCAAGATTAAATAGGAGTGACACAAACTCATGCAGTGAGTGAGAGCCATGTGGCAATGCAGGTGAAAAGTCGCCATTCTGAGTGAGAGTTGACACATATTGACAGAGTGAGTGAGATCCATGTTGGCGATGGTGGTGATAAGCTGCCATTCTGAGTGAGAGTTGACTGGGAGTGGCGCATACTCACACAGGGAGTGGGATCCATATTAGCGATGTTGGTGATAAGTTGCCATTCTGAGTGGGAAC
This sequence comes from Acholoe squamosa, assembly GCA_949317995.1. NCBI lineage: Eukaryota > Metazoa > Annelida > Polychaeta > Phyllodocida > Polynoidae > Acholoe > Acholoe squamosa. Next base: position 26,370,784 of record OX439038.1, read on the forward strand.
TGACTGGGAGTGACACATACTCACCCAGTGAGTTAGATCCATGTTGGCGATGGTGGTGATAAGTCACCATGCTTTGTGAGGAATGACAAGGGGTGGCACATACTCACGCAGTGAGTGAGATAATGTTGGCGACTGTTGTGATAAAGCGCCATGCCATGTGAGACTGACACACAGTGGCGAAAGATGATGCAGTGAGTTATCACTCAAAAAGGAGTCACTATTGATAACCAATCATGGCGACAGGTAACGACAATTTGCTGGGTAGCTGATGATGATGTAAAAAAAGTGGTTTAATAGATACTTTTTAATATGCTTTGAGAAGGATGCAAAGATAGTTTCATTATGAAAATTTAATAATCTCATATTTATAGCAGAATAAATCGTAGCATCCATCCTCAGAAAGAACATCCGAAAGTGGTGAAACTACCCTAAGGTCCTGGTAACTGATCACATACCTTTGTTTTAAAAAAAGAAATGCTCTGTTGTCAGTGCCTTTATCCATTTGGCACTCAGCGGCAGTGGATACCGAGTTGGCAGGGTATGGTATTCCTAGAGGCAGTATTGTCATTATGAACCTAGACACAGCCCTAAAAGACCCCAAGTACTGGAAGGACCCAGATATTTTCAACCCTGACAGGTGGCTTGATGAAGACAAAAGAATCATCAAAAATTCAGCATTCATACCATTTTCCACGGGTAGTTTTAGCCATTCCCTTAAGTTTGATGCTTACAACATTTTTCTTTTGATTGAATGCATGTGTTTGTACATAGTTTTTAAACAGAGATGTTTTGCACCACAGCAGCATACCTCATAATTAGAACTGATACCATCTATTTATATTATCAACAATACCAGATCTTTAGGGCTATGCCATCAAAACAACGTCCATTTTGTGAATCAACAAATTCCCCCATTTATGCTCCAGATAAATTTGAAAAAGATATTGCTGATAAAAACCATATTTCTCCAGGGAAATGGGCATCAGCACTTCGATCTTGCACTGGAGCTTTTTTTGTCATGAATATAACATTAGTTGCTAAAATGACACCAAACAACTACTACTCACTGACACTTGTCAACTGTCAACTTAATTCTAGACAGTTATCCTTCAACACTGTGAGTCAGGACCTTGTAAGGGTTGATGACAGTTGACAGACAAAGTATCAGCGTTGACAGCACTTTTTTGTACCAAGCTAATGGTGTAAAATATTATGTTGCCGGTACATTTGTTTTCTAACTTGACAGCAGAGAATATCCTGTTTACAGTAGCCTTTCTCTTCTAACTTGACTGTTGACAGGGAAAATGTATCCTTTTGACAGCGGATTGTTTTTCCGACTTGACAGAACTGTCAGGTCGAGATTCATGTTTGACAACAGGTTTTCTGCTCAACTATATCTAGGGGATAAAAAAAAGGTTTTGGGTTTTTGACAAGTTGAATTTCTTCAGGGTGTGTCCCTCCATGGCTTCCATACATAATAGTAATAGATATTCAATAAGAATCCGCTGAAATTCATCTTTTGTCAGTGCTGCGGGTTTTAGGCCGGTTACAAAGTGTTCATAGCATTAGGGGATAATAATGAGCATTATCTTCCCTCATTTATAATCTAAACATTACTAAAATATAATATCGCACTACTTTATTTGATTGTAAATCATTATCATGTCTTCATTCAATGGAAAGATTAATAACAATTTGCTTATGAAAACGAAACTACATGCTAAGTTGACCAGGGGAATATTTTCAGGACCCTATCAGGGTATCCTCTGCAATACTAAACGTTTGACTCAAAGCAGGAAAGAAGATTTAATTTGAATATTAATTGTAGCGAAAACCTGGCGAAAATTGTACTTAAGAGTCAGTAAGTGGGACTTCTTCAACCTTGTCCAATGAAGGTCGAAATGATACTAAGTGCATTCATTGAGTTTTTGTTCAGACCTTTCTATATACACATATCTGTAGACGGCCCACTGGTTCAGAATGTGGACCAGCACAATATCTATCCCACAGATCTGTGAAGTACCACTCGACAATCTAAAATTTGTTTTGGAAATAGATTCAGCTACAAACATAACAAACTCAGCAGGCCCTTGTAAGGAACGTGCATGTCAAATGTCATGAGCGGACAATGGGGGTAATGGGGTCCCTTTTCCAAGGAGATTATCAGGAGACTGCTGTCAGGAGGGAGGGGGTAGAGAACTGTGAATTTAGTGCTGCTGTATCAAAGGTTGACAAATATGTCATGTACAGACTGAGTTGAGATTCCTATCTACCACATCGAGAGGACACCGACATAGTAAGGTAAGAGTTTATTTCTGACCTTTAAAAGTCTGAGTTAAGGCCCTATATATCTAGCATAATAATTTTTCATTAACGAAAATGTGTAATGTTCCAGGTACTGCCATTCTCGAGAACCAGTGACAGAGCCTCAGAGGAGACACAGGGTGCCAGCATCCCTTATTTTAGTGATATTCCTGGTACTTTCGGAGTACCGATCTAATGCAAACATAAAATTGTCGCACACACTTGAAAAGGATAAAAGCTCTTACCCACCAAAGTTGTACCAATATAATTATATCAGCGCCTTTTCTTAAGTTTCTGCTGGAATGACCATGGGTTTTGTCCATGGCATAGGTAATAGAGGTAATTGTGTGTAGGTTTTGTATTGGAAAAGCATTCAGAATGGTATCGGATCCTGAATGCCAGGTTAGTATAGACAAATGTGAGTAATAGCAAGCTTATCTAGTCAAATATTTATCACAGAAATCAAGTAGCAAATCATCATAGGAAAGGTATATGATTCTAATAGTATATAGTACCCCAGTACATTTTGGGCACATGTGAATATGGCTTTGCCAGCTTGTGTAGTAGTGATAAGATTAACACTGATAATGTGTGCCCTGTCCGTGTCAGTGTTTACCTGAGATAATGACAATTTTATATTTTCAGGTAATTTAGGCTGGGCAAGTGACATCCAAGCACAATGGTATTTCAGTCGGTGGACCTCAGCACACTTCTGCTGATATCAGCAGTTCTGGCTTTTATCATCATCTTCATATTTTCTGACAACAAGAGAAAATACAAAAACCTCCCTCCTGGTCCCCCTGGACTCCCCATTTTTGGTCATCTCTTCAAGTTCATGAAAAGTGACACTATGTTCAAAGACCTTGCTGAAATGTGTAAGCCCTACGGGAAGGTGGGTTCGAATTTGCACTAACTCTAATATTAATACACTTTGAAACTGTCCTTCTACATTCTCATATGAAAGTGGATGTGTACCCTGCGATTTTTTGAAGTAAATACCAAAATATTCTACTTTAAAATGTTTGCCCAATATAAATAACACTAGGTGATCGGGAGGCCATTTCTTAAGACACAATTCGTGCACCCTTGAAGACATACCAAAAGCCCATAGCAATAGCACAGGTATTTGATTCATAGGGTTGGTTCCAATCATAGTACAATGAGGAACAACCTCCTGAGGCAAATCTACAATTTGGCCTCTTTTTACATGAAACGCTTGGACCTAATAATGTTGGCTTTGTCAGTGTCAAAAGAACAAGTCGGAATAATTTCCCCAATTTATTTCATGTGAATAACAATCCTCAATATACCAAATATAGCATTGTGGTGATGATTGCCACACCCCTGGTGGCGTAATATGTTTCAATCCACACTGCTGGTCACGTGACTTATTTACATGCTGACTTCATTGAACTTGAGGGCGAAGCCCTAGGGGGAGACAGCCCCCCTCAGGGTGGAACAATGAAAATGTGTCCTATGGTCGTTTAGTTCTGTCTATTTATCACTTACTGACATTTTATTACAATAGGATATTCATTTTGCTTGGTCTTATATTCAATCACAACCTTCATCATCAGGTGGTGAGAGTGCAGATGGGGTTATATGACTTCTATGTCCTGAATGGCTATGATGCTATGAAGGAGGCAATGGTTGAGAAATCAGACTGTTTCAGCGAGCGACCAAGATGGTTGAATTCTGTGAAAGAGACCAAAAGAGATAAAGGAGGTATTGAAACCTTTGTTTCTCACTTTGTTTGCAAATTAATAGAACTACAGTCTCCAGATAATCATATAAATCGAGCAATAGTTGTAGTGTTTGTTTGTTTTTTTTTTAATTTCATATCCAGATCATTTAACAACAAGGGAGCAGAGTTAAAACTGAGAAAATGAGGTAAGAATTGTGGGGTTACGAACATAGCAAATACATACATACCTTTTATCATAGGAATATTTTTCCATGCGGACTGGCGACAGCGGCGGAGGTTCACATTAGTCAGCATGCGGGACTTTGGTCTTGGTCAGTATCAAATTTGAATAAATCTTTTGCTATAACATGCTGCATCTGAGGGATGACACATAATAAAGTTATTAGGATGAGTTCAGTTTGTAAAGCATGTATCATTTGGGGAGTATTCAAATTCATGTAGTATTGCATTTAAAGTACCTGTATTAAAGAGAAGGACTTCATACCCTCACCAAACTTGATTGGGGAGCTCATTCTTTGTGCACGCCTTTTAATCAAACAGGTAAGAAGTCCCTGGAGGAGCGTATGGTAGAGGAGGCTGGGTACCTGATGGAGGAACTGAGAAAGAGGGAAGGAAAGCCCCTAGACCCAACCACTATACTGCCCTTTACAACAACCAATGTCATCTGCTCTATCATAAATGGCAACAGGTAAGTTTTATGAAAACAGGCACATATAAAAAAAGTGCCTTTTACAACAACTAAGGCCATCCATTTTTCCATATTCAAATAGACAGATATATATATATATATATATATATATATATATATATATATATATATATATATATATATAGTTATTTCATTGTCTTTCTCTTACAAAAGCATCATCTGTTTTGATTGGGTTTCCTTCCTTGCTCTGGCAGGTACCAATATGATGACCCTGGCTTCACTCATCTGATGAAATGTATAAATGCACTATCGCGGGGAGCAGGGCTCATCAACCTTCAGAATTTTGTGCCCATATTAAGTAACATGGTAACAAAAAGAGAAAAGGTAATAATTAGGAATGGTTTATGAAATTGAAAAAGAAATGGATGCAGCTGAAGTTATCTTTCACCTTTTTGTTTATATTGGCATAAAGCTTTACATCAGTTAATAGTATGGCTGACTTCTTTATGTTCAACTATTCCATCACTGTTATTACTTTTGTGATATCTTCAATACCTTTATAGGAGTCACTTGCTGCACGCAATGATATTCTCAAATCTTGTGAACGTTGGATGAAGGAGCATAAAGAGACACTTGATCCTGACAACATTCGAGACCTTGTTGATTTATTCATTGTTGAGAAGAAAAAGGATACAAAACTTACTGGTAAATTTCATTTTCATATTAGGAATATGATACTGAGAAACTGGAAATGACAGATAAAGATAATGTTTAAACTGATTGCTGTTATCCTTTGAGAGTAGATAGAGATATAAATGCCACAGATATGTGTTGTGCAAGCCCTTGTTGCAATGGGCAGAGCAGGACAAAACAATATTTCCAATATCTTTAACTGTGCATATCAACCTCATCAAGTGGTACCTGATTATAGTTGTGGTTGGAATCACCAGTTCATATTTAGTAAAAATCCAATGGACAGCTGGAACAACCTTCTTTGTCAATCAGAAAATGCCATTGAATGGATGTCTCCACCAAAACTACATGAAGTAACCATGTTCTTTTAAAACAGATGAGGACCTAGTGTGGTTGATTTTGGAGCTGTTCTTTGCTGGCACAGAAACAACCAGCACTACCTTGTCCTGGGCTCTCCTTCACCTTATCCATGACACCAAGATACAGGCCAAGTGCAGAGAGGAGATTAGGGAGGTAAGTAGTAAGATGAACTGTAATTAGGATAGACATGACAGCAGCATGAATATACATGCAGTCAGCAATTCAAGTCTCAGCCTTTTGCATGGCATAATTAATCCAAATCACCAGTTGATGTTCAAATAGCAAAGGCCTTAAATGAATATAGACAGAATGCTGGAGGATATATGAATGCTGATCCATTTCAGTCAATAGGCATGGACCGTCCACCAGTGTTTGCAGACAGCAAGAACACACCTTACATCAATGCAGTCATCCATGAAGTGCAGAGAATTAGCAACATCGGTAAATACTTATATGGTTCTTGATATAATTAAGCCCTTATCATTCTCTCTTAATATGTCATGTAAAAGGTGTACCCTGCATAGACCAATCCTATGGAGTGCATTTGGCGAATGTGCATCGATAGTGTGATGTGATACAAAATGTGATGTAAAACATCGTTTTAATAAAATTATGCTTGGTCAGCATGTATCTAGCTTTTTTAAAATAAAATTTGCTTCATTCAGTGCCTCTGTCCATCTGGCATGCGGCGAGAGTGGATACTGAGTTGGCAGGGTATGACATCCCCAAAGGCAGTATTGTGATCATGAACCTGAACACAGCCCTCAGGGACCCCAAGTACTGGAAAGACCCAGATACGTTCAACCCTGACAGGTGGCTAGACACAGACAAAAACCTCATCAAGAACCCAGCATTCATACCATTCTCCACAGGTATTTGTTTATATTCTTTTAGGAACACCCACTATTGCTATTCCTGGATCTTCTAGTCTATTACCTTTTTGAATGAATGCATATACTGTTTAAGGATAACAAGTCATATTGGTTAAAGGGAAATGCTTAACAATTGCACCAATACAGGGAAACAAAATATTATAGAAAAAAACTATCAATTATAAGACCTGTAGTGAATCAGTCTGCAAACTGGAAGGGTAATGGACGATAGGAAACAGAGCTTATCATCTAAGGCCATGGCCAGTCTAGTATAACATCAAATTAGCTCATAATTAGAACTGCATGTTGATATCTCCTTTAACATTATTAACATTTGCCTCTAAGACCCATATAGGTATACATGTACATTATTTACATCATTATAAGTCGTTATTTACAGGCAAGCGAGTGTGCTTAGGGGAGCAGCTAGCTAGGAAGGAGCTCTACATCATGTTGACCTCCATGCTGCAGAAGTTCCAGTTCACCATGGTGGACAAAAGCCATCCTCCCAGTTTGAATGGTGTTGGCATTAACATTCACCTCCCTGGCAACTACGAGCTAAAAGCTACCCACATATGAAATCTCTACATCTAGATATGACATGCAAACCTCTAGGTGTAATGCACAATGTTGCCTGCTAGTCTGTTTTAATGCATGGGTCTTGTTATAAATACACTACTGTTGCCATCCTGGTGCTTGTACATAGAGTTCTTTCAGAGGTCATAATACATCGGTTATTTCATATCCAATCTACCATTTGGTGCTTGGCAGTGGCTTTGTGTTTTTTCATATACTTGATACTGAAACTGGCTTAGATCTTTAGACATAGATCTCTGATACACCTAGATTACCATTTTCCTAAAATATAGATGTTTAACAAAAGCACATCTTCAAAGTAAGGGTGTTATGAAAGGATTTCACTCACCTGGTATAAGTATAAGAGTATATAGAGTAATAGCAATGCCTTTGTAATAAAGTTAAAATTACCGATAGATGGTGATAATGCTATGTACATGCACAAGTGCAATACCAACTTTTAACACATTGTAAAAGGAAGAGGCCCCTAATTTTGTAACCTCAAACAGTAAAAGTGATTGCATGTTTCAGACAAAAGGATTTTTGTAATTATAATATATTATGACATGATTGGTAAAATGATTGATTATGAACATAGATCTATCGTAGCTTCAGGATTTAAGAAAGGGAAAAAATAACATTTTCTTTGGTAAGTGTGGCCCCCATCTATCATTGAAGCTGCCCACAAAACTTTCATCTTGAAGATTGCATCAAAAGGTTCTTGACTGTCCTTGGTGAAAAAATCAAGTCAGACCCATGTGTAAGCCACATCCTAAATTTGGGGCAAATGCTACAAGCCACACTGAAAGCCTATTTTTTATGATGATTTGGTAGAATTCGATTCAGTCATACTTTCTAGCACATCTGCACTGCATCCGGTCTCCTATGACGTCATACTCTGCATCATAGAGGTCTCCTTCCTAGCAATACAATGGCGGATTTGCTAGCAAGTATGACTGAATCGTTTTATTCAAAGAAAACACTGTCAAAAGAAGTCATCATAAAAGTAGGCCTGTCTCTTTCTTTAATGCCTGAAAAGGTTGTCATTCATTGTTATACATTTACAAAATCCTGTGTAAAAGCTGGACCCTAAGTTCAGGAACATCCTACAAGCAGCACCAGGGGTTCGAAATGGTTTATAAGCCACCGCTTGTATGCAGGCCTTTATCTATAGTTTATGGTATATTGGGCTCAATATCTGAAACTTTTGTATTTTACAAAAATGGGGGAGAATGTGATCGAAGCCTGTAGTAGAGGGGAAGCTTAGACCAATTTTTTTTTTTAAGTTGCTACTTATCAAGAGAAACAAGAGTTGCTACTCATCATGAGAAACAAGAATCTGTGGTTTGTTTTAGATTTTGGGCGCTCTAACCCCCCGGACCACCCCCTCCGAAGTTAAAAAGTTGGAAAACATTTAATTAATTCATTTTTATTGCTATATGGTCCATCTCAGGCCTCCCACCACTCTGGAGCACCCCAAAATGCACTTTATTTCCACAGTAAAAAAAAATCAAGAAGTCAAAATGACATTATTATGAATTTTTCAAAAGATCCAATATGGCCACCAGAAGCCTAAAACAGGTATTTTAAGCACACACCCACCCCTAAATCAACACTTAAAATATGTAATTATGAATAATGTCTAGCATCATAAGGAAAGCATGCTGAATCAGATTGAACTGTATTGGACTCCTATTTGTGTCACTGTATTACATATACAGGCTCGTAAAATAGTGAAAAATACAGATATGCCTATTCCAATTGCATATAGTATAACAACTGTTTTTAAAGTCATAGTAAATGGGTGTTTGGTAACTGCTTCTCATCAAGTAAGTAACATGTGGTACACAATGATGTCAATATACAGGTATAACATATTTGACAGATCCAATATGGCTGCCAAGACATTGCTCTTGCATCACATTGTAAAGAATAAGAATCAAACACAGAAAGAAATTAACCTAATTATCTTAGGCAAACGTTAGTTGAAATGCCTAACTTTCAAGGCCAAGATAGGAGTTTGCATGTGCCCAAACCACCGAAATTTTATTAGGAGTTTACAGCTAACTATTAGGAAAATTTCCTAACTTTCCTGAATTTTCCTAGGTATCACACACCATTTTCCTCGGTCTGCTCTCATTTATAGATGATTCCTAAACTCAGAGTGACACTTAAGTTAATTAACCCATTGAGGGCTAGCATCGACTATAGTCGACACCATGGCAGGCCTAGCGTCAACTATAGTCGACGCCCATTATATAGGATTAGTATAGGAATTGAAAATAGGCTTGTCCTCTAGGAACTATACTTTTTTCAGAGGCTGTCCCCATGGCCAGGGCAACAATTTTTGCTCTGCCCTTAAAGAGTTAAAGACAGGGTTCTAACACAAAAAAGAATAGTGTTGACCAGCATTTTTAAGCTAAAGGTGCAGCTTTTACCCTAGGATGTAGCTTAAGGCATATAGGGTTTCATGGCTATTTGTTTATTTCAATTATTGATTTGGCATTGTAAACTCTATGTTATGTAGAGTTTAGACACCCACAGCAGTGCCTCATTATTTATGAAGCATGTTGAATGCCTCTCATTATTTCAACCCTTAAGCTATATTGCTCTGGGTTTATAACATAGTCACAGACTCACCACTCTAGATATATGAGTAGATTTGAATATCCGTAAAACAGGTGTTTTACATTCTCCTTTCTTCCTCCATCAATTATTTCTAAACTGATCAGGTGTATTTTGTTAATTATTATGTCATGTTGAATTATGAAAGCCTTATCATGCTAATGGTCACTGAAATCACCACTATCTTTATATATATGGGCTTCCACATGATATTCATATACTGGAAAAATACTCATGCAAACTACACTGCCACCTGGTGGGAAGAAAACTACTATCCCTTAGACAAAACTACTACCCCTTAGACAGAGTAACCAACTTTTTCTTTTGGCTAAGGGAGTGGTTGATTTTTTTAAAACAGGGGGGTTGATGGGTTTGGGGGGGACAAAAAGATTTCAGGCCCCTCTAAGGGGGGCAAAAACAAATGTCACCCCTTTTGAGCGAAAAAGCCTGCGTGTGACTATAGAATAAAAGGGGGGACGGAAAAATTTCAGACCCCTCAGAGGGGGGGACAGAAAGATTTTCGCCGCGCACACACGGAATTTCACCAAACCCCCCCCCCCCCCCCGTTGTTAAAAAATGACCTCTCCCTAAGTCAAGTCGGCTTGACTGAATAGATTAGTCAATACTGCTAACATGTTAGTCAGATGTTAATCATGTGTTGGGGGTTTTGCCTAATTAGGTGTTTCTCCTAAGTTAAATTAGATTTACTAATGTGGATTTTTTTGTGTGAAGACAAATACTAGAAGTTAGGCACTATGAACTATGCCTATTTTTACAGGGTACAGCTTGAGGACTTAATCGGAAATGGGGAGTAGCAACAGCCTCAAACAAACTTGGGTGTTGCAAATAAACCATCCTGCCATCTGGTTTACATGCAGAGTAGTTATTTAGCAAGAGATATTTATTTAGCAATGACTTATTCCTATGTACATTTACCCAACTCCATTAATAGATACAGGATTGCTCAAGGTAAACTATACACTGCATGATGCACTAATGCAGTAGACGTGAGTTTACATTCCTCCACTACTGCTCTTATATGGGTCAGGTCGTCAGAAAGTGTAAGATTTTGCCCTTGAAGGCCCTGAAAAACTAATTTTCTAATTACTTTATATAACCTTAACAAAATTGTCAAGGTACATCTCCTCAGCTCAGAAGACCAAAAAAAAACGATCTAGGCCATCCGGTTCGATTTTTATTGCTTGTTTTGTGTCATGTAACGTCCGGTACCAAAATAATGAAATATGGAGGTAATTGAAGTTGCTCTCAGTAATATAAGAATGTCCCATTATGCATAACAAACACATGAAATAACAAGGCCAATATGTCTATTATTGACTTCGATTACAGAATGGAACAAAATTTGAGTTATGCATGCACAGTAGACTGCCTCCTACATGATGATAAAAGTACCGGACGTTACGTAACGTCCGGTACTTTTATCAGAATTATTTCACATAAGCTGTTCTCATATGGAGACAAATGCTGGTAGACACACAATTTCTTCACCAAAGTAGGGGATGATAGGGCCCTTCATATGGGTAATAACAAAGATTTTGAAGCTTCATTTTTTCCATGTTTTATAACCGATTTAGATTTAGGTACCGGACGTTACAAATTACAGATTTCCATTTTGAAAGACACACCATGAAAAATTCTCACTTAGTAACATGTCCAAACCTCATGGAAATGATACCTATGACAATACAAAAAATAACTTTAGGATACTCTATAGTGTTCTTTATTCAATGCAGGACACTTGTAAAGAATACAAAAAGTATAAAAAAGAAGAAATTTGGCTGTTTTTTCACTTTGGCAGGCTATAAGTCCTGAAGTTTCTGATGGATGACCACAAATTTACATTTTTCTGATAGCCATAAGTGTTCTCTATGAAATGAGTCTATGTAAGACAAGATTGGTTCACAACTTCTTTCTCCAGAGCCATAAAAGTCCAAAATGACCCCAAAACACAAAATCTACTGCTTTCTGGCGACCTTGTGTTTGATGAAATGAAGTGATGACAGAGATTAACTTTTTATTGGGAAAGGACAATCTATGGACTGTTTATAGACAAGACTGATTTCTTTTATTGAATGTATTGACCAATAACATTTAGACGCTGGTCACACTCTACTAAGACTACCCCATGTATACCACTATTTTTGTCATAAAATGTTGATAGAAGTATCTAGATGTCTAGACAATTCAAGTGGGTTCCAATACTACAATTCTAATCTAAATCTAAGTGATATCACTACCTGTCTCTTTAAGGCCAAAGAGATAAGATAATAAGGTCTGGTTATAATCCTCTTTTGTAACAAAGGTTGAAACCATTTCAACAGACATTAATGCAAAGACTTTCCAATTTCTGCATATCTATCATCACCCCACTTGTGAAAGTGTCCTGCTTTCAGCATTTTATTCATGTCAACAAGCAGTCTTGATTGTACCAGCACAGTGGCTCCATCTGAAGCCACAAAGCAGAGTATTCTATTATGGTGGTGAATTCAATTTGGACGCCTGGCAGGAGAGCAGATCCTACTCATGGCTGCCTCATGGCTGCGGCCATGAGGCTGTGACCAGAACTAATTAACAAAGTGGTTTCCCTTCCCACCAACGAGGATAGACCAACTGAAACTCAAGTCCAATGATGTACGCATAATGAGCCATATTGTGCCATAATAAGTGGCACCCTATGACTTGGGAAGGGGTATATATTCCTCTGACATACATATCAGACCACACTATATTAGTTTTTATACCAGCTTTAGTTCTAAATATGAGATTTATGAAGGCTTATAGAGAAATCTTGACAAAGCTATACACAAAGATGAATTTATTCCCTGTTTGAATTAAATCATTCAAGTAGTGTCCTATTGTGCCCCATTGTTCTCGGCAAATATGGATATTCACAAAGATGTTTTTGATAAAGAGTTTAAATAAAGATATCTGTGATGCCCACTGGGAATGAATTCTGTATAAATGTGCATTTTGGATGCTTGGGAAATGATATTTGATGTAAAAGTAACATGAACATCAACTCTTTGAGCACTAACACACTTGTATCAGATTGCCTTTTCCAGAAAGGGGGAGGGGCTATCAGATTCTGGTATAATTGAAAAGTATTAAATTCAACGCACAGTCAGTAAGGTGGAGCTCGACAATATTGTGCCCAAATAGCTCACAATGATATCCATCGAAGGCTAAGAGCACCTTTACAGTTCAGGGTCATTCATTAACTCTGTATCTTTGCCCGACAGTGAGCATCCTGTCAGTTTGAGGACTAAAAGTGCAACATAAAACAAATTGCACAGTTGTAAATTGGTGATATTGATGTAGAATAAGTTGTTGTTGGTGTTGAAAAAAAGTATATGAAATTGATGGGAGGGATCATAGCAATTCAGGAGCTGATGTCCCATTGTGCCCAATGGAGTGTCCCACTGTACCCCGGTATCAGGGCACAGTGGGACATATTATTTTTTTCAAGAAAATTTTAATATCATGAAATCCATTTTAGTTGAAGATTCATTAGTACTCTATTATTGTAGCCAATATTCAAGGGTATTTTTTTTAGAACATTACTTGTTTATTTCTCTTAAGTATCTTGACAGGAGAACAGCAAACATGACCAAAAGTGTCCCAATATGCCTCGGTCTCCCCTACCTTGACATGAGAATAAGGTTCCTGTAAATGATGACATCAGTACACTGATAGTCTAGAATACTGTAGCAGTTTAAACACAAGAACTTATGGATAGAAGGATTAGAAAATTAGTGTGATTTTAAAAGTGAAATATTACAGATGTCTTATTTCATTCATTACAATCATATTTCACTTTATTTAATATCACCCAAGGTGACATAGAAGGCACAGTGTTATACCGTAATCAATTATAGATTTTAGGCAGGTTTAACCTATAATTAATAATGGGGGGTGTATTTGCTTTGTCAATGGCCAACTCCCATGCTGTGCTGCCCTCTAGGGCAATTTCATAATGATAATCATAATCCTGTATTATTTTCTGACTAGGGCCAACTGGCACAACTATTGATTCTAACCAGCAGAATCTATAAATTTTGATCAAAATAATGATCTCCAAACTAAGTTGCTACTCTATTTATGGCAATTAAAGATTTGATGAGAATTATAAGCTTGCCCTTTGAAAAATTCGATTTTTCTGTGTGATTATACACTTACCGTAATGGGTAAGCTGAGGGTTATATTTGGTGAGTTTGAAAGCCAAAAAATGCTCTCAGCTCTCCCAACGTGTGCAAACACTACATAGATTTAATGAGGTATTCATTATATGGTTTCCAATATGTTCTCCACCATTTGAAGTCATTCAAACTGTTAAATGGTAAATACAGGTTGGGAAAGGGCAAAGATTTCATCTCAGCTTGGGAGTAAAATCTCTTGGATGTAAATTACTTTTGTGTGACAGGTATGATACAATGATAGAGGCATTGCTGGACAAGGCTGAGTTCTTCAGTGAACGTACAACTTGGATCCACACAGTGCAGAACTACAGCAGGAACACAGGTATAAGGATAATATATTGAACAAGTAATTAATGGATAATTCATGACGCATGTGTGTTAGCAAAGGATAATTACATGAGGGCACAGCCCGAGTGTAATTATATTTTGCTAACACACACAAGTCATGAATTATCCATTAACTACTTATTTTATTACATGTTATACCACGATTTCTGGGTAACTCAGTGCTTTTTGCTGGATATTCCCATGCACATACCTGTCGATATTGCACACCCTGTAGGGTGTAACATCAATTTTGTAAGGCGTGCGATTATCCATGGATAACCTGCACCCAGTGCGGTTATCCATGGATACACACACTATGGCTGGCTTCGAGTCCCGGGAAGGGGGAATAATTTTTTTTTTCAACTTGAATTTATTGGTATTCTATTGATTATTTATTGGTTTCGTGGTATAAAATAAGTAGTCAATGGATAATTCATGACTCGTGTGTGTTAGCAAAGACTAATTACACTCGGCCTATGGCCTCGTGTAATTATCTTCACTAACACACACTCGTCATGAATTATCCATTGATTAATTGTTCAATATCAATAGATAATCAATAGAATATCAATGAATTCAAGTTGAAAACAAAAATTGTTCCCCCTCCCCGGGACTCGAAGCCTGCCATAGTGTTTACATACTACGAAAAAAATGTACGCCCGGACCGGGACTCATCCCGCCTACCTCTAGCAGCTGAGCGCAATGCGCTAACCACTAGACCATCGGTACACACACCTCGGTGCCCAGCAGCCGTTGGTTTGGTCTGAACGCGTCTCGCAGTCGTCGCCGTTATGGGAGCAGCAGACTATTAGACCATCGGTACACACACCTCGGCGCCCGGCAGCCGTTGGTTTGGTTTGAACGCTTCCAGCAGTCCTCTATAATTATAATGTTATTCTAACCTTGCGCATGTGAGAGTTGCTGGAGTCGCTATTATCCAGGTAGGGGCAATGGCATTATACATATACAAGCAAACACCCACACTTTCCTGTCAGTCCCTGTGGTGCAATGCATAGGGAGTTGGATTTGGGATCAGGAGACTGCAGGTTCGACCCCTACCCTGGCAATGAAAATTTCGTAGGTTTTAACATGTAACATATGACATGTAAAGGTGTGCATGTTATCCATGGATAACAGCACTGGGTGTCTGTTATCCTTGGATAACCACACACCTTACAAAAGTCATGATGCATGCATCATGCCAAATAGGTATGTGCATGGGAATATCCAGGAAAAATCCCAAAATCACAGAAGTCGTGTAATAACAAGCACCAATGGCTAGCAGAACCATAATCTAGTATATGAAAACAGGGGTACTTACTATGAAGACAAACTAACTGAATTTGGAAAATAATTGAATTGAGTAAATAATAATATTTGGGTTACATTCTCATCATTTCACCTGGCCAACCTGACTAAAAAGAAAATGATGAAATTGCATCATGCTGATTAGTATAGGTTTGATGGTCTCTCATGACAGGTATCATATTCAACCCCAACTGGAGGGACAGGCACCATTTTGCACTGATTAGTATGAGGGACTTTGGCCTGGGAAAGAAGTCTCTCGAGGAGAGGATAAGAGAGGAGTCTGGGTGTCTTGTTGATGAGATTGGGAACACTAATGAAAGGCCATAGATCTGACAAAGCTCTTCCCCTATGTAACAGCTAACATCATATGTGCTGTCAAAAAAGGTGAAAGGTAAATCTTTTCTTATGTTTCCATTTGATGGCTATCATAAACTATGCCAGATTGACATATGTCTCTCTGGAGGGATGTATATCTAAAGACTCCCCTGTATCTAGATAGTCTTATTGTCCATCTCATGGACTCAGCATATGCCGTCATAGTACCTTACTAAATTCTGAAGACTTTCTGACGAGTTTGCGCATGATGATGAAAGGTTCAAAGACATCTTAAAGCGTACAAATGACATTGGCAGAGGATCTGCCCATTTCTGTGCACAGCACTTCATTCCATTTTTCCGGTAACTTTCTACACCCAAATTCGAGGTTTGTAGCATCTTGGCTCTACTCAATGTTTTGATGGTATGGAGTGTGTGTGATGTTCCTGTGCCATAGATGCAATTGCTCCTTTCCAATGCTGTTCTACCTCATGTGGTTTATTTCAAAGACTTTTGACATTTTATTATAAGAAAGAATTTGTCAAACATCTATTAAGATTATTTTTTCTGTGCAGTTAAATTATGGGAGCATTCTTACTTTTTTCCTCCTTTTAACATATATTTGATAAAGCCTTCAGAAAGGTCACAGATGTAGCAAAGATGTGGCAGAAAGAATATGAGGAGAGCTTTGATCCTGATAATATTCGTGACCTTTTCATTGCTGAAAGTAGGAAGCCAGGCTCCAACTTTAAGGTTGGGGCAAAACTTCAATCACTTACACGAATTGAGGGAAGACAACTAATGGAAATAGAAAAAGCCCTTCTTTACTGATAAAGTCAGCAGGTCACTAACGGTAAAACTACTGCTGCAGCTGAGGAATTTGTCGGCTGAGTCCAGGCAAATCCCATATGCTGCATCTTATGCTTTGATTAAATAAATTCGTAAGGTAAATTTTAGATGAGGACCTGGTGGGGTGTATCTGCGACCTGTTCCTAGCTGGTACTGAGACGACCAGCACCACACTATCCTGGGCCATACTCCACCTCATCAACTACCCAGATGTACAAAAGAAATGCAGAGAGGAAATCCACAGGGGGATCTAGATATTTTTCTCATTGTTGACTCTTAGATCGTCTTCTAAGTTCACTTTGAAAGACATTTTTGAATCAAAGAATTGATGAGAGAATTTCGTAATATAGAAATGTAGGATGAAAATTTGACTGGGACTAGTCATAAATTCATGCAACTCTTAGAATTGTTACTTCTGAGGGCTACATTGAATGTATGCATTCGCGAATTGTCATATAAATATGATGCAAGAATGCAGCACTGGCAAGTCTTATGCCAGGGCTGCATCCCTGCATCACACCACTACAACCCTTCAGGCGTTTATTAACACTGGAGGGCTTGCATGAAGCATCAATGCAAGTCTGACAGATAGACTCTGAAGGGCTACCTTAATTCATCAAGGTGAAAAGTGAGCAAACTGCTCTGATGCAATAGGCAGTCCTTAAAAGTAGGTCGTCCTTACGGCACTATTTTCTTCGTCCAACAGGAGATCATGCATGTTGAGCGTGTGCCTGAGTACAATGATATCAAGAGGTTACCCTACTTGAATGGTGTCATGAATGAGGTACAGAGGCTTAGTAACTTTTGTAAGTACTTTATTTTATGTAAAGTAGGTTTATTACCATGATTCTCAATTCCTGAAAATTACATTAAATGTACATGCATAATATCACACAGTCTCAATGTTAAAATTTGAATTATATCATCTATCCCGTTGACCTTTACTTTCATTCTTGAAACGATTGCCCAAGAAGATAGCACAAAGTAAAATACTTTTTCTTATAATCTTAAAATTTAGGATAAATATCACAATTCTTTTCAAGGCTTTCCATTGGTTTTCCCTTCTTATTAACCTAAAGGTATTTTTCGTACAGATAAGGGAAATGAATGCCACATGTATATTTGCCTATACACACTTGGTAGTTGTATGCCATTATGCACAAGTTAGAAACTGTCCTGTCTGAATGCATAGCCATGGAAAATATTCATTTTGCAGTGCTTTTCTCCCTATTGCATTCTGCAAATACTGATGTCCAACTTGGTAGTTATACCATCCCAAAGGGAAGCCTGATTATACAGAACATGCACACTGCCCTCAGAGATCCAAAATATTGGAAAGAACCCAACACCTTTAAACCAGAACGGTGGCTGGATGATAAGAATTAGGTCATCAATCCCTTTCTCCATAGTTCAGTATAACAACTAGAGTTCAACTGATTCTCTGTGCTCAATGAGCGATAATATTTATTACATCTTCTACAATATAAGAAAAAAGGATTTTTACAACACTCAACTGCCCTTAGCCTATACCTTCAAAACCACAGGCCATGGAAACAGAACAAAATTGTCTGTAATTTACATCATGGATGAGGGTAAGAGAAATAAGTATTTGTGTGTACTGAATGTAATCAAAAGGTTCTACACACATTCCAAGGTGTATGTCCTTTCTGATAAATATCATGCTTTTCCTCAGTAGATGATTTTCTTATACCTGGACTTATTTGATCATGCTTATCTTATTCACATCTTATTCATATTCATATCGTACACTTCAGTATTCTGATATCCCCAGCTCCTTGCAATAGACTTAAAACCGGCTGAACATTTCTGTTTCTGTTTGGATTATTTTTGAACATCAGCTCAATGTGCAATCAAGTCTACAAGGTAATCAGATATCTACATGATCATCTTCCTTTTAATTATATCATAGGCTTCGTCTAGCCTCAACATTGTGTTCACCATGGCATGATAAGCACAATATATGTCAACATAGCAAATTATTTTGTATTAGTCAATGGTCTCTGCTGTGACAATGTCTCCCACTGATATCCTCCTGATACCATCCATATCTGCATTGTTCATGAGGATCCCAAAAGTCACCTTCCTATCTGTTACAGCAGACAAGGTCCTGAATACATCCTTCTGTCTCTCACCTGTACTCTGGTCTGTACAGATCACCTGGCACCTCTTACACCCACCCTGGACATTGAATGTATTCATGCTATCTGTGTTTTCTATAGTAACTGTCTTCCAAGTTTCTTCCTTGTATGAATCAATATTGCCCGCGATGATGAGGTTTGCTCGGAACCGAGCAATGAGGTTCTGGACACTCGGAACTGAGTCTGGGTCAATTTCATTTTTTTGGGCTTGCTCCATCATTGAGCTGTGAAATTTCTTGACACTACTTTCTGAGATTAGAAGGTATTGGGATTCATTTGCCAGAGAAATGCTGCTTCCTGATTGGCCAGCCAGGGGTTTGCGCTTGGCGGTTCTGATGAGATTTGGATCTTGATGAACTAATTGGAGACCTGGTGTTCCCAGAGCTTTCTGCAGCCACTCAGATACCTCAAGGTCACAGATTTGACCTTTAACTGTGTCTCTGCATACAGGGGTCATGCAGGTCATCTGGGAGTTCATTACTTGACCTTGGGGTTGACCTTCAAGTAGTACAGATATAGATTCCATACCAGGGTAGGACAAGGTTAAAAGGCCTTTCTGAAGGTCAATTTTGGGTGTGATATGCACCAGGAGAGGACACTTCTTTTGGGACATGTTGATGCCTGAGCTGTCTACAACCATCCACTCTCTGTCGTAGAGAAGTCCGCGAGGCCCTATTTTCCATGAAAAGGTAACAAAGGCACCACAGGACTTGACAGGGTACACAATAATGCGGCTTACATGAGCTGTGGTGGGCATATCAGAGAGGCTATTGTTGGCTGGTTTTGATCCTTCCACAGGCTCTACATCAAGACGTTCTTGGGATTTTGCTCCTATGGAATTCTTCACTTTTGTCACACTTTTGAAAGGTATGGTGGGATGGCCATTGCTGACAAGGGACTTTGAAGAAGTGAGATTGTGCCACATACTCTCAACGTAATCTTTGATTGCCACAGAATTCATCTTGTTCCCACCTTCCACAAAACAGTCCTCCATGAATTGAATGAAGGACCTGATGTCCTTTATACCTGTCGAGTATCCAAGGGATACCCTGAGTGCTCCGGTCGGCAGCCCATCGACAAGGTCGACATCATCCCCACAGACATGCCCCTGCTGGAAGTTCTTCTTGACATCCTCGTTGCTCATCTTTAGGTGTCTCTGGCAACCTCCAAGATTGCAGAAACAGCCAGTTCGCAGGTGGATATTGTAGAGTTGAGCCAACTTGGATATCTCAGAGAATCCCACATGTTCACCATTGGATCTGAGGACATTGAAGGCTATGATTGGCCCCTGCTTGGAAGGGTCATCAAAGTCGGAATCACTGTAGATGACACTGACTGGAGTTCCATTGATGTGAATCGAATCTCTGAGGTATTGGAATAACAGTTTTGTAAGCAGAAACACATACTCTGCAATATTATCAGGTCCGCCGGTGATATCGTAGAATGTCTGGAAAGCATGTCGCAGGGCAAGAATACCAAGATAGTTCACTGTGCCATCCTCGAAACGTTCACTGAGAGTGTCCTTGGAGACATGGAAGTCTTCTTTGGGGATGGCCACCTTGACAGTCCCACCACCAAAGTATGTCTTCTTCAGGACCTTTGAACTTTCTTTTTTCACCAGAAGGGCCCCTAGGCCTGTTGGGAAACCAAACATCTTGTAGAAAGACAAACTCACAAAGTCAGGCTTGTATTCATTCATATCTAGTTTGGATGATGTCACAAAACAAGCTGCATCTAACAGAACATAGTTCCTGGCATTGTCTGAGCTGCTCATTCCTTGAATTTTGTCAATCCATCCTAGTGGATACCTCCTTCCACAGAAGTTACTCTGGGCAGGAAAGGCAAAAAGGCTATTTTTCTCTTTTCTACCCCCTGCTTTGTCTTCCATCAGGGGTTCTTTTTTGTTCGCTGAGCCTTTCCAGTGTTTCAGAATCTCCTCCTCGGTGAAACATGACACAATGCCTCCCCTTTGAGAAATCACCTCCCTCATTCCCATCACCGAGGTATGATTATCATTTAGATAGTAAAATCCACCCTCAGAAAACCTTTTAACATTGTTGTCATTTTCCTCTTCTTTGGCTCCATTACTATGGCCCTCTTTAACATGGTCAAGACCGAAGTCAAAGCCCTCTGCCAGGAGCTTCAGGGCACTTGTGCATCCAGATGTGAATACCACCTCATACTCTTCTGAAGTTGTGTTAAAGTGCTGGAGAACTTTACACCGCACACTCTGAATGATGTCAGCCACCTGCAATTTTAAGATCTTGTCATTCTATCAGACTACCCAAACGGACTCATCATATCTAATTCATTATTTTGTTGAACTATGTAATATAATAGACCTACTCAATGAATGAAAGCAGTACCGTAACACGGTGTGTATAAGGTGCATCTCACGTATAAGGCACACCCTGAGTTGAAAGAAAGGCTATAAGGCACTGTTCTGTGATATCTTCTCTTTGCCTATGAGGCACACCCTCGACTTTTACTGATGCTATAATGCACTATATATGCCTCTCGAGCCATAATGTCAAATACTCATCATGCTCATTCAATACTGGCTATGTAGGGGTCCATCCTCGCATATACGCTGTGCCTTATATACATGGTATAGTATTACACCATTGTTTCTCCTAGTGGTACTAATAGGAACTAGAGTCAATATCACCAAAGTTCTCCATAACTCCAAAACCATCAGCTTGTGGTAATTTTATGGAAATTTTCTGAAAAAAATAATTGTAGGGCCTCTTGATCTTATTTGCGGAACTGCTTACTTAAGCCCTCCTGGTTGCTAGTCAACAAATTTTTGTTCAGTATCCTTTCAAATTTTAAGATATTATAGGTTCCTCAATTGGACCAAGATGTAACCTATTTCTTACTCCAGAACAAAGTAAATTCACATGGTATTGATGGATATAGCATGAGGATATGTAATATCCTCCACTATATTTCCCTCATTTGACACATTCTTTCAGTATAAGGAAATAGAGAATGATACCGCACACTGGTCCAATTAAGGATACCAACCTTTCAAATTGAGGTACCTGGATGCCTCAATTGGACCATTTGGCTTTATTTTTTCATGACACACCCTAACTAGAGACATCCGAAACCCTAGAGTGTTATACTGTCATCAGAAAGCTAGAGGATACCTTCACAAAGTGTATAAATTCTACATTCATAGAAATAATCACTGGGCAAGAAAATGTTCTTAGGGTGTCCTAATTAGGTAAGTTCCCTACATATTATAGATTAATATTATTAATATTAATATTAATATTATTATTATTATTATTATTATTATTATTATTATTATTATTATTATTATTATTATTATTATTATTATTATTATTACATATAGGCAGGTTTACAATAAACCTTTGCCTTTGAATCTCCCTTTATCTCTATGAATAAATTGATTAACCCCTCACAACTGCTGACCCTTCCATACCAAGGGCTGTATGTATACCCTAATTCATTATTTATGGCCGACGGATGGTATTTTCGTTTGGCGAATACCTGAAAATGGAGCGCCCCCCTATGCGAATGTCCCAAAATGAAATGAGTCCCCTACGCAAATATCCAAATATTAAATGCCCCCCTACTTGAATACCCCAAAATGAAGTGCCTCCCCCTCGGGAATAACCTAAAATGAATCGCCCCCCTTTGAGAATACCTTACTAGGGAATGTCCCTTTCCACAATTTGTCTTAATATACATTTCTCAGTCTAAACTGTACATTAAAATATACTGCCATACTGAGATACAGCTGTCAAGCATCAAGTGCAATCTTTTTGTGACATAGGCCTGAACATTGTGACCATCCCACTGTTATTACAGCCCTGGAGCATGTTACCAGTGTAACGCCACCTTGCTCATAGGCCATCGTGAGGCCTAACAATACAGTCAGTAAGGCAGTGACGATCTGTTCAGAGGGACGAAATCAACTGAGAGCAAACACTTACACATTGCCGACCTACAAACAATAAGTTGTGCAGGCCCACTTTGACTATTACAATGTGATCTGTGACAAAGAATGCCTAAAGCCAGGCCAACCATAAATATCATGATGTAATTAGTGATATAAAACATGTCTGATGTTGTCAGGCTCGATTGGATGTGTTACTGAAGAATAAACTGATGCCAGTTGTAGTCACCGATGTTGATGAGATATTCCTACAACATTCATTTCTAGCAAATATTCATGCACTGATTTCAGCTGATTCTTACTACATGTTGGGAGTCCAAGGGCTCCAATCACATCAGGGATCATTCCTTCAGGCCTTTTCTCCACTTCACCCATAAAAATACACATCAAAACGAATACCCAAAAATGTAGCGCCCCCCCCCTACGGGAATAGCTGAAAATGAAGTGCCCCCCTATAGAAAAAAAAAACCCACATGAATTTCCCCCCCCCCACCTACATGAAAGATCCAAAATGAGGCACCTCCCCCTCATGAATACCCCAAAAATGAACCCCCCCTCGAAAATCTCATCCCCCGGCCATAAATAATGAATGCTCTCTAAATTGACTTCATTTTAAATATTGTATTTTGAGATTAAGTGGCGTTGTGATTCAACCAAACAAAAAGAAAACTATACCTGTGTTCCACTGAGTGAGCTGCTGTGAGGGTTGCTGTAGAGGTGAGTATCAATATCCTGCAGGTAACACTGGAGGAGTCGGGTAGGGTACTGGGCTGCACCTGCATGGTCCAGGTAAACCTGTCCCTCCAGGCGGGAGAAGTCACTGTCCCGAGCAGCCTCAATCCTCTGCCGAGTTAAATTCAACTGGGTTGTCATCTTAGTGCCTGAGATTCACCTGGGAGAAAGTAAAAGGATATTTTGATTCAATGTGGTATTTTCATAATTGTTATATATATATATATATATATATATATATATATATATATATATGGAACTATATACACTCGTGTATATTTATATAATTATTCGCAACGGTTAGGGACTACTTGCAGCGCGCATTGGTATCTATGATGTCATAGTATGACGTCATGATCAACACCTCTCCAGTATATAAGAGGGGATTTTCAAGGTAACGGTCATTGGCTCGTTTTCACCTGTACAGGTAACACCACGCTGGGTGTTTCCTTGATTTTTAACGGTTTTTTCCGTTTTATTGCTTGAATATCGGCTCAAGCATGGGGAGAAAGACTGCTGCAGGTGCTAAGAAGAAAGGTTCGTCGAAAAAATCGGCTAAATCGGCTAAAACGAACCAAGAATCGGCCAATTTGGGATCTTCGAGCAGCTTAAATTCTCTATGTGGGGGTCTGGAGCCCTTACAGCCTATTGTGCCACAGGCTAAAGAGAGTGAGACTGCTGACCAGACGAGGCTAGACTTGATGGAGGAAGTCCTTTTGGATATAAAGAATATGCTGCGAGACGTTATTGCTAGCCAAGGGGCCCGTAAAGACGAGATGAATCCATTGAGCGGACCGGACAGCGGGTCGGCGGGAGCACGTGCATCTGTATACAAACAAGATTCGAGAGACGCGAATCCAAGGCGACAGGGGCGTGGTCTACAGCGGGACGTTGACAACGACAGCGTCCATAGCAACCAAGATGGCGGCGAGTGGATCAGAGCGGGACGTAGAGGTCGTCGGACGAGATCAAAATCATTGTATACTGCTCGTCATAGGAGTCCCAGCTCGTCAAGAGGGTCGTCAATGGACTCGTCAATTCATCGCCATCACGCCAAGCAAAAAATTGGTGAGTTTGACCACGAACAATTCATAAAAAAACGTGAAAAGGTCGACAGCATTGAGAAACTTGTATTGGTCAATATCAAATTCATTATAGATTATTACAAGGATGGGGACAATGTGGAGGGCATGCTCAGGCACCTCCAGATGTTGGTTGAGAAGTCAGATACGAAGATTTTCACTGTAAAAGCCTTAGTAGCATATGATAAGTCCGTTAGGGACAGGGCCAATACTGATGGTTTAGATGCCTTTGCCATGATTGAAAATTCGGATATTCTCCGTCACTTGTCCTATGATGGGACAGTACAGGCCCAGAAGGCTTATTCAACTAAGTCAAAAAATCCTGGAAAATTTAAAGTATCTACAAACTCATGTTATGCCTTTAACAGGGCTGAGGGATGTACTAGGGATCCCTGCAAGTATAGACATGTATGTAGTTCATGTACCAAATCAGGCCACAGTAGAGTGGACTGTCAAGTTAATAAGTCTGAATAGGATTTTACAGGTGGCCAGGTTCCTATATGTGATAGTGTGTCGATGCCAAAATCGTGTATAGTAGGTTTGGTAGATCCTGGTCCGCCCCCACCCGTTGCTCCAGCTCAGGGTGTTGGTGTGTGTAATGCTGGAGTAGTAGAACCTGTCCCTCTTAGTGGTATCAAGGTGGCAAGTTTACAAACTAAATTTGGTAATGATATTAATATTAAAGCCAACTCTGTTGGTTCGGATGTATCATATATTAGCCCAGTACAGGGCATGGTTAGACCATTTTTTACTGTTGCTATAAAAAATTTACCTAGCATCGAAGTGTATGATAGCTGTATAAATGGTGTGTGCAATTGTGTTCACTATATCAATGGGAAAAATTCCCAAATTTTACCTTGCAGAGTTGCCCCATTCTTAACCCAAAAAGGAGTTATTAATATAAATGATAAAGAGGCACTATTCTTATGGCAAGGCTTTGTTGAGGGGTTCAGGATAGTGGATCCTGATTGTAATACTTCTTATGATTGCAGAAATTATAAGTCAATCCTCGAAGGAAAATTCTATAATGAGTACTGTGGTATATTGTTAGATGAACTAGAAGCTGGTCTAGTCTCTAAGAGTGTAGATAAGCCTCGTTGTATCCATGCCCTAGGTGGTGTAGAAAAATCAAATGGCAAGTTAAGACCCATAACTGACTGTAGCATGCCTGATAAAATATCCATTAACAATTTTATGGAGACTACTAGCTCGACGTTTTCTTATAATAGTATTAGCACGGTGACTGCTCAATTGAACAAGAACGATTTCATGAGTGTGGTGGATTTAAAGTCAGCTTACAGGTCTATAAATGTGTATGCACCTCACACTACCATGCAAGGTTTCAGATGGGATTTTGGGCATGGAGAGGATTATTATGTAAGCAACAGGTTAACCTTTGGCCTGAAATGTGCCCCTTATATTTTTAATAAAATCTCTGATTTTATTGTGGAGGTGGCAAAATTCTACGGTGTAGAAAAAATTGTAAATTATCTGGACGACTTTATCATAATTGCTGATACTTATGATGAGTGTCTTAGACAGAGGAATTTATTAATGGAGTGTATGACATACATGGGTTTTGTGGTATCCAAAGAAAAGGTGACTTATCCTTCTCAGATTTGTAAATTTCTTGGTATTAACATAGACTCTATTAATCTGGAGTTATCCTTACCAGAGGAAAAGGTGACTAAAATGAGAAGTATTTTAGTGGAAAATGTTAACAGGAAATTTATTTCAAGGAAGAACTTAGAGAGGATTGGAGGTTACATGTCTTTTTGCTCGCAGGTGGTTAAGGGTGGTAGAACGTTCAGCAGGAGAGTCTTCGATTTGTGTGCTCGAGCTAAGCCTAGGGGCTATATAAGGGTTTCTGAATGTACCAAACGTGACCTTCAGTGGTGGTTGGATTTTTGTAGAGTTTTTAACTGTAAGAAGTTAATTCTAAATGATGATATTAATACACCTATGTACTCCGATTCATCTATGAAAGGTTTCGGTGCTTGGATGGGTAAGGATTATTTATATGGTGACTGGACTTCTTATGATAAATTCAACCTAGGTAGTGGTCATTTTACCCAACCACCAATACTGGACAATTTGAGAAACCACCATCGGAATATAAATGTATACGAGTTATATCCCCTTCTTATGGGACTTAGACGTTGGATATCTGGCTGTAAAAATGGAAGAATACATTGTGTCACTGATAATATGCAAGTATTAGCTATGGTAAATACCGGTAGGTCAAAAAATAGGCTTTGTATGGAATGGCTTAGAGAAATTTTCTGGCTTTGCTTCATCAATAATGTGGAGGTGTATGCAACTTATATTAAGTCAGAGGACAATGTCCTGGCTGACCAACTTTCTAGACTTGCGTATAAGGGTATGCCTGGTAAATGTATAATTTCTCTCCATGAAAATGATATGTGTTGCTTTAATTCCAGAATGGAGAAGGTTACAAAAAAGAAAAGAGTGTCTTTTATCGAAGGGTGTGTCAGAGAGCACGAGGAGAGCAAGGAAACAACAAATTAACAGGTATAAAAAATTTTGTAATCAATTTAAATTAGCTAGTTTTCCTTGTTCTCCTTCACAGGCTGCTACATATGCAGTATATTTATCTGAATATATGAAACCCTCCTCTGTAAGGAATTATTTATCCTCTATTTGGTATTATCAAAAACTTAGAGGTGGTTTAGACCATAGCGGTAATTTCATGCTAAAAAAGGTGTTGGATGGTATTGATAGGAATTGTGCTGGTCCTTCTAGGGTTACTCACCCATTGAGTCCGAAGGAAATGTTATGTATTAGATCATTTTTGGATCTCTCTAACAGGGCTGACTTGAAGTTCTGGTTAGCTATTCTCTTATGTTTTAGAGGTGTACTCAGGGTAGGACATGTTGTATCTTCTCCTCATACACTGAGGGTAGGTGATGTTAAGATTTTTAATAGTTATGCTAGCCTTCGCATCAAAACGTCAAAGACTGACCAGCTTGGTAACCATTCTTTCAACATATACTTGTGTAGGGACGATACCTCATTGTTATGTCCATGTAAATACTTAGGAAGATTGTGCGCTGGTAGGGGTGGAAGTGAGTTATTATTCAAAATTAATGGTGTTCCTCTACAGTACCAATATATTAATTCGAGGTTGAAATCTCTATCTATACGAGCAGGTATCAAAGGTTCAGTCTCCACTCATTCACTTAGGCATGGTGGTGCTACTATGTTAAAGGATGCAGGACTTAGTGTAGATTCTATTAAAAAGAAAGTAAATTGGAAATCTAATTCTGTTTTTACATATTTACATAATCATAAAAATGAACTTTTGGAATTAGATAAACTTTGCCAATCTCAATTGCATTGTTGATTGGTATGTGTTTTCACATGTGTTTGGCGTGTTTTTATGTGTTTTTGGCATGTATGGTGCTGATAGCCCCAAGGTCAGTAACCCACCAAACTCATGTGTCTGTGATATGATCATTTATTATACTACTAATCATATATCATTATTACTGTATATATCAACATTATTATTATCGTTATTACCGGTTATATTATTCCCTGTCAGCGAAATAACTTATGGAACTATATACACTCGTGTATATTTATATAATTATTCGCAACGGTTAGGGACTACTTGCAGCGCGCATTGGTATCTATGATGTCATAGTATGACGTCATGATCAACACCTCTCCAGTATATAAGAGGGGATTTTCAAGGTAACGGTCATTGGCTCGTTTTCACCTGTACAGGTAACACCACGCTGGGTGTTTCCTTGATTTTTAAATTTTTACTACTGTTATTACTGCTGTTGTTACTATTGTTATTACTATACTACTGTTATTTTATTATGCATTTACTGACTATGCTTTGTCAACTAATTGTTATAGTTGTTTTAATAAAGGCATGTATGGTGCTGATAGCCCCAAGGTCAGTAACCCACCAAACTCATGTGTCTGTGATATGATCATTTATTATACTACTAATCATATATCATTATTACTGTATATATCAACATTATTATTATCGTTATTACCGGTTATATTATTCCCTGTCAGCGAAATAACTTATATATATATATATATTGTAGCGTTTTCCGACTCTATGGTTAATAAAGCATTACACAACTCCGACAGCTTGACTTCAGTGTCTTTTATTTCTTGGCAGTCTTCGCCACACCATCTAAGTCTTGTATCGTATATATATTAATCCGGAGGTAAGCCTTTTAGAGTTCTGCTCCTCTCTGTCTGCAACTCGGAACTAACTGATCGGAGTAACAACTCCCTTATTTATACATAGGCAGATACTCCGACCCCGGCCTGCTTTACGGCAGGCCAGCGTCGGAGGATCTCCTCCGCCAACCACTATTGCCGACGTAACCGCGTTACTTCAGGACCGCTGGCCTCGCCGCCCCCACACCAGGATGGTTTCGGCTCCGCCAACGGCCCCTCCGTCTCCGCCACACTCTCCCCAACTAATCTATAGCCTTACCGGGAGAAAGAGTGTGATATTACCCTCCTGCAGATGGGTTTCCAATTTTGAATAATCCTGCCACGCCATGGCCCCTGGGCGTTTAAGTAAATAGCTACACATATACACACAAGTAAATCCTACTTAAACCTCCTCTGTAGGTGGCATTAACTACTAAGTGAACCGAATCCGCCGTCCCCTATGCGGAGTATAACCATAACAACAACTTTTATACAATAATACGACGTCATTTCGTCTGGATCCGGCAGACATCCTCCGCCTCCCTTCGGTGGAGCGTTCCCCACCGCCCCTTCTCCGCCACCCTCCGGATCGCCTCAGGATGTCTTGTCGCCACCCTCGTTGGTTCCAGCCTTGGTCGTCCGCGCCGCCAACGGCTTCGGCCACCGCTGTCCGCAGCGGCTGCAGCATCCCCTCTTATCACGGCCATAACGGGTCCGGGTAACATGGACCAGTTTAATATCTCCATTGGGGAGAGTGTGGATGGAGGAAGATTGCAGTCCCCCGGGTATAACCCTCATCTCAGGTCCTAGGGTCCGAGGCTGCCCCAGTCGTCTAGAGTGTTCCTTGAGGGCCTCCGGCCCGGTAAAATCCGAATGCCATGGCATAGCCCCATCCTCCTCCGCCTCCTCGTCCCTATTGTCACCCGCTTTATCTCCTCGTTGATCTAGCGGCAGGCGGTGCACCTCCTCTACCCCAGCCAACCCCTCAGTGCTGGCGATTCCCCCTTCTCCCATATCTCCTATAGGTAATCCGGTTACTACAATCACTCGGTCTGTCTCAGTGTTGGGTAGGGGCTCCGGATCCCCAGACCCTCCGACCACCGTCTCGACCCCCTCCGGCACCATCACCATGGTCTCCGCCCGTCCACTCTCCTCCCCCACTTCTACTTGCAGCAAGAATTCCCCCTTGGGCGAGCGAATGACTAGCCCGTCCAACCCCACAGTCATAGTTGGGGAGAACTTGTTATGAGGGTTGCTTAGCGACTCCCGCCTCTCCGGCCCTACCCCTCTAGGCGGCGCTCCGGCCGCCGGCCGGCCGGCCTCACCGCCCGCCGTCTAGGAATTTGGAGCCTGGCCTCCCGACCTCCCCTTCGTCATGGCTGTTCTGCAGCGTCCCACCCTCCTGGCTTCCCTCTCTTCGTTTTCATGGTTGTTGTAGATGGCTTCCTCGATCATCTCGTAAATAAACCATCTTTCCCTATGCTTCTCCCTGATTCTCCTCCGGCCTGGATCCGCCGCCCTCCTTAATCTTTCTGCCCTGATTTCCTCGTTTTGGCCATGGTTCCGCCTTCTGCGGGCCAACTCACTCTCATCACTCACCCCCTCTTCATCCGACTCGCCCATCTCGGGGAGGGACCATTCCTCGTAGGGAGGGTCCTCCTCTGGTTCTACCCCCTTCCAATGTGACATTTCGGCTTCTTTCTACAACCTTCCTTCATTTTCCAGCCATACATCGCACCAGTCGAGGCCTTCTTGACTCATCCTGCTTTTGCGGCTCCGCCACTCCGCCCCAAGGTAAGTATCCAGTTGAGGCGCCAGTCTGACGGCCCGGGCTACGCTGGTTCCGGCAGGCTTCGGTGCACTCCTCCGCAGACCTTCTTTACGATTTCCTTTATCCGCTGCCCCTCCCTTACTGGTTTCAGTTATTTGATGTCTCTTTTTCTCTTTGCAGGTCAGCAGTTTTGCCTCCAGGTCAGCTCCAGTCTCCGGGGTCACCTGAACCAGCCGGATGGTGCCCCCTCCGGATCCTTCTTCCTCCTCGTCTGAATTGTCAGAAGATAGGGGCTCGGCCTCCCTTGTTTCATCCTCCATGAGAACATCCTCCGCCGTGGCCCGCGCCGGGGCCAGTTTTAGGGCGTCGTAATGGACTACCCTGGTAGTTTTGCCCTTTTTAATTCTATACACCGCCTCCCCTAAGCGCCCCACTATCTCCCATGGGCCTGTCCAATAGCTCTGGAGTTTAGGTGTCAGGCCCCTCTTCCGGAGAGGGTGGTAGTAGAAGACCCTGCCCCCGACAGGGAATTCGCCTGCCGAGGCTCTTGCATCATAGTTCCTCTGTTGCCTGCAGAGGGACCTTCCGAGGGCCTCCCTAGCGACGGAGTATGCTTTTGCCATGGTGGTTTGTAATTCGGCCACGTAACCGACTCCTCCACCTACATTGGGCTCCAGTGGGTAAACCAAATCCAGGGGAATGACCGTTTCCCGCCCCAACATCAGAAGATTGGGGGACAAACCCGTGGAGGCGTGTGCGGAGGAGCGATACGCCGCCATTACAAATGGCAGCCGCCGGTCCCAGTCCCGTTGGTCCTCCGCCACCACCGTCGCCAGCAGCATTTCAATCGTTCTGTTGGCCCGCTCCACCATCCCATCGCTTTGGGGCCTAAAGGAACAGGTTCTGGTCTGCCTGACTTCCAGTAAGGCCACCATTTCCCTGAATAGTCCCGACTGGAAGTTCTTGCCCTGATCTGTGTGCACCTCCGCCGGGGCTCCAAATCTACAGATGAACTCCTCCACCACAGCCCTGGCCACCGTGGGTGCCTCCAAAATATATTGGTTCCCGGCGGAGGACAAGGGCAATGGACCCATCACGTCTAGAGCTATCCTCTGTAGGGGTAGTCCAGCACCCACATGTCCCATTGGTGCCCGGTGCGGAGGTGGAGCCGCCTTCCTCCGGACACAGGGTTCACAGCTGGCGCACCACAGGGTCACATCCCTCCTGAAGTCAGGCCAGTAGTAACCTGTCTGGAGGCGCCGGATGGTTTTGTTTCGGCCCAGATGCCCCGCCAAGGGTTCTCCGTGGAGCTCCCTGAGCACATCATTCCTGCTCCGGGCGGGTACAGCAATTTGGGAGCATCGTTCCCCCGCCGCGCCTTCCCACCACCGGCCCAGTATCCCTTTTTCTATACTCATGCGCCCCAATTGGGCATGCCAGGCCCTCAGCTCATAGCCCCAGGTCCGTCTTTCCTCCTCTGTGGTGGTCGCCTCCCCGTTCACCCATGCTCTGACCCGAGTCAGCATGGTGTCCTCCGCTTGGAGTGTACCCCACCCTCTCCCTGCCGGCGGAGTGGAGTCCTCCGCCGCCGGAGTCGCCCCCCGAACCATCTCCTGGCATTGAGACCTTGTGAAAACCCGGCAATGCAGCAGCTCCTCCTCGCCCTCTCGTCCACATTGCTTGCAAGGCTTCCTGGACAGCCCATCCGCGTTCCCATGTAGTTTCCCCGGCCTATGCTGCACTACTATGTCGTAAGTACTTATAATCTGCAGCCATCGAGCCAGCTGGCCCTCCGTCTCCTTGAACTCCAACAGCCACCGCAGGGAGGCATGATCTGTTCGGACTACCACCCTCCTCCCTATTAGGTAATGCTTGAATTTCCTGAGGCCAAAGACTATAGCCAGCAGCTCCCTCCTTGTAACGCAATAGTTACGCTCCGGCCTGCTGAGAGTGCGGCTGCCATAGGCTAGGACCCTCTCTACCCCCGTCTGTTCCTGGGACAGTACCACTCCGAGGCCTGTGTCACTGGCGTCGGTGTCTAAGGTAAGCTGTCCCTCCGCCTGGGGGAAAGCTAGGATAGGGGCCTCGGTTAATCTCCTTTTTAGGTCTTGGAATGATGCCTCGCATTCCTCCGACCACCGGAACGTCCTCCCTTTCTCGGCCAACGCACTCAGTGGTTTAGCCCTCGTAGAGAACTCGGGAACGAAGGTCCTGTAGTAGCCGGCTAGCCCCAGAAAACTCCGGACCTCCGTCACCGTGGTCGGAGTGGGCCACGACTGCACCGCCTCTATCTTTTCCGGATCTGTCCCTACTCCCGCATCACTCACTTGGTGGCCCAGGAATAACACTCTGCGGCGAGCCAACTGGCATTTGGAGGGCTTGATTTTAAGCCCAGCATCCTCCAGCCTTTGAAGTACCTCCCCCAGCTGCTCCATATGTTCCTCGAAGGTGGCGGAGAATACGACTATGTCGTCTAGATAGACCAAACAAGTTTTCCACTGTAGTCCCCTCATGGCCACTTCCATCACCCTCTCGAATGTGCCTGGCGCATTGCACAAACCGAAGGGCATTCTCCGGAATTGGAACAGCCCCCGGTGTGTCGTGAATGCTGTCTTCTCTTTATCCCCCTCCTCTATATCCAACTGCCAGTAGCCGCTGGCCAGATCCACCGACGAAAACCAAGCGGCCCCCGCCATGGTATCGAGACAATCTTCCACTCTAGGCAGGGGATAAGCATCCTTCACGGTGGCGGTGTTGAGCCTCCGGTAGTCCACACAGAAGCGAGTGGTACCATCTTTTTTTCTTACTAGGACCACCGGAGAAGCCCACGGGCTAGTGGATGGCTCAATCACTCCGGCTTCCAACATCTTCTCCACCTCCTCTTCTACAGCCTCTCGTCTATGGGGTGCCAATCGCCTCGGCGGTTGTTTGATAGGTGGATGTATCCCCGTATCAATCCTATGCTTGGCCAATTGAGTGTGCCCTTTGTCACCCTTATGCCCCTGAAATGCCCCCAGGTGTTTCCTTATAAGCCGTGCAAGCTCCTTTCTACGGTGAGCCTCCGTCCCGCTCACTAGCCCGTCTACCAAGCGCTTTAGTTCCTCCGGCTCACCTCTCTCCACCATCCGGCACCATCCCTCTCCGGCCGTTGTCTCGCCTCCGCCTCTGCACTCCACTCGTTGAATGGCCCCTAGAGTCATGTCTTTATATATCACCACTGGCTCAGGACCGGGATTGAGCACCCTGACCCAAGTGGCCCTCCCCTCGGGGCATACCAGCCCCCGCCCCACCAGGAAGCTCGGTTCACCCTTGTGTCCAGCCATCCCTTCAATCATCCCGTCGTCCCCCTGTTGCCAGGGTCCGGCTAGAGTTCCCTCTAGCATGACCTCCTGTCCGGATCCCAGCACCGCCGCCCGGGTGCTGACGATTCGGCATACAGAATCCTCCTCTGTCCACACTAGGCGCCCTTTTGCCACGTCGACCATTAGTTTGTTGGTGCGGAGGAACTCCGCCCCCAGGATTCCCTCCGTCCCGGTGTCGCTGACTACGAAACGCACATTGATAGTACGCCTCCCGATTTCCAGCTCTGTGTGCACTTCCCCTTTTATGTCCATAGGCCGCCCATCGACGGAGTAGATCTTCTCCGCCGTTTCTCCCAGGCGTTCCCGTCCGCCCCACCTGCTCCACCATCCTTCAGAGACCAGATTAAGCGACGCACCAGTGTCCACCAGCAATTGGATGGGGGCCCCTGCCAGCCGGCCCTCTACTATCAATCCTCCTCCGCCCCTCTCTCGGCGGCCCTGTATCACATTGATAGGCCCACTTCCCTCGACCTGTACTTGGCCTTTAGTATAGGTCGATTCTAGTTTCCCGCCGCCGGAGTAGCCTGTTCGCTCACCGGCTTGGATGCCTCCTTGGCCTTGATATTTGGGCATTCTCGCTTGAAATGGCCTTCCTGTCCGCATCCGAAGCAAGCACCATTGCTTGGCTTTTTCTTCCTCCCCAACACCGCCGGATCATCCAACCTTTGAACTAACCGCTCCATCAACTCCGCCATTTTGCTCATTTCCTCCTTGTTGGACTTGAGGTGTTCATTTACTGACGCATCCGCCGCCCGCACTTTGTGGATATTCTCCTGCTCCACTTTTAGGTACGCCTCCGCTCCCACTGCCGTCATTACTGCGGATTGTAAATCTTTCGGTGTTGACTGATACACCCACTGCCTGAGTGGATTGTCGAGGCACAATAGGAATCTGTCGAGAGCTAAGGTGTCTGTCGTCCGGGCGTCCGCCTCCGGATATGCTAACTTAGTGTACTTTTTTAGTTCTTCTTGTAACTCTTGCAGTCCCTCTCCCTTTCGCCTGACCCTAGTGCGGAGGAAGGCTTTGTAGATCTCTTCCTGATTAGTAGGCTCAAACCTTTCCACGAGTGCCCTTCTTAACTCCTCATACCCCTCCGGCGTGGCTGGTTTCCTTCCC
Organism: Acholoe squamosa; assembly: GCA_949317995.1. Classification (NCBI taxonomy): domain Eukaryota; kingdom Metazoa; phylum Annelida; class Polychaeta; order Phyllodocida; family Polynoidae; genus Acholoe; species Acholoe squamosa. The sequence continues at coordinate 26,405,942 of OX439038.1, forward strand.
GTCAACAATCTCCGGGCTGCCCCCGACAGACTCAGGCCTAGGAACATACCCGCCTCCTCCGGCTTCCATCCATTTACCTTGACGCACAGGTCGAAGTGGTTGAGGTAGTCAGATAGGTCTGTGGTGCCATCATATTTAGCGGGTTTCACCACTGGCTTACCCTTTGCCTCCTTCTCCCCATCAGCACCTCCTCTCCAGCCGCCCTCCGGACGACCCATAACTCCTCTACCCTGCCGGAGATCTCCACCTTCCCCTACTTCGTCCTTATCCGCCTCCTCCGCACATCTCCCGGCTTCGGGGCGAACCTCGGCCGATGCCCGCTTGCTCCCCTTCCTTGGGTTATTCATCTCCGCCTGTTCCTCCGGCCACCGAAGCACCTTCCCGCCATCGTCCCTTCCCGGGTCGAACCCCAGCCAGGCATTTGCATCACCCATTTTTCCTTTAGGGTGCCTCAGCCTCCAGGCCGCCGGTTTCTCCTCCCTTTCCCATGGCCATAGGTAGGGCTCCCTTTCTTTAACGCGTGGTTCCTCATATCCCGTGTCCGGCACCTCCTCCCGGGATGCTCTATCGGCGGGTTCTGCTTGTCTCTCCGGATTCATCTCTTCCGGCCTCACCACCCCTCTCTGCCGTAGCGTCACTTCCTCGTCCACCACTTCCAGCAAAACCCCTTTTTCCCGCTTAATCTCCTCCGTATCCCTCTTCTCCACAGGTAAGTTTATCGTTTCTGAAGCCTCCGCCATCTTCTTTCTCTCGTGGGTCTTCAAACACCGCTGTCACCAATGTAGCGTTTTCCGACTCTATGGTTAATAAAGCATTACACAACTCCGACAGCTTGACTTCAGTGTCTTTTATTTCCTGGCAGTCTTCGCCACACCATCTAAGTCTTGTATCGTATATATATTAATCCGGAGGTAAGCCTTTTAGAGTTCTGCTCCTCTCTGTCTGCAACTCGGAACTAACTGATCGGAGTAACAACTCCCTTATTTATACATAGGCAGATACTCCGACCCCGGCCTGCTTTACGGCAGGCCAGCGTCGGAGGATCTCCTCCGCCAACCACTATTGCCGACGTAACCGCGTTACTTCAGGACCGCTGGCCTCGCCGCCCCCACACCAGGATGGTTTCGGCTCCGCCAACGGCCCCTCCGTCTCCGCCACAATATATATATGTATATATATATATATATATATATATATATCTGAATTTATGAAGTTGGCAATATAGCAATTTCACAAAAAGCGTAATAGGGATAAAAATCCAGTGCCGGATTATTTTGGACCCTAAGGTTTGGTCAAAAATAGGGGGTGCGTCCCTTCCTTTTGGGCCGCGCCCCCTCCTTTTCCACATTCTGGATCCGCCACTGAAATCCAACTGGGGTGATTACAAAGGCAATAGCGCTCACTTCCAGGTAAAATTAGCAATTAGAAGTACAGTTTGGAAATCATTGAAAATCATTAAAACCATACTCTGGTATTATCCGGATAGTATCTACAAGAAAACGTTATCGCAAACGATAAATATCTGGAACAGGAGTAGTCCTGAGATGATGGATGCTTGGAAGACTGGGTCTTCCTGGAGAACTGTCCTGAAATGATGTAGGCAGTTTGAATAAAGTTCTAAGGGGACTCGTCCTTATACTTCTGTTGCATGTTAAATGAACAAAAAAAAAACAGTGCGTGTGTGTATCAGGCTCGACAATACTGCCTCAACAATGCCATTAAAATCAGCATTACCCTTGAATAGCAATGAATACTTACATGTAAACGTGTACGCAGTTTAAGTATAAACCCACTCAGCTCTGTGTAATGGCATTTTAGTCTTAGCATACTTGTTGCATGGTTAAGGTACTGGTAAGTCCCGAACTCGTTATCATGATAGTAGGAACCTAAGCATGTTATTAAATGTGCGGTGTTGTGCTTAAATACATGTAGTTTGAAGGACATTTTCATTCAGGTATTTCTACAGGTTCAAATTGCACAATTAAACCCTCTATAGAATGGCTATGATGTCCCGATTCTGATACAAACATTCATTTTTCTGTATCTACAATAATGCATGCACAGGAATTCCCATTTATGCACTTCATTGTAAGGGCAACCCTCCTGGGAACTAAATCTTTCTTTTATAATACCAAACAGGTGCCTTATCAAATACCCCCACTCTCATTAAATTCTACACACTTAAGGCATTCCATTAAAAATAACTATTCATGTCCACTAAGATAATCCATGCCTTGTTACTAATACATTATATCCTTTCTGAGTGGCGGTACAGATGACTATACTTCAGGCATCAGCTTTTAAAGTTCTGTAAGTGAATACTGCCAAATGACAACAAATGGAACGTTTTGGTCACTATGGTTACCAAACCTGACCAACAATGCCATGTCTTAACTGAAAGTCTGGGGCAAGGGTTTTCAGATAAAGTAATACTGAGCCAGACCATATTATAGGAGAAGGTCAAAATAACACGGAGTCTTATAAAAATCAGTGACAACCTTGTTAAATTTAATAGGTAAAATCTTATATGATTCTGGGCACAGAAAAGGTTAATACAAATGTAACATTAAGTACTTGTAAAATGGCCATATCGATCCAAATCAAATACATTGAATGCAGATATGTCATAGGGGTAAAGTAATTTCTTATATCTACCTCATTTTAATCAGTGGTGTACGTAGCATGGTAAAGGAAGGGCGGCTGCCACGAACAGGGTCCAGGGTAAGCTTCAGGAGGGTCTTGCCGAAAGATTACGAGGAAGTAGGCCTAAAGTATTGCAACATAACTGCTCACTTAAATGACTTTTAAAAAGTTGAAAATGTAATGGACATACATCTACCCCATGCCACAAATCTAATTGACCAATTTATCAAAATAGCTCATTGTGTCGATACCATCAAACCTTTAGTTTTATCCACCCTCGCATATGCTTCAAGTGCATGGGCTGAGGAGAATACCTACCTAGCGGGATATATTATGGACCTATGAAATAAGTCCCTTCAAATTTCAGTACATACTTTTAGGGTGTATTACATAACAGCTGGTACCTATCATACTGGCTGTTAGCAATGCGTATCTCCCCAGGTACCAGACCAAGCAATGGTGCTTCCTACTAAGGAATCTGCAACCTTGGTATAGCTCGGGTGATACAAAAACGTGTTTTATTAACTTTTTTCTTCTTTTAATTTCTAATGCCCCCTGCGTGAGATTAGGGCCTTCCGCCTTCTACAAAATTGCTTAGGCCTACTCACAGCCACTCTGGACCATGTTTGTCACACGAACTTCTTTATCATGATAAAGGGTATATACATTCATATCTCTTCTCGATCTCCTTTGATAATTGAAGTTGGAATGGTTGATCAGAGGGATTGAAGTAGGCTATGGTCAGGAAAAAAGAGTTCCAGACAATTACACCTTCCAATAGGTCTAATGAAAATAACGATGAATTCTACATGAAGCTAATAACTAAGCTCCCAGGTTGGGATTTTTGGGTGTCATATGATAGATATGGGAGATTGATGCTGATATCACAGTAACTATGGATTCCTGGTATTGGTCTTATCTCTAGATAACATCACTGGACTACACATCCAGCTTCCGATATAATATGGTCAAAAGCGCATGTGAAGTCTACAGCATATACTTGATTATCTACAAGGCCTTATGGAATTGATATTCATGTACATGTAATATATTTGTTTAAATGTGAGGAGGCAAGTTAAAAGGAACTTCCGAGGGGGATTAGTACCAATTCTGGCCACCAGGGGGACACCACTATGGCCTAAAAGGGGGGAAATATACCAAAAATAGTTATATACTACTTTTTTATGCAGATTACAATTGTCCTAAACGGAAATTCCCATTTTTAAGGAAAACCTTCCAAATTTTGAATGTAAATAGAATGTTTTTGGGCATTTGGGGCAGAAATCAGTGCTTTTGTTGATATCAGCTGCCATGGTAACATTATTTTCACTCAAAATTGAGGAATCAAAAAAGCCTATTTCTAGCCACACCCACGGTGTTTAAAAGATGGTAAAAATGTGATACACAGATCAAATTTTATGAGAAAAAGAATGTGAAGAATATGACAATTTCCCTAATTTGCAGAATTATGCCTAATTATACATATCATCTGATATATCTCATGATAATATACAAGGTAGACCTTATTTGGGATTTAAATAGGTCGGTAACCATCTAAGTTAATAGAGCCATAACTCTAAAACTAGCAGACATATTTTCTCATGTAAATATATCGTTGGAAAGTTCATGGCCTGAATTTAAAAATTGACTTCTCCCCTGGGGACCCTTTTTGCTTGGCTATAAACAAATGTGGTTATGCATTATTTATCATCAACCTGATTGAATAAAAATATAATTCTACATGCATCTGTAATGATTTTTACGACAGAGTAGATATGGGATCATACAGAGAGACAGAGACAGAAAGACAGCAGACAGGGACAGCGACAGACAAAAGAGACGGACATAGGAAGAGGGACAGGCAGACAAAGAGAGTGAGAGAGACAGGCAAAGAGAAAAGGAGAAACGATAGGAGAATGGAAGAAAAGAGAGAGTCACGATCCACAGCCAGTGCTGAGATATTCAGGTAAATCAATGGAACATAATTTGTATCCACCTTTTCAGTGGCACAAAAAAGAAGTCCAGTTATCACCTTGTTGTCCCAAAGCCCAATGTGTTGAGCTAGCCTTTCTTAAGTTTTCACATTGAATTTGCATACAATCAATGCGTAAGGCTTTAAATTCAGAAATTGCTGTTCCGATAGCCTTTTCTTCAAAGCGAGGATTCTAATACTAAGGTTCCATGAAAATAAAGCATTTTCGAGAGAAAGAGGTCCCATTACAATTATTGTAGTAGATCTATACTAGTAGGTATACAATCCGATTTCAAATAAAATGACACATTCAGACACATTACTTGGGTGCTCATAATGAAGCATTAGGATTAATGCAGTGCTGCTCTCTTGAGGCATGGGATGAAAACACTGCCCCAGTTCACAGACCATATACAGTGGCCGTTATGATCGACTCTCTACAACTCTAATAACTCCAGCCACCCCTCTAGCCCTTGGCAAAAAGTTCTAAATTTGACAATTCTCCCTCTGCCTATGAATCAGTGGGCCGAAAGTATGGTAGGTAGCAAGGTGAAATGTCATCAGACTCACCTGTCCTCCTGCAGTGTTGTAGATGGAGTGTGACATGAGTATGGCAGGGGCTTATCCAGGCTATGTATGTCAATAGTAATACGTCCCCAAAGATAAACACTGATCCCACTGATATAGGTCATGATGGGCATAGACTACTGAACCGCCATCTTCTGGTGGTCATGGGAAGCATAAGGTGTAAACACATACACATATTATATATATATATATATATATATATATATATATATATATATATATATATATATATATATATATATATATATATAAAATAATAATAATAATAATAATAATAATAATAATAATAATAATAATAATAATAATAATAATAATAATAATAATAATAATAATAATAATAATAATAATAATAATATCTTGACCAGCAAGGACAGGATAACTGGTGTACAAATGTTAAAGGTTTGCTATATTCGCTTAATAGAAAATATAGTCAGCTTTTGGAAAACCAGTCGACATCTAATAACTCTAACATCATAGCTAGTGCAACTGAACCAATTTTTAGTAAATATTCTGAGAAAATTTTGAATGAGATTGTGCTTGCTGGGGAGGGTAAAAAGTTAAGAACATTCAAAAAATTCAAGAGCTAGTTCAGGCTTGAACACTATCTACTTAAAATTAGCAATCAAAATCACAGGACTGCATTAGCGCAATACAGACTTAGTTCCCATAATTTTGGGAGGCATTGTAGACCCCCCAAACCTGAATGTGACAGAGTATGTCTATACTGCTCAACTTGTGCTATTGATGATGAGGTACATTTTCTGACAACATGTGAACTACATAATCAGCTCGAACAACTCTTGAAAATCATATAGATTGTAAAATCTGTAATTACAGGGATATGTCAAATATGGATAAGTTTGTTACGGTTATGAAAGAAAATGACCCTAGTATAATAAGTGCACTTGCAAAGTTTGTGTATCCTGCGTTTAAATCTGGTATAAACGCTAATATAGTGTGGTCTGATATGTATGTCAGAGGAATATATACCCCTTCCCAAGTCATAAGGTGTCACTTATTATGGCACAATATGGCTCATTATGTGCACATCATTGGACTTTAGTTTCAGCTGGTCTATCCTCTTTGGTTGGAAGGGAAACCACTTTGTTAATTAGTTCTGGTCACAGCCTCATGGCGGCAGCACTGAGTGGGGTCTGCTCTGCTGCCAGGCATCCAAATTCACCACCATATAAATACTCTGCTTTGTGGCTTTAGATGGACCCACTGTGCTGGTACAATCAAGACTGCTTGTTTACATGAATAACATGCTGGAAGCATTTTATTTCTACACACATATATATGCTTGAATTTGACATGGTTAGAATGTACTGAATAGATTGAGATTTTGGCAGGACACTTTCACAAGTGGGGTGATGATAGATATGCAGAAATTGGAAAGTCTATATATTTCAGATCTTGTCCCAGATTTAAGCAGAGGCAGCAGCAGCTTTAAACTACCCTCTGTGGAATCCAACTGTTGATTTTAAGAAATGCTCATGTCACTTGTCAAAAATCCCCATATCCATGTCCCCTTTTATGAACCTACCATGTCCCATGACGAATTTGATGAAACCCCATGCCATGTCACTTTTTTTCCCTCGCGATTTGGATCTTGAGTTTTAAAAAAAAAGCTAGAAAATTAATATTTTCCTCAAATTCTTTCAAATTGCCCTACTTGCACAATGCAATTCATCTGCTATAAACTTGAATATTAGACCTATACTACTTTTTCTGCATCCTTGACATTATTTTGTTCACCACAAGGTAGGTGTCACACATAGGGAGGTTTAGCAAGCACGACGTACGTCACCTATTCCTGAATTAACGCAGACGTAGCAGTGCTGTAGGTATGTTGCACGGCTGTGTTAAGGCCAACGTAGTAGTTGCTAAACCTGCCTATCATCATCAGAGATGACAGGCTCCCAACTCAATAACTCTCCTTTGTGACTCAAACTTGATTTTTATAATACGATTGAACCTTAAATACCTAAAACGATTGATATCTTATGAGGACAACGTGTTTACTTTTGATTCTCATAATAGGCAGGTTTAGCAACCACTTCTTGGGCAATCTAACGCAGACGTGCAGCATACCTGAAGCATTGGTACGTCTGCGTTAAATGAGCTACGGGTGACCTACGTAGTGGTTGCTAAACCTCCCTATACTAAATGTGTTGGATATGGACAAAGGTATGAATGATGATTTTTCTGATACAAAAATACGCCCCCAACCTCAAAATACAAAAGTTAAAAATCCGAAAACAGGATATTAAATCGTACATGTGAACCTAGAGGACCCCTTTATAGGAGTAATTGGGAGTAAGGGCCCGGGGGGGGGGGCACTTCATATGTTTGACATACACAAGTGTGCGGCTGGCAAGGCTGCTTTTTCAATCCTAAATCTCCCTAGCCAAGGGTCTACTTTTGGGAAATCTCCCACAACATTGTACCATTCGCTCCAAATTTTCCCTAAGCAAGGGTCTATTTTTTTTTTCAAAATCTCCCTAGGCAAGGGTAAGGGTTGCAAAACCTCCAGCCACACACCTGTGTCAAAAAAAAATGAGTGCCCCCCCCCCGGGGGGCCATAAAATACTTTTGAAATATAATTTTATTTATTATCTTTGATAAAATATGGTTGTCGGTCGGCGCACAATGCACGCTACCCACCTCCCCCGCCCCCGCCCCCCCCCCCCGCCCCCACCTCCCCATCCAGCCATGAACCTGCCCACACAGTCATCTCATTCATTTTTACGACGCACCAGACAGCCCACCCGGGATAGCTCAGTTGGTAGAGCGGAGGACTGTAGTGGTCACATTGAAACCTGACATCCTTAGGTCGCTGGTTCGACTCCGGCTCGCGGGAGTGGCAAACGTTTTTGGTTTTTTTTTTTTAGAAAAAGGGAAAGACTTGGAGTATGATGCATGAGTTCTTTATAATCCTACATGTAGTATGATCCGGACTATGAAGTATGGTTGAAATACGTCGTTAATAAATTCGTTGCTCCTTTGACTTTGTGGCTTGATATGATAATGATAATTGGATGGCCATTTGGACACGTTTCCCCTGGAATTTAACATAATTTTAATACAGAAATCTTGGAATTTAAACCAGGAATTCCTGGTAAACCCCGGGGTAGGGTAGGAGGGGGTAAGAGGCCCTTTGGGGTAAAAGGCCCTTTAGCCCTCATAACCAAGGTACTAGTTGTATGCAGCCATTTAACACTTGGAAGTAAGGTTAACTTCAAGGAGATCTCTTTTGTAGGTTTTCTTTATGATTGGATGAGAAAAAGTTAACTTATCAGACATTCAAAATTTTATGCTCAATTTGAGATAATTAGAAATAAAAGGGTCCTGAAATATGCATGAATTTTTGGGTAGCAAGTTAAATGGGTTAAAAGTATTAGGTGAGGTATTATTAGATAAAGAGGTGAAGGGTAGGTCATACCTTACACTTTGTTCCAATACCTACATGGGCTTTTGAGATGAACCTTATCTTATCATCAGATCTATGGGCCTTATGCTTTGGGCATTTTACCCCAGCCTTTCAACCCATGGGGCAAAATGCCCCACTTTTTGTCAAGCATTCTATTGGAATATTCCATAAGGCTTGGCTGACAACCCACTTCACAAGTATTAATTAGGGATTATTCTCTTAGAACTAGCTCATTTATGTGCTATTAGGGTATTTTAGCTTATCCTACCCTATGACCCCTTGAACTTCGATATGAATTATCGAAAATGCTACTTCAGGTGATTTAGAATGTCCAAATCTCAGCAGTAGTTCATGAATATTAACTTTAGCTTCTTTTTTAATGACAAGAATCTAAATGGAGCTTTTATTCCAATTATGATCCTTTATTTATTGTGCATATGGGCCTTTTATCCCAAAGGTTGTGGGCCTTTTACCCCAGCTGTGGGTCTTTTACCCCAGCATCCACTTTTTTTTTATACATGATTTACTGTAACAATCTATGGGGCAGAGCTGACAAGCTATTGCGAATGAAGAAAATATCATTCCATCCTTTGATTAATGAAAAAAGTATTCGGGAAGCAGCCATGAATTTCTTATAAATGACACATCTGTAAATTAAGGGCATCTTACACCACCCTACCCTAAACCAGGAAAAGTGGCATCTCTGCATAATGTACCCAAAAGATTCTGCAATGAATTGAGGGTGTTATCTCATTGGTTGATAATTTATCCTGGGTCAGCCATATGCATGTATAGGGCCTTGGGACTTGACTCTTGAGTACACTTGAAAAATCCCTGAAAGACTTCCATCCCTTAGTTGGGGATCCAGCTCATCGAGATGGACAAGCACAAGATATCAGACATGGATCTGGGTAATTTGATAGTGCTGATAACGAATCTGAGGTGCGTATCTTCATATCTAGGTCGGAACAAGGTCAAATTATAGGCCAACGGTCAAAATTTGAAATTTACTATAGAAGAGTGAGAGAACTTGCATTGAGACCTTTGACCTTATATTTGACCTTCCGACCTAGATATGAAGATACGCACCTCAGATTCGTTATCAGCACTATCAAATTACCCAGATCCATGTCTGATATCTTGTGCTGCTCTCAACACCAGGAGATTTTTAAATATTGATATTTGAGCTGGCTGGATCCCCGGGGGGGGGCATTCTCTTTGTAATGTATACACATATGTACGGCTGGCAAGGGTACTTTTTCAAGGAAAAGTCTCTAGCAAGCCTCCTGTTTCGGCCACAAATGTCCCTAGCAAGCCTCCTGTTTCAGCCACAAATGTCCCTAGCAAGGGTCAACTTTCAGCAAAATACCCCGATTTACACGGGAAATTTCGAAATTTTCATGGAGATCAGCACAGTTTTCATGAAAAAAGCATGAACCAAATTCAACCTTCTCCCCAATCAGTTTAAATCTAAGACATTTTGAAATAAATCTGGGATTATTGAGTCAAAAGTGCCCTAGCAAGGGTAGGCTTTCGAAGAAAAAACCCGCGACCAAGTGCCCTAGCAAGGGTAAGGGTTGTCATGGGTTCAGCCTCACACCCATATAAAAAAAAAATTGAAGTGCCCCCCCCATATAAAAAAAAAAAATTGAAGTGCCCCCCCCCGGGGGATCCCCAACTACCTATCAAATTTTCTGAATTTGCGCCAGTGATAAGGGTGCCAAATCCAGGGGCATGTTGGCACATAGGGGATCACGTGAAAGCGTAAGGGACTGGGCTGTATTGGATATGACGTCTGGTTTTATTTCACATTGCGTTTGTCATCATCATGGAAAACATACAGGTTCCGCCGAGATTTGAACTCGGATCGCAGGATTCAGAGTCCTGAGTGCTAACCGTTACACCACGGAACCGGACATACCGCAGACCGGAAGTAAATAAAATTTATTTATCATATATACGAATTATAAGGCTGAGTGATAAGGAATGGTAAGCAATCAGTAGGCAACCTGTAGCATGCTACCTGTAGCTAGGGGAAAGTTGCCTAATTTGGACCCCCTAAGAACTTTTTCCTGTCCAGTGATTATTTCTATGAATTTGAATGTAAAATGTATACATTTTGTGATGGTACCTTATGGATTTATGGTCATAGCATAGAAATCTAGGAATTTGAATTTCTCTAGTCAGGGTGTGCAATTAAAAATGAAAGCCTAATGGTCCAATTTAGGCACCTGGTTGCCTAAATTGGACCAGCTGGTATCCTAATTTGGACCAATATGCACTATTGTTCTGTATTTCCTTATACTTTCATTATATTGAAAATTATATAAAACTAAGGAACTTTTGATATATGATATCAGATGTCCTCTTAGTGTTTATATCAATATCCTGTGAACTTGCTCTGTATTGGAGTAAGAAAAAGGTTACACATTGATCCAACTTAGAAAACTAGGCATAGGCCCCATCGGGTGGTCCAATTTAGGCAACTAAATTGGATCCAATATTACAACTATGGTCCAATTTAGGCAACTCAAGCTGGTCCAATTTAGGCAACTTTTCATCTTTCTCATTGATAATTTGTTTTCTAAAACTTGACAATGGTATTTATCAAATTTCATTTTAGTCTAAAAGTATAATATGACATCTAAAAATTTTAAAGGATTTTGAACAAAAAGATGTTGCCTAGCAACCAGGAGGGCTTAAGTATGTGGTGACGCAAATAAGATCAAGAGGCCCAAAAACCATTTTCCATGAAAAATGTGTATAAAATTACAGAAAAATTACATTTTTGGAAGTTATTAGGAACTTTAGTGATCTTGACTAAAAAAAGGCAGCATTGGAACCTAGTTCCTATTACTGCCACTAGGGGAAACAAGGGTGGTCCAAATTAGGAGCCGGTCCAAATTAGGCAACCTTCCCCTACGTCTATATTAAATTATTGATATATCGTATCCTACCCCACCCCCACCACCCCACCCCTATCTCTGCCTGTCTTTCTCTGTTTTTCTCTCTGTCCCTCTCCCTTTCTTCAATCATGCCTCTGTGGCAGTGTCGCTCTTTATAACTTCTATTAGGCATGTTTCATTAGCGACTACAACGTACGGTACCCACAATGGGGGACAATGGATCCCAAATAGGCCTAATCTTTACTCCAGCCCATAGGCCTACATGGTTTAATACATGTATCTCGTATAATCTAGGCGATGATCACAAAATCCACATTGAAAAGCTTCTTTTATTCAATAGGTCAATTTATTCCCTCGAAGCAGCTAGAATACTGATCATGGCACGTCTTATAACAAGCTAAACGTGTATTAACAATTTACATGGTTTACATGCTATATAATAATCTCTAGCTTAAACAGGCTATATTCAACATCAATTCAAAACACATGCCACCTTCTACCTGGTCACCATTTAATCATTTATATGGTGGATTAATGCATCATGTCCATAAGTCTTGATACATGATACACGAATGCAGCCCTAGCGAGTAATTCACCAAGGCTGCATTCTTATTAAGTATCCTGCCGACCCTACGGGTTTGAATACACTCCCAGAGGGTCGGCATAAAGCTCAAATGAATTGTTAGCTCGGCAGCACTTCATTTCTGCATCAGGACAGCCAATGGGCACCAGACACGCCTGCATTAGCGGTCCTTAAAGAACGAAGTATTTAAAAAAAAAAAAAGGTGGCAGACCACATTGATGCATCAAGCCGGTCCTAGAGCATTGATACAATCCCCTGGGGGTCGGCATGATGTAGGAAATCAGCCTTGGTGACTAGACTTACCAAGCGAAATTTCCATCGTTTTTTTTATGACCCTACATTGTTTTGCACATTTTTAACCATTTTTATTCTAATGGTCATAACTACAATAGGCCTACTGGAATAGTAAATGCCCATAATCATTCAAATGGCCATCCTCTCATTGTTGCTAACAAAATCTTAATCAATTTCAAAACAAAACAAAGAGAAAAGAATTTTATATTTCCGATAGAAAAAGACAGTTGTTACCCACACAAGCACACCAAAAGGTGTGAACTACAATTCTAAGCCTTTTTACTGAAACGGAATGGAGATATAACTTGTAATATCAGCTTTCAGGTTTCTCTCAGCAAGATTTGACAAAAGTTATTTTCATTGAGATCAACTTCCCTGTAATGACGTTTGTCACGAATATACAGTTGACTCATAAAGAGAAAATAAGAAAAAGGATACCTAAGAATTGAAAATATTTTTGATTACTGTTACATTTGAATGATTGATTGAAGTAATAGAAGCAAACAGAAAGTACATAAGCAAAAAGAAACAGAAGCAAACAGAAAGTACCTATGAGGAGTCCCTATGTGCCCAGTGGTGCCCTCTAGATGATCATTCCAGAACGTCCAAAGAAGGCAACACTGAAGTGGCCATACATTGAACCTCTAAACAATCGTTTTATCAGTTTAAACTAGATGGCATCCTAGTTGACTGCTAGGCTACAGGGGCTACTCACCCACCCAGCCCCTGCGGCCCAATAGGCATATTGAGAGGGTAGAAACACCTCTCACAATTATACTGTTTTGAAAATGAAAAACGGTTCCAAGATGTTAGAAATCAGAGATATCCAGAGAGAATGAGTGTATCTAGGTACCCCATCAATATTGGATTGAAACATCGAACCAAACACCTTCTGTAGCATTTCAAATCTTGAGGTACACTCTGCAGTGAGTAAGAGAGAACTCACCATGCCCCTGTAGCAGGAGCAGTTTGGCCTGGTCTACACTAACGCCATCTGCTGTATATCCTTGATAAAACTTTCGTATAGGCTATGACCATTATCTTATTTATAGAAGACAATCAACAAGATGGGGTTGTTAGTGGAGAAAACAGCCAAGGAAACTAAATTGGAATAAATAACACGTATATTTTAGGGAAACAGAAAATAAATAGCTACGTCTGGTGCCCTCTGTTTGCTTCTATTACTTCAAGTGGTTAAACTACAATGTCCATAGATGGATAGCCCATACCTTCATTTAGCTACAAAAATCTTCATTTGGCCTATACATGAAACAAAGTAAAGTTGTTTTCAATTAATTATCAATACACAATTAATCGTGCTTTGATCATTGTGCCATTGATACTTCTATAGTTTTGCATGATTTGGTAAAGAATCATAGCACATGTTACTATTATCAACAATAATGCTGGAGCATGATTTCAAAATGGAATATCACACACATAATCATTATCATTACGTCAGTATATTATTACAACGTCTAGATTTTTATAAATTAATGATTTATCTATTGAAGTCATGTGAACCATCTAAAAAGTTATGATGTAGTAATATATAGTCGTCGTTTACATCTTCCAGTATTGCAAAAGGTGTAAAACTACCCCCTATAAAATATATTACAAAGAATTCATGTGGGTAAATACTACAAGATATGACTCATTGCTACATATGCTCTCTGATGCATATGAACTCAGTGAAACCGTTTATTCTCACTTTATTTTGCAGTATTCATTACAAACTGAATTATCTAAATATTACTTAGATGTTGAAATCAATGTTAATAGACTGAATTGGTGCAAAGGAAAAATGCACTTTGAATTAGACATCTTTGGCCAATATTTTATACTTTCCGTCTAGACACATGTATAATACCAGACCTAATCAGATTACACTGGAATTGTGTTGTTGTTTTGTTTAACCAGCATTTCAACATTTCTGTATACATTATATGAAAAATAACTTATGCCAAACATTTTTCTAACTCAAAATGAATCGCATACATCTAACCAATTGCAAAGACAAACGAAAAACAGTGTAAGACAATTATAATGATGCCATACTACAATTGAAAGAAATTTACAATTGATAGAATAATTGTAAAGTGAGACAGATTCAAGTAAGAATACAGGAATCTAGATGTGCCCCTGTTAACTGTAGTACTTAACTATACAGCCTATAAAGCACAAGAAATACAGGGAAATAAAAGAAACTAAAACCTTGATGTTCTTTCCAGTACAGTGCGGGATACAAGAGATTCTAAATGGCTACTGTATCAGAATCATGAAAGAGAAGTATGAATTTTATAACAGACCAGCCAATGGATTAAATATACATATTCTATAAATCACTCTACAAAAGCAATTCCCAACAACTATTCTCATATCAACAATCACCCGTTATTACATTTCCTCTTACATACATCCTTCATCGTGAGATGACATACCGATAGATGGAACTGACTATAGTGACTTTGCCAGACTCCAATGCATGCGCACAACCCTGAACAAATGTGACTTGATTGTATACATTTATTTACCTTTTCAGTTCTACTCAGCTGTGATTATTATAATTACATGCTTTCCTGTGTGCTGTTAAAATATCCAAGATTGCTAGATCTATTTTTACTAGAAGCAACTTTCGGAAACTTCTTTGCGTCTACAGGGGCGGATCCATAAGGGTTGGTCTAGGGGGGGAGGTCAGCCAAGAAAGTTTGGTCATGTGGGGGGGGGGCACAAGCAGGTTTTCAGGCCACGTTTCCTATAAGAGTCATAGCCTGGTCCAATTTCAGGGGGTCTAGGGCGGGGGCACGTGCCCCCTAGCCCCCCCCCCCCGGATACGCCCCTGCGTCAAGAAACATGAGATACAGGAGTTGTGGAGAAAACGTACTATATTACTTACGCTTCGATGTTCCTGTTCTCTAAGACTAGTCCTACTTACATCTTCATAGTCTACAACAACAGTTCCCTTAATTCTAGACTTTACCAGATTCACTTTCTCCAACAATACAGGCCTATATTATAGAATTTACCACGATATCTTTACTTACTTATTTCAAGCCACAAATACAATGGAATTTGGGTAACATTTTAGCATTTCAATTTCCATAATCAAACCAAAATCCCAGAGACTCTATTGAACTAATATATGCGCAATGAATCAGAATTGTCGATCACAGTTATGTTTCCGCATAATCAGATGTTACAGCGCTCTTGATTGGCTGAGGTGTTGTCGTCTAGTCAAACTCAGAGCCGATGGTGATGCTCATGTTTCCGCCCATGATCTCGGTGGAGTGGTACCAGCGGTTTGTATCCAGAACAACTGGAAAAGACAAAGGTGGGAAAATGATTGAAGGTACAAAGTTATACATGTACCAATGCTGTAAGGCTTTTCTCCGAAAAGAAATGGGTGGAACCCAATGGTTGTGCCCATATTCTATAATAAAAGCAGGTTCATCATAAACTCTAAAAGACAATGACATAATGCAAAATGAAAAGTCGTGAATTAGAGACATATATGCTGTTGGAACGACAGCCCTGGGGACAATTGGCCCCCTGAAGAGTGGTCACCTGACATTTAGCCAGCACAGCTAAAGCACTTCAGAAAACCAGCCCCAAGACAATCAGCCATCCTGAATTAAGCCCCCATGATTGTAGGCCTTATTTCCAACATCCCCCAACAAATATCAATACATGCAATAGAATACACTTTGTGCCTTACAAACATAACTGAGCAGAAAACAAACCGCGCCTTTTTTGTAATTTACTTCGATTTCCCTAAAGATGGTTAACTCCACATGTTGTCAAAAGTGCTTTCAAGCAGACAGTTCCCTAGCAAGTATAGAGGGTTATAGGTCTAATTACTGCATGTCCATGTCAAGATAAAGTCGATTGCCCCCTGCCCACATTGAGTGAGAGGTAATTTATATCAGAAGGGATCTTACCACAGTTAGTACCTGAATAGAAAGTCGGCAACATTAACTCTTGAAAGGCAGCATGTTGCCTAAATGTTTCATTTCATATCCTAATTGTAAGGATGCATGAATGCAGTCTTGGAGAGTGACTCACCAGGGCTGCGTGAATCGATGCATCATGCCAATCTTATCATAGCCTGATACACTAATGAAGTGGCTGACATGATACACCAATGCAGCACTAATAAGCTTTCTTTGTACATCATGCTGCTCAAAGCACCTTGCTGGCCTGGAAGAGTTAACAGGCACAGACCTCCATACAAAGACCTGCTCAGTGAACCGTGGTGATCTGCAGATAGAGTGGTGAGCAGCTCAGATAAGGGGCCATGGCTGAGTGTGAGTGGCTCCCTAACTACATGACCTGCTCTGTAACTAACCCTAACTAAGTGAGCAGCTCGGGCTGTGATCCCTTCTAGACCCACAATATAGCAGCTCGCCATTGGTAACTCAATAAGTTGCTTCAATCTGGGACTACTCAATAGGAGCCTTACAAGTAATGTGAGTTCTCTTGTTACAAACCTGAGGGGGCAATGTCCTGGTTGCAGTCTGTTACACTATACTTGGTGCCATATTGGAAATCACTGAGGGGATTATCTGGTACTGATTGTGAGTAACTCTTTGATAACGACCAGATCCTTCATGGCCATCTGTGTATCCATGATGCATTTGCTAACATTGAATTCATTCATAAGTGCATCATGCCGAACCATGATGCACTGTTAAAATGACCCCACAAGGCACCAATGGTACTAGTACATGTATATCATGTTATTGATAGTATACATATAACTTGTCGGACTCTAAGCATTCATGCATCAGATATATTACTGACTATGCCTTAACAGAGCTTCATGCTTTAAAGGATAGCATCCAGACAAGATTAGCAATTATTGAGATTGATAGAACAGTGCATTGGGGTTAGGCCATAACCGGAGGTGGTATTGCTGTCTGTTACGATAGGACAGTTATAAGAGGAGGTAAGGCAGGGTCCTGGAGAGGAGAGGGAGGAGAGAGTTGAGTAATAAGGCACTCAATGGCAGCTTTACAACTACTGGGAGAGGATTGGTGGAGGATTGGGATGTGAAGTAAGACGATAGTAGTTAATCCTAGGGACTGTACAAATGCCATGCTAATTCATGGGCATGATGCACCAATGCAGGCACAGGAAGGCACGGCAACAGTCCCTCTGTATCCTGATAGGTCAGACTAAACAGAGTAACCATGGTACCTAAACAGATTTACCCCTTGTCAGAGACATTCAGCGGCAGTGTACAGTTGGAAGCAGAAGTGCTTTTCCATTTCCATAAAAAAATCCCCATCTAGTTGAGTTCAAGTGAACTATACATACTCTTGGGAGTAAAACCATCAGGCATGGCCTGTGGGCATATGCCCTCAACAGCTACCAGGGACCAGCGTACCAGAGTGCAGGAGTGCATTAACCCCATAAAGTCGACATGACCATAATATAATAAGTGAGTTAATGGAGAATGGGGACATGGACTTACATGTATAATTCTGAAAACAGATGTTTGATTGCTATCGGTAAACTCTTTATGGGTACTAACAAACTCTACCTAGCTTTTCACAACTTATCTTGTTGCGTTTTCGTTCGCTCCCCCACCCCCTCTAATGCCTATGGTTTGATTTTGCAAGTTTCAAAGATACCAGTCTTGATTTTGTATCAGGCATTCTTTTGTCGACAAAATGGAATATAAACCCGATGAGGGTTAGCATTAAGCCAAAAAAAAAAAAGGTGTGTTTCCAATTACATGAACTGAAATGCTAGGATCGGTAGGTCGGACTTTTCTTCTCTTTTCTTTTTTTTTTCTTTTTTTTTTTTTTGGGGGGGGGGTGTTTTTCTTTCCTTTACCTTGGAGTCTCCCACCTTCCAGTGATGATTTCTCTGGGACCAAACTCAAAGCATTGAAATTGCCCTTGATAATCCAATTATTTGGCTTCCAGTTCCAGTGGGGGAATATGAGAGACAATGCATATATTTGGCATTAAAAAGTAACTTGATAATCCAGTTAGCCAGGCAGGATAGAACAATTCTTTGGGATATTAGAGGGTGACACTTGGACCCATCGGTAGGGTTTGCAATAACACTGTGTTAAAAAACTATAATCAGTTTGTCTGTTTGCCTCTCAAATTCCACTGGCACTATTGTTTCCTCTGTGTGTGTGTGGGGGGGGGTATTACCCAAACTAAAAGGTGCTAAATGCTTTGAAAAATGACCTAAAATTCTTTGAAAAATCCCCCACTCCCACTGTCCACTTACAGGCCTTAATTGGTGACATTTTAATTTTGCACTTTCCCTCATTCCATGGCCCATATTTGATGATCTAGTGTTCCAGCTTCTGGTGGTAATGTGGGGGTGATATCAGCCACTGGATTATCTCGACCTGACTGTACATGCGGTACACTTTCAGCCGGACTTTTAGGCCTTGTGTAGTGATACAAAGCTCTGTTACTATGGGAAACGTTCTTTTTTTATTTGTTTTAGCCCATACCTCAAATAACACTGGCATATTGGTCAGCAGATAGAGCTCTTTCCAAAAAGTGGTCTACCATTTTTGTACCTCTATTGGTTTCATTACTATGGTCCTATCCCCAAAAAAATTTAAAAAAAAAAGAAAGAAAATCGGCCCTGTTCTGCTAGGGTCGGTCGGGTTACTGGAAACAAACCTCTTTTTTTTTGCCTTACCTATAGTCGACACCATGGTATAGGCCTATCATCAACTATAGTCAATACCATGGTAGGCCTAGCGTCAACTTTAGTCAACACCATGGAGGGCCTAGTGTCAACAATAGTCGACACCTATTATATAGGATTTTGTATAGGAATGGAAAATAGGCTCATCCTTTAGGAACTATACTTTTCAGAGGCCATCCACATGGCCAGGATGGCCATTTTTGCTCTGCCCTTTCTTGGGTTAGAACGCTGGAAACCCAACTAAATTTTCCCCTTGGTACTTCCGCAAGCAAAAATTAAAAACCTCCAGCATTGAGCAGAGTACAAATGTGCTGGTACACGTGGCGTCTGCTAGGTAAAATGGCATGGTAGGTATACATGGGACATATCCATTACATTAGATATATCACATCCGGCTACGTGAAGTAGAGGGCTATTTCATGTTTATTGGCACAATAGCTTGCGCCTCGGGACATGGCAGATCATAAAATATTGGAACATTTTATCAACCATAATATTCTCAGAGACTACATCAACCAAAGCATGTGTCCCTCGTAAATTCCAATTTAGCTTTTAGTGTAGACTATAGTGCATTGTGTGACATGATTGATTATGGTAAAGTTGTACAAAAAGGGCTGCTTTCCATGATTTTATCTAGATTTAAAGTGGATTGTTCCATAGTGTATTCTGAGAAGGAAGAGGTAATTGTTGCGATGGCGTATGTATAGCTATTGCCTTCAAGGGGTGTGATAGAGAAATGGTACCATTGTGTTCTAAGAATAGTGGCGGTTCTAGGATTTAGAAAAGGAGCAGGGGGCGCGGAGGGAGCACAACCCTGAGGACTTTTTGAGGTCCAAAATAATCAAATAAACTCTTAACCACAGACCAAAAGAAGGAGCCCCCCCCCCCCCATCTAAATACGTTACTGAAGAATTCTACTCTAAAAACAAGATGTGCTATTTCGGTATGTGTAGGGAAAGCAGAAGCAGTAAGTGCTAACAGGGTCGTCGGAAAGGCGGGGAGCAAGGGGTCTGGGTCCAGCCAATCACAAAGGAGGAGGGGCTTAATATGTCCGGCCCCTAAACAAAATTTCTAGACCATTGAATTTTAACGGTGGAATAGCAGTTGTTACTGAAACATTACTGTTCCTCATACTGATTCGGCACTAAAATACTACTGCTAGACTGCACTGTTCATATAGTCTTAGGTACTGTTTTTCCACTGCATGCTGGCCCCTCAAACTACCTGTATGACCAGTGGCCACCACCAGTGGGGTGGAGGATAGTGGTCACACAGAGTTTACTTACATATATAGAAGTGGCCAAGTTTGTATGGAAGTATACAAAAAAAAATAAAACAAGCAGACTTATTCAAGGTGGTATGAATTCAATCTCTTCCAACCGGAAAAGGTACTTCTAGCTACCACCAGCCCTGATCTTTATGGTTTCTGCAGCCCCCCCCCCCCACACACACACAACCATTCCCCCCCCCCCCATCATTGATGAAGCGACTCTGTCTTTTATCAACCAACATCTTATATTACATGTATAATGCAAAAGATCACTCTATTCTACTTACATAATACATTAAATCATTATTCTTATAGGATAGGAAAAATCAGAAATAAGCCACCAAGGAATCTTTCATCTCGGTGACCATATATCAACTTCGACAGACTCTAGCAGCCAATGGTTCAAGGCGGCTGAAATGGGGCCCTTCTTCCCCAATAAATGCTTGGTTCCTATCCCATCTGCTATAAACTCAAAACTAAGTGCGATTTTACATGCAACTATACATTTTTCTTGGAACTATTTTTTTTTATGTTGAGTCTTTAATCATAAAACTCAAGGCACACATCATATAAACAAGTATTCAGTGGTGTATGTTGGTCTTTTAATTTCTTTCCTTTTCTTTTTTGTTTTGTTTTTTGTTTTGTTTTTTTTCCCTAAAGGTGCTACTGTGTACTACAGAACAGATATTATTGATTTGACAAAACACGCTGAACACATAAAACAACCTTTCATTCCTCAATATCTGGCACCAAAAAGAACAAGCTGTATGAGTAGATGCTGTGTGACCTTTTATCTTTCTGGTGAGGAGATTGGCAATAGGAGCTTCATCGTTTTATAAAATGGCTCTGTAGTGAGGTTGACATTTACTGGGTAATATAATTATGATAGAACACGATGAAAGAGGTTTTCGTAGAAAACATACTGGGAGGAGAGTACAATGTTCTTTGCTATGACACTGTGCATGTTCGTAACTCGGGAGAAATGATCCTACCACACTTAGGTGAACAGTGTTCTACAATTTATAAATTCACCATACAAGCCATTCCCCCTCGTATAAGCCGCACCATGGGGTTGAAAGGAAATTACATTTGTATAATCCACACAAATTGGCAATTTAGTGCTGTTCTATAGTGTTAAATATCATCTTATTTATAAGCCGGCACTGAGTTCAAGAAACGGGAAACACATTAACTTCATTACCAACATCATAATCGAAACAATATCAATCTAAATCCATATTGGCATATGATTTTAAATTACCATCCATTTATATCAGTTGATATACTTACTGATTTCTCCCGGTTTAACGGTGACATCTATGGTATGTTTACAGACGTGGTAACACTCGGGCGGTGGTTCCAGCGTCCACCGTTTTACGCCGGTGATCTGCGCCTGCCACGAAGGATTGCGCACATTGTCTATCTGTATGAGTGAGAACATAGAGTGAGTGAGTAATCATTGTTTCACAGCAAGAAAACTACAGTAGATATTAACTACCGTAAACTCCCGCATATAAGACGCGTCCTCTACGCCAAACAAAATGCTGGTGCGTCTTATAGGATTATCTGAAGTTGGGGGTGCGTCTTATACGAGGGGTAATTTTACTATAGAACAGTACTGGATTTACAAAATTGAGCCCTAAGAGGTGCGGCTTATACGTGAAAATGCCTCTGCTGAGTTTGGGGTGCGTCCTATACGCGCAGCGCGTCTTTTACGCAGGAGAATACGGTAACAGATGACTGTGTGTGACAATACCTGTTCATATGAGTATAAGTCAAACAGAGGGCAGAATAGATGGCACCCTTTGCCGTTGAGCTAGGAAAGCCCTAAGAAAAGGTTTTGAAGATATAAATGTTGGAAGTGGTAGGAAAAGAGGAATACATGTATCAATATATCAATTTTACCAATTCCTATATATGACATATTCTATTGACGAGGCATCTGGCATCAGGTACAATCAGACCATGGGCATATGTGCGAGGATGGACTCGCCTTATAAAGTTGTAGGTGGTAGTATTAAGACTTACATGCATGTGAGCACCATAGCCCGGGCTGCCCATAAAGATCCAGTCTGTTTTACTGGACTCGGCCACAGTCGGCAAGAAGTACGGCCGTGTGTAGTATTGACGGAGGATGTTAGCTGCGCTCGAGTCACAGTTACTCCTGTAATCAAAATAATAATAGTTTAAACACATGATTCATTTAAAACTTATTTCTGGATTACTTTAATCAGAAAGCATAGAAAACATGCTAGGGTTTAACTTACTTTAAAATCGTGAAAATCTTCTCTATTTCTAGGCTTCAAAAGGCTCTAAATCTACATTTACGCATGGATACTCCATACCTAACTGATTATTCTTTTTCATCTTTTTTAGTCAAAGTCTGTAAAACCAAGTGGACCCCTATCTCTCACTACTGTATTTGGGTAACACTACATTGATAAGATCAGTCCTACCCACACATCGGTGCTTACAAGTATCTGACCACTATTAACTCTCAGTGACACTGATGGCCAGTCAATATGTCACCATGACAGTTCCCTATTAGCCTCCACACCCAGTCCACACCTTACCCCCCCCCCCCCTTCCCCCCTGGCACCCACAGACCAGCAATCCTATGGTCCAACTACTCTAATATCAAGGATGAATGGCTCACAGAAAGGTACCATTTCAGCTAGGAGCAACCGACCCTTCTACATCCACACGACTCTGTAGTCCACTGGCCACCAGGAGGTGGCTGCATAAGATGCTACGACTAAATAAGATGCTACGGCTAAATATGCAGTCGGTGTAAATATTGGTCAATAGCAAGTGGCTACATATCCTTGCCCTAGAAAACCCTTTGAGATAATAACATGACCCCTAATTCAAATCGGGTTTCTAAGCAGCATGAATAACCAGCTGAAAATAGAGCAAGTCCATAGAAATTCTTTTTCCACATTATTATGTGTTTAGTGTAGTAGAATTGATGGCATATATTAATGGCTAATGGTGTACCATAATCTCAGTCTCACCTTTCAGTGCCATATATAATAGTATAACTCTAAGCCCCTCTCCCTCCCTGTGTGGCTGGGTATTAATCAAAGGGATTTCACTGCTGTGCAAGAGCCCATGGTAGATGGGCATTGAAATTCCTCTTCATTTATCAAAATCTGACTTTTTTAATAATAGATGGCTTTGTATCATCACTGGGCCAATCTGGCAACTTTATATTTATAATTGGAAGCTATGTATAATCACCGGAGATAAGCTGCCAAATCTACAAGCACCGAGGCACTTTATCGCGATGGTACTGTATGTGCTATAATGATTAATATCTGTGAGGTTCAGCGATAGTGACGATTGGTCAGTACGACACCACGACAGGCAATTACTGGTTAGACACAGAGCATGCCCCTGTAACTGTAACTGTCACTGCCAGTAGCCTCCCCATCCATTCTAAACTGGCCGGGGGGGGGGTGTAGCACTTGATATTTTTTGTGCGGGTGTGCAGCCTAACCTTGTGAGGGCACTTTTGACCCAACAGTCCTAGATTTGGCTCAAAATATCCCAAATTTACTTTGCTTGGAGAAAGATATGAAATCTGTTCATGCTATTTTCATCAAATCTGGTACAACTTTCATAAAAGTGACATTCTGAGTGTAAATTGGTGTATTTTGCTGAAAGTTGAGCCGTGTTAGGGACCATTTGCAGAAAAGTGGACTCTTGCTAGGGATTATTGGCCAAAAAAGTACCCTTGCCAGCCGCACATATGTACATAGCCCAAAAATGTTTAAGGTCACAGGCAAGCCTGAGTCTATCAGTGACATCTATGCCCAATGTGCTACATACTATGTACTATGCTAACATTTACTGACATATGTTGACCCAGGGCTTCAGTCAAGCATCATGACGATATACAGCACTATGCTACCCTTAAAGAGTTAAACATCGGTCGTGATCTAAAAACCCAGGGCTTCAGTCAAGCATCATGACGACATATAGCAGTATGCTACCCTTAAAGAGTTGTAGAGGTATACCGGTAAGATGTATCGTAATAAGGTGTCGTCTGGCGTGGCGGGTGAGTCCTGTCGCTGGATATTCCTAGGGTTTCGGATAGGTGGCAGCACTGATCCGGACCTACGGGACATCTGGCAACAAACACTGGAGTTCCTATATAAAGCCCTTGGCTCAGTCACTATGTCAGAGGCTGTCCAGGCCTCCATGCTTAACATATCCATTTAAGTAGAAGATTAGCTGCCCCACCTATACCTTCCGGGTAGCCGTTGTGCTGGAATAAAACCGTTGGCATACACTCAAATTACTGTCTTGCCTTCTCCTTCATGATTGTAAGACTCAAACCAGCAGTCTGGTAAAACAAACCATTACAGAGTTAAACGTCGGTCGTGATCTAAAACCATAGGGCTTCAGTCAAGCATCATGATGACAGACAGCAGTATGCTACCCTTAAAGAGTTACTGCTTATTTGAGACCCCTGCGCTTAAACGGGCCATTACCGTAATCATTGGTTGCAATCTAAAAACTGAGTGGTATACTGATGTATCATAAATGACTATAAATATAGAGTCAGGTTGTACTTGGCAGTGTGCAATGCCTACTACTGACTGTGCAGGTTTGCCGTGGAAGGAGGCGGGGTACATAGATAGAACTAAACGACCGTGGTGTACAAGGTGGCCGATCCACCACGAGGGGAGGGTCTCCCCCCGAGGGGTGGATCGGCCACCGAGTACACCAGGGGAGTTTAGTTCTATATTTATTTTATGTTTTTAGAGTCTTTAATTAACTGAAAATTAACAAAATCCGTTACCGTATTGCCCCGTACGAGCGGCGGTCCGCCATTTTGAATGTTTACATGCACCCAGAACGAGGCTACGGTACCGGATCGGCCGCTGTGGTGGATCGGCACACGTTACACCACTGGGGGTGTGCGGATCGGCCCTGCAATGCTATCTCTATGGGAAAAAGTTATTCACATAAAATAAATAAAGGTGGGACTATGACCACCCTACAACACAAACACACACACAGCCACACTCCCCCAGCAGTGGTCAGGTGTGCAGCAAGCTGGAACGTCTCTGTCTTCATATCTAATTAAAGAGGATTATACCTGGTCTATCTGTGCATGCACATGGCTATATTTCTTAAGGCAGAATTAACCAAGACATTCTGTCTATTTAACTTTTACATCCAAATACATTTATAGATTCCATTTAGCTCATAGGAATTGTGATATCATAAAGATTAATGATTTTAACACACCATGACAATTGGAAATACTCTTATAACATCAAGAATTTGCCTATTAAATTCAAAATGTTTAACTGGGGTTTCACCTTAAAACTTTGAATGAAGCACCATGAACTCCATGGATCTAGGGGCCTTAGACTTGCTAAGAGTGCCCATTGTTAATAATTTTCTGAGTGTCATGGTTAAGCCTATGGGCCACAAAAAAAAGAAAATATTTTAAAGACAAGGTAGCATGTCATAGAAAATCGATGTTCTTCCATACCATAATCTCCCGCGTATAAGGCGTATCTTATACGGGGGTTTTAGTTCTCCCCGGATCCACAAGGGGGGCACCAAGACCTTTCTTTTGATATGTGACACTCCCATGTAACCCAACCAGCAGCATATGGGGTCCAGAGGGGCCCAGGGGGTCCAATAAACAGCTTTTTAAATTTTGAAAATTCATTCAGTAGAAAAGAAGTTATGAATTTTTCATTTTTCTGGTCAAATCCTTAAACTCTAGGTGCACCTTATAGGCGGGGTGCGCCTAATACGCGGGAGAAAACGGTACTATCAACTATCTTAGTGACTAAAGTCACTGAGATAAAAATGAAGTGCCTCCCCTCCTAATTAGGGACCATCCATTAATTATGTACCCACTTTGTGGCCCAAATTTGCCCCCCCCCCTCCCTGTTGCACCATGTACCCCCCTCTGCGTACGTGTATACTCAGGCCACTGACCCCCCTGTCCCTTAAATAAGTAGCACTATATGGAGGGGAGGGGGTTAAAACTCCATATGTTTGGGTCCGTATTTGAAGGTGTTTTGTATATGAATATGCTCCTTTATATCAAAAAGAAATACATCTACAATATACAAAAGTATGATCGATTGAGTACAGAAGATATATTCATTTTGCCCTAATCAAACACCCCAAAATAGCTTAACATTTTCCTAAATCTTGGCTTAAAGTACCCCTCTGCGTAAACTAGACGTATGCCAAAATGACCATAGACCCCCTCCCCCTGTTTGCACATACATGTACGCACTTGGCTTGACGCCCCCCCCCCTCCCTTGCTGCATATTTAATGGATGATCCTAAACACACACCCATCCTCTCATCACTCTCCCTGAGAGGGACTTGGACCTCGACTCTGCCAAAACCAGGAAGTTCTACACAGCCTTTCAATGTCAGCACACAAACTACAATAGGCCTACCATTTTAATACTATTCTTATAACCAAACCAAAATAATTCATTGGAATAATTTTAATATGTTCAATTTCTATCATGACAACTTTTTTTTTGTATTTAATACCACTGAACTCTCAATCGGTGTCCTGGACAAGTGCCCTTTTAGGTACACAAAAGTACTCTGTTTCATTTAATCAAAAAGCAGGAGGGCACTTCTTAACCCCACACCTTTTTACGACCGGGTATTACATTTCAAGATAACAAATTTCCCAAGTTTCCCTCTTCTTTGAAGGAAAACAGAGATTATGGGTTATGATACCTTTTGAAAACTGAATTTGAATAGATTGAATTTCACGAGATTGCCGGGTATTTAGCCTTGGAGGTCATTGGCCCCATGTACAGGCCTACTACAATTCAAAGATAAAGATCCAACCAACACCTGCAAGAAACCTACCCTCCAGGAAACCATGGAAACACATTATCCTACTTCCGGCAGCACAGGCGCAGTAATGACACAGGGTCATGACGTTCTGACCCGTGACGTCACACAGGCGTCACCGTGATAGACATGCGGACGGTAGTACGTCACTAATGACGTAGCAATGTCACGGCAAAGTCGGCATGAAATTGGCATGGCTGCAGTTATCAGCAGAACACGGGAGAGTTCCACTTCCTGTGAGGTCAGCTGGGGTCAAGGAGGAGGATTGTTGGTGACGGTGATGGAGGGTTGCAGTTAACTAGTATCCACCCACTGGAACTTATCCACCACCAGGGGCTGCACTCTACCATAGTGACTAGTATATAAGGCGCCTTATATAAGGCACACCTCACATATCAAGGCACACTCTGAGTTGAAGGAAAGGTTATTGAGTGCAGCTGGCCCTTTATTTTCTGGCACTTCAGTACTATTCTACAGTAAAAGCAAAAATCTCGCATACAAGGCGAAAGCTGTGTTCTTACCAAGCACACTCGTTGATCGATCCTGCCTTCCCCCTCTTTTTCCCTTTACTTCCTCCTCTACTACACCTCCCTATTGTTTGTGGGGAGGGCTAATTGCAACTTCTCCGGCGACCTAGTTTGGTGGGCAAACTAAGCCTTCTCCCCTAGGGTACCATTTTGACCAAAAATCGCCGTATTCATACGCCGCTGGTGTCATCCACTCCTTCAACCAGGTGTTGAGGGTGCACCAGAAACCAGCAACTGCTTGTACTCATCTGTCAAGCATATGTTCACCAGTCACCAGCAAAGAAAAGTAGTACCTCCCAGCATGCCTGTTTACCAGTGACGTAATCGGTAGACTACGAGATGGGGCCAGTGTGGGCTAATTGAGGAACCATTGCCCCCTCTGCTTGGGAATGCAGAATTACCATAATCTTCCAAGTTTAAGGCGCTTCTTTATATCTACGCGAATCTAAGGCCCTCTGCGCCTTATAGAATCAGCCTAAAGTCTGGGTGTGTCTGATAGACGGGGTAGTTTTACTTTACTTAACCTTCAAAAATCAAGCCTCTCAGCTGCACCTTATACCATTTCCTTCAACTCGGGGTGTGCCTTATATGCGGGATGCACTTTATACGTGGGAGATTACATTCGGTGCACTTAGGCTTTGTTTCATGTACGAACTGCGCACTATGATACGGTACAGTAGCACGAGATATATGCCTTTATTCAACTTGACAAAGTTCATCCTTTGTATACACATAAACCAGCCAGTTGATTTATATTGTAAACATGCCTTTATACACAAACCTTTAAGTTGATGAACACCAGTCTAAACAAACTCAGGCCTCTTCCTGCCAGAACTCACACCATATAGATCTACATACAAACATCAGTTTGTACAGTTTTGTTGTATTATTTTCTTCTTTCCTTTTTTTTTAGGGTATTATTTTGTCGTTGGGGTCAGAGCGTACAGCCCAATATACAGAAGCAGGTTAGGAGTTCTTAGGCCAGCAAGGGCGGAACAGCCCAAAAGGTGTCGGGGTGTAAATTTTGGTAATTTTCTATATAATCTATAGGGCCATCCTGAAAAATGTGGGGATGCATCCCCAACATCCCCCACAGCTGAGCCACCACTGTCAGTTTCTTAACTGATATATTCTCAAATTCTGATCTCCTTTGCCCTTTTTTCCAGCGAATTGTTTAGCAGGACAGCCGCGTCTAGACCCTCCCTGCTACCAAGCAGGCACCACTGAAAGACGATCGATATCTAATGAGGAATCATAAATTCACTCAGACTCAGCAACATTACCATTGCACTAGTTCCCCTGCCCCTTGCCACCACGGTCGTGTTAAAACACATACAGTAGTATGTTTACATATGACTCCACCATTGAAGGGTAGATTATGTAAATATGTACTGTATATTGGAGGATCGTTGATTAGAGACCATACTATGAGGGAACTTGACCTGCATCACGTAGGCCATTGTATATATGACCGGTAATTCCCTAGTCCATACGTAGTCCATACAGAGGGGGAGATACCAGGAGAGGATGAGTAGGAAATGTAATGCAGCAATGTAAATTGCTGATAACTCGAAAAGTGAAACGCCTGTGATTGGCTCCCAGGGGCCATCCATAAATGACATCAGGCAAAATTTGACCTTTTTAGACCCCCCCATGTTGTTTTTTTTTTTGCCAATTTTGCAATGCTGAAGGTATATGGAAAATTTATTTCATCATGCCAGGCCTGCCCCCCCCCTCCCCCCTTCAGCATGATATCATTTGTGGATGGCCCCCCATGAGTTGTGCACTCATCCTGTTGCATCAACATTCCCTCACCCAGGATATTCGCACCACCAAGCCACTATTCGCATAACTCCTGCCAAAACTGCAATATTCGCACCACATTGCCAAAAAGGTGGGAAAGTTGATACCTGGATCAACATCATATACCTTCACCATTGGAGGCAAAAAGCATCTTATGGCTGCCAACCAACTAAGTCTGTACATTATTGACAATTTCTCAAAATTTACAAAACTTGGTAATGAAATACCTTTCTCTGCAAGACCCCTACATCTCCTCCTTTGATGGCACTACAAATTCATTAAGTAATTCTGCCTCTTATAAATAAAATTTCCATCTTTTTTTAAACTTATTCGCACCACCAAAATGACTGAAAGTGAGGTGCCCCAGGGTGTCTCCTTATAACTCGCTTTTCGAGTTAATGAGATTGGACATGATGGAGAAAGAAGGGATGGTGTAGAAAGAGAAGAGGTAGAGAGAAGGGACTTAGTGGAGTGAGAGAAAAGAAGAAGGGGAGGTTGAGGGAGAAAGGATGGGGGGGGGGAGAAGCAGGTCTTCTGAAATGGCGCAGTGGAACAAATGATTGAACAGGCAAGGACAGAATTAAGCAGGCAGACAGGCTTAGCAAGCAGGGGGATGGCAGTTTGAGGAAGATAGGCAAGCAGGGATGACAGGTGTTAATATAAGGACACAGGGAAAAAGAGGCAGACATGAACAGAATGTCTGAGAGGAGAAGCACTGAAGCAGGTGGGCAGGTAGAAGCAGACAGAGAGACAATGGCAGGATAACATAGGAAGAGGTAGACAAGGCAGACAAGGACAAGGGGCAGATAGACTAGGCAATTACATACGGAGAGGAAGGCAGATAGGGAAAAAGAAACAGAGAGATGGAGGGAGAGAGGAGGCAGAGTGCACTTACATAAATACAACAAGCAGAGAGACAGGGACAGTGCAGATGCAGGGGGAGGGGGCAGGCAGGAATACTGTGGTGGAATTGGTAATGGTCTGAGACAATTAGTGCACCGTACTTATATAACACAGCGATTGCCAGGTTAAAAAAAAAAAAAGATCAGAAAAGGAAAAGAAATAAAGGGACTACCAAGTAGCTACCCCCGTAGGCAGTGGTCCGTGAGGGCCGTCAGGTTGGGGATGGCCACAGGAGAGGAGGCGGACCATCCTGCGGTCCATCTACATAACCCTTTAAAGTGCACTACGTCCTATGGTCGCCATGGTGAATGAATGCAGTCCTACCCATGGTCCTTTTGGTGTGTATCAAATCTGTAAGCTCGTCTTGTTACATAACTGCAGTGCTGATCAGTAGACTCACCAGCATTGCATTGATGCATCATGCTGACAAAGGAACATTAATTTATAATTTCATTATGTGGTCCTTATGGTTTATCCTAGGAGGTAGAGGAGCTGGAGGAAGGAGGGTCAGAGGTCAGGTGCGACCAGTACACCTGGAGGGAGCAATCATGACGTCACGTCACCATGGTAACGTCAATGGCACCACCTGGAGGAGGACCTGCGGGAATGACGTATGTGTATCAGTGTGCCTGTGAAGAGGATGTGTTACGCATGAATAAAGCATGTACCCATAATTTCTCTCAACTCAATTAGTCTCTACTTCAGAGAGCTAGCAGATTTTCCATCAAACTTCAAGCTTTCTACGAATGCCGTGCCAAGGGCGTCCGATGCAGGGGCCAAGCAGTTTTTCGAGCCCACTGAGATTTTATACAAGTCTAGATACATAGTACCTTTGACTCTTGCTGACATATATATCAATTGACAGAGTGTATCCGTATACAGAGTCATTGTAGGGATGAGAGTGTCCGGTCTAAATTGGGGAAAAAAAGAAAGGTTAAATGGATGCTCTTTGCCTTCCGAAATCAAATTTGGAGAGACCTAAGAAATTGATGACATACTAAGTGCATATTTAGTACACTATGCTGCCTTTAAAGTGTTAACCCTTTGACTCCCTATAAATGTACTGCATACATGCAGTACTATAGCACTATATATGTGATTTACTGGGATTTAAAGTGTTAATTGGCATGCTCAATGCATTCAGTTGTTACTTCCCAATAAGGAACTAGAGGAAAGCGTTAAAACGCTGTTAACTCGGAAAGATTGTTACCTTTCATGTCTGTGTATCACCCTTCTCCCCTTCATTCTGAAATTTTCCCATGCCTCAGAGTCACTCTCCCATTACAGACTCATATTCTCCATATATATGAGGATGGATGAGAGATCTGCTTGAAGAGTGCCATACAGGCTACCATGACTGAAGACATCTATTTCCTCTGTGGTTAACACAGACACAAAAAGGGCGGGAAAAAAGGTTTTCCAATGGAATGTGTATTCTTCACCATAGGACTCCCAAAGCATCCCCTCTCTGCTATTCCAGTACAACATTTTGTTATCCATCTATTGTAGAAACATCACTCATTTATACTACCACCAAAGTACATATTTATGATCTCAACATATTATTCTAACAGAATATGAACATATTTTTGTATAATTACACTTCTTTAATGCTTTATTTCTACAACGTTTAGCCATCTCTGCCTCTTTTCGGGGACCTCCAAAAGCATCTTAATCTACGGTGGGGCCTATAACTCTTTCCGAGTTAACCATGCCAAGTGGTGAGATACGAAGTTTACATCCTCGCCGCTGTAAGCCTGGGGGCCACCAAGTCAGAGCACGGTACTAGTCAGTACCTATAAAAGGCAGTGATTAATACCGTAGTCCTATCAATGTACAGTTGGATAGATCTCTTTTATAACTTTTTCAGAGTGCTATATATCCAATAAAACTTTAATGTGTGAGAAATGCGATATTCATGGTCCAATTATTCCTTTTTCCTCACAAAAAAGGAGAAAAGAAAAAGACAAACAAGTCATTATCAATTATGTTATTCCGGTGCATTGCCCACACGAACGAGCCACTAATTAGGATAGATGTACTGTCAAAACTTGTTTGGCTAAGTCTATTAACAGTTATAACTACGGTAGTCAATAGAGTTTCTCACACATAAAGTAAGATCATATTGGATGCTTATACATCATTGACATGTATGTTCATTGTGCATACACAATTAGTAACAAATGGCCACTGTATATCTATAGATACCCTAAGGTTTCATTATTCTATGGCTTATGTACATGTATGTAAATAACGTGCCTCCTGTGAATATGTTGTATGATAACAAGGTGCTTGTCTCATATTGGTATGCAACCTCTTTGACATGATCATAAAAGTCATATGCTGATATAGGACTGAGTATGGATGCCTAGTGGAGCCACCATTTTGAATATCGCTGGTTGAGGTAAAACCAACTGATAAGACATACCATGATGGGTACCTTGTCGCTGGTTAACACCCACTTCCAGGGACATGCAAGTCCCATCTTATCAGTTCTTATCTGTGTGTGTCGGCAGAACCAGCTTCAGACCAGCTAGTGGTCAATACAGGGTTAAAGCATATTAAAGCATCCATTTTGGATGTTTTCCCACGGGGAAGGGTTATCACATTGGGGGGGTGTGATACAGAGTTTCTTGGTTAAGCCTATGGGGCTCTCGTATTCAACTTGAGAAAAATATCGTTATGCTATGGAGTGGTGGACATATATGAAGAGGATATGCCCCAGGTGTATCCCTTGGTCATGTACCGGTATGGATAGGCAGTGACACTGTTGCTACTGTTCCTTCAGCACTAAGATTATACCCTTTTGGTAGCGTAGAAACCTCTGAAAGGTTCACTGGATCCTCTAGGTTATTCCTGTAACCACTACAAATATATGTCACAGTATCACTCATATAAATTGTAAATCAGCATTGAGAATTATAACAGTTGCAAAAACAGTGTTGTCAAAATGACACCAGAACACCGACAAAACTAGCTGTAGAATCTTTATCTGATCCAACACTTTATGCTGCATTAGGGCATTCTTTATCTGATCCAACACTTTATGCTGCATTAGAGCATTCTTTATCTGATCCAGCACTTTATGCTGCATTAGGGCATTCTTTATCTGATCCAGCACTTTATGCTGCATTAGGGCATTCTTTATCTGATCCAGCACTTTATGCTGCATTAGGGCATTCTTTATCTGATCCAACACTTTATGCTGCATTAGGGCATTCTTTATCTGATCCAACACTTTATGCTGCATTAGGGCATTCTTTATCTGATCCAACACTTTATGCTGCATTAGGGCATTCTTTATCTGATCCAACACTTTATGCTGCATTAGGGCATTCTTTATCTGATCCAACAGTTTATGCTGAATTAGGGCATTCTTTATCTGATCCAACACTTTATGCTGCATTAGGACATTCCTTATCTGATCCATCACTTTATGCTGCATTAGGGCATTCTTTATCTGATCCAACAGTTTATGCTGAATTAGGGCATTCTTTATCTGATCCAACACTTTATGCTGCATTAGGACATTCCTTATCTGATCCAACACTTCATGCTGCATTAGGGCATTCTTTATCTGATCCAACAGTTTATGCTGAATTAGGGCATTCTTTATCTGATCCAACAGTTTATGCTGCATTAGGGCATTCTTTATCTGATCCAACACTTTATGCTGCATTAGGACATTCCTTATCTGATCCAACACTTTATGCTGCATTAGGGCATTCTTTATCTGATCCAACACTTTATGCTGCATTAGGGCATTCCATCCAGTCTCATCACTTGATTTTATATTTTCCATACCAACAGACTCCTATACTTAAAGAATAATTAAAAGTTTCAGTATATTCAGGAAATGTTCATTTTACCTGTGACCCGCTACTATTTTGTACCAAAACGTTTCTGATAGTAATAGATATGCATTCCTAAAGTTTGATTAAGAAATTGTTGAATGATTTTTTTTTTTTCAGAGGGATTCAATGTAGAAAAATACAATATCTCATATGTGCGGCTATAGCTTAACGACCGCTGAACTTCAATGCCCTCCAGTAAACAAACAGACCTGATGACCTATGATTTTTATCTTTTCTTCATGTAACCTAAGCATCAAACTAAGATCTTGAATGTTACCCCGGGGTACTAAGAGAAAGTGTTGACTAGTCAAACTCAAATCGGCCAGATTGTATTTACCGTATATTCATAAGTTGTCCCCCAAGTTTGTGAAATTCGAAAAATAAAATGATGTAACTTTTTTTTCTTATAAATGGATCTTAAGAATTCAAAAAGCTATGGGGTCCTAGGGCCTCTGGACATCTTGTGATGCTGAAACAGTGGGGGAAATATCAGGTATCTGTCAGATATAACCCCTACCGCCCCTCCCCTACACCAACCTTGGTTGGTTCATGTACAAGCCACGGATAATACACTGGAATTTACGGTGCTTCCGGTATTACATTTACTATTCTTAATAAAAGAAAATAATTTTTAAAAGTATTCAATACGGTATTGAATAACACTACAAGAAAAAGTAACATCACACACCATTAATGCATACAAAAACACATGGACTTACAGATGTAGAAATCATACTCACCAGCCAATGTACCATGGCTTATCTTTCATTTCTGCTCTCTCCTTGCTCATATTGAAAACCTCCCCCAAGCTCCCAAAGTCTGTTTTATAGGGGAAAAATTGACAATTTGACTCAATGTTCATCAGAGCTGGGCTGTCATCGCCATAAATATTTTTGAAGAATTCAAAACTGAAAGTGTCTTTTGCTGTCCAGTTTTTCATGCCATCTGCAACTACAACAGGCCTGCCACTGTATGCATATTTTGACTCAAATACATCTGGTTGAAGTTTTGTGAGTCTGTCAACTTCCTCAACACTTTCACACATACTGCAGTCCACTGGGGGCCTGACAGCATCAAGGAAGACATCATTCAGCTCAATGACACAATTTTCCTTCTCTATGTCCAAATCATAATACCTGAACCACAAGTCAGCAATGGTTCTCCTCTGGATTGGCCACTGGGTGAGCAAAACTATCAGGATCAAAAGCAGGAGAGTGCCAAGGACCCCACACACTTTTGGCCACAGTGGTATAGTTGGTGCTTGTAGCTTTTTGTAGGATCGCAGAGTCGCCAAATCTGTTCCAGAGATTCCTAGAGAGGCAATCTTCCGTTCTAGCTTACGGAATGCCTCCTTGGGATCCGAATCTTCCTGCGTTGATGTCATTTTGCCATCGGCCAAGCAAGTTGTGGCCTCCTCAGAAACAGGCCGAAACGTAAATATGAAGGGGGAGTCCCTACGTTCACGAAAATAATTCCCCGGAAGTGCTTGATTTTCCACGATCTATGACATATTTCACGCCACTTAACACTAGTTATCCTTAAGTTATTTAATCTAGTTCATTCAATACAACACTAAGGCGATATAAACTTTAAGACTAATGTAAAATCAAATTTATTATTTTGATGGTCTTCAGCGGCCTTCAACCAAGATGGCCGCGCCCATGATTTAACTCCCAGACGCGTGAATCGTGAATTTCTGTAGGTTTTCACCGGTTTAAAAGGTAGGTTACCGGTCTTCGGTTTCAAATACCATATATATCATACATTATTATATCAGTGTGCAATAATTTCAAAATATTTCGCTGAGGAAAAGTGTCTAAATAGCCGTTCAACACGTGCTCTGTTACTGTACGTGTTCCCACCAATGCCATTAGGTAGGCACTGACATAACTGCCGTGCGCGGGTCTGCCGTGGGCAGAGGCTAAAAGTGTGATTTAGCAAAAATGGAGCAGCTGAAATTGACATGTTTTTACTCATTGATTCT
Organism: Acholoe squamosa; assembly: GCA_949317995.1. NCBI lineage: Eukaryota > Metazoa > Annelida > Polychaeta > Phyllodocida > Polynoidae > Acholoe > Acholoe squamosa. The sequence goes on from OX439038.1 coordinate 26,442,241, forward strand.
TAAGCTGTTTACAGGTGGATTTGGACAATTAGGGTATCATTTTAATGGGCTTGAAGAGGGCTTTAATATACATGTATTTGTTTAATAAATTGAAGAGAAAAAAATCATGTTTCTCCAAGGTGAACTCAAAACTTAAGTTCAGGAGCATTTTATGGTATGAAGTATACATCTCACATAGTTAAAAATGGCACTCACATATTCCCTGGTTAAATAAGGTCTAGAAAATGTCTAGTTTTCTTCTTTCTTATAGGCAGCAGTATGTTTTTTAAGCAACTACAAAATCATGACCTATTAACTCTGGTGAGGGGGAGTGAGAGATTAGCTCTAACACCTCCCCCACTGCAGCACACTTATAGCCACCACTGGAGGGGCCACCTGGAGGTGGCCCCTACTGGAGGGCTGACTACCAGGACTTCTCTGACTGACTAGTAGGGCTATACTTTGAAGTATGAACATCAGTCAGAGTCATTTTAAGGTGAAATGGCAACCCACACATTTTGACATGTCATGTGATCTTTACTTTTAACTTTTGGGTTCACACTAACATTACATTGAAAATTGTTGAGAACTTTGACCTCTTTTATTATGACCTTGACCCTGGTTAAGGTCATATCAAGGTCAAATGCTAGACCACATATCAAATGATCTCTATTCTTACTTTGAGTTTCCTATCTCAATATTTTTGCAAGAAATTATGGTTGATTGTTATGGTTCTATGTGGACTGTCAAAATGTTGGTTATATCATGTCCCTTTGACCTTGACCTTATATAGGTCAACTTGACATTCTTGATGAAATATTGAAACAATTCATTGATTCTGTTATTCATCTTGCTAAATCTCAACAAATGTTAACTCATTAAAAAAAAAAATCAATAAATTTGACCTTTGACCTTAAAATGACCTTGACCTAGATCAAGGTCAGGGCATAGGTCATTGGAATAACTCCTTAATAAACTTTCCTCTACTTTTTAATTTCAAGTTCCTAGTGTCATTATCTTCTGAGAAACAGCGATTTAAGTGTTCCAAGCATTTCTGACCACAACAAGCAGGATCACAAAATGTCCCTTCACCTTGACCTTTAGGTCAACTTGACCTTCTTGGTCAAATATTGAAAAAGAGTCAGCTGATCATTGATTCTATCATTCATCTAGCTAAATATTAACAAATGTTTACTCATTTACAAAAAAAAAAATCAATAAATTTGACCTTTGACCTTAGAATAACCTTGACCTGACCTAGATCAAGGTCAGGCCATAGGTCATTGGAACGACCGCTTAATGACCTTTTCTCAAGTTTTTATTTCAAGTTCCTAATGTTAATATCTTCTGAGAAACAGTGATTTAAATGTTCCAGGCATTTCTGACCACAACTAGCATGATCACAAAATTTGAACCCTGATTAAACTCTTAAGTATGGGTTATTGTGGCAGAATATTGGGGTCATTTTGTGGTCTTTGGATGGTCATAATATCACTTTGAATTAAGATAGAGACTTCATTCAAAAAGCAAATCCACTTCTTTTCTTGAGATCTATCCAATAGTATGCAGATAGAATAGATAATATAAAGTTTTGAAAAACTAGGTAAGTGCCTACATTAGGCTAATGTAGGCACAGTCACAAAATTATCAAATACATTAGATGTGTAAACTGATGTTATGGCTGGATAGATCTAATTGAAATAGGTATTCAGTGAAAATTTCAAGTCAATATCTTGTTTAGTCTCTGAGAAAATGACAATTATGTCCTCTGAGAATTCTGCCCATTATCTCATAGTGAAGCATATAGGACGTTGTGACCGCTGACAGATAACTGCCTGGTGGTGAAAACACATTTTTCTGTTCTCATTTTATCAATTTTTAACCAATTTCCTTCAAATAAAAAATTTAATGATGAGTGTTGGATGCCCAGTCGATCTAGCTCACCTGTGACCTTCTGTCGGTCAAGGTCATTTAAGGTCAAGGTCAAAGGTCACTTTTCAGCGAGACCTAAATTCTACCTAGATTTAAAGAGACTACCAAATTTACCTGGTAATAAAAGTATGCTTAAATACTATAAATGTGTATCAAATACCCTACCAGCCCAGGTGACCTCATTTTCAGGTCATTTAAGGTCAATGTCATTTAAGGTCAAGGTCAGAGCTTAATCTTTGGTCTCCGGTGTCATGTGTCCAAAATTTTTGACCCAAAATTTTCAGGAGAGTCCCTTGGCTCACAGCTACAAATGACCCATCATTGGATTTGTCTTGATGAGTAGGATCAATTTATGGCCTCAATAGTGTGAACAAACCAGTAAAAGTGTGTGAACCAAAGCTCTGAAAAAATACATTTTTCAATTCCTCCAACAATTCAACTTTCCCCTCACCTAATCTTTAAAATTTTGGCACCACTAGAATCCTTGAATCAATAGCTTTCCATTGGTACCCTAGCCATGCCTGTGCATTTGTAAACAAGGTCAGGATGATGATAGGCATGATGTCATAGAAAATTCCCATATGCGGAAAGTAGGTCACACATTTCGCGGCAGGGGGTACCCTTGCAGTATGGGGCTTTATGACTGTGCCTACATGATTAGGGAGTGGTCATTATTTATCAACAGGGGGGGGGTGGTGGGTTTTCGCGTGGACGCGCGAAAATTTTTTACGCCCCCCCCTTGATGGCAGTCAAAATTTTTTGCGCCCCCCCCCGCCGGAGGCGCGGAGAGTTTTCGCGCCCCCTCTTTGATCTATAGTAGCGCGCGGGCTTTTTTGCTAAAAAGAGGGTGAATTTTTTTAGCCCCCCCCTCAAGAGGGGTCAAAATTTTTTTAGCCCCCCCTCGGGAGGGGTCTGAAAATTTTACGCCCCCCCTCAAACCCACCACCCCCCCTGTTGATAAATAATGACCACTCCCTTAACTTAATCATGGCATTAACTTATATTGACTGAAACATGAGATATATCCAATAAATCTGACATGTTTGTTTATCTTGAGCTTAGATATCACTACCTCAATGACCTCCATTATCAACATGCTGGGGTGCTACCTGGTGTTAACCTGCTCTTAAAATCATAGGGTAGGCACTTACCTAATATTTCAAGACTTTATCCCATTAAACCTATCTAATGATCAATGGATGGATCTTGAGAAAAGAAGTGGATTTGCTTTTTAAATGAAGTCTCTATGTCAATTTTAAGTGGAATTATGACCGGTTAAAGGTACCAAATCAGACCCAGAATTCTGCCATAGTTAAGAGTTCAATTTGGATCTAATTTTGTGATCAAGCAAGATGAATCTAAGGTATACTAGATCACTAAAATGATTATTTTGGGCAATTTTCTTTTCAGATAAGCAAGATATACCCTCAAGAATGTAAATAATGATACATTTTATCATAATCAAACAATGTAAAAGCAAATTTTTGATGTCATCTTTTCCCTTGAACTGTGCGCTCTGACAGAACCACGGCAAAATATCGTCTTTGACTCAGGACATTTGAATGATCATAACTTCCATTTAAATTGACATAATAACTTCATCTAAAAAGCAAAACTACTTATTTTTATCATAGCTATCAATTTCCTACCATATAAAATACATACAATAAGGTCTTAATTGATAGGTAAGTGCCCAACATTGGGGAGGTTGGGATAAGTGTCCAGAGATAATCTTACCAAAATAGTTTGCAGGGTCTGTCAAACATACTGCAGCCCCTTAGAAAAAGAAAATGAAAACACTTTCTAGATCATTTTTAACCATAGAACAGGTGGGAACCATTTATTTTTAGGTGCTCAATGATCTCCTCATAATAAAATGGTTCTAAACTTTTAGTTGAACTTTGATGGGGTCATAGGCAAAATTCCCTGCATTCAACCTTGTACAAAAAATAATCATTTTAAAGGTCTAGCCAAGCCTGTTAAAATGAGCCCTTGTTTGTAAAGATCCTCCAGTAAATAGTTTCAGAATAAGCTTGCAAAGAAAGGAGAGTTTAACACTACCCAGTTTCAGCTTTATCACAGTTTCACACCTCTCCTGCAGCAGACTCACACAGTGGAGGTATTTCAGTGCCTACATAGGGCTAACCAACCAAGAATAGTGTAGTCTTTTTGGCACTAGGTGGCTACACCTGGCTTCAAGATGGCAGACAATGATTTGGAGTTAGGGAGGGAGATTTGAAAATCACCCGGATTATTAATTATCACAAGTATTTCAAGTGCTTTGTGTATTGTGAATCTTTGGATATACATTGAGGGAAGTGTTGGTGGAATCAATGGAACTGACAGTAAGTACTTCTGTGAGAAATGGCCACTCTGCCAGATTGGCTGACCAAACAGACTACAACAAACACACTTGGTCTCTGAGGTTCCCTCAGAGTGTCTACGGAGTAGTCCAAGTAGGCACAGTCAGTGAGTCACAAAATTTTCAAATACACTAGATGTGTAAACTGATGTTATGGCTGGATAGATCTAATTGAAATAGATATCCAGTGAAAATTTCAAGTCAATATCTTGTTTAGGCCATCTTGTTTTTTTTTAAGATTTTTTTTGGCGTCCAATGGATTCCTTGCTGGAAAAGTGAGGCAAGCGAAAAAAATTCATTTAAAAAAAATTTTTGCCAAACATCACAAAGAGAAAACTTGTAGTCTAGAAAGTGATGCGAGCGAAATCCGTAGACGAGATTTTTAAAAAAAAAATAAATTTAAAAAAAAATATGGAGAGGAAATCTGTAGACCAACTTATTTTTTTTTGGTGTGGCCTAATGTCCAGAGTTCGTCCTAATCACTTTTCTTAGCCAGTCTTCATCCAGGTCCAGGAAGATATATTTCTTTTATAGCTAATTCCCTGATATAAGTCACACCCCCTATATAATCTGCACCATGTCTCTGAGATAAAGCTATAAGCTGCATTTGTGGCTTTTAAAGTTGGTAGTTTTGTACAGTTGGCACAGTTCTGTGGTACTGGATAACCCGCCTCCTGAGAAGGCTCCTTTAAGCTGGAGTAAGCCTCTGGTTTGTGTGAAAGTTGCAACTTATATGTGCGAATTTATGGCACTTGTATGAGGGGGGGGGGGTTGAACAGCTATCCTCAACCTTTTAAGGGCCACTAATCTTGCCACCAATGAAGTGCTACCAGCCCTTCATTTGCAGCATCATGCTGACCCACTGTGGGACTGTCTCAGACCCTTTAGAATGTACCTTTTGGCATCATACTTTTCAAAATTTTCTATCAGGGTAGGCTCCCAGGCCCCGTACCATTATTTCCACAAGTCTAAAATCAATGTACAATGTATTTAAGAGCCAAAGTGATATAGCCTGGTAGCAGGAAATTTACTCTAGACTCCGGGCTATAAACCCATCCTTAGAATTTTTCAAAAGCAAGGTGAAATCTGGCAGAAAATTTCTAATACTACATGGGGAAACTTCCTGGCAACACAGGCAAATTGGCGACTGGTAAAATGAACCTAAAATCCCTATTCCTACCTTCACTCCTCAACCTTGGTCTGGCACATGGTATCAGCCAGGAATTCCTGGTTTTTGGCAAATATTTCAGTTTTGGATTATATCAATTTCTTGGGAATATTTGACCAAAGTCATAGGCTTTCCTGGCTTTTACCGGACAGCAGGTGGCATCTCTGAGCCATGTCATGTATGCAGGAGTTCATTGTATTTGTCAGAATCATAAGATTTTTCTTTTGTATTTTCATGGACTTCAAATTCCATTTACAAAGTTGAGTCTAGGCAATAGTGATACATAAAATATTCTGCAATCAATAATACACACTATCATGTCCCTAAATGTTTTATTTCAATTCCTTTATTTATACGATGAATCCTTTAGAATTCCTTTATTCTCGCAGAGAAGGCTCCTTTAAAATTCCTTTATTTTTTTGGAAGGCTGGTAGGAGGCCTGAATTTGTGACTTTGAAATATGCTACATGGGTTAACTTTGTTGCACATCAACTAAGAAAGGTGCTAATACTAATAGGCTCATTGGAAAGCTAACAGTCTGAATTTTGAGATTCTTGATGTCACATTTAAGATTCTTGACAGTTAATTCATATTCTGGGGCCATTCTTCCTTGAATGTGTTAACAAACTTATTTTAGAGCCATTAATTATTCAAATTTTATCCTCCAAAAAAGCTCAAGTTTTACCTAAACTATTATTGTCTACAATGGATTAGACAGAAAGTTGACTGGCTGGTTTGCAAATGTCATAAAAAGAGATTTAGATGGGGCTGTCCTGGGCACCCAGTGGGTAGGGCTGGTACCAGGAAATGGAGCAAATGAGCCACTCACAGACAGTGGCGCCCCTAGCAAATTTTGATGCAACAGAGTGACATGGGAACGGCAGACAGTTTGAAATCCTCATACTAAGTCTAAGGCTAAGCCTAAGGAGTGGTCATTGTTTATCAATGGGGGGTGGGGGGAAGGTTCGCGTGGACACGCAAAAATCATTTACACCCCCCCCCCCCCCCACCAACGGCATTCAAAATTTTTCACGCCCCCCCCCCTTCCCCCAGAGGTACGGAGAATTTTCACACCCTCTTTGATCTATAGCAGGGCATAGGCTTTCTTGCTTAAAAGAGGGTCCCCCTCACGCTCAGGAGGGCTCAAAAGTCACAGACTGTGGCGAAAATCCAAATGAATCTAATGTAGCCTAGTTTCTGTAAGCAGGGGCGCTTAGTTACCACAGATGGCAAATGGATGTAAGCCAGTTAGGTAAGTATAGTCGTCGCCTGTAAGGGTGTAGAGTCACTTTTCTCCCCCTAGTTTCCCCTACTAAGATACAGGGGTTGATGGGTTTAAGGAGGGGGGCAACATTTTTTCAACCCCTTAACCAGAGGGGGGGGGGGCATTTATTCCAACCCCACTGAGGGGTGGCAAAATAAAAGCCAGTCTGTACTATAGGTTAAAAGGGTGCATTCGCACGAGATTTTTGGCTTCTCTGAGGGGGGGGGGTAAATTTCACCCTCGAGAGGAGGGAGGACAAATTTCTTCACGTGTCTGTGCACAAATCTACTGCCCCCTGATGTTAAAAAATGATAACTCCCTTATTTTTTCTGTTTCTGTTGTGGTTGGAACCAATCAGAGATCATTGAGATTACTTGTATAGGCTATAGCTCTCAGGGTTCAGAGTGATGACTGTCCAGTAGGCACGTTTCAATGCGGTCGGGTAATGGTCACAATAGTCTCACAGCAATCTTTAAGTGTATAGTAATGCCCCACCCACAATACCATTTTTTCAGCAGATCTGACCAGACCTGACAAGATCAGACCCAACAGTCCGAGGGAGTTTGGCATGCATAACTCTGTCAGGCTTAATTTGACCCAACTGTCTGGTCAGATCTGGAGTGGTTTTCCCAAAACAACTCAGATGTAGGGTAGGTCCTAGACCCAAGCAAACAAAACTCAAATTACAACAGTTGGTCTACCATCACGAGTGAGTACAGGGGAGGTGTACCATAGTGGGCTTGGGGTGGGGGTGTAACAAATTTTGACCCCTCCTGAGCAGTGGTGGGGGAGTTTTCACCCCTTAGAGAAGATGAGGCGTGAGGCATGCCCGAGACATTGGTACTGTGTATTGTGACCTAGGAGGTAAAGTGCATTCGTCAATTCTAATATCCAATAAAGAACAAACAGTAATATGGAACAGTAGGCCAGACCCTAGGTGCCAGCAGAGTTCCTTTCTCTCATATCTTTTTCTGCTAACTCGTTTACACCTTCCTTGCATCCTATTACAGGTCCATAATGAGTTTTGGCGGAGAAGCAGAGAGTAGTGGGGTGTTGGCGACATTCAAGTCGTTCGTGTCCGAGGATCAGCTGGAAGAGAAGAGAAGGTTGAGACAGGAAGAATGGGAGAAGGTGCGGAAGCCTGAAGATCCTGAAGGTAGGTCCCCACTCCTCCACGTTCCTTGATTATTATAGTACCTCATGTAGAAACTGCACCTTGTATATAAGGCGTATATGGTAGTGTTTTCTGGGTTGTTGTACTGGTCTATATATGAATACATATATGCACTCCAACTTGAGGCAATGTTTGTAAAGGGGACCGCAGATGGGTCCGACTGGGTAGGCCGATTGTGACGTCAGGGTCATCTGTGGGGGACATCCAATTTGGTCAATATCAAACATGTTTGGTGTTCCCAATTGGATCGGCCACCTTTCCCTATCTACCAACCGAACCGGACCCATCTTCAGTTGCCTTAAGGCTCAGCAAGGGGCTATCCTCGCTTATAAGATAGATTCAGGCCAGACTTCCCTTATAAACCTCATAATTCCCTTCCCATTGTCACAAAACAAATACATTAAAATTATGGACTGGTACCTTTAATAAATGAACATGATATATGCAGCCCTCAGAGCAGTGTCTGATTATTGTGTTTTTATTTCAACAGAGGCGCCAGAGCCTGAGTACGATGGAAGGTGTTTGTACGATAAACTCCAGGAACAAAAACTCAAAAAGGAGGAAGAAGTAGAAGCAAAACACAGGCTCAGTAAGTCACTGTATTAGCAACATGAAACATTTTATAACTGCATGAATGCTTTATTATAGTATACTGATCACAGACTGATGGCCTAGCTGCCCACACCAAGAAGCTTCAATAGATAGGAGGTGAAACTCAGAGCTTTACCTATGGACACAGTGTAACAGACCCCCCCCCCCTCTACCCCCCCTTCAAAGTAGGCTCCCTTTTGTGTTCAGTATTGAGTCCTATGCAGGATAAGGGGGTTTATAGAGATGTCAGGAATCTTTATCAGAATGATATCAAATGGAAACAAGGGGCCACCTATACCAAAAACTCCTGCTGAATCCAAAATTTGTGATCTTGATTCTCAAAATTTGACCAAAAGTACCTAAAAATGAGGTTTGATGATGAGAATATTTTAAAAATGTACAAAAGTTATATTGAAAATGATTTGAAATTTTTATAGATGCAACATGCTAATCAAAGTCAATTCCTCAATCTACAAATCCCAATGTCTGCCTATCCCAACCTGACAAGTACTCTACCTGTGTATGGCTCTGCCTCTCCAACATACTGCCTATCCCTTAGTCTACCTATCACTCATACTACATGTACCTATCCCTTGAAACATCTAGAGTTATTTAGGTTTTCCCTCAAATGGCTTAAAGGATTAAAGTTTAGCCCTCACCTTTGTACCTAATTTTCTCTGTACATTCTTACCATTAGTCTACCTATCCTCAATCTGCCTATCATTTACTTTACCTATCCCTCATGGTGACTATCCCACAACTCTTCACATCCCTCATGTTTGACTGGCACATCTGTGATATTACCTAGCACCAATGTACCTTTTGAATATGCTCACTTCACAAGGTACTCTCTATGCCTATCTCTTAAACTGTTTATTACACATGCTACCTATCCTCCTTGCTACCCATCCTCTTCAATACCTATCACTCATGTTCAGCTGGGATAGCTCACAACCAACCTTCATTTTGATCTCTTAGTCAACCTCCCCCCCTAAGGAACAAATTTAACATTCTACCTCACGCATACATCTACCTATCACTCATGCTATATATATATAGCCTTCAGGCTACCTATCCTTCAGGCTACCTATCCTTCATGGTATAGAGCCCTCAGTGTATTACCTTAAAAAATGTTTTGTTGTCAAGTGGGATAGCATGAATGATATGCAGCATGGAGGATAGGAAGAGGGGAATAAACAACAGACATGTAGGATAGGAAGTTAGCTAGTCTAATGAAAGCCATGGTGAGGCATTTAAGAAAAGCATGATAATTCAATGGGCTGAGGGATATGTAAGGTAAACATGAGTGATATGCAGACTTGAGGATAGGTACAATGAGCAACAGGTATATTTCACAAGGCATAGACTATAAGAGCTATTATAAAGGTAGAAAGAATAGAATACAATGTGAGAGATTCATAGATAGCTGGTTAGGTAGACTGAAGGCTATATACCATGAAGGATAGGCACCCTGAAGGATAGGTAACCTCAAGGATATATAACATGAGTGATCAGTAGATGTATGCTTGAGGTAGGCTGTTGGATTTGTTCTTCAGGGGATAGGTTGACTAAGAGATCATAATAAAGGTTGGATGTGAGCTATCCCAGCTGATCAAGCTGTGATAGATAGGAAAGCTATAAAGTGAGCTTGAGGGATAGGTATTGAAAAGGATGGGTAGCAAGGAGGATAGATAATAAACAGTTTAAGAGATATGCACAGAGGGTACCTTGTAAGGTGAGCATATTCAAAAGATACATTGGTGCTAGGTAATATCACAGATGTGCCAGTCAAATATGACAGATGTGCAGAGTTGGGGGATAGTCACCATGAGGGATAGGTAAAGTGATAGGCAGATTGAGGATAGGTAGACTAATGGTAAGAATGTACAGAGAAAATTAGGTACAAAGGTGAGGGGTAAACTTTAATCCTTTAAGCCATTTGAGGGAAAACCTAATTAAACTCTAGATGTTTCAAGGGATAGGTAGTATGAGTGATAGGCAGACTAAGGGATAGGCAGTATGTTGGAGAGGCAGAGCCATATGCAGGCAGAGTACTTGTCAGGTTGGGATAGGCAAACGTTGGGATATGTAGATTCAGGTACTGGATTTGATTAGCATGTTGCATCTATAAAAAGTTCAAATCATTTTCAATATAACTTTTGTACATTTTTCAAATATTCTCATCATCAAACCTCATTTTTAGGCACCTTTGGCCAAATTTTGAGAATCAATACCACAAATCTTGGATTCAGCAGGAGTTTTTGGTATAGGTGGCCCCTTGTTTCCATTTGATATCACTCTGATAAAGATTCCTGACATCTCCATAAACCCCCTTATCTTACATAGGACTCAGTACTGAACACAAAAAGTAGCCTACTTTTAAGGGGGGGTAGAGGGGGATGGCTTGCACTATAGGACTCTATGGAGTAACATATCCTAGGGAACCTATACTATTCTTGCCCACACTACCTAGTTTCACTAGGGTTGACCAGTATTGTAGTGATATAAAACTGCTTCAAAAAATATTGGGGGATATCTCTTTCTTGGATTTAAGCTCCCTGGTGTCTGTACATAAAAGATCCCTGTCTGTTCTATATGCTTTTATCATCTCTGTATTGAACTACGGGAAGGAAATTCACCTTTGGATAGATCCCCCTTTTTTTCCTTTTTTTTTAAGTTTTATCCAAAAAAGAAATTAAACAGAAATAATGACAACTATTTGATATTGTGTCCGCAGGTAACCAAGTAACAGGCATAGACGAAGGAGAAGCAGAGTTCTTGGATTTTGTCAGTCAACGAAGATCAGAGTTAACCAAGGCCAGAGATGATGAAAATGAAGCAGTGCTGCAAGAGTATAGGGTGAGCATAGCTTTAATGCAAAGAAGCAGTTCGTTTGGACATTGCTCCTTTAGGCCACACCAAAAAAATAAGTTGGTCTACGGATCGCCCTCTCCACATTTTCGGAAATACAATTATTTTTTTCTTTGAAAAAAATCGTGTCTACGGATTTCGCTCGCTTCAGTTTCTACAAGTTTTCTCTTTGTGATGTTTGGCAAAATTAAAAAAAAAAAATAGTTTTGGCTAAGCTGGCCCCTGTGGCTTTGTAAATGTTACATGTACTCTATGTTATAAAGCCACCGTAAACTATTGATTATAAGGCCATCTCGTGTATATGGCGCACTCTGAGTTCATGCCTACAACTAAAGTATAAGGCACACCTGGAAATATATATTGGATAATTTAGACACTGCTCTATAATATAAAAAACCTCGCCTCCAAGACTCCAAGTTCAGGAAAACCCTAGAAGGCACACCTAGAGTCACTCACACGTATGGATGTCTCATACACAATGGTGTATGGTATAGTAAGTACTAAAGGATTTAGCAATGTCGACAAAGGGAACACACTAGAGATAAAACTCTAGGGGTATATAAGTGATAGCTAAACTTAGTGGGAAGTGTTCACAAATGCCCTGTGGTCAGTTCCATGACCCCCAGGGTCCACTTTCCACTTTATTAATGAGAACTGCAAATCTATAACGGAAAAAAAGAGGGGTGATTTCAGTGTAGGTTAGGCTGCTTATAAATGACTGTTTCAATGGGATATTTAAAGTTGATGGTGACTGATGGCAAGATAGCTCCTATCTTTGGGTTAAATCTGGTGGTATCTGATGTTAACAAGATAGCACCTATCTTTGAGTATTACGAATCCCAGTAGGGGCGCCGCTAAATTCTCCGGTCTTGATTATGACACAGCACATACATGTATAACCTATGAATCAATATGTTACGGGATGCAGTGGTGACTGTATAACCTATGAATCAATATATTACAGGATGCAGTGGTGACTGTATAACCTATGAATCAATATGTTACAGGATGCAGTGGTGACTGTATAACCTATGAATCAATATGTTACAGGATGCAGTGGTGACTGTATAACCTATGAATCAATATGTTACAGGATGCAGTGGTGACTGTATAACCTATGAATCAATATGTTACAGGATGCAGTGGTGACTGTATAACCTATGAATCAATATGTTACAGGATGCAGTGGTGACTGTATAACCTATGAATCAATATGTTACAGGATGCAGTGGTGACTGTATAACCTATGAATCAATATGTTGCAGGATGCAGTGGTGACTGTATAACCTATGAATCAATATGTTACAGGATGCAGTGGTGACTGTATAACCTATGCATCAATATGTTACAGGATGCAGTGGTGACTGTATAACCTATGAATCAATATGTTACAGGATGCAGTGGTGACTGTATAACCTATGTCTATGAATCAATATGTTACAGGATGCAGTGGTGACTGTATAACCTATGAATCAATATGTTACAGGATGCAGTGGTGACTGTATAACCTATGTCTATGAATCAATATGTTACAGGATGCAGTGGTGACTGTATAACCTATGAATCAATATGTTACAGGATGCAGTGGTGACTGTATAACCTATGTCTATGAATCAATATGTTACAGGATGCAGTGGTGACTGTATAACCTATGAATCAATATGTTACAGGATGCAGTGGTGACTGTATAACCTATGAATCAATATGTTACAGGATGCAGTGGTGACTATAACCTATGAATCAATATGTTACAGGATGCAGTGGTGACTGTATAACCTATGAATCAATATGTTACAGGATGCAGTGGTGACTGTATAACCTATGAATCAATATGTTACAGGATGCAGTGGTGACTGTATAACCTATGAATCAATATGTTACAGGATGCAGTGGTGACTGTATAACCTATGAATCAATATGTTACGGGATGCAGTGGTGACTGTATAACCTATGAATCAATATGTTACGGGATGCAGTGGTGACTGTATAACCTATGAATCAATATGTTACAGGATGCAGTGGTGACTGTATAACCTATGAATCAATATGTTACAGGATGCAGTGGTGACTGTATAACCTATGAATCAATATGTTACAGGATGCAGTGGTGACTCGTGCAGAGCCGTCCACAAAGGGAGAAAAGAAACCAGCTGCAAGACCTCAAGCACCAAAATCCAAATCACAACTTTCACTGTTAGCAGGCGCAGTCAAAAGAAAAAGGTAAGGACGCTTTAGATTTGAACCAATACTGTCCAGCTATAATCAAAATTGACCAATTATGGTTTATATTTATTGCATCAAACTTCATGTTTGCATATCTTTATGGTGCACCAAAGCAGCACCGGTGTGCAATTAAATGACACACTACATTGGTCTATTATGCCAATACTTTGAAATCCAAAGTCTACTTTTTCTTCTGGCACAGTGAGTTTCCTTTTTGTTAGCGCGGCGACTAGTGAGTACTACTCGTGAGATGAGTAGACTAGTGTATGGTTCACAGTCGCCACGGTGTAAGGGATAGGGAGGCCTTGCAGTCTATTTTTGTTTGTGGCTCCTCTTCTATGGACTATTCCTGCTCACTATTCTAATGTAATAATAACAGTGTGTGTACTTTACTTATCAGTGAAGGAATTTTCAGAATATATCTCATACTTTTGATTTTATTCACAGATAAGACATTTCATCATTTGGAGCTCTATGGCAGATTAGCATTAGAGCATTTAAGATTCAGAAATGCATCCCTGTAGCCTTTGTTTTAGAATTGTTCGTTTTGAAACTACTATATATATGTAGTACAGGTTTTATCTCAGTGGGTTATGGTACAATTGGATCATATTTTCTGTATTTGAACAAAGTATTCACTGTCAAAGATCTCTATGGAGAAATCAGTGCTAAAGTGTGTGTTGCCATATGTGCATTTTTGTAAATCAGAGGAGGTTGAAGTGTAAGGCCACCTTGTGGAACTGCTACATTCTTTTCTGTGTAAAATTTCTAATTTACATTGAAATAATGCTTTCTCAGAATATGTATCTACTATTGGTGATGAAAGATTAATTTGATTACTCCTTTCATTATATAAACGATTTTGTGGAACACTGAAAAGATGTATGTACTTACACTGTGCGGGTCCCCCTCTACAGAGAGGTGGAGTGATCTGGCCGGTTTGCTGACCACTGGCCCGTGACGAGGTACAGACTATTACAAGTGATTGGCAGTTGGGTGTGTGTGTGTGTGAGGGGGGGCGGGGAGGCAGAGCAGGCTCCTGGCAATCCTAGACAGTGTACACTCATAATGACACACCTGTTGACTATGGCATTGAACATTGAATAAGACAGGTCCCTGTGGCAGCTGAGTGAGGTGCATGCAGAATGGACAGTCTACAGACTATTAGTACTTAGCTGCAGTGGGTAGTTCAGGTTGAATTTGTGCTATATACTACCAAAAGCCCAGATGATAGTATGCCCTATCTGTCTCACCAACTGAAACTAGACACAAGATTACAAGTCGCCGCGCCATGTCTCACAGAACTATTCTCTACTATTGTATTAAAATCTACAACACTATGGTTTTATTTTGTATGGCTTACCTCCTACTATTATCCTGTTTTCTCATCCCTACAGTACAGACCCCAGCACAGACGCAGATACGAAAAAGAGGAAAGCAGATGATGATGAAAAGGGTAAGTTGAATCAAGATTTGAAATTACATGTCGGGAAATTGAAATCATATTCTAATTTTGCACTTTTGTGTTTCCTACAAGGTTGAGTATCTATAGGATACTAACCATCATTGGTAAAATAAGGAAACCCTATTCCTAGATTGCTTTTTATATCAGAAGATGCTACAATAAAAGAAATCTCTCTTTTACACCATGTTTGGCTGAAATCTCTGCTTTGTCCAAGATTTGTTTATCCCATTTCTAGTGTGTAATACTTTCTTCTTCGTAATGTTTGACAAATTATTACATTGCTTCCAGATATCTTTTTGGTGAGACTTTTTATTTTTGCTCAAATTCAAAAGCTGTGAAAGGTAACTCAAAATCCACTTTCCTTTGTGCCTTTAGATGAGAGCACAAAAACCGACTCCCCCGATGGTGTAGACCCCAAGTTAGCACGGATCGTCGCGGTGTTACCCGGCTTGGGTGCCTACTCCAACAGCTCGGATTCAGAAAGCTCCAGCTCTGACTCAGACATAGAACAGGAGCAACACAAACACAGGAACTCAAAACAATGTAGCCAACAAGGTCATAGCCACTAACGACTGGTGGTCATTCAAAATGGCTGCTAATACTAATCAGAGAGATTTAAAATGGCCGCCCTGGAAAATCATAGGATTCCAAAATGCGACTAAGCGGTGATTAAGAGGTGGCCACTGCAAGCGACTAACTGAATCAGGATGGCTGCCGGAAGATATACAGAGACTTTAGATGACCGCATATTGTAAGACGGATATCTGACTGGCTCTCCTTTGAAGATAGGGGATTCAGACATCTCCATTAGAAACTTAGGAAATCTAAATGGTTTCTAGTAGGGACAGAGTCAGATTTGAAAGATTTCCTGATGCCCAAAAGAGGGATTTTATTTCAGGTCTGGAGTAATAGGTGTGCTAGGTGTTCCTGCTCGCCAGGTTGTTTGCAGTGCTTGAAGCTCAATATTTCTCTTTTAAGGACATTGTAAAATCTTTATTTGAGTCAACAGTACTCAGTTGAAAGAATATGGCGAAAATTGGCACTGCCGGGTAACAAATTTTTCAAATGAAATTTAATTTTCTCCAATGCCCTAAAATATTATTGACAAGCCATACTTTAAGGAGACAGTGTTGCACTGAAAAAAAGAAAGCGAAGTTATTAAAGTGGTATCCAACATACATGTAATATTGCAAGTCTCAAAGAGTCTTCATCTGAGTAAAAATTATTCCTTCGTAATCACCCTTTACGGCTTAAAACATGGTATGCGTGATCTGCCTTAATAAATCCTTGTTTGTCTAAAATTAATGCATGGTTGTACATGCAAGTGACATGAAGTAGCCATTTGTTTCAAATTTTAAAAGAATTTTACCTCGGGAATACCTCGGGTATTTCCGGAACCGATGAGATACGACCGAAGCCGGTCACGTGACGACAGACGGTTTCAAAACTTCCAGGTGATTTTTGGTTGTTTTTTCGTACTTTTCTGCCCTCTTTTCGGGCAGTTTTTGCCCCATTTTAAGGGTTATTGTTCTTGTTTTACTTCTAGCCAGGGTTACGCCGTTGGGGTACCCATTTAGCGCTAGAAAATAAAGTTTTTCTCTCAAAGACGGTCGTCGTGTCGGCGGGCCGTAGAGAGAATTTACATTTTTACAACTTCCTGGAGGAATTCCGCTGGAATTCTCTCGTTACAGGAACCTTGCAGGGGCTCTTGAGCATTCCCTGATGTTTGGCACTCTGTTTGCCTTCAGTTTGCCCCTTTTTCGGGCAGTTTTTGTCGATACCGATCGAAAAATTGTCCGTTGGGGCTCGCCGAGCACCAGCGCTGTTGTACCTGCGTACTTAGAGTAGGACAACTCGGGAGCTACCTAGAGTACACCTCTAAGTACATAGCGCTCGGCGAGTTTCGCCGTTGCATTACCGCTAAGCGGGTCTGCTCCAGGTACATGTTTCTAGTCCTGCTCTAAGTACATATCGCGCGGCGAGTTCGCCGCTGCATTACTGCAAAGCGGGTCTGCTCCAGGTACATGGTCTAGTCCTGCTCTAAGGACATACCGCTCGGCGAAGATTCGCCTTTGTGTTACTGCTAAGGGGGTCTACTCCAGGTACATGTTTCTAGTCCTGCTCTAAGTACATACTATAATCTTTTATTTCTGGTCTTTTTCCAGGATGGCAAGTACATCTCAGTCCAGTCCCACTGCTGTGGAGAAGGGAAAGAAATCACATAAGAACTCTGGTTCAAGTTCCAGCTCTGCTAGATCTTCATCTAGGCATTCTAAGGATAAGGGTGCTGAGAAAGACACTGTGAGTTCAGTAAACTCTGAGAAGGAGCCTGAAGTTCAAACTACTGAGACTCCCAGTGCTCCTGTGCTGTTGGTCCAGCAGCCACCTCAAAGATGGGCTCCTCCTATGCCCTACTACCAGCAGGGTTATGATTACTATCAGGACCCTTATCAGCCGATGGATTATGCCTATGGTATGGATCACATGGCCTACCAGTGTGAACCAGTAGAGGAGGAAGGTCAGGGTTATGTGGTACTAGGCCCACATGGACAGGCACATGCTATGTCAGTAGTGGATGATGAGGAGGAAGTGGCTTCTGTGCAAGGTGATTTTGAGGCACAGTCGTCAAAGGCTAAGCCACCTCCAATAGACCATCTCAAGGGGCTAACTGGAAGCCTAGCTGAGAGTATCCAGTCCTACAGACGGGAAAAAGCGGAACTAACCAAGGAAGGCCCCACCGTACATGAAGCCCTCTCCGATGCCATCAATTCCTATTTTGAAGAGACTTACATTGCCCAGGACTTAGAGAAAGCGGCTAAAGAATTTCCTAGGCCTTCAAATGTGCAGAGACTGGTAGCACCTAAGTTAGAGGAAGCAATTTTCAACTCTGAGGCACTTTCCAAGAATGCGGCAGTGCGTATGCTGGATGTATCTCTTCAGACCCTGCAGAAAGGGGTGGTCTCGGCCATTGCAGCTATGGCACCGTTAGGCTCGATGATGTTGGAGAAAGGGCCTGTGGACCAACAACTGGATGCCTTTGGAAGGGATTTCAATAAGGCAACCAGACTACTGGTCAATGTGTGCAATGGGCTATCGGTAAAGAGGAGGGACTTGCTAAAGCCTTTCCTTGCTAAGCCCTATGCTAAGGCGCTCACTAAGACCAACATTGATGGGGACCCACAATGGCTTTTTGGGGGCAACCTGGAGGCTCGTATTAAACAAGCTGAGGAGGACAAGAAGATCTCAGACAAGGTTCTAGCGTCCAAACGCCCAGGGCCTCAGGATTCTCATTCCCAGTCTAAGAGGCAGAAGGTCATGGGCACAGCACCTGCTCAAGCCTGGGGACCTAGGCACCCTTATGGACAGAACCACTACTATGTCCAGGGCCCTAGGGGCCGCTACCCTGCTCCGCGCCATCAATACGCTCAGTCGAGATTTCAAGTGGCTCATGGCTACAGGCAGACTTACTCTCAGAATTACCAGACTCAAGGCCAAGGTTACCGCTTCAAAGCACCTCGTCCGCAAGGCCAAGGTCAGCAGCAGCAAGCCCAACAGGGTTTTTCCAAGAAGGGGCCCAAGTAGGGCAGGTGAGTCCCTTCCCACTACATAACACTGTCCAATCTTTTCAAGGGGGTAACATTCTGAAGTGTGCTGATGCTTGGTTTAAACTCACCAAGGACCCTTGGATCTTAGCCATGTCTCAGGGTGTCACCATTGACTTTAATGCCTTACCATCCCAGAACTGGGTGCCTCCTCCATATAAACTTGATCCGGTAGAGGTGGCTTTCATGGATAAGGAAGTAGATAAAATGGTAGCTAAGGGTATTATTGAGTTTACAGTACATGAACAGGGTGAATTCATCTCCAATGTTTTCCTGCGTCCCAAGCCCAATGGGGATTACAGGCTTATATTGGATTTGACAGATATGAACAAGCAGGTCATGTATGAGCATTTTAAGATGGCCTCCCTACAAACTGCTGTGGACCTTGTCACCCCTAATTGTTTTATGGGGAGTGTAGATTTAAAGGATGCCTATTACTCTATTCCTGTACGAGAAGATTATCGTAAATTTCTGAAGTTCAGGTGGAATGGGGCCCTCTACCAGTTTGTAGGGATGCCAAACGGTCTTTCATGTGCACCAAGAGTATTCACTAAGTTGCTCACTCCCCCCTTCGCAAAGCTAAGGGAGGAGGGACACATCTGTTTCCCCTACATTGACGATTCTTTTATTATGCATGAGTCAAAAGAAGGTTGTGAGCAATCTATCAGAAGAGTGTGTGAAACCCTGGATGGGTTAGGCTTTGTAATTCACCCAGATAAGTCAGCCTTTGTAGCCTCGCAAAGGGTGATCTTCTTGGGTTTTTGGATTGACTCTGTGGATATGTCTATATATCCAACTCAGGAGAAGGTAGACAAATTCATGTCAGATTCCTACTTGCTGCTGGGGAAAGTCAAGCCAAAAATCAGGGAGGTTGCATCTCTCATAGGTCTTATGGTAGCTTACTCGGCAGGAGTTCAATATGGGCCTGCACATATTAAAGGACTTGAGAAATGCAAGAATGAGTGGTTAGCCTACCGAAAAGGGAATTTTGATGCAAAAATGGTACTTTCCAAGGATGCTATACAGGACATACTATGGTGGCAAGCCAGCATACCAACTGCTAAGAAGGCACTGGATGTAGGTCCACCAGAGTTTGAATTGTATACGGATGCATCGGAAGACGGCTGGGGTGCACACAGGGGGAACGTCAGAACTAATGGCAGATGGCTTCCCTCTTAGGTGGACTTCCACACCAACATCCACGAGACCATGGCAATAGAATATGGGCTAAAATCGTTGTGTAAAGTGAGAGGGGCTCATATTAGGGTCATGACAGATAATACCACGGCACTTGCATATGTGAGACATATGGGAGGGCTTCAGTCTCCAATGTGTAATCTGGTATCAAGAAACATCTGGAACTGGTGTGAGTCTAGAGGGATCTGGTTGACAGCGGCTCATGTGCCGGGAGTGGATAATGTCATCGCTGATCATGAGTCACGCCATTTCCAAGATGAGACTGAGTGGGAGATAAATGACTCTATTTTTGAAATCATTTGTGAAAGGTTTGGGAGGCCTCAGGTGGACATGTTCGCCTCTAGAACAAATTGTAAAGTTCAATGTTTTGTGTCACGTAGGCCAGAACCAGAAGCATGGAAAGTTGACTCTTTCTCATTCACATGGCCTAATAAGCTCTTATATTGTTTTCCTCCGTTCAGCATTGCAGGCCGAGTGCTTCAACGCATTTTGAGGGCAGGGGCAAGGGCAATCCTCGTGATGCCGGATCGGGAGAGTCAACCCTGGAAGGCAAAAGCCCACAAGTATGCGGTGGACTACGTATGGTTCCGCAAGAGAAAGAACAACCTACTACCTCATGGGGCCCCTTCAAGCCTACAGTTCATAGGAAGTCTACCAATTATAGCTTTCCTTTTCTGAGGCGACGCCTCCAAAAGGAAGGGTATGACAAGGCTTCCATTGACCTTATGATAAAAGCTTGGAGACCATCTACAAGGAAACTTTATACGACTTACATAAACAAATGGATAGTTTTCTGTGTTGAACGGGGTTATAACTGGATGAAGGGCACTATGCCACAAGTGTGTAAATTTATGAGAACTTTGTATGACTCGGGAGTAGGTCACGGAGTTATGAATGTGGCACGATGTGCTTTGGGAACCCTGTTACCACACGTAGATGGGGCGCCTATTGGGCAACATCCAAACATTTGCCATATGGTGAAGGGCACATACGAAGATAGACCTAGTGGACCAAGGTATGACACGTTTTGGGACGTTACAAAGGTATTCAAGTTGTTCAAAAGTTGGGGGGATAACAGTTCTTTGTCACTTAAGAAGTTATCATTGAAACTAGCTGTCTTAATTTTGCTTGTCACATCTCAAAGAGGGCAGACAATCTTAGCGTTAAGGACAGATGAACTGTCTTGGGAAGACAGGAATGCTGTCTTCAGACTCAGTACTCTGTTAAAGTCTAACAGAGTGGGTGACCCTTTAAACACTGTGGTCTTGAGACCCTACATACTAAATGAAAAGCTCTGTGTGGTCAGCACCCTCAAGGCATATCTCACTAGGAGGCAAAAGGTCCGGGAAAAGTCTGAACAACTTAGGAGGAAGCTGAACCTTCCACCTCTTAAAAATCCACTGCAGCTCCTTATGAGTTACATTTCGCCTCATGACGGAATCAGTAGGGATACCCTGGCCAGGTGGACCATTGCCACTCTAGACATGGCTGAGATTGACACTTCACGTTGGAAGGCCCACTCTACTCGTGGGGCTTCAGCTTCAGCTTCCACCAAGGTAGGATCCTGCTTGAATGCCGTAATGCGCCTGGCAGGGTGGAAGTCAGCTGACTCATATCGGAAATTCTACAACAAGCCCATCGAGGTGGATACAGAGCATGTAGCTACAAACTTGCTGAGACTAGCAGATTAGTTTTCTTGAACGTTCAAATGTATAGGTTATCTGGTGTATGAATTGCATTGGTTGGTTATTTGACTACTCCAGATTACTAGTGTATTGTGCTTTAACCAAGTTGGTTATGATAAAGGTCAGAAAATTAAAGGTGTTGAATTGATTCTGTTTTGGTCTTGGTCAATTATTAAATTGATAATAATTGAGAATTATTGATAATAGCCAAAAATCTTTATGACTAGAAAAACACATTGGCTTTCAACATCTCATTGGTTCCGGAAATACCCGAGGTATTCCCGAGGTAAAATTTTGGAATTTTGGGAAACTTACCGTAGGGTACCGGAGGGAAGTTGAAGTAAAACTTCTTATTTTACCGAGGGAATACGGGGTATTGGAGGAACAGATGCCCTTCCCACCCTACCCGTATTCTTTCGAGGTTATTATTATTATATAAAAAATTGAAATGTCTAATCTGGTTTGTTTTCCAGAAACTTGTGTGTGTTTTTCTACTCATAAGATTTTAGGTTTTCAAGTCTGTCGTCACGTGACCGGCTTCGGTCGTATCTCATCTGTTCCTCCAATACCCCGTATTCCCTCGGTAAAATAAGAAGTTTTACTTCAACTTCCCTCCGGTACCCTATGGTAAGTTTCCCAAAATTCCAAAATATATGCCTAGAGTGGTGAAAATTTTAAATGATATTCTTGAGAATCATAAATATGTGCACAATGTTTTACACTGTACAAGTAAGTAATATATGTCATTAATAAACCTTGTTGGTACCAGGAGAACCATTACAGATGGACAAATGAGGTGTGGGAGTGAATGAACTTAATATGATAAAGGTATATGACTCTTTGACTCACTAAATTATCAACAATAAGTATTTAGTGAATAAAACCAAATGTCCTTAAAGCTAAAATGTGCTGTCATATGGGAGCCAAACCATACATAGCCAGCTGCGGGGGGGGGGTGTTTGGTGGATTTTCACAATCCAGTATCTTTCTTTATTTCTGACCTGAAAACCAATATGCTGAAAAAATTATTTATTTGGCAAAAACAATCATGTAATCCCACATGTAGTAACCTACCTACTTGGGATACCTCAACTGGCTACAAAATTGAGATGAGACGCATAAATTAGCAATACAGTTTATTCATTTTGACTATTAATGAAATTATAGAATACATGGTCTTTTACCAGCTGCGTGAGGATGGCATCTTAGGGTGAGATGTGTATTTCACAACTTTGTTTAAATTGTATTGCAGTGAAGTGCCCTCTGTGCGTCCAGATTCATAACATGTCATACCTTTTAGTTTTGCATTGTTACGGGCAGCAATCTCAAGTTTTACAAGATAAGTGTCAGCCTTTTAGCAGATATTCTTGAGCAGCCACACAAGGCAGATACTCGTACGTTCACACGGATTATCCTATCTGCATGTCTGATGGCATCTATATCTAATAGAGCCTATTCAGGCAGCAGTGTCACCATAGTCCATTAAATAGTCTGCCCCTGTCATCTGGTCAGACGCACGGGAACCAACAAGGAAGAGGACCAACTCAGCCACCTGTGAAACAAAATTTCACCAATGTATTTTAATCGTGAGAAATCATGCAAACTATATCTACTATGCATTAATTTGACTACTACAGTGAGTGAGTTTTGAATGTATTGTTGGATCTATGAAAGTCTTACTCAAATAAAAACTAAGATTGATAAGAATAACGAAGGAACACACCTTTAGAACAATAAGAGATGATTGATTTGAAACTAGGTTCCATACACACTACAGTAATTCACAACAAGATTGACATATTACCTGATCTGGGGAGATTAATTTATGCGTTGATAACCCCTTCAGTATCTCCTCCTAAAATACAAAATGTCACATGATCAAAAGTTTAAAAAATACTTCTACATGTAGTTAGAGTTAGATACACTGTGAAAGGCATAATATCTTTCTGAACACACCCTAATACCCAGCATGGATCTCTACTACACCTTAAATAATCGGCCAAAGAAGGATTTCCTTCAACTCAGGGTGCACCCGATACGCGAGTTGCACTTTATACTTATAGTTATTCACAGCGTATTATGGTAGATTACATCAATTTCCTGGAAGAAATCAGCTTAAGGTAGACCAGGTGCAGTGATAAAAGAATACCATCCTTATATATTGCACCTACCAGGGTACATTAATCACACATCCAGTGTCCATTTCTATACAGATAGTTGATGATTATGAGTAAACAATTATCCTAGGCTTAGCTTACCTCAAATTCAGCTCTGCCCATATTGGAATCTTCAGCGAAATAGTCGAAAAACTTTTCTGCCACTGTAGGGAGAAAGAGTAAAGTATACATATGTCACAAGATAATATAACTGACTTGGGCTTCCCTAGGCCACTTAAAGCTGGTATAAAAGCTAATATAGTGTGGTCTGATATGTATTTCAAAGGAATATATACCCCTTCCCAAGTCATAGGGTGCCACTTATTATGGCATGATATGGCTCATTATGTGCACATCATTGGACTTTAGTTTCAGCTGGTCTATCTTTAGTGGGAAGGGAAACCACTTGGTTAATTAGTTCTGGTCAAAGCCTCATGGCGGCAGCACTGAGTGGTGTCTGCTCTGCTGCAAGCATCCAAATTGAATTCACTACCATTGTGAAATACTCTGCTTTATGGCTTCAGATTGAGCCACTGTGCTGGTACAATCAAGACTGCTTGTTGACATGAATAAAATGCTGGAAACATTTTATTTCTACACACATATATGCTCGAATTTGTCATGGTTAGAATGCACTGAATAGATTGAGATTTTGGCAGGACACTTTCACAAGTGGGTGATGATAGATATGCAGAAATTGGAAAGTCTATGTATTTCAGAGCTTGTCCCAGCTTTAAAAGGGTCTTTCTCCTCTTTCCTATCCCCTCAGATGTGTGTGGTGCACATATGTGCGGGCACCGACACATTCCTCTGTGAAATTGTGTAATGTAGTTCTCCATGAACATGACCTTAGCTGTCGAAATGGCGTTAAACATCTGTTACTCACTATGACGTGTCAACCATAGACAATTGAGCTCTAGACACCATCTTGGTCAAGAGAAAGATAAACTTTCATGTGTGGCAATTGGGCAGATGCAGTATTGCTGATTAACAAAATGTTTTACCATCTTTAACTTAGGAAATAGATATAAATAGCTTATTCAAATTCATCCTTACAGGGTGTATCCACCAGGCCTGGACAAACTGCATTGCAAGTGATTCCATGTTTTGCCGTCTCAAGGGCAACACCCTGTCCAAAGTAATAAAGATGGATAAAGGTTGGAAACAACTGTCTTGGATTCTACTAACATGAAAAGGATGTTGCGTTTACACATCTCTCTGTTCCTTCAGGAATGCGAGAACTAGTCCTCCCCCCCTCTCCCCCAATTCAAAATGGTATGTTATGTAGACAATGTTGCTGGGGTTAATTCCACATGGCATAAACCATTTTTGAAGTTCTATAATGTTTGCCAAACAGTTTCTTTAAACGTAAAATGAGTGAGAACATGTACTCAAAAAGCATGTTTTTGCAAACGTTATTCAACAAACTGAATGTTGAAAAACGTTTGGTTTTTTTTTTCAATGTAATAAAACGTTGTTTTTTTTTACACAAACCTAATTAAAACGTTTACATGTGGTACATGGCCAATGAGCAACTGATGGATATCCAACAGAAACCTGCCATAATATTAAAATAAAACAAGTATCGTTCTTCTGCAAGGAAGCATACCTATGGGTACATAAAACAATCTACTGCTGTAAACCATTTCTTAATACTTTAGAATATGAAAATCTATTCTAACAGCGCCCACCTTAGTGAGACCTATGAGTCCATGTTTGCTTGCTGTGTATGCTGTGACTTTTGCAGTCGCCACCTTGCTATTGGTAGATGCCATGTTAACAATTCGCCCCCACCCTGTAGAAAAAGACTGTCTATTACAGAAAGCTTTCACTGGTTGACCAATTGTTATCTCAAGACACCATAGAACTATGATACACCATTTTATTATTCCATAAATTCTAACATATTATTGTATTAATCAAAGAATATCTATGAAATTAATACATAGGTTGGTTCTAAGAGCTATAAGAGTGCTCAAACTTTACATAAGAGCGTTCATGCCCCACTGCACACCAGCCACAGTCAGTTAGACAGAGTTTATGACATCAAAGGCTCCGACCTAATGGTTCACTGCACAATATAATAAGAATAAGGGTCTCAGTGTGCGACCTCATGGTCCAATGCACAAATTAATAACTTGTAAGTGAATGCAACCGGCCGTCACGGGTGCCTGAGCACCGCTGACACCGTCATGAGTGTCTGAGCACCCTAATGACTGAACAATGGGTTACATAAGCACGACGCCATAACCTTCCGGTCGCTCTAGCGTCGCTCCTGAGCGAGCTAGGTCAAATATCAAAGCATTTATGGAAAGCCCATAATTAGACGGTCAAAATGAGCCCAAGATCAAGGCGGAACTCCCATTATTATGGAAGTTATGCCATAGAGACTGAAAGGAGCTCCGAGTTCCCTACAGACAAACCGGCGGGAGTTACGCGCCTATCCAGCGGGCATTATAAACTTGACATATTCAACTCCGCGCATGCGCAAAATGGCAGTTATAAACGCATAAACGACCGAGATATGAGGGTCTGAAGTTGCAGAACCGACCAAGACAATGGGGGACACAGCGGCGCCCATGGGGGTCCTTTGTCCCCCTGTGACACATGAAAGACTCCCCTCAAACAATTGTAGAGTTAGGCAGATGCTGCTGGCTCCAGTCAGTCTGGAGGTGCTTTTCCAAGATTTGCTACAAATAGCCTGTCTGCACCTCCAGGAGGACAGAACACCAAGAACCACTCCAGAGGTAACATCTCCAGTCATCTCCTGCTACCTGCTATACCACTGCACTATGGTGAAACTATGCTAGACAGGCATGGGTTTCCATCATTAGTGGCCAGAGGCTATCTTCCCCAAGACATCCACCAGAGGGTAAAGTTATTCATTATTACATTATTCCTCTAAGCAGCAGGCCAGGAGCTAGGTGTGGGAACCCACCTAGAACTATGCTGGACATTGTATTATTGTTACCTCACAGGTGGAGTGGAACTGAACATTGTACTTTATAAATTACTGTATGTTTATTGTATGTACAAATTACCTACATACTAACTACTGTATGATTGATATTTCTTACATGTTGCCTAAAGCTGAATAAACCAGTGACAACTGGAAATAACACTATTTATATGAGCCTGATGTATTTACACTATATACCACTAGTCTTATGATATTTCTCATATGACAACTTGATCATGCCAATCACTAGTATGACAAAGTGGTGGAGAACATCCTACTAAGATCCCATCTCTCACAGGCTCATAAAAATTAAAGCTGGTAACACAACTAAGAACAATCATACACAAGGTCACCAGTGAGAGCTCCCACATACCAGTGAGATCTCCCACATACCAGTGAGATCTCCCACATACCAGTGAGATCTCCCACATACCAGTGAGATCTCCCACATACCAGTGAGATCTCCCACATACCAGTGAGATCTCCCACACATCAGTGAGATCCCACACACATCAATGAGATCTCCCACACATCAATGAGATCTCTCACACAACAGTAAGATCTCCCATATATCAGTGAGGTCTCCCAAAACGTCAGTGAGGTCTCCCAAAACGTCAGTGAGGTCTCCCACACGTCAGTGAGGTCTCCCACACGTCAGTGAGGTCTCCCACACGTCAGTGAGGTCTCCCACACATCAGTGAGGTCTCCCACACGTCAGAGAGGTCTCCCACACGTCAGAGAGGTCTCCCACACGTCGGTGAGGTCTCCCACACGTCAGTAAGGTCCACCACACACATCAAGGCCTTATCAGTCAAGCTGGCAGAACAACACACAAAGACCTTACGTAGTCAGGGGCCTGTTGAAGAGGTCTCCCTCCCACCTAGATCTAGGAGGCCCACAGGGGGCAAACCAGCCTCCAATACAACAGACCCACACTCAGTAGACCCCACACCACCCACCCTGTCTACTCAGGGAACAACCAGTTCTCAGGGATCCAACATTTCCCAGGGATCTCTACAGGACGCCCAACTCACGCTATCTACCTCAGGGGAAGAAGGATCTGCCTCAGGGGGTGGATCCACACCCTCATCTAGATCCTCCACCCCAGCTCCAGCCTTTGACAGCCACTCCTCCAGAGACACCTCCCCCACACCCTCCATCATGGACACCGATGAAGGCCCCCAACCTAATCAGACAGCTGAGAAGATAAGGGCCTATGAGAAGGCCATCCAAGATGCAGTTACTGCCCTAGAGACCAACAAGTCCCAGCAGGAGGAAAGGGAGAGGATCCTCAACCAACAACTGGCAGAGAGGAATGCAGCAATAGATGCTCAACAGAAGGCCATGGAAGATCAGCGGAAGTCCCTAGAGAGACAACAACAACAGATAGCAGATCTCATGAAGATGGTATCATCCCAGACCCCACAACCTCCCACACCTGCCATCACACCTGTTGTCACACCATCTGCCTCTGGATCCAAAGATGACATCATAATCTCCATGGTGTCCAACATGACCAAACTCATAGACAGAAAACAACAGGATGACAGAAAGATCAGGCTACATGAGGTAACAAAACCCAAAACCTTTTCACACCCATCACCACTCATGTCAACAGCATTATTTATTGATCACAAATTCCCAGAATATCTGAAGGATAAGTACAAAGTAACAGACAGTGACACCATGGTAACATATTTACCCAAGTACCTCGAAGGACAAGCACTAGCTTGGTTTGAATCCTTCAGGGAGAGTGCCACACCTGACATGTTGACATGGACCAATGTAGTGAATAAATTAAAAGAGTATTTTGCTACTCGAGACAATATAATCTCAAGGACTGCACTCCGTGCACAAAAGGTAGATGAACCTGTCCTAGACTATGCATGCCATCTCAGGAAAGTGTGTAATGCCCAACGCCAAAGTGATGAAATCCTAAGCAAGGCATTTACCCAAGGCATGAGGCCCTGGATCTCTGTAGCTCTTGAGAACAAGAAAATAGACTCTTTTGACCAGGCCCTAGACCTAGCCCTAGAGGTTGAGACCCAAGAGAGATCTAGGAAGGTGAGGGATGCAGAGTCCAACCCACAGCCTACTAAGAAAAAGGTCCAGGAAATCAGCACTAGTGCAGATGAAGATGTTAACCTAATGTCTAGTGCCCATGTAAGGCAACAGGAGGCTAAGGTTGCATCAAGAGACCCTACCGGTAGATACAGAGGAAATAACTATGACCCCAACTACCAATCCAATAGAGGTAGAGGTAGAGGGGGCAACAACAACAACCGGGGGGGTCACAACAGTAGGAAAGACAACAGCTCTTCCAACTCCAACAATGGTAACTCTTCATACAGTGATAGGAGAGACAGAACCCCAAGTAATGGCAGATCCTATAATAATCAAGGATCCAACAGTAGGAGGCAGAGTCCACATAGGAACTACAACTCTGGATCCTACAACAACTCTGGATCCTACAACAACAGCCAGGGTTCAAACAACTCTGGATCCTATAATCAAGGATCCAACAGTAGGAGCCAGAGTCCACATAGGAACTACAACAGTGGATTCTACAACAACAATGGCGCCTACAACAACCAGAGATCCAATAACTCCGGTCAATACAGCAACTCTGGTCAATATAACCAGGGTTCCAACTCACGCCGGGAGGATTACAAACCTGACACAAGAGGTTACCAGGGGAACCAACAAAGTAACCCCCAAATACCACCTCATGTGATGGATCAAATCTCCAAGCTCCTGGTGGCAACCATCTCAACCACCCCACAGAACCAGGAAAACTAGGATGTCACAGTGCCGATGGGCCAGTGCACTGTGACACCCCAAATACAAACAATCAATCAGGATTAACAAAGATCCAACCAGAGACAATTGCTAGTGCCAATCTACCATCTAACAGACAGAGACGTCCATCAGTGATACACATCACCCCACCAGATTCATCATCAAAGGATACAGGTGAGAGTACCAAGCTTTCTATTGTACTTCTTCAAAATGGCTGTATCAATGCAAATCTATATGATGTTTCGGATGTACAATGTTTGGTTGATACAGGTGCTACTATCACCTGTGTCAGACAATCATTCCTCATGGATCTCCAAAAGAGATTCCATATCCAACTGAGGAAATCTAAAATCAACATCCATTTGGCAGATGGATCGGTGTGTCATGTTAGACATTCAGCTATGCTGAACTTTAGAATCCAAGGTGTCAGATTCCAATAGCAATTTGCTGTAATTCCCAACCTCACACAGCCCGTTGTTCTCGGCACAGATTTCTTAAGCACTACAAAATCTCAAATTGAATTTAATGTTGATCCTGAACAAATTCTCAAACCCATTAGGGCAGTGAG
Organism: Acholoe squamosa; assembly: GCA_949317995.1. Lineage (NCBI taxonomy): Eukaryota > Metazoa > Annelida > Polychaeta > Phyllodocida > Polynoidae > Acholoe > Acholoe squamosa. The sequence continues at coordinate 26,472,236 of OX439038.1, forward strand.
GGATTTTACCATCCCTCCATTCTCTGAACTTGCAGTATTGGGTAAAGTCACATCTACTCAATCACTGCAAGGCAAAACTGGAGTAGTAGATAACCTCCAAAGAAATAACAATGCCCCATATCTAGTTCAAAGGGCAGCAGTAACCCCCAGGGAAAATAACAAACATCCCCTAGTGTTACTCAACACCAGCAGGCGCCCACATAAAATCAAAAAGGGTGCCATCATAGCTCTATTTCAGGAAGTCAAGGAATCTGATTTAGAAAAACCTCAACAGGTGTCAGACACAACCCCACACACTGATCAATCCATCTCAGCCATACGGCCTGAGGATATAACTCAATTCAGTGACACAGACTCAGACTGTGAGTCCACATATGCTGACCCTGAACCCAACTCAATCAGACTCTCTGAAATAGCTGCTATACATAGTGAGGCACATGACCTCGAGCCAGAATTAGAAGAGAATGTTCCACCAAAATCTGTGCTCACATCCAAAGATCAGCATGATAGATTAGGATCACTGCTGACCAAGTATGATGATGTATTTGTAGGAAAAGATGGAGACATTGGTGCCACACACCTGTATACACACTCAATACATGTAAAACCTGAGGCAGTACCATGTCATTTCCTACCATATAGACAAACACCAGAAAAACAGGCCGCAATAGGGGAAGAGTGTGAAAGGCTAGTACAACAGGGCATTCTGAGAGAATGTGCTGAAGGCCCCTGGGCTTCCAGATCCTTTTTAGTACAAAAATCATCGGGAGGCCATAGGCTCGTCACAGATTTTCGTTATTTGAACCAAAACACGATAAATCAAGCCTTATCTACACCCCGGGCCGATGACACTCTAGACATGATAGGGTCACTCAGACCAAGAGTATTCAGTAAGCTAGATGCCCAACAGGGATTTTTTCAAATTCCTATAAGACAGGAGGATCAGCATAAAACCGCATTCATAGCAAATGACAAAAAATATGTCTATGAAAGGATGCCGATGGGTTTAGCGACGGCACCGGCGGGATTCTGCCATCTAGTCACATTAATTCTGAACAAACTCAAGTACAAATGTGCCCTACCATACCTAGATGACATATTGGTATTATCACCATCAATCGAACAACACTTCCATGACCTGGAAGATGTGTTCAACAGCCTAAGAGTTGGTAAACTCAAACTGAAGAAATCAAAATGTGAATACTTCATAGACAGAATAGACTTCTTGGGAATGAGAGTCACACCCATGGGACTGCAACCATCTCCCACAAAGGTGGAGTCAATCAAAACCTTCCCAACACCAAAATCAGTCAAAAATGTCAGATCCTTCACAGGCCTATGCCAATACTTCAAAAAGTTTATCAAAGGTTATGCCCAAATTGCTAGACCATTGTATGATCTACAGACACATCTCAAAGCATTTGTCTGGACAGAAGAGGCAGATAATGCTTTCAAAACATTAAAGCATGCCCTCTGTACCAATGCTCTTCTCAGATATCCAAACTATGAGAAAGAGTTCAGTTTGGCAACCGATGCTTCCAATGTGAGTTTAGGAGCTGTACTCTCACAGAGAGATAATGAAGGAGTGCTCAGACCAGTAGCCTTTGCAGGTAGAACCCTCTCCAAACATGAGAGAAATTACAATACCACGGAGAGAGAACTACTGGGAGTAGTGTATGGAGTATTACACTTCAGACACTATCTAGAGACTAGACACTTCCAATTATACACAGACCATGCAGCCCTAATCCCACTATTAACCAATACAGGACTCACACATAGATGGGCCAGATGGGCTCTAGACATACAACAATTTTCATTCACCATCCAACATGTGAAAGGTGATGATAACATACCACCAGATGCTATGTCTAGAAGAGAATACCCAGATTCTGGACCCATGACTAACCCTCCACCCCCGCCAAGGAGAGTTAGAGCAGCCAGTAGAACCAAGTTTGCAAAAGTAACAAAGAAAGTACCATTCAAAAGGGATGATCCACCCAACACCATTGAAAGGCCAGAGACACCCATTAGGGGTATCTTGAAGCAATCTACACACTATGTGTTTTGCCACTGTGAGAGAGAATACTCACAACTCTTTCCAGATAATGACTTCGAGCCTATTGAATTCTCATCACTCAATCAGATGCTGAAGGCAACTCCAAAGGAGCCACCCTTCACCCCACCTGACTCAGACGATGAAGATTCAGAAGACACAATATATGCTATTACTCAAGCAACTTCCAAATCAGTCAGATTCTTTGAATCAATGCAGGGAGAGGAAACATCAAACCATTTGTGTCCTATGACCACACGCTCAAAGACTAGAGAAATGATTCAGGAGGGCACACCAAAACCCCCCACACAATCACAAACTATTCTACATGAGAAAAAGGTCACAGGAAGCAAACCTACCAAAACCCCACCTGCCAGGAAAAATGTCACAAAAGACACTGCATCTACTAAGTCAAAGAACTCTGAGACAAAGAAGAATGACAAAAAGCAAATTGTGCCTTTAAAGAAAAAGGTTGCCACTCCCATCAAGGCGAGAATAGGCCCTCCAAAGGAGCCTACACACCAAAACAAGAGTGACACACCCCAACAAAAGGCACAAGATAGGCCAATAGTCGATGAAAAAGAAAAAGAAAGAGACAGAATAAAACAACATGTGCTAGATATAAATCAACTACTGGATCAGATTCCCGACACATCCATCTCAGGTACAAACCTTGGCTTGGAACAAAGGAAAGACAAGGACCTATTGCCCCTCATACAATATCTTGAGGATGGGACCTTGCCTGCACCAAAAGCACAAGGAAATAGAATCATCAACCAAGGCCAGACATACACCTTGGTAAATGGTACATTAGTCCATATATGCCCCATAAATTGGAGAAAAACCAATACTGTACCACTTCAAATTGTTATACCACAGCAATGGGTAACAAGTACACTACAGTATTTCCATGACTCACCTACTGGCGGCCATCTTGGTTCAAGTAGGATGCTGTCAGCACTCCGACCTAGGGTATATTGGAAGTCTATGCTAGCAGACACAACAAAATATGTTTCCACCTGCCACACATGCCTCACAGCAAAAAGGCAAGTACACTCACACAAAACACCAATGACAGTGAGAGAGTACATGACTTCACCAATGAAGTTCCTAAACCTAGACGCGGTGGGACCACTTCCCACAACTGCCAGGGGAAACAAACATATACAAGTCTGCATAGATTATGCCACCAGATATGCAACAGCTTGGGCTACTACTGACTTAAAAGCTGAGACAACAGCAGCAGAGTTCTACAAGAATATAATTTGTCATCATGGAACACCAGCCACTCTTCAAACAGACAATGGAACATGTTATACAGGTGCAAAGTTCACAAAGTTAACTAAACACCTCAAGATCAAACATAAATTCTCCTCACCATACAGGCCACAATCAAATGGGCTTGTAGAGAGATTCAATGCTAGCATAGGCACAGCGCTCAGAGCATTCTGCTCAAAGCACCAAAACAATTGGGATTCATTTATTGAACCCATAACCTTTGCATTAAACAACACTGAATCCCAAACCACAGGATTCACCCCTTTCTTCCTACTCCATGGAAGAAACCCAGCCACCCCAATGGACTTAGGGCTGGGAATACAGGAAGACATATCCACAGTAGCAGACCATGTAGCTAACATGATAACAAATCAAGATACCTCTAGGAGGAAAGCTATAGAAAGGGTCGCCAAGCTACAAAAGGAAAGGAAGGATAGATATGATAAGAAACTTACACCACAGGAAATCAAGGTCACCGACATGGTGTACCTAAACATACCAAGAATCCTGACCAACACAGAGTGTAAGAAACTTCAACCCCTTTTTATGGGACCATATGTTGTAGTAGACAGACCTAGTTTGACAAGTGCCAAACTCAAAAACCTGGCCACCAATCTATTGGTGGCCAGACCAGTGCACATAGACAGACTGAAAAAGGTTGTGGCTGTCAGAAACAATGAATTTGCACACAGGCTTATTCCACATGAGGCCAAATACTACAGCAAAATTGTAAGGAACAAAAATGATATCACCCTTACAAGAGAAACCACAGGCATAGGCCCTATCAAGCCTAGGCCTGCACACCACATACTAAGAAAGACATCTAGGTGTGGTGCAGTTTCAAGAAATTAGAAACAAGATTGAGATACCAAAAGAACATAAGATTTTCAAAATGTATTACAAATTCTCTTCATCCACACATAAGACATGTGTGACTGATAATGAATTGCTTATAGGTATATAAAGCCAATCAAATTTGTAAATATATCAGTAGGTTATTGCCTCTGAAAGGGTCAAAGACTGGGACCCCCCAAGTAAAGCAGACATGAAGTCTAAGAAGAGTAAGGGTAACACAATGGAGTGTCTAAAGCCTAATCCCCACATGAAAGAGCGCGCTATGCCAACACAGCAGTCTATAGAGATCAATTGACCTTATAAGCTACCCTCAGACAACTGTCTAGACAGTCATGAATGGCTGTCCTGGATGACAGGAGGAGCTAATTACCAGTACACAGATTACACAATAGACCCCCACAGTAGCAGACACTGGAGATTAGGTGCACCTGCTCCAGAGAAACAATACCAGGCCCACAATGGATGTGGGTAGGGTAGGCTACATAAGAAGCACTGTGGACCATAGCCCACCATCAGTCTTCATCCAGCTGCAGTCTGGAACACAAGTCTACAGGACCCCACTTGGGAATTAGCCAGCCCACTTCTCCATTAGGAGAGACTGCACTAGGATAAAGAACACACCTACTTCACCTTCAACCTGACCTTACCATTTACTGGTCAATCTCTATAGACTCACCGGACATATTGCCAAGACAGCTCAATCTTGCAAAGGTACAGTTCGAACCACTTCATTTAAAGTGTTACACCATACACTTAGACTTTACCAGCACCAAATCACTACAAATTTTACAAGACTTTAAACAGCAAACTTGCTTTACACAAGCACCATGGGGAGACTGAGAGTTTCACCCATACTGCTAACTATGCTGTTATTATATACTATAGAACCACTTACTGCAGGTTATACACCTGTGGTGAGACAAAACATAGGAGTAGTATTCAAACCTAGCCCTCAACCATTGGTCAATGGACATACAACCACAACACTATTGTTAGCTATCCCCTACAAGATACCTCGGGCACCCGTTACCCAAGGATCCATAAGGGATAGAATACTCCATTTGACCACTCCTACTCTACAAGATCATACCTCTGGCCAAATTATCCAACAAGCTAAGGAGCTAGACACCTTGCTGGAAATTGCAGACAAGGAGATAAATGAAACACTAGCCTCCATTAAATTGTTCTTATCCAACCCCATAAACACACTGGACAAGGCCAAAAGAGAGGCCATACTGGGTTTTCTAGCACCCCTGTTTCGCGGTGTGCTAGGTCTAGCCACAGTAGAAGATGTAAACCAAGTAATGGGACAGCTCAAGAACATAGATGAAATACTAAGAAAATTTGCTAAACAGGACCAGGAAGCAGCTGATCTCATTGAAAAAATCACAGACAGACAAGATAAGTTTGTTAAAGCATACATCCAAGATAAGAAGGTACTGGACAGCACAATCAACACCATAGGTGACACCGTCAACCTGTGGGCCTCTAACATGTCCAGGTCACTTGACTCATATTCAAGGCACGAGAAAACTCAAAGGGAAAAAATGCAAGTATTAAATGATGCACTAATTATCATAGCAGCAAGAATGAATACAGTCCAATCACTGCAAAGGACAAATGCAGCCCTGAGGATGCTATCATCAGGGATCCTAACCCCTGATATAGTACCACCCTCAGACCTTGCTAGATACCTAATTGACATTAATAACAAACTTAGGATTACACACCCTGGAGCACAAGTCGCAATTAATGACTTAGATTTCTATTATTCACAGAAGCTGACCTCATACACTTACTCAGCTCACCATATATATATTCATCTGGACATTATAATTCAATCTACCACCTCAACCTTCAAACTGTACCAAATGATTACATCACCCATGCCTATAGACACACAGGAGACCCCCACCAGAGGAGTCACCAAGTTGCAAACCACAACTGAGTTTCTAGCAGTATCTTACGACGAATCATTATTCATCGAATTGGACTCAGCAGATATGCAGGCATGTGAAGGTACTACAGTAAAGGTATGCAGAAATGTAAATGGTAGAATCTATAAACACAGGCCTACATGCCCTGTAGCCATTTTTACTAACCAGGCTCAACAGATTAAGGAACATTGCAAGTTTACAGTTTCACCACTGCAAGCACCTACCACCCATGCTATTTCCATTTCTGAAGATGAGTATCTGGTCACTACTAATGAACCCCATTACTTTATCAACTGCCATGGTAAAACGTCTGAAACTCGAAAAGCCCAGTCCTACTCAATCATAGGTGTACCCTGTGGGTGCACAATCAGTGTAGGAGAATTTTCTCTTCCAAACACAAGGTTGCCCTGTAATTCAACCTTATCATTTCATTACATTCTCAAGACAATTAATTTACCATTCATGGCAGCACTTAACAAAATTTCTGAAACCAAACCAGATGAAAGAGAGAATCTTCCAAATTTCCCAGTAGTAAACCTTTCTAGAACCAATCATGGATGATATTACTCAACTGAATTTAGAGCCCTTTGCCAAAACAGTATTAAAAGATGCCTCCAACCTTAATAAGGAAATGGAAACACGCTACGAGGAATCATACCTACGTCGAGTTACAGAGCATCCAATCTTCCAAAGCTTAGCACTCATCCTAGGGATATCAGCTCACATTTTTATAGTATACATACTACTCAAATTATACAGACTAGGAGGGACTGTAGCCTACCTGCCTACAGCCAAGGCATTCAGACTAGTCACCGAGCTGCCCCTACACAAATTGCTCCCAGATAAGAATCCTACCAAATTAACCCCTACAGAGGAAACCCACACCCCTTTCCTCACAATTCAGGAAACCCACACCCTGATAATTGCTATATTATTCACCCTGACCATCTACTCAGCCTACAGAATAATGAAGTACCTTAAGAAATTTGCACAGACACACTGTGGCAAGAAAAATGTGGCCAAGCGCACAAACCCCACAATATATTTTAAAATATATTGTGGAGACTCAAACTTCGCGCTACCCTTGAGGCCAATACCACATGAATTTGATGAGATTAAATCAGCAGCTGCCCCTACCTATAAGGATATAGTGGTTAAAACCTTCCCACTACCTAAGGCTATATTTACCTGGAATGGACCAGCAGTTATAACAACACAGAGAGGAGAATTTGCTTATCACCTCCCTCAGGTGATACACCTACCTTGGCGCACTAGGTTCAGTACTATACCAGCCCTTAAAAACAAAGGACTGTACTACTCCATGCTTCTCCAGAATGATTGTGGCACCAGCCCGGTGACCATGACAGCACTGGAAAATACAACAGATATAATTATTGACGAACAACAGGAGGAGACCGCAAGGTCAAACATGCAGACTATTGCTAATTTTCTAAACCACCAGCCCTCCCCGGTGACTGTGGAAACAGCCTAGACTGCCCACAGCCTAGGCTGCCCCCAGTCCACCACCAGGAGACAACACATCAGAGACAGTATTCAGAACTTTTCGGACAATTTGCCGGCCCTGAAAAGGGCCTTTGGGATGGCGGGTTTTTACACCCTAGGTTTCAGTCAGTCGGGATCCTACCACAGATCCTCGGGTTCAACATCAATGGGAGAGTCCGAGTCCGGGTCCGAGCCATACATATGGCCGTGATCCTGCTCCCACTCAACGAGCCGGGCCTCCAGCATCCCCAGTCCATACTCGGCAGCCGTGGATGGATCCCCGGATGCCGCAAGATCGAGGAGGGATGCCGCCAACAGATAATCCCATAGCACTCGCTCCCGCGGCCCTAAGTTATAGTCTATGGGCCAGAAACCCATATTACCCAAGGCCCTAGTCAGAAGGGCCACAGTGGCCCCCCGACGCAAGGCTGAGCCTAAGAAATAGTGACAGGAGTAATTACAGACCATCACATCACCATGCTCAATGATCTCCTTGAAATTCCTCACTATGTACCCATAATGGATGGTCTGGTTAGACTCAACCAGGGCCCTAACTGGACTCCCCACCTCCATCACCTGGGGGACAGGCAAAGCAAAGAGAGCTTGTAGATGGGCCATGGTACTACAGCAGTGATTTCCAGAGAGGAACTGATACTCCAATACCAGCCACACACTCCTTAAATGGACACACACACACCCCCCCCCACCCTGAACTGTCCACTGACACCAAGCTAGGCACTGCCACAGACACATGCCAGAATCTGGCACCTAACACCTCAAGTGCCACCACTTCATGAGCACACCAGGGAGGAGACTCACATCTCACTCCTGACACACCTCCACTGTCAATGAAATTATCAAAGTATTAGAAAAATTTTTAGAAAAAATACACAGCCACTTGTTGATGTATAATATGAAAATCTATGGTATTCTCACAAAAATCGATGATTAATGCGCGCATATACGCGCAAAATTGCGAAATTGCAATTTAAAAATTGTAAATTGTACAGATCCAACACAAATATACATGAATGCAGGTAGATAACTAAGACAGTTTTTGTACCCACTAGCACTTGTATAATATGCCAAGATTTACTTAGAGTAACACACTTTAGGTGTCCAAGAAAATTGTTGGAAAAATGAATGAAAAAAAAAAAAGGAAAAAAAAATTTTGTTGAGAAAAATTGTTGACATGAAAAATGTTTACTTAAGATACTCACCAAATAATCTCTTTCAGGGACACTTACTCAAAAGGCTAGGGAAAAGTCAATTAAGCAGCGGCCCACTGCCGAAATTGCCAATTAATACACCCATATAGCAAAATCAAAGAGTAACTCAGAGACAAACAAGCCTATTGTACATAAAGTACTTTGTTTTTCCGGTCCTCGGAAAAATTTGTCTCAAATCCCAAAAATTGTAGAGTGTAAACTAGATTGTACGTTTGTACCCAATTTGCACACTAAAATTGTATTTTTGCACACCAGATTGTACGCTTGTACCCAATTTGCACACAAAATTGTATGTTTGCACACCAGATTGTACGCTTGTACCCAATTTGCACACTAAAATTGTATGTTTGCACACTAGATTGTAAGTTTGTATCCAATTTACACACTTGAATTGTATGTTGCACATTATACTGTATGTCTGTACCCAATTCATACACTGAAATCAGATTTTTTTTTTTAGAAATCAACATTTCTATGTGTATCCAAACTGTACGCAAAATTATATATGTACATACAGAAACTATTAATTGAACGCAAAATTATATATTGGCATACTAAAACTGTCAAATGTACGCAAAAATTATATATTTGTACACCAAAAATTGCCAAATGCACGCGAAATTATATATTTGCATACTAAAATTGCCAAATGCACGCGAAACTGTATATTTGCACACTAAAATTGCCAAATATACGCGAAAATTATATATTTGCACACTTAAATTGCCAAATGTACGCGAAAATTATATATTTGCACACTTAAATTGCCAAATGTACGCAAAAATTATATATTTGCATACTGAAATTGTCAATTGAACGCAATTACACGCGAAATTGTAAATTTGCACACTAAAATTGTCATTTATGTTCAATTTGCACGCTAAATTGAACATTGAATGCCAAAATGGCACACTATTTGCCAAATTGTATGTTGTACATAAAAATGGAAAACTGTACCCAAAATTGATGTTACATAAGCAAATAAGCTCAGGTATGGTAAGATATAGAAACTCGGAAATGTACTTATACCCAGGAGAAAATTGTTTATACTGACAAAGCTCTACCACAAAAATTGCATTTGAAGCACTCCCCATTACTTCAAATCCTCTTACAAACAGTATATAACTCCAAAATAAGGTAAAAATTGTATAAATTGTACATTCCCTCGGCGAAATGACGGAGTTTCGCATTCTCTCGGGGGAGAGGGAGTATTCTATGATATACCATTTTATTATTCCATAAATTCTAACATATTATTGTATTAATCAAAGAATATCTATGAAATTAATACATAGGTTGGTTCTAAGAGCTATAAGAGCGCTCAAACTTTACATAAGAGCGTTCATGCCCCACTGCACACCAGCCACAGTCAGTTAGACAGAGTTTATGACATCAAAGGCTCCGACCTAATGGTTCACTGCACAATATAATAAGAATAAGGGTCTCAGTGTGCGACCTCATGGTCCAATGCACAAATTAATAACTTGTAAGTGAATGCAACCGGCCGTCACGGGTGCCTGAGCACCGCTGACGCCGTCATGAGTGTCTGAGCACCCTAATGACTGAACAATGGGTTACATAAGCACGACGCCATAACCTTCCGGTCGCTCTAGCGTCGCTCCTGAGCGAGCTAGGTCAAATATCAAAGCATTTATGGAAAGCCCATAATTAGACGGTCAAAATGAGCCCAAGATCAAGGCGGAACTCCCATTATTAAGGAAGTTATGCCATAGAGACTGAAAGGAGCTCCGAGTTCCCTACAGACAAACCAGCGGGAGTTACGCGCCTATCCAGCGGGCATTATAAACTTGACATATTCAACTCCGCACATGCGCAAAATGGCGGTTATAAACGCATAAACGACCGAGATATGAGGGTCTGAAGTTGCAGAACCGACCAAGACAATGGGGGACACAGCGGCGCCCATGGGGGTCCTTTGTCCCCCTGTGACACATGAAAGACTCCCCTCAAACAATTGTAGAGTTAGGCAGATGCTGCTGGCTCCAGTCAGTCTGGAGGTGCTTTTCCAAGATTTGCTACAAATAGCCTGTCTGCACCTCCAGGAGGACAGAACACCAAGAACCACTCCAGAGGTAACATCTCCAGTCATCTCCTGCTACCTGCTATACCACTGCACTATGGTGAAACTATGCTAGACAGGCATGGGTTTCCATCATTAGTGGCCAGAGGCTATCTTCCCCAAGACATCCACCAGAGGGTAAAGTTATTCATTATTACATTATTCCTCTAAGCAGCAGGCCAGGAGCTAGGTGTGGGAACCCACCTAGAACTATGCTGGACATTGTATTATTGTTACCTCACAGGTGGAGTGGAACTGAACATTGTACTTTATAAATTACTGTATGTTTATTGTATGTACAAATTACCTACATACTAACTACTGTATGATTGATATTTCTTACATGTTGCCTAAAGCTGAATAAACCAGTGACAACTGGAAATAACACTATTTATATGAGCCTGATGTATTTACACTATATACCACTAGTCTTATGATATTTCTCATATGACAACTTGATCATGCCAATCACTAGTATGACAAAACGATGCTAGTCGCTAAATCAAATACCCAGACCTCTGCAGCGTGTAGATTCTCATTAAAATCAATGTGCGCCTTATATGTGGAATACACCTTACAATCAAGTTTCTATGTTACAATAATTCTTTTAACAAAGTTAGCATCTGGTTGGATTTATAATTATAATAGAACTATTCCAAAATGTTTACACAGCACAAAATGTTATACGAAATTGATCAATTGAAGAGAACTGTTATAAATTGCAAAAACATTGGATTGCAAGGATTTGGTCTCAATAGAGAATAAAGAAATGACATGGAGAGGAATTCTCATATCTTTTTACCTTTGGCTTTCATAGTTGGTAATAACTGTTTGATGAGGTGAAAAGGGGCTGTGAGATTTACAGCCATTATCGCATCCCATTGGTCCTCCGGAAACTCGTCAATATTACCAAAGTGTGTAATGCCTTAAAAAAGAGTATACATATCCGGGTAATTTAAATGAATAATGAAGATAGGGTGCAATATGACTACTTTATGCCACGATTCTGGCACTTCCGGTGCTGATATGTGCATATCAGCCGTGCATCATTCTGCATATACCACCCATGTGCATTTTTGAAATTTTTGGTATATACTTTTTCGGGGTCAAGTTGGACTTAGAAAGTTTTGGGAAATTATGGCAGCTATACAAAGTTAATCTAGCCATTTTTCCATTGTGAAAAATCGTCCAAACTCGTAGGAGAATTGAACCCCGGCCGCAGTGCTTGTTGGCGAGGATGTTAGCCATAGCGCCACACTGAACGGTGAGGAAAATCAAAGAAAAAGTTGAACTCTACTAACCTGATAGTGAAAGGTCCATGTGTCCAGCCAGTTTTTGTATCGAATCCAACCATGACATGTTGATATATTAAAAAGAATAAAAAGAATACATCCTTAGACATTCTAGATGATCCCTCCGTGCAAAATGAGTCCATAATAACAATAAAGAAGAATCCATTGATTTTTCCATCGTACGCGAGTCGCGGTCCGGCCATTCCTACCCGCCTCCTTGTCTGATGAAAGTGTGTCAGTGGCCTGGATGTAGATATAGGTCAACTTCTCGCTGTACAAGAAAGACACTGAAAATTTCGGACCGTTTTGAAAAATCAATGGATTCTTCTTTATTTTGGATATATTGGAGATAATATGTATGGAGGGATCATCTAGACTATCTAAGGATATGAACCTGTTAATTTCTCAATTTGTCATTGTTGGATTCAATACAAAAAGTGTGTGTAAACACAGCGGTACCTCTCCCGGCAAGGAACAAAAACAATGGCTTCGCACAGAGCGACCCGGGCCGTATCGCTTGCACTTACAAAATATCTTCTCCTGGCTATATTCTGTGGATATCAGGTAAGAAATTAATACAAAATGGAGGAAATGGTGGTATAAACCTAATAGGTCATGGATATGGGAGCCCATGGGCAGTACATGCTGGATATACCCTAGGGCTCCCATATCCATGATCTATTAGCTTAATATATGCGAAGGCACTGTGAATATATAGGGGTATATTTCCCCACCAGATGGACCTTCACCCACCTAAGTCAGGTGGACCTTTGCCGCCACACCAAGTGGCGCAGCACCAGGTTGAACAAAGGAACAAGACATGGGGTTTGCTTTTGGTCATGAGAATTTTTTTCATGTATATACATGTACATCACTTTAAATGTACTGCTAACAAAAGCAACATTTCAAATTAAAAGAATATTATTGACTACCCTTATGGAGGATGAATACTCTGACCAAATATTTCTTGAACAGAATAAGACTTAGAATTACAACGGGCGTTTTGTTCATGGATAGTGGAATGTCATAGGTGTTGATAACATATCTTACCAGCATTGTTGATAAGGATGTCGACTCCTGCTGGGTGGCGCTCTAGTAGGGTTGATGTCAGATTCTTTATCTCCTCAACTTTACTCAGGTCAGCAGCAATGTATTCAGCATTAACCTTGTATTTGCTGAGTAAAATAAAATCAGATATCCATTTAAGTACACTCAGGATTGTATAAGCAAGTTTATAACATACAAAGATTATAATAGGGATCAGATCCTGAAGTCATAGCAACCTGACCAGGGGCGTGGGAAGCAGTTTCAGAGTGGATGGGACCAGGGGGGTTTTCTGCAATTGTTGACCTCCCTTTACTTGACCTTTTAGTTTTGACCTTTTGAGGAGTTGGCCAAAAGTGGGGGGGGGGCGACATGTCCCCCCCCCCCTGCTTTTCACGCCCATGCTGACATGATTAATAAAGAAGGGAGTTATGTACGTGTATGTATGTATTAAGATAACTATTTTGTTAGATGTTGTGGTAAGTTCATAAGATTTTAAGAAAATGTATGAAAGGAACAGAAGCATTTGAATGCCAGATACTCCTGGGTGCAGGTAGGGAACACAGGACAGTTGCCCTTATAAATCTTCGTCTATCCTCAAGCTGGAGCGAGGATTCACGCAGAGCCAAAAAAAAAACTATTATTAGATAGAACTTCTTCGTAGTTTTTTTTTACAGTTAAGAAGGGGTGAGTGATTATATGGTGGACCAGAGTGATCTCTGGTATCATTTTCCTGTGTGTACTTACCACTTCAGTGATTCCAAGATAGCCTGAATAGTTTTCTCCTCTCCAAATCCATGCACGATGATGTCACAGCCAGTCGCCGCTAATGCATGAGCAATGCTTAGACCCATTCCACTAGTCGATCCTGTGACAAGGGCTAGCTTTCCTTTCAGATCCATCTTTATAGCCTATAGGACTGTGTACATGCAATTTAATGAATTAGTATGTATTAGGCACCCTAATGGGGATTGACAGAGTATATCGTCTCAAATTAAGACTTCCTCCACTACTGTATGTCTTTGGACGAGGCATTAATGTAACCCCAGATAATAATTGAAGCGTAACCATGCAGAAGCAGCACATCATAAGAAGGGGCCGTCCATAAATGGGTTCATGTTCTTTATGCCATTGATTTCCTGAACCCCCCCCCTCTCCTTCATGCTTTTACTATAGAAATGTACAGGAGGCTTTGGCCATAAATGTGGTCATTTATGGACGGCCTCTAACCTACTATACCTCCAATACTAATAGAAATGTAACAAATCCGTGTTGACTGTTAACGGTCTTTAATAGGGACACCTACCTGATTTCTTCCACTATCATATCACTTAGTTAGAAAGTATACCCGATCCACTTAAACATGAGTCTGGCCTACCTGGATCCCAAGTGAATCCTATCCCCTCTTCGCAAACTCCTAATGATTATTGTGTACACCTGATTTCAACGTTTGATCAATATAGTATCAGTACACATGGAACTGTGAGGCATACAAAGTCTACTGACACAGTGGCCTACTTCTGATATTTTCCAGACCAATGTATCACGCTAGAGTTTATTTGTTGACATGAACATAACAATATTCAACTCCACAATCGCAAGACAAAACTTGTTGGAAGATAACATTTCATGGCTATGTTGATGGAAAATACTGATGTATATGAAAAGGACTGAAGATACACGTCTAAAATCATTGCTGGTCGGATAAAGCTCTAAACTTTATTTTAGTGTGTATGCATGAACTTCTTCAAGCGGATAACACTTTCCCGCCATTGACTTTGGTTTGCTATTCCCAAAAGTTGATTGCTGTAGTTCTTCAAAGCTTACCATCTATCCGTAGCCTACTGCAGTGCAGACATTGTTTACTCCAGATATTGCTATATGATGAGTGGTTATATGTGTAGAGGCAAGGAGAAAGGGGGCTCCGTGCTTAAAGTCAACTTTAAAATTCAGATCACTAGCTTTGTAGTGATATATTGCAAGAGAATATACTCCTGTTAGTCTTAGAGGAATGGCTTGCTAAATACGGGTAGTTATGACAATTTCCTGAATGGCAATAAGCTCTACATCTAATTGGTTATGAGATACATCTAAAATTAGCATAATTTATGCTAATTAGCTAATTAGCATAATTTCTTAATTCTTTTGCCCATAACTTTTGATCTAGAAATGGTATTTTCGTTTTGTTTTCACCATAGTAAACCTGGTGAAACATACCTTCAGATGAGATCATTGATTTTCCTATTTAGAATGAAAACCATGTATCCATGGCAACAGAATCAACAAAAATGCCTATTTAGGCAAAAAAACATTCCTTTTACATGCCTTGTTTGGAACCTTTCCACCCAAAATAGAACGTTTTATCAAAAATCATTGAATTCTCCATGAAAAAGTATCCTAAAACAGATTTAGACATATTTTTCCTATTCCAGCCCATAGTGATGCCCCCTGGTGGCTAAAACAGGTACTAAATCCCGCAGGAACCCCCATTTCTGCTTGCTGGCTCACATATTTGGTAGTAAAAACAAAATGTCCCTTATGTGCACGGTGATAAGTGCCCAGAATTTCTTTTCGGGAGGTCTAATAAGAATATAGCAACACCTGACGACATGCACTTTTTTTTTTTTATTAATATCGACTAGCAATTAAAATTTTTATTCATATGGAATTATTCACCAGATCCTAGTTTTTGTATGCATATTGATTGGGCAGCAGCACATCTAAATTCATTAGGTCAATTAAATACGCCTTAAAGCAGGCAATTCATGATAACTGAATGGTCAAGAATATATGACCCGGCTGGGGAAGTATTGATAATCTAATTTGTTGGGTAGACTATACTGGCGATGAGCTCAACTCCCGGGCTCCAATAAACCGTTGGCAAAAGACGCCCATACAATGCTAGACATTAAGTGGTCCTGGAAGTTTTCACCACAGAACGTCGATCTAGTTCTGTGTTTTCATAAATTGTTTCAAATCTTTTACACAAATAGATATCTAAATTCTCACAATTCATAAGTGTTTTCCCTGTTCATAGTTGAGTTAAACAGTTGTAAGCTCCAACAAGGTATTTTTTTCACTAGGATGTCTACGGATAAATGCATGTCATCTGCTCTGACACAATTAACTGTCCTGTTGCTCCTGTCTTCAGGAAGCCTTCCTGGATCACTTTTTAGATGTTATAGGTTAACATCTAAAGATAAATGGGGATTGCCTCAAAGAGGGTGCTTGGTGGTATACATGAAAGAGGTAACATATATATATATATATATATATATATATATATATATATATATATATATATATATATATATATATATATATACTCTCTCTCTCTCTCTCTACTGTCTGAAAATATCTGGGGAACCTTCTGCCCTCAAACATAACCAGCCTTATGTGAATTGGGTCACAGTATACAGCCTATAAAACCAATATGACCTGGTTTAATACCAACTATGTCATTGGGTCTACTATTTGAAGTTCATGTTTTGTGGTATTTTGGCCCCAGACTGTCTTTCATGGACAGGGATCGTTCCCTCCCCATTTCTCCTTTTCTGCTTTTCTCTGGCCATTTCCTCCCCTCCTTTTCCCTGTATGCCTATTATATTTCTCATTCTCTCTGCTCTCATACCTAAACATTACCCTGCTCCCTCGCCTCCCCTCCCCTCAATCCTCACAACAGATACTGGGCGTTACGATGTGCTTCTACAACATTGGATAAAATGTAGATCAATATAAATATCAGAGGATTAGGTGTGATACAGGGACCACAAGTAGACCTGTGACAATCACATGGTCCATGCTACACTCATGAGGACGCCTGTGCTATTAGGATATATATGTACATGATATAGACAAAAAAGGAGAAAGGTTGGTTTTGTGTGGACGCTAGGATAACTGGGTTAAAACTCAGTTTTTGGCATGCCACTTTTCTTTCTTTTCTGATCTCTTCAGAAGGTTTTTCTCATCACTTACTATATATACTTAACCGATGGGAGTATGACTGAGAGATTGTATTATATACCAGACTATGTATGACCTTTTTTTTGGGGGGGGGGAGGGGGGTGAAGAGGAAAGGAAAAAGAACCATACAATCTGGGGCTGTGCACCATTATATTAAATTATACCACAATAAAACTCATACACAAGGGAGGGAACACTCATTTGATTTCCTATTTTGTCCCGGTAGGATATTAACATTAAAACCATACTTACAGTATGGTGGCGGTGAGGAGTGATCTGCCTGACATAAACATCCCAGAGGATAGAAACTGTGCAGATTGGATCCTGGAACAGATCAGGGACCAACATGACCGCATAGCACTGGTAGGACCCTTTGAACCAATTTATCTATTTAAATAGTATTCTGTTTTGCTTTGTTTTACTATATTTCCATTGCACGAAAAGAAATTCACATTAAAATACGTTTTCTTGTTTTTTAACCAAATAAAAATGTTTGTTAATTACGTTACTTTTATGTTAAAAATCGTTTTTGTACAGAAGAATGAAAACGTTTCTTTATAACGTTTAAAACAGCCTTTTGTCTGCACATGTTTTGACATTCAAAAACGTTTGGCCATCTTGCCAACCCAAGTGGGAACCATTTCTATATACATGAATCCAGAGACAGAGGGAAGCTATCATATGTTATTCATGAGATTGAAATACCAAAATACCATGCAGTATACACCTGTCCACGTGTTTTATTTTGTATTTTATCTTGTTCGGTAAATACATTAAACATTCTTTACAGATCAATTCAGAGACAGAGGAGAGGTACAGTTATGGCGAGTTGAGTCAGCTAGTACCCCTAGTGAGCAGTAATCTTGTGAGATGTGGGCTACAGCCGGGGGACGTCCTCCTGGTCCTGGCTAAGAACACCCCTGAGTATGCCATCCTGGTGCTTGCTGCCCTCCAGGCACGGGTTATCATCACAGGGGTCAACCCAGGTTATACACCAGGTAAGGGTATTGCCGTAGGTATTATTACTGGTAAGCTTATCATCAAGGGAAACTGAATATTTTTACAGGTATCTGTGAGGTCAGTGAATAATGTATGCTACATTAAGGGCATTGGCCATAACACATATTCAAGATGTAATAGTAACATTGTCCTATATATAACAGCTGCTACAGGGGATATGTTTCTACACACTATAAAGGCCATTTGCGATTGATTATCACTGCCATCATTACAAATAAAGACAGTTGTCTTCATTAGCTGTAGGCCTATTAATTCACTTGCCATCTTAATATCGATCAGAGACAAAGACAAACAGAGAGAGAGGCAAATACAGAGAGACGGGCAAAGACAGGAGATGGTGGAGATATGATGGTGGTTACGCGTTGTAGTTAGCATTGTTCTTAGTTGAATTCAATCAATTTTGCTCAAATCTGCAGAGGAAATCAAGAGACAACTAGATGACGGGGAGGTTACCTATGTCTTCACACAACCAGAATTTGTACATAAGATCAGAGCAACAGGGTCAGCGTTCAAGAGACTCAAAGTAAGCGTGCATCCAAAAGTGAATACGGTACGGTAAAACAGTTGAGGCCAATCAGCTTATGTAAAGGATTTGATTTTATTCCTCACATTAATCTAGAGGCTGGAAATTCGGCTGAGTGTCAATTGAGAAAAAAGAGAGGACATTTAGAACCGAATATGCCAACACATGATTCCGTTAATCTTTTGCATTAAATTTGGAAATGATTCCTCTCTTAATTCATACATCTTATTTTCAGAGAATCTTTGTTCAGGGTCAGGCAGAGGGCTGTGTGTCCTACTCCTCTCTGCTGAAAAAGGATGCTAATTCCATAAAACCCACAGTAGGTGCAAGAATAGATGCAAGGAACACAGTGGCCCTCCTCCCTTACTCCAGTGGCACCACAGGTCTACCAAAGGGGGTCATGATCTCACACTATAACATGGTTGCTAACATGATGCAGATGAGGTGAGAACAGACCAATACATAACAATATAGAAAATGATACTACATATGAGATATGTTACTCATTCCACTGTCCCTTACATATGTTTCCCTTACCATCCAATCTGTAGGCCTAGGTACCTTATGTGCCATTTAATCTAGGGTCACCTTCATCGAAGATAAAAAGACTAAAGATAGTTTTCACCCTGTAGCCAACTAGAGTATTAATGAAGTTATATATTTTCTCTTTTCACTCTAAATTCACCAGAATTGACCAGATCTACTCTCTGGCCAATTTCAGGATTGACAATCTTCATTTAAGCAATCTCAAATTATTCTTCCATCTGCAGTCACCCTGGATCGTCCATACTGCGTCACAAAGGGGAGATAATGATTGAGTACGCTCCATTCTACCATGTATCTGGGCTGATAGTCGGTTTGGTCCACACACTACTGATAAAGGGCACTCTTATTGCCATGCCTACCTTTGACTACCACAAATACCTGGGTCTCATAGAAAAATATAAGGTATGTAAATGTTGTTACTGTGTCTCATATGGCAATTGGGACTGCCATGCTGCCATAATATATAGAACATGCGGGTCGTGCAACATTTGGCCTGTAGCAAATAGCTGCTTTTGGATCCTAAAAATTTTACCAAATATAGGGGTGCGTCCTGTCGTCATAGTCCATGAACCCTGCTTTTCGAAAACATGGATCTCCCAAAATCTAGGCCAGTTTATATAAATACTTATATAAATCTCCAAAACCTTAATTTTGCAATATTGATGATGTTATTCTTCTACCCATTTACAGGCCACCTTCATAAAATCAGTGCCCCCAATTTTACTAAGGCTTTCCAAGGACACACAGCTACATCGCTATGACCTCTCCAGTCTAAAAGCTGGAGCTGTCGGCTCAGCTCCCACAGCACCAGAGGTACTCTTAGAAGCTGGCCAGAAACTGGGCATAAAGGACCTTTGTCAGGGTGAGTATTCATCAAAGCTGGTATAGCTTTTTTCTTGTATGTATTTAGGAGAATGATACCCATTCCAATGTAATAGGGTACCATTAGTTTTATTAACACATACTTGCCCAGAACTCCAAAAGAGCGCTCTGAAACACCGGGAGACTCGTGATGTCAAGGCAAAATCCAGTGTCATTGGTTCTGGTAGAAAGTGATCTATAATGCATATGTACAGCTAAAGATTTAGTTGGGAAGAGACAACACTCAACTAAAACGTTTTGACTAATCCTCCCATGTGGCAAGACTGACTTGTCAGGCCTCCAATACAAAGTTCGTTCCACCATATATAGAATACCAGTCTGATTTCTGATAACAGATAGCGCCACTGAGCTGGTATTATAGATATGATCCTTTGTCAACATGAATAAAATGTTGTACTAATGGAATTAATATTGCTACTTGTTTGCAGCTTTAAAAAAAAAAAAGATAAGATAAAAAAAAAAAGGTCAGATGACTCAATGCCGAAGGTATACATGAACCGATAATAAAAGAAATATACATGACATGAATTCGTAGCGAGATTTTGAACAAGCTCAAAATAGCTTAAATCTTCTTGAAATTCCAATCTTGAAAAAGTGAAGTGTTAGTATAGATGAAGGTTATTAGATGCTGGCTAGGTACCAAATCTTAGCAGCTTTGAGCCCTTGAGTATACTGTAACGATGTCTTAACCTTTTCCCCTAGGTTGGGGTATGTCAGAAACCACTTGCATTGGTACCAACTCACAACCCAACATGGTCATCAAACCTGCCTCTGTGGGAAAACTGCCTCCCAACACAGAAGCCAAGGTAATAATTTTATATTTTTTGCTTAATGAGGTATTAAACACTTAAAAGTAATATTGATCCTGAAAGGGTTGAGTAGGGAGGATCTGTGTACAGTTCTATATGTGAATTCTATATGGAATAGTGGTGGTTCAGGATGGGGGTCTGATAGGTTAGTCTAGGAGGTTTAGTCCATTAGGAGTGATGATTGTGCGCATCCAGCTTTTCTCCTCCTGGTACCTTTCCTCTATTAACTCCCGCGATCTGGCAAATGTCAATCATCCCAATAGGATTCCAGCACTGAACAATCTTGCTCATTCCTTTACTTTTAGGGTTTAAGTCCGCTAAAAAGATTCTAAATAAGTCATTGTAAATCACTACAAAATTTACATACAAGTAAGAATCTGTGCATAAAATTTGCAAAATGTCCCTTTTCCCTAAGATTGTAGACCCGGAGACGCTGGAGGCATTAGAACTGGGGAGGCGAGGCGAGTTGTGGCTGAGAGGTCCCCAGGTAATGCTCGGGTACTGGAGGAAACCTCAGCAGACACATGATACTATCACTAAGGATGGATGGCTGCGAACAGGTAAGGGGCAATTAAGCTTTCAACATTGTCCCCAGAGCTGAGTGGCCAAGGTAGTATACCAAAACTGGACTTTACCCCTGTAGTGACAAATGTATTAGTAGAGCAAAATATAGTACTTTGCCCTTGGAGTGGCCAAAATAGTTTAACAAAACTGGACTTGGCCCCTGGTGTGGCCATAGTAGTATAGCAAACCTAAACTTTGCCCCTGGTGTGACCGTAGTAGTATAGTAAAACTGGACTTTGCCCCTGGAGTGGCCATAGTAGTATAGTAAAACTGGACTTTGCCCCTGGAGTGGCCATAGTAGTATACTAAAACTGAACTTTGCCCCTGGGTTGGTTGGTCACAGTAAGATAGCGAAACTGGACTTTGTTCCTGGAGTTACAAACAGAGCATAGAAAGCTGCTAAACGTATAATAGAATAGTAAGACTAGACTGGGTGTTAATGTCAGGCTTGGATTGATATCTAGTGTGGTCTCAGAGTCCTCTTTTTAATGAACAGTACAGTAAAGTGGGATCATTATACATTGATGTTTTATGACCATTTTCCATAATTGAATTCCAATCTTTTCTCTTCAGGAGATATTGCCTACATAGATAACGATCACTACATATTTATTGTGGATCGTTTGAAAGAGCTTATAAAAGTTAAGGGGTTTCAGGTAAGCATGTAAGCTTCTTTCTTCTTGTGATTTACCATTATTTCTACATGAAAACCCAACAGTGTTTTAGATGAAAGCTAATATCCTGTACCTCGCATACAAGATACACCGCGTGTCTACTGTAGAGTTTGCGGGGAGCCTTATTGAAGGATATACAGCTACCCTCATCCTCCACCCTACCTATCTGCATCTACCATAGTACCTCAGATACGAGGGGAAAAAGGGTTAGGGTTTTTATGATAAGAATACATTAATGATATTAAGGGAATATTTTTCTCAGAATATAGAGGATATTTCTAAATACAACTATAGGATTTGAGGTATGCCATCTTTCATCTGGATATTATTTTATAAGGGAATTGCATCTATATATGATCATTAGTAAGGAAGTAGCGCAGCATAGCTGCAGTGCCATCTTTTTTGGGGGTTTAACATTATAAATTGCAAATATATAACTTATGTGATTTCATTAGTGTATTTAAGTATATTGACATATTTTGACAAATTGCTGATCATTAATGAGTGGTTACTAACAAATATTTACTAAATGCTGACAGATAGTGCATTATTACTGACATATAATATTGACTAACTCCTGATATATAGTGACTAAGTACTGACATATACTGACTAATTGCTGACAAATAGTGAGTAATTACTAACATATATTGACTAATTGCTGACAAATAGTGAATTATTACTGATATATTTTGACTAATTACTGACAAAAAGTGAGTAATTACTAACATTATTGACTAACTGCTGACAAATAGTGAGTTATTACTGAAAAATAGTGCATACATATATAGGTTCTGACATATTTTGACAAATACCAGTCAAGGCATGTTGCACAAATGAATCGATGGTTCTTTATCTGCTGTTTATCAAGGGGTTTCAACATGTAATATGTATATAGCAATTTCGAGGTTTTTCACTATGCCAATTCTATTTTCTAAACTTTCAGACCCATATCCCCAATGGTTGCTGAAATAGAGTGCATCATACCAGTCAAGGCATGATGCACAAATGAATCAATGACTATTTCTTAGCTGTTTATTGACAAATTTCAAAGTGTAATATATCAATTTTAATGTTTCCAAGCATACTTATTCTATTTTTTCAACTTATAGACCCATATTATTAATAGTTGCTGAGATAGAGTGCATCATGCCAGTCAAGGCATGATGCACAAATGAATCAATGTCTATTTCTCAGCTGTTTATTGACAAATTTCAAAGTGTTATATACCAATTTTAATGTTTCCAAGCATACTGGTTCTATTTTTTCAACTTATAGACCCATAGTTGCTGAGATAGAGTGCATCATGCCAGTCAAGGCATGATGCACAAATGAATCATTACCTATTACCCAGTAGTTTATGGGCAGATTTGTACATCTAATATATCAATTTCAAGGTTTTCCACCATGCCGATTCCATTTTTTTAAACTTTTAGATCATATTCCTGATGGATTCAGAGATAGAGTGCATCATGCCAATCTGGGCATGATGCACCAATGAATCAATGCACTTTTCTCTGCTGTTAATCAACAGATTTCAAAGTGTAATATATCAATTTTAAGGTTTTCGTGCACTGGTAACTAGCATTTGGATCTAAAATGTCTAAGGACCTTATCAAGCAATGGCTGCCTCCATTGAACAACATTTTTGATGCTATATGAAGGTAGGGGAGGGGTATTCCATTTCTATGGTTCAGATTCCACTTTTTAATGAATAATGTGCTATTAATCTTTTTAATGTCAATACTTAGTCACTAGGTGTCGGGAGTTTATCCTTACAAGCATATGAATTCTATAAGGGAGCAATAGCACATATATATATATATATATATATATATATATATATATATATATATATATATATATATATATATATATATATATATGTGAACCAGCAAGCAGAAATTGGGGTTCCTGCGGGATTTAGTACCTGTTTTAGCCACCAGGGGGCACCACTATGGGCTAGAATAGGAAAAATATGCCTAAAACTGTTATAGGCTACTTTTTTGTGGAGAATTCAAAGATTTTTGATAAAAAGTTCTATTTTAGGGGGAAAGGTTTCATATTTGGCATTAAAAAGAATGTTTTTGGGACAAAATAGGCATTTTTGTTGATTTATGTTGCACCCTTTCTCCTTGCCTCTACACACACACACACACACACACACACACATATATATATATATATATATATATATATATATATATACCATAGTATATATATGGAAAAGTACCAAAATACTGCATAATTATGCTAATTATGCAAATAATATGCAGAGAATGAATTGTGACACGATCTGTGAAAAGGGCCATTAGTGCAAGGTGTATTAAGGTTCTTATTCCCGGTACATGTCACAGATATGGAGTGTTTGGTGTCAATCTGGGGTGTTTCGTATCCCTAAAGAACATGCCCCCCCTAAGAAATCAGTTTTGAAAAAGAATTAGTGAAATAGTTTTTTTTTTCTAGGAGCCTTTTCGGCCCCAGCCGGTCCACCTGTGTGCTATCCAGGGTGTGGTAGTGCCCTACCTCCAGCCAAAACCTATCTGTTTTAAGTGTCACCTGCGAAAAAGGGCAGGTTTGAGGAAGGAACAGATCAAAATAAAGCGTTTTTTTGGGACGCGGGGGCAGACGCCTGTCCAGGAACTGGCAGAGAAGTCCAAGAACTGGCAGTTTTACAAAAACCATCATATCTCCTTTAATGATAGGAGTTTCCCATAGTGTGGCCTATAAATTAAGGGTAGCTTGAGCTGGCGAACGTCACCGCGGTCTTTGTTTTCAATTTTGACAAAGAATAAAAATGTTAGAAGCTATTATTAAGCCATTATGCATTGGAACACCATGCTGACCTAAATGGTGATATAGTGACAGTAGATACAAGAATCTCTTGGCTAATAAAAATGTGTAGCGATACTGTAGGCCTATTTAGGAATGTTACTGAGTTCATGGCTCCATTGGAGCAGTATGCTGACCTTATAGGGTTATATTAAGGTATTATAGCGATGTATAGGCTGATATAACAATGTAGCCCTATAATGACGCCATGAACTGAGTAACATTCATGAATTATGCCGACCTTACAGGGCACATGACAGCCTCAATAACTCACTAGACCTACATTCATGCATCATGACGACCAATAGGGCAACTACCGGTATATACCATCAACAGGTCGTTCACATTCACCCTAATTATGGGTGCATTGGTCAGTAAGGCTAAGGATGCCGGGGGGGAGGGGTATCCAACCGCGCAATATAGAATACATCTGGTGGAAAATTCAAGAACTAATACCAGCATGTCTGGGTCCAGAATAGTACTAGAATATACAAAATCAATGACCAGCTGCACTTTACAGCCTTGCCTCCAAGTCAGGGTGTGCCTTATACACCCTGACTTGCCTATGCGCGAGATACTACAGTGTATACCACAGTCCTAGTGCGCTAAATCTAACAAATATATCCCTATACACAGGTTGCCCCGGCAGAGTTGGAGGCAGTGATTCTCTCCCACCCAGGGGTGTTGGATGCTGCAGTGGTAGGCGTTAAAGATGAGGTGTCCGGGGAACTCCCGCAGGCCTACATTGTACTGAGGGAAACTCACACCAAGACGGTCTCAGCCAAGGACATTGAAGACCATGTTAATGGTAAGACCTACAAAATTGCAGGAGAGGGTATTTTTTTTCTCTCTTAACGATGTTTTTCTGTTTTTGATTTTTAGGTTAGACCTAAAAAAATCCTTTCGGGCCAAAATTTTGTCAATTGTCGGAATGTCGGAAAATAGAATGAAATTCATATCACTGAACAAATTTTATTGAAATTTTAGTAGAATCAAAATGAAATATTAATTCTGGCTTCTAAGAAGGAGAACATTTTGCCTCAGACCATTTTGGAAATAGTCAGTTGATTAAAAGAGATTATAAAATCATTTCTTTCCTTGTCAGGTCGTGTGGCACGATACAAACAGCTGAGAGGCGGAGTGATCTTCGTCAACGAGATCCCCAAGTCACCGACCGGGAAGATCCTACGGCGCATGTTAAGACAACAGGCCAACAAAATACCTGCCAAACTCTAGATGACTGCCTGATTCTGGAAAATTATCCATTTTCTAAATGCTTTCGGATTTTTGACATTGTCCTAGGTCCTTTGATTTCGTCAAATCACATGATTGATCCTGATAGATCTAAAAAGCTGAAAGTTTGTAGGTATGGATAATAACAAAGAATGGCTTGTTAGCTGTTTGTGAATGTAGAAATAGGTTTAGCTATACTAAATGGTGCTTTGTAGAACTAAGATAAGTTTTCTCCATAATTCTAAGAAAGAAAGAGAAACATGTTGTAAAAGTTCTTAAGCAGTGATTTATTACATATCTATTAACAAAATGTAGTAGATTGCTGTAGGCCAGTCCATTCTCTCTGACACAATGTGCAATATATTTGTGTATCACTTAGAACAAATTATTTTCTTGTATCAATATTGTGATTGAAAAAATTTTAAGTTTTGACAATAAATTTGATGTTTTTTATAAGTTTTTATTCAATCTGTATAAGCGTAAAACATTGCATATAAGCTGCTGGTAACATACTGAGGCCAACTGCGGCTTATAGTATATTCATGAAGTCAAGGGGCAATTCGTAGGCTCCGTTCTTACCCCATAAATTGGTATGAAGGTAAAGGCTAGGCCTTAGGCCTACGTGTAATTGACTACTATGTCCTATGTTCAATGGCGACCACAGAATCTCTATTCTTTTATTCATTCTGCTGCCCTTCAAGGGTTAATGTGATACCATTTCCTGATCCGTTGTATCTAAAGGTGAACCGGTGCTATGTGGCACTGAAAGGGTTAATGACCACTGGTGCATGAAGGCTGGAAGAAATAGACTAATCCCCTATTGTTAATGGCCACTGAACTGGTACACAACCCAATCTCTGTCTCTGAGGTGTAAATGCTACCCATACCATCTACATGGCCTATGGGCTACCTTTAATTATAGAATATACCAAAACATATACACCAATAGCAATGTGTACAGAGACAGAGTATGGGCCATATTTCCCTCTTTGTTCCTATGTTTGTCAGAATCCCTCTTTGTTTCAATGTGGTTTTGTGCCTCTGTCTATGTA
Source organism: Acholoe squamosa (assembly GCA_949317995.1). NCBI lineage: Eukaryota > Metazoa > Annelida > Polychaeta > Phyllodocida > Polynoidae > Acholoe > Acholoe squamosa. The sequence goes on from OX439038.1 coordinate 26,499,608, forward strand.
TATATAAGTATGTGATTGACGTCTAGTCAATCACATAATAAACAAGCGATTCATAAAACCCAGATGCGGCTAGCCTTCTCCCAAGGCAAAATGCGGTTTATACAATATTCTAGCTCATACACAGAGTTTACGGTCATTCTGGGATCATTCTGGGTAAAGTTTCGATAGTAAGGAAAGCAAAGTTAATGTTCAACCTGTTACCCTCAGAGATGTCAGTTTGATATTTGGCGAAACTCTGACAATTATTTTTGGGCACTTTAAAAGAGGGGTTATACCTCAATCAGAGTGACAAATACCTTCAAAACTAATCACTTAGGGTTGGGTGTATCTTTAAGAAATATTCTTATTATTTCTGTAGTAAAATATCTCCTTTGAACTTCTGAAATCAGAGAAAATCTGAAACTCTGCCATCTCTGTACCCCACAATGACCGAAATGAAAATCGCCAGCAGTATTTTTTTTTCAATAGCATTAATCAACATCATCTAGATTAATTGTAATCATAGCTTCTTAATTCCAATGCTAGTTGAAGGGAAGCGGCTACTAGTATACATCCAATACATGAATTCAGTGAATAAAGGGGAAAATCTATTGGAATAGAAATAAGAGCAGCTCTAAATCAACCCTAATACAAGTACCGGGGGTATGTCAAATGTGCATTTAATATATCACAGTCACATTTATATGCATACAGATATATCACATATCATTATTCCCTTAATATATGTACCAACTTTTACCCATTGTACTTTAACCCATTGTACATGTAATACTATATGGTACTCAAAAAGCCCTACCAAAATCCTACTTCAACTGAACTGATCATCACGTTATTGGGTTCTCTAATGATTTCTCAGGGTTGGGATAAGGGAGTCCAAACTTGGCACAAACGCGGCGCAGTGACTGTTCGTAGCGCTTATTAAGCTGACCGGCCTGCTGCAGAGCATACTTCAGGTCTTCTATCTCATCAAAGAAGCCCTGAAAACAAAGGAAAGCATTTTAAAGATATTGGAAGATGAAGGCAGCGAGAATGATTCTGATCTCAAAAACAGATGATTGAAAGTTTTACTAATTTGATGAATATTCAACGGCAAAATGGGAGCATATTTCTACTGCATTTGAACATCATTTGAACAATATTGGTTAAATTACATCAGCTGTGTATTCAGTATAGGAAATCAATTTTCAGTTGACTTAATATATTTTGATGCTACAACTGAACGACCCCAATACTGCAGACGTTTGTATAAGGGTCAACCCCATTGTTAAGTGGGCACTCAGGCTCGCCCCCTCCAGCCTGACAGAGTATGGGCTAGCTTCAGACCTTCATCTGGGTAGATTGTCGCCCAGGCGGCGAGCTAGTTTTCCCAGCAGATGTTATAAAATTATATTATTACATAACATCTGCTGGACAGTGAATACACATCCAGGTTCAATCAGATTCTTATCTAGATCAAAGGGGGCCATAAAACAATAAAATGGAATACACATCCATTTGAATATAGAGATGCTCCCATGCTATTAAACTGAGTATTAATTGGCGCTGGCCGAGGCTGGTGGGCACTAGACATTACTGAAGCTGGTACTGGCGAGATTAATGATCAAGCATCAATGAGAGCCATCACTCCGAATTGACCCCTAAAATCCAGCAGTAAATGTAGAGAATTATTTGATTGGTGGAACTGCATCCTGCCAGAACCCTTTATAAGTTATGTGTACATGTTTTACTCACCGCATCCAATCCTTTTAATTCTGTCTTGATCTTTTTGTTTTCTGCACAAAGTTTATCTCGCTCCTTTTTAATTTTCTTCATACTTTCTCTCAACCGCAGCACTTCAGCTAAAACAGAAAGTTGTGTTTCATTTTTTCATGACTTAATATAAATGATTAGCGACGGACACAAAAGCAGCCACATGCCATATTGCATGAGGTGGAGATGAACAAACTACAGCCCGCTGGATAAAAAAGTCAGCTGTTTGATCAGATCATGATCTCATTTTTAAAATTGAAAAAAAAAAATATCAAAATTTTCTTTGTTTAAATTAACAGAGGTTTCATGGCAACTTTGAAGATGTCAACGTAGGGATGTCATTGACATCCACCTTTTTCCGATGACGATTATCGCGATTTTTGGTCTCGATATCGTGATTTATTGCGATCTTTAGATGCATTTGAAAAGCATATTAAAATGACAAAATGTTGGCATAAAAAGGTGAAGATATAAAGTGGAGGGAGGGGGTCAATCGGCTAAGGTTCAAGTTTTACTGCCGATGTTATACAGTGTAGCAAATGTATAGATAAAGAACATATACAGGAGAGAATGACTGTCTTTGGAGATATTTTCTAGACTATTCAATTACTTTTACATACATTCTAACTGGCAAGGATTGTTGGGGTTATGCGTTTCTGAGTTGTTATTTTCTAAACACCAGAGACGCCACTTAGGTGTTATTGATTGTTGAAAATTCTAAAATCAGACAATTTTCTCAACATTGAAATGCATAGGCCTAGAGGAATTTCAGACGAAAATTTGGAATTCCGAAAAAGCTAGGAGTAATTTATATCCTTTTGCATTGTTGTCGTCATAAGCTTTAATTTGATACCAAACATGCCCATATCTCTCTGCTCTGTCCAAGGATTTGATTAGAAAAATATAAAAAATTAAGAAGTAGATCAATATATATCGATATAATGATAATGTCAATACGATATTCAGCATCACAACATTGCCGATATTTAGATATTGTGAATCGATGACATCCCAATGTCAACGGCACTGAAGAATGACACTTAGTTTCGTAATGAGGACGTATAGTATACTATCGTCCTGGCAGGATCAACTGTACTGAATGCTTATTTTAATAGCTTGTATGAGTTTTCGAGAGTAAAATCATTGTCATTGCTATTTCATTTTCAACATTAATTAAAGAATTCTCTTTTCTTATCCAGAGATTAACCTATGCTACACATGTACAAAAAGAAACACACTTTGTGCTAACTTACATTCCTCGTCACTAGAGTAGTCGTGGTATCCCCTGCGCCTGGCGCTGCCTCGGTCCCTCCGGTAGCGCTGTTTACTCTCCGCCTCCTGGCGCTGTAACTCCGCCTCCTTTAGTTTCTGTTCTAACGAGTTTACTTTTAACTGGAAAAATAGAAGAATCGATAGAAGATTTTTGTTGCATTTGGACATTGGCAATTTGTAGGCAAATGTGGAGATCATAATTATGAGCCCCACTTCCCGTCCACTGCAAAGTTTAGCTGTCAGCTATAGGGTTGGCAATCACTTATTATGTTTTCCCTTATCAAGAAATCAAGAAATTTCTTTTTTTAAAGATTAGAGCGGGGGAGTAGATTGATCAACGTTAAGAACTCTTCAGGCATTGTACAAATTTACCCTTACCATCTTCAGCAATTTTTCAAAATCTTATCTATTTAGAAATCATCTTACCTGTAATTCTGTGATTGTCTCTACATGTTGCATCCCTGTCTTTAACTCCTTTTCATATCGCCGCATCAGTCCATTGTGCATGGCTAACAACCTGTATCGGTACACGCGACAACTATTGTGAGCGAGTGGACATTAGGTTAGCAAAATAAAATGACTGATGAATAACAATGCAAAATAAAAAAAAAAGCCGGCAAAGGCCGGCGTAGAATCTATATCGCTGGCATAAGGCCTTGGGCAAAGTTACAGCTGTTTATGTATAAACAAATATTTTCCTTTTTTTTACGTATTTGTATATGTGGGTCAGGTCGTCAGAAAGTGTAAGATTCTGCCCTTGAAGGGCCTTTAAAATTAATTTTCTAATTCCTTTATATAACCTTAACACAACTGTGAAGGGACTTCCGCTCAACTCAGAAAACCAAAAAATACCGATCTAGCCCATCCGGTTCCATTTTTATTGCTTGTTTTGTGTCATGTAACGTCCAGTACCAAAATAATGAAATATAGAGGTAATTGAAGTTGCTCTCAGTAATATAAGAATGTCGCATTATGCATAACAAACACATTAATTAACAAGGCCAATATGTCTATTATTGACTTCAATTACAGAATGGAACAGAATTTGAGTTATGCATGTACAGTAGACTGCCTCCTACATGATGATAAAAGTACCGGACGTTACGTAACGTCCGGTACTTTTATCAGAATTATTTCACATAAGCTGCTCTCACATGGAGAAAAATGCTGCTGGACACACAATTTTTTCGCCAAAGTAGGGGATAATAAAGCCCTTCATATGGGTAATAACAAAGATTATGAAGATTAGTTTTTTCCATGTTTTATAACTGATTTAGATTTTGGTATCGGACGTTACAAATTACAGATTTCCATTTTCAAAGACACACAATGAAAAATCCTCACTCAGTAACATGTTCAAACCTGATGGAAATGATACCTATGATCATATACAATACAAAAAATAACTTTGGGTTACTCCAGATGTTCTTTATTCAATACAGAACATTTGTAAAAAGTACAAAAAATCAAAAAAGAACAAATTTGACTGTTTTTCTCACTTCGGCAAGCTATAAGTCTGAGAGTTTTTGATGGATGGCCACAAATTTACATCTTTCTGATAGCCCTAAATGTTATCTATCAAATGAGTCTATGTAAAACAAGATTGATTTGCAACTTCTTTCTCTAGAGCCATAAGAGTCCAAAATGACCCAAAAACACAAAATCTACTGCTTTCTGGCGACCTGACCCATGTATAAAACCATTAACGATGCCTTAACATGACGATTGTCATATGGCCTGTGTGAGACAGAGAGGAAAATGGCCTACGACAGATGCTAGGACACAGGCCACATTGGCCTGCATCAAGAAAAAGTTTTCGGCAAAACTGCAAATATAAACTCTCTGTAAGAAACAGCAGATTCATTCTAAATAATGTCAACACCCCATCAAGGAATTACGTGAGACGATTTCATAAAAACTACCAAGTAACAAACTAATAAGCGATGACTTATATGCGGGGTTTTACTGTTCTTCTGCAATGAATTTACTGCAGGATTCAATGTAGCATTAGGTTAAGGGGAAGAACTCCAGAAAACCCAACTCACTTATTTGTGCGCTCATTCTCAACTTGTTTCTCAGATTCCTTTTTCCGCTGAACTTGTAAAACTGAGATTTGTGAGCGACTGGAGTCTGTCTGCGTCTGCATACTGCAAATGAAAGGACAACAGATCTTTATATATGTATCAACTAAAGAAGCGAGTGAGGATCGACTGAAATAAATTCTTTGTTTTAAGGCCACACCAAATTAAAAAAAAAAGTTGGTCTATGGATTTTTACTTTGAAAATATGGGGCATGGGGTGGGGCGAGATCGTAATTTTTATTTTCTAGAAATTTCATATTGTCTACGGAATCTGTACACCAAATATATGGAGAGGGTTGAGTTTTATTTTCATTTTCTACAAATCTTATATTTTCTATGGATTCTATACATCAAATATATGGAGAGGGCGATTTTTGAAAAAAAGAAAAATTTCAATTGCAATGGGTGATTCAGGTTTGTATTTTGTTCCTTATGTGAGCCATGCTTGGTTGAATTAATTCAAATATTAGATATGGGTAATAGTCTTTGGAAGTAGCAAAATCTGCATCATTTTACCTATTCAATGATTGGTCTGCCGTTCCTGTACCTTCATTAGTAATATACTTATTGCTTGATCATTTTTGGCACTTCACACCCCTGATATATAATTCAACCAAGCATATATATATATATATATATATATATATATATATATATATATATATATATATATATATATATATATATATATATGTAGTCAGGGGTGTGAAGTGACAAAAACGAAATTCTCTGAAGCACGGTATAGGGCTTCAAACAATGTCAAGATAGTGATTTACAACATAATAGAGTTATTAACATGGGCCCACTGATCAATTTTATAACAATCTTTTGGTGTCCAATGTTCAAACTTGACATTTGGATATTAAAATTTCCACAATTTGCAAAGGGATCAGATATTATCAGAAATACAATGTCACCCCCCCCCCCCCCTATAAATGGTAAAGAAATTTCTCAGTGGATTTACACAGATCTCAAGAACTATCTTTTTGAAGACAAAACTCTCGGAAATCTTCTCGGAGATTTCACGCTCCTGATAGTGCAGGCGCACTATGCCTACTATGCCTAAAGGTGACGGGCCCAACTTGGTCTGCCACTCATGACTTCTGAGGGTCCAGTTGGTCAATATCAAACATGTGTCAACGAGTCCGTAAATGTTGAATAAGGATGAATACAGACGAATCAGGAATCCAGTTTGATATCCACTTTATTCATAGAAGTCCACGCGGTATAGATGGTGATACAGTATAAAGGTGCCCAACAGTGTCCAAGCCTAGCCCTTGAGCCAAGGGCTCGATCTCACGTGAGTGTGTGAGGTATGAAGTATGAAGGTGGAAAGATGAGTGAGCTGCTCCCTCCACAGGTATTTGTAGTAGGAGCTGCTCACCCAGCTCATCCTAAAAATAGTATCAGGTGAGCTAAATATAGTAACTGGGGAACTCCAGTGCAGGTATGTAGGGGAGATCCCAAACATAGCACTGGGGTTCACAGAGTTCAGTGTGGTTCTAAATATAGCTGCTGGGAACTCCCGGTATGCTGTGAGCTGCTCATGATCAATGGGCATGTCATCCAGCATGGGGAGTTGTTTCTAAACATTGTCTGCTAGGAATTTCCAGCATGCAGTGGGCTGCTTGTGATTGACGGCGTATCCTCCAGTGGGAGGAGGCGGGGTCACTGAGTGCAGTTGACACCGCCAGCCTTTGGTCTATGGGTATGGCTTGGCTTGTGGGTAGACTCGGACACTGGGTTACATGGTAGAGTCAAAGGTGAAAAATAAATATGATAAGTACAATACCTATAACGGTCTACTGACAAATCCCCACATTCCTACTCGATTCCACGCGAGGTTTTAAGGAGGAAGATCGTGAGAAAAGGTCTACTGACAATATGTTTGATGTCTAATAATAGGTATTACATCTTATCATTTAAGTTGAAAGTATACAGTATTAAGGAGATATTTAATATTGGTTTTTGGTTGAGCATGAATAATTTATGAACAGTACAAAACGAAACTATGCCAAAGAGGTGTTGTTTGTAATTTTGGCAAGAAGAATATGAAAAATTCAGGTCGTGGTAGGATACAAAGGCTGGATTATTATCTAGTACTAAAGTTCACACAAAGATAAAGGAAATAAAAACTATCCTAAAACATGCAGTTATTGGCTTTAAGGCAGACCTTGAGGTAGATAAGTTAATACTGAAGTTTGTTTCAGTACCGGTAGGCACTTATTATTTAGGTCTTGAGCCAATATACAATACAATATAATAAATAAAAACAGAGGTAAGGTAATTGATGACTGGCAAGTCGATCAATCATTCCTTATAATACTGGTAAGGCTTAGGGAGTCTGAAGGCTTTTAGGTGATATGTTTAAGGAGTTTTCTAAAAAAAAATTGGATTTTTGGTCCTTCATTTATTTGTAAAAGTTTTCTGTTAATTTTCGTAGAAGGTTTGTCTTAGTTAATGGAAAGTTTAGCATGTTTAGCCTTCAGTCTACCTGGGGTTATGATTGGCTGAAAAGGGACAAGGTTAATACAAAAATAAATGGTGGCTCTGGCTGATATTTGGATTGGATCTCAGTTGATCCTGCAAAAATACTGGTTGCCAGCGCTTCCTTGTGAAATTTTTAGAAAAATATAAACTAGCTAAAACCCATAAATATTTGACATGGTTGGGTTTGAAAAGGTACCGTGTGAAAAAGAAAAAGAACTTTATGGCATCTTAAGATCACAAAACCTGCTGCCTGGCTTGTGTTCTTCATAATGTTCTTATAAAGGAAAATAAAGTAAAAAAAATGCAGCGTGTTTTCATGGTTATGTATCATAGCCTTATGCAAACAAGAAAAACTGGCTTTAAAAATCAGTTGACTAGGCTGACTGAGTCAGTGTTCATAGTGTCCATGGGCGGTCGGTGAGTGAAGTGTGTCTCTACACTTTTAGTCCATAATTTAAATACAGTTAAAAATAAATAAAATAAATAGAGGGTGGTTAATGAAATTATTTTCTCCTTCTATGGCGACTTTGGTTTGCAAGACCTTTTGGTGGTGGGTCTTGGTGGTTAAAGACATGTGGGTTGAGGGAGCGACCTAGTGAGGGTCTTCTCCTGGATCTTGATTTTTTGGTGTTGGGGACAAAGTTTACAATTTTGCTGAAATGCATTCTGCTAGGCTTGCCTGAGTCAGGTTGCAAATTTAGATCGGAGCTGTATGCAGGGTCTATGTCTATTTGTTCTGCTGAGAGGGAGGTGTCAGAGTCACTGTCCTCCTCAGATGAAGCTTGGTATGTTTTGGGTAGGGGTCTCCAGACCTGGGTCGAGCCAATTGTTTTGAAAGTTTCTGGTCTATTGTCTTTGTTCATGCTGCATGGGCAGCTGTAGCTATACATTAGGTGGGGACAATTTCTTCCCAGGGTGGCGAATCTAGTAGGTGGCCCTATTGGAGAGCAGACTCGTGTGCTCCAATGGGGCAGGCCGGTTGGTATGGGCGTGCCTGGTCTGCCACTATCTCCTGTTGGCCTGTCAATGCGGTCTCCGCCTCCTCGATTAGGTCGTTGGCCTCTGTATTGAAAAAACAGAACAAGAGAAGGGGGATTTTTAGTTTTAGGGTCGATTAAGTGCATGGATTACAAGGCGACCAACAAAAATACCAAATTGACAGGTAAGGCAGTGAATTAGGCAGTGCATATTGATGTGCAGTGTCACCGGGCCGGTGTAGACTCATGGCCAAATGTGAGCGGGAAACTGGAATATCCAGGGTCCAGGTTAGTTCTGCTGCGCGGCACGGCTAGCGCCACTGTATGGGGATCTGTTATTATTTAGTTCAAGCGACAAACATTGGCTGGCGCCACTGAGCTGGCGTTTGTCCGGCGTTCGTGAAATGGTATGGGGAAATGGTATGGTGAATGGTGTAGACTTGCCATGACCTTGTTGGGTCATGTGTAAGTGTCTGTACCCATGTTGGGTTAGGTGTTTTGGGGCCTAAAGGTGGGGTTAATTGGTTGGAATTTTGAATTTTGATGATGCGCTTTTTCGAAAAATAGGCCCAAGAATTAACTTTATGCTCCCGTTTTGGATCCTGATATAAAAGAGAGCGGAGGCTATTTTGGGATCAGAAAGCGACTTATGATTGACGAGGAGATACCTTTAAATTTTTGACCTGACGGAGATAACGGAGGAGAACAGAAAAATGATTGTTCGGGCCCGCCTCCTCGTGGTTCCTTCAGGATACTTATTCCTGGTTGTGGTCCTCGTCGGCATGTTTGGGTGAGTACTGATAAGAGGGGTCTATTTTTGAGAATTTTTGATACGTCGACAAGCTTGGTCGGGGTGCCGGTGGTTTGACACTTGTCTTTTTTTTTTTGATTTCAGGGTCGTTTTGATATGGGTATGCTTGGGCCCAGTGCAGGTGGCGTGTCACCACTGCCGAGGGCCCTTTGACGGCCCTGAAGGAGGGTCCAGTGGGCCATGTTTGGTCTACTAAGGCTATGGCAGGTATGTATAGTTTGATAAAAATTGGTTGGGATTTTTGATGTACTGAGGTTTTGTCCCTGTAATTGGAATTGTATTGGAATTGGAATTTCGATTGGAATTTTGCTTGGTCTGGGTTTTTAGCGGGGTTGTTGATTTTGTTTTTCAGAAGTTGGGTCGTGGTTGACGACCGGCTTTAGGATTGGGACGAGATGGAAAACATGATGGTCGTTGTGTAGGACAGGAAGATGGAGGAGAAAGAAAAATCAGAAGGTGGCACGGCCAAATGCGATTGACTGTGATTTGATGATGATTTTACAATGAAAAACTGTGATGACGAATAACTCGTTTGCCAGGAGCTTGATCTGTGATAATTTTGATAATATATAAGAAGTCCACCACCAGTTAGAAGTTATGTTGTTTATTCTGGGATTCTAAATTGGCATGGGCGGGCTTTCAATTGTCATGCGGTTGGTATTGTTAACCTGGGTCGAAAACAAGTCTAGTGATATTGTTAACACGTGCTTATGTTATTGTTTTGACGCAGATATTGAGTGCGGGTGTCCTGACTGACGTTAAGTTGTCATGCCAACGTGGGAAAAATGAAAGAGATCTGACGTTGGGGAGGCCGACGGCAGTGGTGAGACGCTGCGCCGGCGTTCTGACGCAGCGTTTGGCGGGGAACCAGACGCGACGTCAGAAACAAGATGGCGACGTCTCATCGTGCGGTGGGCCTTCACAGTGAGTCGAAATAACTGTGTTATTGTGGGTCGAAACTGTGCTATGGTACTGGAGATGTTGTTAAAGAGGGTTTTATTTGTGGGTGGGGTCGGATTTAGAGCTATTAAGGATGGGGATGATCCCCACATGAAGGTGTTAGATTGGGCTATCCGGTGGATTGGGCGACCGGGAGAGTCCATTACCAGGTTATATGGGGGGTGGCCGGCGGTTAATTGATCCCCACATGAGGATCAAAGTAGGTTTCTGATGAAAACTTACCGCTGGTTGATGTTGAGGGTGGTGTGAGCATCATCTCCGGTTGCTTGTACATGTATTTGTCTTTCTTTGGCTGATGCCGGAGTGGGGTGTACTTTGTGAGCTCAGCCGGGGAGTCATGGCGATCAGCCGGCCAGGACTCACAAGGTAGTTGTATGGCGGGGTCAGTGTCACTAGAGGCAAGTTGAAAATCGGGTTGTCCTTCTGAGGAGATGACCACTGTCATGTGGTGAGCTCCTTTTAAGACCCTGTACAGCGGTATTCTCCATAGAAGTGGTACCGGAGGATAGCGCTGCAGCGGGATCTGCCGGACTTGTCCCCCGATTATTGTCCTGATGTCAGACTTCCAATGGAGATCCAGGTGTCTGCCCAGGGGTGCCGTAAGGCGAGCTGGGGAGACCTTAGGGGCTGTGATGGTGGGGGCCCAGAGATTCTGTCCATAGATCATTTTGCCAACGGTGAAATCAAAGGTTTGACCATTAGCATGGATCTTGGCCACAATCGAAGGTGTCCTGTGGCTGTCCTGTTTGCAGTAGGGCCAGTGTCGCAGGCACCTCTTGGCGGTACTCCATGTGATGTACAGGAGGGTTGCTATTAAGATCCAGGTGAACATGTCCTGGTAGCGGTCAGGCGATTGTACAAAATCCAGATTTGTGTTTGGGGTCGTTTGTGGAGCTGGCCAGTTTTTGTTAGCCTGGCGTATCAGATCTTTAAAACGATCCCAACTCTCCGCATTAGCCATCTTGGGTGTTCGGGTTGCTGAGACTAGTGTGATAAAGCGCGCCAATTGATTGACACGAAGATGGTTCTTAAGGGTTAATGCGCAGCAAAGTAGTGCCAGGAGGGGTGATACCAAATGTATCCAGGGTGAGAACTGGAGGTGGTATCCTAGATGCATCAGGGAGTTAGTGGATAGGAGGGCTGACTGGTCCCTAAGTCCCTGTGCGGCTCTTTTAAGGGTTAGGGTGTCTTGGAAGAGGGGTGCTATTTTTTGATTGTGTAGGTGTTTTAATTTTTCAAAATTGGGCAGGTGAAGGGTCTGGGTAGTGGTTGCCATGGTGATGCCGGAAACATTGGCTGGAGGTTGACCAAAATGTCGCCACAGTGGTAAATTGAAGTAGGCCTTTGATATGGGTTCTAAGGTGAAATTTTGGGTGCAAGATAAATCAGAATTGGTTAAAATCATGCCGGCATTTTTAATGGAGCACAGACATGGGACTGAGATGACTGAGTATGCTCTATTTTTAATTTCGACTTGGCCTGAATCTGTGCATTGGAGCATGGAAGTGGGATGGTCGGTTATTAATAGGAAAGTGCTGTGAGATAGGGGTTGGATAAGATTTGGTATGGGTGCTGCCATGTGTGCTTTAAAACTGCAGGTATGGTGCACCGCCTCTGGTAGGTCTAAAAATAGGGATAGAGTGCATGTGGGGTGTGTGGCCGACAACAGAGGTAGGGGTAGGTTACAGCTGATAAGGTGGCCGAGGTCACACATATCCAGGTCAGCTTGTGTAAACTGTATATAGTGTGAGTGGGTCTTGGACATAGCCAAGTAGCCGGGAAGTGGCTCCACCTGGGTGTGACCTACTGACTTAGTGTCGGAGGTGTCGAAAGGCACGGGGAAGGTTTCTGTTCTAAATATAGAAAAGGTGCTTCCCCCTCTGGTTATGGGTACTGGTATGGTTATTAACAGGCTCGAGTTATGGCTCCAGTGCACATGTACTCGGCGCTGATAATAATAACTTATGGGTAGGCCTTCTAAAATAATGCCGTGGTGTGCCTCGTGCAGGAGGCTGGATAAATTGTTTAAACCTAAACTGAGGTCGTCTTGTGTGATGATGGATTGGGGTAGGGTGCCCTCAAGTAGATTATTAATGGTTAAGAGCAGATTTTCCAAGTCGCTTTGGAGGTCAATTAAAGACTCTATTTGAGAATTTGCTGCTGTGAATAACATGGAATAGAAGGTATCTTGTCTGGATTGGAGTTCCAATTTTAGTAATATTGATGAGATGTTTGAATTTAAGTGCTCTAATTTTCCGGAAATAAAAGATAGAGCATCATCAGTGTCATTTTGGAATTTTGAGAAGATGTTGACAGAATTGTAATTAAATTCCGAAATATTTAACAAGAAATGTGTGGCTAGTTCTACCACGTGCATTTTGGTGGCTAACTTTTTATCCAGGTCAGACATTTCAGAATTCAGAATATCAATTTCTGGTTGAGTCCCGAGGCCTATTGAAGCTCTTAAAATGTCACCAATGACTTGGCCGGGGGCATTTCTGGCTTTTCTGACGTTTGGAGGTGAAATCAATTTTGACAAAGTTTTTAGTGTTGTTTTTGACTTGGAGAATAGGCTCTGTATCATGTTATCTAGGGCATGGGCTGTGTGCTTAATGTATTGGGGTGCATCAGTGCTGATGAGAGGGCTGAGTAGTTTTGGCTGACTTAGGTTCTGATCAAAGGTCAAGTTAAGGCTGAAGGTCAATGGATAGTCCATGTAATTGGCTAGTAATGTTTGGGGTAACTTGGTAAACAGTGCGCCATAGTTGGGTCTGAAGATGGTGTTCAGATTGTTGTCTGATGTTGAGGTGCAGCCGAGGAGCAGATGTAGGAATATACAGACTGCTAGGATGGCTGCTGCTCTAGAAAATGAGAAAAAATTGAAAATTTTGAGGATTTTGAAAATTTTGATGGTGGGGTTCACTCTAAAAATAACATTAGCCCAGTCACAAATGGGATGTTAGTATGGTCAAGTATTTACAAGGGTCGGGGAATCTGTGGGTGGTAGGGTTGTTGTCACATGAAAGGTTTTATGCAGATGGACTGGTGCCTGTTGTCACCGTCAGGGGCGGCACACGAGCTTGAGCATGGAATCTGTTTATCTCGAAGACAGCAAACTGGAATACTATGCTGGCCGTATTCCTTATGGCCAGTTCACGTCCAATTCTGGAGTATTGGCGGGGTAAGTCCCTGAGGGGCTGTTCCGACGCTATGAGCGTGCGAGCACATAAAAGTGCTATGTATGATGCAGATCTATGATTAAACCTGCCCCATGGAGGCCGGCGGGGATTATCCCCAGCTACAGCGACCATAAAGGCTTTGATGGTTGCTGCTGTGGAGTGATTGCTCAAGTCCAGCTCCTGTCTTAGCACAGGGCTGCTGAGGTAATGTTTAATATCTTCCTGGGCGAGGAAGGTGATGAGGTGTTGCTGTTCCATGATTATGCTCCTAATTTCAAAAGGATCCATGAGATCACTCCTGATCCCATGTGGTCCAAGGAGGCTGTGTATGGTCCATGTAGCATTTGGGCCGTGCTTATTTGCCGGTGGGTTCAGGCTGTAAGTCATAAAAGGAAAAAGGGTCTAAGTGGGCTGTGAATGGGGGGAGAGGTAAAGGTGGGGAATTTGCTTGGCTGAAGAGGTTTAGTAAATTGGATTATCAATGTTAAAAATTATAGGGTAGTGGAGAAGTTCTTCCACATTTTACACACACTTAAGGCTCACACCGCCATTGGTTAATAGGGGTACCTGGGCACCATGATAATAAAGTGCTATCATGTACAATGCTAGAACGACTGTTAAAAATCCTAAATGCTAAAATAGACCCATAAGATAATCCTACCTGGGCTGGTTGCATGATGGGTCTGCCATGGTCCCTTCCCAGACACTTGTTGCCGTGCTTAAGGTGTGGTGGTATTGGTTGTGGGTTGTGTTGTGATCAGATGTGGGTGGGCAAGCGCTTATAAACCTGAGATTGAGTTTGGCTATTTCTCAGTCTGAGATCTCCCATAGGTGGTATGTCTTGCCCTGAGAGAGGCGTAGGCCAAATATTATTGGTGGATGCAAGTGGGGTTGACGGTCCCATATGCAAATTAGGGTTATCCTGGCCTGGATTGGTTGGTGGTGAGATATTGTCTAAAGATAGCATATTGGGAAGCTTGGCGGGGGGTGTTTTATCCCTGGCCAAGGTGATATGGTTGCTATGGCGTCCCTGTAGCTTTTAAAGACCTTGAGGGCAGTGTGTTATTGATTTGTATATGTGCCACCACAGCACTTAAGGGTTGGCGGAGACAGCGGTGTAAACATGGGGTGTGGGTGTCAGAGGTCCATCTTCCTACAATAGGTTTATCATTGGAAATAGTGGCCTTGAAGTGGTAACAAGCCGTCGCATGTGTGTATTGAAGTTTATACACAAACCGAGGATACAGCGCTGCCTTGGGCGGTCGGTATGTGGCGTGTGTAACCTAACCTAATTATTTGATAATCCATTTGCCAGTGTTTGGCGTTCCACTTAGAAGGGGTAGGTGTGTGTATATACAGTTAATCAAGGCGGTGTTGATTTTGGATGCATAGGAATTTTTATGGCTGTTAGTATAAATAGGTTGGGCGTTGGTCTGTGACTGTTGCTGTCAGTGTGTTTAAGTGGTTGGTGTATTAATGGTTGATTAATTTGGTTGGGGCGCGTGGCGCCTGTGGGGAATGAAGGAGGGTTGTTTATATGGATGTTTGGTGTTTGACACAGCGACTTATGGCCTATAATGGACGCTTAGAAATTTTTCTTGATTTTCTGGAGGGCATGGGGCTGAAGGAGATTGTTCCCTTTTTGGCTGGCCTTCCTCTCTTTTTCTTTATTTTGGGAGTGGTAAGACTCACATTGGAGGGGTCGTCCTGGTCGGGGTCGTGAAGTGAGCTTGTGGGCCCTGATTGCAGCCTTTTTATAATGGCTTTGGCGCTAGCTCTTGTGATTGGTCTCCTTAGCCTTGATACATGTACTGATTTCTTCAGTATTTTTCCATCTTGTAGCCTTTTTAGAATAGCTGTGACTGGTGAAGTCATCCTCATTATGATGTAGGGGCCTGAGTATGTGGGTTGCAGCTTTTTTGATGTGCATTTGACCAGCAGGGTGGGTATATGTAAATATACCAATTGGCCTGTGTTATATGAGCTCAGTTCTGCTGAAGTGTCATGTCTGGCTTTCATCTTTTTGTGAGCAGAGATCATGTTTTCTGCAGCTCTCATCTGAATATCATCCCTAAACTGTAGTAGGCTGGTCATAATTTTCTCCCTGGTGCTTGAGTCTTTTTCAGCTTTAATCAAGGACAAAGCTGCTTCAGTTGGTAGGTGTGTCTGCTTGCCAAAGACTAACAAATTTGGTGAGTAGCCTAAGGCGCTGCTTATAGTATTATTAATACTGAAGACTACAGCCTGTAGGAAGGTTGACCAATGCTTTTGTGATTTTGATACAAAAGCCCTGAGGGATGATTCAATGGTTTGATGTTGGCGCTCACAGAGACCTTGAGACCTAGACCAATGTGCACTTCCTGTCACATGTTTAATGCCGAACTTTTCACAAAAATATTTGAATAGTTTTGAGACGTATTGTTGGGCATTATCTGTGTTTAGTACTGAGGGAGTGCCATGGATACATATGACTTTTTGGAAGAAACCAAGTGCTACAACTGCAGCAGTATTTTCTTCACTTGTCCAGGCAGTCACATGCCTGGTGGCATGGTCGGTCACCACATGTATGTAGTGGGAGCCATCAGCGGCCTTGGAAAAAGGGCCTATTGTGTCCATGGTGACATGAGAGTATGCTGTGAGTACTGGGTCACGTAGTTTCATTGGAGTTTTCAGGTTTTTGGGTCTCTTTTTGGTGGTCAGGCATGTGTGGCAAGTACCGCAGAAGTCAAAAACTTCTTTAAACATTGATCTCCAGTAATACCTAGCCCTTATGGCTGTATAGGTTTTGACTGGACCTAGGTGTCCACCTAGGGGAGAGCAATGGGTTGCTTCCACTAAAGATTCTGTCCACTTTTCTGGAATTACAATTTGCAGTGTGGGCTCTAAAGTCTTACCCAAATTGGTATCAGTAATTCTGAAGAGGACTTCATCCAGTAAGATGAATTGGTCGTGGTTACGTAGTATTTGATTCATTAATCCTGAGTCGTGTGGCAGGCTACCTTTTTCGATGTAGTTTGCCATGGAGGATGCAAAAGGGTCTTCTTTTTGGCTTTTAATCAGTGTTTCTCTAGAAGGTGTCAGGGATTGGTGTTTACAGATTTCCTGAATTGCCCTTTCAGCTAGAGGTAGCACACGGCGGGAGAGCTTAGCTCTCTTGGCGTTTGCAGCTTTGATGGAGACCCTAGGTGACCTAGATTTGGCGGGCCTGCCTCTGGGGCGAGGACTGCTGCACTTAGGCTTGAGTGGGCGGGTCTTTTTACTGGGTGCTGATTGGCTGGCTGCTGGAGGTGTGTCGTCCTGAGACTGGGACTGTGCTCGAGTGAGTACACACAGGTCAGGGTTCACACTTTGCTGCCTCTCTGGGGTGCCTTTCCTTGCTATGACGCCTTTTGGTGGTTTATTTGTGCTTCCCCAAATTTTGCCTCCTTTTAATATTGATCTAGGAGGTCCCAAACAGATGGGATTATTGGGAATTGGGTCGTCTGATTTGAAAACCTTTGTCATGGATATATCTGAAAATTGTACCCTTTTTGGTGGGAGGATAATTTTTCCTTGTGATCTAATTGGTATTGGATCATCAGAGCCAGGGGGATATTTTCTTCTGGACAGGCAATCTGCCACTAGATTAGCTCTGCCTTGTAGGTATTTCACTTCAAAATCATAAGACATAACAGTATCTACCCATCTTGCCAATCTGCCATTGGTGATATTTTCCTTCTTGTTGAAGAGGGAGACTAGGGCTGTATGATCTGAATATACCTTGAAGTGAGTGCCGTCTACATAATGGTGGAACTTTTTGACAGCGAAGATTATCCCAAGTAACTCTTTGTCAGTTATTCCATATCTGGTCTCTTGAGGTGTTAGACCTCTCCCAGAGAATTCAATGGGCCTATAAAAACCATGTTCATCTACCTGTGTGATAACTGCTCCTAAGCTGAAATTGCTGGAGTCTGTGAAGATGATGAAGGGTTTGTTATAGTCTGGGAATTTTAGGATTGCCTCAGTGCAAATTGATGCTTTGATTTTCTCAAAGGCTGTTTGACACTGAGTGGTCCATTTGAAAGTACCCTTTGTGGCTTCATATAGGGGTTTCATTATATGGGCGAAGCCTCTAATGAATCTCTTATAAAATTGTGCCATTCCATTGAAACACCTAAGGTCGTGGATGTTTTTAGGTGCTGGGAAGGTTTTGACTGGTGAGATTTTGTCTGGGGAAGGTGAGATGCCGTGTTGATCTAGGGTGAAACCTAAGAATTCCATTTTGGTGGTGCCAAATTCACATTTTTCTGACTTTAATTTGATGTTTCCTTTGATGAAAAGTTTTAGCACTTCATCTAGGTCTTGCAGGTGTCTTTCCCATGTGGGGCTGTATATGGCCACATCATCCACATAGGCTACTGCATTTCTGTATTTGCATTTCATGAGCAATTGTTCCATTACATTCATGAACGACAAACCAGAGGTTTTTAAACCCATGGGTAATACTTTGGCCATATACCTTGTGCCATTGGCAGAGAAAGTTGTTAAAGGCCTTGATTCTTTAGCTAGAGGAATCTGATGGTAGGCGCTGTATACATCCAATTTGGAAAAATATTTAGCACCTGTTCTGCCAACTTGTTGCATGAGGTCGTCTGCTCTGGGGAAGGAGTAGGAAAAAGATTTTAGGTTTTGGTTAACCCATCTATAATCCACGACTATTCTCCATCCTGAGGCTACAGACCTGTCTCCCTGGGGTTTGGGTACTAAGAAAGCTGGGGAGTTCCACTCACAGGGTTTGGTGCATTCTTCAATGACACCTTGCTGTAAATGTTTATCTAACAGCTCTCTTTGGAAAATCTCTTTTTTGGGTGACATTCTATAGGATGGTCTGTTGCAGGGTTTGAAATCAGGGATTAATTCTAATTTGACCTCATTCTCAACGTTTAATCCTATAGCACTCTCATTTAACACAAAGGCCTCTCTATTTGATTCAACAATGTTTTTGATTTGTTGTTTTTGGGCCTCAGAGAGCTTGTCACATATTGTATATTTTAGAGGGTCGTCCCCTTTGGGTAGCTGATCTAGGGGATCATCTCCACAATTGATGGGGAGCATTTCTTTGTCAGAGATTATGCTGCTGAGGGAGTGTTGGCTGTTCAGTTTTCCAATGGGAATGGCTTTGTCTAGATTGTTAAGTGCAAAGATGCCTAGGTTCATGTGTTTTTTGATATTGATGGAAAAATCATTTGGGTTGGCCACTGTTACCGGTATGATCTTTCTTGTTGACCTTGGTTCAACAAGGGCGTGTTTGATTAGTACCGGTAATGTTGTGTCAACATTTTCTGTGATGCCTGTTTTACCTATTAAGGAATCAGGTCCTATGACGATTGCATTGAATGTGGATTCAGAATTTGGTGGCATGGTTAGACCTTTGGCTGCTCTTATGAAGTGTGGTGAAGGGGACTTGGTCCCAAAGGAAATTTTGGCCCTATATTTGGTCATAAAATTTACGCCAAGAATTATGGGGTGATTTAGTTTTGGAACAACATGTAGTCTTGTTTTAAACTCTGTGTTATTGATTAGGAAAGTTATAGTGATGGAATTGTTGACCTGAACTGAGGATTTATCAGCTAGTAGGATAACCATGCGAGATCTCCTACCATGTCTGAAATTGGGGGTTGATATGATTTTGTCTGCCATTTTCTGGCTGATAAAGGAAAGGGAGGCTCCAGAGTCTACAAGGGCTCTGTAAGAACTGCCATTGATATCAACATTAACTGCGCCTTTAGTCAATTCAGTATTAATGTAAGAGGTCTTACCTTGCTGCCCATACTTACTGGTCTCGACTTTTAATTGGAGGGTGGAGATTCTCTTGTTCTGGTTCTCATAGAGGTCCTCACTGTCTGATGAGGAGTCTTCGTCACAATTCACAGGCTGGGGGTCGTGGTTCTGTTGTTCTGCCGAATTTAATTCTGCTCCATCATTTGTGTGTGAAATATGGCATGTGGGGGACGTTCCAGTTTTGTTGTCCAAGGTGGGGGCGGGGCTGTAAGATGCTTGGTGGCCCTCCCCTGTGTCCTATCCAATGTTGTCATTGTAGTGTTCTCCTTGTCCAGAATCAGGAGGTTGGTTGTCATGATGGTTGTCTTCTGTCTTTTTGTTGTCATTTCTGCCTGGTGTTGGGTCCCTGGATTTCTTTTGTTGCTGGGTCCAATCATCAGGGATTGGGAAATCTGCTGGGACCAGTAGTTTCTGGAAGGACACCTGGCGGGTGTTGGTGGGGGTGGAGGCAACAGGGATGAAAACAAAGTTGTTTCTTGTGTCGCTGGATTTGGACCTGCTTCTGTTTCCCTCCTGAGATTTGCTTCTGCCTGGCATTTGATACCTGTTCTTGGAGCCTGATCTGCTGTTTGAGTTGGGTCTGGGGTTGTTATAACCTTGTTGATTTTGGTTGTATCCTGACTTAGGTTTATCGTCATACTGCTTAATATTGCCATTTCCAGGGGGCTTGTTGTTATAATTGTTGTTGTTGTACTGGTCCTTCCTGGATCTGTTATTGTTGTTGTTGTTATTGTTCCTTTGCCCATTGTAGTTATTATAGTTCATGGCGCACAAGTCTGAAGTTTGGTTTGAGGCATGGGCTGCTTTGGCTGCTTCCATGACCAATTCTTGTTTTAATGCTGCAGTCTCGGCCTCTCTAATGCTTTTGGGGCTGTCTGAGAGTACAACATTTTTTATTTCATCTTTGAGGCCATTTATGAGATAGTCCACTTGTACAGATTCATCCAGGTTGCTGTTGGATAGCAATAAGGTCATATCTGCTATGTATTCTTCCACAGTCTCCTTGGGTTGCTGCTTTCTGTTTCTATATCCTTTGATTATTGTGGCAGGGTCAGGCTGGTTGAATCTGCTGAGAAAGGCGGCATAGACTGCCTCAGTGTCATACATGATTGGTTTGTCAAAAATGTTTGTAAAAAACCATTGTGCTGCTCTGCCCTTTAAAAAGGTATACATACAGGATGCATGCATTGTTGGGCTGCGGGGGTATGCATTTCTTATATAGAATTTGAATTCTGCCAGGAATCTGGCTGCAGATCTGTAGGGCGAGGGTTTGTCAAAGGGTTCTGGCTTGTTAAAACAGCTTAATTGAGCAGATGTGAGTCGCTCAGGTTCAAAACTCCTATATCCAGTAGGAGCGGAGAAATTGGATTGTCCTAGATTTGGTATCATTGGTGTGGACTGCGCTGCAGGCTGGTGGGCAGCTGCTTGGGCAGGTGGAGTGTTTGTAAACAAGCTATACATTGGTATAGGGTTGTTGTAGGGCGTGTGCGCCTGGTGGGGCATGTATACATGGTTGTAAACACTGCCTGAAAGTGATGTGGCGGCTACCGGTGATGGACGAGTGGTAGAGGGCGCCATTTGGTGGGTTGTGGCAGAATTACCAAGACCTGCATGTGTCGCGCCTTGTTGGGTGGGCGTGGCACCTGTCGCTATCATTCGGGTTGTATTTTGGAAAAGGCTTGGTGGGCTGAGCCTGTATCCTACCGGTACAGATGTCGGCATTCTGGTAGAGGTGCCCATGACATGTGAAGGTTGGCCTGAAGGGGGTAGCCTAGTGTTGGTGGGTGAGAAAAGGCTGTTTTGGCCTTGGCTGGTAGGTGTTCTTGTCCTATCAATGGCCCTGAATATTTCAGATCTCATTCCATCAATATTTCTGTTGATTCTGTCAGACAGATTGGCTGACGCTATTTCAGACCTTCTCAGTACATCAGCGTTGTCCTGAGCTGCTTTTCTTTGTATTTGGCCAATGTCATTCTCCAGGTGCGACTTCCAAGTGTCCATGTCATTTAACCTGTCATTTATTCTTGACAGTTGGCAGGAGGAGTCGTCTCCAATCCTTTTTATTTCAGCGGACAATAAGTTCATTTGTCCTGTTAATAGGTTGGAGAGGGAGTCATTGACTGCCTGGGTGCACTCTCTGACTATGTTCCTCGTCATGTCATCCTGGTTGTACTCTGGAGGTGGAGCTGCAGTGGCCATGTTTGGGTAGGCAGGTGCTCTGTGCAGGTGGGGGAAGGTTACTTCTGTGTCTTCTTCAGAGGTGGATTCTGTCTGTAAATGGGCGGGGAAGTGACTGTTTCTGTGTAGTATGGGAGTAGTGGCCACAAGGTCGCCTCTTCTAGCTGCAGAGTCTAAGCTTCTTTGAAGTCTGTAAAATACAGGTGTATTTGGCCTTTGAGGGGAGGATGATTGCACTCTTCTCCTGGGCCTATGGGTGGGGTATGGCCTTTCAAAGGATCTGGCTCTTGGAGGCGTGCTCAGGGATGAATTTGGTGCTGGAGGTGTCGCCCTGTCTTCCTCAGAGGTAGAGTAGGGGTAGTAAGGCCTAGGGTTTCCTCCAGGTGGATTGCTATCAGGCTGTGGGTTTTGGTGCGGCCTTAGCAAATTGGTGGGATTGGAGTTGTCTTGCCACTGCTCTTCTAGAATACGGTTTATCCTGTCTAGAAAAACAGAGGGACTCTCACCACACTGGTAGCTTGGTGTAGCTCCGGTTGGTATCAGTTGTACACGTCCTGTGTTGAGTCTGTTTCCTCTCCACCTGTGGATTGCTGAGTCTAGCCTGCTCCTCCAGTAATTGTCTGCTACTGATGGGTGGGCTTGGATGTCCGGTACAGTAAGGTTGTCCCAACTTAGGTCAGGTGTACACTGTGGGTCAGAATCACTGCTGGATGAGGGTGACCGTCCGGCAGCTTCCAGGGCTTCCTGCAGGCTATTGGATCTTTCCTCTAGATGGCTATCTAGGTGGAGGTAACCAGGTGATTGATTTTCAGGCGTGCTGTATGTGGTACTTTGAAGACCACCTAATCTTAGGGGTGGTGATTCTGAGGGTGAATAGCCAGGTAGGGTGAGGTTTAAACCTGGTGGTGGGGCTCCTGCTGGTGTACTGGTAGGTGCACCTGTGTTGGTGTCCACTATGGTAGATGAGAAATTCAAGGTGTTTGAACTCACAGGTGTCTGTTTATGTGTGCGTCTATGGGCTGGTAGCACTGGGTCCAGCTGGAGCGCGTCTGGCGAGGAGTCTATCGGGGCGGCGTACTGTGTACTGGTGGCTTCTTGCTGGTCTCTGTCTTGAGATGTAGGGATACGTTGTGGGGCTGGCTCCTTTGGTAGGGTCTCACTGTTGTCCATGGCTCATGAGAGGTGGTAACTGTGGGATGATACGTGAGGGTTTTCCACCATTGTCAACGAGTCCGTAAATGTTGAATAAGGATGAATACAGACGAATCAGGAATCCAGTTTGATATCCACTTTATTCATAGAAGTCCACGCGGTATAGATGGTGATACAGTATAAAGGTGCCCAACAGTGTCCAAGCCTAGCCCTTGAGCCAAGGGCTCGATCTCACGTGAGTGTGTGAGGTATGAAGTATGAAGGTGGAAAGATGAGTGAGCTGCTCCCTCCACAGGTATTTGTAGTAGGAGCTGCTCACCCAGCTCATCCTAAAAATAGTATCAGGTGAGCTAAATATAGTAACTGGGGAACTCCAGTGCAGGTATGTAGGGGAGATCCCAAACATAGCACTGGGGTTCACAGAGTTCAGTGTGGTTCTAAATATAGCTGCTGGGAACTCCCGGTATGCTGTGAGCTGCTCATGATCAATGGGCATGTCATCCAGCATGGGGAGTTGTTTCTAAACATTGTCTGCTAGGAATTTCCAGCATGCAGTGGGCTGCTTGTGATTGACGGCGTATCCTCCAGTGGGAGGAGGCGGGGTCACTGAGTGCAGTTGACACCGCCAGCCTTTGGTCTATGGGTATGGCTTGGCTTGTGGGTAGACTCGGACACTGGGTTACATGGTAGAGTCAAAGGTGAAAAATAAATATGATAAGTACAATACCTATAACGGTCTACTGACACATGTTTGACTTTCTTGATCCAATCCAGTTGTACGTCTCTAGTTCCTGACCGGATTTGGCTAGTCACAGACCTGAGCCCCTATGCCACTTTGTTTTAGGGTCTCAGTGACGCCCTACACAACTTCAAAGTAAATGAGGTTGACAGTGGTACCTTGCAGTAAAACCGGAAGTGGCAAATACTTTGTTTACATGTGCTTGGTTTGTACATTTAGAAAGGGAATTGAACAAAATCATGAACACCGATTAATCTTTAGGTATATATTTAGAAGTTTTCAATTGAACCATAACTCCAGTTATTACATATGCTTCATGAGCTGGAAGTTTGCCAATGGAATTCCCGAAAATCCAACATGGCCGCCATGTTATTTCACCAGTGAAACATGTCAGGATTTTTAAAACCTCAATTTAGGCAGGTTACAAAAGTCCCACCTTAATGAAATTAAATGTGGTGCAAGTTAAGGGTTCAAATCATCCATGAATGAAAGTTATATTTAATTTAAACTAGAAATGAAGGCAGGAGAATGCGCCGAAAGTCACGGCGCATCCATTCTCAAAAACTGAGGCCTCGGTATGCCCAACTCACAACAAGTATGTGAGTTGGGCACCGATCCAACTAGATTTGGCCTGACTGCAGTTGCCTTAAAATGGCCCCTCTGGGTGGGATTGACCTGTTGGTCCTTATTGGAGCTAGTATAGGGCACTAGCATATCAGGTCATGGAGGTCGCCATCTTGCTTTGCATCATGGGTAGGCCTCCGACTCCACAGCAGTGCATTCTCTAAACAATGGTGATTGATAACACTGATTGGGGTGACAAACTGCACCCTGCCCCTATCTTAATCACCCTAAGTACCTCCCTATTGTTCCAGGTGTGAGGAAGTGGATTAGCTTGATAGGGAAACAATGGCCTCGGTGTACTCTATATGGGTGATATGTGACCTCTTATTGAAATCTTAAAGCTTTATTTCTAATGTATTTGAACTACTATGTTTAATTTAAGCTTATCTAGTTAAAGTTGAAAGTATTTGCCATACATAGATATAAATTTCAGAAAATATATACTACCGGTAGCAGTTAATGAGGAAGGGAGCATCAAAGTAAACTATACAAAGAGGCCAATTGTTGATCTAGCCCGCTAGACTGGCTAATCCTTCTCCCAATTCACAACTGGGAATATGATATAGGAAGTGTAGCATACCGTTGGAAAGCTTATAACATGACAAAACCAGTCATATGCATCCCCTCTTCATACAAATGAATACAGCAGTATGACATTTCTGTGATTTTTCTCTTTAAAAATCTTGATAAAACATTTTCTGATTTATGATTAAATTGCTTAATATCTGTTTAGGGCTATACACAAATCTAGCCTATCACAATTCCTCTATGATGGTTCAGCTCCATTAATGCCTAGCCTTATATTAAATCCATATCTATGTGGAGCTGTATCACTGAACTGAGCTGCATGTAAACCCCCATTCAAAAGTGGAGTGGAATATTTAAAAGGTCTGATCATATTAAAATATCATTGCCTTTGTAAATACTCTGTGATACATGTACCTAGAAATGATGTGTTCTAATATTATATGAAGGTTGATCAGTTCAATCTGGCTAATTGATTACATATCTGGCTAATCAAAAATGAGGCAAATTCGCCAGACTGGCTAACAGAAAATGTGTACTAGCGCTAGCCTAGGCCCCCGACTACATGAGCCACCTAGCTGATGCTCTCAGTATTTACTATTAGCAATATGCTAGTGCTGTATACTACTTACTCATGAGTGGTGACATATTGACGCATGAGGTTCTCTATTTTCTGGCGCTCTGTGATCTCCTGCAGCTGCTCCTTCAGCGTTAGGTTCTCACTCCTCAATTTGTGAAGCTTCTTCCTCAACTG
The DNA here is from genome assembly GCA_949317995.1 of Acholoe squamosa. Classification (NCBI taxonomy): domain Eukaryota; kingdom Metazoa; phylum Annelida; class Polychaeta; order Phyllodocida; family Polynoidae; genus Acholoe; species Acholoe squamosa. Next base: position 26,524,919 of record OX439038.1, read on the forward strand.
GGCGTTTTCTATCATCAGCTGAAATGTTGGAAGAATTAAGACACCCCCCTGTAGGCTGTAGCCTACACCCCTAGGCCCTACACTGAGTGTAGGCTGTACTGTTGATAAATAATGACCACTCCCTAGGCCTAGGGCCTAGGCTAAGCCTAAGGGACGAGTCATTTATTGCCAGGAGTTATGGATGATTCGCACTACTGCCTGTTCGCCCTAGACTATTCGCACTACTCCCTTTTGGACCATTCGCTCTACCCCTGGACCATTCGTACTATTCATACAAAAGAGGGGCAGTGGATGATTTGCACTAGTGACAACCCCTGGCCCCCAAAGATTTGGGTTTAATAGTGAACCAAATAATCATACTCCAAGCTTTAATAGAACTAGAAACAATTAAAGGGCTAAGGATACTCATCATACTGTCCCTACGGCTACGCCGTCTGTCAGTGACTGACGGCCGTTAGTCAGCAGTAGAGCGAATGGTCCAAAAGTAGAGCGAATGGTCTAGGGCGAATGTGTAAGTAGTGCGAATGTGTAAGTAGTGCGAATGTGAATTAGAGCGAATCGACCATTTCCCATTGCGAGTTGGGAGGGCTTCATAATGATGAAGCCCTACGAGATTGGCTAGCGGGTACCAGGCTAGGGCCTAGCCTCCCTAGGCTAGGCCTAGGCCTAGGGCCAGGCACGTTGCCTAGATTTCAACTGGGCAGAACTCTTGTTTGTACTCACAGTGCGACAGGAATGTATGTCTGGGACATTGTCCAGACATCTAGACGTCATCTTGCATTCATTTGCCAAATGACTGCTAAATATTGATTGTTTTAAAGAGAAGTGGTCGACTTTTGAAGCTGATCAAGTTGCAACTCGTCCGTTCCAGCCACCAGATTTGTTTATATCGTTTGAGGTCTCACAATAATAAATTCACATAGATCTACGAGTAATTAATTGTTCCAGTGGATATTTCAGAAATAGATCTATATCAAAACATCAATGATTTATTCAAGAACTCTAATTTAAGTTAGCTTTGATTTAATTATGATTGCCGATTCATATTTTATTTGTAAATACAATTTGTTGGTGGTGGTTAGTAAAATCTGCTTTGTGATACCTGTCGGTCCTGTGTTTGGGTTGGTGATGCAAACAGATGCAACACGTGAAGTCTGTGTTTGTTGTGCAAGATTTGTGTCACGAATTATAAGATAAGCCGAAAATAGTTTAGGTTCATTCACAAGTAGACGACCATGCTGATGTTTACCTTACTGATCAATCATTTAGGTAAGTACATTGAGCAGAACTTCAAGTTCAAGCTTCTCCGTTGTGTACTACCGGTAGAATGTCAATCATTTTTGAATCATCAATGACAATGTGGGGGGGGGGGGGTGTAGTATGGGGGGTGTGGATCATGGTAGCCACTCTCGTAGGCCCTACCCAAAATGGCAGAACCATTACAGACGATACGTGGTCTATGTGGATGGGGGGTCCCCCATGTCACATGGCGATTTAAAAAAAAATGGTCATGGCACTTGTTACTCTGTAGACGCTCTGAGGGAACCTCAGAGACCAAGTGTGTCTGTTGTAGTCTGTTTGGTCAGCCAGATTGGCTGAGTGCCCAGTTCTCACAGAAGTACTTACTGTCAGGTCCAATGCTTCCACCAACACTTCCCTCAATGTATATCCAAAGATTCACAATACACAAAGCACTTGAAATACTTGTAATAATTAATAATCCAGGTGATTTTCAAATCTCCCTCCCTAACTCCAAATCATTGTCGACCATCTTGAAACCAGGTGTAGCCACCTAGTGCCAAAAAGACTACACTATTCTTGGTTGGTTAGCCCTATGTTTCAAGAGCAGTCTAACACAAGGTAGCAGCACAAGATGTTGACAATGGAGGCCATTGAGGTAGTGATATCTAAGCTCAAGATAAACATGTCAGAATTATTGGATATATCTCATGTTTCAGTCAATATAAGCTGATGTACATGAAAACTACATGTTTGTGAATAGGAGGGACAATTTCCAGGAACTGAAAGTGAGTACTTAGTTCAGACTAGCCATGTGTTTGTGCCACTATAGACTTGTATACATCTTGGATCCTGCCTGTGAGCAGGCAGATATTTCGGCCTAGGCACTTGTCACTTAAGTCTAGGTACATCACACAAGAGAATGTGGGACCGATGGCCCCACTTTTGTAGTTCCGTGCGTAACCCAGTTCACTTAGTTCCGTGCGTAACCCAGTTCACTTTGATAGGCTGAGTGGTGACCATCAGTCCCAAGAGCGAATGTTGGGTCGACCATCAGTCCCAAGAGCGAATGTTGGGTTGGAAGGTACAACTACACTTTTGGGACTGATGGCCCCACTTTCAAATTTGATGCCCCTGTGTATAATATGATCAAATAATTCACATATATTTGTTATAGAATGAATGTTTACATGATGTTGACTGCTTATGGAGCATGTTTGGTGTATTCATTGAGACGAAAAGTCCGGTAACCTTGGTAACGTGCCGACGTCGGCACACCGGATGCCGGGGACAAAGTGGTGCTCTGTGTTCGGCACTCCCTGTTACGTACCATGAAAAAAATGCTACACCGGATTCCTGCACATTTTTAAATGCAGATTACGGCTGTAATACTGCCCCAATCTCTTACTGACAGACATGGTGTTGTCTTCTCGGTCATCATGTTATACAGTGCGGATAATATTGCCTTGAGTGCCATATTTTGGGAGAATTTGGACCTTCAATAGTGAGGGCAAGGATGAAGCATACAAATTTGTCCCCCGGACAGTATGGCGTCTTCCGTGCACACATGACAGGTTACCTTGGTGATTTGCTATGTTCCGTGGTTACCGTCCGCACGAATTTTAACACAAGTTTGGAGGTGCCAATGCCTACCCACTGAGGAAGTGTGTAGCCCTGTGGGATGGGTGCCTGGGGATTAGCTATGACACCTTTCAGCTTGCAGCACTGACTGGGCACACTGTAGTGACTACATAGTGACTAAGAGAAATCAAAGAGAAATGGATTAATAAAAAATGAAATTAAAAAAACAAACAAATTAAAAATAAAGGAAATTAGAAATTGAAAAAAAAAAATGGAATACACAAAAAAAATTCACATTCTTCACAACAAGGAAGCTACTACTTTCACACCTGCTTTGAACACACAAGAAATTGATAAGAAAAAATTAAAAATAAAGGAAATTAAATAGAAATTGAAAAAAAAATGGAATACACCAAAAAAAAATCACATTCTTCACAACTAGGAAGCTACTACTTTCACACCTGCCTTGAATACACAAGAAATTGAAAAAAAAAAAATAATAAAGGAAATTAGATAAAAATTGAAAAAAAACACACATTCACACCTGAATTCTATTATTTTATTAAAATGGCAAATAAATCATAGAATATATGGTTAAAACATATATGTGATTTAATTGTGTTTATGTATGGATTCAATATAGAAAGCACATCTGCAAATTTTTTTTTTTTTTCAACATTTTTTCTTAATAAATTTCTTTTTTTCATATAATTTTCAATCAAGTGTAACATGGAAAGTGTCATAGATATGCATGATTAATGAAGATAGGTGATAGATGTGAGATGGACCCTGGTTTAAAAGTTGGGGCCATCAGTCTCATTTTCTAGGGCCATCGGTCCCACTTGGGGCCATCGGTCCCCGGGGCCATCGGTCTCTAGGGCCATGGGTCCGGTACCCATCACACAATGCCTGCACCACTCCTCTGGGAGTGTCCATCATTTGTGACGCATTTTTTGTGACCCAACAAATTGCTGCACTGGAAATTAAACTGCACTGAAATTGGCATATTCTTACAGAACAAAGAATAAATGAACACATATAAGAAATTACCTTGGTATTTCATGGCTTATTTTACCTATATGAAAATCTTTCGGGGAAACTGGTGCATTTCTAGACATTTTTGTAGATTTCTGAAGTGGATGACTGAAAAGGTCATCTAAATCAAGTTGTCCAAAATGAAAAAGTAGAATGAAACTAAAAGAAAGTAATAGTATGTTTCATGGCGTTTCATATAAGGTCTAGTTTGTGCATGTGGACTGAATAGTACAGCTGGTGACTGCAAAAGAAATTCGAAAAATCCCATTTTCCTGTGTGAAGGTGCGAAATGGTGATTTGGCAGTTTTAAAACCGTCACTGCATGACCCATGTACATCATACAGGTGTGACACTTACAATACCTGCTAAGATAAGCTTATTTCACAGGCTCCCCAACTTTGGGAGCAATTAACTGATTTTTTACGATTTCCCGACCATGTGAACTTGCTACCACACAGGAAAAAATTATTTGATCGTGTCATCAAAATCTAGGTCATGAGCTAATGTTGGTCAAACATATAGGGTGGCCTGAAACTAGGTCAATAGGAAACCCATTAGATGTTAATGTTAGGGTCAAATACCAGTGGTTAGGTTATCAGAATGTCTACTTCTTCATATTTTACAGTGTCTGTTCCTATATATTCGATCATATCAGAATCTAGGTCATGAACTAATGTAGGTCAGATATATAGGTCACGGAAAAATTAGGTCACGGTAAAATTACGTACAGGTAAACATCCGGGTCAGATACCATAGCTTTTTATTTCATGCTGATATTGTGGTTCATTCCAATTGAATTGACATTTTACTAACTTACCTCCCTTTCATTTCTTCATTTATTATGGCTAATTGGCCCATTATTGGGATCCAGAAGGTCACAACAAATTGCCTGAATACTTAGGACAAAAATGTCAGATTTCTAGATACTAATTCTGCGATTCTGTGAGAACGAATTGAGATATCAACATGATTCCAAAAGATTTGAAATCCTTGCACTCTCCTGCACAACTAAGACACAGGGGTTTAGCTCTAACTCCTTATCTTAATTTTCATGTGATGTACCTATCTAAGAGCCTATCATGATGTGACATGTCCCATGTCACACCTATGACTATATCATGTCACTAATTGTTTTGCCTCATGTCACTATAAACTTAAAGGCCCATGTCACATGTCGATTTTAAGAAATGGCCATGTCACCATGTCGAGTTTAGTGTCACCATGAAAAGTTAAAATAATTATTTTAGAATATCATTTGTATATCAATCTCAACCTGTCGAATTGTCAAAAACATCTGTCCAATTTTAATAGTGTTTTCAATTTATGTCGAATCGTCCTGTGGAATCCGCAATCTGTCAAATTGGTACCGGGGCCCGTGGCCCTAGAGACAGTTGGCCTGGGACTGATGGCCCAGAAAATGAGACTGATGGCCCCACTTTTGGGACTGATGGCCCCACTTTCAAATTTGATGCCCTGTGTATAATCTGATGAAATAATTCACATATATATGTTATAGAATGAATGTTTACATGTTGATGACTACTTGTAGTGCATGTTTGGTGTATTTTAGCACAAGTTTGGAGGTGTTAGAGCCACAATGTCAAATTGTCCATTTCCCCTTAATAGACACCTACCCCCAGCGGGACCCCCAGTCCTAGTTATGCTACACTCATTCTCCAACCTCATCCTCATTCTGCCCTAGGCTTTACCACACCCTCAGACTCGTCATTCCCCAAACATATGGCCTTGTCACATGTCCCCCAACCTCAACCCCATGTCCCTTGTCGAATTTAAAAAAAGTACGTGGCCTTGTCTCCTTGTCAATTTTAACCGGCTGGGCCAAGAGATTGATGAGGTGGGCAGAAGGGTGAAGCATGCCCAGAGAATATAGAGGGATATTTTGTCCATTTCACTATGTGTGATAACAAAAGAAGAACGTACCGTAATCTCTCGCACATAAGGCGCGTCTTATAAGCGAGATTTGAGTTCTTCCTGGATCCGCAAGGGGGACACCAAGGCATTTATTTTGATATGTAACACTCCCCCTAACTCATGATATGGCATAAGAGGGTTCAGGATGTTCCGGGAGGCCCCAGCTACATATAGATTTTTGAATTTTCAAAATACATTCAGTAGAACAGAAGTTATGAATTTTTCTTCTTTTTTTTTTAACCATTTCCTAAAACTCTAGGTGCATCTTATAGGCGGGATGCGCCTTATACGCGGGAGATTACGGGCGTAGTGGATCCAACACTTTACTCTGACCCCATGCTATTGAACTGGTATGAATAGCTGTTCAGTGTTGGTCGAGGCTGGGTTATTTTTATTTTCTTCATTGTCTATGTATTAAATCAGAGACGTTGAAATAAGTAGAGAAGCTGAGACTGAAACAACGACAATCCAGTACTTTAATCTACAAGAATGCAAGAACAACTTCATTTCGTCCCTTGTAAGTTATCTAGTGTACTTTTGCCCAGCCATGCTGCAAGTTAACATAGAGCTAAGCGTTAAGAGTTATTATTTGGTAATTGCCTCTTAAGTTGGTGGGAATTAAGAGTAATAACCACTGCTTAGAATAAGTATGTTTACTCACAATAGGTACCCACATTCACACCCATGTTTGAGGTGCCAGGTAGTGATATTTGCCTGTCAAATGAGAACCTTTCTCTGTAAAACCTGCCGTACTTATACCCGTTTGAAGGGTCTTATACAAAATGTATCAGGCGGGCCTCTGCTCTGGTTGTCTACTCTTCACTAGAGAGCCTAGGGTTCTCATGGCCCTGATACTAATGGCACTAGTTCAATGTGTCTTAATACCCAAGCCTCCGAATTGAGAACCTTGGAATTATGTAGTACTGATTTGTCTTGATCATGGTGCCTTAGGCCAAAGAGCCCTGATTCTTGGGCCCTGGCTCTGAGGCTTTGCATGTCCACCATCTGATGTCCCAGTCCTTAGGACTGGATGTTCATACTCTACCCTACTCAGAATGTGATAATAAATGGGAGAGGAAAAAAAATTAGAAAAGGGACAACTACCGTAATCTCCCGCGTAGAAGGCGCAGCTCGCGTAGAAGGCGCCCCCCAACTCAGAGAAGGCCTTTTCACGTAGAAGGCGCACATACCTCTTCTGGATCGATTTCTGGAAAAACCCGCATATAAGGCGCCCCCCCCCCCCAACTCACAGGGGGGCTGTTTCGCGTAGAAGGCGAAATCTACAGCGACCGGGCTGCCGCGCTGCTGGCTATATGAGTTCAAGCTGTCATCGGCACATGGTGGGCGTACACCGACCGGCAATAAAAACTGAATTTTTTTTTTTTTTTTAATTGGCCTATTTTTGGGTTGTTTTCCCAATTGAGATGTTGGAAAAACCCGCGTATAAGGCGCACCCCCAACTCAAGGCAATTACCCTCCCGCGTATAAGACCCAGCAGCATTTTGTTTGGCGTAGAAGACGTGCCTTCTATGCGGGAGATTACGGTATAGATAGGACAGGGTAGCCCAAGTGACCTGTACTGATATGAATACTACAGGTGATATTACACATTGACACATATTACTTATATAACTATCCCTATGTATGTATGTTTATCTATGTGTACATATATGACCTAAGCCTTTGGGCTGGGTGTAGTCACGAGTCACCTACACAGTATACATGGTTTTTGAGTTGTTGATGAGAACTTTATGGGACAGGGTCTTCCATCACAAGATGAAGGTGCTTAGGTTGTCATATTTGCACAACTTATGTATCCTTGCGACAAAAAAAAGAAACAATCACATCCATGAATAAATACATTGAGGCCCATACACTGTTAATCCTTGTTTTAGTAAGCCTATCGTGAGCCTCAACTCTAGCACTTGGTCGATAGGCCTACGGTACATGTGTAGTTCCGATTCTGGTAGGCGCTGGAAATTGCGACACTTGTTTCGGGGTCTTTTATTCTCAGGCATTGGCAATTTCATTATCCGGAAAGTAAATGAGCAGACACAGGAAACAGATAATCTAGGTAAAAGAACATGAGGTGAAAAAAAAAACCATCGACAATCCTCTCCAAAAGAGGAGTGTCAATGGGGAAAAATATGCAAACCCCAGAAATGTCATTGTTTGTTCCTAAGTAGCTTCATAAAGTGATGCCCTTTAGGGATGTACTATAGGCGAGACTTTGGTTTCTGGGCTAGACTGACTTAAGATAGTAGTCTTTGATAGGCCCAAGTCTCCAACACATCCACCAAGCTTCTAACAGTAACACAGGTTTTGTGATAGACTATAATAAGCAACTGAGTCCACCTAGATGTGTACTTGATGGATATGGGATCTCACATACAGAAACCAATGACCGTTATGGCACATATTCTCGTGACAGAACGTTAGTGTGGTTGGCAGACGGTGACTGTCTCACACACTAAGAGATAACAATAACAAACAACGCACCACACATTAGTTACACCAGGAAGAACAAAATCACACCATAACTACACTACAAATACTACATATATACTAGTGTGTGGTGAAGGTCTTTGTTTTACTGGAAGTAGCAAGGAACTTGGTAGGTGACACTCTTAATCAATTAAATACCGTGATGACTCGTGTATAAGCCGCACCCCTATGATTGGAGAAAGCTATAAACCACACCTAGGGCATGACAGTTTCGAGTTTGATTCTGTAGTTTCATAAAGTGAAGTAGGCATCTGAAATAGTCTATAAGCCGCTGCATATATATTTCAAGGCGGCAAAATGTATCCAGATGACCCTATAGGGTTGAGCCACTCAACAGGGCCGACATGAATGACTCATGAAGGTCATCAGGGGAGCAGAGTCCAGGAGGTGCTGGGTGAAAGTAGCCGGTGTCAAGCAAGTATATAGGGCAGGTGCAGGGCCAGGAGGGGTATGAATTGTTGGGGAGTAGTGGGATACACAGTTCATCCTGGAATCAGAAGGGGAACATTGTATAGTCATCAGCTCACAAGGAGAATTTATATTTTCTGGAGGAAATCTACTAGGCCGGGTGCTGCTAGTTTAGAGTTTACTTTGGGGGGTTCAGTGGAAATCAAATAGATCCACACCGCCTCTACCTAACCCAATACCATCATGAGTTAAATACAGATACATACGCCACCTTGGGCTTTGAGATTGCTCTTCCTTACTCAACTATGAATGTTTAAAGGACCGTTATTTGGATTATTCATGGAGGTTATGAGAATTTATATAAGAGTTTGTCAATGATCTGAGATTAAATCAGGTGCTCGATTTCTGTGAAGTTTATGAATTAGTAGGAAGTTACCATGAAACAACAAAAGTGTTGAGAACCAAGTCCCTCTGGTGTTAGGAATGGTGTTCAAGAATTGTGAATGAAATATACCAACATGATTTGTACTGGAATCATCGGGAGTCAGTGTATTTATGATTGAAGTGAAATTACCGGAATCACCTTCCTAATATACCAGCCAAAGTTAGCATGATTTACGGTGGATAACTCAGACATTAGTATATATAGGCCTATCTATTTTTACGGTGGAACTCATTATATAACAGGGTAATACCCCCATGCTAAAACCTAAAATTCCTCCACCCTTCTATAGCCCAAAAGAGTTCTCCAGAAGAGTCAAATGAAATAGAAAATACAGTAGAAAAAGGGCGTTGAATCCGTATATAAAATAGATCTAGACTTGCTGCAGCAAAATGCTTTACAAAACCCGAAAGATTTACATCACATAGCTGATGCATTATCTAGTACATTGCCTATGTAATTTGACACTTTGCCAGTTAGTTATCAAGTGTCCTCCAGAAAGGTTTAATAAAATAGAAAATATAGTAGAAAAAAGTGTTAAATCCGTTTTTAAGTCATACTTCTGAGGTTGAGATCAAAGGTCTATAAAGAACCCCGAAGACAAGAGACCATCACGTTTCAAGTCCCTAAGGAATAAAAGGATCACGAGCGGCGTTGTCTACTGAAAATGTTAGATCAATTTGTCATGCAAGTCAGGCACAATACAATTGTAAAATATATGGCCAAATTGTCTTCCGCTTTTGTTAGTTGTCAAGGCGTAGCCGAGTTCCGTTGTATTTTGTTCTATTATCCTGTCTCAGTGTATTCAATAGGGCCTTCAATAGTACTAAGAGTTTAGGCTGACAGTAGCCATTGGTCGCCGAGTAACTCGCCAGGGCTGCATTCAAGCATCATGCCGAATCTACGGGGTACACACACAAAGTCCCCGAAGGTTGTCATGATGCTCCAATGAAGTGCTGGCAAACAGTCTCTCCAATGGGAAATGGGCATGCTGCATTAATGTATCAGCGGCCCTCAAAGGGTTGAATACGTCTAGCTTTTGTGATTCTGAAATAAATTGTTATCAGAATAGACATAATGATGATAGCATCAACCACAGCCCAGCATACATATATTTCATTAGCCTCCGTCATGGATGATCACACGTCGAACACATATATGAATGTATTTGAACAGGTAGGGAATGATAGCCGGTGAGAGGGCTCACCAGGTATCTTTTCTGCTTGCCTTCTCACATACCTAGGCACCAAGCTATGACTGATTTAGACTAGCCAGGCTTTTGACTCCAGTCCTACTATTTCCCTACCCTATTCCCTATCTCGGGGGAACAGATTTCCTTCATGATGCTTGTGAGATTCCAATGTTTGCCCCTAGGAGGAAAGAATTACTGATGTCCTTAATGTATAGTAAAACAAAGAGATGTCCCCCACTAGTCAGTTTAGTACAACGCGGAATGACAATAAACTGAAATATGATCTCCCTTTTCCTCAAACTTTGAAATTCAAAAGAAGCCCCCTTTACAAGAGCTGCCAATTATGGAATGCTTTGCCGACTCATATTCAAGTAGCAAAAACTAAGAACAGCTTTAAAGCCAAAGTTAAGACATTTTATAAAACTAACATGGATGGCAGAAAGAAGACAGTTGTTTTCAGAAAGAAATACAAGGAGATTAGTAAGACGCTAGAACCTGTCAAGCAAAATGCATTATTATAGCTATCACCTGCTGAGGTGTCTGGTTATTGATTGTCTCTGCTGATTTGCTTCTGATGGATGTGCTGCCACTGGTAATTGCTGCAAAATCCGGCTCAGGATTTTTTTATGTATCGTCTATGTGAAATGTAAAAGGGGTTGGATTTAATTTTTTTCTGCGCTTATCTGTAAATACTCATATTGTAAAAATGTTCAGTTCCTATTGACAGCCTGTCCTTGCCTTGACAGCCAAATATCGCTCATGGACCCATACCCTCTCCTTCTGATACCACATGGCTCAAAATTGTAATTAATTAAGATCTTTCCAGTTTTCACTGAAAAGCTACCTAAAAGCTCCGGTTCCAAACTATGTTCACATTGTATTTTTACCTCCTATTATACACTCTGATCAATATTATGTATGACGTCTTATGGAAGAAAGAAAATGTAAAAAGGAAAATCATGCATGAATAAAAGTGGATGACTTTTTCACAAAAAAAAAAAAATGACTTAAACAAGTCTACAACCTAGGCAAATATAGAGTTAGGCGACCCATTAACATAGTTCCGAGTCATTATTTAGTCATAAGAATGTTCACAATTTCAGAATAATCGATGCATGGGGAAAGAGTCATGAGATATTAAAAAGGCATGTATGTGTTAAGGTTACGTTGGGAATTCAAGTTTGAGGGTTTAACATTTAGGATTTACCTAACATGTTCAAGTTTGAAACCTCTCATAATATCATATATTCACAAAGAGAAATAAATACCAAGACTCTTAACTTTGTTACATTATACAAATTGGATGCAATATACTGCGCTTAGTGTAACTTAACATTCTTTTTCTTACTTGCAAATATATTTGTTGATATGATGCCTGAATGCTGCACAGGCGAGTAACTCGCTGATGCTGCATTGATGCATCATGCTTATCTCTCAAAGGGCCAGCATGATGCACCAACAGCATACTGGTGCATCATGGGAGTGATTAAGCTTTTGGCACATTACCCATTTAAGGGGCACTGATGTATTGATACATCATGCCCATTGGTCATCATGATACATGAATGCAGCCCTGGCGACGACCCCGCCAGGATGACACCTTTGCATCATGCAGACCCTACAGGGTTGATATAGTCTGGGAGGGTCGGCATGATTCCTCAACAAAGTGCTGACGAGCAGACCCACCTGCACTTCAGCTATGCATCATGACAACCCATAGTAAAACCCTGGTCATAAGCCAGCCCCGGTCATAAGCCGGGGGTGAGTTCAGACCAAATTCATAGCCGTTTTTGGTTCATTTTAAGCTTTTGCAAAACCCCAGTCATAAGCCGGGGGGCTAGTTTGGGCCCCTGAACCCCCCTTACCCCCCCTAAAACAAAACAAAATCTCACCACTTTCCAGTGATTGATGTTGCTAACACACCTACGGTAGGTATGATGCACTAACACATTAGCAGCCCTTAAAGAGCTAAGGGAATAACTGGCACACCCTAATGGGTACCATGTACTTTCTCATCCATCCCCTTAGGATTGTTATCTATAATTATATGAGCAGGCAAGGGGAAAGGATAATCCGATGCCCCTCTCCTGGACTCTCCTTTCTGCTTGCATGCCACCAATGTGTGGGCTTAAATCAACAGACCAAAAAAAAAACGTGTTACTCCACAGTGACCTATAGGTTATAGGCTCTTCACAAATCGTCATTATTGAGAGAAGTTAGAAAAAGAAAGAAGAAATGATTCAGAGCGCAGAAATATGCAGAAAAGGGAAAAAGAAATAATAGGTCACCTGTGTTTACCTTCTGACTCCATGACTACCGTGTAGATTATAAATGACCCTGGTATCTTATCATGAGTCAATACTTTAATAATTCAAACGCTGTTGCCATGTTTGATGCAATTATACTATAATTTTAGACCTACAAATATATGTGTGGGCAGGTTGGTACTCATACCTATATGTTGGCCTTACCAAAGATAAGCTTGTTATCTCTCCTTATCAGACATTATCAACATTTCATTACATGTACTTTATTTTTTATCTCTCCTTCTTTTCACTCCCTACAGTCCAAGTAGCCTGGAACATTTTTAAAGGCGGAACCTCCAAAGATGCGAATACCAAGCCAGTCAACACAGGTATCAACCCACAAATTGTGGAGAATTTTGATCGACCGGTCATCCCGCCCGAGTCGATAAGTGTTCGAGATAGCAAAAGTGGGACGTCATTGAATGGTCCAAAAAGTAAGGAAGGTGAATCTATAGTGGTTAAGACCCAGACGGCTGTTCTAAGTAGACCACCTCCATCAGCCCCAGTTAATCCTTTACCTTCACCAACACCGGCCGCTCTCTATAACAAAATAGAAACCACCAAAGACAATATTCAAGAGCCAAGGGACCAGTCGAAGAAGACAATGGCGTCAGTAAGAAATGTTGAAGAAATGCTCTCTGGTCTCTCACTGCAGACTCAGACTGAGGGTAAGTATGTGAATCATGAAAAAGACACTTTAGTATGGCCATGCACAAAGGATACTCCACATAGACGCACATGGATGATCCTTTTTGTTTGCTACACACCTTATTGAGAAGCCATGCAACAAGGGTATTCCCTTTAGATCAATAACAATAACATAATCTATTAACACTATATTAACAAATAAGTTAAGTTCTTATCAACTCCAAATTTGTAATCAATTAGCTCTCCTTTTCTCTACCATCCTATCTGATGTCTTGAGTGCAATATGATTTTGTTATATACCGTTACGATAACTTTACTTTTTATCACTAGGTTCTATCTCTTCATATCCTTTCTTTCTTTTCACCCTTTTCTCCTTCCCTATTTAGATTGGCCTTCCCTCAAATTCCTACACTCACCCCCCTCACCCACCCAAGTCCCATCACCTTCTACACGTATACCATATATTTTGGGTTACCCCGTAGGCGCAGTCATTGCCTGAGCTGGTTGCCAGTCAGGTTTTCACTGATAATAAGCGGGCACTAGTAGGCCTTTTTACATAATAGAAGTCTGCATTGTATGCACAGGATTATCTCTCAATCCCGCTAACTACCTATTGCAGCATTTCACAGCTCTGCCCAATTCTATTCCACTTCCTTCCTTCATTTCTATTTGAAGTCAGACAGAGATATGGTCGCGGTCGGGCCAAGGTTGCTTCCTCCCAGTCCCAAGGTCAAACTAAGGTCAAGCCAAGACCAGGCAGAGGTCGGACCGCAATAATCGATCAGTCATAATCTCATTGATATTTTCTTTTTAGTTTCAACAAGTTTTACTAACACATCCCTTACCGATAATGTTATTCACTCACAACCTCTCCTACATCCTTACTATTTAGTTGCCCTTTATTCCACTTAGCATTTTCCTACTCACTCTACCTCTCTTCTGTCAGTTTGTAATTTCATTTCTCTTCCTTCTAACAAAGGGCAAGATGAGCCTCCATCTATTGATGATTGGACCCCGATCAAGTCAAAACCTAAAAGAGGTTAGATTAAATTTTAGCATGATAGTGAACAGATATCTTGCCCTTATAATATAACTAACCACTGACATATCATCACTAACTGAAAAAGATGACACTGTGTCGTAAAACACTGCATATTACTGCCACCCAATTCATAGTATAGTCTATACAAGTGAAACCCCATGAATATCCTGCACCCAAGTTCCTAGCTAGAGGTGCTATAAGCTGCAAAAGGGGTCCAAAATGGTGCATTAGCCGCGGTCTTTACAATTTTTTTTTGTGGTAGTATAAAATCAATTGCAATCAATATGAATGTACCTGTATTTTCACTGGGGACGTGTTTACATTGTGCTGAGAAGAGACCCAATGTTTGTGATGTATAGGATCTAATGTAACACGATATGTCTATTGGTTTTTCATCACGATGGAAGAGTCAGTTTCTAGTTTGAATTAGCATGTATTGGAACACTGTAATAATGTGGGATATGATGAGCACGGTAGTGATACCGATACCTTAGGAAACTGGCAAAATTGGATGTAGAATACCGTAATCTCCCACGTATAAAACGCGTTTTCTACGCCAAACAAATGCCTGGTGCGTCTTATAGGATTTTTTCAAGTTGGGTGTGCGTCTTATACGAGGGGTAATTTTACTATAGAACAGTACTGGATTGACAAAAATCACCCCTAAGAGGTGCGTCTTATACGCGAAAATGCATGTAATGAGTTTGGGGTGCGTCTTATACGCGCAGCGCGTCTTCTGCGCGGGAGATTACGGTATTTCATGAACATGAAAAACCCATTCATCTGTTATATTTCGCATCAAGCTTCAGGCTAAGTTGGTTTTGGGTGAGATTTCCTCAGCAGAAAAAATGAACTTCTATAAGAATTTTTGGGGAAAAACTCACCATCAAAATGTAGTGCTATAAAAGACTAAAGAATTGGCTTGACTAATAGCATGTGTATTCTGAAGGTGTAAGAGGAAGAAATAATCAATTTGAATGAAAGGTATGTTCATCATGTAGGTCGGCGAGCTACCCCAGAACAGCCAATACGGCAATCAGTCGCAGCAACAACATCCACACCAACACCAGCCACCTCATCCACCACAGACTCTAGCATTACACTGGAGATGCGTAAATCGAACAAGTTCCCCTTCCTCCTCCACACTCCTACGGTGGAACACATCAGCAACTCCACTGTTATGTTTGTGATGCGGGGACTGCCGGGGTCGGGAAAATCAACCATCGTCAAGTTGATAAAAGAGACGTACCCAGACGCTGTGAGTTGTTCGGCTGATGACCACTTTCTGCAGCCTGATGGAACATACAGGTCAGTGCATTTGTACATAAACAAGTATAAGCCGTACCCTGACTTAAGGAGAATGCAGCTATTGCTATAAGCCACACCAGGGGCCTGAAATGGTTCTAATTCCTTGCTATTGCCTATATTCATAACCCCTCGTAAAAGCCGCACCCTTAGTTCATGGCGATGCTACAAGCCGATATTCCAAAAATCAAGACATTGAATGCTAATAAACAAATTTATATATTAACCTCATAGAATAAAATAGAGAAAAAAAGTTATCCTCTTTTCGAGTTATCAGTGTACGTTGATTTCTTATCTTTGAATAAGTTTTCAAAGCTCTGGGCGGTTTCAGATTTTCAGATTTTGTACTCATCTTACTTTACCATTAAAATCTTATTAAAAAGGAAGGGAAGTAAATATAGAAAATAGGTTCAAGAAAGTTCCAGAGATGTCACTTTTCCTAACTTTTTAGGAATTTCGAATTTTTGGCGTTCATGCCTATAGGTATTTCCTATATTAAATTGAGAAAAGTAGGAGGATTTCCGAATTTTTGGGAATCAGTGAGTGGCATACCTGAGAAACTACACTCTGAATGACCAGGAGAAGTCTAGATTTACCGCCTCGTGAGGACGGTGAACTCCATACCTCAACACTACCGTAATCTCCCGCGTATAAGGCGCACATTATACGAGGGGTTTTAGTTATCCCTAAATCCGCAAGGGGGACACCAAGACCTTTCTTTTGATATGTTACCATTCCCCTAAGTCCTAATAGGACATAATGTGGGCCAGAGGGATCTGGGGGACCCTAGGTGCACATAGCTTTTTTAATTTTTAAAATCCATTCAGTAGAACAAAAGATATGAATTTTTATTTTTTTTGGCAATATTTTTAAACTCTAGGTGTGCCTTATACGCGGGTTGCGCCTTATACCCGGGAGATTACGGTACCTATTTAAAAAAAAAACAGATTTACTGCCTCTGAGGTGGGGACAGTTCATGTGACACCAATGCAGCAGTTTTATTGGCCCATGCAAATTTTCAAGTCCGAAAGAATTCAACTAAAACAGTCTTTACATGCACCAAAATTTAAGTTTAAAAACCAGAGAATTTCTTAGGATGTTTTTTTCCCACACGCACCCGAGCAATTTTCTTTCTCCATTTATGGGTGGACGATCAGCTTCATATACCGTAAAACCCCGGTCATAAGCCAGCCCCGGTCATAAGCCGGGGGGTGAGTTCAGGGAAATCATATAAGCCGATTTTAGGGCCAAATTTTCTCTTGAATCTATTGTATTAAAACCCCAGTTATAAGCCGGGGGTAGAGTTGGGGGAAAATTTAGAAGCCGGTTTTGGCCCAAAATAGGGAAAAAAAATCCGGCTTATGACCGGGGTTTCACGGTAGTAGAAAAATTACTTAACCTCGGGCCATATACTATGATATAGGATCCAGTCTGAAAAGAATTTTTTCCTTTTAAAAAAAGGTAGAAAATAATCATTTCATGCTTCTGCTTTACAAGTGCCCCAACACCAAAATGAAAATTTTCACTTTATTTTTTTTATTTTTTGAATTTTTTCAATTGAAGGAGATCACATTCGGTATCGTAGCAGTATGAGCAAAAGGCTTCCACTGAGGGCCTGGACAAGGCTAGGTGTGTGAGTACACCACTGTTCTCTTGATGAGTCAACTTAATAGGTTCTCACTCAGGAAGACCATGCACTTTATATAACTTTAATATATAGAATTGATAAAGATCTGTTTCAATCATTGTAGGTTCAGACAGGAGGGCTTGACCGATGCTCATGAGGCGTGTCAGCGGAAAGCCCGTGCTGCATGCGAGCACAACACCCCGGTCATTATCATCGACAACACCAACGTCCGTACGTGGGAGATGCAGCACTATGTAACCATGGCCTCCCAGTATGGATACACCATGGTAACCGTGGAACCTCGCACAGCGTGGAAAAAGGATGCACGCGAGTTAGCCAGGAGGAACAAGCATGGCGTCCCAGAGGATATTATACGTAAAAAGGTGCAGAGTTTTGACGAGGGGCTCCCTTTGTATTACGGGTGGTTCCTGAATTATAAGTATAGTAACCAGATTATGGAGGCTGGAGATGCATACTTCAGGATGACGCTGAAAGCGTACCCAGAATTTAAGGCTTTGATGAACCAAATAAATACACAAGGTAAGTTGATGCTAATTTTACAATACTCTAGAAGTTCATTGTTTTGGAGATTTCAAATAATTTGCCAACAGTGATTAGTGATGAAATATCATGCCAGTGATAGATAAGCTGCCACCTATTATCTGACTTTTTAAACTGCAGCTTATACAGTATGTGATCATGGGCGTGGAAAGCAGCGGGGACATGTCCCCCCCCCACTCTTGGCCAACTCCTCAAAAGGTCAGAACTAAAAGGTCAAGCAAAGGGAGGTCAAAAATTGCAGAAAACCCCCCTGGTCCCACCCACTCTGAAACTGCTTCCCACACCCCTGGTGATTATTGTGACTTAAAGGATTAGCCCAAAATTTGACACGCTTTTAAATGCAGGGTACCTAACATTTATGTTGAATAGTACTAAAACTTTGAAAGCCATCCCTGCACCATATAGGCAACTCTCAAAGTTATGGTGTATTTTTTATGCACTTTCACCCTATACTAGATTGGCAAGGTACTATGGCAGGGTTCCCACTGGTCAGTTAAAAGTCAGTTAAACCCATTTTTCTTTAAAGGTCAGTTAAAAGTCAGTTAAGAAGATATTTTGGGAAAAAGTCAGTTAAAGGTCAGTTAAAAATGATTTTTGCAAAATTTCTTTAACATCCTCGCTTCAGAGCCAAAGAATTTTTTTGTGAACCCCGCAAATTATCCAATATTTGGTCAGGTAAACCCGATAAATGTCAGGTAAAAGTCAGTTAAAACCATGACCCGTAAATAGTGGGAACCCTGTATGGTCAATGCTCCAATAAAAGCTTTTTGTGGACTGTAGTTCACTTGACTTGATAGATTTTTCAAATCTGTAGTGGGACTGCAATTTTAATGTGTGTACCTGTATTATTTTTTTTGTAAAAGAATTCTGTGAAAACATGAATACATCAACATGGTTCTTAAATTTCCATTGTTTTTGCGAATAGGACAAACCACCATGACCTCAGTATACACACGGGAGGGGAGCAGCTCAGACCGCCTTCACTGTACTGCCTTTTACGCTAACCGTGGTCGAGCTCACACAGCCTCCGCCTACCACAACCAGCCCCATGTGACTGAGGCCATGGGACGAACTTTCACTCTAGAGGTATGTCTATAAACCAAAAATCAAAAATACTGTCGTGTTTAAAAGATTTTAAAAAAAAGTTAGACTTTAATCCATTAGGTTTACTCTAGTTAAAATCACTTATCCCAAATGGGAGGATTGGCCTATTACCCTTTACCACAATACCCAGGTTGAGGTGCATCCCTCGTATAAGGCACACCCTGAGTTGAAAGAAATGTTATAAGGTGCAACTGGGGCTTGATTTTTGTAAGTTTAATACTGTTCTATAGCAACAATACCCCGACTGTAAGACACACTCTGACATTGGGCTAATTCTATGAGGCGCTGGAGACCTCAGATTCGAAGGTGCAGCTTATACACGAGGGACTACCTAGGGTAGTCAAAAGAGAAATGAATAAGCACTTTCCCAATGGATAACATGCCACAAATCCCTAAATAACACTATTCCATAATTATTTTGGTTTCTGCTTTTCTTAGGTTGTGGGCTTTGTCTTCACAAACAAAACTGCCGGTGCAAGAATACGCATCAGCCCAAAACTGATGCCGCTCTGGGGCAAAGACGACAACGAAGGGCGGAATGGACGAGGCACCGCAGCCTCTGGGAGCGACTCTCCAAACTGGCGGAGTCATAGGGGAAGGGTTACAGACAATGCCACATGCTACGCCAGTGCTGGGTATTCCTCAACAGCGAGTCACTCTGTAGAAACAAGTAGATTCAGGCCAGTAGTCGGGGAAGGCAGCCGTGCCCATTTGACGCTTGGATACACTAAGATGAGTAAGGCCGTGCAAACGGGGTTTGATCTGCAGGAGGTAGTAGCACACGAGGCACGCATGAGTGGGAACGAGTACCGAGTGGATTTGGAGCATGTGGACGGGGCAGCTATCCACTGCTATAACAATACATTCTGGGTAGTCTACCTAGACGAGCCCATATCCATCCAAACACTATTCTCAGGGCGATATTAAGAAAACTTAAATATGTTGATCTCAAGATGATATTAGATAATACGGGAAAT
The DNA here is from genome assembly GCA_949317995.1 of Acholoe squamosa. NCBI lineage: Eukaryota > Metazoa > Annelida > Polychaeta > Phyllodocida > Polynoidae > Acholoe > Acholoe squamosa. Next base: position 26,544,823 of record OX439038.1, read on the forward strand.
ATCACGTGGATAGGAATATAGGGCGTTAGAACCGAATCACATGTCTCCTACTATGTTACATTGTCGCCCTAGTGCAGGAAGGTAGTAACAGCTCTTGATGATATTTTATTGAATCTGCTGGTGTAAAGGTAGCAATTTTCTCTTTTCTTCATACCAAAGAATTTCTGGTCATACATGAACGTGTACATAAGTAAACTATACCATGTATTTTTTACATTATATTCTCCCTTTTCTCATGATCTTCAGAGATTTCATATATATACTCTTTCCTAAATAAGGAATTTGGTGCTTTAAGCAAAGACCATTTGTGGTGTTTAACTGGGCCCCCAACTTGAAAAAAGAATACCCAACTATTGCCAAACAAAGCATATTGGTATGCTCTTTAGGCCACAACATAGGAAAGATTTGGTGGTCTATGGATTTCCCTTTACTATAATGTGTCACTTTGAGCTATGGTTCCCTTCTATTTTTGTATGATGTTTCTTCTTATCCTTAGTTTTTAATGGGCTTTTAAAGATCGTATCCAACTAAAATTGTGTAAATTTTCAGTCATATCACATTTGCATAAGTTATACCTTACTATAAGTCCCTCCTATGTTTTGAAACAATCTGCAATGTATTTCAGCATAAAAAATGCACATCATTAAACAATTATTTTTACTGTAGGTTGACACTAAAACAACCGGATAACATAGCACTGAGCCAGTGTTTTGGTTTGTCATGGATGAGTAGTCACCTCCCTAGTTGGTTGCTACATGGCTCATTAGTGGCACCTTGTGGCTAAGGGGTGCATTGCTTTACCTTTAGCATATACCTCTATACCGGGCCTCATGAAGGTTCCTTTTTGGTTGTTGATCTACATCTGGATATAGCTATTGTGATAGGGGCAAGCTGGTGGAGCCTCCTTCTGTTGAAACCATAACCTGCTCTTGACTGGTCAGAAACTTTTTCCACCATGGGAAAGAAGTAGTCTGCATCTAAGTGTCTTCTGTTTACACATACAGGGAACACTCATATCACATTGATATGTGCCATTCAATAGGGAAACGGGTAACATTGACCACAGACTATTTGATTCAACATATCCCAGAAGGTCGTTTTAGTTGAAATTTCATCTTTAAGACAAAATTTGACAATAAGTCGATAGACTAACTATTTTGTCTGTGGCCCTGTGCTGTGGTTCCCAATGAAATTGCATTCATATAAAGATATTTTCCATTTTGAGATGTCAATACAGATATCTGATTTCTCTGTCTATTTGTGCCCTCAGTACCTGTACATATTTTAGTACCTAAATTTCCTATGGGTTCATAGAAAAAAAGCAATTGTACCTTAAAGATTTAGCAACAAGCTGTTCAAAATATTTTGACATAGACTGTTGGACCTTAGGCCACACCAAAAAAATAAGTTGGTCTACGAATTTTGGTTTTGAAATAATGGTGCGAGAGAACGATTTCTTTTTTAAAGATTTTTTTGGCGTCTAATGGATTCCTTGCTGGAAAAATGAGGCGAGTGAAAAAAAAAATTATTTTGAATTTTTTTCCAAGCATCACAAAGAGAAAGTGAAGCAAGCAAAATCCGTAGACAAGATTTTTTTTCAAAGAAATATTTCCGAAAATATGGAGAGGGCAATCCGTAGACCCTACTTATTATTTTGGTGTGGCTTTATTATAGGGAGCAGTCATTATTTATCAACAGAGGGGTGGTGAATGCGCAACAGTTATTTCTTATACCCCCCTCCCCCATTTGTCAGCGGTCAAAATTATTTGTGCCCCCCCCCCCTCAGAGGTGTGGAAGATTTGTAGGTCCCCGCATGCTTAAAAGAGGCTCCCTTACCAACAAGGTGGGGCTTTGGTTTGTGTAACCTATTGAAATCCATTGTCTTGATACAGGCAGAATGGTGACAATCGGTTGATGCGTGGGATTACCTGTGCTCAGAATAATGAGTCAGCAGTTTTGATATCTCTAGTGAGACTGTGATATTCTTCTGTATTAAACACTTTCCATAGTCTGTATACATCGCACTACGGCCTGTGAGGTATAGTAATATATTTTGATTTAACGTATTGGTGTAGATAGCCAGTGAAAATTCATTGGTAATGTTACCTCATTTTTTATAGTGCCTTTTTACTCTAAAAGCTACTTGAAGGTCAGGCAATTATCACAGGAATACTGCTGTTATCTTGAGTCATCAGTAGACATGTTATATGTTTTATTTTATTGCACGATATAAGTGATCTATTTTATTTATTAATTCAAAATGAAACGTGTTTTTCTTTTCTAGATTTGTATGAAATAACTGTGCTTATATAGATTACTATATTACCCCGTGTATAAGGCGCCCACATGTATATAGGAAACACCCTTAGATGGGGATAAATCCATTAGGTGCACCCTGAGTCATATTTTGGTCACTTAAGTACTGCTCTATATTGTTGAATCTTTGTGTATAAAGTGCACCCCTAACTTTGGCAGCTTCTGTGAAGTGAGGAAATTTTGACTTATTGATTATTTCATAACAGTCATTCATCATAACGACCCTTTGGGGGGTGTATACACTCCCGGAGGGTTATCATGATGCGCCAATCAGGAGCTGCTGACAAGCAGACTCGCGAGCACTGCATTGGTCCATCATAAGGGCCAATGGGCAGGAAGCAACAATGTTTTAGTGGCCCTTCAAATGTTACCTTATTCTGGGAAAGTGTAAATGCCAGGCTTTCCTCTGTTTTCAGAATACACTGCGTAATTTGTATTGGTCCTCTCAGAAGAATACCATGTTGCTATGTTTCTTCATTATCATGCTCATGTGCCACTGTTTTGTATATATAGAGATAAAAAAAACATCCATTATAAAAAGTGGAATTAAATGGCAGCAACCATATCTACATGTATACTTGCCACATGTTATATTGCAATTTTCTGAGATACTTGAAATTAGAGATGTGGGAACTCTGCATTGTTGATTAAACTTTCAAGACTTTAATTGTTACATATGGCGTTATTGATTTTATTTTGAAAACTGTTTACTGGTACTAGTATTAATTATAGATCAGTTACCCATGAACTTCAAATGATGATCGGAAGATATTTTCACTTTACTCTTAAAGATGTCTTCACATCATTTCCTTTATCATAATTTGATGCATAACCATCATTTCACTATTTAAAACAAAATGGGAAAAGTATGATGATAAGAGTTACTATGAGAAAATGTTAGCACATCAATTTTCTCTTGATTCTATATTCTAACGAACATCATTAGCCAATGCTGAAACAATACAGGAAGCAGGGGCCTGCTTTCTAGTTGGATATGGACGCTTTACTAGCATTCTTGTATACCGAGGTTCCACATTATCCAGGGGAGACGTAATTGCCTGATCTGGTACCTTGCGATATAAGCACTGATGACATCCAGCTTGATGGGGACCAGTCGTTATGTAATACCCCCTAAAAAGTCTGCAGTGGGAAGGGAATTTTATTATTGGTTGTAAATGAATCCTGCTACCTCCATATATACGCCCCCCCCCCCTATGCAGCTGATTGAAACCTGCCTCTCCCCCAGGTCCTTCCATCATCCCAACCCATTACAACGCATCCAGTCCACCTGCAGCCACCCACTGTACACGATAGGATCCATTATAGCCGGTCACAATTCCCACCTCTCCCTCCCTCCATGCAGCCAAAGACCGACGGATGAATATGCCTCTTTGATGCAGCAGCAGTACCAGCAGCATCCACTCTCACAGCACACTCCTTACACCCCCAACACTAGGGCAGCTCGCACACAATCTGCTTAGAGACTAACGTCTTCAGAACCCATGATTCAGCACCAGCAATGAAAAGCAAAACGACGTGACTTTCACTAAAATTACAAAAATGACACTTATTCTGGAATATGATATGGGAGAGAACAGAAGAGCTGGAGAGTGAGGCCGTGGAGGAGAGATTGGTTAAGGCGGAACAGACCCGCTGCTTCAGGAGAGTGCCAGGGCATCGGTGTCTTGTCTGCGAGCAGGAACAGTAGTCAACACAGCGACCTGTACCAGTACTGAGCAGCTCATAGTGTCCAGGAGAGCAGCTCAATGTAAGTAGTATAGGGGGAGAGAACGCCGTGCCAATTTATCGTTGGTCTTGGATATACATGTACATGGATACATGTAGATTTATGCAGTCAATGTTATGAGTAAGTATTTACAGGAGAGATATATGTATCGCATCGTGATTTCTTATGCAGGACAGTGGATTGTCAGTGGAGAGAGAGATGTGGGTTTGAAAAAAAAAAACGCAAAAAGGGGGAATAGACCCTGACTGTGAGTAGTATAGGGAAAGAGGGGTCAGATCCTGGCTGTGTGAGTAGGATAGGGAAAGGGTGATGAGACACTGGCCATGTCAGTAATATAGTTAAAGCTGGTATAAAAAGCTAATATAGTGTGGTCTGATATGTATTTCAGAGGATTATATACCCCTTCCCAAGTCATAGGGTGCCACTTATTATGGCATAATATGGCTCATTATGTGCACATCATTGGACTTTAGTTTCAGTTGGTCTATCCTCTTTGGTGGGAAGGGAAACCACTTGGTTAATTAGTTCTGGTCACAGCCTCATGGCGGCAGCACTGAGTGGTGTCTGCTCTCGTGAACCCTTTCGGGGAGAAACGGTATGATCGGAAGTGTGTCAGTGGTTCCGGTGGGAATGTGAAAGTCTACTGCTCATATTTTACAAGCGAAAATGGCGCCACGTTAGCGCTTCTCCCCAAAAGACGTAACCGTCTGCTCTGCTGCCAGGCATCCAAATTGAATTCACCACCATTGTAGAATAGCCTACTCTGCTTTATGGCTTCAGATGGAGCCACTGTGCTGGTACAATCAAGACTGCTTGTTGACATGAATAAAATGCTGGAAGCATTTTATTTCTACACACATATATGCTTGAATTTGACATAGTTAGAATGCACTGAATAGTTTGAGATTTTGGCAGGACACTTTCACAAGTGGGGTGATGATAGATATGCAGAAATTGGAAAGTCTATATATTTCAGATCTTGTCCCAGCTTTAAAGGGGGATAAGAAACGGGCTGTGTGAGTGGTATAGGGAAAGGGGAATACACTGGCTGTGTGAGTAGTATAGGGAAAGGGGATCAGACCCTGGCTGTGTGAGAATTATAGAGGAAGGGGAATCAGACACTGGCTTGTGAGTACCGTAGAGGCCACTTTGCATTCCCGGGGCTACTTTGCAGTTGGCCAAAAAAGTGTTGTTAAGACATACTGGAGACAGTAAAGCATGTTTTTGGTTTATCAAGCCAATCAATATCAAAGATTAATTCAATTTGGCTTGGTTAAAGCCTTTTTCATTTTTCCATTTTAAACCATACATCCCTAGGTGGGGTCATTTTGAAACTTTTTTTTTCCAAAAGTTTTTCTTTAGTGTGGAATTGCATTGCTATAGACCACAAGATTTAGGTGTCATCACATGTACCCCCATCTGAGACATAGACAACAAATTGACATATAACATATCTGATGGTAGAAATTAACTCCCCCAATTAACTGAGAAAATTGACATTTAGTGAACATTAGTCGTTCACAGTGTGAAAACGGGGCTACTTTGGCTCTAAAAGTCTATGGCAATCGGGGCTACTTTGGCTGAAATTCCCTATTGTGTTTGTGCCAATTTAATGAATAATGTACATAATTGGTTCATAATAAGGCCAGAGTCAAATGCTGCATAAGATATATATTAAAGTGTGTATAAATTAAATCAGAGGATGTATTTTGGCCCTTCTACTGGAAAGTTGTTACCATACATCAATGAGTCAAAGTGTAAAAGTGAGCCAAACTGTGTGTACAAATTATGGCTATGGCGCTATCTTTCCCAGTCAAATGGAAACACACTTTAGCTGTTGTTATAAAATAAATAATTTCAAAATGGCAGAAAATTACATATTTGGGTCTATTATATGAAATAACAAGGACCCATAGTGGTAGTTGCCATGGTAAAACACATACAGGTATGTATTTTACATAGACATTATAGGAAAGAATAAGACTTTGGTAAAAAAAAAATAGCCTTACATACAGTAATCAGTAAAAAAAAAACAGTCTTGAATGAGCCAAAGAAGCCCCGCTTTACGGTAGTGTAGAGAAAGGGGAAACAGGCACTGGCTGTGTGAGTAGTATAAGGAAAATGGAGTGAGCACTGGTTAAATAGGAATATGCACAGCTAACTAATTGACTTAAAATTCATAATTTCAGCACGACTGTACCTTCATGTTCATTTTTCCTTTCAGATCATTCTAATTACAATATCCTACTACTTGAAGAATAAGTCTATCCTGCTGAAATGGAAATAGTCTACATGGAATTCTGGAGGAACGATGGTGCTGTTTCATCAGAACACATGCTTTATTGTCTTGTGGATATCTTCGACTTTGAATATTCTTCAGAGGTTTGAGCAGAATGTGGACACTGTAAAGCACTAGCAGCCCTGGTGTAGATGTGGTGCTGTCTAGACTTGCTTTTGCAGGAGGCATTCCAAGCTAGATCTCCTTTATTCAATACAGGCTACATGAGAGATGATTCCAATGCCAAAGAAAATGAGCAATAACTCATGAATTGTTCCAAACTGGATAAAATTCTATGAAGTGCCACAATACTGAGAAGCAATTGGATAATAATCATTCATGTGAGACCACTTTTTGTAGCTGTGTTTGTGACCAAACTGCCATTTGCATGTGAGACCTCCAATCACCAAGAATGGGGAACAAAAGCCTGTCTCCAGATTACCGTTGTCGATGCACTCCCCAGGAAGGTGGAACGTCTCCGGTGGGGCTCAAGGAGGGGGGCCTTAACCCTTACTTACTGGAGACCTTACTGGAGGAGTCATGTGGCCCCCTGCCTCCTGCCGTACATGCGGCTTGTATGCGGGCTGCTGTCCACTCAGGGCAAGGCTTGGTAGAGAAGGTGCTACAGCGGGGAGTGGATCCTAATGTGAGATGGTGAGTTGTCATCATGGGATTTGTTGATCAGCATATGCAGAAATCTAGTTTTACTTTTCATTTCATATTTAAGTATGTTCTACACATTAATACTCTAAATATAATTATTAGCTATTCCATAACGACTATCAGTTGACCTAGACCCTAGTTATAGGTACAGTATACAATTTATGCTCACTTGGCAGACAAAGATAGTTTTTGTTTTTCTTACATTTTAACAAAAGAAAATGTGTGTTCTCTGCGAAATGGGTTTCTAATAATTCATGCACATGTTTACATATAGATAAACCAAATTTGACAGAAGACAAATTTAATAGGGCAATGTCTCCATATTTCCTAAGCTATAATGCAAAGTCTTCTGCACATTCGAAAGGGCATCATTTGTACTGATACATTTCCTTCAATTGCATTTATAAAAGAAATAGTTATGAAATGAATTCCTTTAATATTCCCAGGTTTGAAAAAGCTCAGATAGGTAAGTCCCCAAGTGGCAGTGGTCTGCATCTGGCTACAGCTAGAGATGACCATGAGGTCATCAGCCTTCTCCTAAAGAACTCAGCTGACATTAACCTCAAAAACCACTATGGTGAGAGTTCAGTACATGTGGCTGCTTCCACCTCCAGCTCCAACACATTGATGCTGCTCCTGGAGGACAAGAACTTGAAATGTGTGAATGATACATCTAAGCGGAGACGAAAGGAGAATGATGACCGGTTGTTCGTAGGATGCACAGCACTCGAAATGGCTGCTGGATATCGAAGAGCCTCTTCAGTGGAAATCTTACTTAGGTATGGTGCAAAAATTGGCAGAGCAGTCGACACTTGCTGTGCATTAGCCAATAAAGATGATGATGCAGATTTGATGAAGTTGCTTCTTTCACAAGGCTTGGGTATCAACAACCATCGAGGGGCTAAGAAATCAACTCTGTTACATGAGGCTGCTGAGAAAGGCAATCCTAAAATTGTGTGTGCTCTTCTAGAAGCTGGAGCTAAGGTGAACTCTCGAGATCGCTCGCGAACAACGCCACTGATCTATGCCATTTGCCAGCAGCAGTTTCTAGTCATCGAACGGTTATTGCGAGGCGGTGCAGATGTGAATATAGCAGACACAAGACAGTATACCCCTTTGCACTGTGCTGCCCTCTATGGCCAGGTGAGGGTTATTGAGATGTTGCTCATCCATGGAGCTAGGCTTAATGTTAAGGACAGGAGGTACCAGTTAATGCCTCACCACATGTGTATCACTAGCACCCACTCCAATCAACTGGCACTGCATGTTATGCTGCTCCATGATGCCCCCCTGGAGGCCTCATCCAATATGGGCACTGCCCTAAAACTGGCCTGGGAGGAGAACCAAGGCTCTCTACATCCTTACCTAGCTCTGCTTGTGTCACATGGAGCCTGCGATGAGTATATCCTCACCCAGCTCGGCCATGTCTATGTAACCGGGAAGGATTACTCGTGGCTCCCTGATATACTCAAACTTATCTTTTACTCGGGCAATGAGAATAGTGAATTGAAGAAGCAATTAGATGCCATCCAGTCATGGTTCTTTGCTGTAGACCACAAATACTACCACTGGTTGGTGGACTTTAGGAAGATGCCCTTAAGTCTGAAGGTGAGATGTAGGGTGGCCATTAGGAGACTGCTGAGGCAAAGGTCTGGAGGGGTTTCCATATGGAAGTCTATCAAAAACACTAATTTACCCTGGATTTTGCAGGACTACTTGAAGTTGTCTGACCTTTACAACTTGGAGAGCATATCAAGACACTCCCAGGATAGGTCAGCCAAACAGGACATCAGCACATTTGTTTCTCCATTCAAATAGACTGCGTGCTCAAATGTTGCTATTTTGCTCAGTAGGCCCACCCGAGGGCACCTCTACTGTATAAATTTATGCACAGAAAATAATCCAAGTTAGTAAATACTAATCTAACTTAGACAAAATCACCCATTAGGCAAAATACCCAACATGTTAGTAACATCTTACTAATGTGTTAGTAGTATTAACTAACCTATTAAGGCAAGCTGACTTGACTTAGCCATGTCTAAGGGGTAGTAGTTTTGTCTAAGGGGTAGCAGTTTTGTCAAAGTATTAGTAGATTTTTTTCACACCAGGTGGCAGTGTGGTTTGCATGAGGATTTTTATGGTAAGTGCATATCATGGAAAAGCCTATGAATGTCAGAATAATGGTGCTTTCAATGACTATCGACATAATAACGCCTCTACAATTCAACCTGGCATGTGATTTAACAGAATACACTTAATAAATATATATTTGTTATTGAAGGACAATGAAAAATAATGGAAACACCTTTTCTGTGGAAATTTAATTTACTCATATATCCACATCTTTGACATTATGATAAACCCAGAGCAACTAAGTTCACGGGTTGCAAAGAAAATGATGTGAGGTATTGAACTTGCTTCTCAAATGGAGAGGCTCTGTTCTGGATGTCTTAACCTATCTGGAATTTACACTTACCATTTCAAAATGAAGAGAATTGCTATGTTGCTTGAAAGTCTATGTAGTTAGTGGAAAAGTCTAAGCAAGTTAGGAGAAATCAGGCAAGTCGGGCATTCTTCCTAAGGGTTAGGCGTAAACTCCCAAGAAAACTTCGGTGGTTTGGGGACGTGCAAACTCCCAACTTGGGTTAGCAAGTCCAACAAATGTTAGGCGAAATGCCTAAGATATTCAGAATATTTTTTTGTGTGTGTGGCCATGATGTTAAGGTAAGGGACTGGTCATATTTTAAGAACAGGTGAGGGGGTTGATGTATTTTTAAGACTAAACCATTTCAAACCCCACTTGAGGGGGGGGGGGACGAAATGCCGCACATGGGAAAATCCCCCGACCCCATCCCCAAGTCATTAAAAGCTGACCGCTCCCTAAGCCTTTATTTTGCAAAAGCTGAGGGAAAATATAATTACTGCATTTGGGGTTGGTGTATATCGCACCAGACTTCTGGTAAGAGCCCAGTTGGGGGTTTTTAATGATCAAGTATTACATTGATCAATACCTGTTGAGGAACAGATGCTTACGATGCTATGTGTAATGATTGTATCAGAAACACAAACTTTGCCAATAAAGTACTTCTTACCTATGACTTTGTTTATGTGCATTACTCTGGATAATGGTTGGATGGCACTGTCCGCATATTGGAGACACCTAGAATTTAATTTTTGTAGGTCAGGTATTTTCATGATTTTCTTTTTCATAAACTGTACAATCAACATCTTGGTACAGTTCATTGGCATCAAGATTTCCACTTTAAGCGACATTTGCAAATAGCTTGAGCAAGTTAACAAATTCCAGTTCACAGGCACACATTAAGTCAAATAGATAGCTAAATGTTTAAGACATCTGATTGACATGACTTAAGGTTAAGCTAATTCTAAGATCGTTCTTCAATTGCTGATAACCTGTAATTGTGCATTGCAGTTACAAGAGATAACTTTTAGGGTCACAGCCTCTCACTCTACCTATAAAGGAAAGTTGGCAATTACTATCAAAGCTGACATATATAGCAGCTCCCAAAATCAGTGCCTTGATTCATGTCCAGCAGAGCCCACAACTGTATGTGTAATGCTGCTAGCTGTATAAAAATGCACATAAACATTTGAACTTGCACCATGTGTATAATTCACACACAAGGAACATAGAAATACTTTCTTTTCCTATCCATCATTGTTGATGATTATGTCAATTTTACCACTTCAAATACAGTACATCTTTCTTTTACTTTTTGTTAAATGCTCAGAACCATGGTCAAAGCTTGTGGGTTCAGTGTTAAATGAAATAAATTAAGTGACTCAGTTAAGTGATTCGGATCAGATGATTTAGCTATTTTCCTTGTGAACTAGGACATTGTCAAATTAGTGAGGAAAGCAAATGTATCTTGAATAACACTGCTGCAGATCTTGTGTAAATACTCATAGTTAACAGGCTTTTAGTATAGGTATGGGAGGACTAGTTATTGACAGGAGCACTGGGTAAATGTCAGGTCGGTATGCTAACCTTTGTGTTATAGTTCACCCAGACAACACCAGGGGGACCCTTCTCTGTTTGCTCTTTCACAATCCTCGCACTTGTACACAGAAAACATGCCAATACAGATGGGTTTAGGGTCGTCAAGGTCAAAAGACCACCTAAACTCGTCATACTGACAATAGAAAGTCGTCATACGTAAGTCACCACTTTGACGACGTAAAGCTGTAGTTTTAGGTATTGTCAACATAAGGACTTAAAGTCGTCTGCACTGACGAGTTTCATGCCTCTCAGTTTTTCAGTGTAGAGACGATCGTGATGGTAGGCTGGTGTGTTTGGAATTTTTGAATACTTACCCCCCACTACCCCCTTCCCACTCATAGTCCACATATGTATAATCCTGTGCCATAAGTTACTGACTGCCCCTGGCTGCCAAGATAAGTTATAACTTAACTCACGTCCATTATATCAAATATTGCTGTATGTTTGAGGTGGTATATCAACTCTATAGGCATAACATTTTAGTATTGCTAGGTTCTGACGAAATTCTAGATACGTGGTCTCCTTGACTGCATTTCATTCCTGGGATGGGAGATGCTAATAAGGGCCGATCAGACAGTCCCAGTTACCTGTATAGAAATTCCTCGTTCAAACTTTTAGCTTTTGTATCTATTCTGTTAGGGTAGATTAACCTAAAGACGGCCACATACCTTGAGATGCCCACCCCCAGAAAATAGCCATAACATTGGGTTTGCTAGTGAATCAACATTACCAACTTGTAACTTCAATGCTCATCAACGATTTCATAATGTTGATGCAGAAGTAAGTCTTTTTTTCATAACAAATATGTTGGGTGGACCTCTCAAGGTATGTGGCCGTCTTTAGGTTAATCTACCCTACTGCTCAATTAACTTGCCATTTCAACATCTCTATATTTGCAAGGGGATTATTGAGAAAATCACACCTGCAGCTATACATAAACATTTGTAACACATGTATACTTGAGTTTACATTGGGACTTAATCTAGGCTTTTTTTTTACACCCCCCCTTCGACGGCAGTCAAAATTTTTTGCGCCCCCCCCCCGCACCGGAGGCGTGGAGAGTTTTCGTGCCCCTCTTTGATCTATAGTAGCGCACGGGCTTTTTTGCCAAAAAGAGGGTGAATTTTTTTAGCCCCCCCTCAAGAGGGGTCAAAATTTTTTTTAGCCCCCCCGTCGGGAGGGGTCTGAAAATTTTACGCCCCCCCCTCAAACCCACCACCCCCCCTGTTGATAAATAATGACCACTCCCTTAGTTGTCCTAAAGGAAACCCAATCACAAAGCACTCTAGGGTGCTAACTCTTTCCACTAATGTACTCATGTAACATATTTCCCTTATAGTATAACAATCAAAGAGGACATACTGTCACAATAATAACCCATTCTGAAAGAAAAGATGAATAATCTAAATTCCAATTGCTTTAACGAATTGTTTATTAGTAAGCATGCAAAAAATACAAATGTATTCAATAGATACACAAATGAATATGTTCATTTGGTAGATCACATTTGCAATATCCTGGAATCTATTACAATATTGAGGATCGTTTTATTTGTTACGAAACTACCTACTATATGCCTACGTTGGCCCTGTCATATATCATTATGATAAATCTGGTAGAAAGTAATCGACTTCACCATAGATCTTCACTGCTGACCTTGCCCAATGAGTTCACTGGTTATGCACAGAGATATGCACTGAGGTCTCGATGTATATTACATAGCAGCTTTTCCGGCTCCTCCCAATATACCTCTATCGCAAACAGGGGGGCATTTCATAATAATGATTAACACACTTGTGATATGCACTCAATGGGGAACACTGCTCCTGACACGGTCTTCCTGTTATGAGAAATGATTAGACATTAGCTGCATAATTTATTCTATCCAATAAGAGTTAGAAAAAAGTTCGCTACATAAAAGCTCTATCCTTCTACAGAGGTATGTTCTGAGGACATTATCCTTGTGTCCAGCGTGATGTCTTCAATTGCCTACGCTGTTTTCACTTCGTTCACCCTCTTTGTTGCCTGTAAGTGAGAGCAATTGTCCTATATAATGTAAATTGACAAACACAAAAAGGCTTGTCCTGGTATCATTGTGAATCAGTTTTAGAAAGTATGATTTACTTCGTACTTATCAGCTGATCTCTAAATGGCAAAATAATCAAAGAAATGGCATCTGCTCATAAGGGATGTGAAGGTACTATGAGTATAATTATGCCGTTTTACTTATCATTAAAAAGCACCTGTAGAGTTGATTTATAATTAGAGAGTAAAAATGATAATTGAACATTAATCGTTCGAGGCTTGTTAGGTGTGGGTACTTTTTAACATATTTCTACATACGTTAGTTCGGAATAAAGTAGCATCTGTGCAGCTGAGAGTAAGATAGTGTTTAGTGTAAACCTTTAAATAAAGGTTATAAAAATTATTAGATGTTCTCTTCTTTTTGCTTGGGACACTTACCCACATAAAGAAACTAGCACATGCTGCCGAACAGTTCTTCACTTTTTCCAGAGATCCTGCCAATTCCAACTCCTTCTGAGCATCTTCCAAAGCCTTGGCAGAGATTTTATCAGGAACTAGCACTTCCAAAAATCCACCGTCAGCCAACATCTTCTTGTGACTGTTAAAGTTCTGGAGAAGGGACGGGAAAAGCACTTTTTTTTTATTTCTAAATACTACATGATGAAACATGCTTCATGTGACCCTAATAAATGTGCTCAGAAAAATGTAATGGTCGTCTCTGCTATTACCAATGTTTAGTGATGGAACCGTAGGACTTCTCATATTATTAGTTAAAGTTAGGGATGGTACGATTTTATAAACCATCATCATGTGTATCAAATTAACGGTAAAGCGCGTTTACTTGGTCAGAAACTGGACAGTACAAATTTATGAGGGATTGAATATGCTTAATAACCAATTTATCTAAAAATGTTCAAAAAGAACAAAAAACAGTCAGTACAACGGTTTAGTTGTCCTGACCAGAAAATCTGTACGATCACCTTCTACGATTCGCATTGTATAGATCATTGTGAGGGGCTTTATTCTATGAGAATCCGCAATATCTGATTGTAGGCTTTTGTAGTAATCATTCTGAAATGGGCCCCTGGTTATAGTATTTAGGCCCTATTATACATTGGTACCCGGTACTACTAGTCTAGTCCTCAATTTGCTATACCTGTGTAAGGTTTCCAGACTTCTATGGCCTCACAGAATGGCATGCAGGCAAAGGGCTTGAATGAAGTTAGGCAATTATAGGTAGGAAAGGTCTTTTTATCATTGAGCAGAAATTTCCATGTTATGATGTTATTTTGAATCAGGAAAATGGCAGAAAATGATAGGGGTAAGCCTATACCTGAACACAATAATTCTTAAGACCTAAAGCAGGGGAGAAGACAATTCATGTGGAAAAAGGTTCTGTAAGTCCCTAGGGACACTCCTATTATTCAGTTGCAGGGGGGTAAGAAAAAGGGGGGGGGGGGCAGGGGGCCTGGGCCCCCTCAATCATAAGAGAGGGGGGCCTGAGTATGTCTGGGCTCCCCCAAAAGTTGCCAAGAATTTATGATAAATTGGACAAGAAGCTGAAACGTTGCATCTCAAATTAGATTAATAAAGAAACACTTGGAATGGAATGGGGCAGGGGCACAGTCGGGGCATGGGTGGGACAAAGGGTGGGGCAGGGTTGGGCCCATCCATGCCCCACCCCACCCCACCCTTGCCCCATCCATGCCCCACCCCCACCCTCGCCCCCATCCCACTCTTGCCCCACCCTATTGCCCCACATCACCCTTTCCCCACCCCCATCCATGCCCCACCCCTACCCTGTGCTGCACACCTGCCCCACCCCATGCCCCACCCCCGCCCCAACCACTTTATAGTCTTCTATTCCCTATGCTAAAAGATACATGTCACAAATCAGTGCAGATCAGATTGACAGTTGACAGTGACAGTCAGTTTTTTATTTTTCAGTTGAAACTTTTTTGTTGACAGTGACAGCATGCGTACTACGGAGCCCTTGGTAGGACATACCAAAGAGATTTTTTTTCATGCAGAAAAAATATTCCGGCGGGTACAGGAGTATTCCTGCAGGTACAGGAGTATTCCTGCGGGTACAGGAGTATTCCTGCGGATGCAGGAGTATTCTTGTGGGTACAGGAACATTCCTGAGGAAACAGGAGGATTCTTGGGGCACACTCATATTCTTTGGAATGATGAAGATGATGATGACGATAAATTCTTCAAGCTCCCAAATTAATGTTTCTGTACCTGCAAGAATCGTTTCTGTACCTGCAGGAATATTTTACGTACCCACAAGAATGTCTTTGTACCGACAAGATTCTTTCTGTATCTGCAAGAATAGTAAATTACTATTGCCATTTTTGAGAAAAATATTTTTTGCATGTTCTTCTTTATACATTCAAAATGTAAGAATGTTCAGGACTGTGCCCACAGATCTTCCTGTATCCATAGGAATCTCCATGTATCCGCAAGAATCTGCCTGTATCCACAGGAATCATCCTGTATCCGCAGGAATCTTCCTGTACCTTCAGAAATGTTTCTGTACCCGCAAGAATTATTTCTGAACCTGCAAGAATTGCTCAGTATCCACAAGAATATTTTTTCTGGTGAAAAAATTATTTTTGGTATGTCCTATTAGGGGCTCCGTACATTTCCTTTTGGTTGACAGTGACGGCACAAACAAATATTT
The DNA here is from genome assembly GCA_949317995.1 of Acholoe squamosa. Classification (NCBI taxonomy): domain Eukaryota; kingdom Metazoa; phylum Annelida; class Polychaeta; order Phyllodocida; family Polynoidae; genus Acholoe; species Acholoe squamosa. The sequence goes on from OX439038.1 coordinate 26,560,559, forward strand.
TTTTAGGAAAAAGGTTTTAGACAAATCATTTTTTTAAAAAAATGTTTGTTTTTTTTTTATACAAAATTTTTTTTGGACACTTTTTTTTTTCAGTTTGAATTTTTTGTTGGCCCTCATGGGCTACCATATTAATTATGTCAAAAGATGATTCATCGCAAATGAGTCAAATGATTAAAGAATATACAATGCAAAAAGTATAATCCGATGCATGGAATGATGTGGTTTTGCACCCACACAAAAAAAGAAGAAAATGATCCGTTTCGCAAAAGAAGAAAGAAAGGAAGGAAGAAAAAAATAGAGAAAGAAACAAAGAAAAGGAGAATATTTTTGCCAAAATGGCATGTGTTACGCTTTGGAACAAAACTCTTCAAATGACTCATCCCTGAACTGAAGACCATTGTTAATGATTGTATTTAATTTCTTCTTCATTGTTCCCTTTTGTACACAGTAGATGAAATTCCGTGACGTAGCGCTTTGTTCAATATTTTTAATCAAATAACAAAGATAGCATAACGATACTTACATTATTGGCTGGTGGATTTCCCAGTAGAAGCCACACGGCAGAGAGTACATGCTTCACAGATTGGGGTGGTGCTGCCAAACTTTTCAGTTCAGTTATATCCCCCTTAGACACTCCACTCAGACCTCTGGTAGATGACATTCTTCTTGAATCACCGTTAGGTAACTGCAATGGGGAACGTTTAAATGAATTAGTTGACACAATGATCTATAATGCTCTCCCGAGAATTGACCTCCTATATGCCTTATAAAATGGTGGAGGTTAGTGTAGGACCATGTCCATACTTTGTATATGTGAAATCCTTACCTTTGGATATTACAAATGTCTAGCTGTATCGCTCCGGCTGGGCCACTGCCAGGTGTACAATATATAAGCTTGATTACTTCTACTTCTGAGTTCTATCAGATGAACTCTTTACATGTCCATACTTGTTAGGGTAAGTCGCCCCTGACTCGACCACAAGGCATGTTGGCGTACCTTAGGTCGACCCACCATCAGTTATTTTCATAATTTATGAGTATGCTTTGTGCATGGGCATGGTTTAACTATTGTACTTAATTAGGTACAATCAATTGGTATTTCTAAGTTACCTGAAAGATGTTACATTTGTAGTCTGGGGTGGTCGAGACAAGGTACCAACATGCCTAGTAGTTGAGTCAGGGGCGACACCCTAACTGGACTCTCTGTTTGCTGTAATGTGCACATGTACTGGTGAACACATATTGACTCATACATAACAGCTTGTGGGGGATTTGCAATATGGTTTCAAATCGCAGAAAATACTTCTTGGATTCTCCACTCTAAACTCTTGTTGAAGACATTCCTTTCAGGTACTGCTAATAATCTTTTCTGATGACTTCAAGAAAAAATGTACATTTGCAGAAGTTATCATGCTTAGATGCACAGGCGTAATGGATGATATGGCTATGGGCACCTAGCTACCAAAGCCAAACGTCAAATACACACTATTAACCCTACTGCCACTTCATACTGATGACCATCAAGGCACAGATGACAGAACCATTTTGTCTAAATACTACGACTGTACCTCTCAAATTTGCCATAGGAACAGCACTGGCATTAGCAGCCGTAGGGATGTGTACAATCGCAATACAATCGCAATCCTAAATCTCTTTTGGGAAATCTCCCTAGGTGGCAAGGGTCTACCTTTAAGAAATTTCCCTAGGCAAGGGTACATTTTAAATAAAAAATGCTGCGAATGCAGGTATTTTTTCATTGAAAATGCTTAAAATTTTCAATTTTTTCCACAACATTGTACCATTCCCTCCGAATTTTCCCTAAGCAAGGGTCTGTTTTTCCAGAAATGGTATGGAAAATAGATTTTTTTTTTCAAAATTTCCCAAGGCAAGGGTAAGGGTTGCAAAACCTCCAGCCGCACACCCATGTCTGAAAAGAATTGAATGCCCCCAGGCACCCACCGTAAGATAACCCTCCCACGTATCTCACAGAAAGAGCCAGCACGACAGATGTTCATCAACTCTTTAAATTGTTATCTACTCATGACATTTCAAAAGACATTACCTTTGCCGTTTTATTGCCTGGTGAAAAAATTGGCCGGTCCAGCACGGCAGGACAGGCCGTTCGAAGCTTTCTAACAGTGAAGGAATTTTTCAAATATTCCTATTAGAAACAATGTTATGAGCAATTCTTAATAGCTCTTCTGGTCTCCCTCGGATCTTCTATAAAACCACTTTTGATATCAAACATGCAATATTTTTTATCAAAAAAGGAAAATAATTATCTAAACTGATATTAATATACATGCAGTCCATCCAAATAGTAGGAATATTTTCACTCAAGTAACAGGAGAAAATAGGTCTTTTGTCTCTTTGGGGTATAGAAATAAGGGAACATTGAATTCGAAGTGGAAAAATAGCAAATTTTACTAAAAATTAGGATTATTCAGAAAAATCAATGAAAAATAATAATAAACAAAAGAGTAGGAAAATGCCTGATTATGGATGCGGTCCTGTGAAAATTTAGCAGATTTTCATTCTATGAAAGACCAAATGTCCTGGAGGGTTTTCAAGAAGACTGGGAAGAGGGGCATTTCTAAACATAGAGCATGCCCACTGCATGTGTATTCCTGCCGACCACGGCCATTTTGGAAATACTAGAATGTAAACAACACCCTCCTACACATTGCCTTACAGCCAATCTCACCCAGCAAAATGCTCATCTTGAACATAAGGTTTCCAGCACTTATTATCAGCTAATCTTAGCCATTTGGGTCTCTTTTGATAGCTATGATGTGTTTCTCTCTACAGTTAAGAAGGTTTTTTGTTTTGTCCAGTAATTAGAGAGAAAATAGGCATTTTGTACAGGGTAATATTGAGCCACAGTGGCCACTGCTACTGCCGATCTAGCTCAGCAAAACTTTCCTCTTCTACATTAAGTTTCCACCACTATTCCTCCACCAATCTTAACAAATATGGTGTCTTCTGACACGCCTGGTCATTATCTATCAAAGGTTGAAAGGATATCTTACAGTGCCATGTCAATACAGAGAAAATAAGAATTATTTACAGGGTAGTATATCGCCACAGCAGCCACTGGCAATGGTCCACATAGCCCCAGTGCCAATCTCGTGCAGCAAAATTTCCACTTTCACATTAATTTTCTATCACTTATTCTTGGCCAATCTTGGCAAATATAGTCTCTATTGATGCGCCTGGTCTATATCTATTTTATGGTTGAGAGGATTTTTCATTTGGGGCATCAGATTTAGAAAAAATGATGATTTAATAATAAAGGCTAGTGACTCGCCACAGTGCATTCTCTATGGCAGCATGGGTAGGGTTTCCAGTGGAGTACTTCCAACACTACCCTGCAGCAAGGGATGATGTCATGTGGGCGCGGACTATAGCTTCTTTGGGGGGGGGGGGCAAAACCCAATAAACCTTCGGTACTGGTGAATAGGATTATCCCAAAGCCATAAAATATAGGGCCTGTCGTCCAATACATCATTCATTTTTCTTTTATAAGAATTGTGCATTTTGGTATGAAAGCATGAAATTTGACCCAGAGGTACTCTAAGATTTACTTTTTTTAAATAGAACCTTGAAATCCCTCTCCTTGGATAAGGTTGTCATGGAAACCTATTTCTGTACCCTTTTTCATAATTCAAATGCTTCCTAGGGTCTGACATTCTTTCTATGCGACCATGTTTGTAAGCGAGTCTCATTTTGACAAAATAATTCTATCAATGATATAGTTATTACACGATTTCTGGGATTCTGAGTGCTTTTCCTGAATATACTCATGCACATACCTGTCAATATTGCCTGACATGATGCATGCAACATGACTTTTGTAAGATGTGCGGTTATCCAAGGATAACCACACTGGATGTCTGTTATCCTTGGATAACATGCACACCTTACATGTCATATGTTACATGTTAAATCCTACAAAATTTTCATTGCCAGGGTAGGGGTCGAACCTGCACTCTACTGATCCCAAATCCAACTCCCTATGCAGTGCGCCACAGGGACTGACGAGAAATGGTGTGTGTTTGCCTGGTTAGAATGCCACCAGTAGCTGTCCGTGTTCTCGCCAACCTCTCCCCAGCACTACTGCTGCTGCTCCCATAACCGCGACAACTGCGGGACGCATTCAGACCAAACCAATGGCTGCCGGGCACCGAGGTATGTGTACCGATGGTCTAGTGGTTAGCACATTGCGCTCAGCTTCTACAGGTAGGCGGGATGAGTCCTGGTCCCTGTGAACTTTTTTTTTCGCTGTGTGTACACACACTATGGCAGGCTTCGAGTCCCGAGGAAGGGGAACGATTTTTGTTTTCAACTTGTATTTATTGATATTCTATTGATTATTTATTGATTAATCGTGTAATAAAATAAGTGGTTAATGGATATTTCATGACGTGTGTGTGTTAGCAAAGGATAATTACATGAGGGTGTAGCCTGGTTATCCATTAACTACTTGTTCCATGCCATGCTGTTGCCTACCATATCACTATATCAAATAGTAGGCTAGCTATAGGTTTCTTCAGTATCATTCATTTCATTTCTGAGCCAATGCTTCCCGAGCAACAGACATTCCAGTTGTTTCCTCCCTTAGTAGCAATGCAGGCATAGGCCCATACACAAGTATTTTGATGATTTCTAACCCCTAATCTCATGTCCCATGTCACATATAAGACCATTAGAGCTATAAGGTCAGGAGCCAGAGGGAGTATACAATTTTAGGCACCAAGCTTCATGCGATTTCTTTTTATTGGATATCTGTTGAGTTTGACCTATGTTCATGATAACCAGGTTAAAATAAGATCTATAGTAAATACACATAATTTTTCAATATCTTTGAATCAATATTCTAACACTCTTCCAAATCCTTCGACATAAAATTCCATCAGACTAACCTGGATGATAAAATTGGTTGACCTTAGCCAAGGAATCAAAGGATAGAGAACTGCTTAAAAACAGGTCTTTGTGACCTTCGAAATATGTTTTCTTTACAATTGTCAAGATGTACATCATTTCAAGTTGGCTGACAGCGAGGGACAATGGCTTACAAAATATGAGGAATAGACCAAGTTAACAGTGACTTTTAGGTTTAGGTCATGGGTCTATCTCCAAAAATGATCAGTATGATTATGTTACAGCAGCTCTGGGCCAAATTGCATGCTTTCATACCAAAATGCATAATTTTCGGACGGATCTACTGGACTGCCATAGGGGGGCCCCAGTGCCCAATACAATTAAGTGGACGGAGGGTGGGTGGGGGTGAAAAACACTGTAGTTTATAAAAAGGTTAAAGTTGGTGGTGTTCTCTAGTGTGTTTACCTACCTGGTTTGGCACCAGGCCACACCACTTGCACTTGGCACAACGCTAACCAGCCGTTACATGCCCCCCCCCCCTCTCATCCCCCCTCTCCCATCTGCCCCCCCCCCCCGCCCCACCAACACACAGAGTCTACCAGCGTTATAGACGTGGTAGAGTTTCCTCCAAAGGAGCACCGTCCTGGGCTGGCTGCAGGTAGGATTTAGGTTGTATTCTTCAGGGCCCCTAAATCTAATCCTTTATATACAGTTATAATACCAATCAAGTACACCTGCATGTTACAGCTGGTGAACCTGTAATGCTATTTGAGGATTTGGATCCCATACATATTTAGTCTACTTAAAGGATATCTATATATGGATCCATATAACACCGGCACCAGTACTCACCCAATGTCAAATTCAACACACAATAATATATTAAAGGGGAATACCTTACATCAGCACCGCCTCCAAGTTTCTATTCTCTCACATTATTCTGATAGTGTCCCTGTGCTATGCAGGTTTACTATTTATTCATATAATACAGTTTAAGCATGCTGCAGTGCACCCAAGGACTATATATAGTAACCAATGTCAGAATAACAAGGGGATCCCTAGGTAATGTAATCATCACCTCTAGTGTCATCTACCTTTAACATTGATTACAGTGTGACATTAGCTATAATTTCTATATAGGTATGCTATAGTTCATAATGACATGGTAGTTTTATCAGGGAGGTCCAAAGTCAGCTGGAGAGGTTGAGAAGGTCTATCTCCCTGTCAGTGTTATTTTCGTTATGTTTACACACACTCTGGATCCCCCCATGACGCCATATTCAGGGTAGGGGTTCCCCATTTGTAAGGGAATTCCCAGCTTGAAGGGAATCCCCTTTCTGGAGACTAGCCAGATATTGATTTCCAAATGTGGATTTAGCCATGGGCCATATTTTAATTCTTAAAAGCACATAATCTTTAATGAAATAATTTTAATGAATTTGAAAAGCCCAATGTGGATCATTTTGAGAGATACATGGGACACTTATATATAGAGCTGGGTAGAGAATACAATGTAATGAATAGGAATTTCCCATGACCAGCCATAGGTAGGGGAACTATCTGTAAACCAGGGTAAACCAGCTGCAGGAAGTCCTGGTTGTTGTCTTATGTTTGAGGACTGTACTGTTTAGGTGGTTACTTCTTTTCAGTTTATTTCTCTTTTTTAGCATTGCCTTTTGTTTTAGATGCACATTTTAAGTCATTTTTGACTTAGTATTCATTTTCGCCTATATAATCTTTACCTTCCATTTTTACCTTTCCTGTCGGTATAATTCTATATAATACAAAATTCAAGAGAGAGTAAACAATATATAACTTGGAGCAAACTGGTAGTGACTAATCTATGATATCACCTTCCTACATCTCTGATAGAGATAGATCTGCCTAGCTTCTACACATCTTTATATTACTCATATGTAGTATCCAACACCTTAACAGGGCCCCATTATCATGAGTGAGTGATGGCCAGGTGGTACATAGTTGGCCTCCAGACACACACCTGTGAGCCATCAACACTGATGCTCCAGGGGTGGGGGGTCTGGCGTTAGGGGTCAGTATAAAGGTCATGTTAGTCTAAAATAGTTAGGGCCTATAACAATATGAAGAGGTAACATATACAGGTGGTCAGAGTGGAGTCATACAGAGTGCAGGTAGGAAGACAGGGGAAGAGGTACAGGAATGCAAGAGAAGAAAGGTAAAACGTGGAGTAGGTAGAGAGAAAATGGGCTGTAATTGTATCTGGTATAACTTATGGGTGTGGACAACTAGAATCGACATGACGACATGGGCTTTTTAGGCTTAGTGACATGGGACATGAACAATTTCTAAAAATTGACATGGTGACATGAACAATTTCTTTAAATCGACATGTTGACATGACCATTTCTTAAACTTGACATGGGGACATGGCCATTTTTTAAAATCGACATGTGACATCGGGGACCCCCCATCCACACCCCCTAAGTTGGGGGAGGAGCAGGAGGGCAAGATAAGGCCGGGAATGAATGGGAAGAGGGTAGCGAGACTAAGCAGACAGGGACTAGCAGGTATTTTGTTACTTAGAGATAATCAGGGAAGGGAGTGACATGAGAGGAGTAGGGGACAAACGAGGAGAAATGGGCAGGATACAGTGATGGGGTGCAGAAGGTAGGACAGAAAAGGGTAGGGGCGGGATGCATGAAAGAACACGGGGACAAGGCAAATAGAGAATGAAGTTTGTAGGTAAAGAAATGGGTCTGGTGGGGGTGGGTTCTCCTGAGCCTCATACTATCTTAAATCAGGACGTTGTTAATCTGATCACCGGGTTATTCATATCATAAAGTTGTGTACAGATACTGTTTTACACTGCTTACATCACATTACATACTGATGTGACACCATAATGGGCCAAGGGTCAGGGGGTCATGAATGTATAGTCAGGATGTAGGTAAGATAAACACTCAGCACCTACATGTTATGTAGGCCCCTAAGCCTTTAAGGACAGTCTGCCCAGTTTGTGACTATAAAAAGGACAGAGTGCATTATGTTTACTTATAAAGGGTTGACACTACATGTATTTAATACACTTTCCCAGTCATCTATTAGTACATACGGTCATGATGTTGAGGCAACATATTATCACTAGATAATCATCTGTATCCTACCATTAGATTCCATGTACATTGTATTGACTAGACGGGATAACAGTAGACCGACACCATATGCATTGTTATAACACGACTTCTGTGATTTTGGGTGCTTTCCCTGGATATTCCCATGCACATACCTGGCGATATTGCATGGCATGATGCATGCATCATGACTTTTGTAAGGTGTGCTGTTATCCAAGGATAACAGACACCCGGTGCTGTTATCCATGGATAACATGCACACCTTACATGTCATGTTACGTGTTAAAACCTATGAAATTTCATTGCCAGGGTAGGGGTCGAACCTGCAGTCTCCTGATCCCAAATCCAACTCCCTATGCAGTGCGCCACAGGGACTGACAAGAAATGCTTGGTTAGAACCAGGTCTTGATATGATACAAAGCCCTGGTTAGCACATTGCGCTCAGCTGCTAGAGGTAGACGGGATGAGTCCTGGTCCGGGCATACATTTTTTTTTGCAGTATGTAAACACACATTGACATATGGCAGGCTTCGAGTCCTGGGGAGGGGGAATGATTTTTGTTTTCAACTTAGATTTATTGATATTTTATTGATTATCTATTGATATCGTGTAATAAAATAAGTAGTTAATGGATATTTCATGACGCGTGTGTGTTAGCAAAGGATAATTACATGAGGGTGCAACCCGAGTGTAATTATCCTTTGCTAACACACACACATCATGAATTATCCATTAATTACTTGTTCCTTATTTCACATGGGATGTAGTTGTGCAGTCATAGCAATACTATTCATATTCTTCAATGATAGCTTCACTACAGAGATTTAGGTGAGTTGATCACCATGAGAAAAGTGGATCCATTGTTCTCCATAAGGTAGTGCCACCTCTCAGCAGGTAGGCCTATGCCACTAGACCTCTGATATATCATGCATGTTCTGTAGGATCAGGAAAGTGCACTACTTCAAGTAATGGATTTCAAATTATATTTGTTGCTGTCATCAAAGATGCATTGACATACTATACTATTTGGATTGATACTTCTACATAACATATTATAATAATGTCCCAGAGCATTCTTGAAATCCTATAGCTATTGTTTAAACTTAGATTTACTACACAGACGAATTGATAAAACTAAAGACCAAAGGTTTTCCTCCAATTGGGAGCAAAAATGTCGACCCTCGTGATTTCCCCAAATCCATTGAGAAAATAATTTACTGTGGGGGGGGGGGGGTCTGGTACTAAACAACTGCACCAGATTGCACCATTTGGTTTCCAGATGTTCGAAAATTTCTTGGGCTCCTGGGAGGATGCCCCCCACCCCCCATTAGATTCACAAAGACCCTTTTCAACGTCTATTTTTTGGCATTCAATACCATATAGTGGGACTTGAAAAATCTTCCTACATTTGGGCGATTTTTGAATCACATCCCTGCACATATTTTCTGTTCATTACAGGTCTGGCAGTGAAGGTCACTTTTAACCAAGATGGCTGCTATGTCGGTGGCGCCACCACTAAATATTGTGGAGGTGGGGCCGTTTGAGGAGAGGTTCCACAATGTATGGGAAGCAGTGTGTCTATGGGGCATCAGGATCTACACCTATCCACTTGCAAACTTATTGTCCTGCTTCACCATTACGACAAGGGAGCTCAAGAGGCCTCTTAACAGGTGTGTAAAAGAAAAGAAAAGAAGGGAAAAGGCAATTTTAATGGTTATTTGGGGGTTTCTTCACACTTCTTGCATTATATCAGTACCTTCAATGAAGATGTAGTAATGGGCATCAACATTGCTCAATTTAGAAGAGGAAAACATTAACCCTTTGGTTCCCAGAATTATTAGAAGATTTTACATTATTTAGCTTATAAGGCCATGTATTATTTTCATCTTCTCTTGATTTGGGCTCTGCATTACACTTTCCGAATACTAATAACTGATTAAAGACTTTCAATTAAGGACATGGAATTTATTGGTTAGGTCTGGTAGCCATAGTTACCAAACCATTCCATTTGTTGTTATTTGGTAGTATTTGATCTCTCCTGTCTTATGATATAGCCCCCACTTCCCATAGTCCCTGAGACCTCACAGCACATTCTATTCTTATTCTGCCCATATGTGTACTGCCACCCCAGTAAAAATAATGTGCTAGTATCAATGCATGGATTCTCTATGGATATGAGCAGTTCTTTTAGAATCTAATGACAGTATGGCACATTGGATATATATGATCCAGCATAATATTAGTGTCAAGTCAGGTCTTAGCCCCCTGGAGGGTTGTCCTCTAATGAATCAGGTTTTGACTCCCTGTGTTTAGTATAATGGAGGTGAAGCAAAATAGATGTTTGTATTGTAATTGTGACATCATGGCCATTCTATAGAGGTCTAACTTTGCAGATTGAACCACTAGAAGTGTCTGGATGATGATTTCCTTCAATATACATGCGCATTTAAACACGCTTGGGCACCTAAGGGTTAAAAACACCCTTAATTATTCTAAAAGAATTCCATGGCATGCTAACAAGACCAAACACAGTCGTTGTATCATGATGAAAAATATATGACATGAATACCTCTACTTTATTTACAGGTACCTATACCTCATATTTGCTCTACCCTTCTGGGCCATTTACACATTATTGACTATACCAATATGGCTGTTTTTCCTGCTGCTATGGCTTCCAATCACTGGACTAAGAAAGCCGTATAGATTCTCCTACGTCCGGAATGCCCCTGGAATTGACCAAATACAGCATAAAGCCACCTATACCTGTGTCACCAGTAATGTATGCATTATGAATGAGTTTTTAACCAGATTTAACAACCAACAAAATACACACCAGAAGGCCAGAGATTTGAGCAAGACCATTGTTACTCAACAGCTTGGATTAAGGGAGGAGTTTACATTGATTTCACAAAAGAATTTGACTGATTCTGATATTCAGATACTCAGGGATGAGAAGCTGGTCAGTATAGGTGCATATGAGCCTTCTCAGCAACATAAGCCTACAGGTACTGATTACCCAAAGGCTGATCAGAACTCCAATGGATATGTCCCTGATCGCAATGGGGCTAATGATGTAAAAAGGAGGCACCTGAAGAATGGTTTTGCCGTGGACAGTTTCACTTCAGAGGGGAACACAGGTTCTGACCAAAGAAAATACCAAAGTAATGGAATAAAGAAGGAGAATAGAAGAGTTGGCGCTGGAGAGGAGAGTCCCGCTTTTGACCATTCAGTACTGGCAGAGTTCTCTGATATAGATTTCTTATGTTTACAAGAGTGCTGGGAATTGCTTCAAACTAAGAAACTGGCGAAGGAACTGCATAAGGTCTTCCCTTATATAGTGTATGATGCAAGGGTGGACAGTCCTTCCAGTAACATGTTTATGTTGAATAGCGGCTTACTGATAGCGAGTCGTTACCCAATTACAGATATAGACTTTGACTACTACCGGTGCTCTTACAAACAATGTCGGCTGGCCAGCAAAGGTCTCCTGCAAACCAAGGTGAGTGGTTACCTGTTTCACATGTCTTTGGTACTGGATAGCTACAGATAAATGTCTGTTATTTAGATTCAATGCATGTAACTATAATTCCTTCATCTAAAAAGGCAGGAAGCCCATGCTCTTGAGTAATAGGGAGGAGGGTACCAGTTCAAATGGAAGGTTCAAAATATTCAGCCTCTATAAAGAAAGATAATGATGACATATATATATGTCACTTCTTGCAGCTTGTAAATCAGACAATTATAAAGTTTTTTTAGCAAGTAAAGGCCCACTTCAATTGCAGTTTTACGTGCATATCAAGTGAACATTTGTAACTTTTTACCTTATATGAAATTTCAAATGGTTCTACCCTTAAACGGTCGACCATATCCAATAGTGAGACACACCCTAGTGAGGGCAACTGGTCTGGAGGCTGATTTACTGCAAAGTAGGGGAACAAAATTTCCTGTCAGCATTGTAATGTTCTTACACCATAGATGCAGGTGCCCGCAAAGATTTCACAAAGTTCCCAACCCTATGGCAATCCCCTGAGAATCCTTGTTATAAGATGTTTGGTTATGCGTGTATAGACATTGAAGACAATATTTCAAGCATTCTGCTAAAGCTAACACAAGTACTTTCATGCTCTTAAGTTTTCCTTACTTGCTGCAGAGGTTTATATAGCTGCATCTGCCTTTACATGTAACCTACATTTAGAAAAGGATATGTAAATAATTATCGCTTCACACAGAATATCCCTTCGAATGAAGCATTTCCCAAGTACATGTACCAACAATACTCAATACTATACCAATATGTGGTGATGCCTTATTGATAGGAGGTAGTGCCATCTGGCGTACAGTGGCTGAAGTGTAAACTCCTTCTATAACAGCATATCAACTAGTCCATGAGTCCAGAGGCATTAAGGAGTTGGGTGCCATGTATCTAGCAATGTTTTTAATATTGCTACATATCTGAAGAAGCAAAATCACTTTGCTAGACATCTGGGTTGTCCAACATTACTCGAGAATCCTACCACATGTAGCGTAGCATCAGAAATATGGTAGGAAAAGTATTGGGCGTAATTTTGATATCCAACACCAAGTAACAGCATCAGAGCAGACTCTAGGTCAGTCCCCATAGGAGTCACTCTATGCCTTCCTAGGAATCTCAAGCTAGGTGGCCCAGATGTCTAACAAAGAACGTTCAAAACGTTTACTAGATTAATACACATAATTTTGACGTGTTTATTTCCCCCCAAACATCAGCAAACTTACAAATATGAAATTATTGTCTTTCTGATGTAAAAAAGGTACGTGTCAAGTGGGGTTACCCACCCGTTCCTTTCTTTTGGGTTAATGCAGAACTAACCTTATTCTGTCACACCTTTACCTTGCTAAGGGGAATCCTAGTGGACTGTGAACAATTACAGAACTAACCTTACCCTACCCTATACATATATGCTGGTCAATGATAGAACTAACCTCAATCTGCCCTACCTTCAATCGCCTTTGACCGAACTAGCCTCACTCTTAATTAATAACCAATGGAAGTATTATACCCTCAATCTGTCCTACCTTTAATGGCCATATGATATAATGGCAGGACTGACCTCACCTTGCTATATTTTTAATAGCAGATCTGGCCTCGCCATGTATTACCATAAATGGCTATACACATATAGTTGCAGAACTGAACGCACCCTGCTGTACATTTAATGGTCAATACCCGAAATTACCTCACATTCTTGACCTTTTCTTCCAGGTATCCCTGGGGACTATGGCTGATGGCAGAAAGGTTGCAGGATATTTGTTTAACACCCATCTACAGGCATACCAAGGTAAATTAAGACATAGCTGTTATCGAGTCACGTGTTGTATGCAACAGTGAACAGAATGAAACACACTTTAATCGATGCATTGAGCACGTGCAAAAAAGAAATAGGATGGAGCACTAGAATCACTCATCCACTAATGTTACCTACTTTTGGGAAGACCTACCTCTTTAAACAAAGTATTCTCTATGGGGATTATGGGCCAAGTGTGAATGTAGATACATTATGGTTTCCAGTTAAAAAAGCAACTTGAGATATCGGTAAGTGACCCAGAATTAATTAGTGCTGCACTGATGCTGATATCATAGGGTTAATGAACTCCCAAGCGTTTAGTATGCTGTGCAAATTCAGCCCTGGAGTTTCTTTAAAAATCTTTAGGGGACCACTAAACAGGACACTTAGTGCATGGTTGTCACTTCCAATCAACAAGAGCTGGAAATTGCCGGTGGGAATTATGTTCACTCTTCAAGAGGAGTTCCTTTTTTTAAAGAAGGAAAGTTAGACTTGAGCAGTGCCAATTCTAGGAATATGCTGGTTGTGAATTCATTAGTGCCATTTCAGGTAGGTCCTATATGGCGCTCAAGACGAGTGTATCATCAGAAGAGAGCAATGACGGTGATATTGGCCATTAGCTCATCAGTTATGTCAGAATTTATCAGGTGGAATATATGTACCCTTTGTAAGATGGAATACGTCTAGGGCCTACCTATGGCTATACCTGATGAGATATTAATTACTGTTGACATAAAATTGATTAGCTTATTATGTGTCCTCATTGTCTTTATAAACAATAGGACCTCTTGATGATAATACCAACTATCAGATCCAATTTTGTCCCCATTGTATCTAATGGGATGACGTAGTGACACAGATCTATGCACTAGGTGATTATGTAGGGGGGGGGGGTTACATATGAGGTTAAACCTTTGTAATTTCACTTCGACTGATTTTAGTAAGAAATGTTCGAAACACCATTTGATTAGCATAAACAAAAGAAATTTGAATTCATTATGCTTAGATTATATAGTGTGCGGTAAGATATAACCTAGTGATATTCAGCAACATTACTATTATCATAAGATGATAATGGCAATTGGATGTGGCACACATACAATTTTCTTTATTGTTATTAATTTCAGACATTTACCCTGTACAGCAGCAGCAAATGGATGACATTGTCCGCTGGACGGACAATTTCCGGTCCCGTAAGCATGCGCAGAACGAGGTGGTAGCCTTTGACCTGGTAGCAGGAGACTTTAATGCTGATAACATGTCTAAAGGTACGACCACCACAAACAGAAAATAGCTCTATAGATTCAATGATTCATTTTAAGACATAATTATATTGATAAGAAAAATCCATGAATCAGACTTTTCAGTGTGTCCCAAACATAATAGATGAGGAGTCCTGAAAATAGCAACAGGCACAAATAATCTGGATCAGGTTAAATTAATTTTCAAACATATTTCAAGTAGGGAATATGATATATGCCAAAATGCTTCTTTTTACGACCTCTTTGAATTATGGACTGAATGTCCGCCATGAATTTAAGCAAATGAGATATGGTCAACCAAATGATTATGAATGGAGTCTCAAGAATAGTTACCTTCAAAGATTTCCAGGGAGAATGGTCAACATCTTATAGCTCCTCTAACAAGGATCAAATCTATTGACCCTTGCTAAGAGATGTCCATATTACAAATACACACCTTCCCAAAGCCTTAAAGAAATGTAGAGTCCATGGAAATTTCTATGTGTATGCAGTTGATGAAGGGACCCAGGATCATCCGTTGTATGACACATACAAGGACGTATGTCGGGTTAGAGCCGGCCAGGACCACAGTTGGACAGTGGGTAAGTTGTTAACCCTTTAAAGGTAGCCAATGTGGTAGTACAAGATGCACTAATGAAGTGCTGATGGGTCTGCTCGTCAGAACCTTATTCCAGCACCATGTCTACCCTTCGGGAGTTTGTTTGTTTGTATAATTCTTTTATTTATAGAGGGTGATACCCTTTTTTTATAATAAACCTGTCTGAATCAACATTACATACGTATATATAACCATTTGATGTCATTGGTTATGAAAATAATGCAATTATAATAATCAGAGAAAAAGGATGGATCAAGGCATCCTTCTTAGACAGCAGTGCTCGACACCACAAGAAATGGTATCCAGCTTGCTTATTAATTTTATGTAGCAAAATACCTAACTATGAAGAGGTCTTGTGTTAGAATTCCAGGGCATAATGCCAATCTTATAGTTAGTAATTCAAATATATGAATATTTCCCTGGGAAAAATGCGACCCAGTTGAACAGTTATACCATATCAGCAAAACAATTCCGGTCATTTATCCAAAGAGGTAATGGCTAGGAGTAGAGAACGAAGAGAAAGATTTTGGGAGTGGATAGAGTTTGTAAGAAGGGGAATATAATCATATATGCATACACACACACACACACACACACACACACACACACACATATATATATATATATATATATATATATATATATATATATATATATATATATATATATATATGGATTTAGCCATGGACCACATTTTGATTCTTAAAAGCACATAATCTTTAATGAAATAATTTTAATTTAAGTATATATGCAAGGGCCGTTCTTGTAGGTGTTATTCTTAATAAATATGAAGGTTTTGGGTGGTAGTTGTCAATAGGATCTTATCCAAGAAGGAAGGACAAGATTGCCATGGTCAGAGTTACTCTTTTCTAGTCCTTAGCAATGTGGTCCGGCAGCTGTGCTAATAGCTGCTTATATTTTCCATCATTCCCTGTACTCGAGGCTATGTCTATAGAGATGGGGTTCAAAGGTCTTTTGACTTTTAAGAGCCTATCGCTATGAACAAGTAAAATTGATATGATGCATTAATTCATGCAGAACGGATGAGTTGCTCGTCAGGGCATCTTGAGTATTTGAGTGAATTGAAAGGGTTTATGTTCAAGTCCGGTCAGCTGACAGTAGTTGACCTTTATTTCTTGTAGATTTTCCCGAAAGTTTCATTCCCTGGCTCATTGCAATTGCCTCGGCGGAGTTTAAGATGTTCAACTGTAGTATCCAAGCACTAATGCAGAAGAAATAAAACGATCTTTTATTCACAGAAACTATTATCTAAAGATGGTATAAAACCTGGTATAGCTTTATCTGACATTTATTTCTTAAAATTATAATATGCCCCTCCCCCAGCCATATGGCAGGTAGAATTATATGCCCCTTCCCCAGTTATATGGTGCCATATATTCTGGTAAGAAATAGACCATTAAATGCACAGCATTAAAATTTATAACACTATTATAGTTTCACATTCTCTTTGCTGGGAAGGGGAACCACTTGATTAATTAATTCTGGTCTGCTGATGGCTGCACTGAGTGGTCTGCTCATCTGTCAAGGATCGAAATCAAAGTCACCACCACTATCCAATACTCTGCTTTATGGCTTCAGATGGTACAGATGAAATCAAGATTACTTGTCAACATGGATAAAATACTTCTACATATAATATGCTTGAATCTAGCAAGGTTAGAATGCAGACTTTTGCCAGGACACTCTCAAATGTGGGGTGATAAATAGATATGCAGAACATGGAAAAGCTGTATATCTGAGCTCTTACCACAGCTTTAAATAACAACAGAAGGTTATGACCAAGGTGGTATTTTGTAATAGCTCTTCTGTAATTCGTCTATAGGGATTCTAGGGATTCATTATCATGACAGAAGTATGTTACCAGTCAGTAGTTCCTACATCAGAAGGCACGATAGATCATGTTGCTTTCTGACAAGGAATCCAAAATATGGTCTGATGGCCTGATATGATGCCCTTAATCTGTTATTCTATCAAAACCCTTTAAGGGCCGCATGATGCCTCTGGGTTAATGCTCCATGGACGTTGTCACGATGCACCGATGCAGCGCTGGGGAGTCTACACATTGGCATTGCATTAGTGCATCTTGTCTATCCTTTCGATGAATAAATTGGTCCTTGAGTATAGGTTACTCACACAGGTAGTGGTGCATTAAGGCTCTATGTGAGAATTAAAGGGTTAGCTAATGAATCTTATCTGTCTTCCAGGTACAGAGATGCGTCACACCCCCCTGGACGATCCGCTTATCCAGACCCCTTATGGGCTTCAGTTGGCCCTTCAGGTAGAGTGGCCAAAAAATATTATTGCTTGTTATCATATTATATGTAAATAAGTATTTGATTGTCTTTTAGTTTAGGATTATTAAAGAAAATTGCATTTCAATCACAGTACGATATGCTGCCTGATCGTAACAATACTTGCGACACCATCCCACTGGGCCATCACCTCACACATATTGTTAAAAGGGTATTCATTCGAAGTTAAGTTGTATACAAGGATGGTTTGATTCCCTTGTTCATTCTTGAAGATTATGATTATGAACTGAATAATTTTTTTTTTCAACACAGGACCCCTACCTCCTCCAGCACTATGTCCTTAGTGCTGATATTGATGCTGCCGTTTTGTCAATGGCTTTTGACATGCCACCACGTGATGAAGATGGCCGACTTATTCTGTCTCCTGTTGGGGGTAGAAGGCGGATTGATGCTGTCATCTACCGAAAGGGAGATGGGGTGGTGAGTTACATGTTAACTTCTCAACAGGTTTTAACGCTGCCAGGTTTATGTTCCTTTGTTGTTATGATTAATATGCGTTATGTATGTTATGGGAAAGCACGAGTGGGTATATGGGTTAATATTAATCCATGACCGTGCAGTGGGAGTGGATTATTAACCCTAAACCCATGAGTGCTTTTCCATAATATACATTAAGGCATTTATCTCACATTTTTCTCCATTTTGTATTAATTTCTTACCATATAACCCCAGAATTAATCCAGGAGAAGACATTTTGTAAGTGCATGCGATCCGCTCGGTTTGCCAAGCCGTCATGGCCATGTTGTGAATCTGTCCGACATACCTCCACCTTTACACACACTTTTCGGGTAGAATCCAAGCGTGTCAAGCCCTGTTATTCTAGCACCGCCAAATATACGATCTCTAGTTGGTGTTCGCCTACATTTTGTCTCCATTTTCTTTGAAATAAATAAGAATCCATTGATTTTCCATACCGATCCCACGCACACGGCCCGGTACACGGCCATTGCGTCTTGTTGACGAAGTGGGTAGGTGCCTGGATGTACCTGACCTACTTTCGGTCAGCAAGTCGCTGAACACGACGGAAGGGCCGTGTGCGTTGGATCGCTATGGAAAATCATTGGAATCTTATTTATTTCAAACAAAATGGAGAAATTAGGCATGGCATGTTCATATAGGATATGTAAGGATGTTTCTCTGTTAATACCTCCACCAGGCTCCATTGGATTCTATACTAAAGAGGTCTGTAAACATCAGGTATGTCGGACAACTATTTCAAATCCTCCACAGGCATTGGTTTCTATCACTGGTTGGCTTGGTATAATGGACAGCGAGCTCGCCTCCTGCCCCAGCGGCCGGTGATTGATTCCCCGTTGAACCCTAAATGGTTTTAACTGTAAAACTATGGTGTGGTTGACTTCGTATGCTTTGCCAATTTATTAACATGTCCAGATTGAAACTAGCAGCCTCTTGAAGACTAACAAAAGGTCTCAGAGTGTGTTATGGCTGGATAAGGAACTGGGGTTATGAGCAAAAAAGCACGGTAGAGGCCAGAATCGTGAGATAATGTATGATATTGCATTGTACATGCCCTTTATCAAGCTGTCAAGTATCAAGCCTGCATGACGGTTTGGAAGACAAGAGTGTCTTTTGTGAATAAATGGGTAACAAGTTGACTAGGCTCCATGACCAAAGGTAATACAGAAATGCTCCATATACTGGCATGACATTTAATCTATTAATTTTGTTTTGCAGAATGTTGTGGCATACAACCCCGTGACACAACTTGCAGGCCTTACCGATCACATTCCCTACTCCTTGACCTTCAACTTCACTTTATGACGTCACACAACGTCAACTTTACATTACCTATGACGTTATATTGATGGGATTCACTGCAACTATGACAGAAGCAATACTAAAGATAAATCAGTGATGATGTTGAATATACAAATGCATTTGACAAAGCACAGATAAAAACAAAAATGCGGGCTTCCCTAGCCCACTTAAAAGGGTCTACTTCTCATCTTTCCTATCCCCTCAGGATGAGTGTGGTGCACATATGCGTGGGCACTGACACATTCCTCTGTGAAATTGTGTAATGTCGTTCTTGCCATGAATATGACCTTAGCTGTCGAAATGGCATTAAACATCTATTACTCACTCACTCAAAAACAAAAATGCTTGAATAGTGGTGCTGCGTGTATTCCACTTGGTGATAAGGGTGTGTTACACATTAGCTTTATTATTTTGTAGGGGGATTTGTTTCATCACTTTCACTGTACAGATTGTATCTTCCATGGTTGTACAGTGTATACAAATACCATTGTATGACAGTCTTTCTAATGAGTAAAGCGTAATGAGTAAATGTGTATTCAGACCTAATGAGATTATAGCATGCATTCTATTGGAGCGATAGGTTTTCTTGCATCAAGCCTTTAAAGGCGACTCCCTTAATGCCTTATCCCCGTTGACCTTCAGCCAACTGTGGTTTTGATGCTGTTTTAAAAGAGAACGTGTAGACACCTGGAGGGCATTTCAAAACGCTAGCTATTGCTTTCATTAAAAAAATGCTCTACTGACAACGTTAGCTTCCCTACTTACATGGTACCCAGCTAACCGGGCCCTGATATATTCATTCAGAGGCCCAGCAATTGATGTCCACTGAGTCTGCGGAGGGCTCAGCCTAGTCTTCCTGGGTCCCAGATATCAAGTTACAATAAGCAAAGGCATGGCATATGAGTTTACATTTCAAAACAAAACACAACAAGTAGGTAGGTCCTGGAGTTAAGATATCAAAGACCAACCCCACTTAAGACTAGGGACCCAGTTTTCATTGGGGGCTTGGGAAACTACTCTGAAAGTTCAACCACCACAACACCAGTGCCACCGCTTACCATCGCTCCTTTAGCGATGGTTCCGTCTACTTACATGGCTGAGGGCCAACATCGCACCCTGAATGCTAGTACAAACAGTGGTCCTTTGCAGAGCAACTAACAGTCACATCTCTCGCAACACTATTATTGTCGACCAAAGCAGTATGAAAAATATTGAAAAATTATCGTTGTTAATGGTTACTGTAGGCTGCTAACCCATTAGGCAACTGTATGGTTAAATGGTGATTTTTTTTCTTGCTGCAAAGGACACAGCAAAAGGTAAAAAAAATCAGCTTGTATCGTGATTGGGCCAAAAAGAAAGTTGTGTTTCCTGTTACCTGACCGACCCTGGCAATTTTTTGAGAATTTTTGGGAATTCTTTCATATTTTTTTCGTATGTTTTCATCGGCATTACTATGGGCCTCGAGTCCCCAGCTTAACATGCACATCTTGTTTCACCTTTATCGTGTATTTCATAATTTTACCATTAAATTGACGAATATGGCATATCTACCCATACATTTCTATGCAAACTCAATTTTTACTTAAATCCGTCCTACCGACCCTATATTTGTGGCATGTAACTGGAAACACACAATTTTTTTTCGCCTTTTCAGCTGAAATGGGCTCTTGCTTTGTAAGGAGACTTGTCTTAAAGCGGGTCCTTGCTCATACAAAAATGTAGCAAATGTTAAAACCTTTGTTAAACTTTTGCAACAAGGTGGGTCCTAATTGCCTGCTTCCTTAAGTTATTAGGGACATTTTTGTAGCTGTGAAATTATGCTGGGCGAAATTCTGTGAAAGTGCAGACATTCCAGTCACGTTTATGTCAGGTGTACCCTAAAGGAGGCACCTGCTTCTTTAAAGGAATAGACAGCCCTATTATCAAGAGGTCTTCTTTTGGAAGTCTTTAAATTGAATAAAAAAGATTCAGATATATTTATGAACACATCTGTTTTTATAAGGGCAGGCTGCAGGCCCCTCTGTACAGCACATAATATCTAGAGATAAATGCTGCTATCAAGTATTAGTGACAATGTTTTAGGGGATTTTTTTTATCATAAACACTTAATAGACCCCCTTAGTTATCCTATAAGATGTCATAACATAGCACACTTTACTGTTACAAACATGTAACACCAAAAACTTGTTTGTGTCTGATTACCCTAATACCGGCTCATGTCTTAAGAACGCATCATGAAAGTAGGGTTGTCTTTTCCTTTAAAAACCGAGCGATGCAATAATAGTCTTTTGAAAAAGGAGGGATCACGGTAACATGCCTACTTGGACCAAAACACACTCTTTTCTACAATGCCAGATACAGTAACTTTAACTAGACGTGGATCTTCCAATTATCACACTTCTTATTTTTATATTAGAGTGCTCATTGTGCACTTTACTTCAGGAATTTGCTGGCACTGACGGCTCCAAAGTTCCTCTATACAGTTTCAGTGAACATGTTTTGCATATTATACAAACACACGAACACCATGGTTTTATATAATAATGCCTCTTGTAAATGTTTTTGTTTTATTTGTAATTTTGTTTGAAAATCGTTTGTGTGTCTAATCACCACACTAAGGAATAATCGTCAGAAAAAACAGAAATGCCAGTAGACGAAACTTCATTTGGAAATACATTTTGCAGACCAAAGGGAATACATTCAGCAGATCGAAGGGAATATTCTCGTTAAATAATCCTTTGAGATAACTGTATGCTTTTTCATTTCACAAATAAAAAAGAAAGATTTTTATTTCCTTAAGATAATCGCTGGGACCCTTTCGGAAATACCCTTAGGCTATATAATCTTTAGGAAAAGAGAAAAAGGACCCTAGAGTGAATATTTAGTTAAAAGATTCTGCTGTGAATTGTTTTAGTAAAACCTCCATTGACTGAACTTCAGAGCCCTAGTATTAGTGGCAGATGTACTTCTAATTAGATAGAGTCAGGGTCCTGGGTGACCATGCTAACCATCCTGGTGCACAATGAATATTATTGTTAAACTTGGCATGCTAAAGTTTGTTATAAAATTTGGTACCATGGGGTTATTATAAATAAGTATGTTAGTATAATAACCTTTCTCATCTATGTTGATTTTTCAATTTGAAATTATTACCTAATTAATATCAGGAGGATTAAACTATATGTGCATTTAGAAAAGTAATTTGAAACATGTATTATCACCTGCTAAATCCAGAGCGTCCGACAAAAGTCAAGAATTGTCTTCCTATTGCTAACCTTTACAATACAGCCTCAATGCTGGGTCCAAGCAGGCACAGAGGATGCATAGCTCTTCCGTGTACATTGGCAGGGGTGGAAGTAGGGGGTGGTTATTTTGTCAAAATGAACTTAGGAATGCGGGGCCCAGCCAAAATGTTGGTACTCATCATGAGAAACATGAAACTGACCTTCATTTTTGATTTTTAAAGCTCTAGCCCCCCCATGCCCCCTCCAAAGATAAAAAGTGGGAAATTATTACATTAATTCAATTTTAATTACACATTTCAATTCTATAGGGTCTAAATCACATGAAACACATATATAAAAACATCCAGGATTGGTGTAAAAAAATTACAATCCAAGATGGCCACCATAGGCCAAAAATAGCACTTTTAGGCCTGTTACATAGAATGTAACATAATCACCAATTAAATACGCACAGGGAACACTTTGTGGTGGCACCTAGAGTTGGTAAGAACTAAAAGAAGGTATTTTGAGTACTATTGAAAAATCGAAGATGGCCGACATAGGTCAAAAATAGCAATCTTAGGCCTCTTACATAAGATGAAACATAATCACCAACTAATTAAATACACACAGGGAACAATTTGTAGAGGCAACTAGAGTTGATAAGCACTAAGAAATGATATTTTGAGTATGCTTGAAAAATCCAAGATGGCTGCTATGGGCCTATTATTTTTAATAAAAAGTTCTTTCCCAATTATATACAAACAGGGGACACATTGGAGGGGTATGCTAAATTAGTTTATATGAAGGAAATGTATTGTCAGTACTTTTCCACAATCCAAGATGGCCTACATTATGGGAAAATAACTTTGTTTTAGCTTAGTACCTCAAATAAATCAAGTTAATTACACATGGAAAATGTTTTGGTTGAATTCAAAGATATTCTGCAAACTGAGTACAAAGTTCAAGATATCTGTCATTGGTTATTTTGCAAGCTTATTCATTCCTTGGGCAGGTGCTAGTCAGTATTATAGGAATAGAAGACAGGGGGTCGGGGGCACTGGGTCACCCTTGTTAACAGTAGGGAGGTGCCTAGAGAAGGCTAGCATCTCCAAAGAATCTTTGGAAAGCACAAGGAAAATGCCTGAGTAGGCAAAGTATCTAAAGAGTGAAGTCCATATTTAATAGATAACATAGGGATCCAAGGAATTGAAGGCTCAAAGAAGTAAGTAGATAACTTCTTGTCTATAATGATGGCAAAGATGTACTCAGCTAACTGACAGGGCACCACCACTAATCCACCACCCCTCCCCACCACTTCTACATGACTCTACCACAATCAGAGCTGTTGTCTGACAGTCAGACAAATAACCATGAAAATACTGCACAATGCTCCCCCACCACACACAAACATCTGGTCCCACTGCTCTTTAATGCCTGTACTCTCTACATATTGTAGACGTGGTTTGAAAGGTCATCATGATTGCTGCATCATTGAAGTACAAAACTTCAAACTGAACCCTTCTAGTGCCACATAATGACTCCAGGTCCATGTTCTTCATGTCATCATGATGAAACAATGCAGTGTAAGCAAGTACACTATCACCTGCCCTACATTACTTCATACACCCCTCCAAAGTCTATCCATTGTATATCTAAGTGTGAATGATGCTTTGTGCTAAGTAATATGCCTAGAAATGTGATTTTAGGCCTATGATAGCCATCTTGGATTTACCAAGAGTACGGGGGGTTAGAGCTTCCAAAATTAAAAACAAAGGTCAGATTCTTGTTTCTCATCATGAATACCATTTTTTTGGCTGGGTCCCGCAAAAGCTTTGCGCTAACCACCCCCATAGTGGAAGGTATTATAAAAAGAACCTTGGCTGGCAAACTGTCTGTATATTGGGGACATGATACAGGCAGGCCATGCTCAAGAAGTTACTACTCAATCATTCCCTGTTTTCACACTTACTTACAAGAGGGCACCATCACCCCAATGGTTTTTTCATCTCCTATACAGATGCTTGGAATATAAACTGTGATTGGAGATCTTAAACTCCCATCTAGTGGAGTTCAAGTGAATTGTTTCCCCAGAATCTGGGAAAAAAATGTCATCAGACATGGCCTGCGGGTATATGCCATTTTAATCACGTTGATAACCCAGCTGTCAATGTTGATTCAATGTGCTGTGCTCACTGGGATCCAATATACATACTCTGTGAGTGGCGTTGTCACTTTTTGTTCAAATGAAGTTGAAAAGCCATAAAGTGATAATATAATATAATAAGTGATATAACGCATCGCATAATAATGAAAGTTTATGTGTTGGTAGCAATGGATTAATCGGCTTCACGGGAGAAAGTGGGCAAACTTTAAAGTGTCTCTATATATATAATTTAAGAATTCCCCGTTGTATCATCAATGTGGTCATACTAAGATGAAGTGCGTCAAAGGGTGTGCGAGTCCTATTCTTGATACCTCTGCAATATTATACTCCTCTCTTATTACCTATCCATCTTAATGGCAGCACTTGAAGTAAATTCTCAAGAACCTGTCAAGTTGGACCCATTAGCGAAAAAAGAATCAGAGCAGTTTCATTTTGACCCTTCAAGAGACAGAGAGCCGTTACACTACGTTCCTTAGGTATAATACACATAATGCAGATCTAGTGAGGGACTCACCAGGGCTATATCCATGCACCAATATGCCAATCCTATGGCTGTTCCCAAAGTGATTATGCAAAATGTGTCGCTCGCGAGTTACTCACAAGCAATTCATTGGTAAAACATGAAAACCACAGATCATAAATCTGGAGATACAACATGCAAACCTCAAAGTGTTAAACAAAAGACTCAAACTAAGATGGATGTTCAAGAGAAAGAGTCTTTTAATTTCTGATGTCCTGTTTTGACACACCCACTCTGTCGCTGGTCTCAGCCTGTTGCTGCCGCTGCCGCTATAGGCATGCATGTAGGTGTCGCCCCAGGCAGACCTTTGTACTCTCCAAACAGAGCCTCGTACATGTAAACTGTCTCTGCCCCAGCTTGCATGATTCCTGTGTCCAGACAGGTAAGAAATGTAAGACCAAGAGCTTCCAAGCATTTTACAAACATTCCTTTTAACCATACGTAAGAGATATTTCCTGGTAGGTTAGTTTCTGGATTTAACAAGAAAGGATTAATCAGCTTAGATCCAGATAAGTATCTATTCTTTCCCACTGGTCAGTTAAAAGCCAGTTGAAAATGGTATTTTGCAGGTAATTTGGGGGTGCAAGTGTCAAGATAACATGCAAATTTGCAAAATTTCTTAAATACCCTCGCACGAGAGAGGATGAATTTTTTGCGAGCCTCGTAAATCATCCAATATTCCGACAGTTAAAAGTTGATAAATGTCAGGTAAAAGTCAGGTAAAACCTTGACCCACAAACAATGGGAACCCAGTGATGCTAGCTGTGTATAAAAGTGTTCAAAATGCTTTTTAATTAGAGACGTCAAGATCTGCTTAACATAAATACATCGGCATGGCTAATATCTATGAATTGATAGTCTCTGCACTGCCCATCTGCACAGGTTGAAGCACCTGGAAGACTAAAAGTAAAAAATCTTGGAGAGTGAGACCCTTGGAGAGTGCATCCATACATATAAAACGAGCTGTCTCTGTGTGGAGCAGCTCAGTTACAGGTGGAGGAGCACCTGAGACATTATCCTACCTCTAATGTTGTAACTATGGCAATCCTGCAGCATAGCTGGTTCCTCACCTGTCTGCTGCTACTTCTAATGGTTGCAACAGTGGTACCTGCGGCACCGCGCGTCCCACTGCTCAATGCCGACTGCCTAGCGTCTTCCGGTCACGTGAATCTTGCCCTGCTGTCGGGGGTGTCCGACAGGGGAGAAAAGGCCCTATGTGCCCTCCACCCTGAGCCATGGGTGCCCTTCTTCTACCAGTTCATGCAGGTCAGTGGTTTTTCTTTTTTAAATTCAGAAGCAGAGTTCCATGACTGTCACTCAATTAACGGAGGAAGGGAGCACACTGATATAGAGAAAGAGGAAAATGAGGGCGGGGTGTAGGTGCGAGGGTAATTCAGGTAAATTGAACCAGATTTGTTTAAGTGGACAAAAAATTCCCAAATTTAATTTGTACAAGATTAATTATACAGTCCTACCAAAACTGAATATGGCAGTTTCCCGATGTGCAACCGTGTCTATAACATTGTTCGTGTAAAGAATTGACAAGCCCTGCATTCCCCAATTGGCTGTAGATGGACATGTGCTGAAGTATGAGGAAAGATACCACGAGAACTGGGGGCCATTTATTCAAATTCGCGTGAAAATTCTTTGACTTGAGCTGTTGCACTAGAAGCACCCCTGTACATCCACATCACAGAGAAGTGGTGGGCTCTCTAGCCATACATGTACTCCCATAATCCAGAGCTCCACCAGCAACTCCTATGCTCTATTGTTTTCTTCACATTTTCAACAAGCAAAACTCCTGGAATTGCTTCATTTTGTCACTCAGAGCAAAATGATTTGTAAGAGCTCTGGCTCTAGACATTTCAGAATTATAGCATTTGCCAGTGTCGGATCCATGATTAGGACAGGCTATTTCTGGAGCAACATTTGAGGCCTATTACAAGCAAGTAATTTAAACTATTAAGTTCAGGGGGCACCTCCCCTCCCCCCCCCCCCGTTAAAATGCGCAACTGAATACTATCATCCTGATAGTTCGTTCTGGCTGTGGCTAGCCGTAGCCTACCATGTTATGCATGCCCTCTAGAGGTAGCAAAGGGCAAAGGACCCAGGTAGCAAGGATACATTGGGCCAATGTCGGCTTATATTGGGTCAATTTCGGTTTTTATTGGCCCAAGCATGGACAGCCATGGCCCAATGCTCCATTGCTGATTGGGGAGGTGGGTCAACAACCTTGACATACAACACTCACTTTCAAAGATTATCTATTCATTCATTCACAAGACAGTCATTATGTCATCTAGTTGTGTACATGTACATCCAAATGACTGATAAGTATCAACGTAGAGGAATCAGATGGCTATTGTTGTTGTTGCGCTAAGACATTAATCACACATCAATGTGAAAACTGGTAATTTACTCTGCCTGGGATCCTGCCACTGACAAGGCTCGGGTAGACCTTGCGTGGGTGTATACCAGGTAGTCCATTGTTCAGACAGTTAATGTTGAAGGGAATCTTACTGATTCACTGAATATCATGCAGTGAACAATATAATGGATAGTTTTTAGGGATAAGAATTTATGATAAATATATCAATAAACACATCCAAATTGCAACAGAGAATTTCAGTTAGCGTAGCAATGCTGCATTATTTATTGCTAAATATATACATTACTACACAGTTAGGCCTTGGGCAGGTGATTATCAGTGATGACAGGTGAATATCAGTACCAGGGGACCATAATGTGTGGGAGATGATACTATTGTTCAAAGTGCACAAAACCAAGTAAAGAAAATATTGTGCAACTATCTGATGCAACTCCCTCCTAGGGTTCGATATGATACCCATTAATTCAAAGACGGATTTCAATGGTAACTTTGAAATGTTCCTAAGAATGTTTATAACATATGAAGATGTTTTATCAACCCGAGTGGGGCGGAGGTGTTTTGAATATCAAATTGCGAATATGCTTATTTTGGTTTCACCAATTTAAAAATTGTAACATTGTTGATATTAAACTCTACATGTGTTAAAAAGTCACCTTTGATCAATGCATTTATCTGCAGGAATATGAAACCTATATTATTTTGATTGCTTCAGAAAACCTTCTTACCAATTACCCTAGTTTGTTTTTATTTGTAAATATCTCCCTTTAAAATCTTTGGTGTACATTTTTATATCCCAGCAAAGATTTTTGTGCAAAAAGTTCCTCTACAAAAGGATTGAATACTAGAATAGTCTTTTATGTGAAAATTTCCTTCTGTGTGAAAGGTGTTGAATAGGACAGGGTGTCCGTGGAGGTGTTTAATGTCGATGCTGGAGGGAAATATGTTTAAAGGATTTTTTTAAGAGTAGAGGCTCATTAAAGATTGGTTTTAGAAGCTGCCTAGTGTAGGTGATCGGAATGATGTTTCATAATAACCTTCTCTATTCAGGTGGAAGATATGATAAAAGTTGATTTCAAGTTCTGTATACTCCTCCCATTAATGCCATCAATAAGAGGATCTGCTTCCACTCACCTACAGCCAAGGCTATAGTTCCAGGCCCTGAAATTAAGAAAGCTGACACAAAAGATCGCCACTCTGAACAAAGATGCACATTGTATTTCAAATTTTAAAATTGTCACTTAGTGAAGTGAAAGAAGGTGTGACTTCATTAGTTGGATAGTTAATGAGCTAAGACATTATTGCTTGGCTCACAATGGCATAAGGCTTTTTTGTCACTCATAATGGGACTGCATGCACAATTGATCACACAGTGAACAAAAACTGTATGACGTGTCTGTCAAGAATAATTGCATCCTTTCATAGTTCACAGACAAGGCACCAGGTGCGAAATAAATTTCCCTAAGGGCAGGGCTGATTCAGGTGGGGCATAAATAGAACTTACAGAAATCTGACCTATCAATGCTCCTTACGGGATACTGCTGTGAGACTCATGTGTGAAAGTTCAAGCGGCATTCAGCTAGTGCTCCCATTATAAGTGTAGGGGCAGTAATTCCCTGTACTCGGTGGCAGACCCCACTGTGGGGTGTTTCAGAAGCAGATAATGTATACAACCAGTCATAAGAAGATACTATTGCAGTTTTAATAGTGATTGTAGGCTTATAACTGCATGTGTTTCTAAAGCGTTACCATTATCTTACTGTGTCTATAGCTATATGACTGGCGAGAGATGATAATGGTTGCAGTTGTAAGTTTAGAATCTAACAGTTTTAGAAACAGATATTTAATGTTCATTATCATGTCCGGCTTCTGAAACACCCCACAGGGGGGGGGGGTTCACCGACCTCTACATAAGTTATAAGGATCTAAATGCATTGAAATGATCATGCGATTTACAGTTCAGTTTTAAACCGTACATATCACATATCTGAAACTTTGAATCCAAACGCCCTATTGGCACACCCAGTGTCACCCAGAACAAAGGTCTTTGCAGTGTCGCATGTAACACATATACCTGTGTATTTTATAGTGCCAAATCAACTGATCAAGGCTCTGTTTATTTCTCACAGTTTGAGTTAGGTTTTCAAAATTCTAAATTTTCCACTTAGTTTCATGGTTGTCCACGCTGTCAGTCTGTTATTGTCACAGATAGGTTTGGATTGAAAATTGATGAAATATATGAAAGATTTCCGAAAAATCTTCAAAATTTCTAAAAGAAAAGTTAGGGTCGGCCCTATTTAGCTAGAGTCAGTCGGGTAACTGGAAACACAACCTTTTTCGGGCCTATACGTAGTTCTAGGCCTGGAGACTATTATAGGCATCTAGGCTCCACGTCGTCACCTTCCTTGTAGGCATTTAGTACAAAGTTCAAGTTGACCAGAACTAACTTTTCTACAGTGTCAATCTTATCCCGCTTTTTAACATAATTTTCATGGTCAAACTCACTGATTTTGGTACCAACGTGGAACCTAGATGCAGTAGAGTCCATTGACGACCCTCTTGAGGAGTTACGTGACCGTGACGAGTAGAAAATGACAATTTAGACCTCCGACAATGACTCCGGCGAGTTACTTCTTCCCATCTCGATCCGTTGCTATGGACGCTCAGTGAACGTTGTCATTTCTACCTGGAACTGCGGCTGCATCCTTGCCAACCTGACGTCATCGCTCGCTTGTAAACATCAGCACATGGGCGCCCTGCCCCTTCGGTCAAATCCATCATCTCATCTCTCTGGTCCCATCTAGTAGCAATTACATCCTGCAGAAGACCTTTGATCTCTCGTAATTCGCCCTTCAACGAGTTAATCCTGCCCGTCTGGTCAGCGAGTGAATCCTCTTCAAACCCATTAATAAGGCTGGGTGGCGAAGGCACCTGACCTCCACAAGACGAATCCACATTGCTTGAAAATCCTAAGTTGGCCGATTCTGCTGCAGATTTGGCCGATTTGGCCGATTTCTTTGAAGCAGCACGCGATTTAGATTTTCTGCCCATCTTGATTGAAAAATCAACCTGCAAACCAAGAAAATCAATTAAAAATCAAGGATACACCTGGCGTGGTGTCTCCTGTATAGGTGAGATTAGCCAACTGACCGTTACTTCAAACCTGCTCCTTATATACTGGAGGCTTATTTACAATGACGTCATACTATGACATCATAGATACCACTACGTGCTGTAAGTAGTCCCTAACTGTGCACGAGTGTATATAGTTCTATACATATATATATACATATAGGTAAGCTGACTCAAAGGATCGCTACGTTGGACAAAGATGTACATTGACTTTTAAATTCTAAAGTTCACTTTATGAACAAAAGCATCTCACATGTCATAATTTATTGTTTGAGAAATAATGTGCTGAGACTTCATTGTTTGGGTCATAAAGAGCTGAGACATCTTTGTTTGAATCACCATGAAACTACATGCACAATAATTGGCCACATGTTGAACAATAAACCTGCGTCTCTCGCTTTGTTTGAATATCCCTAGAAACAATTTCTTGTGAATTCACATGAAATTCACGTGATTTCACAAGAAAATTTGGTGTAATTCACATTATTGATCACGTGAATTCACGTGAATTTGTGAGCAGCAATTCACGTGAAATTCAGCAGTCACATGAAATTCATGCGATTTCATGTGAATTTCACATGACTTTCACATGTAGGCCTACATGCATCTGACAATAAAATGTGAAGAACCCGTGAAATTCACAAGATTTCACAAGAATTTCCGCTGAACCAAATTTTCACCAAATTTACTCGTGTCAAAGTGGTGAAAAGTCGTTCCTTGTTTCCAGGGATCCCATGGTTCACAGATAAGGCAATTGGTGTAAGACAAATTCTATTAAGAATTATGTAGACCAAAGGATGTCTTTAATAAATTCACCAAACCTTGTTAGTATAGGCAGATAGCGGGATGTGTTTCATCCAATGAGATTATTTCCTTTTCAGCATTAGCATATGTCTCAGCTGCACTTCTCTAGATAGTAACGTTGATGCTTAAAAACCAAAAATGGTGTCTGCTTTCACTATGGACTTTTTACAGAATTTTGAATTTGCCAAAAAAAAATCTCAGCAGCAGATCCGTTATCAACATTATCCTAACAAAATGATCTAATATATTGTTGTAATAATGAATGTTGATTTCACTACAAAATGTGTAAATGGAAATGTATGGGGGAGACGCAGGGGCACTTTTAAATGAGAGGGGTGCTATAAAATCAGAGTAGCTTTTAAGGGGCGGTACAAATGGCCAAAAGAAAGGGGGGGGGCTACACTGATAGTGAACAAGTAATCAATGGATAATTCATGATGCGTGTATGTTAGTGAAGGATAATTACATGAGGGCGTAGCCCGAGTGTAATTAGCCTTTGCTAACACACACAAGTCATGAATTATCCATTGACTACTTATTTTATACCACGAAACCAATAAATAATCAATAGAATACCAATAAATTCAAGTTGAAAACAAAAATTATTCCCCCTCCCCGGGACTCGAAGCCAGCCATTGTGTGTACACGACCGGTACATACACCTCGGCCCCCGGCAGCGGACAGCGGACAGCCACAGCGGACAGCCACAGCGGACAGCCACAGCGGACAACGACAGCGCCGTCTCGGCTCGGATTGGCAGCAGCACACGGCAAAAAAAAGTGTTTGTACACGACCGGTACACACACCTCGTCGCCCGGCAGGCTTGGCTTGCTTTGAATGCATCTCGCTGTTATGTTTGTGTACAATCAGTACATACACCTCGTCGCCCAGCAGCGGACAGCTACAGCGCACACGGAGAAAAAAAGATGCTTCTCGCGGTTATGTTTGTGTATAATACACCCAGGCAGCGGACAGCGACAGTGCACACGGCGAAAAAAAAGATGCGCCCGGACCGGGACTCGACCCGCGTACCTGGAGGATGTTTCACCTCATAACATACGGGGGCCGTATATGACATGCGGGGGCCGTATATAAAAAAACCGTTTCTGTTCTATTTTCCGCATTCATTTTTTTCACATACGGAGGGCCGCATTCATATACGGCTTATTGGGCGTTTCACCTCAAGATGCGGACAACCTGTTTTCCACATGTCTTCCGTATTTTCAGGTTAGAATGTGGAGGGGTCAGGTACCCCTCCATATGTCACATACGGGGGAAATAAGTAACATGCGGCCTTTTTTAAGCCCGCATCCCATGAATATCTCCTAAGTAGGTCGAGGTAGCCCGAATTCTCATCAAAAACTATGTCGCTACGAAGAAAAAGAAGGTCCTGAGGGGCAAGCATGCCGTTCCACATAGGCTTAAGGTGGGAGTCCATCTTTCTTTTATCCTTTTATTTTCATATTTTTTCCTTACTGTACCTCTTTTGACTTTATTATGGCATGTTAAAACAATATTCTTTTCTTTGCTTTCTTCAGTTCCTGATTGCCCTAAGGTATTTCGCCACTGGAGCCAGCTACAACTCCATAGGAGACATTCACGGCGTCTCCAAATCCACTGTGTGTAGGTCTGTAGAGAAGGTGACTGACTATTTCCATGAACACCTACAAGAGTATGTCCATTGGCCACACTCCCGGGAGGAAAAGAACAGCAAGGCGATGCTCTTCTATCGGAAACACAGAATGCCCAAGCTGTTCGGACTCATAGATGGGACACATGTACCTATACAGTGTCCGCGAGGGGTAGTGGCAGACGAAAATCAATTCTTTTGTTACAAAGGATACTACAGCATAAATACCATGGTAAATTACTTTTCCTAATATATTTCTAAGAACCAGGATATCTTATGTACATTTTTTTTCATTGAATTTCTTTCTTGATATGTCTATCAGTTTATACATATATATATATTAAGATTTTTGTCCCTTTTTTACTCCTCCCAGATTGTCTGCGACTTTGAGTACCTCATCACACACGTAGATGCCAGTAATCCTGGGTCTCAGAACGACATCTACTGCCTCAACGGGTCTGACATCAAAATCTTGGGAGAGAGAAAACAGTTCGGGGGATATTACCTCTTGGGAGATTCCGGGTAAGTCATTTATATATTTTTTGGCCAAACTTAGCTGAACATAACTCCTTTCAGAATACATCCTTATGGAAAAAATATATATGAATTCCATATACAATAACCAAATATTTTCCCTTCAGATATCCTCTCACTGACTACCTCCTCACCCCTGTCCGTGTGGAGACAACAAACGCTGATGTGGCGTACAACAAGTGGCACCGAAAGACTAGGAGTCTGGTAGAGAGGACTATAGGCCAGTTGAAGCAGCGTTGGCGGTAAGTCATTTATTTATTTATTTTCCTACATTTATCCTTTATATCTTTTTTCCTGTCAAAACTATCATCCTCTTAAAGCAGTCACTTGGTACAATTTTTAATTTTTCCCATTTTGTCTCTCTCTTTGTTTTCAGTTGTCTGGACAGCAGTGGGGGATATCTGGCCCATCCTCCTACCACAGCAGGAAAAGTCATCGAGTCCTGTGTGGCACTACATAACTGCGCCAAGGTGGCACGCAATCCCCTATTGAAGGACAGTATGGAAAAGGACTCGTTCAAGCAAAGATTCCCACGCATCACCCAGCCAGACAATGTCTCCCGTAAGCCCCCGGCTAAGTTTGAGAACCTGCGGAAGGGTTTCATCCAAGATAACTTCAATCCCCGCTGAATAAGTTAAATGAAATCAATTTGACTAAATAGTGTAATTCTGTTATGTGATATTAAGACAATTAGAAGGACAAGAAAAAAATTCTGATGGCAAACTTTTATTCTAATGACTTGAAGAAAACAAACATGGGTTACATAACCATGTCATGTAATGAATTAAGCTAACATGCAAAATTTAATGAATAAAATTTAAAATAACCTCTTTTTTTTTTATTTCCACATCCTGTGCTGAAATGTTTTTCTTTGCCTAGCATGTATAGAGAATAATCTGTTACTTAGAATGCACCATGTATTATATTAATTCTGAGAACTTCCATAACAAGAAACAGACTTTTTTAAAACATGTCATGAAGCTGAAACAAAAATGCCTGTTTGGCATCAATATATCTTGATACATACATGTATTCATCCTGAACTTAAGTCTTTGTTCAATAGTTTGCAACGAGTACTATAATGTATATGGGACATCAAAAATCAGTTTATCTTTTGTTTTCCAGTATCTTTGCTCATGTACCATTTCACTCAACTTAACATAAAAAATGTCTGTCTTTGCTGAACGGTATACATGAGGAGCGTACATAGGAAATTTTCAAAAGAGGCATCCATTTACCTTAAAGTGAAAATAACTCCAACCATGCATATAGATGTATCATGTCTGCTTAACGAATACAAGTTTTCATTTAGTCCTGAAGGAAGACTCCAAAGTTAAAGTGATGAACTTAAATATGCCTTGCTTTAAACTTTTTTTTATCTTCGAACATATACGATTCTATTATAGATTTCTGTCTTTCATTTTCTACCTTTACTGTACAATTCTATGAAATGATGTTGTCTAGGTGGAAACTTCGAACGTGATATCTTCAAATTGTATATTACATTCTCCTAACTAAGGTAACATACTTGAAGCTAAGGCATTCAAAATAGCCTAACAATAAAATATGATATAACTTTGAACTACAGCACCGTTTTTTAATTTCTTATATATCACACAAATGAAATTAGTCCTTTTTGATAGGTTTCTTGTCACGACGGGACCTCCTTAAAACCAGCTCAGGATTGTCGTCGCATAAGTTCTCCTCCCGGACAAATACCACTTCTTCATTTGACATGACATTGTAGGCTGGCAATGAATTAGAATCTGGGTCTATTGCTTCAATAGCTGGAAAAAAGGAGAAGGTGAAAACATCTGTAACCGCTATAAATCGGCCACACAGGAAATATAATCACATGTTTCTTTATCATGTCATTTTTTTATAAGGATATAACATCATGCATTAAGGGGGGTACCTTTGGGCGTCTTAAACTTCAGGCTTCAAGAACAACTGCTAAAACATGTAGCATGTTTGATAAATATCATATATCCTGGTTTGTTACTTATCAGAAGAAGTTCATTAGAAAAGATAATGCACATATTAGGCCTATACCTGATGCAGGGACGATTAACGGGCCTTCACCTCCCTGTACATTTTGACATGGAACAAAGACAGCTGAACCGTGTACAACCTCCGTGTCGGGTGGAATGGCAATCGTTGCACCCTGCATGGCTTGGACGTCTGTGTGTATCTCCCCTTCACCAGTGTTCAGCTCCTCTGTTTTAAAGAGGAATACATATTAATACACATAGTTCTTATTTATTTCAAGTAAATACAAAGATTAACTAAACATTATGGAAACAGAAAACCCATGGAGAACCAAATTTGATACACAAGGAATGAAATTCTATAGTTCAAAAGATGAATGACATATCAATGGTACAGAAAAGAATACAGGTGGAATTAATTTCAGTTGAAATATATTTAGGAACACAACATTTTTACCTTGGCTGTCGGACACTTCCATGGCCGCTATGTCCTTTGCGTCCAAAAAAAAATAGGGACCACGTGCTGAACCTTCTGATGGGTCGTTGTGAGTTAATTTAACTGTCATCTTATCAGGCAAACATTCTTCCTTGTCAGATTTAACGGATATATTGTCTTCCTGGACATTGGGGGAAACAGGTTTGTCTCCTGCTGTCTCACCCTCATCTGCACATGGAGGTAGGTCAGCTTTTGGATTTTTCTCCGGGACGGGTGGTAGGCCAGGTTGGGGTATTTGATCCCCATGTGGAGGTTCATCCTCTTGTGAAATTATCTGATTGTCCGTCGGGGTACATGTTGAAATATCTTTAGTTGATTTTGCGTTTAACTGAGCAGCAAAGAACACAGACATCTTAGTCATTTCTTTCCAAACTTTCTCCGCATCTTTTTGGGCTGACAGTTGAAGGTTCCGGTTTTCCTAAATCTCCTGATTTAACTTCAAGTTTTGCAAATGTAACTGTTTCTGTGCATCTAAAAAACTTTTTTGATTTTCCAGGATGACCGATAGACTACTTGATAGCTTTGTGGCACTTTCAGTCATACCTAACAATCCAGTGGCCAAACAGTCTTGTCCTTTCTGCATTCTTTTGAATGTGGCATGTATTGCAGTACCTACCAGATTTATTCCTTCCACAAATTCTGACTGGTTATTTGACATTGTCTCATTTGTAGCCTTAATGCGGGCTATGTGCTGACGTTCGAACGCTACTGCAGTATTTCTAGTCTCCTCCAGTTTCTCATGCAGGTCGTTGGTCATTGCCTGAATGGCTTCCAGGCACTGACGCCTACATTTCTCGGCTTGTTCACAAGTTCTCGCCATGTGGGAAGACATTTTCTCAGCCATTTCCCGTATGCCCTCTGCGTAGCTGGTCTGGGTATCTTTGATTTTAGTGGACGTGGTGTCCATATGCTCATTTATCCTCTGACTGATGTCTTTTAAACCATTAACATAATCGCTCTGGAACTTAGCTATTTCTTTCATTATCTTATCCTCTTCCCTTGGTTTAGCAAATAGTTCTTTCTTCTTGGAGGCAGAAGCCCGTTGGATACGGGATAAACCTGAGATGTTAACAACGTTCATAGCGGAAGGAGAACTGAGAGGTGTACTGTTAGAAGGCTGATATGATTCAGTCTCCATTTCTTCTGACCCCATTATTTCTGCATAGCATTCCTCTTCCTCCTCGAGCAACTTGGAGAAGGAGGGGGCATGTCGGGGCTTTTTATGGGTTTGCTCTTGTATACCTTCGTCATCTGCAGTCCTTTTTTTATTTTGGGGAATGTGGGAGGTCATTCTGCGAAAAGGCGATATATTTGTGGAAGATTTTTTAGGTATATCGTTGACCCGACTTCTGCTAGAAGTAGCCTGCACCCGACTGGCAGAGGCTTGGGGTTGGGACATATGTGGCTGACTAGCTTGGGGTTTAGACGTATGTCCCTGACTTGAACCGGTTTGGGGTTGAGAAGTCAAAGTTTTCAAAGCCCTCCTTAGCATGAATATCTTTTCTGTGCGTTGAGGGTCTGAGGCAAAAATAAGTGACGCAGCAGCCCTCTTTTGTGGATCAGCATCATTAATAAGGTTGTTAAATCCTTTGCAGATGTTTAACATGTCAGTCCGTGATATGCGGGGTTCAAGAGGAACCTTTTCCTGTATGTCTTCGACTGTCACAGGATCGTTGTCATCCTCAGGTATATCCTGCTCTGGTAGGGTGTTGTGGTAATCGTCCTCGGGTACCTCATCTGGATCTTCCTCGTACAGTTCTCTTTCGTCCTGGGAGCCTGGTGGGGGGTGTGAAGAGCTCTCGTCATCCCCTGAAAAATTTGAATAGATCACAACATACGAGAACAGTCGCTGAAAAGATTTGTATTAACTTCATGTAAGGACACATAGATATATCTACTTTATAGTAGGTATATGTTCACCATATATATATATGTTAAGATATACATTTCTATTTCTGTATCAAATTTCTTGAAAAATAAAGTGATAGTGGTCCACATATGTATGTACATGTATATATATATATATATATATATATATATATATATACTTTTATACATATATATGTATATATATATATATATATATATATATATATATATATATATATATATATACATACACCGTCTATATATATATATTTATATGTATATGGAAAAATGGAAAAGTATATACCTTCCTCGAGTAGATCCCCTTCCCTTACTGCAGCCATAGCTGAACTCGGCATTGGGATGTCAGCATAATTTGGTTTTTCTGAACGGTTTGGGTCATAGCAGGACTTCAGGTCCGACCGAGGACCACCGTCTAATCCAGGGGGCTTCAGTCCGGGTATTC
This sequence comes from Acholoe squamosa, assembly GCA_949317995.1. NCBI lineage: Eukaryota > Metazoa > Annelida > Polychaeta > Phyllodocida > Polynoidae > Acholoe > Acholoe squamosa. The sequence goes on from OX439038.1 coordinate 26,599,062, forward strand.
CTGGAACCAAAATAAGATTTATATATATCTGTTCCATACAATATATCGTCATATGTAGGTGAAGGGTATGGTTGGCAATGCCTGAACATGAGCAGGGTGTCGCACTACTACATACATAAGTACAGCATAGTGATGGATAACAGATGTCGCATATATGGTATTATGTGGAATATAGATGAAATAAAGACAGATGTATAGACGGAAATTCAGTTCTCACCTAGCACAACATCTTGGCCTGCATAGTCACATGCCTGCTGCTCCAAAGAGGTCAGATAATCCTCCTCGTCACGCTGACCACTCCCGCTTTTATACTTAGAGTCTATCACCTGTCTCTAAAAAAAAAGGTGGAAAGGTACACATAACAGACAATACATCTCTCTGAAGATTTTTCCGAAATATTATTCTTTAAATAACATAATTAATTATTTTCAGAGATACTAACAAATCACAGATATATAGAGCATAATGATACAGTAGAATCTAAAAGGGACAGGGTATTCCTACCTTTTTCTTAGCCTTTTGAACAAAATACCCAAGCTTGTCCTGACACTGCTCACGTGTCCTATGCCTTCCTCCATTAGAATTAACATAGTCTGAAATATAGGAAGGTGAACTTACATGTTAAAGATATCACCTTTACGTCAACAGATTTGTTATATTTCTACCAAAAAAGGAAAGGCAAAATATGTATTCTACCAATGTCAGACGACATGCATATCAGACTGAACATAAGAGGAATATATAAAAAGAAACAAATTTTAAAGGAATATAACCTCACCTCTTAGTTCCTCCCACGCCATTTTCTTTAGTTCCTTTCCGTCAGAGCTATGTTTGAAGCGCCCTTTAAGTACTGGCTTAAGATGGTTAGCACCCTTCAACAAGGAATCAAGCTCGTCTTCCCTCCAGTGTTCTCCTTTCTTAGGGGTAGGGACCCCCCCTTTTGTGGCACTTTTAGGCATGGAACCGCTAACAGAAGCTGCAGGAAGACTTACTCCAGGAGACCTACCACGTCCCCTTCGATTACTTTGGTTCAGAGATGATCTACCGCGTCCTGATATGTCAGGAGAAGGTGACCCACGTCCCCTCCCCCGGCCAGAAGTAGTGGATCCTCTAGCCCTGCCTCGTGATCTTTTGTTACCTCTACCTCTAGGAACAGAGGATTCAGGGACCCGAAAATATGTGGGGTCTAGGTTTTCAGAGTCTTTTTTTCGTTGACTGTAGGAGCTGGGTTTGGAAGAAGAAAAGGATGGATGGGATGAGCTTGGAGGCTTTCCCTTTTGCCTCTTCATGCTGAGATTCTGCCGCTTAAGCAAGCCGCACATGTATGCTATTGCTTGCTCTCCAGCATCGCCCGGGTAGTTCTCAGGTCGCTCTTCGTCATCGTTCAACTCGTCGTCCTCGTACATAGTTTCTACTCCCTCATCTTCGTCCTCGTCTTTGTCAGATTCCTGGAAAAGAAAAAAGAAATAAAGTTTTATAGACATATTGTAATATAGTATAAGGGAAAATAAAATATAGTCTGAGAGCTGAAGAACTATTTGTTATTCTACTTTAAATATATACTTAAAAAAAGAAGAGGAATATGTTTACAAAAAATAAATTTAGTTTTTTTCAATGCCATAAGAGAAAAGAGAGAAAAAATGTATTCAGGGAGTAATTTTAGACTCATACCTCTAAGTCAGGGTCACTTTCTTGACCCGTAAGCCTTCTGTTTTCTCGGAGGAGGGCTTTAAGATTCGTCACATTCTCCATTAACTCATTGAAATTCTGAAAATTAGAATAAAAAGAAGGGATAAACAAAAGAAAAGCTCTATATGAAGCCAATGGAACTTACTTTGTATTTTAACGTACACCGGCCATATGCCTTGGAAGGGACAGCATAAGAAAATTTCTTTATTCTTAATAAAAATTTGAAGAAGTTATCTTTATCAATTTGGACATCGCAGGAAAAACAAAAGGGGGCCATATTTGGAATAAGATTACAGCTTACGGTGCAAGAAAAGGTAAAAACATGGCAACATGTACAACCTAGAAAATTACCTGATGGACATTGCTTAACGTCATGCAAAATTTAATATTTTGTTACTTAGATGACAGTAAGAGTCAAATTAGGCTGGGTAGTGGAAAGGGGGGTATATTTCTAAGAACAGGGAGATCCCTTCTTCCTTTTATTGAAAGGATTAAGTCACGACATGAAGAACAGAAAGGGGGGAAGGCGTCTGCTTGAACCAAAAAACACTTTCAGAAGGAGGGAGCGTCGAGAGGGGACCGAAGTTTTGAATGAAAAACGTGAAGACATGCCTTGTTTTTGACCTCATAAAGACCACAAAGAAAAGAGGTATCATATTTAAGACAAGAAAAAAAGAGAACTTTAAGTATCTCACCTTAGTGGGTTTTTTCTTCCCCATCTTAGTATTGTTTGTCGGCGGTTTGATGAGCGATAAAGGAGAAAGCGGAAGTTGCGTTATGACGTCATACGGGGAAACCGGAAAGGGGTTCCCCCGTTCTCATAAGTTGAACGCGGCTTTTACGAAAAAAAAAACTTCGCGGAGCAAACATACGGAGGGTCCGCATGTGTATACGGACTGTCCGTATGTGGGGAGCCGTATGTTAAAATAAAAGGCCACATTTAGAGATAAAAGTCCGTATCCTGTGTCTCACATACGGACAGGACACGGCCACCTTTGAGAAACACTTTTTGAGATAAATATTTTTTCTCCCACATGACGTCCGCATGTGGAGGCCGTATATGTATAATTCAATACCTATGAGGTGAAACATCCTCCTGGGTATGTTTGATTGCGGACAGTAGGGAACAAAAATATGTGTAGAGGCAAGGAGAAAGGGTGCTCTGTGCTAAAAGTCAACTTTAAAATTCAGATAACTAGCTTTCCAGTGATATATTGCAAGAGAAGATACTCCTGTTAGTTTCAGGGGAATGGCTTGCTAAATATGGGTAGGTATGACCATTTCCTGAATGGCAATGAGCTCTACACCTAATTGGTCATGAGATACAGCTATAATTAGAATAATTTATGCTAATTAGCTAAATTAGCATAATTTTCTTATTCTTTTGCCTATAACTTTTGATCTAGAAATGGTATTTTCATTCTGTTTTTACCATAGTAAACCTGGTTTAAAATTCTTTCGAATGGGATCATTGATTTTCCTATTTAGAATGAACATCATGTTTCCATGGTGACAGAAATCAACAAAAATGCCTATTTAGGCCCAAAAACGTTCTTTTTACAAGCCTAATTTGGAACCTTTTCACCCAAAATAGAACATTCTATCAAAAATCATTGAATTCTCCATAGAAAAGAACCCTATAATAGTTTTAGGCATATTTTTTTTTCTATTCTAGCCCATAGTAGTGCCCACTGGTGGCTAAAACAGGTACTAAATCCTGCAGGAACCCCCATTTCTGCTTGCTGGCTCACATATATGCCCGGACCGGGACTTGTCCCGCCTATCTCTACAAGCTTACCAAGCAAACACATACCGTCTCTCGTCAGTCCCTGTGGCGCACTGCATAGGGAGTTGGATTTGGGATGTGAGACTGTAGGTTCGAGCCCTGCCCTGGCCTTGAAAATTTCGTGGGTTTTAACATGTAACATATGACATGGAAGGACATGAGAGGCGTGCAGGTTATCCATGGATAACCGCATGGCATGCAGGTTATCCATGGATAACCGCACGCCTTACAAAATTGATGTTACAGTCTACAGGGTGTGCAATATCGACAGGTATGTGCATGGGAATATCCAGCAAAAAGCACTGAGCAACCCAGAAATCGTGGTATAACTTCATATACATTATAGATAATCTTCACATTTCAAGAACAATGTGGTTACAGCAAACTATGGCACTCTGCCTCCAAGAAGGGGATAGGTGGTGACTATGCTCTTTTCATTGGGCTAGGTTTCTTTCGCCGAGGTGACTCCACCCGATTAAAGGATGGAGTTACTGGATGAATTTATAAAGAGCTAAAACAGAAATACACAAGTGCGGTCAGTAGGCTTTGTATATAAGGCACGTTTTGTTGGCCGGTCGCTGACGAGTCAAAGGATCCTCAGTTATCCATCTCTTATATGTGTGTGGACATATGCCATCGAATCGATGTATGAAGACAATTATTATATTAGATACCAGTTAGCGTTGTGGTTAGAGTTCCCTACAAATTATACACATGTTCCGTGTGTATCTTGAAAAACTGTACACTGTCAACCCGCGACAAGGGATTTTACATTAGAGTTCTTCCATTTCTGGAATACATTAGTAGATGCTGTAGGTACCGGTACACAACCAATGAACTGAAGTGGATTGTGCTGTAGCTACTACAGCGGTCTTTATAGCTCATTTACAATTGTGGCTGAGAGGGTATTCAAACCAGATTTCAACCCTCAAGGGACGATGAAAATTAATGCTTATTCACCTTTGATGACTTATTAAGCTCTAGACTCATTATGAAGGATTTCCCCACTTTGAATGTACTTTAACCTGGTCCATGGTTATTATGTACAGACTGGTATTGGCGTGTGGGGGTAGGGTGTGTTTTCTTTTTTAAATGTAGAGATAGTGGTGGGGTGTGTTTATTGATACTAATTATTTATTAGCCGGTACCACTGTCATCGATTTAAGATATGCCTAATTGGTATGATGCACCGATAGTTGCGATGTAGGGCCAGTTTCAGTGACGTTCTAGTGCATGGGGCATAGAATGGAGACCCACTGAAAACCCATGGGCTTGTATAAATCATCACTTGGGAGGACTTATAGCGTCATTATAGTGATAGTCTTTAATTTACACCATCGGGCATTCAGCGTCGTTGCACTCAGCTAAACGTCAATTCAGGTTAACAATAAGTTTGAGTTTAGTTTTCAGCTTATGCGTTTTACCATCTGTCAAGTATATCAGATTATACATTTTACGACAGAAACAACCTGAAATTACATCAAAGGGCCTGATTTCTTTTGCAGGGGTTCGTGTACGCCCTGGAGGAGGTGAACAGGAGGGAGGACCTGCTCCCGAACATCACCCTGGGCTACGTCATTATGGACACCTGTTGGCGCGACCTGGCCGCCCTTGGACAAGCCCTACACCTCATACCGGAAGTCAATCCCCAGCCGGAACCGGAAGTCATGTTTGAGGGGAATTTGACAACTGAAGCGGTTAGTTTTTGTTTTTTTGGGGTTTTTTTTGTCATTAAAATGCGGCAAACACCATTGGATAGGCCAATGTCATTCGGCTACAAACTATTCTAACTATTTTCTATGTCTATCTCTCTTCAGACTATGAGCAATATAATATTTAAGTAACTACCACACTCCCTTTAAAAGGGCAATAACGACTTGATTAGTATAGCGCAGTGAGGATAGCTTATTTCATAAGTTATATGGATGGAAATCTGTTGAGCTTTGAGTAGTGGAAAATGGACCAGATTATAGTGTACAACTGGAAAAGTCCATCAAACTAGTTTAATTGTAATATCCTCTGACACCATTGTTTCCATTCAACTAGGGGCATGATAGAGCAATTTACCTATTGAAATACCGGGTACCCCAGTATTTGTCATCGGATATGTAGGTTTTAAAATTAATAATTGCCAGATCTACACTCTTTTTTTACAGAGCATGTAACGGGATATTCGACCACACAGGGACAGAAACTGTCAGCTACTGTCATTCAAGATAAATTCAATTACTTTCATGTCTCCCTGCCTTAGGGACTGACACAGATCTAGTAAAGTACTGTTAGGTCAGTGAGCTTTTAAAGTAGATTCTCTTTTAATAGCCAACAAGACAAATGAATGAACGGAGAAAGGCAACACTAAATCAATGGCTTTGTTTTTTGATTTTTAAGAAAACTTTTTTTTTCTCATAAATGTTGGTTTAACATTTAAAGAAGGTTCATCAGCCAACGTTTTTCTAGATTACCCTTGATTAACGTTGATCAACATTCAGAATGTGGACTCAAATCAAAGTTGATTCACCTGGTTTAAAAAACGTTGATTGAATGTTATTCTATGGTTCCCAATGACTCACTAGATGGCAGGAAATGTTATGGTAGGACTGGGATGGATGCTGCACACGGGTATCTGTCTGATATGTAGCAGAGTGATGATAATATGCTAGTTGTATCAACCTTATCATCAAGATCCCATGTCCAGATATATCTTGGTGGAAAAATATCCATGAGTAAATGTAAATTGCATAATGGTCCATGGTGTGGTAGACACCCTTATTGAAACATTTAGAATTTCTATAACCTGTTCCCATTCTGTCTTCCCTTATGAATCAATATGCTGCTCCTCTCACACATGGGCCACATCATCCTTTTGCAAAAGAGGATTGGTGTACCATTGGAGCATCAAGAGATGAGAGGGAATGTTTCCTATTCTATGTAATATATAAGAAAAGTAAAGAGAAAGTAAATGGTAAATTCTCATGAAAATGGAGCACATGGCTGAGGAGGAAAAAAATCTTAACTCTTCAGGTGTTTTGTATTTCTTGTGAGCTGAAAGGCAGCATATAGTCTTAATAACTCACAAAATTGGGAACACTAACTATGAAAATTAAAGATTTTATGACAGTTTTAGGAAGAAAACTGGTGGACCTATGTATATTGATGAATCATGCATATGAACAAATTACATGGGTTGCTATAAAATAGAATTATTTGCAAGAAAACTGATATATTTTGTTCATACAGTCATAACAACATGTTGGCTAGGGGTCTTTATCATTTATATCTATGATAAGAATAGATTATGCTGCAATTAATTATACCCACTTATGGAGCTGAACCTATGTATGGTGATGTACCTACAAACGGTGATGTCTATGCATTGCAGTCATTATCTTCACAAATTTATTGATATCTGGTATTGTAACTGGTCCATAGTATTCATCCTTAGTCAATTGAAGTATATCAACAGGTTTATAGATAGCATTAGCTATTTCTATCATTCTATGGCAAAAGTTTCAATCATGGACCTATGCATGGTGATGTACCTACGTACTGTGATATTTCCATGATTTTTCCCAACAGGTTGCCACATATTCATCCAGTTATGACAATATTTTGCATGGATATTCCCTGGACCACATATATTAACATGTTATGAAATAGTTTACTAAATATTAATTACTCTCCTTTAATCAAAGATTCAATGTACCTATGTACGGTGATGCTCAGCGATACACCACATGCTTGTCAGTCCTATATGTCATTGACATGTGCATGTTAGAAATATTTTATATCAATATTATATTGCCCCCAATTGAGCCATAAAAACTGAGACATCTATAAATCCCAAGAGGATTTTCTCCTTGACATTATACACATTCTAGTGTACCTACATACGGTGATGCAAATGTTACACAACTATATTTTTCCTTATGAATAACAAGAAAATAATTGAAAATGAGCTCTGATGGTGTCAAAATGTTCATTTTTCAATTCTACAAAAGTCCATATGAAAAGAGTTATTATGGACCTTATTGTACCTCAAATAAATCACCTAATGTGTTTTACTTATATTTTTTTAGTTAAAAACCTTTGAAATATCCCCATTTTACCCTGTTATTGGCATAGATTCAGGGCTTTTGACAGGGCTGCGCAGTGCGCAATACACGCATTTAATGCTTAAATGTCGCATTTAAATTGCTAGAATGACCATTCATTTACAGAATGGCGCATTGTATTTACTAAAAAGTGTGCAATTGGCGCATTGCAAAAAATCCTGTCAAAAGCCTTGTAGATTAGGTCACTACATAGGCAAAAGTGGGTACCCATGGTATGATAATGTTAGCAGCAATGTGAATGTATAAACAATATAGCCATTAGACCCCATGTTAAGTGTACATGGATGGGGAAAGGTATAGTGAGCCTGTGTTCCATTTTCGTGAGAATTGACCTAATATCCTATGCTAATAAGCAGGCATCGTAGGGAGCAAGATGAGGTTGGTTCAAGGTTAATCCCAAGTCATTCTAATGCCTATTTGCATGAGAATTCTAGTGTTAAACCAATTTTTTCCAACATTTATTCAATGTTGTTTTGAGTCCACGAAATGGAGTTAAGCTAAACCACATTTGAATGACATTAATTTAACGTTCAAACTACATCATTTTGTTACCTGGGTGGTGAATCCTATATCCGAACCTCGGGATGGCATTTCTCACGACCCCTTCACTCTAATGCAACCACATGATTCTATAATGGTTGCACTGGTATGAAAGCCCAACCAAACAATATATATTATCATATATATATATATATATATATATATATATATATATATATATATATATATATATCCTAAGCAATGTTCGTTGCAATCTTCATTGCAATCTGTTCTAATACAGGTAGAATCACCTGTATGTAAATAGGGTTCATGACCAGTCCATGTTTTCGAAGTAATTACATAAGTCTCAGGTAAAGGTTGATTAGATCTATTCCCTAGGACAGTGTGTTGTTTGTAAAAGCAATCATTTCATGGCACCCTCCAAATACAATTATGTGCAGTAAATTAGATAATGATTATGACCACGGAGTCACTTTGGTTTCCTGGGCATTTTATCATGGACATATGGTGTACATTAATTTATTAGTTATTTTAATTAAATGTAAAATAACTGTAATTACTGTCAGGGTATCCTATTGACCACTGAAGTGGATTGGCTATGTGAGGCAGGTCAGGTACATTGAGCTTATTGTCATACTTTAACATAATTCGAGTTTTAATTTCACAGGTGACAAGTTGTGGGAAATGAGTGCTTTTGAGCACGAGGGTGGCCAATCCAATTCGGTGGTCAATAGGATACCCTGACATTAATTACAGTTATTTTACATTTCATTAAAAAAAACTTATAAATTACTATACAGGGATCCATTAATTGACCACCGATTAGTGGATAGGCTACTTCAACTCGTTTGTGAAATTAAAACTCAGGCAGGAGCTTTGCTATCTAAGTGTTATTACGTGTTAGCAAAACTACAGTCATCACTTATGTCGACAAAACATATATGATAGGTCTATAACTAGAACTTTATGTTCTATATATAAAGGCACAATGCTATACAATGCGTAAACCGGAGTATGATATAACAATGGTTATTTCAATGACTTTAGGGGTAACGTACCTCCCCCCCTTTTTTCCTTGATGTTACATCTATTGCTGTAATAGCCTCAGCACTCATTGTGCCTGAATCTGTCTAAGAGGCTGTAAGTCACCAATCCTTGAAGTATATAATGTATAGAGTATATACTGATAAATGAGTATCTAATCACTAGTTCTGGGATAGATATGAGTAAGGCATATGCAGGTAAGCTGCGTACAAGGCAAGTTCATCTTATTGTTACATGAGTTTCTAGGTCTACTAAGAATGGAATAAAGTCTGTTGGCTGTTGTACTGGCAGGACATATAGAGGCCTGTTGTAGAATCTAGCAAAGGTGGTTTTATTTGACCATCCTGCAGATTTCAGGATTTCCTGTACCGGTACTCTCCCCCTTGCCGCCGCTGAGGTAAATGCTTGACGGGCAGAGTATGCTGTGTACTATGCATCCACCCCAGCATCTGTTAGTGCCAACTTGACGTGATATAGTCTTGGCACTAGCCCTGGATGTGGGGAGTTTTACTGTTGCAAATTGTGACTTATGCATGGTCTGCTATGTAGGCCCTCAGGTATGAGTAGACACAGAGCCTTTCATCTGGTCATCTCTGGAAGAACATGATCAGTGGTTTGTCTGTGGGGTTGTTGGTTTTAGTACAGAGAGAGTATGTGATTTTCACTGAATACTCAGTCCACTCACAGTCACCTCTCAACATAGGTGTAGGGCCTGCAGCCTTTGGCCTGTTGCTAATAAGATGAGTAACATGGTTCATCTGGTAAGTTTCTCAAAGTCTAGTTGATGTATGTAACCCCACTCCTGTAGAGTCTGTAGAATAGGTTGTGGATCCAATACAAAATCCATTGATTTCGCTAGGGGCTTCTTGACTTTAATTCCTCAAACAAACCTTGAGATGGTTGGCTCTTCACCTGGTTTCCCATTAAAACTAATTATACAGGATAAAAACGATCTGGAGGTATTTATGGAGCTGTGGCCTACTCCCGTGTCCAGGTACTCACTGTGAAAATGTATGCAGTCTTTGACTGAGGGCTGTGTTGGATGAACATCTCATAGACTCAGATAATCAGTAGCTGTGATCTGCCTGCCAATGAGAACTTCTTGTTGGGGTCCCCTGGCCACAACATGGTCGTAGGCGGGATCGGGATATGTAAGTATTTGTCGTATCTCTTGAGCTTGGTCAGGCTGGCAAACCACGGTTGGATTGGCCAGTTGGGTACCACTAGCAAGCCTGTCATCCTGTCTTGTTTAATTTTCCTCAGTATCCTGCCAACAAGAGAGAAAGTTGGGAAGATTAGTGACTCATCATCCATGTGCATGAGAATACATCAGTTGCCATAGCATTGGCATCATAATGTAGCGACATGTATTTTGGGCAGAGTGCTTTTTGGTATGATGCAAACAAATCCACCTGGAGTTTTTGAAAGGCCGAGAAAATGTAAATTTGTGTTGTAGGGAATAGTGACCACTCTGCTGATGATGCAAATGCCCTTGATGCTCTATCTGCTTCGACATTAAGTTTTTATAGAGCAGTAGGATAGCTTGAAGCTGATTCTATGTTTCCATGCATAAAGGTATATGCTCTGTGTGATGTATTCACAAGGTATGGATCCCAGAGAACCACCTTTTTTAATACAACTTAGGGCTGTAGTGTTATCAATGAACAGGTGTACACACTGGTTTCTCACTCGATGTTGGAGCTTTTTCAGGGTCATGAGGACTGCCTTCAATTCCAGAATATTGATATGCAGCTCTTGGACATCGTTGGTCCATTCCTCACCATACTCAAAGTCATCCTGTTGCCAATAGCAACCTCATCCTGTTTTGGATGAATCTGTGTAAATTGACACTTGTGGGCGGATTTCTGCATATAGTGCAGATGTGATAGGGAGGTGTGATAGCCACTGTTTGATACAATCATTTACCGCATCATCCAAGTACATCGTTAGATCATAGTTACCCAATGATTTGGCAAGCGCTTAGTATTTAACTCTTTGAAGCAGTTTAATATGGACCTTGGCTTTGTCATTGCCGGGTTCAGTAGCTGCCAGTTTCCCTATGACTTCTGCGAACTGTCTGACTGACAGTCTCCTGACCTTCAGAAGGTCATGTGCCAAACCCATCAGTTTCCCCCCTTTTTTAGGAGGAATGTTTAATGTTAGTTTGGTTCAATCAATGGTGAAGCCTAGGTATTCAATGGATTGTGCTGGGGTCAAGACTGATTTCTTAAAGTTGATCGTGAAGCCAGGTGTGATTTACAGACTGTGCCACAGACTCTGGAGTTTCTCCAAAGATTAGTGTGTCATTGATGTAAAACACAAGATACACTCCAAAGTGCACCCTCAAGTGTGACATCAGCGCCTTCATGATACATGTGAAAAGTCTTGGCCCTGGTGAATAACCATTTGGCAGACCTGTAGCATTCACCATGAAACTGAAATTGTAAGAAACCTCTGTCTCCTTCTTTTACGGGAAGGGTGAAGTAGGATGATGTGATGTCTACAGAACTCATGAAGGAGTGTTGAGGTAGGATACGCATTACTGACATGAGATGGTCCATTTTGAAATGTTAATAAATTGTAAATTCATTCAGTCCTGAGAGGTTCAAAAAAGGTCTAAAAGTGTCAGCTGTTTTTGGTCTTAGGAACATGTGTGACCCAAAGGCCCTTTTTCTGTACATTGTTGGCTCTATGATGCCCTCGTTCAGCATGTCCTGTTTTTGCATGTCCAGCTGGGCATCCTTAACTGGGTTAATGGATGCTGAGTCAGGAATGTCTGATTGGGTCAGGATAGAGTGTAGGTCTATGGTCAACCCTTTTACCATATCGAATACCCATTTATCAGTGGTGAATTTTGGCCATTTTCCAGTCTGTCTGCCCAACCCACCTGCTAAAAAAACCTTCAAATTTTTGGTGTATTTTACAAGTGTTTTGGGCGGTCGGCCAAGAGGAAGTGATTTAACAACTGGGTGTCTTACGTTTATTTGTTGTTGTTGTTGTTGCCACCCTTGTACTGGTTTGGCCTGGTTGACTTGCTCCTCTTGCCACCCCTGGAGGTGTTGTTGGGCCAGTAGTCTTGTTGGTGGAGTGACACCCCCAGGTGGCAGTGGCGGTCCTGACTGGACCTGGAGCGCCCTGCTGAGTATTTGCGGTTGGACCCACTCTTGGTATGGTGGCTGCGGGTCTATCCACCCTTGTAGTTTCCCTGGTGGCGGTTCCAGGACCCAGGTGCAGATACCACATCTCTTAGGGCTTCTTCCTCTTTCTGCCAAACCACAATCTGCTCTCTGGCATCTTCTCCAAACAGATATTTAAAGTTTTTGTGGTTTTCCAGCTTCTGTGCTACTTCCAGGCCGACACCTTTCAGACCTGCATAGACATTGTTGCGTCTAATGTCATTTGTGTTCCATGAGGATTTTGCTATTAGCTGAATCCGTGAATCCGACATACTTGTAACCAGTTTCTTAGGGTTGAGTGTTTCTCCACTGCCTAGGTGGTCAAGCACCTGCACTAGTGGTCTGGCAGCAAACTGGAGGCATCACTGTAATGATCTGAAGGTGTCATCTCTCTGTACCACTGCTTCCCTGTTTCTTTTTACCAGCTGCCTAGACACATCCTCATTAAGCCTCGTTTTCTGTAAGACCTCCAGGTTGAAGGGTCTAGGGTATGTCTTGTAGAGTTCTTTTAGTGGAGGGGTTCATATATATGGCATCCACTAAGGTTTTCTCTTTCTCTGGTGAGTTAGTGGTATCAGCTTCTTTTGGCTCTGTGAAGGGAAGCTGTACTGCAGCTAGAGGGCAGTCAGATGGCTGTGGCCCATATATACAGGTAATGGGTTCGTCTGCTGTCCATTGTCCTGTAGTCCTCTGAGTGCTGGGCAGTCATACTGGTCTGGTATCCTCACCTCTGGTTGGCGCTGTCCATGTTATGCTTCTATGTTTGCACTGTGGGTCGCTGCAGGGAGCGCGTCAATACGCGCGGCATCTGCGGCCACCCAAGCGGCTGTCGTGTCCTGCCGCGTGGGATGACGCTAAGTGGGCGTTGGCTGCAAGGTGTGTCCAAAATTTGTGGGAGGGTCGTCTCCCCTGATGGGGGCTCCATCCTCACATCTGACGGAGGGTCTGTTCCTGGATCTGTCTGACTCAGGTCTGCTGTTGTCAGAGTACCATCCTGAACTACCAGATTCCTGAGAGTAAATCACTGTACTTTGACTCATAGCACTATGATCACTGTATTGGTTTGTCAACATGGTGTGAGCTGCTCGCCGTGGAGCATGTTGAGCATTTTGGAACACCTGCTCCACCTCGCAGTCCTCTGCTGACCTGTAACCGTCACTGTCCACTAGGGCCTGGTCAGGCTGGTCGGCATACAAAGGTATGGCGAGTGGCGGTTCACCCCTGCCCCTTCTATGCCTAGGCTGGTTGTCTCTGTCTTGAGAATCCACCGCTCTAGGGTCTGAGGTTGGTCTGGTGAATGTGTAGTTGTCATATACAACACCATGGTGTGACGGCCCATTTTGTACCATTACCAATATCAGCTTTTTTTTGGCTGTATGAGTGGGTTGGTCTGCCTTCCTCTTCATTGGTGGTGAAGGAGCACCTTGCTGTGAGGGCTTCTGCACAATTGGTGTAGGGTGATAAACTACCTCTGATGAGCTGCTCTCATTCACCGCACTTGAAGTTGAAGGGGCACTTGTGTGCACTATGGGCCCATTTACAGTAGGTCTGGTGGGTGAGTACTGCGTGATGAAAGGTGGGTCTGGTGACGACTCCTAGGTGGAGATTGCCCATCTTGAGTAGACCCATCGTTATAATGTGTATCACCCGGTGAGAACAGTTCTCTGACGGTGCTTGGGGCATCCCTGGGGGTGCGCCCCTCCACCTGTGCTAACTGTATGGCTTCATTCAGGATGTCGGCTCTAGGTGGTGTCAGGAGTCTCCATGTCTCAGGTCAGGAGTCCCCATGTCTGTCAGGAGACTCTATGTCTGTCATGAGCTGCTTAGCAGTGTGTTGACAATAGACACCTGTTGCTACTTAGGTAGCCTCCTGGGACCAAGCCTTCAGGTGTGGGATAGAGTGGATTTAGCCAATTAGTGTGCTGATGAGACTCAATTAGGGCATGGTCAAACAGTAGGCCCTTCTGTGATTGACAGGTTGGTGTGAGCGTCCCCCACATGGTGTGTCGATTAATAGACACCTACTTACCTCATTGCGTGGGGACGCTTTCACTTATCACCAGATGTCCTAATTGGGACACTGTGATGCTATCTGTCTTAAGAATCCAACACATGTTGTGCACTGCCACCTTGTGGCAGGTCGCATCGCGTCCCCCTCGTTGGGGAAGCCAAGCTGCTCTATGGTTTCCCCATGTGTTGCTCAGGTGTCGCATGACCGGGTGTCCCTGGCCCCCTGCCGGGAGCGTCAGCATCTGGTTCTGCCAGCGTGCCCGCTCCCTGGCATCTTGATAAGCCAAGCGTGCTCTCATCGAGATGTACATCTCCAACGAGAGACCTGGTTCAAGTGACAATAAGCTCAACGTACCTGACCTGCCTCACATAGCCTATCCACTAATCGGTGGTCAATTAACGGATCCCTGTATAGTAACATACCTGTGAGGTTAACTCATGTTGAATCTACCCTGTGTTATTTCTTCTATTTAACAGGAACATACCTGTTGGGTTAACTCGTGGTTAATCTACCCTGTTTCATTTCTTCTATTTAGCAGGAACATACTTGTGAGGTTAACTCTTGGTTAATCTAACCTGTTTTATTTCTCCTTTTTAATAGGAACATACCTATGGGGTTAACTCATGGTTAATCTACCCTGTTTTATTTCTCCTTTTTAACAGGAACATACTTGTGGGGTTGGCGGCAGGCGGCAGGAGGTGGTTGGGGTGGTGGGACCGGGTAGCAGTGCCGAGTCCCTCATGGTGGCTGGTCTCTTCACAGTACTACAGATCCCCATGGTAGCCACCCTAGCCACCAGCAATGACCTCAGTGACAAGTCCAAATATGAATACTTCACACGACTTGTACCTCCTGACAAATTCCAGGTGGGTGAAAGATTAAGTAAATGCTTAAGAATGGTCTTGAGAATTATTGTGTTCGAGATTCAAAATAACATCATAACATAGAAATTTCTGCTCAATTGTTAAAAGACATTTCCGTAGAAGTCTGGAAACCGATTAACGATTACTAAATAAGCCTAAAATCAAAAAACTGCAGATTCTCATAGAATAAAGCCCCTTGAAACGATCTCGTACAATGCAAATAATAGAAGGTGATCGTACAGATTTTCCAGTCAGGACAAGAAAATCGTTGCACTGAGTTAAAACAGCTTTCTCTTTTTTTTAACATTTTTTAGATGATTTGTTTGTTAAGCATATTCAATCCCTCATAAAAGCATACAGTCCATTTAATGGTCTATAAAATTGTACATCTACAATTAAGTCCAAATCGTTCTAAAAAAAAAAGGTCCCATACCTGTAGCACACAAAATTGGTCAATATTGGCCAGACATATTGGGTGATTTTTGGCCCATTGTTGGCTGCCTATAGTTACTCTTTCATGTGTGAGCACCTCTTTTCTGTGTTTCTATTATCCGGTAGTAGGCCTGGCATTAGTTGATGGCCTTGATAAAACTGAAATTTTGATCGCTTAGGTCCAATGTAAACTGGCCTACATACCTGTTGCATAGGGAACCTCAGCTTTTTGTTTTGGCACAGATCAAAGTTGATTCATTTACCAGTGTAGGCTGAATGATGTATGCATGGGCACAGCGGTTACTAGTGTTGGTGAACTGAAGCCTATAATTTATATGACGCACAATGGGGAGTGGCCAGTCATCAATAACAGATTAACAATGAGGTGGATCACATACACACTTAAACAGCAAACCCCTCCCCTCTCCTGCATAAAGCAAGGGGTTGTCTTAGTTCAGAGTATTTCCAATATAACTGAAGAAAGGACCTCCTCTGAAATCACAATGAAAGCATCTTCCATAAAGATTAGAGCTTGTGGTGCTGGAGGCCATTTCTTAATAAGGTACTACAAGTGCACCCTGTCCTACGACGGCAAATGCCTGTCCTATTTCTATGGAGTTATTGGTATGATTTGATGATATGTTAGGAATTGTCTTCCAGCATTAGATATTTTTTAAACTATATCCATGATTACAGAGACTGCATTTTGGAATAGGCTTAGAGAGGAGTGTCTGAAGACTGCATGCCCCAAAGGAAAAAGAAACCCACAGGGAGCATTCACCCCACACCACAATGCTGGTTTGAAAAAAAAAAGAGAAAGATGTATCCACAGGAGACATTTAGCTCACCTGCCATCCTAACAACCAGTTTTCTTAGGCCTCATTTTCAAAGGATGCTCACTTTACTTCGGGATGCACTAGTGCAAGTTTTTAATGATTGTGCTTGTGTCTACAGGTGGAGACCATTCTCCAGTTCCTCCTACACCACAACTGGACCTATGTGTCTCTACTATATTCAGAAGGTAGGGACTTGATTAACCCTTTGATGGGCCGCGTTATGCCAACTAAACATGAGCAACATGTCGACCAAAACTAACCTATACTAGCCTACACATAACCCTGTGCACAAATACGACAACCTTTGCAAAAACAAGATACGATATCACAACACTAGAAGATAATCAAATCTTAATAACTTTGATCTGTCATAGCAAACAATTGGGATATTAGAGAATCTCATTTTGAATTCCCACAATTTTCAAAATTGATCTGTACAAAAGGTCAAAATAACCACATGTTTACATAATATATTCATCACTTGCTCATCATTCAGATTCAGGGCTCTCGACCTCCCTTCCATCTAAAGGGACTATGACAGGAATATTACATTTCTTTCCACAGGTGCCTATGGAGAAAATGCTGCTAAGATATTCATGAGGTCCTCACGTGGTGCTGGTATTTGTGTTCCAGTGTCTGAGGTGGTGTCTAACCAACCCTCAGAGTATGAGACAGAAGAGATTGCCTACAAACTCCAGAAGCACAGGAAAGCCAGAGTGGTGAGTGGTATAACACAAAAGCAGAAGAGTAATTAATTGCCCTTAGTACTGGTAAAATTACAAGAAGATGTACCATATTCTTATCATCTATTTCATGCAAACAATACTAATTTTGATCTTTTTCTAACACCCTTCGTGTAACATAGATATTTTTGGCTCTGAATGTAATCTTTCCTCCTAGCAGAACTATGGCAATTCCTGGGATGGCAATGTCGAAAGGACATTACAAAGAAGGTTGCATGTGTAGAAACTGTCATTCTACCCTGTCTTTTTTACCCCTTTTCATTAATTACTTAGTATGCAGTACGCTGTACCTCAATCATAGCCTATTCTACATAGCTGCACTCTAAGAGAACTGTTTATAGTTAAACACATTTTCCTTAAGTACATTTAAATCCCACACACATTTTTTATCAATTTCCAGGTGGTAGTGTTCCTACAACAGTCCCAGATGAAGGCACTCCTACCCAAGCTGCACACTGAGAACAGAAAGGGACACTACATCTGGCTGAGTGGAGACTCATTGGCAGATGCTGATTTGGGAGATTTGGCTGACGGTGCCTTTGTGTTATCCTTCCAGGTGATTTATATATTCATCATTTATTTCACTAATTCAGGTGATGTTTATTGATAAACATTGACCAAGCTGTAGATGATTTTCTCTGTCTAGGGAGAAGTCATTTCTACATGAACTGCTTGGTCACATTGTTCACTGAGGAAAATTATGCTAGCCCTCTATCCGTCTAAATACCCCATTCGTGTTTTGTTGTTGTTGTTGTTGTTGTTGTTGTTATTTCTTGTGTTGTTTTTCTTGGGCGTCTTAAAAGTTTGCACAAGATCTCATCTTATCAATCAGAAACGTCATTGGGTTGGGAAATAACGTTGGTATAAATAATCTATACTGAGGGCATTATTTCTCATTTCTCTCCAGGTGAAATCTGTCCCCAGGTATTCGGAGCACTACCTGTCGTTGACCCCTGCCAAGCGTCCCACTGACCCCTGGATCCGCTTTTTGTGGCAGATGTTCTATGACTGTACCTGGGAGCCTGACAACAGTTCCAGGCCCTCATGTAAGTGCCATTCTAGATTCCAGGCCCTC
The DNA here is from genome assembly GCA_949317995.1 of Acholoe squamosa. Lineage (NCBI taxonomy): Eukaryota > Metazoa > Annelida > Polychaeta > Phyllodocida > Polynoidae > Acholoe > Acholoe squamosa. The sequence goes on from OX439038.1 coordinate 26,617,330, forward strand.
ATGTAAGTGCCATTCTAGATTCCAGACCCTCATGTAAGTGCCATTCTAGATTCCAGGCCCTCATGTAAGTGCCATTCTAGATTCCAGGCCCTCATGTAAGTGCCATTCTAGATTCCAGGCCCTCATGTAAGTGTCATTCTAGATTCCAGGCCCTCATGTAAGTGCGATTCTAGATTCCAGGCCCTCATGTAATTGCCATTCTAGATCCCAGGCCCTCATGTAAGTGACATATTAGATTCCAGGCCCTCATGTAAGTGCCATTCTAGATTCCAGGCCCTCATGTAAGTGCCATTCTAGGTTCCAGGCCCTCATGTAAGTGCCATTCTAGATTCCAGGCCCTCATGTAAGTGCCATTCTAGATTACAGGCCCTCATGTTTGATGTGAGCTCTAGGCCCGTTTTAACAGATAATTATGTAGATTTTGATGGCAAATAATAGTGCCCAGTAGCTTAGATTCCAGTAGCTCTCATGCATGAGTGTATTACTGTTTCTGAAGTTCTTGATATGTTTGGGCCATTTGTTTTTACTGGTAAATCGCATGCATGTGTACATTACTTTAAATGATTTCGATTTATTACTTGGGACATTATTAGAAATGATCAAATTACCTTTCTCATCCGTAGCAGGCCACTCTTCTTTTCTTGTTTTCTTCAGGTTCCCAGTTCAGTGCTAAGCCATATCTTGAGCAGCACATGAGTGACTCAGCGTCTATTTACATGGATGGAGCACTCACATTTGCTCACGCCATACACGCAGTCATAACAAAGGATTGTCCTCACGTCTTCTCTGAGCCATCATTGGCCAAGACGTGCATAAAGGGACCTCGACTGCTGGAGGAACTCAGGGAGGTGGACTTTGATGGTTACAGTGGAAAGGTGGGTGTCGATTCTTTTTCTTTTACAACTCCCGCATTTACCCAGCTTTTTGTTTTATGATACAAAAGGTAGCTTTGGGCAGTCTACTTTGAGTTTATTCAACCTTCTGCCGGTTTAGTCGAATATACTGAATACCAGTGTGATTACTGTTATTTGCAATGTCCTTTTCTGTACTAGGTGAGCTTTGACAGTGTTGGAGATCGACATGGGACATGTACTTTGAACCAGTACCGCTCCGGTCAACAGCCAAGATACAAAGCAGTTGCTGAACTCAACCAGCAAAGGGACAGCTTTATCGTAAATGATGAACTGATTGATTGGACTCCATTCACCAGCCAGAATGCACAGGCTCAAGACTCACCAGAACCACTGAATTCCATTGTCGAGTCGGTTCAGGAAGAGAATGTCAACCCGGAGTCAATTGCAAGAAAAATTCCATTCCCGGAGTCACTTTGCAGCAAACCGTGTTCTGCAAAGCAGATTGCTGTCCGCGAGGAGCTGCCATGTTGTTGGACTTGTCGCGAGTGCCGGAAGAATGAGCGACTAGTTAAAAACATCTCCAGTGCCTGTGAGGAGTGCCCTGAGTTAACATGGCCAGACGAGGAGACTGGACTGACCTGTGAACATATCACTCCCACCTACCTACAGTGGAACAGTCTGCCCAGCATCACTCTGTTCATACTTGGGGGCCTGCTGCTGTCATCTGCTCTTATCACCATTGTCTGGTTCTACAAACACAGGTAATGAATACATGATAAGCTTTTTTCATGTTTATTCTTACTTTGCAAAAAGAACGTTTCCTTCAACGTTTGAGCATGTTTGAAAAAGGTTTGGTTGAAAGAAGTTAGTAAGACGTCGTGCAAAAACGTTCAAAAATTCATGTTTTAACGTCTCAATAACGTTTTTAATCTAGAAATGAAAAACGTCAAACGTCAGTAAAACTTACAAACCCGAAAATAATGTTCTGTAATACGAGTATAAAAAGCATGTTTTCTGCCAAGTGGAATTGATCGGTATTTAAGCAGATTTTACCCTCGTTTTCCTTTCTGCTTATAATTTTCCAACATATTTAATTCAAGAACAATTCTCCATGAACATCACACAAAATCAACCCAGTTATAACAGTCTTATCTGCACTAGATTGGTGAAGTCGAAATTAATAAACCATACCGCCTTATATCTATTTCCCTTCTTTTTTTTATCCATGTCTAAAAGATGATTCAGAATATTCTAAAACTTGGAAGTATAGACGCCCATGCAGGGCTGGACATATCTGAAAATTCTGGAGCCAATGCTAGAGCAGCTGTAGCTAAGGACCGCATGAATCCAGAATTCACAGTCTAAGCCCCACGCCTGCCACCCCCCCCCCCCGAGAATGTTCAGTTTTAGAGGGCATTTGGTGCATTCTAGAACCCAATATAGAACCCAACATGTTTGAAGTTGGGGGGGGGGGGGCAACATCCCACACATGGATATTGGGTTAAAAAAATAAATAGACTAGGCTCTTGGGGCCATAGCCTGGTGTAGGCCAAAGAAATCTTTTGAAATTTTTACCTTTAAATTGCTGTTTTCTTGAAGGACTGGCAATGTGTTCAACAACATTTTGAAATTTTACCTTGATATTTGCATATTTTAGGGTGTTTTGAGCCTTCAATTGTTTATCTCTCCCAAAAAGTTGGGGGGCCCAAACATACTCTGCCCCTCTAAACCATGTATCTAGGTGGAAATGGGACCTAGGCCCATCTCAATTGGTTGATGGAAAAGGCAAACAAGGCAAAGTAAATTTTAAGTGTGACATCACAACTTTGGTAATGGGGGTCTAGAGGCATAGCTCCCATGAAAATTTGGATTCTGGAAGGCATTTGGTGCATTCCGGAGCATATATATTCAGAGCTAAACTGTCTCATACCTTTCCAGCCAATCCTTAGGGGTTGGTATTATGCTTCTGAGAAGGACAGCACATTTTTATCCTGACACTTGCTCTCTCTTGCCAAGTCTACAATAGGCTATAGCTAGTATTTTGAAATGTAGACATCAGTTGTGAGCCAGCAAGCAGAAAGGACAGTTACTGCGGGATTTAGTACCAGATTTAGCCACCAGGGGGCACCACTATGGACTAGAATAGGAAAAATATGACTAAAACTGTTATAGGGTACTTTTTTATGGAGAATTCAATGGTTTTTGATAAAACGTTCTATTTTGGGTGGAAAGGTTCCAAATTTGGCATGTAAAAAGAATGTTTTTGGACCAAAATAGGCATTTTTGTTGATTTCTGTTGTCATGGAAACATGATTTTCATTCTAAATAGGAAAATCAATGATCCCATTTGAAGGAACATCCCACAAGGTTTACTATGGTGAAAACAGAATGAAAATACCATTTCTAGATCAAAAGTTATGGGCAAAAGAATAAAAATGTATACGAATTTAGCTAATTAGCATAAATTATGCTAATTAGCTATATATCTCATGACCAATTAGACATAGAGCTTATTAACATATTAAAAATGGTCACACCTACTCATATCTAGCAAGCCATTCCTCCAAAACTAACAGGAATATCTTCTCATGCTATGTATCACTGTAAAGCTAGTGACTTGAATTTTAAAGTTGACTTTTAGCACGGAGCACCCTTTCTCCTTGCCTCTACACAGTTGAGAGGTTGCTCTAATCTATGAACTGGTAATATACAATACATGTACCAGGTATCAGATATTTACACTTGAGGTAGAACCCTGTGCACAAATGGTTTAAAGATGGGCTAGGAGCTCATCTGGGCCAGTTTTGAGCATTACACATAACCATGTCCATTATGCCCCTATAAATTCATGAGCCATGGGGTCATTTTCCTGAGAAAATTTTGAAAAATTTAAAGTCAAATCATGCATTCTGGTAACTTTGGGAATCACTTCATAACTTTGGTTCTACTAGGAGTATTTGAAAAATTCTTTCACTGTTGGAAAGCCCAGAATCTGAACATGGTCCCGATTTAGTTATCGCCAATTTCAAGGCCATTGTCGCCACTTTTTGGCTACATGGCGACAGTTGCCTAGCCCTGCCATGCCAATCATGAAGCTTATTTTAAATGTACATCAGTTTACAACTCTATCTATAGACGCCCTTGGCAATCATGAAGGTTATTTTAAATGTACATCAGTTTTCCAATTGGCTTTTTTAATTGAATTCACAGACAGCTCAAACTGATCAAGGCTTCATCACGGGAGCTATGTGGCTTCATTCTCTTTGGTATCCTGCTGGCCGGGGTGACAAACTTCACCATGATTATTCCACCTCATGACGTCTCATGTCAGGTAAGGGGTTTCATTCTTAGGAAATTGTTTTATTATGTATTTATATAAGAATGGCTACCAGACAGAAAGTAAGTTGAACATCAGAAGGGGATGTTGGGGGGGGGGGGTCTGAAAGAATACATGCATTGGGGTGAAGGAAAGACTTTATTCAGAAAATCCAATTGAGATGGATTCCTTTTTCCATCTGACAAATGCGTGTTTTAATCAATAGAGACTTGACATGTGAACTTGCATTTGACGTAAGCTCCAGAAATAATGCCCTGTGGTAAGGGAGTGATCATTTTTTAACAACAGGGGGGGGCTGGTGGGTTTGCGTGCGGACGCGCGAAAAAAATTTCGATCCCCCCTCTCGAGAGGGTAAAATTTTTTCGACCCCCCCTATAAGGGACAAAAATCGCGCACAAACGTCCGCTTTTAGCCTATAGTAATACGCGGGGTTTTCCACTGAAAACAGGTGAAATTATTTTAACCCCCCCCCCATCAGAGGTATTGAAAAAATTCTGACCCCCCCTGGTCAAGGGGTTGAAAAAATTCTGACCCCCCCCCTCAAACCCACCGGCCCCCCCCCTGTTGTTAAAAAATGATCACTCCCTAAGGTCACTTACGAGATTGAATTTTATGCTACAAACATGTGTACAATCCGGCCATATCAATTCCCTTCATAACCTGGTCATCCGGTACTCTTCGTTCACTTAACTTTTTGTTCCTACCTATTTACTGTGATATTCAACTATATTTATAACCCAAGACTAACTAGTATATTTGTAAATGAACATCACTTACCGACTTGGCAAATAAAAGAAATGAAAAACTAATTATATATTCTTATAATTATTCTATTTGCGGTAATATGTGTAATGTGGTTTCAATTTTCTTATAACAGGTATCGACTTGTGGCTTCCACATATCAGTCACTATCATGTTCCTACCACAACTGCTGAAGTCGATTCGCGTGTTTAGGATCTTTTCTGCAAGTCAGCAAGGACAAACCAACCTGAAGTTCACTAGTAACCGCACCATGATGATCTGCTGCCTTGCCGCTATCCTCATCCAGGTAACATATACCCTACGTCAAATGTATACTAGTAAGCCTCCTGTCTGTGAGGTCGTAATCTCCTACATTAATTGATATCAATCAAGTAGGCTAGCCCCAATATTCACCTCATTTCAGGTGCCGCTAACCTACTTAATGGTACATATACAACAACTCATTAGTCCTGGGTTTCAACGGGGGTGCTGGGGGCGTGCGCCCCCTCCCATTTGTCTACCCTTAAACATTTAATTTCCCGTCATTAACCTCACATTTTGCTCAATAATAGCGGCTGCATCCCCAGCTGTTAGACCGCGCCCCTTCCTTTTCCAAATCCTGGATCGGCAACTGCATTGCTCCAGCACAATGCGGTCATGACACACAGTCTATCTGTCTTTCCCTGTTGGGAACTCATCTACACATCCCCTTGTCGGCCTTGCCGGCAGATGGGACATAAGCTATTGTAGCGGTGGGCGGCACCGAGAGCGGCACGGCGGTACGTACCGCGCGGCACGGTGGTGTGCCGCGCATCCGGTAGGGGGCGCCCCGGGCGGCGCGCGTATATAAGACGACGCGTGCCGCACGGGGGCCAGTCTAGTCTCGCTTGAGCTGAGAGTAGGACGTGCCCTGTGCTGGTCTTAGTGCCTCCACTGCTACTCTCTACTAGGCTACAGGAACGACGCGAACTGGTGATAAGTTGATGACAAGTGATGTTACATTCCTGCATTCTTCAATAGTGAACTCTAGTTTATTTACAGCACTTCTGTCTTGTGTCTTCTCTACACTCATACCAATTCCCGTTACATTGGTGACAGCCGGTGTTTTCAAAGGAAAGAACTCTACGCTGGGGGTGTTGATATGAGTGACAGGGAAATTCAAGAACTTATGGCAGGAAGACGGGGTAACCTAGTCGAAGTTATCCCTGGGGAGGACATATTTCTGAGAAGGTCCAGGGAGGAAGGTCCGCCATTTTCCGTGCCGCTGCCGCAGGAGGACACCGTACCGCTGCCGCACGTACCGCTGCCGCAAGGGACCCTCGTGCCGCAGGACCAAGGCGTACCGCTGCCGCAGGGCCTGGACAAAGGCGTACCGCTGCCGCAGGTACTGGACCAGGGCGTACCGCTGCCGCAGGTACTGGACCAGGGCGTACCGCTGCCGCAGGTACTGGACCAGGGCGTACCGCTGCCACAGGTACCGGACAAGGGTGTGCCGCTGCTGCAGGGACGGGATCAGGAGGTACCGCCGCCGCAAGGGAGAGGCCACGAAGTACCGCTGCCGCACGTACCGCAGTACCAGGCCATGCCTCAGCACCGCACTGTACCTGGTGCCGCTGCCGCGGCTGCTAACGTCCACGTACCACAGATGGTGCCGCAGCCTCGTCTGATGGAAGATGGTCTCCTGACGAACCAAAGAGCCTGGGCTTGGCAGTACGGTGTGGAAATGGAGGAAAGGCGGAAGGCTAGGGAGGAAGAGAGGGTAGCACAAGAGGTTAGATGGGAGGAGCTAGCTCAGAGCTTGGCGCTGACTCACCTAGAAAGAGGGGAGGAGACGACTCGTGACATCCCAGTTTCTCTGGCCGACCATACAGGGGATAGGGGATCACCCTGGGAAGGCACTCCACGGCAGGGGGGTGACCTGTCGCTACCATGGGGATCATCATTCTCGGCACCGGTCCGCAAGGAAACCGAGTCCGTCGGGAGGGATAATCGGGAGGCTCGGACTCCCCTGACCAGGCACGAGCTCCGGTTACCACTCTACTCGTCAGATGCTCCTAGCGTTCCCCCTCAGGGGAGTTGGCCATGGACCCCCATGTTTCAGGGAGCTGCCCCTTCGGTGCCTTCCAGCGTGTGCTCTTCGAGGGCGGCTAGCCCCGCACCTACAATTTGCCCTGACGACCGTGGGGCGATGTCCTTCCCGAGGAAGGAGGGAGGAGAGATGCCCTCGGCGGCACTACCTAAAACAAGTAATACGGCTCGCCTACCACCTGGGTTTCTCCAGTTGGGGGAGAGCCGCGTGGACCCAGGCGGCCTCGGGACGGACCCGATTCCAGTGAGACAAGAGGCAGAAAGGGATGGCGTTCTGGCCCCTAGTCCAATGCCCCCGGCACGCCTAGGAGATCGCGAAACAACAAGCTACCCAAGGACGGGAGGATGGGAGATGCCTTTGGCGGAGCTCCCGAAACCGGTAGACGCCTCGCGTCTTCCACCAGGCTTTCTCCGGGTAGGTGAGGGCCGCATGTACCCGGGTCACCGGGAGAGAGACACTATCCTGGAGAGGCACGGGGTCCCAGTAGGGACCGCGGGGTATGCAAGAGCACCCATGGGACCAGCGGTCGCCCCTCCCATGGGGCTGGCACCATCATATGGGTCCTACGTCTCCCCTCCCCTCTGGGGCTGGAGAGCCCCTTCGGAGGGCCCCAGGTTCCCCGAGGCGGAAAACCCCCAGGGATACCCTATGCAGCGGATGGTGCCTGCACATTCCCCGGCAGCAGGGGACGATTGGAGTAACCTCCCTCGGCCCGTCGCACCCGCCATGGAGTTGCCCGGAGGACCAGCGGGAGAACCCTCTATCAAACAGTGGGGTGGCCCTGAGAAGGCACTCAAGGGCATCAGTGGCAGCGAGGGCAACTCGACCACTAAGGAATGGGGCAAGGGAGACAAGTTGTCGAAACCCATATTCATGCCCGGAAAATTTGATGGGTCAGGTCATCTGACGGAGTACCTGGCGCACTTCGACCTTTGCCGGAGGGCGAACGGATGGGATCACGAAACAGCTGGAGTTTTCTTAGGTCTAAGCCTCACCGGCATTGCCCGAAGATTGCTGGCGGGAGTCGAATCGGGAACCGCCCGGGGGTACTTACAACTGCGGGAAGCGCTGGTGGCCCGCTTTCAACCACCTAACCAGGCCGCCATGTATAAGGCCATCCTACGAGCCAAGGAAAGGGTAAAAGGGGAGTGCTTGCAGGCTTACGCAGAAGAAATCGAGCGGTATACTCGAATGGCTTATCCGGGTGCTGACGTTAACACCATTAACGTTATAGCAAAGGATAAATTCATAGACAGCCTGAAGGATCTGGAGTTGCAGAACTGGATTCACCAAGGGACTCCCGAGACTCTAGTCGACGCAGTACAGATCGCCCTGCGAGGTGAGGCCGTCCTAAGACCTAACCGAAATTCCAGCAGTGTGAGAGCCGCCGACAAGACCATGGCGGAGGAGCTGGCGCAACTGCGCGCAGAGTCGGCGAAAGATCGGGAAGCTAACGCCGCCTTCCGCGATTCTTTTCGCGATAAAAACAGCCGGAGTAGCGGGAACGGTAGAGGTAATTCTGGCCGCTCGTCTTCGGCGAGACCCCGCAATAGCGACCTACGCTGTTATCACTGCGCGGAGTTAGGACACATGCGGGTAAACTGCCCTGCCTGGAAAGCAATGGTAGAGGTAGCGGAGACTCGCTCCCCGTCCGGGGCCCCCTCCAAGGCAGCTGACAAACCGGCGGAAAACTAGGAACGACCCCAGAAGACAGCCGTTCTGGGGTCGACAGCGAAAGAGATAGGCAAGAGAGACAGCTTATTCCTGGGCGCCTGGAGAAGGGCGGTTCCGGCTTGTTGATGGAGGGGAAGATGCGGGGTTGTTCCTTAGGGTGTCTGGTGGACACGGGAGCAGCAGTGAACATCCTCTCTCTGTCTTGGTGGCAAACCAACGGGGAACCGGGTGCTTTGGAAGAGACCACGGAGGCCCTATACTCGGTGGAGGGACGACCACTGAAGTTACACGGACGGATACGATCCCAACTAGCTTTGGGGGGCCACGAGTGGGACACCATCTTCGAACTCTCAGACATTAGTTCAGATGCCATATTGGGTGCAGGATTCTTGCGGGAGTCACAACTGGTGGTGGACCTGGCCGGCGAGTGCTTGTGGCTTAGGGGCAGGAGGGAGGCTCCCATGAGGGAGTGCCGCGTCCTCAGCCGAAACACGGCCGTAATTGCAGCAGGAGAGGAAACCGTGGTGGACGCCTACTTAGTAGGGGACTGGGAAGGTCCGGATGATGGGTTGATAGAAGGCCTGCGGGAAGTGGAGAAAAAACGGGGCTTCCTCGTCAGCCGTACTCTGGTGGACACTCGGCAGAATGAGACACCTCTGCGGGTTTTCAACCCTGGCCAGTCCCCAGTTATCATTTACCGGGACATGACACTGGCATCGATTGAACCAGTGCAGCCTCGGGAGGAGGGGGGTACCATATGCCCTCGAGAGTGCCGTATGGTGACAGCACATCCGGGGTCAGCCGAAGCGGTCTCCCTACCGGAGAGGGAACTATTATCTCCGGATGAGGAAGGCATCATTGAAAAGATGACGGCAGGGGTAGAGGAGGATAAGAGGGAAGCGGTGGCCACGCTCCTTCGCCGGCACCGCAAGGCTTTCCAGCTGTGCCCCGAAGAAACGGGCCGAGCCACCATGGTGGAGCACCGCATTCGAACAGGGGAACACCCGCCTATCAAACAACCCCCAAGGCGCTTGGCCCCCCATCGCCGCTCGCTCGTCGATGCTGAGGTAGAGAAGATGCTGGATGCGGGGATAATCGAGCCCGCGACGGGGCCGTGGGCCTCACCTGTCGTCCTCGTTAAGAAGAAAGACGGCAGCATGAGGTTCTGCGTCGATTACCGTCGCTTAAACGCAGCAACAATAAAGGATGCGTACCCCCTACCTCGCATCGACGACTCCCTAGATACCCTGGCGGGGTCGTGCTGGTTCAGCACGATGGACCTCGTCAGCGGTTATTGGCAGGTGGCCATGGCCAAGGAGGATCGGGAGAAGACAGCCTTCTCCACGCACCGGGGGCTCTTTCAGTTCACCGTCATGCCTTTCGGCCTCTGCAACGCCCCCGGTACGTTCGAGAGGTTGATGGAGGTGGCGATGCGGGGCCTGCAATGGTCGTCGTGCCTCGTTTACCTCGACGACATCGTGGTCTTCTCCCGGGACTTCGATAGTCACCTGCACCGGCTGGGGGAGGTGCTGTCCCGCCTCGAGGGTGCGGGCCTCAAAGTGAAGCCTTCCAAATGCCATCTCGCGCAGAGGGAAGTGGCTTTTCTAGGGCATGTGGTCAGTGCCCAGGGAATTGCTACCGACCCCAGGAAAGTGGAAGCCGTTCGGAATTGGCCCACCCCGGAAAGTTTGACGGAAGTAAGGAGTTTCCTGGGCCTCGCGGGCTACTACCGGGCCTTTGTCCCCGGATTCGCCACCCTCGCTAAACCCCTCACCACCTTAGCAGAGAAGGGGAAATCCTTCCGCTGGGATAGCAACTGCCAGGCGGCCTTCGATGCGTTGCGTCAGCTCCTGATAGAGGCACCTATCTTAGGTTACCCCGAGGAGGAGGGCGCCATCGTGCTGGACACGGACGCGTCTGACACCGGTTTGGGGGCGGTGCTCTCCCAGAAACAAGGGGAGGTCGAGGTGGTCCTATCCTACGCCAGCCGGACTCTCACCAGGCCGGAGCGTAATTATTGCGTGACCCGACGCGAATTATTGGCCATCATTTTTGGACTTAAGAGGTTCCGGCATTACCTCCTCGGGCGGCACGTCCTGATTCGGACTGATCACGCGGCCCTTAAGTGGGTTATGGCCTTCAAGGAGCCGGAGGGCCAGGTGGCGCGGTGGCTCCAAATCCTCGATACATACGACTACAGCGTGGAGCACCGGCCGGGTCGTCTACATGGAAATGCCGACGGCCTCTCCCGCATCCCATGCCGGCAATGTGGGAGAGCGGACGAAGAACCGGAAGTCGGGGCCGCCGCTACTGGCGTCCGAGCCGTGACACGGCAAGGTTCTCGGGACCCCGACGTAGCCGAAGAAGTGAGGGAAGAGTGGATACGGGACCAAAAGGCCGATGAATTGGTGGGCAGAGCGTACAGGTGGGCGGCGGAGGAAAGGGAACCCGCCGAGGAAGAACTGGCGGGTGCCTCCTATGGGCTCCGATCTTTGGCAGCCCAGCGCAGCCGTCTCCTACTGAGGGAGGGCCTCTTAGGTCGGTGGTGGTTTATTCCGGGTGGCGAGCGCCAGTTCCAGGTAGTAGTACCGGAAAAGCGGAAGAAAGAAGTGTTCGAGGCCTGTCATGGTGAGGGTGTCATTGGTCACTTCGGACGCGACAGGACTTTAAGGAAGGTCCAGGAACGGTGGTATTGGCCGGAGTTCCGGAGGGAGGTGACATACTGGGCCGCTTCTTGCGCACGTTGCCTCGAGCGTAAACCTCCCCCACATCCCAGCCGGGCTAAGATGGGCCACGTCCCGGTAGGGATGGTAATGGAGAGGGTAGCCATCGACGTTATGGGACCCCTGCCCCTTACCCCTCGTGGAAATAAATACATCGTCGTAATGTGCGATTACTTTACGAAGTGGGCTGAGGCCGCGGCGCTCCCTAACCAGGAAGCCGCTACGGTGGCCAGGGCTTTGGTGGAAGGACTGGTGTGCCGTTTCGGTTCCCCCGGGAGCCTGCACTCTGACCAGGGACGCAACTTCCAGTCCCACCTCTTCCGGGAGGTGGTGCGGCTACTAGGGGTGAAACAAACCCGCACCTGCGCCTTTAACCCTAAGTCCGACGGCTTGGTAGAACGCGCCAACCGTACCATCGAGGCCCTGTTAGCAGCCGTGGTGGCGGACGATCACGGCGATTGGGACGAGCAGCTACCCTTGGTCATGTCAGCGTACCGGTCGTCCGTTCATTCTTCAACGGGAATGACTCCGAACATGCTCATGCTGGGCAGGGAAAACAATCCTCCCATCTCCCTTCTCTACCCGGAGGAGGAGGAGAGGGTAGGGGACGGGGCCCACGGTTACGTGGCTGATCTCCAGAGAAGGATGGCATCCGCGCATGAGGTCGCTAGAAGGGAGTTGGGCGTAGCGGTAACCAGGCAAACGAGGAACTATGACATGCGAGCCTCAAACCGGAGTATTCCGGAGGGCACGATGGTGTATTACCTCCATCCAATCAAGAGAAAGGGACACTCGCCTAAACTGGAACGTTGGTGGACCGGCCCCTGGAAAGTGACTAAGAGAATAGGGGAGGCCGTGTACGAAATCTCCCGAGCCCGTACCACGAAGATCGTGCACTTTGACTCCCTGAAGGCGGTACCCACCCCGCCCGAAGGAGTCCGCCCTCTCCAGCAGGAGGTGCGGAGGGTGAGGAGGGACCCCCTCCTCCAGAACGAAATTTCGGTGGGTGGGGGGGCCCTAGCGCCCCGCCTCCCACAGCCTCCGGTACCTCGGGAGGAAAAGATGGCACCACTAAAAGATCTTCCTCGCCTAGAATTTCCTCGCAGGTCCCCCTTCGTAACTCGGGGAAGAAGGGAGGGGCCCCTGTTTCTTCTGTCTTCCGCTCTCGGTATTGGAGACCTTAGTACCGCTGCCGCTGCCGCCCGTGCCGCTGCCGCCCGTGCCGCTGCCGCCCGTGCCGCTGCCGCAGGTGCCGCTGCCGCTGGTACCGCTACCGCTGGTACCGCTACCGGCCGTACCGCTGCTGCAGTAGCTGCGTCCATGTCGTCCGTGTGGGACAGGCTTGGTACTGGGAAAGAAAAAATGAGGGAGAAGAAGAGAACTTTGCAAAGCTATGTCATCCCCAAGAAGCAGAAAGTGGGGGAAAGTCCAGGGAGGAGGGAGGAGGCCAAAAGGATAGCCGCCTCCATTGGCAAGGTTCCCCGGAAGGGGAGAAAGAGGAGCCCTTCTACCGGAAGTTCAGAGAGTGCGGAGGAAGGGGAGATCCTCAGGGTGACCAGGGGGAGCAGTAGCCGGAAAACAGAAGAATCGGCCGAGGGAACCCTAAAAATCACAACCAAGAGAACGGGGGAGAAGGAGGAAGAAGGGAAAAGTCCATCCAGGAAAGGAGACCTGCGGGGAAAGAGTCCTCCAGGGCCGCCAAGGAGGCGACCTGGGAGCCCCCGGATTACTCCTAAAAAGGTGAGGGAATCGGTCTCACACTCCCCTCCCCCACGCAGAAGTTGGAAGGAGGAGAGGAATAAGAGAAAAAGTGGGAACAGCCCGGCGCTGAAAAGCAGAAAAATCGAGGCCGAAAGGGGTAGGTCACCAAAGGGGAGGAGCGGCTCAAGGTCATGCCGCGCGGCACGGTCTAGGAGCCCTGACGGGCCGTCTTCGTACCGCGCGGCACAAAAAAAATCCCACTCTCGCAGTCTCTCGCCGTGCCGCGAGGGGAGACGAGACGTAAACAAATCAGGTACCGCGAGCGGCACGGGCAGGCCGAAACCGGGCCGTTCGCCCAAGAAAACGGACCAAAAAGACCGCGGAGGGGGCGGAAAAGAGGAGAAAAGGAGGGAAAAGGTTGGATCTAGCCCTTCTCCCTCCCCTGGGCGAGAAAGCGGGTCTTCTAACGGGGTTGGACGCTCAGGAAATCCCTCCTCGTGCCGCGCAGCAGGGTCCAACTCTCGCAGTCTCTCGCCGTGCCGCGAGAGGAGACGAGACGTAAACAAATCAGGTACCGCGAGCGGCACGGGCAGGCCGAAACCGGGCCGTTCGCCCAAGAAAAGGGACCAAAAAGACCGCGGAGGGGGCGGAAAAGAGGAGAAAAGGAGGGAAAGGGTTGGATCTAGCCCTTCTCCCTCCCCTGGGCGAGAAAGCGGGTCTTCTAACGGAGTTGGACGCTCAGGAAATCCCTCCTCGTGCCGCGCAGCAGGGTCCAACTCTCGCAGTCTCTCGCCGTGCCGCGAGAGGAGACGAGAAGACAATGGGACTGGTACCGCGAGCGGCACGCCGATAGACGCTCTCCCTTCTTCATCGGATAAATTGCAAAAAAAAGGAGAAAAGGAGAAGACAAGCGCTCTCCCAGGTAAGGGAGGACCCCTAGCACCCAGTAGGAGAGTGGAGAGAGAGGAGGGTGACAGCCATACCGCTGGTAGGACAAAACCCCCTGGTACCGCGAGCGGCACGGTCTCGGCTGAGGGTGGCAGCAGTGCTGTCAGCCTGGGATCTTCTTCCCCCCGGGGTCGGGGCACGGGTAAGGGACTAGCTCCTCTGGTTCCAAGGGCCCGTTTCGGAACAGGCCTGCTGAGGCCACGATTTTACAGCAGTGGGGCAGCGGGAAGAAGGCTCTTGCAGAGACGAAACCATCTCTTCTGTGAGCACGGGGTGATGGATAGCCGGAGGTACCCGTGTCTAAAGTGTGCCAAAACGTTCACTCAGGCGGGCCCGCGCAATCGGCACATGCGGAAGGCCCACGCTGAGGGTGAGCACCTGAAGGGATGGCTGTGCCCCTTGCGCGGGTGCACCCTGGGGAAGGCTGGGATGCCCTATGCCACCAACCGCCACAACGACATGGTACGCCACCTCCGCAGCACGGGCCACCGGGAGGACGAAGGATCTAAGCACCCGTGGGCGGTCCGGGGTAAGGAGGCCTTCCCCGGGGCCTATCCGATCGTCCCTACCAGCCCAGCCCCGCTGCCGGATATGCCTGTCCAGGACATCTCTTCGGACGAGGAGGTGCCGGTGGTGGGAGCCACGGAGGAGGTGGCCGCGGAGGGGGTCCGGCGCTCGCCTCGCCGACCCAAAAGCGGCCCGGAGTCCGCGCGTGTACCCACGAAGGCGGAACTTAAGGCTCCCCCGAAGGGGAGTTTGAAACGGCCTCGGGGAAGCCCCTCCTCTCTGGGGTCCTCCCCTCGGTGCGCGTTGGGTAGCCCTCCCCCATCAAGTCAGCCCCAACTCAAGAGAGCGAAGAAACCTGCTAGCTCGGGCCCCACCACTAAAGCGAAGGCAGGGGGCAGTACCACCGTCCCCGCTGCCACGCCCCACACCACAGAGCCTGACTCCAGCAAGAAGTCGGGTAAGAGGGCAGTCGCCGCCACCCCCACTTCCGTGGGAGAACGGCCCAAGGGGTCCCAGGGGACCTCCGGGAAGGGTCCGAAGAGGCCTGTGAGTGCAGCGGCAGGGTCGGCAAGGACCGCTCCGAGCTCCGCCAGTACCCAGGGCTTGGCCGAAGCTGTGGTGACTCCTGCCCGGCCCCCCTCTCCCCCTGGCTCTCACTCCGGCGCGCCTTCCTCCACGGTGTCTGGGAAGGCATCCACGGCTACCCCCTGTCAAGATCCCTTGGTTCCGCTCCTCGCGGATCAGGCGGAGGGTGAGGACCCGCAGCCCCTCTCCTATGAGAGCGTCGACCTGGACGCTCCGGACGACGAGGTCTTCCTTGATCCCCTTACCGGGGTCTGGGTAGACGTGAACGGTGAGCCGGTGGAGACCGTGATAAACCCGGTAACAGGGGAGGTGGCACCCCTCCGGTACGGTGAGGTCAGCGACTCGGACACCGAGCCACTAGGAGGCGTGGGGCTGGACCCAACTACGGGGGAACTGGAAACGCCGCACACCGAGGCAGAGGCGGGGCTCGCAGGGAGGGGGTCGGTGACTCCCGTTCTCTCGCCTCTCCCTGCTCCACCGGCCAGTCAAGAGGGGGATGCCACTACGGGCGTCGCGCCCCAGGAGCAGGGAGCGACTCAGGAAGCGGGGGCCCCAATTACACATGGGGCGGCGCCCGCAGACGACCTGGCTGCTACTCTCCAGGACACTCTGACACCGTCCCAGGCAGAGACCTTGGCCGCGGTGGCATCCATCATTGCCACGAGCGGGGACATGTCCCTGCAGTTGACGCCCAGCAAGAGCCCCATGGTTCTCATCGATGCGACTGGGGATGTGGCTATACTGGAGGCCGGGTCAACCCCGACGGAGTCCCTCCCACCACTTAAAGACACTTCCCCGGAGGCTAGTCCGCTGGTTGTGCCGGAGGAACTGCCCCAGCAAGGGGAGGGAACCATCCAGTACACAGGTTCGGCCTCATCTGCGGTCCCCCCGGAGCCCACCTCGGCCCAGGAGGTAGAAGGAACCACGCCGGACACCGGGGCGCCTCCTGCAGTAGGGCCTCAGGAACCCGCCTCGGCTGCTGAGGGAACCACCCCGGATACCGCTCCCTCACAGCCCTCCGGCCCCAGAGCCACGGGTACCGCGCCAGGTGGTGGAACCGCGCCCTTCGCCATCCCGGCCGAGGCAATGGACGCCGTCATTAGGTACTGGGACCGGGAGAGTCCTGTCCAAGTAGAGGCGGTGTACTCGGACCAGGGGAAGTGGGACGGACGTACGGCCATAACCCTGCCTCGGCCCTCCTCCCCTCAGCGCCGAGTGCTGTTCTCCCCGCACTCCCGTACGGCCCCAGTGGTGGTGGAGGAACAGGATCCCCCTACCCGGCACAGGAACAGACCGGACGAGGAGGCAGCCCTACAGAGGCTGGTGACAGACGACGGCCGCAGCATGGGAGGAGCCCTGAGTGACTCTGAGCTTGACTCTCAGTGGCAGTCCCCGGCACCTCGTCCGCGTATACCCCTACGCCAGCCCCGACCTCAGCAGGCCAGGAGACAGCAGTCGTCCGGGCGGTGGGGCCGGGTCTATGTTCCCCCGTCGGACAAACAGTCACCCAAGAAGGGCACGGCGACGAAAGGGACCGCCCCCAAGACGAAGGGACCGGGCACCTCCTTCGGGGGTACTCCTCCGAGTGCGCACCAACAGAGGAGACGGTTCGTTCCCCCCCCATCCACCACCAGCAGAGGCCGAGGCCGCCGCCCGAGTGCGAGACCCGCTCCAGCAGACGCCGTGCATCTCCCCTGGTGGACGGTGTCGGACCGTGACCCGTCGCGCCTGGAGAGGTGGGCGGCCTACCTTCTGCCTCCTCTCTCCATGGGCGACGAGTTCGTGGCAACGGGAGGGGACATGTCATCACGCCTCCGGGTCGTAGGCCCGGACGTGTACGACGTCATTGCATCAGTCACCACCCGCTGGCGCCTCTTGCGGGACCAGCAGGACCAGCCGGAGCAGGAGGTGAGTCGTTCTCAAGTTTAGGACGATTGATACTAGAGTAGAAGACGTATAACCGATCATGTCAGCATATGTCGCGGCAGTGGCACTGTAATTCGTGCCCGGGGTACGGGAGGTCCAGCGAGTGGGGTGCTGGAGAGTAGAACCGTAAAAGAGGGAGGAGCGGGGCCAGGAGGCGCGGTAGGAAACCTAGGGGAGCAGCGTGGCTAAACTGTTGTTCTGTGTGTCGTTACAGCCTGAGGGGGATGCCCCCGAGTAGGGTGGAGCTACCGGCCTGGTCCGAGCCTGGGGAGGCGTCGCGGAGCCGGGGTTGGGTACCCGGTTCCGGGTCCGTGGAGGGGTGAGCCGGAGGCCCCCTCCACGCAGCGGGTGGTGTCATCATCCTTCATCATCATCATCAGCATCTTCATAGGCGGGACGACGGACGAGGACAACGTCGACATCACTCAGGAATTAGTTCTTTTTAGCGCTGTCGCGTAGGCTCCTTAAGAGCAGGGTCATCACGGGTTCTGAACCCTCATTATTTTAGAGTTTGGGCCCGTTGGCCGGCTAAGCCTCTTATAGGCAGGTTCATCGATTGGGGTTCTAAACCCCCTTTTGTTAGTTAGTTTCTGGGCCCCGTTGGCCGGCTAAGCCCCTTCTGGGCAGTGATAGACATTTGGTTAGGGCTCCTAGCCCTTGTTTTCCCCACATGGCGGGCTTTAGCTAGGAGGGGGCGCATGGGGGACGCCCTCGGTTTTAGGCTCCACATGAGCAGCAGCATGTCAATCTTAGTTATGGGCTCTTTTGGCCGACTAAGCCCCTTAAGGGCAGGGCATAAGTTAAGGAGGGGTTCCTAACCCTATAGCCCCACACGGCTGGCTTAGCTCGGAGGGGGCGGAAGGGGGCCGCTCCCGATTAGTTTCACTCCTTACTTCTAAGACTAGTTAAAGTAGGCGGTTGACCTAAGGGTCCATTCTTACCATTTTACCTTTTTATAATCGTTCCCCCCCCTGTGCTTTAAATGGGCAGGGGAGAGTGTAGCGGTGGGCGGCACCGAGAGCGGCACGGCGGTACGTACCGCGCGGCACGGTGGTGTGCCGCGCATCCGGTAGGGGGCGCCCCGGGCGGCGCGCGTATATAAGACGACGCGTGCCGCACGGGGGCCAGTCTAGTCTCGCTTGAGCTGAGAGTAGGACGTGCCCTGTGCTGGTCTTAGTGCCTCCACTGCTACTCTCTACTAGGCTACAGGAACGACGCGAACTGGTGATAAGTTGATGACAAGTGATGTTACATTCCTGCATTCTTCAATAGTGAACTCTAGTTTATTTACAGCACTTCTGTCTTGTGTCTTCTCTACACTCATACCAATTCCCGTTACACTATAGTCCATACCTCTGATGATTATTTGAGGTTCTGCCACTTGGTAATAAACAGGGTAATATGCAGAGATATGTGTCTGTATATTCAAATTCAAGACATAGGCCTATGATCTGAAAACGGAGAGAAGTAAATATGTTGCCATGAGATGTTAGCTTTTGACTCTTTCCTTTTGGAGAGTTAACTGCACTTGACCCCTGGCCCACATGTGTGCATTATAAGGTGGGGTACAAGTGTAGTCTTAGATCCCAGAAAAGGCTACTGCCCAAGGGAGGGACAACAAGAAGGCGTGGTTTCAATGTATGTCCATCTTCTGGTTCTCTACTGACACTAGAGACTAAAGACTATCAGTCAGTGCCATCATATTACATTGCAATCACAAAGTCGTCCACATTGAAGATAGTAGTGAAACACATTAATATCCAGGTTTCCATTCAATTTCCTAGATGACTCACCGTACTTTATCTGTAGAATAAAAGATCGACCACACTACCGGTAATCCATTGTAATCAAATCGAGTCTATCTTTCAAAATGGTTCCCATTATAGCATTATTATAGATACAACATTTAATTCAAACCTTCATTTTCATACACTACTCACACGCAGCTGCTAATAGTGAGTGTAAGCGGAATCCTCTCTCCGACCTACGCAAATTTGCGCATGCCTGTGGCCACAAAACCGGAAGTGGAGCTATTCTGTGACATGACCTTGACCGCCATGATCCCCGGTCTCTGTTACAACCTTCTCATCCTGACCCTGTGTGCTGGCTTTGGATTCCTCACCCGGAAACTACCTGAGAACTTCAATGAATCCTGGTAAGTCATATAGGGTGGTATAGGGAGGGGTATAGTTTATTGACAAAATAAGATTGTAAGGTGTCCGAATAAAAAACTAAGAAATTGATAAAAATATGAAATAACTGTAGCCCTGTTGAATGATATCTACCTTACCCCCTTTCTTTCTCTTCTATATCCCCTAATGGCTCCGCACTGGATACTTTGGTAGTCTCATTCATATACTACTCACACACAATTTGTAAATCAATTGTATGTTGCTTTTTTTATGGCTTGGTAAAGACTATCTTTGTACCTGAGATAAATGCCCTTCTTGTTTTCCCCTAGTGTAGAGCCTTTATGATGGAAGGTAAAATAAGGAAATAATTACACCACACCTCTTTTGTAAGGAGAGGGTATCAGAGGAGTATATACCTGTTAAATGGACAGAGGCTACCAAACAAGGGGTTAATGAGTTCTGTCTGTTGACTGAAGAGGCTCATAATTCACGTGATTAACCATTTAGGTGGCCACATAAAGTACCATAAAGCATTTTCAAGAATAGAACCATTGTCATTGCCATTGTGATTATAATCATAAATGTAGTTCTAGATAGCGAGTCTACTCGCCCATGCGACATTTATGCATCATGTGCTACATTAATTAAATTGCATAATGCCATAAAAAAAAAAAAAACTTTTCGGTAAAGAATTATATGTTGAATTATGATAACCGTCTATAGGGAAAGATGTCTGCAAAAGGGTTATTCCCATTATGCCCTATCTGTAATTATCAGAGATCAATGTCACAAAGCGTTGTACGCCCACCCTTGAGGAATTCATTTGACCAATTAACATAGGCCTGTATTCACTTACGATAGTAGTAGGCGACTTGGGCGAAATGGGCCTCTATCTTATATAATTGCATGCCGGTCTCCTAATAAGCTCCTTGTCCCCACCCCCTTCATAACGTACAGACCTTGCTTTCTATACTGTATAGGGACCTTTGGTGATACCTTGGTGCTAGTGCATGGGATAGGCACCTCTCCCTTTCCCTCTCCCCCCCTTCTCTCTCTCTCTCTCTCTCTCTCTCTCTCTCTCTCTCTCTCTCTCTCTCTCAATAACTCAAACCCCTTGTACAATTCCCCTCACACTTGCCGCCGGAAGTGCCAATGTTTATGCTATATAACACTAATAAACCTATTATGTACGTTGTACTTGCTTATTATTTCTCCCCTACATTGCCTTTGTCAATTCTATGCTGCTACTTAAATGATTACAAATAATCACCTTTCCCATAGGTGTTAGGTAAGTGGGGGTTAACCCTCTGAAAGAATTCCCATTGTTTAGCTGTTCTACTTAATGTCTTCTCTAGGTACATCTTTGTGGGGGTGTCGACAACAGTGTTCATGTGGCTGGTTTTCCTGCCCATCTACTTCACTGCCTTCTTTACCTTGTACCGAGTGGTTCTCCTGGCTAGCTGCATCCTTCTTAATGGCTCCCTCACCCTTGTCTGCCTCTTCTGGCCCAAGGTAGGAACATTTCATCTATTTTTTTTTTCTTTTCTGATTCCTTGGGAATAGAGGTGGTGGGATTATAGGCAGGGGCGCACCCCATTTTTTGTCTTTCCATTTAAAAGTGCCATGCATGTTTTTTTAACATTAAAAAAAAAAAAAGTGTATTCCTTAGGCTTGCCAAATGTTTGTTTTAAATGTACTGTAATACCTCGTGTATAAGGCGCACCCAGACTTTGTAGATGTTAGAGAAAAAATTAAAATATCATAACTTCTGTTCTAATCAATGGATTTTCTACAATCAAAGATCTATGGTCATCTCATGGCTTCCCCTATCCTTTCCTGACACTGTGTATCTTCATAGGAATATTGGTAACATTTTTGTGAAAAACTTTCCCTAAAATATTCTGCTTCTATAAGGCACACCAGAGGTCCATCCTCGTGTATAAGGTGTGTCTTATATGCGAGGTATTACGGTAATAAAAAGTAAAAACATGCACCAAAAATGTTTGTTTACTGTTTTCTGAATCGTTTATTTTGTAAGTCAAAAAACGCAATTTAATCTAGAAATCACGTAATTAGAAAAGTCTTTTTACAAATGTTCAAAAACGTTGGAAAAACGAACGTTAGATACCTTTTATCACATTTATAGTTTTTTTGTTTTTTTTTTAATTGAACAAATCGTTTTACCCAAACCTTTTTCAGACGTTTGCAATATGTTAAATAACGTTTTTCGCCAAGAGGCTAATCTGCCCTTACGATTCTCTACATGTATTTTTTGGGGTCCTAAAATTGATGGTTATTCTGGCTTTATTTTGCTCTAGGTTATATCTTAAATGCATATGTATTTTTCAAGTGATTTCACACTGTAATTTTAAAGTTATAATACGTGAGGAAATGATAAAAGACTCTAGTCTTCAGCCCTTTTTTTGTAGTTGCATCACCTAGAATAAATACACAAAGAAAAACCAGCAGTTTTTACATTTTTCCTAGGTCTACGCAGTGCACTTCGTCAATGATAACCTGATCATGGCCGGAAATAGCTACAACAACTCAGTCCACCCCACTAACTCCAACAACATGGGTACAAATACCAGTAGTGCCGCTAATGGACCAAAGCTGGTGACCGTCACTGGACACATTTCGATTTCTGGCGAGAACTCTGGAATGACTCCCGTGGAGAGATTCCCAAAACTAGCACCTTCAAGGCTGGAACCGAGAATGGAGCCAAGTCTGACACCAAAGGCATGAAACTCAGCCAAATAAATGGAAACTGGAGGGATATAATGTTGGTTGCGTAATCAGGATTTCATTATAAGTTAGTCACAGTGTTTGACCTCCAAATTGGAATGAAATTGCCTTTTCACACTGATTTTGTTATACATGTAAAGCTAGGTTATTTTACATTGAAATATATTGTTCAAAATCAATCAGGAGGGCATTTCTTAACCCTTACAAGCCCAGAACTATTAGGAAGGACCCACTTTTTTCTGTGTGATATTACTATTTTTGAAGATGATGCACCAGGTGGATAACTCCACATGGGATATGCTTCATATCATATATATCCTTGAAGCTATTGTGGTGGGCTTTGGAATAAGTGGGTAGCAACATTCTATTAGTGAACTGTTGTGGTTGTCATGGCAACAGAATCAAAAAAACATCTCTCTGAGTTTGAGTGAAGACTTGTTCATGGAAACCTGACAAATGTCAGTTGTTTGATTGATTCTTGCCCCTTCTTTGATGCTTCATCAGATAAAACCACTACATACCACAAGATTATGGTCAGGGCTTTTGTTGACATGTTTAGTTTTGGAAAGATATTGGTTACTATGGCAACGGAATCAATAAAATCACAAAGAAAGACACATTTTCCACCATTTTCTGACTTTATTGTTCCAATTCTAACATGTATTCAACAGGAAATGAATCTATTATACATCCTACCTAGATACACCCCTAGATTCCAATGATAGGGTATATTGCCATGGAAACTCTTACTCCTAATTACTGGAACTAATCATATTATAAACATCGTATGCTTTAATAGGTATCATTTTTTATCGAATAGATGTTAGAAACAGGCCACTGATGTGTGAGAAAAGTGAAAAATGTCTGTTTTTCTGTTGGGTTTGTTGATTCCATTGCCATGGTAACCACAAGAGTTCACTAATAGAATGTTGATACCTACTTCATCATAAAGCCCAACACAATAGCTTCAAGAAAATGTCATATGAAGCATAGTCCATTTGGGGTTTTCCACCTGTTATATCATCTTCAAAAAATTACACAAAAAAAGGGGCTCCTTCCTACTAGTTTTGGATAGTGGCCACTACCTGCCTCCCCACTAGTTTGCAAAAAATGTCAGATGATTATTTTCATTGCTTGATTCAAATTACTTGGAAATCCCTTCTATTCGCTGAATATAAAATATGAGGACATTGACAAAAAACTCATTCCAATTCACAAACCTTGGTATAGGATAGAGTGTTATGGACCTAATTTTATATGTCAAATCAATGACCCATTTATGTATGCATAAAAATGGCCATTTTCCGCCACTGGGCACCTAGGGGTTAAGATGGTACGACTAAACACAACCACTACGACTTGAGACCCTGAAAATTAGAGTGGGTGATCGTAGGTAACGTGCTATGACTATTCTGTACGATCAGCACTTAATATACTAATTACACGGGAAAACAGGCCTCTAGAGAAGAAATTGCTTTCAAACGTTGAATTTTTAGAAATATCTTGAGTTGAAATATCACAGGAAGTTTTGTTACAATTACTTGTCAGACATGGGTTGCCATGTATTACATAAAATGGCAAATAGGCTCAAAATTTGAAAGGACTGTTTTCAGTTCTCAGTTCCTTGCAAGATTTTGAAAATACTTGGGGCAAAACGTAATTCTTTGAACAACAGAATAGTTTCCATGTGCTATACATGCCTATTATTCATAGAAAACGTTTCTTGTGCATTCCAAAAATGAAATGTTTTCAACGAGCGGTGGGGATGGAAGAATGCTAAGAACACAGCTGGATTCTCCATGAACAATTGGCTTAGCTTTTTGGTATATCATTCTTTTTGGTATATCATTCTGTTGTTTGTATGTATATTGACCCTGGTGGCCAAAACCTATTACCTACCCCAATCCATTCCAAATATTAAGTTAACCTGGATAATTGGCTTAAGACTTAGTGTAAACCAATCAGCTTTATAGGGCCCTGAGTTTCCCTGATTGTCACTGGGCGCGTTCCTCTCAATTAAGAGAAAATTAATCCATTCACATACTTCAGTGATTGGGATGATTAGCTTACATAATATAAATGGACTGTGATTTTTAACTGTGGGTGGGTCCGGCTTGTTGTACATGTATAGGATGTGAGCCCTACCAATGCGCTTTTCTTGTCAATGTACTTGAATCAGTCAGTAACCTACACCCCTTGGAATTATGCCCACCTCGTCTAGTACATGTACTCTTTCTTCCCTCCTGGAATTATAGGAGAATATAGATGAGTAAGATAAAGGGTTAGGAATGGGCTAGGCTAGGGTTAGGTATAGGATTAGTGAGTCGGCTGGTATATCGTTGCCTTAGTGCAAGAAGGTTGTAACTGCATTTCTCAAGTTTTGCAAGAGAGGCAAAAGAAGTGTTCCACTTACTATAGCGAAAAGTAGAAAACCAACATTGCACTGGTGCCTGTAGGCACACATATCATAGACTGAGCTTCAGCACTTTCATAGTAGCTAGATATGGGTCAATATAATTATGCTAAAACGGAAGAAAACTCATTTTTGCCAAAATATCAGTTACAACCTTCTTGCACTAAGGCGACAATATCAAAGTATCACTTTTAACTTTAAGTACAAGGTCGTGCCTTTGATTAATTCCTACACTGCTGTAAAAGGTATAATGTAGCGTTTAATTGATGTTTTTTTAAAGCACTGTTTTTTAAAGCACGAGTGGGTTTATGGGTTCTATATTCCATGACCTTAACTTACTACCCCTTAATAAAGCCAGGACAAGAGATTTTGTTAGGCCAAGCAATAGAAATGATTCCTCGGTTTGCCATGTTGACACTGTAAAAGTAGACCGGATGTCGTTGCCTGACCTAGTTACGGGGTCAAAGGTCAGCAAGCCGTAATGGTGGGTGCCAAGACGTAGCGCTATGGAAAACCATTGTATTCTTATTTATTTCGAACAATGTAGAGAATTTAGGCATGGCATGTTCATCTAGGATGTTTCCCCATTAATAACTCCACCTGCGACCATTTGATTCTATACTAACGAGGTGAGCAAACTTCAGTTATGTTGGACTGATTATTCAAATACTTTATGTACATTGCTTTCTAGTACCGTACGGCTTGGTGTAGTGAACAGCGAGTCCGTCTCTTGCCACAGCAGCCGGGGAACGATTCCCATAGAGCCTGAACAGTTTTAACTGGAAATGTATGGCGATGTTGACTTTGTATACTTCTCTAATTTATTAACATGTCCAGGTTGAAACCAGCACCTTCTTGAAGACGAAGAAAAGGTCTCAAAGTAGGGTTATGGCCTGATAATGCACCGGGGTTATAACCAAAAAAGCACTGTCCAAGCCAAAATCATTAGATAAATCGCAATACCTGGTGTTTGAGCAGCGCCTTATACACAAGGTTAGACTGTTAGTGTGCCTTATAGGACTGGCCAAAGTAAGGGATGTGCCTTAAAGGTGAGGATATTATACATGCAGTTCCAAGCTCAGAGAAGTCAGTTGGGTGTAGGTCAAACCTCTGAAAATTCTAGGGCCCTTGAACATGTTACTGAACATAAGACTAAGTGGAAGTATTTCTCAACATATGAAACTGCACTTAAGTCTGAATTTGAGAAGCCTTTGAACCTCTGAAAATCTGAGGGTCTAACAGCTCTGCAAACTGCTCAAAATTAAAGCCCATATGCACCTTATAACATTTCCTCAACTCGCAGTGTCTTATACGCAGGGTGCACCTTAAGTATTATAGTAGTTGGTTATCTAGTTTTGAATGCTGGCCTTACATATATCATCAAAATGTCAATTCAATCAGAATTTTGTATTTTCACCTTACCAACTAGACTACTTTTATCTACCACACAGTATGAAGGCTTGTAGACCTTTAATATGGATGTGAATTCATTTTAGCCATTGTATAGAACACTTGGGTCATATAACATGGCTGCGACTCATTTGGTACTTTGGTACCTCAAAATATCAAAGACAACCCCCCCCCCCCAAACGCTAAAAGAAAAACGGTCTCAACGAATCTTGGAAAATCATTAGGCCCTAGGGTCACTTTTGGCCCAAATACGTAGGAAATATCCAACATTCTGGAGAAATGGCATACATGTAAAATGACATGTACAATGTATACCATTTGATAATCTATTATCATTAATCTGCTTTTTAGGGACTGAAGATGTTTCCTGTTGTCAACGATATGAATATTCATTATATTTATCTAAGTCATCATTGTAAGTTTCCACTTGTGGATGTATGTATGATTGTTCAATGTGAATAAGTTAATAAATAGGTCGAAAATACCTCTTGTGAAATCATTGTACATCTGCATTATCTGTGACACAACACAGGAAAAGGTGACATTATGGGGATTTTTTGCTATTTTCTCAATCTAGGAGGCAAAAACAAGTAGAATATGTTTGAATTTTTCTTGTTATTTCTCAGAAACTTTTAGCAGGTCTTTGAGACATATCTTAGCAACAAACATATCATCATACCTAGCCCTGACAGTACCTTTGTAGGTCAATTGACAGGATCTGTGACCTTTGTTAATTTAGGGATATCTCACTGACCCAAGTAAGCAGTTATTCAAGATGATATAAATGGACCCATCTGACCATAACAATTTGAATTGGAATGAAAAGATCTTGGGGATCACTTTGATATGCTGCTTACCAAATTCGGACAAGCAGAAGTGGACTAACATCCCCCGTCAATGTATGAGGGTGCAGCATGTTTTGCACTTATTGGCCACCTAGTGGCCAAAAATGACACTAATCCCCGTAATGTTATGTTTTCCCAAGTTGTGTTTATAAGCAATTGGTCTCTATAAAATAAGTCCAAGCTGACGCTACTGTATCATTATACAATGCATTTTAATTTCTCCTGTTTTAAGACAAAATTTTAATCCTCAACATCCCATGATGCATTGGTGCCCTGGGTGTAATCCAGTTATTTGGAGAGGTAAAAACATACAATGTCGCTGTTAGTATCATTTCTAATAAAAGCAACGACTGTTCTCAATCCATACAACGTTTAGCATCTAAAAACAATAAAAATTAAGGCAACTCAATCGTTTATTCATCTGCTGACTAGTAGTTGACATAAGGACATTTTGTAAGAATGATCACCACAATCTAATCATTTTTGCAGGTATCATAATGAACAGATGTCACAATGAACAGATATAATGAACAGGTATAATAATGAACAGATACCATAATGAACAGATATCATAATGAACAAACTTCAGTAATTACAGTACAGATCCTTGAACAAAATTCTATAATGTTGTAATAATGATACATAGGAGTGCTCTTAAATGTTACTGTAACCCTAAACCTTTAGGAGTCCATTGTACATTCATTCATCATACCCATTGGCCGCCATGATTCATGAATGCAGTCCTGGCGTACACTTGATTCATGCACCATGGTGACCCTACAGGCTTTATTGAGGTACTCCCCATGATGCATCAATGCAGTATTTTAACTGAAGGGACTAGGTGCTTGTAAAAAAAATAACACTCCTCGACAACTAAGTCTTCAAGGTTTATCAGCATAAAAGTAAGCACAGAACGTAGATCACAACTCCACAAAATTGTTTACACCAGAGCATCCAACATAGAGACCTAGAAACGATTGTTCTTCTAAATACCATAAAAGCATGGTAGACATCTGATAGCTTCCAACACATTTAGTTATAGTCACTCAACTATATTTGTTATTCAAAGGATGTTACTATAGCCATAAAAAAGAAATCTGTAAGTTATAACATAGTTATAACATTTTGGGTAAACTACAAGACTATTTGTTCACAAGCTTATTTGTATACATGCAGTGACCGGCTAATGCAAGGGGTCCACGATTGCATAGATATCATTAATAAAAAAACAGACTGGGCGGAAAGAGATTCAATTACATAGGGCTGGAAAAACGCCATGGATTTCTGAGTTATGACAGAGTGTGGATATTTTTTATTGCATGGGAAAATCAGGCTCAACGTCCTGGCTAAACTGAAAGCGCAGCGCCATAAATCTGAATAAAAACATGGCTAATATCAGTCTTGCTATGACATGAAATGTAATGCAGATACAATTTGTAAATACTAAAAACTGAATTATTCAAGATTTATGCTAAAATTAAAGCGAACATGTTGGACAAGATCAAACCCAGCACATTTGAGTAATTCATAGATATAGTCTAATACTTGAGTAGAAAGGATATCATAAGTCTCAAACCCGAGTCTTTTTTCATGTTATCTGAACCTGTATTCAGCCCAAAAGAATAATTTCTCTTTAAAATCACCTTCTCGTCTTAATAAACTGACAAAACTTCCTAATACTATCCATGAGAAATAAACGCAAGATAAACATGTCATCCAGACATAAAACAGTTCGATATCCTTATCGTTTTAAAATCTTTTCCTTTTAAAGATCCACACACTTAGCATACAACCTGTGTTATGCTTTAAAATCGTTAAAATACACGATTAGCATACTACAACCTGTGTTATGCTTAAAAATCTGTTAAAAATATTCACGACTACAAGACATTTTGATACCTAATAGTTTAAACTGTGATTTTTAATAGTTAAGGAAACTCAGCATATAATCTGACTTACCGTAATCTCCCGCGTATAAGACGCACCTCACGTATAAGACGCACCCTGAGTTGAAGAAAAACCTGTAAGGCTCATCTAAGGGCAAAATTTTGAAGGTTCAGTACTGTTCTATAGTAAAAATACCTCGCCTATAAGACGCACCCAGACTTTGGGATGGCTGTACAAGGTGCTAAGAGCTTCTGATTCACGTATAAGACGCGTCTTATACGTGGGAGACTACGGTACTTACAAGTGTTTAAAATCCTTACAAAGTGACTCAGCACACTTCAACACCTTCATGGCTTTAAATACTTTTTTCTAAGATAATATAAAGTACATAAGCGCTCTTACTCACGATACCCCGCTGCAGCTTAAAACCTGTCATCCAGACATAAACAGTTTGATATCCTTGTTGTAAAATCTTTTCCTTTTAAAATCAACACACTTAGCATACAACAACCTGTGTTATGCTGAAAAATCCTTAAAAAAACACTCACATGTCCTCAAGAACTTTTGATACTTTCATAGTTTAAAACCTTTTTGATAGATTAGCAAACTTAGCATATAATCTGACTTTCTTACAAGTGTTTAAAATTGATACCAAGTCGTGCAAATTTCACATCTCCTCAAGACCCAGACGTCAATACCTTGTTCGTGGCTTTAAATACTTTTTCTAAGAAATTATGTTCAAAGCCACTCTTACTCACGATTCCCCGCTGCGGCTTAAAACCTTGCAAATTTCACATGTCCTCAAGACACATTTCAATATCGGTACAATAATTCTAGAACTTTTCTTCTTTCTAAGATATACACATACATCACATAAGAGTCTCACAAAATATGTAACTTAAATCCTTACAGATTTCACACATCCTCAAGGCACAGTTCGAATACTCTATTAGTCTTTTATTTTCTTCTTACATAATCTTTTTTATTGTCACTTATCTTAGTAAAGCACATGATCTGCCTAACAATTTGTTTGTAATATATCATAGTAAAGAACCAGTCTTGCAACATAGAGATGCTGAAACAGACTAAAATGTTTGGCTTCATATTGTCGCCAATTGACTCAGCATTGTTACATCAGGATTCTATGTCAATCCTAAGTCACTTTTAGGGGAGAAATTTGGAGTATTGGAAAAATCATACATTAACATTATAGATCCAAACTCCTCAATTTTTTCCATTTTTTTTCAGTCTTTCTAAGGTCTGCCAGGGTCACCCCTGTGATTTCTCGAGACCAGAGGAGATTTAAATCAAGCATGTTATGGTCTTAGATCTGAGAATAGAAGCCATCTCAAACACACAAGAATGTACCATTAGTGCCAGTGGACATAAATTTTCTCAACATTGAAATCTGCTCACTGTCCTCTAACGAATTTTGCTCATTATTACTCTCTGGTTCAGAACCATCAAATGACTCATCTAGTCGTCACATCTGATATGACAAGTTCACTGATATGGTTACTGTCAGGCTGTTGATTAGCCTGTTTGACATAGCCATAGATCTAGCCACTTCAGGGATTATTTTCCAACTGTATAAATTTTGCTACTATGTGTGAGAAATGCATATGTGCACCATCGAAACTTTAATAGTAGTAGTGGATAATTTCTTGTAGCATCTTTTCATTCTTTTCCAATCTGAATGATAAAATTCCTTGCAAATTTTCAATGGTATATGACCAGGTAAACGCAATTCAATTTTCGCCCCAGGTGGGCCACCTAATCTCACCTTAACCATTGCAGTTTCAGGAGATTTCTGCAAGGGTCACTTTTCATCACTGGGTTACTACTCATTTAGGCCTAAATATTTATCATAAGAGACTCAACAGATCTTTAGGGAACTACTAAAATTGCCAAAGGTATATTAACCCATCAAACATCTGAGTTAACAGACCATTAATTGATGGTTGATAGCTGTGTGCGATGTCAAGTATAGCTTGCTCAATTGAAAGACTGTCTAGTAGTTTGGTGCCCTTGTTATCTGTCAATGTTATGCTTCCTACACCTTACTGTCATCAATTCACATCATCCAAAGAATTTGTGCTGTCAGTCATCTCAATGTAGCCAGCATCTCCAAACTGCACAAAAAAAAAATTACATGCAAATAAAAATTACTACTGGTACTTATGGAATTAGGCGAGGCTTACACGTAAAGTGAAGTTTATTAAAACCTTAGGTATAATCTTATCGAGGGTAGCACTATTGTGTTGCAGGAAGCTTTAAAAAGTTTGTTTTTTTTTTCATTTTTAGTTCTTGAAGGGTTATAGGACCTATAAACTTGACAAAAAGAGTTTTTGAATTGAGCATATGCTAAACCATAAATCCTCAGACAATGGGAAGGGAACCCAGTCAACAAGAAAAAAAAGAAAGAAAAACACGTTTCTTTATGGCCCCCTTTCATGGCCAAACGTGTAAAAACGTTAAAACGGTTCTTACATTAAAAAAATTGGGTGTTGTGCATTGAAGCACATAAGGCTCAGGGTAGGTACCATAAAACCCTCTATCAACCCTGTAGGGTCACAGGAATCAGCACTTGCGAAATATTGACTAATTACTTACAAAGAGACTATTATCTATACATGTACTGACACCAGTCTGGCATAATCTTCTCTTACTAAACCCCTTGGACCGCTGGCCCCCTGGTGTGCTGGCCCCCTGGACACCTGGCAAGTCAAATGTCAATTCATCAGGAGTTAGTGACTTTTCTCTCTTTATTCTTATATGATTGAACAAAAGCGTCTCACGTTTAGACGCTTTTGTTTAATCTATGTAAGAATAAAGAGAGAAAAGTCGGGCCGGGACCTAAGCCTATGGGGAAGTGAATTGGAAAATCATTCAAAAGTGATCTTTTTTTTTTTTTTTTTAAATAATCATGGTAAATAGATGAGTGCATGTTTAGTTGTTTTTTCTTGCATGAATATACAGACAAATATATGAACTAATTGTCTATAACAATTTTATTAATGTATAACTTTTATTTCCTATAGAAAATGTAAACTGAATAATGGACTTTTGTTTATTTTTAAACTCCACCGCCTACCCGGCAGTATAGACTCAGGGTGGTCTCTGAGCCAATAACGTGTTTTCTTTTTGAAGAGTGGGTAAAGACCATTTAGAGATGAAACCAATGCTTACCAGTGTGTTCTTCAGCGTTGCCAGATGACCTACGATCTGGGTAAAGTTGGGTCTTTCTGTTGGAGCATCAGCCCAAGTGGCCTTGAGAAGTGTGTACCTAAAAAACACACATCACAGACAGTGAGGCAAATTTTTACCATTGCCAGATAGCTAGATCCTTCTTTAAGATAATGGCCACTAAATCTTTCATCCACAAGTTATTCCCGACTGTTTTCAAATATAAGTATTGAAAAATATACCAAACGTCGGAAGATTCTTGAAAAATACATTAAAAAATTCAAAGAATTGTAGGGGTTTGTTTCCCCGTCGGGTGCGCAGAGCCTTCAGAGGGACTGTTCACTTGATTGTGTCACTCCCCCTATGTATACCATACCGATCCAGGGTAGTTGGAAGGTAGAGAATGTCAGGCCAGGGGAAGTAGCTCAGGGGTAGAGCTTCCGCTTCGAAGTTGGAGGGTCCCGGGTTCGAGTCCCGGTTTCTCCATGACATTTTCCGCTGACCACTACAGAGGTGGAGAA
Organism: Acholoe squamosa; assembly: GCA_949317995.1. Classification (NCBI taxonomy): domain Eukaryota; kingdom Metazoa; phylum Annelida; class Polychaeta; order Phyllodocida; family Polynoidae; genus Acholoe; species Acholoe squamosa. The sequence goes on from OX439038.1 coordinate 26,649,554, forward strand.
ACCGAGTGGTCCCGCCTCACAAGGGGGATCTTTAGAGAGCTCAGTACCTGGGCTGGTATGGTATAGACAAGCGCTTCGACCTGCTGGTGCTGAGGAACTTGGAAACAGGTGGCACACACAGCCGTTCCTGGGAACAGGAGCCTATACGGGTTGTGTGTGACTCAGTACGGGTACATGTGGTACTGTTCAGACTGGACTGGAGGACCAGTTCTGGGCAGATACGGTCGAAGCTGGTTGGGACGAGTGTAGGGGTTCGTTTCCCCATCGGGTGCGCAGAGCCTTCAGAGGGACTGTTCACTTGATTGTGTCACTCCCCCTATGTTGTATACCATACCGATCCAGGGTAGTTGGAAGGTAGAGAATGTCAGGCCAGGGGAAGTAGCTCAGGGGTAGAGCTTCCGCTTCGAAGTTGGAGGGTCCTGGGTTCGAGTCCCGGTTTCTCCATGACATTTTCCGCTGACCACTACAGAATCATTGGAATTTAACCATTTTCAAAATATTATCTAAAAGCCTGTCTAACATTATTAAAGTTATAGTCAGCTGTGCTCCAATCGGTAGGGTTAGGTGACCTGTTACACATCTTGTTTCTTTTGTGTTTTTTTTTAATAAAGCCTTGTCAAGACAACTTACATCTCATCTGGCATCATCTCGGGTTTGTCGAGCCGTCCACCCCTCACAAGGAAGTCCATGAGCATGCGCGGGTCGCTGATGTTGTACGGCACTCCGCCTGAGGTATACACCTCCCACACAGTCACTCCGTAACTCCACCTGGTGAACAATAAAACCATAGTGTTGTAGATTTTAATACAATAGTAGAGAATAGTCCTGTGAGACATGGCACGGCGACTTGTAATCTTGTGTCTAGTTTCAGTTGGTGAGACAGATAGGGCATACTATCATCTGGGCTTTTGGTAGTATATAGCACAAATTCAACCTGAACTACCCACTGCAGCTAAGTACTAATAGTCTGTAGACTGTCCATTCTGCATGCACCTCACTCAGGGACCTGTCTTATTCAATGTTCAATGCCATAGTCAACAGGAGTGTCATTATGAGTGTACACTGTCTCAGATTGCCAGGAGCCTGCTCTGCCTGCCCACCCCCCACATACACACCCAACTGCCAATCACTTGTAATAGTCTGTACCTCGTCACAGGCCAGTGGTCAGCAAACCGACCAGATCACTCCACCTCTCTGTAGAGGGGGAGCACAGTGTAAGTTCCTCGGTGTACATACATGTTTTCAGTGTTCCACAAAATCGTTTATATAATGAAAGGAGTAATCAAATTAATCTTTCATCACCAATAGTAGATACATATTCTGAGATAGCATTATTTCAATGTAAACTAAAAATTTTACACAGAAAAGAATGTAGCAGTTCCACAAGGTGGCCTTACACTTCAACCTCCTCTGATTTACAAAAATGCACATATGGCAACACACACTTTAGCACTGATTTCTCCATAGAGATCTTTGACAGTGAATACTTTGTTCAAATACAGAAAAAATGTTCCAATTGTACCATAACCCACTGAGATAAAACCTGTACTACATATATATAGTAGTTTCAAAACGAACAATTCTAAAACAAAGGCTACAGGGATGCATTTCTGAATCTTAAAATGCTCTAATGCTAATCTGCCATAGGGCTCCAAATGATGAAATGTCTTATCTGCGAATAAAATCAAAAGTATGAGATATATTTTGAAAATTCCTTCACTGATAAGTAAAGTACACACACTGTTGTTATTACATTAGAATAGTGAGCAGCAATAGTCCATAGCAGAGGAGCCACAAACAAAAATAGATTGCAAGGCCTCCCTATCCCTTACACCATGGCGACTGTGAACCATACACTAGTCTACTCATCTCACAAGTAGTACTCACTAGTCGCCGTGCTAATAAGAGTACCTAATGTATATCCAAATCATTGTATATACCACAATAGACTATATTAAGTGATGGGCGCTCATGAATTTCAACAGGCGCTATCCGTTGTACATACTGTAATGGCCTCTTCGGTTAAGCGCTGGTGCCTAAAATAAGCACCGGTCTTGAATAAGGGCAGTGGGTACAGAGGTATTGTCATTAGCCTTAAGCAATGAAAACTGTGGCTAAAATAAATGCTTGTCTCGTATAAGTGCCGGGGGTACAGTGGGATTGAAATCTATGAATGCCATTACAGTATACAAGACTGCCTTATTGGCACTTATTAGAGGACCGGCATATACAAGGCAATACAGATGTAAATTATCACACTGCCCATATCATCACTGTCTATCATATATGCAATCTGTATTTAAAGACTCATTTATTTCTATTCCAAATTATGTGGACAATTATGTGCTAACAGATTTGTTTATATAGTAAGCCCTGAAAATCCCCTCATTTTTGGTTAATGGGAACTCACATCAGTTCAATCTGCCTTAACGGATACATATTATATGAATAGAGGTCTGAATGCAGTGTTACCAAAAAACTTTTTCACAGTGCAGGGCACATTGGCCTGCATCTTACAAACCAGCATCTCTCATGCAGGCCATATCGACTTACAGATTTTGAATGTTTGAAAAGTCCCTTTGCCACCAGAGTGCCGAGATCATGGCAGAAAATTAAGGTCTGTGTTTGAAAGCCCTAAACAGGACATTTAGATTTTACATCAGCAGCCCTGTGCTTCTTTAGTATCTCATTTCAACAACTCTGGAATAACCACCAGTATTCTCTGATACATGATTTTGTCATAAACCTACTATATGTACTTAATCACACAGTACCTATTGACCGCTAGCTAAGAACCTTAAACATCAACTATTATAGTCTAGTGTAACAATCAAACAGCAAACTCCAACATAAAACAAATAATAGACAGGATTATAGTGCAGAGTACATACACATCGCTTTTCAGGGTGAACTTGCATGTGGCCAATGATTCAGGTGGCATCCATTTCACTGGGACAGGGGTCTATCAAATTGGATAACATTAAAATCTGTACTATGGTAAGACTAAATTACACATAAATAACCTATTGTAGTGTTCCTAGGGGAAATGCATGGTTTCCACAAGAAAACTGTATGTTGAGCTAACAACTGTAGGCCATTTAAATCTATATTGTTTCATGTAATGTGCTGAAAGAACATTAAAGGTTGTTTTTTCAAGTTCTTTTATTTATTTTTGTAATGCCATTGAAGCATGGTCGCGACACTTGGGTAAGTAAAATGATCACAGTTTGACAATAAAACAAGCATATTTCTACAAAATTGAAAAGATCCTAGGATCAGTCCTGTTTTGTAGGGTTGGGTAATCTCAAACATTTTTATGAGATTCTGTTAGACTGAATCAGAGTGTATTTGTCTAAGTTTATACACAAGTCAGAGGCCTACTGGTTGATGCATCTCACATGAGTGTTTTTTCACCAAGTATTCTACTAAGATTGGTGCTAAAATAGACTAAATTATATAGGCCTACCCGTGAGCTCATTGCGTAGTAGTCTTTTACTTCGGTGATCTTTCTTGTCAGTCCGAAATCAGAGAGCTGAAGCACACAATTGCTGGTGACGAGTACGTTCCGGGCAGCCAGGTCACGGTGGATTATCTGTTAATGTGGAATAAAGACCTATCATTAAAATTTAAATCTGAAAAATTTGTGTGCAAGATATGGTCAAAGTATGCTGAACTGAGATTTTAAGAAAAATGTTTTTGAATGTTAATTTCTGAGTAAGTACTTGAACCAGGGATGTAATTCAGGCATGGGCAAAAATCAGGAAGCCATACATTTACTTGATATAAAAGGCCTTTTATTTTTTCCAAACAGCCCTCTTAACACTTGTATAAGGAAAATACATGTCATTCAAAATTTCCAGAAATCAGGAAATCATGATAAATCCTGAAGACTTACATCCCTGTTGAACAAGTATGAATTTCTAAAGTAGTAAAAGTGTCCACTATACCTTCTTTGAGGAAAGGTATTCCATCCCCGCTGCGATTTGCTCTGCCATCTCGAACATAACCAATGAGGTGCATGGTATGACGGCCATTGAGTTAACACTCCAGTGTCGGCGCATGAATTGGAGGAGGTTACCGTATGCAGCAAACTCTGTCACTATAGCCACTGGTCGACCTACAAAAGGAGCAATTCATGGATATCAAAAACAAGTAGGGGCAGCCATTTATTGTCTGTATAAGGGGAGGGGGCTTTAATAATAGATTTTTTTTTTTTTTTTTTCGGGGGGGGAGGGGCACTTAGAAAAAGAGGTCAAAATTATTATTGGGGATTTAAGTATGTATTGCATTCCACATGTGTCTCCACTTTTTTTTGTGGACAGGTTGGGGGAGAGGATATATTTACCCCCTCTGCCGCCCGCTGACTACATAAGTCTGTATGGTCTATAAGCTGCACTTTATATGCGAGGCACTACTATATGTAATTACAATCTTCACTCACCCTCAGTCAGACAACCCACAAACTGAATAATGTTTGGGTGTGGTTTCTCCCCCAGAATCTCAAGGACAGTCAGCTCAGAGAGGAGGTCTGCCAGGTCTTTCTCAATGGCATCGTCTGAAGTAAAACATATCAAGGGATTCAATAGACATCAATATAGATCCAATTGACAATTGGTAATTGATTGACTGATTTGTGTTTTACAGCACTTTAGCAGACTAAGTGGCTATCCCGTGCTTCACAGGTTGATAATGTAATAGAGGAATGTGTCAGTGCCCGCGCATATGTGCACCACACACATCCTGAGGGGATAGGAAAGAGGAGATATAGACCCTTTTAAGTGGGCTAGGGAAGCCCTGACAACTGGCAAAAGTCAAAACTTCCCCAGCAAACAATTTTCATCAACTTCAAAAATAGTGATTTTTATTGACTGGTTTATCATACAATGGACATACCTTTGAGTGTTTTGACTGCCACCTGGCGGCCATTTCTGTAATTTGCATGGTACACCTTGCCAAACTGTCCTTCTCCGATCACTGGACCCAGTCTGATCCTAAAATGCATAAAGGAGAAAAAGTCTACAAACCCACTCTAAGGACAATTGTATACATACTGTATCGTCGTGTTTAAGTGCCGGGCTTTGAATGAGCGCCAGTCTTGTATACGCACCAGGGGTAATGGGGTGCTGAAATATCTCTTAAAGACAAATGCTACCGGATGTCCAGAACGGGTTCTGCTGCTGATAATCTCAAATAACTCTGGATTACATTAGTTTGATGTACTAATAGCTAGGCTTGCGCTAGCCATTCGCCAGATCGCCAGTGGAGAATCTAATGACAATCTGGCTAACACTTTTCTCATTTGATTAGCCAGACTGGCTAATCCTCCTTCCAGAAGTCCCAACTGGGAATATGATATATGGAGTGTAGCATATCGTTGGAGAGCTCATAACATGACAAAAAAAAAAGCACACTGTCTCTATTCACATGCAATGAATCTGAACAGTGGGGGGAAATGTCAACATCTTTGTCAACCCCTATAACCAAACTACTGCATAGGTCTATAGTCCACTGATTAAGACCTTATTTTCAACAGATATAAGAAGGGGGATTAAAACTGTCCTTTTATATTTAAAGCCAACTCCTACTCCACCTTAAATCTTAGCTAGAAGATGAAAGTGTACATGTCCTTTGATCACATGGAAATTAAGTGTCTTTTATTGCATTGTCCATTGGTTCTTTTGGCTAATTGATTTTGTATCTGGCTAATCAGAATTGATACAAATTCGCCAGACTGGCTACCTGAAAATGGTTACTAGCGCTAGCCTAGACTAACTATAAGAAAATGCAAAAATATCCCTATGTCACAGTGCTTACTTTTACAGTATGACAATTTAAGTATAAAATGCCTTAACTACAGAAACGAATGGTAAAAACTATTTTTTCATATCATGTCTCATACATACTGATCCTCTGCCGATTTTTCTACAAGACTCTCTGGATTGAAAGAGGGCATCTATACAAACATTTTGAAAAAAGAAAAATGGGGGGGGGGTCACGGATGAAATGAAAAAGTTGTGAATTAAAAAAATATTAATTTTCCCTTAACTATAGGACCCTATGGGAATTCAAATGGCATATAGATATCTCTAATGTATCTAAAGTGATCCAAAATGAACTGAAAAAAATATGTACAGGTAAAGTGGTCCAGTTAGGATAAGAAATACCATTTAAATAGTATAACTGATGAGTTTTGATTTCTGCCACCAGGTGGCTTCTGTGTAACGGGCATCGTTTGTCTTTAAGCACTGAAACTAGAACTTGGGAAAGCGCCTGTCTTATATAAGGGCCGGGGGTAATACCCCCTCCAAACCTATAAGCACCTGCGCGGTTATTCACGATGATACGGTATCCATAATTGCACTTTCCTCAGCAATGCATCAACCCCCAATTGCACCTTCAAAATTTGGCACTAGATAAACCCTGGTAGGTAATTTCACTAATTTTTTTTCATTTTAATTCTATATCTATACCCCTTTAATAATAATATCTCTGTAATTTACCAAATACCTTAGTACCACGCATATAAGCCTCAAATCTGTTGCTAATAGGAGCTTCCCAAAGTCATCTTAAGGCACATTTTAGAGGCGGGGCACTTTTCCCCCGTGATCACTTACAGACTCATTTCTACCAAACTCCAGCTACAGTAGTCATATAAAGTGAGGTAAAGGAGAAAAATTATGACTTTAACTCCCGCATATGACCCACGCCCCAACTTTGGGATAAGCTTTGAGTACAAACCACATCTAGGGCTTAAAAATATTAGGTTTAGTACTGTCCTATTGTTTTAAATACATGTACCCGCCTATAAGTCACACCCCTTGCTGTTTGGGGTAACTTTATTAGCCACGGTGACACCTGGATTCTGGTTAGGGTACACGCCGCGGCTTATAAGCAGGAGTTTACGATAATTTAAAAAGGTTGTCACATTCTTCAAGGTCATTAATGCCAAACGAAATATGATTAATAATAAAAAAGAAATGCCATCCCTGGTAATATCATGCTTGTGTGAGATGATTGTAGTGAGTGCAATACTAACTCCCCCTGGACACTGCTGTGGGAGTTAGTAGTGCACTCTGCTGCCCCCTGGATGTACACCAGGTATTTATTATTAAGCTGGAGACACGCAGGTATAGAATGTAACTCAGCATCTGGCCCCGTCTGCTGCATGGGACACTTTTCTATTAATTCACAGGGACCTGGGAAAATCGACTAGGAGACCAACCACTTCTTAAATTCAAAATGGGACATGTGGTTGGGTAACAAGGGACAAGGCCATTATTTAAAATCAACAAGGGGACAAGGAAACTCTTCAAAAACAACAAGGGGATGAGAACAATTTCTTAAAATCTACAAGAGACATGTGACCCCCTGTCTAGGGCCCTTTTACACTCACTTGATATTTGACTCTATTCTTATGATCTGGATTTCAAGTCTATACCAAAATTATGAAGCTGGTTTCTAAAATAAAGATAACTTTTCTTAACATGATAAAGCAATTTGATTACTATTGAACTACTTAGCATTATCAAAGATAGAAAATATCCTATAAAAGTACAAGGAATGCCATCACTGCATTTTTCACCCTTTTAACTTGACTTTTGTAAAAACACTTACGCCTTGCGATCTAACTCCCAGACATCTTTTGGAAGGATGTAGTTGCCCTCACTGATGTAGCGGTCAGACGGTGGGCGTCCATTAATGCTAACGGCTGCGTCCATGGCAAATGCATAATCTTCATCATTCTCATCTGACGCTTTTAGGAAAACCTTTAACAATACCATAAATCATTGTGTATATATCAGAGTTTATATGTGAATAAGAGTTTCAATGCGGCCTATAAATATAAACAAGGTTCCAAAAGCCAGGATCAGAGATGCCACTCAAGGGCCGATAAAATCAGGAAAACTGGCCTTTGGACACATTTTCCCTGGAATTGAACAGATTCAATACAGAAATCTTGATTTGTACTTAATCACCTCAAAATTTCAAAGCCATTGGATCTTGGAAAACCACGAGGGTCATCTTTTTGGCTCAAAAGTGCAGGAAATCCTACAGATGTAGGAGAAATCATATCCCTGAATATATATGTGTACCTTATATGACCGTCATCAAATTAGAGTGCCCTCTACTCAAGGATTTATAAGTACCTAATGCTTCCTGATTAAGAAACCCCCCCAGGCCATTTTGTAGGCAATTTTCACAAATTTTGCAGCAAATTTTCACGATTTAGGAAGTAGTGTTAGGTCATCTAGGCGACGTTAGGTCATCTAGGCCACACAATCCAGTTTACCAGGGGACAACACATTCTAATTATAATATAAATCAAATGTGTTGTCCCCTGGGAAACTGGATTGTATGGCTAAGATGACCTAACATCAAACTTTGAAAGTACTATGTTATCAGAATCTCATAAACGCTGGAGAGGCCGCTTATTAGGTCCAAAGCACAATATTCATGTTAGAGTGCAAGTAATTCTAGACGATGTATTTAGAATAGGCACCACTTACCGTTTGAAACTCGATCACATACTTGGGCTTATGCTTGATCACATAGACACAGACAATGATGCCAACCATTAACAACAGTGCTGTTCCAGAGGCTATCCCAACTATGAACTCCACTGTGTTGTAAAACGGGACTTTTTTCATTTCCTTGATTGCGGCCAGTTGCAGTCTCGCTGTAAGAAGATATCATTCCTCGGAAGTTTTAGGTATTATCACTCAGGCTTAAACCTTTAAGGGTACCAACGTGCTTTAACATATTCTATCCCCAATTGACAAGATATAAGAATGCAGCTCAAGTTATTGACTTGCCATGACCGCATTCACACAATTCATTATCATGATTATGCTGAACCACAATAACAACGGGGGGGGGGGGGGGTTGAGAGGGGGAGTCAGAATATTTTCAACCCCTTGACCGGGGGGGGGGGTCAAAATAATTTCAGTGGAAAACCTCGCGTGTTGCTATAGGTTAAAAGGGCACATTCATCCCTGTACATCCCTTACGAGGGGGGTCAATTTTTACCCCCTAGACCCAAAACCACCAGCCCCCCCCCCCGTTGTTAAAAATTATCACTCCCTTAGGCAAAAAGAAATGTTATTTAAGGATTAATAAATTTTACCAATTTTTGTTTTGAAAAAAAGAAATTGCCTTGTGTATACTGGACTCTAGATAGTAATGGGACTTACCGATAGACTTGACAGTTATATATACTATTTTGATCAGCTGACCATCACCAGGATTTTGATGCGGATGAAATGACCACTTATACCAGCCGTTATCCATAGATACTGTTGCCCTGTCCATTCTGCTACAATTCCTTTCTTCCACTTGTGGCCACAATTTTTGAATTGTTATGGCCGGCAAACCCCGTACCTGTCAATACAAGAAGTACAGTGATAAATTACTTTCTTACTTGAAGAAAATATCAGATATCAGAGGTATAGGGATGCTAGTCTTGACTTACTTAGGATAATGAATAATAGTCAATAAAAAGGGATTCTCATAAGACAATAGTAGTTCTTTGTAACAAAATGGCATGATGCCTCCTGAAGTCCAGGTTCAAGTAAATTTCCTATTATTTCGTCATGATAAAGCAATACCTGGAGTACAGTGCTGGTGAGTTGTTTTAATATGTTAAATTCTGAAGATACAGACAGGAATTCGTAATTCTCGACATTGTATAATGCTACAAAACGTTGATCTCAGAAAGGAAATTATGTAAATCTATAGGCATATTAAAGTAAAGAAATTCTAAAATCAGAAAAAAATTCTGAAAACTTGCATCCCTGATTTTTTTAATACCTAATCCCAATTAGGCTACTCACATGCCCTGTACTGTTGCATCTGAAATTGCATCCTAATCAATGTTGCAGGATTTGCATATGCAAGGAAATCATCCTAATTTTCTCAATTCTCCATATGAAATGCCTATAGGAATTACAGGCAAAGAATTCCAATAAAGTTAGGCCACCCTGAAAAATATGTTCGTTTCCTGTCCAGAGGCCTGGTGGATTTTTTTTGTAAGAATGGGAATTTTTTTTCCTGAGTTCTGAAACCCATCAGCAAAAAAATCTAGGTTTCCAGTCACTAAATCATAGAACATGATGGCAAATTCATGCCGGCCCCCGCTCATGGCAAATAAAAAAGATTTTCTCCCTCATGGGTTTGAAAAATCTCACCCTCTGGATAGGAAACGGGCATATTTTTAAGGGTGGCCTTGGGAAAGGTGGCATCTCTGCATGTGGTAACTAAAAGCATAATATGAAGTTTGCTCCAGCTCCATCACTACTGCACCTTGGGGATTAGTCTGGGAGGGTCAACCATTCATAAAGATAAGAGCCTGAAAGTCTCTTGACCAGGTTCATCAAATTAAAAACCTGAATAAATGAATTAAATAAGAAAGACATCAGGGGACCTGTCCAATTGTAAACAATTGTTGGAGACATGAAAAATTACAAACATTCCCCCCAGCCATAACTGCCAGAGAACTCCCCCCCCCCCCCCACCTCCACAAAAAAAAGAAAATCTCCTCGACCCCCCCCCTAAAAAAAAGAAAAGAAATGAATAAATAAAGAAGAGAAGAAAAAAAGAAACAGGAGTGTACATGTTGTAGGGTAAAAGGACCCATTTCTTTTGTATTTGAGACCTAACTCTTTCGAAACTGTTTATCCAGTCATTAAGGCGGGAAGATAAGATTTGAGCCCAGTTTGAGTTTGTTTATTGTACATGAAAGCCTATTCAGTTTAAATCTTTATTGATTACCATCAGTATAAATGGAGTACATGATTATATTCACTGGAAATCAATGGTCATTCCTGTGCACCCATAAGGAAACCATTGCTTGTGTGAGGTGGTGCCATCTAGTGAGTATTGAAAGAACTAAGTCCCAGCTATTATTATAGTGAGTGAGTGAGTAATGGTTGTTTAATGCCATTTCGACAGCTAAGGTCATATTCATGGCAAGAAGTACATTACAAGCTATTATTATAAGGCCCTATCTGTGCTCTACCTATTGCAAAAAAAAGTAAACTAAATTTGACACATATGAACAAAGAGAAAAATCTTTTCAACCAATCACAGCTCAGCAATAATTCAGTGCAGAACACACTAATATGCAAATGAGCTCTGTATGTTAGGCTATGGTAAGATGGAGACAATTTTCTGTTCTATCTCCTAGGACAAATTTCTGATAATAACGAAGGGTATTGATAACAGATCGTCTCCATAAAAACCTGAATATATGAATTAAATAACTTACAGAAGGTGTTCCACGAAGAAGGCCCCAACCATACTCTCCGGCATATGTTAGCACTACACATGTCTCCAGCGGCATACCTTCCTTGACAGTAATTCTGTGTTTGGGTTCTAGTCTCATCTTCACAACAGATTTCCAGGTGTCTGGATTTGTTACTATAATTGAATAAATGAGAATGAAATCAAATTTATTTATATACCAATAACATTCAGTGATGTAGGTGAGGTATAGAGACAATCCCTGAATGCATACCAAGTTTTGCTGAAAAGGCTTTCTTTAAAGACCTTCCACTTAGTACATTTTATTTTGCACCACACAGAATTATCAATGTCAAAAGAATGTTTTCTTTGCAAACTATTTCCAAATGTTTGAAAACTGCCAGGTCCATAACTTACTGTACCTGGTACTACCAATGTGGAATACTAATATGTGCATTATGCTGCCCTTTTCAATCTACACAAACTTGTATCACAACTTTCTCAAAATGATACAGGTATGAGGGACTAGTGAGGTAGAAATCACAACTTAAATATTACCATTTTTCTGGAAATCATATCTACTGAAGATCCATCTAGTCTTAACATGGCTATACTTTCTGGCCTTACACTCCACAGAAAAGTGAGTTGAACTTTGTAAGATCGTTTCATCAATTAGTGCAGAATACTGAAAATAGAAAAACACTCCAGTCAATAGGGACTGAAACCCTGACAATCTTTCTCTAGTGAATGAGTAACAGATAATTATTTAGTACAGCTAGTCATATTCATGGCGAGAAAACAGGATGCTCAGACCGAATTTTCCTCCATCATTCTACGCGAAAGGTTTTTTCACTACACAGGCTATTCAGTCTTGTAGATTTTATTCTTCTGCAGGCCCAGACTGATTTTTGCTGGACCCATTACCTCAAGATCATTATTTTTGGTGAAGAAATAATGAAAAACAAAAATTAACTCATTAAATCATTTAACTCTTTAGAATTTACCAGATAGGCTTTTTATTTTAGGCTGTGATACCCTTAATAATAGTTCAATATAGTTTGCAAACCGTAAAAAAATATTTACCTAACCAAAGGATAAAACAAAATTACTGCCATTACGTCTCCTATCATATTTTAGATGCTGGGCAAACTCAGATGTCTAGCAAAGTGATTTGATTTTTCAGATACATGAATGTGGCAAAACAAAAAAATCTTGTGCCCCCCACCCTTATTGAAATATGATCCCCAAAGCTTTGTACTTTACAGGACATGTATCTACCTTTCTTGGCAGTGTGAGTTTCCTCCCTGGGTTACTAAAGTCTGTGAAGATCCACTTTGGTTTAATTGATGGATAGTCCATGTATTTGAATTGTGGTTTCAAACCATACTCTTTACCGCGTTCTTCATCCAAATCCTGAGGATAACATTCCAGCCGTATTCTCTCTCCACTACGAAACACCTTGAGAACATGTGGCACCAATCCGTTAATGTCAATCCACCATCCGCACTCTTTCCTCGGATATATGCCAAGACGGCCGTAGTCTAATTCTGGGCAATATTGGCGATCCGACCGATCTTCATAGTTTTTAGATGCTTAAAGAGAATGAAAATTAAGACAGAGTGACATAACAAGAAAGCACTTATATAATGAAATATTACTGGAAATAGCGAGGCATGGACTGGGTTTGCTCAAAATGGTGAAAGAAATAGTGGGTAACAAATGTACCTATTCTGTTTAAATGTTTATGGTTGTTCTCAATCTGTACTACCTTGTAGTAAAATGCAGGTTTCACCCACTTGAATACTCCTACTAGATATTTGCTATCTAAAATCACACTACTAGATCTGCCTTGAATACTTGAATGTTTATACTAGCTAGATAGAAGGAATCCGGTGAGCCAGCAGAAATATTTGGTTGGTTAGGCCACATTGTACCCAATGAGGACTAAATAACCAAAAATAAAAACAGAACTTTGCTGGTTCAGAAGCTGTTCAGTTGGTCATCAGGATGCTGTCCGTTGCCACGGTGACATACATTTCAAATACTGGGACTTTCCCACGTTCTGATTCACCTCACTTCAATTTAATAGTTTATAATACTGAACAAACATTATGTAAGCAAATACATTTATCAATTGTGTGCTCAGTGCATGTGGGCTATATGAAAGTATAAAACATGTCAGTCCAAATACCGTAATCTCCCGCGTCTTCTATGCCAAACAAGTGCCTGGTGCGTCTTATAGGATTATCTGAAGTTGGGGGTGCGTCTTATACGCGGGGTACTTTTACTATAGAAATGTACTAATCTTACAAATTTCAGCCTTAAGATGTGCGTCACAACCATTGGCAAGTTAGGGGTGCGTCTTATATGCGCACTACATCTTATACACGGGAGATTACGGTAGTTAGATTAATGTTAGCTTTTAGCTTGACAAAAACTTTCATCTGAACCATTTTATACAATCTTAGTTTACTCCAAACTCTAAATATGATATTACTTAGGGGATGAGTGGGCCCCGTTGATGATTATGATGATTATGGTGAGTGGTCAAGAAGGAAGGGTTACTCGCAAAACAGTACATTGGCTATCCTTTCTGCTTTCCATTAACATGTTAGATTGATGTGTCCGTACACATAGAAATATTGGAAAACAGTTGATAATTTTGACATGGCAGCCTACCGCTTATAGAAGAACATGATATGTCCTAGTAAACTTACTCGTTGAATTCAAAGCAGAAATGCATCTTCCCTGACAAATTCATCTTTTTTTTTTCAATATGAATGCTAGGCAGAAATCATGAATTGACCACCGTTGCTAAGCAACCATCATCCCCAGGAAAGGAATATTTGTAAATGTATAATGCATATATCATTGATTAAAAAGTGAGCCGCCTCAAATACCACTCAGTTATCATCCCACCTACCCTCAAATACCCCCTTGTGATATCGCCTCAGAAAATCTCTCTTTATGGTCAGGCAGCTTCAAATAGCTACAAAGATGCTATCGTCACATTCGTGTAGCCATAAATACCACAATAGTTACCATCACCTAGCCTAAAATATAACCATAGTTACCATCATATACCCTAAAATATCACCATAGTTACCATTATGGAGCCTTGGGACACTCCTTCAGATATGCCTTAGTTACACCCTGTTACCATCATATACCCTTGGACATGTACAGCCCCTCTTCAAGGCTATATATAGCCTAAAGAAACTGAAGTTGCCATCACATACCACCATGGTTACCATCATATAGCCTCAAATTCCCCCTTTAGTTACCATACATGTGCCTTATGGTATACCCCTAGGGGCTGTGTACAAATGACGTCATGCAGGAGGGGGGAGGGGGGGTCCCACTTGCCATGACCAAGCACGACAAGGGAGGAGGGGGGGTCATGGGCTGCATGACATCATGTCATCAAGAATTCACAATATGCTTTGGTTTTGGCAAGAACAAAAACTTTTGTAAAAAGATTTGTAAAGGTAGGGAAGTTTAATGCATTCATCTGACATAAATTTATTACCTATAGGCCCTACGTGCATGAATTCCTCAGACATCTCACTCAATGAGTGTCACTGCCATCAATGTCAGTGTAAAATCAAGGTGATGTCCAGGCCACTATAAGGGGGCACTACTACTCTATCCTACCTATACCAATTTAACCCTTTTTGAAAAGGGCCACTGCTGCCCTCAGGATCTAAAATGATGCACCTAAAATACCCCTGAACTGCTGCTGTTGCCTCAGGGCAGCATCCATAGTAATCCACAGGCTTCTTTTTGAGAAGGTGTGATATTCCCCCCCCCCCCTCTCCTTGAGGTGTAAAAATTATTTTGCTGCTCCCCTAATCCACCCCCTCCCGGAATCCCACTGTTGATAAATAACAAACACTCCCCTGGAGCTCTCCACTACCCTGTTGCTATTTTCACTGAGGGGATGCTTGGGGAGATGTAAAGGGGACCTCCCCTAAACTTACTCTGCACATCTTTGTCTGAATGGAACTCTATCGGACTCACCTTATTTGCAGATTCTACAGTAAAATGCTGAGGTGACTCGAGTGCTTTGTAAGATCATAAATTGGAACTATGATTGCAATCGATGGTCTTCTGAGAATTTGTGATGCTTTCTGAGATTCTTTTTTTCTATTGGGCCACTCACTAAATTCAGAGTGTTCTGCCTGAAACCTATTTCTAGTACACTTGTATATGGTTCAAGTTACAGATTAAATCAATACATCCAATATATCAATACATTCAAGCTCTTGAACTATATGATCCCTAATAATAACTGTTCTTGATTTTCTCTTCGCTGACAAGTGTACAGCTTTCGCTGCAAAGAAGGCAGACTATTAACTGTATTGGACTATTGATCTAGACAGTTTTAAGCCCTTTCGTGACAGGAAATACTTGTGTATGATCACTACCATAGTACTCCGTGTATAACTATAAGGCACGTAAATGGTACAGCCTGCATATAGGGGCCCATACATTATATAAGCTGACAGCGTTTGGCATATTTCTCTGTTCATTTGTTGATCAGTGCTAGTTCTTTCTTCACTTTGCATGTATCTTATCCTTTATTGCCAATTCACACCCGCTATATGTCCCTTTGAACCATTTTAATTTGTTTATAGCCTATAGGCCTTCACTATTCATGCACTTTGGGGGGGTATCTCTCTGCATGACGTCATGCTGAGGGGGGGGGTCAAGTGTTGTGTGACGAAACATGACAAGGGGGGGAGGGGGGGGTCAAAAATGGTCCAAAAATGCATGACGTCATTTGTACACAACCCCCTAGTTACATTCCAGTGGCCTCAGGCACACTCCAGTAAACATCATGTATCTCCGGATATGCCCTAGATACACCCTGTTAGCATCATATAGCCTTGGCACCCCCTTCCTGACCATAATTAAAGCCTCAACTAGCCCCGAAGTTGCCATCATATACCATAACAGCCACCAACATATTGTAGTGTACTGGGCGTTAAGTGCCTTCACTAATTCCCAGTGAACAACAAACGTTTGAAAACGTTCAAAAACGTTCTTATATGGTTTGAATGGAAACGTTTGTACCTAGAACGCTTAGAAACGTCTTGAAACGTTCTAGATGGCAACGTTTTTATCTAGAACGTTCAGAAACATTTCTATATGTTCCAGTTGAAAATGTTTATGTCCAAACCATTTTGAAACGTTTGAAAAACGTTTTATAACGCAGAGAAACCTGCCCTTTGTTTCTAGGATGTTCTGTTAGGTGGAACCACTATACCATTACGATATCTAACTGAATACACCCATCTTTACAGAGATATGATAGAGGTAAAACCATAATCATCTGGTCGATTTCACAGGTGCATAACATGCATTACTAATATTCAATCCAAAAGTTTTTGCCCTTTAATGTTTCCTTAAGTTATAAAATGCCCTTATGAGCATCACATTCATCAATACCTCTTTTGTATTAATTAGAAAAAATATATATGGTTCCAATCTTGTACTCTGCAAATTAAATGAAATAGTCTAACTGCCCACTCTAGCCACAAACAGATGGAATACTGTGGTGGATACGGGCAAAGTGCCAAAGAATTGTAATGCTGTCTTAATAAAGCTACACCCCTTTCCAAATAAATAATTAAGATGATTACGTGGGGAAATCAACCCTATATCTAGCACTAAAGCCTCTATGATACGAGGACATTTGGAGGGACGAAAGAGGAGTTATTGGTATTAAATAAAAACGTTATTAAACGTTTATAAACGTTTCCTAATAAACGTTAATCTATATTGTTTTTTTACGTTATTTGGAGTCCACGTTTTTACGTTAATCAAACGTTTATTTCCGTTTTTTAACCGTTTTCCAACCCCTCAGAAGACGTTATTGTGAGGTGAAATGAATTAATGTTTTTTTGTTTGCTGGGTTGTTTGTTCATCGATAACTACTGACCGGTATACTTAGCATTTATATACTATGTACCGAACGGGTATATTCCTGAGCTCACATAGTTCCTTTGTTGTTCACACTACGACAACTTTAATCTTATTATATAACTACTTTGGCGCCTAGCATTTTCCCGCCACATGCGGCCGGTTTTCATGTTCATTTTTATGCTAATTAATCATGTGGTGTTAATTAGCACTTTATATAAGGGTTCACTTCTGTATACAGCGCTAGTATGTGTTAGACTCTAAGACGACTCGCGTGTCTGACTTTGCTATGATGTAGGTTCATCTAGTTCTAGGTGATATCGAGAGTTCATGCAAATATCAATACGCATACCGACAGTTGTTTGTTAAAAACTGTAATAACAGTCATTTATTGGGAAACTATTTGATTGTGTGTGTTGTCTCTTATAGTATCGATATCATACCGATAGTTAACCCGACAGGCTTAACCAATGGGCGGCCCGACGGTTACATTGGTGCCGTAACCATCGAAACTAGCCTGAGACACATTTAGCAAGTAAAGATATCTCATTAACCGATCAGTATGCACAGTCTATACCGATCAGTAGGACAGTGGGATTCCTCGTTTGAGGAAAGCCAGAATGCTATTGGCCACAAGCTGGTCTGGCGCTGGTTCCGGTAACACACACTGATAAGATGGGACCAGCATGTCCCTGGAAGTGGGTGTTAACCAGGGACAAGGTACCTATCATGGTTTGTCTTATCAGTGGGTTTTACCTCAACCAGCGAAATTCAATATGGCGGCTCCACTAGGCCTCCATACTGAGTCCTATAGAAGCAGTTCGAGCCTTCAGCTCAGTACCCACTACACATGCTACTGTTATAAGTGACCTGAATGCTGAAGTTCCAGTAGAGGAACCTGTCCGTACAGGTCCTCAGGTAGCACCGCCGTTACCGGACGGTAACGAAACTGTAAGTCAGAGCCAATAGAACCTCGTTCTTTGGAGGAAATTAATACTTCATTATTTGATATAAGGCCATCCTCTACTCCTACAGCAAGGAGAAGAGAGGATCGTTCTCCTATACAAGGACCGATGGATAACACCACCAATACTAGTACTCCAGGCCTAGGTCAGTCGTATCTGAAACCTCCCCAGCCGGGAGGTGATGTGGGCAGAGGCAGTGGGGCTCTAAACCTCTGAGAAAATTCTCTCCCATTTTCTATTACCCAAAGTCACAAAATCATTGATAAGTTATAAGAAAAAATTACAGAAAATCTAAAACAAATCAGGAAATGACTTGATGAAATATAGAAAAAAAAATCAGCCTATTTAGTAATAGAAATTACCACTTTAAGAAAAACAGAGAGATTTGTAAACCAGGGGTCAGGAGTAGAAGGCCTCAATTGGACCCTTATCTTATCTCTTATCTCCAATCTTCTCAAAACTACTCCCGACTGACCACCAACTGTACTCTGACTAATGTTACACATCTGACACAGCCATTAAGAAGGGCTGTAAGTTGTTTAATAACCATCCAGAAGCTCCCTCTGGGTTACCATTGGATGAAAGTGTTGTTAAACAGATGATGGATGCTGACAAAGCTATAACAACTCCAGGAGGCTAAGAAATTAGTCTCTGGTATGGAAGCCAAACATAAAAGTTGAGAAGCTAAATACCAAGAGAAACAAGAAAGGTGAATCAACTTTCCCAGAGTATTGTTTCTAGATCTAACGAGTTAGAAACTTAAATGCCCAGGGTATATCCACTCAAAATCAGTTACAAGAACTTCTTAATGCTAACGACCAGGTTGCTGACCGGGTACGAAAGTCACAGAATGATCTTCATGAGTTATTGGGTGGTGCATCAGCTGTTGAGCTACAAAGACAACTGTTGTTGGCAAAGACACCTCAATCCAGCACTTTGTCCTCTCCTACTCAAAGTTTTGTGAAAACCGGGGGGAAATGGGGTCAAGGACACTACCGGAGATTTGGTGAAAGTGGTTAACCCATTGGCATAATATTAACCTTGCCAATGGAGCTAACGACCGGCAAGCCCTGATGTCAATGAAAGAAGCCTTAGAGGATGGCCCAGGGCAGATGGTGTTAAGAGTATTTGAGAAGAACGGGACAGTCGAAGCTTCGCCATCGAAGAACTGGTATCTGAATGGTACGCAGTGCAGTGGCATCAGTCTTACCGACCAATAATCCTGGTACTTGTCTCAAGTAGCCGCCACCACTGTAAATCCATCTAAAAAGGCAGGAAAGAAACGTGGAAACACCACTTCCACTGCTTCAACTGTCAATTCTCAAGTGGATCTAGAACGCTTGGTGAAAGAATTCATAAAGAAACAGGCTAAGAAGGAGACTAAGAGTTCCAAGAAGGACTGGAAGAAAAAGCAGACTTGCCATCAGTGTAAGTGTTGGGCCATATAGCACCTGAGTGCCGGGCCCCTGCTCCAGTCCCTAAGAAATCTACTCCTAATGAGGAAGAACAAAGTAAGGAAAACTAGACAGGGGTGATTCCGATGGCGCAGGATCACTCCGACCTACAGTTAGTCAGACCCTACCGAAGGCTAATAGTAAAGTAGACGTTACTGACTTGGTTGGTTAGGCGATCTCAACAGAGTGATCCACTCTGAGGGGATGCTACCAACAAGGCCGATAAGGTGGTTATCGGTGAATTCCTGGGCCCACACTATTTCACGAATAGGTGGTGTCGACATCTCACCTGAAGATTCCTGTCTGCAATTTTTTGCAACAAAAAGGAGTTTTTCAGAGTAACGTGGGTACTACGCTAGAACATACGGGGAAAAATGTTCTATTACAAGGGAAACATTGGTATGTACTCAGGGATATTGCCAGGACCACGGCCTGCGCCATAGGTGCATCAATACCGAAAATGGCGCATTAAACTACCCATATAGTGCGCCCATTGGCGCACAACTTTCCCCTAGATACAGGGCTATCGAAATCTGAAAGAATTTTGAAAAAATTCCTACTAGAACCAGAGATATTGAACAAAACATCCTAAAATCTTTTTAGTGTTTTTTTTTTAAGGAACACACTACTCTATGTTCATGATAACAGTGCTCGACCACGGACCTGTGGTAAAAGTAATGAAAGATTTTGGTATCTAGGGTTGTAGAAGGGAGCAACTACACAAAGTGCCATAGAACAAGGATTTGAAACTCATGGGACTGTTTAGGTGAGCTAATCATTCTGCCTTTTAAGTGTAAAAATCATGCCTTTCAAGTGTTTAAATTTTAAGTAATATCAAAAATTTTTTCAAAACTAGAATGGTTAAAGCACTCCTACCAGATCTTAAACTATCTATTGTCAATCAAAACTTAACTGAAATGATTTCCAATGCCCTCAGTGGAGACTTTTCTGAAGTCAAACACAAGTTTAATATATATATATATATATATATATATATATATATATATATATATATATATATATATATATTATTTTCCCTCACAGTTCATAGCTTGTGTAGGCTTTACTAGTACCAGCTGGAATGGCCTGCGATGTTCTGTGTTCTTCGAACAGCTCTCTTCGAGGTTCGGATGCCATGTTCGAACCTAACCCTGAGGTATTATCTAGCCTAAAGCTAGAGTCTGCCGATACTCTAGTGGGAAATGGATCGTGGACGGTAGTTCCAATTATGAATAGAGGGCAAACCCCTATCTATTTGAAGAAAAATGAGAAAATTGGCGAGATGTTCTTGACTGAACATATTTCGGAAGCTCAATTCCAGACTGAACTGCCTGAGGGCATAGTCCGAGGGTTACCGGACGACCTGAAAAAGTTGGTGGAGGAATCTTCCCTGACAAGTAAGTCAGAAAAGGAACGACTTCGAGCTTTGCTTGCTACCTACTATGAAGGCTTCGTGAAACCTGGGGGTTCGGTAGATTGAACTAGCAAGGTGTTGCACACAATTGACACTGGCAATGCGAAGATATTCAAAATACCATATCGGAGATCACCTCTGAAGAAGAAAATAGAGGCCGAGAGGAAAAATTCTTGACCAGTTGGAAAAGGGGGTTATTGTGCCCAGCACAAGCCCCTGGTCCAGCCCTGTGTGCATGACTACGAAGAAGGATGGATCAATCCTGTTCTGCATAGATTACCGGAAGTTGAATGGTCTAACTAAAAAGAATTCCTATCCCCTGCCGAGGATAGACGAGACCTTTGACTTGCTAGGGGGAAACAAATATTTTTGTACCCTGGACCTCCAATCCGGGTATTGGCAAATCGGGATGGACCCGAGGGATATGGAGAAAACTGCTTTCTCGAGCCACATGGGCTTGTTTCAGTATGTTTTACCTTTTGGGCTGTGTAATGCACCAGCCACTTTCGAGTCTATGATGGTGGAGATGCTAAGTGACCTTCTCTGGAAGTTGCTTGGTATACCTCGACGATGTCATAGTATTCAGGAAGACTTTCGAGGACAGTACTCACAACCTCGAGTTAGTCCTAAAGAGGATATTAGCTAATGGTTTTGAAGTTAAAAGCTAAGAAATGTAATCTATTTAAAACATCTATTACTTACCTTGGTCGTATTATAACTCCCGACGGCGTAAAAGCCGACCCTAAAAAACTCCGGACGGTGTCCGAGTGGCAGAAACCCATAAATGCGAAGGAAATAAGATCCTTCCTGGGGTTCAGCTCATACTACCGAGATATCCTCCCGAACTACTCAAAAGTGAGCTATCCGTTACAAATATTAGCACATTGGACTCCAGGTAGGGCAAAAGAGCGCTTTCCCTGGGGTGATGTACAAAATGCAGCCTTCGAGCAAATAAAACACCTGTTTGCAAACACGCCAGTATTGAGATATCCTACAGTGGATAATCATTTCATATTAGACACGGCAGTAGCAATGATAGCATTGGTGCAGCTCTGTCGCAGGTCCAGGATGGGGTCGAAGTACCTATTGCTTTCGCTAGTAACACATTGAACAGGGCACAATGAAACTATTGCACCACCAAATGAGACTTGCTGGATGTGGTGGTGTACACCAAAAAGTTTCGACACTTCCTATGGGGCACCGATTTTACACTTCAAACAGACCATTCCTCCCTGAGGTGGCTCCTTAACTTCAAGGACGCCGAAGGAATGATTGGCCGTTGGCTCGCACACCTGTCAGAATTTGGGTTGGAGCATAGCCAGATCCAACATCGAGGGGGTTTGAAGCATGTCAATGCGGACGCCCTATCCCGATTGGGATGATTGTGGAGCCCACAATGGGGTATTTGCTACAGTTCGAAACGGACAGTTCGAACCCCTATCATATGCCCGTTTGGAAAATGTTATGCAATGGCCAACAGAGACCATCCAACAGTTCCAACAAGCTGACCCCGCAACCAAGTTTACTCGAGTATACCCTTTACCCGACCACAAAGCAGCCACTTGCGCAAGTGCCTTCGTGAGAGGATGAGTTCTACATTTTGGGGCACCATTAATGATGCACAGTGATCAAGGAAGAGAATTCGAGTCTAACTTGTGGTAAAAAATGTGCCATTTTCTAGCCATCTTCAAAACTTGAACTAATCCATACAGACCCCAGTCTGATGGCCAGGTAGAGATTTAATCGAACATTGATACAAGTCCTAAAACCCATGGTGAATTCTTGCCAAGACGATTGGGACGAACAATCTGATTTTGTGGTACATGCTTACAATAGCACTGTACATTCTGCAACGAACTGCTCTCCCAACTTATTAGTCTTTGGGGAGGATATCATAATGCCTGCAGATCTAGTATATGGTGTTATAGGGGTAAGCCCTGAGGCCCCATGTACCGTGATGTTTGTGGAATCTCTTAGAGATCAGTTTAAGAGACCATATGAGTTCGAAATGAGTTACTAAAGAATGCAAATTGGCAGAAAGTTGGATATGATACTAACCTGAAGATGCGTCAATTTAGTGTTGGCGATCGCGTATTCAGGATACACGAACCTTTAAGGTGTAGGAAATTAATTTTGAGCTGGGACGGGCCGCATGTGGTCACCCAGGTCATATCCGAAAGTACAGTGATGCTTATGAGTTTGGCAACTGGTTGAATGAATAATTCTAATGTATGTAGATTGCGAAGATGGAGAGGGCGTGACGCCGCTGACTTCGAGTGTGAGAAAATTTCAAGAAAACTGAATGAGGAAAAAGATGACGTCTTAATGAGGCCCAACAAGTTGGCAAGAAAACTGAAAGAGAACACCCCGAGACGGAAAAGGGGCCAACCATGTAAAAGAGTAGGTGATGGGAAGCCTAAGAGGGGACGACCTAAAAAGGTCGACAGACACGAATTTAAAATCTAATCGTGATAAAAATGTCTCGGCGGAACAGAGAATCCGAGGTTGGGGGATTTGTTTGTTTGTTTGTTTGTTTAGTTTTACGTCCGGGGGCCATAAAGGAACTCAGACATTCAAGGTTTCTCGGACATTAAGTCCTTTCTTTTCTGTTTGGACAGGTATTTATATGCTGCTTGTCTGACACAGCAGTGACCGAATCTATGAATGATCGAATCTATGAGATGAATGACCGCATCTATGAGGAGGGGTGAGGGGGAAAACCGCTACCGGGGCTTCATTCCCCTACTCTTTTCGAAGGATAGCAAGTGTTCTTTTATTTGCCTGGTCCCATAGGCAGGGCCAGACAAACCACGGCCTTTGATCACTCAGACGTGGTTCACTGAGGGGGAATCCCATGGCAAAAGACAAGCATGTAGGCCTGGGCCCGCGCATATGGACACCAGCTGCCCACACGTTCACCCTAAGCCACAAGAAACCCCAAGTTTGTCGCCTTTTACGAATCTGGTATGCCCACTGGTAGAAAGGAAGGAGAATTCCTCCTTCGTGGACTCCCAATGAAGTTATTCTGCTCCTCCATGCCCTCACATGAAGGTCCCCACTCCACAGGGAGGTTGGGGGAAGACGGCACCTTCCACTAAACCTTTTCGGGATTTTCAGTTGAAAAACAAAGATAGAGAGGTGAGGCGCAGTCCCAGAATTGCTGGGCGGACTGCCGTTACTTAATGTTCTGAAATCACAATGAGCATATAGTCCTGTCTACATGTTTTGTTATGTGTTTGGAGGTTGAGATACCTCGTGCACGATTCGAAATACGACCACGACACGTATTACCACCCTGTTTATGGCTCCTGTGGGTGGCAGAAAGCTAGCCTGGCGTGTACGCATGATGCTACATGTTTTTCTGCCAAACTCCCGTCGAAATAAACAGAGAAGTGGGTAGTCCCACCAACGGCCTATGGTGAAAACCAAGCCTCGAACCTCGGTTATCCAGGGTAGTACGGACGCTTGCCACGAGCGGGAAGGGGGGCGCTAGTGAACCGGGAACCGGGAGTGGCGCAGTGCAGTGGCGCATGCGCATTGGTCCCGTTTCGCTTGTTGTGACCCCAATATCGCTCACAGCACGCGAACCGTCTTACAGGGCTAAGACCTGCCACTGTTTTCTCCCAAGTTCCTATAGCATAGAAGTCCAGATACCACCCATTAACTTGCACTCCCTTAGTCTCTGCATGAAAGAGGGCAAACCCTGAACCGGCTGAGCCTGAAATACGGCTCAGTCGGAGGTGGTGGTGGCGACCGTAACGGCCAACCCTGATGGGCACCCGACCCCACTTCGAGCCCAGGACGAGGCACCCCGAAGTCCAGCAGTTGAGCTGATGGACACCACTGAAATGGAGCCGTCTCTTCCCGAGTCGACTCCAGATACCTTGAGCATCCCCATGCGGAGAATTAATCGCTCCAGCGACACCCCGATCGAAGGCGTCTAAAGGAACCACACCTTCGGTCATCATCGAAGTCCCGGTGACTCTGCCTGACCGATACGTGAATGTGACCAAAGGATTCATCCGGACGGCCACAGGTAAAAACCGATATTATCCCCCGAAATATCTGGGACTCAAAGGCGAGCCACCTCAGCTGATCCCCTACGACCTGCAGATCAGAATCTGTCGAGCATGCACCGAGTTGGGGGTTTCTGACGTTGCCGACATCTGGTTCGAAAACTACTTCGGACTAGCTGAAGCCATGTGCATCAGCGATGGCCTAGTCGTCGTCGTTGACGCTATCTGCGAGGACGACTGAATTAGGTCACAGGTTGTTTACCCACTGCTGTACGGCCTAGTGGGGTTCGAGGAGCGCTTGCTTAGCATCCACTCACCTGAAGTCCTCTTACCACAAGGAGCTATCAAGGAACGCACTTACGCGTTCATGTCGGACTCCCAGAAAAATTCTCCTGTGAGAGATGAAGAAGATGCCTTACTGGCAGACCCCGACCTCGAAAAAGAGGAGCAATGAATGATGAACAAGACAGCTCGTGATGGGGACGCTGCCAGCAGAATCCCCGATGCTCGAGTATGGAAGGTGGAGCCTGTTACTCCACCAAAGTGACCACCGCCCACGCTTCCAAGGAGATGAGCCTCGAAGAGCTTAATGCTCGACAGGAGATCGACAAGAAACGTAAAGAGCTCATGAAGCCTAAAACAAAAATAAGAAAGGAGGTCGAAAAGGCTGTCAAAGAATCCAAGGATAAGCCCGAAACTAAAACCAAATCGAGCCGCCGGAAAAAGAAGGTGGTAGAGGAGAAGGCTGAGGATAGCGAAGACTCTGCAGCCTCGGCTTCGTCTCGAAGCTCGCGGAGTCGAACCCGAGGCAGTAAGACAGAGATGATTCTCCATCTGGTAAATCCATCCGATCCAGAGCTACCCCAAAAGCCACCCCTATAGTACACCCCGAGCCCGTCAGTAGCACCGCAGTCGAGGAGGAAGAGCTTCAGGAAGAACCCAAGGATGGAAATGGAGATAGAGACCAGCAGGTCGGAGAGATGAGCCGGCAACTGCTGGAAAATATCGACTCTCTGGAGGAACCCCTGAAAGATGCTCCTGATGAATCCAGTCTGAATAAGTGGGTCAACGCCCGGACTGGATTTCCCGACTACACCCCGAAATGCTTCATGGACTGCCAGTGCTACACTGACAGTTACTCGATTCCTCCTGCCACCAACCTTGATGGCGAGAGTGACGACGAGGAATGGATGAAAATCCTCAAGAAAGATGCCGGCCCCACAAAATTTTATCGCTTCCCTCGGAGACATGGTAAAGACACCTAAGTCTTACTATGACTTCGAACACCGTACGAAGCTGCAGTATACCGCTTCGAACTGGACCCTGAACAACCCAACCTGCCTCTTCGAGATTTGCGTCAACAAATCAGAAAAAGAGAGTCTGGCCTAGCAAGGACTCCTTCTTCCGACATCTTGTAGAGCATCATATGCACCATGCCCCAGTGTATAGGTGTACCAATGAGAAAAATCAGAACCAGAGGTGTCAGGGCCTAAAAACATTAAGGCGAGGATGCATGGCCGAACACTTAGCTCAGGTCCATGGTCTCAAGGCCAGTGATGCCATACTGAAAGCTCTAAAACTCCATGAGCATCTAATGACAAAATGGGAACAGATGACCTCCGACGAGCGACACTCGATCACCTTGAGAACTGACCACTTCTGCCACTCAATCGAGGGGAAGCAGAACGCCTACTTCATCAAAAACGTACGCGCCCACTGGTTTGACATGTCTGCAGAAATGCACTGGCATGTCAAAGTACAGAGGAAGGACCCCGATGCAGTAAACCGCAATGGGAGGCCGCGTACGCACCCTGGCAATGACCCTCGATCTCGTGATGCTAAGCGACCGAGATCCGAGTCCCAGTCGCCAGCCCTGACACCTGACCACAAGAAGAGATCCCCTGACCCAAGCAAAATCTTGGGAACATCATCTCGAGATCTGACGAGTATGGAGCATGTCTCACCTCTGGATTCGAGCTGTTACCGACCTTCGGGAGGTACAGCGACTGGCAACCACCAGACTTGGTTCCAGGGGCGGACCATGCTGTCTCACTCCGACTGGATGAGGGGCGACGTGGATACCACCCCACGATACCAGGGTACCCAGGCAGACGATGCCTTGCTCCAGAACCTCAAGGGGGCTCCCGACCAAGACGATTTCCCCACACTGACTGATATTCAGAAGCCAGGCCCCGAATCCCAAACCCTAGTACCATCTGGGAAACTGAAGCCTATGGCTCCACCGGCTAGTCCTGCCACTACCTCCACCCGTGGACGGACTCGACCAGTGGACCCGAAACGACCAGGCAGGGAACTGGTGATGGACCCCACCCAGCCAATACCCGAGGCTGGAAGGGGGCGCAGCATCACCATTGATGAAAGTGGGGCTGTGGCGGGGTCGTCCCGATGACCCGGCACTACTAGCCCATCCCCGAATGCCACTGCTACTTCGAGCTCTGCCTAGGAGAGCGGTTCGGATTCTCACTCGACTCCCCTTGCAGCACCTCAAGTCAGGAACATGAAAACCACCAACGTGCTACACTTGGTGAAATCAAACCTCAAACTGGAGGACCCTGATGATTATATCAAACAGCGAACACAGGAGTCCTGTGAGATCCAGGCCGATGTCTTTAAGACATGGCAAGACCGACACATTAGTCAGGCTACCGGATACCTTCGTGGTGTGACTAAAGGTGTCTTTGAGTGCCTGCACGAGATTCAGCGACGGGGAATAGCCCGAATCTTTCAAGACAGCGAGGGACCAACTTCGAGCCTTGCTCCAACGTGAAAACGAGGCGAAAGCCATGAAACTGAAGTATGAGACTTCAGGAGCTACGGAGGCAGTACGACCATCAGGATGCCGATTCATGGCAGCATTCGGCTGCTTCATGAAGGATTAGGATGGCACTCCGGAAAGTGCGTTCGAGAAGCTCCAGAACAAACTCCAGGAGGCTAGACAGCTCCAGGCAGACATAGAATCCTTTGAATTCATGAGTGTGTCCACCCCGAAGCACTCTACCACTGAGCCTGGAGACCCAGCCGGACCTTGAAGGGAAACCGAAGCTGCTACTGCTGCCCCGACTACTGCCACAGTTACTTCAGTTGACCCCCCGAACCCAACCCCCCAAATAGTCACTGTGGCTGCTACCCCAGATTCAGCCCCGGTAGTCCACAACCTGATAAGTCTGGAGACTCCGAACCAGAAACCAGTCCTGGTGAGACGGTGATGGAGACCAACTTATAAGTTCTCGATATATTAATTTACAAAGAGTGACCTGATTTTCTATAGGGAACTAATGAACACATTGCTTATGAATCCCGGACGGATGCAGACCCAGGAAATCCAATGGACGAATCTCTATCTTCCCATCTTGATCAGGGCACATCACACAGTGACGCGGCTTGCCACCGCCAAGTCCTTCGTTCGCCGGTTGGATCTGCAGAAAAGCAGTGAAAAACCCCCAAAGACACCCCGAAGTATATTAGTATTGTACAGCAGACCCACTACACTGATGGACTGCTATAGATCTGTATACTGTATATCATAATTAACAATTATTTTCCTACCTGATGTACTATAGTTACTCTATAGACATATCGACCTCAATATTGTCTACTAAGTTTGATCTCATAAAATATTTTTCTATTTATTACTACAAAAATGTTAATTGGTGCTAAAAACCTACGAGATCTGTAACTCGAAGTATGTATATTTGCTTTAAATGTACCTCTCAGGTACCAACCTTATGTGTTCACTAAATATTTCGGGTCAATAGTGGTAGATATAAATGTAAAAACCCAGTTACTGTAAACTGTGTTAAAAAAACTAATATTTAGGGTTCATACATGAACTATAAACATTTTCTTTTCAGGTTATGAAACATATATTACTATAAATAACTACCAACTTGGTATATCATTAGTCACACACATTAATACTCTAATGTATGGATTTGAATATGTTCTTTCGAACTTGTCTCAATCCCTCTCTAATTATGTGAATAGTGTATTGTTCTAGTTAATTTACCTTAATAATTCCATGTGGTCGACTCCTACTATTAAGACGTCACACAAATAACATATCACGTTCTACTTCGAACTCTTGTTTACTACATCGAGCCCATAGTGTAGAATAATGAAATAGTTCTACTACTTTAATGTTTTTTGCACACCCCTTTCCTTATTATTCTGGTGGGGGTAGTGTAGAGCCCTGTAGATCGTGATATAGTGTGAACGTCTTCCGCGAGAGGGCGTTTCGAGCGGTGCACCCATCACCGGTAGTCACTAGAGTTCCTCACGACCCCTGGTTGTTATGGGGTGGTGGCAGCACTGTTCGCCTACCTGGGGCCGGGGAAGGCGTTAGTCT
Organism: Acholoe squamosa; assembly: GCA_949317995.1. NCBI lineage: Eukaryota > Metazoa > Annelida > Polychaeta > Phyllodocida > Polynoidae > Acholoe > Acholoe squamosa. The sequence goes on from OX439038.1 coordinate 26,678,932, forward strand.
GGCTCTGCCTGCTGACGGAGTCAGACCACTTTTCACCAAGCTTAATTTTTCCTTAAGCAACCTATATCGAGGTAGATGTAAAACATACAGCGAAATAAACACGTGCCAGTTGCACTAACCCGAGATACCTTGTCTGGTTTTACTTCGAGCCATTCATTCGAACCACTATACTATAAACATGTACTGACATAAGCAAGATGTGCTTCAAAAGCGACAAATGGTATTTTTATATTGCACGCACCAAAGCAAAATAAAAAAGTAGGAAAAAGTAGGTATTTTGGAGAAAAAGTAGGAAAAATGGTCATGGCACTTGTCACTTAAATCCCCATGTCCCATGTCACCTCTAAGAGCCTATCATGTCCCATGTCGAATTTAAGAAAGCACCTATGTCAGGTCACAAATTGTTTTCACTCATGTCACTAAGGCCCATGTCACACATCGATTTTAAGAAATGGACATGTCACCATGTTGAATTAAGTGGTCCATACCCATAAACAAGCCACAGTTTCCTGTCAGAAAAGGACCCAGTTTGACATGAGAATAGGCACATGCAGTGAGCCTGCAGTGAGGACAGTAAGGTGGCACCATCTAGTGAGTATTGAAAGAACTAAGTCCCACCAGCTAAACCCAGGCCCTATCTGCACACTACCTATTGCAAAAACAGTCAACTAAATTCAACACATTGGATCAAATAGAGAAAAATCTTTTCAACCAATCACAGCACAGCAATAATTCAGTGCAGAACACCCCAATATCATGCAAATGAGCTGTATTTGAGTGTAAACTATAATGGGAGCCGGCCTATGTTATGACTACTAAAGTCCTGATTTGGTAATTAAGAAAGGTTATTCATAACAAACTGTCTCCCATAAAAAACTGCGTTATTATATTAAAGTTCATTGATATTCTAAAATTGTGAAAATGCCTTAAGTCAGCTGCATTCCCTGGACCATGAGCTTTCAGCTGATACCAAACTTGACTACTTTTGTTCATATTTTTAGTACATCTTTCTCGGAAAATGCTCATTAAAAAAAAAACACCTCAAATGACGATTTTTCTGACGAGGGTGGTGATGAGAAACAAATTGGTTTTTTTTTGGAGTGGCCTAATGTTCACTCTTTTTTCTGACCTACCTGTGATGAAAAGAGTTTTGTGCGATTTGCTGGGTGTTGTGGCAGGTGTCTGAGTGTCTGGACGCAAAGCGGACAATCTAGCATGGCTCTCAGCGTCTGGACGCAAACTCCCTGTATCATTGGCAGGGGCAGTTGTGGGTAGATCTGGAAGTGAGGGAGGAGTACCTACAGTAAAAGGTGCCAACAGAAGATGAACACCTCTTATGCCTTAAGCATCAATAGATTATAGCATACAAAGATATAATTGCATGCCTAAAGCCTTCAAATGAGCATTTCTAAATTGGATCAGGGCTGCAGAGATGACCACTTAAAAACTAAAAAAAAGTGAACTCTGGACATATGCTATACAAACCTTTGGTGCTATTTCCATAAGCTTTGGACAAAATCAGATATAGTCCAAGCAGTAGGATGGCCAGTAAGCACTTTGGCATGGTGATGGCTGTCAGAAAAATGCCAAATGACCTGTAAAGCATAGAAGTGTGTTAGAAGGGTGTATGAAAGAATCTGAAGATACACATAGAAGTTCTGAATTTATTGTAAAATACTGGGCTATAGAGGTATTTGGGGCGGTGTTGTCGGGTGGGTTTGCTAAAGTCGTGTTGGTCTGAGCATAAGTTCTTCATACCAACTCTTTAGCCTTGATTAACTAAAGGTATCTCAGCTAACCAACCCACAGAAGTGTATTTTCACTCATGGTTAATAGTCCTTTCGTCTCTTATAAACTATAACAGCAATTTTTTTAGAGGATCTTGGGAACCTAGCCTTTATGGAGCTGGGTCAATTTGACTTAAAAATTTTGAGAGACTTTGGATGTTCCTCCTGAATCTGTAGACACTCCACTTGAACCTTGTAACGGTTCACTATCTCCATTTGATGTTTTCTTCTTACCCATCTTGATTTGGTAAATAAATTTGATACCAAAAAAAATCAGAATAAAAAGTTTCATAACTTTGTCGAGAATATTTTCTCCAAAAAGTTAAATATCCCTAGGTTATGTAAGATTTTGTACAGAGCCGAGTGCACTTCATATTTCTACTCTGCGCGCATGCTCACTCCTATCAGTTGCCCATCAGGCCGTCTGCAGTGCGTCAAGTTGACAGATTGGCGGATGGAGGTGGATTCATTTGTGATGGCGCATCACTTGGTGTTGAGCAGCTACCTGCCTCACTTGTCAGACCTACTCAGGTTCATGGCTGACATAGAGAACAACTTCAACAACTAGGTGCCACTTTGAGGGGGTTGCTAGGTTATCCAGGCGCATACTTCCTTGTGCGCTTCCCTCAAGTCTTCATGGCGGTCTACGAAATTATTAGAGACAGTGACCTCCGCCACAGACTCTCCCTCACAGACTTCTTTGACAGCCACAACTACATCCAGAATAGTTAGACATAGACAAAGAAATCCTTATGTACTAGCAGTATTGCAGAGATACACTTAGAGCACTTTTTCGCAGGTTAATTTGCAACGTAAAAGCAAGAAGAAAATAAGTAAAAAAGAGACTATTATATGAAGGGTATTATAGCAGGAGAATCCGTCCAAAAGAACAATGGTTTTCTATTTTGTGTGATAATTTATGGTGGATAAGCCACAACAACATGAGCTGATTATAAAATTGAACTGTGATATAAAAAATATAGTACAGCATTTTGCAATGCAAGTAACTCGAAAGGGCACTTAATCTCTACTTTTTGGCCCCTTCTGATACTAACCTCATGTTTTCTTCGAGCATTATCACTGTCAATGGTTAAGCCTATGGAGAATGCATCCATTATTGCTTGTATGTTTCATTGGCAAATAACTCCTCTCCTGGCAAGTCGGAGTTGAGCATTGCACAATACCAGCAGGTCTTGAATAATGATCCATATTAACCATAAAAACGCATGAGACAGTGTAATTCTCCTCCATTTTGTTATAATCCAGCAGTTTACATGGCACCGTGAGTCGATCGTCTCGCTCTCCGCCATTTTGGATTTTGATTTTCTGTGCGCATGCGCAACCCCTCCTTGCTGGAAGTAGCATTTTCGATGGAGAAATGATATATTCTATTGATTTAACTTGAAATTAATGGCTTTTTGAATATAATCCATGCATCTTTGGCAATATCAATCGAATTGAATCGAATATACCCTATCTTTTTACTGTTATAGCCCCACAAGTCGATCGTCTCGCTGTCCGCCATGTTGGATTTAGGTTCTATCTGCACATGCCTGACCCAATTTCCATGGTTATTTGGGTCAATTTACACGACCACGGCTTTGTGATGCGAATTAACGACAGGGCGAACACATAATTTTTTACATTTTAATCAAACATATCGATTCAAATGATATGCTCTTGCCCTTCTTTATCATATTTCTATATTATAACAGTGAATAATTGAAAAAAAACATAATAACGACAATAGAGACGCGCGGACGGATTGTATGATAGCAAATTCATCAACATTCATCAATTATTTGCACCACTCCGGACCAAAAACGCGGGAACTTTGAATCTATTCGCACCTCTTATGGGATTTAACATAGACCGGGAAAGTGTCTTACTTTTTCTCTCTGTTAAGGGGCACTGAATGGATCAATTTTTTACCCGACGATTATAACTCTTTCGAGTTGATAATAAACTCCAACTGTGTGAATGTATTTATCAGTATGAGTGTGGTACTTGTGACACAACTTATATTCAATAAGTTGTGTCAGGCCAACTTTTTGGATGCATATGACTTGATTTCACCCAATTTACTTGTCTTTAAACTAGGCCAATCTTGGTCAAGGTGGGTCGCAGGGATCAAATCAAATTTCCTAGATTTTCATAATCTTTCTCTCACAAGTACCTTAAATCATTTAGAGTAATATAACATTATGGAAAGAAAGGTAGGGGGTCCTATGCTACTTTTTTAATATAGATTTTTCTTATACTTTTCAGCAATATTCTTCAGATAATTTCCCTTTAAATAGGAGTAATCTAAATAACTATATCTTTGCAGCAAATGTAATATTAAGATATGGTCCCAGGCAAATTTCTAATGTGTTGGGGCATTCACAAACTGGGAAATCAGCCATTGGCACACAGTGAAGGGGGCAGGTATTACAGGCCAAACAAAAAAATTGTTGTGGTTAGGTAACAGTGTAGAAAACAAGATGCCTTGCATTATCTTTAACAGAGAAATGAATAGAAGGGTGTCTGGAATCCATTAAAAAAACTTGTCAAGTAAATGAGCATATTGTAGCGGCGGGGCGGGAAGCGCTAGGCTTTCCGCGGGACTCTGCGGGTTGGGCTGGTTCGGTCCCGCACCAAGAGGGGGCGCGGTGCCCGCGGTTGCTATATAAGGCCCGCGGGACCGCTGCCTCTCAAGTCTATGACTCACAGCTGTCTGGTGCGGACGTGACCCAGCCTCCCCAGCAGAGTCCTATGTAGACTTCAGGAACGACGTTGGCTATGTAACTGATGAGATCTGATTAATAGAAGAGACACGCCTTGATATTTGTACACCTTTATTCACACAATATACGGGTTGAGTTTTCCCCAAGCTTAATTGAACGACTTACTCCTGTGTTCGTCTAATTCGCTACATTGGTGACAGCGGTGGTTCTTAAGCGGAACCCACGATTACGGCTTATTTAGGCGGCGCAGGTGGTGAAATATGTCCAGTGACGGCTTAACTAGGGAGGAGAGAGAAGAAATGATGGCAGGGGTGAGGGGGACCCTCGTGCAGATAGATGAAGATGTGATGATTCGTCTGGGTCCCGAAAACCGACTCTCGTCCCGCAGTCACGCAAGGTCCCGCAGTCCCGCACGGTCCTGCAGTCCCGCAAGGTCCCGCCGAAGCGTTGGGCGCCCTGTTTCGTCGCCGAGCACTGGACCACTCACGGCTGCCGCGGGCCCAGTTTTCGGGAGGAGAATCGATTATTCAAATCTCTGGGGAGCCAGGAGGGGCTTGGGGGGGACTGCCCTCCGGGCCACCGAGTCCTGGCCCCCAGCCGGGTAGCGCCGAATCAGGATCCTTGGGCGTGCCACCCGATCGGCCGCGCCCATCCGTTACGACTTTGGCCGATCGCCTGGGCCGAATTAACGTTGACCCATCTCCAGTGATCACCGGGGAGGGTGCTCTTACCTACCGTCCTATTGGCGGCCGGGGGGATGCGTCGGCGTCGTTGGATTGGCGGGACGACCGGCCCTGCCGGGAGTCGGTTCGCCCCTCCCTTCCCGATTCATCCCCGTGGTCCCCCACGTCATTGCCGGAGGCCAGAGTACCGTCAGGAGACAGCGTAGTCTCCTCCGGAGGCGACTTAGCACTGGACGCCTCGTATCCCCTCCCCATCCGCAGTTCGGAGGAGAGACCCTCGGAAAGCATGCGGGCCATGCGGGAGGAAGAGCAGAGACAGGCCGAGTGGGTACGAGAATGGCAGGGAAGGGAGGAGGCTCGGAGACAGGAAGCTCGAGCTCCTCCGAGGTCCGAGAGTATGACGGCCTCACCACACCATGCCCGGGATACGGTTACTTCGGTTCCACAACCGTTATCTAGCCACCCGCAAAGCAGCCCTGCCCCACCACCGACTTTACTACCACGGGCAGAGGGGATAACGCACCCAGGGCAGCTGAGGCCAGAATATGGGGAGGTTAGGCCCCGAGTCGACTTGATGATCACTAGACCGCCCGCGCCTGCAGGGGAGGGGATGACCACCCACCATCCCGGGGGAGAACTGGTCCCGGAAGGAGGACCCGCCTTGGCGGACTGGAAAAGATCCATCTCAGCGCACAGCTCACTTCCCACCCCGCGAGCGTGGGGTTCCATCGGGGACAGGGGGGCGACCACCACACCCGCCCCGAGTGACTGACTGCGTCAGGCAGTGGGGGGAATGATCGGAGATCCCCGGGCAGGGGTTTCTGCAAGGGATCGGCTCTCAGGCAGCTCCTTGGAATGGGGTCCCGGTGACCGGCTGACGAAACCCATTTTTATGCCGGGCAAGTTCGATGGCTCCGGCCATCTTCTTGAATATCTGTCTCACTTCGACCTTTGTCGACGGGCCAACGGATGGGGAAACGCGGACGCTGGCGTCTTTCTAGGGTTGTCCCTCACCGGCATCGCACGTCGCCTCTTGGCTGGTATCGACCCCGGCACAGAAACCGGCTACCTGCGCCTGCGGGATGCCCTCGTAGCCCGGTTCCAGCCACCCAACCAGAGCGCAGTCTATAAATCCAAACTAAAGGCCTTGGAACGGGCGAAGGGCGCTTGCCTTCAAGCCCATGCCGAAGAGATACAGCGGTACATGCATCTAGCCTACCCGGGCGCCGACGAAGCTACAATTGATGTCATGTCCAGAGACCGCTTCGTCGAGAGCCTACCTGATGAGCGACTCCGTCAGTGGATTCATCAGACGATGCCCGACGACCTGGCGGGGGCCGTTCAGGTAGGCCTCCACGCAGAAGCGTGCCTGCGCTCCGGCGAAGGTGATCGGGGGGCGGCGGCAGCCAGGGTCTCCTCAACTACAATGGCGGAGGAATTGGCAGCCCTGCGCAAGAAGGTAGAAGAGGGACAGGTACAGTCCGAAGCCGTGATGGCGCGAACAGACGCAGCTTTCAAGAAGCTGGATAGGCCATCCGAAGGCAGGAGGAGAGAGCGGCCGAGGGGCGATCGGCCTGGGGGCCGTCCCCCCCTCCGATGTTTCCATTGCGCTAAGGAGGGCCACATGCGCATCGACTGCCCGGAGTGGCAATCCAAGGTCCGGGAAGCGGAATTAGCAGAATCCCGCACAAAGAAGGAACCGTCGGAAGCATGCCGGGGCCTTCCAATTGGAACCAGGGGACATCGGCAGGGCGACTATGGTGGAGCACCGCATCCGGACGGGTGGCCATGCCCCATTGAAACAGCCGCCGAGACGTCTGGCACCCCACCGCAGATCGCTCGTAGACAAGGAGGTGGATAAAATGTTGAAGGCAGGGATGATTGAGCCGGCAGAGGGACCCTGGGCCTCCCTGGTCGTGTTGGTCAAGAAGAAGGACGGATCCATGCGGTTCTGCGTGGATTATCGTCGGCTGAACAAAATCACCGTGAAGGACGCGTACCCCCTTCCGCGCATTGATGATAGCCTCGATACCCTGTCCGGGTCCGAGTGGTTCTCCACGATGGATCTGGTCAGTGGCTATTGGCAGGTCGCCATGGCGCCGGAGGATAGAGAGAAGACAGCTTTCACCATGCACCGCGGCCTCTACCAGTTCACTGTCATGCCGTTCGGGCTCTGCAACGACCCGGGCACCTTCGAACGTCTTATGGAGGTGGCCATGCGTGGCTTGCAGTGGAGCTCGTGCTTGGTGTACTTAGACGATATCGTAGTTTTCTCTCGTACGTTCGAGGAACACGTTGCGCGTCTGGGGGAGGTCTTGGCTCGTCTGGAGGCCGCCGGCTTAAAGGTCAAGCCAGGCAAGTGCCAATTGGCCAAGCAGGAGGTGGCATTCCTGGGCCACGTGGTCAATCGCAATGGGGTAGCCACCGATCCTGGAAAGGTTTCTATGGTGCGAGACTGGCCTACGCCGGAAACCTTGACAGAAGTGAGGAGCTTCCTAGGCTTAGCCGGCTATTATCGCGCCTTTATTCCCCAGTTCGCCACACGGGCCAAGCCGCTGACTACACTCGCTGACAAGGGGAGGGCCTTTACCTGGACAGATGCCTGTGACGCCGCCTTCCGCGAGATCAAGCAATGTCTGGTGGAGTCACCCATATTAGGTTATCCCCAAGAGGAGGGCCAGATTGTCCTGGACACAGACGCCTCGGACACCGGCTTAGGAGCAGTCTTGTCGCAAATGCAGGATGACCGCGAGATCGTCTTGTCATACGGCAGCCGGACCCTAACAAAAGCGGAGAGAAATTATTGCGTCACGCGTCGCGAGCTCTTGGCAGTCATTTTTGGGTTGAAGAAATTTCGGCACTACCTCCTGGGTCGGCATGTGCTCATCCGCACGGATCATGCAGCGCTAAAGTGGGTTATGTCATTTAAGGAGCTGGAAGGGCAGATAGCTAGGTGGCTGCAAGTGATGGACATGTTCGACTTTACGGTCGACTTTACGGTCGAACATAGACCCGGTAGTCGCCATGGTAACGCCGACGGTCTCTCCCGTATCCCCTGTCGTCAATGCGGAATCGCCGGGGAAGGGGATGGGTCCACCTCCCCCGTGGCTGGACATGTCTGCGCCCTCACCCGCTTGGGCTCCTCCGACCCAGATCGGGCTTCCGAAGTGAGAGAGGAATGGCGGCGCGACCAAGAGGAGGATCCGCTGCTTTCGCCAGTTCTTGCTTGGATTCGGGAGGGCATCACACCCACGTGCGACGAACTCCGGGAGAAGCCGTACGCCCTGCGGTCGCTCGCGGCCCAGCTCCAGCGTCTAGAAATAAAAGAGGGCCTCCTGGGTCGTTGGTGGTTCGTTCCGGGCAGCGCCCGCCACTTCCAATTGCTAGTGCCGCAAAAGAGGAAGCCAGAGGTGTGGGAGTCTTGCCATGGGCAAGGCATAGTGGGCCACTTTGGCAGAACCCGAACACTCCGGAAGTGCTCAGAGAGATGGTACTGGCCCCACTATAGGAAAGAGATCACCTACTGGGTGGCCTCGTGCCCGGTTTGCCTGGAGAAGAAGCCCCCACCCGGTCCTCACCGTGCCCGCATGGGCCACGTCCCGGTGGGGCTACCCATGGAAAGGATGGCCGTGGACCTAATGGGGCCCTTCCCTATCACACCGGAGCCCCGAGAGAACCGGTACATCTTAGTTATTGTGGACTACCTCACCAAGTGGGCAGAGGCGGTGGCCCTGCCCGACCAGGAGGCGGCCACAGTCGGGAGGGCATTTGTGGAAACGGTGGTCTGCCGCCTTGGGCCATCCGCCACCCTACACTCGGATCAAGGTCGGAATTTCCAGAGTCGCCTTTTTCGGGAAGTGGTAAGCCTGTTGGGCATTCAGCAGATGCGGACTTGTGCGTTCAATCCGAAATCGGATGGATTGGTGGAACGCTGCAACCGCACCATTGAGGCCCTCCTGTCCGCTGTGGTCGCCAAGGACCAGTCCGACTGGGACCTACAACTGCCGTTTGTTATGGCCGCCTATCGAGCGTCGGCCCACTCGTCCACCGGCGTCTCCCCGAATATGATGATGCTGGGGCGAGAGACCATGGTACCGCTGACCGTCCTCTATCCCATAGAGGAGGAGAGGGTGGGAGAGGGCGCCGTCGGCTACGTAGCTAAACTCCAGACCTCATTGGCACGAGCTCACGAGACTGCACGTGACCATCTGGGCACCTCGGTTGCTCGTCAGGAGCGCAACTACAACCTCCATGCGCGGGATAGGACCATCGAGGTGGGGGCCCTGGTGTACTATTTACACCCCATCCATAAGAAAGGGGTCTGCCCTAAGATGCAACGTTTCTGGACGGGACCGTGGGTGGTGACCAGGTTCCTATCGGGGCACGTCTATGAAATAAAGATGGATCGTAAAGTCAAAGTAGTAAACTGTGACTCAATCAAGGTTGTCCCCACCCCCCCAGCCGGAGTGGGGGCCCTACCCCCCCGGCCACCGCCCCCGCCAGAGGTGGAGGCCGAGAGGGAGGACGCCCACGGCGCAGTCAGAATGGTGGCAACGACTAGCTGGGTAGAGCTGCACACCCAGGGCGACTGGTCAGGGACGGCCAGGCGGGAAGCCATGGACGGCGTCGGGTCCCGCGGATTACGTAGCGTTCCGCGGCGGGACGCCGGGTGTGACGTCGGTTCCCAACAGCAGACTTTCCTTCAAGTTATGTCCGTTTGGAACAGGCTAGGATTAACGCCCGAAATGCCACAAAGGAGCCGGAAATTGGCGTCTTACGTTATCCCCAAGGTGAGAGGGGAAGCCAGAGAAGCTATAGAGAAGGGGGATACCACCCCAATCAGGTCCCGCGGCCGTAGGAGAGGCAGAACCGCGGGTACTGCGTCCTGCGGCGGATCGGAGGGGAGGAAACTGGAAGAGCCAACCCGCAACAGTCCCAGGTTAGCCACCCAGAGGGCTTCCCCCAGAAAAGCTTCGCCCAGGAGGTCTAGGGGCAAGTCCAGCGAGAGAAACGACCGCTTCTCACCCAGGAGAGGCCGTAGGAGGCCCTCAGCGAGCCCCAGGCGGAGCCGCACCCCGCCGCGGGACAGCCGGAGGGGGGTCCCTGGAAGAGCCAGGTCCCGCAGCCCCCGCGGAAGGTCCCGCGGTCCCGCAGAAACGTGTTCACATGGTGTGATGGCGTCGTCGCGGATCCCCTGTGACATTTGCGGAGTGGATTTCTCCCGCCGGCAAGCCCTGAAACGCCACCAGAGCCGGCAGCATCCAACGGGTGAGTTAAAGGGGTGGTTCTGCCCCTTTCGAGCTAAGGGGTGCCTGTATGCCTCGGACAGGGCGGAGGACGTGCTGCGGCACATCAGGACCCGCCACAAGTCGGAGGGGGGAGGAGACCACCCGTGGGTGCGGGACCATAAAAGGATGCCTGCTGCTCGTCCGCTCCCAGGGCTGTCTGCCCAATCCCCGTCCCCTAGGAAGCGTGTGGCCATCCCGGTGGAGGCCGAGTCCTCGGAAGGGTCCAGGGAGAGTTCCGGAGAGGAGTCGGACGGCTCAGCCCCCTCCTCCCCCGAGGAGAGCCCGAGTCCCGCGGCGCGGGTGACCGCCCCGGCGGGCCGTACCGCCAAGGAGGGCCGACAACAACGGCAGTCTAAGGCCTCGTCCCCCTCCCGGTCCCGCGGCGGGACCTCGACCAAGCGGACACCATCCAAGTCGCCTAGGGGGAAGGGGAAGGCCCCCGCCGCCACTGTTACCTCCAGTGGCCGTCCACGTCAGGACCAGCAGGCCTCGCCCTCCCGCTCGCGGCCCCGGAGCCGTACAGACACCAGAGCCACCGACTTGGGAAGCAGCCCCACCTTCAGTCTAGGCGCCATCTCGCCTCTCCAGCCTGCCGCTGAGGGGAGCGGGTCCCCACCCCCCACCCCCAGCCCGGAGGTAAGAGGAGGAGGGCCTCCGCGAGGAGCGCTTCCGCCTCCCCCAAGTCGCCCCCCCTCACCAAGTGAGTGAGTGAGTAATAGATGTTTAACGCCATTTCGACAGCTAAGGTCATATTCATGGCGAGAACGACATTACACAATTCCACAGAGGAATGTGTCAGTGCCCGCGCATATGTGCACCACACACATCCTGAGGAGATAGGAAAGAGGAGAAATAGACCCTTTTAAGTGGGCTAGGGAGGCCCGCCCCTCACCAAGACTCAGAGGCGGTCGGCTACCCCCGCCTCCCCCAAGCCGTCTGCCACGGTCACCTCGGTGACCCCCGCCGTACCCCCTCTGGAGGACTGGGAGTCACCTCCCCGGCTGCGACACCGGCGGTAACTACGACCGTGGCGTGGGGGACACCGGGAGCCTTTACCGGAGCCTCGGCAGGCGTTCCCCTGGACCGCGAAGCCTTGATGGCTATGGGATCGGCCTACGTGGCGGGAGGCGCCAACCAGGAGGAGATGGCACGCCGGATGACGGACCTCCTCACCATGTGGGGCCTACCTCCCCCGGGAGCACCGGCGGTGACCCCCCTGGCGGCCTCGACTCGGGCGACGGAGAGTGCCCCAGTAAAAGCGGCTGTGGCCTCGGATGGCTTTTCTCCCCCGACCACAACAGGCGCGGTAACTACCGGGAGTACCCCCACCCCGGAGTCGGTCGTGATGTACCAGTCGGTACCACTCTCCTCTGAGGAAGAGGAGGTGGTGGACCTGAGGGAGGAAGAGACCGTTGCGAGGTCAGTGCCCCCCACCTCTTACACCACTGGAGGAGCGACGGCGGACCAGGGTAAGGGAGAGGCTAGTACCACGCCAGTGCTCCCCACCGCGTCCACCGCTCCCCCCACGGGAACCGACTCACCGCCGTGCGTAACCTGCTCGCCAGTAGCACCCCAGTCGGCACGGCGGAAACCCTCCCCGTAACCATCACTCTCACGGCGGAGGATATGGTGGCCTTAAACCGGGAGTGGGACGGAGCGAGCCCCATCAAGCTGATCCGCATGACTCCGGTAGCCAGCACCCCAACGCAGACCGATCGGTCGGAGCCGGTACGGGCTTGGCCCAGAGGGGCCGTCACCCCGGAGGAAAGGGCCGCCTTGGATGCTGTGGCCACGGCCACACCCAGTACCAGGCTATGTCCCTCGGATGACGAGACGGGGCGTCCTCTTCCCATGGAGTGGCAGTCGCCACCGCCTTCCCCCCCTCATCGCCCGAAGGTACCCTCCAGGGACCCGGCAAAGGATAGAGACACCACCGCCGACCTGCCGCCCGCGCCGGAGTTACCGGCGTGGACCTCCTATCGGCATACACCGCCGAGTGCCCGTCGTCGGCGCCGAGCCCCGGCCCCCTCGGCCCGACCCACAGAGGCGGCGTCCTTTGTGCCTCCTTGGTGGCACGTGCGTGGGAGGGATCCAGACCTGCTGGAGCGGTATGGGGCTTACTTGGTTCCCCCCCGCGACTTTGGACCTGGGTACGGGGCACTCACCGGGGATATCAGTAGCCACGTCCGCTTCCACGACAGGGACACTTTCACGGTGTCCAACACCACGGCCACCACGTACCGGCGGGTGGTCCCAGGTCGCCGGGCACCAGCGGCCGCCCAGGGAGCGGCCCCTGCCGCCGCAGCCGCTCAAGGAGCACCCCCAGCAGGACCCGAGCGGGTGCCGCCACCGCAGGAGGACTCCCCGGCTCCGGTAAGTCCGCCTGACACTACTCCACGTCTAGACCGAGTGCCCCCTTTCGGGCAGAGCCCCCTCCCCCGCCAGTAATTGAGGCGGGGAAGGGGATAAGTGGTAATCATCATGAATGTAATAACCGTCTTGTTCGTACCCGTCTCAGTTCGTCTATAGCTGTAAGCAAACTTCATCCTTTGACTGTAATTCGGGCCCCCAGTACTGAGAAGGTTCAGGAAAAGCCCACTCCAAGCCTCCCCCAGATGCGAGAGGGGAGCACACTGGACACCCGCATAGCTGTTGCAGACCACCTAATCACCTATTGTTTCTCGTCTGTTGCAGCACATGCCTACTACTGGTGAGTAGTTGGGCCGGTGCGGGGTCCTCCGAGCCGCGGCGGTCGGCTCCTCCGGAGGGAGGCTGGGTTTGTTGGCCCCAGCTCCCACCGGGACTTGTTGCGGTTGGGACCCAGCAAGGTAGGCCCGAGGGCGGGCCCGAGCTCCCAGGGCGAGGTTGAGCTCAGGAGTACGGAGGTGTTGGGGCCGTTGCCCCCTACGAGTTGTTGGGATTGCTGTTCCCCCCGGGTCGGGACCGTTGTCCCCCCCCCCATGTGTCAGGACTGTGTAACCACCCTACGGATGGGACCGTGGTTCCGGGTTCCGGTTTCGTTTATGTGTTGCGGTTGCTAGGTCACCGAGTTGTTACCGTCCAAGCTGTTGACGAGATTCGTGTGGAAGCTATTACGACTGTTGATTTATATTTGAGCCTGAGTGCGCTTGATGTCGCAGGGCCAGTAATAGTAGTACTTATTATTCTATATCACCTTAGTAACTGGTTGTCTATAATTCTAGTAACCCTACCTGGTAGAGGGCGTATGGGGGCGCCATTTTGCGATGTCATAGCCGCTTTACTTTGTACACCTTCCCATAGTTCTCCTTCATGTATAGTGTTTAAAGTAAGGAGGGAAGAGTGTAGCGGCGGGGCGGGAAGCGCTAGGCTTTCCGCGGGACTCTGCGGGTTGGGCTGGTTCGGTCCCGCACCACGAGGGGGCGCGGTGCCCGCGGTTGCTATATAAGGCCCGCGGGACCGCTGCCTCTCCAGTCTATGACTCACAGCTGTCTGGTGCGGACGTGACCCAGCCTCCCCAGCAGAGTCCTATGTAGACTTTAGGAACGACGTTGGCTATGTAACTGATGAGATCTGATTAATAGAAGAGACACGCCTTGATATTTGTACACCTTTATTCACACAATATACGGGTTGAGTTTTCCCCAAGCTTAATTGAACGACTTACTCCTGTGTTCGTCTAATTCGCTACAATATATAGATTGTATAGTGGAGGTCATATAGGCACAGGTCATTGGCCTTCAGTGTATGATGAGACAGGCTTGAGTCAGTCTATGAGGCTATCGACAGAGGTAGGTGACTTGTGCTGCGATGTCTATAGTGAACTTAGAAAACTCCTTGGTGGCACCATCTTGTGGGGAGAAGAGGAACTTGAACCCAAAGCTAGTACAATTTGCATTAAAGTGACATTTCTTTTAGACCTTCAGGAAAATATGGAATCTTTAAATGAAAAAGAAATGACTGCACCATTCTGTTGTCATTTTCATAGATAACTTTAGAATAACATTTGGCTGTATCCCTGTCTCTGTAAGGGTGTTATTTCACATTAAGTAGCATTGCTTTGTGATGTTTTTTCGTAACTACTGGGAAAATAACTATTTCCCAAAAAAAATGGGTAAAAAAAATAAAAAATAAATGAAAGATAAAACAAATATCCTATGACCTATATATCATTTTCAACTTGTTTCATGCATATTTTCTAGGACATAGATCCATAAATGTAGAAATGGGACAGAAAACATTGATATTGAAAAGGCCCTTCAGAAAACGAGTTCAAGTAACCAATAGAGCTGTTAGACGTAGATCAAGTAGATCTATGGTATTACTTGACTCGTTACCAATTAAGACATTAGGGGTCTGTCCAATTGTAAACAATTGGGGGAGACAATAGAAACTACAAACATTCCCCCACCTGTTACTTATATAATATATGTAGCCTCATGAAACAAGGGTGTGTGGATGGGGGTCCCCCATGTCACATGTCGATTTTAAAAATGGTCATGGCACTTTGTCACTTAAATCCCCATGTCCCATGTCACCTCTAAGAGCCTATCATGTCCCATGTCAAATTTAAGAAACACCTATGTCATGTCACTAATTGTTTTGCCTCATGTCACTAAGGCCCATGTCACATGTCAATTTTAAGAAATGGCCATGTCACCATGTCGAATTTATTGGTCCATACCCATAATCAAAGCCACAGTTTCCCATCAGAATAGGACCCAGTTTGCCATGAGAATAGGCACATGCAGTGAACCTGCAGTGAGGACAGTGAGGTGGCACCATCTAGTGAGTATTGAAAGAACTAAGTCCAACCCAGGCACTATCTGCATGCTACACATTGGATCAGAGCGAGAAAAATCTTTTCAACCAATCACAGCACAGCAATAATTCCGCTGAGGCGTTCGGGCAGCGGTTTTCTAATGATATCTATTGCATTATGGGTAGGGGTGACCTCGAACACTAACTACACCACCTCAGCTGGTTCCCTCCACCCCCTTCCGTCCCAGCCAGGTCTAGCTAGGTATCAATCCTTAACTATGCTTGGGAGTGTAGTCAGTTTACTTGGGGATCAACATTGACCCTCATGGGAGGACCAATGGGGATGGCCTTACAAACCAGCATTGATCCCTCGGCCATTCCCCGAACGCCTGGAGTGCGGAACATCCCAATATTATGCAAATGAGCTGTATTTGAGTGTAAACCTTAATAGGAGCCGGCCTATGTTATGACTACTAAAGACCTGATTAGGTAATTAAGAAAGGTTATTCATAACAAACCGTCTCCCATAAAAATTAGGGTAGGTAGGTAAAATTTTTTTTCAAGATTTTTTTTAGGCCAGCTGTAAATTTTCACGTCCATGCAACATGAATTTGATCATGGAAAAAAACTTTCATGTCTCGTTAAGTGCCAAAATGTCAGATTTTCCCCCGAAATGCCCATAAAAAAGTTAGGGTAGGGCCAGAAATTAGGGTAGGTAGGGTTAACCTGAACACATATTTTTAGGCCCAATGGGAGACCTCAAGTTGGCTTCATTACCACAGTCTGCATCATAAGATGCTGGGTTCCATTCCTGCCTTGTGAAACTTTGGAAAACTCTTTTCAAACATACATATTAAAGTTTATGTTTTCAATGTTTTCTTCAACATCATTCAGATAGAAAATGTGTCAGAAACGTTTTAGTCACTGGAGGATCGATCCCCCAACCTTTTCATAAGGAGTCAAACGACTTGCACACTAGCCATGGAATCTGCTTGTCCTGGAGGGACCAGTGGGCCCTTAGCCCCGCCTTAGCCCTCCTTTAAAATTTTCAGGGGCGGACTCAAGGGGGGCGGATGCGGCGTACGCCACACCTTTTTGGGGTGCCAAGGGAAGTTTTGAATCCAGTGAATTCTCAGCTACATGCCAGTTTTTATGGTTTTTAAATCGGACTATTATTAAGGATTCTACAGCTTAAAACATAAAAGATTGTGAGATTGCATTGGCTAGGTACATAATACAGGAGACATGTACAGGCTATGTAATCATGGGGGCTGAGAGAGGGTATGATATATGATACTGGGGCATGGCCAGGGTATGGGGGCCATCCATAAATGACGTCATGCAAATTTTTTTTGTTGCCAATTTTGCAATGCTGAAGGTATATGGAAAATTTATTTTGTCATGCCGGGCCTGACCCCCCTCCCCCCTGTCAGCATTACGTCATTTGTGGATGGCCCCATGAGAGCTTGGAGGCTGAGGCAGGGTATGTACATGATACTGAAGGCATGGACAGGATATGGTACATGATACTGGGGGTGTGGACAGGGAATGTGAGCTTGGAGGCTGAGGCATGATACAGGGGGTGTGAATATATGAGCTTTTGGGCTGAGACAGTATGGCACATGATATACAGGGTGCTGAGAAAGGGTATGCATCAAGTTTCAAACATTTTTATTTCATTTTAACACTAATATAGGGGAAGGAGTGTTGGCAAAATCAAACAGAGTGGACCACACAGAATCCACTAGAATGCATTATTTCTCCTCGAGATTTCAAATCTTTCTGAGGACCTCCAACAGGACATTTTTTTAATTCTAGAGAGGAAAGGCCTTATTATAGCTGTATAGAACTTAGTCAGGAGAGCCCTCAGAATCCAGCAGACTGCACCATTTCCCCTCAATATTTCAAAATTGTCCTCGGGGATATGCTCCTGAACCCCCCCCCCCAATACAGCCGATACATGTACGCTGTGCTTGCAACATCATGGTGGCCGGTGCTGCTCTTTAGGCCCCCCCCAAGTCAAAATCATGCCCCCCCCCCACTTTCTGAAAATCCTGGATCCGCCCCTGTTTTTTTAGATAAGATTACTTTGGCTGAATAAAACTGCAGTAATCTGTGCAATCCACCTTCACCAATTGCGGGTATGTGGTAGCGTATGTCCTAAAAAAAAAGGGGAGGGGAGCAGTGGTGAATACAGGGGGGCCGAACGGGCCTTGCCCCCCCCCCCCCAAAAAAAAAAAAAACAGAAAAAAAGGAGGAAGGGGGGGGGGGGGGGGGGAAGAGGAGAGGAGAGGGAAAGGGGGAGGGAAGCAATTCTTTGAATATGATGTTCCATATATCGATGAGGAAAAGCACTGTTGGCCTCACATAGATGTAGGATAACAAATTGAAATTTTCACAATTAAAAGAAAAATATTTCTCGTTACTAAGGTTAAAAGTCACAAGGTCCAGTCTACTTCACCGACTTCCCCCCCCTCACCCTTGCCATGTCTGGCCCTGCAGGTCTAACTTGCATGTTGCAGGACACCAATTGATGGGAGGTGGCAGCAGGAGTCACTTTTTGCATGGCTCCACTGAAAGTTTTTGTTGACCACTTTCCGCTGCTTTAGCGGAAGTGGTCACATAACAACTGCATCGGCCCATAGACTTTGCCTAGAGCTCTACCTCCCACTGTAAATCAATGTACCAATCGCACCCCGGTTCCATACCTCAACTGGTCTATAGCCCCCTCCCCTCACCCCCTCCCCCCGGTGGGGCTGCTACGCCGCTGAGGCAGTTCCCCCCATCCCCCCCCACACTGTGGTCGGTGTTTTGCCCCCCAAGCAAATCTACAGCGACCGGGCTGCCGCGCTGCTGGCTCTATGAGTTCAAGCTGTCATCGGCACACGGTCGGTGTTATGCCCGCTGAGCAAATCTACAGCGACTGGGCTGCCGCGGTGCTGGCTCTATGAGTTCAAGCTGTCATCGGCACACGGTCGGCGTTATGCCCGCCGAGCAAATCTACAGCCACCGGGCTCCCGCGCTGCTGGCTCTATGAGTTCAAGCTGTCATCGGCACACGGTCGTTGTTTTGCCCGCCGAGCAAATATACAGCGACCGGGCTGCCGCCCTGCTTGCTCTATGAGTTCAAGCTGTCATTGGCACATGGTCGGCTTGAACCCGCCGAGCGCCTATAGCCCCCTCCCACCCCCTGATGGGTCGGCGGCAGTTTCCCCCCCCACACCCACCTCTATGAGTTCAAGCTGTCATCGGCACACGCCGGGGCCGCGCAGCACGCGGTGTCAAATCTAACAATTTCCTGCAATTTCTCGGCACCATGCGGCAAACAAGGACAAGTTGTGACAATAATCTGTATGTACTGCGACAATAAAGCAAGATTTCTTTCAAATAACAACACATTTGGGCTAAAAACACCAAGACATCGTCACATTGTAAACAAACAACACTTTCGCTGGTGCTGCAGCAGTACCAGCGAACACATTTTGGCTTCTGGCACGAAGAAACTAGGTCAGGCTGGGTGAGGGGGGGTGGTGGGGGGAAGGGGGGGTGAGGGGGGCTATATGGGTCAGGTTGTCAAAAAGTGTAAGATTTTGCCCTTGAAGGCCCTGAAAAACTAATTTTCTTATTACTTTATATAACCTTAACAAAATTGTCAAGGTACATCTCCCCAGCTCAGAACACCAAAAAATACCGATCTAGGCCATCCGGTTCCATTTTTATTGCTTGTTTTGTGTCATGTAACTTCCGGTACCAAAATAGTGAAATATGGAGGTAATTGAAGTTGCTCTCAGTAATATAAAAATGTCCCATTATGCATAACAAACACATGAAATAACAAGGCCAATATGTCTATTATTGACTTCAATTACAGAATGGAACAAAAGTTGAGTTATGCATGCACAGTAGACTGCCTCCTACATGATGATAAAAGTACCGGACGTTACGTTCACATAAGCTGCTCTCATATGAAGACAAATGCTGGTAGACACACAATTTCTTCACCAAAGTAGGGGATGATAGGGCCCTTCATATGGGTAATAACAAAGATTTTGAAGCTTCATTTTTTCCATGTTTTATAACCGATTTAGATTTAGGTACCGGACGTTACAAATTACAGATTTCCATTTTGAAAGACACATCATGAAAAATTCTCACTTAGTTACATGTCCAAACCTCATTGAAATGATACCTATGATCATATACAATACAAAAAATAACTTTGGCATACTCTATAGTGTTCTTTATTCAATACAGGACACTTGTAAAAAATACAAAAAGTATAAAAAAGAACAAATTTGGCCGTTTTTTCACTTCAGCAGGCTATAAGTCCTAAAGTTTTTAATGGATGACCACAAATTTACATTTTTCTGATAGCCCTAGGTGTTCTCTATCAAATGAGCCTATGTAGAACAAGATTGGTTCACAACTTCTTTCTCCAGAGCCATAAAAGTCCAAAATGACCCAAAAACACAAAATCTACTGCTTTCTGGTGACCTGACCCATATGCGCTCGGCGGTTCAAGCCAACCGTGGCGTTGGTGGTCCGAGAACAGCTCTGTATCATTCTTTCATTTATTATTATTAATTGGTCGACTCGTCCATAGAGGAAGGTTTTCCGTAGCCAGTCACGGTTACAGAGATACCTGGCTAATATTTTTGTCCTTTTGTCTTTGTGTTCATTCAAACAATTTAGTTTCCTATGATACAGTTTGAGAATAGAGTCAGATAATGTATCGGATTGGCTGTATAGTTATCAGGACTTAGAGGTTTAGTTTTAGGATAGCATTTTTAAAACACCGCTTGGTGGGTAATCTTTGTATTTCAGGTGATAATTTATCCCAAAGACTTACCCCTCTATAGTAGGGTGATTTTTGGAAGCAATTAGTTCTAGCTAGCAAATTTCAGTTTACGGTCACCTCTTGTTCTGATATTTTGTAGTTCTACAGCTTCGCCATTTCTGGCTTTCTTCCACATTATCATTAGTAGACTGAGAATTCTACGACGGTCTAGTTTTTCTACATTACTTCTGTTATGTAATTCATCAACACTAATCTGCCTGATTCTCTGTTGTAAACAGATTCGAAGTGCTGCATTTTGCATGTGCTGTAGTTTCTGCAGGTCAGATATTTGACCGCTACCAGTGTAAAAAGAACAGTAATCAATTACAGGGCACATCATGACTTTGTATATCTTAATACTTACATCTAGAGTCATAGACCTTCTGAGTTTGCTCAGTTTATAGATTCTATTACCGAGGGATTTTTTTAATTTTACTCATATGTGGCACTACCGATAGCTTGCTATCAAGTTCGACTCCTAGATAGGTATATGAATCACAGCTCGGTAAAGTGGTGTTGCCAAAATAAATGATTGGTGCTGGCACATTTTTTAGTTTATGCCTTGAACCAAAGTGCATACACATAGATTTTTGGCGGTTTACTGTCATTGAATTGGTATTACACCATACATTAACACGGTCTAAGTCATTTTGTACTAGTTCCATTGTGGCAGGTTGAGTATTTGCTGCAGCATATATTATTACATCATCTGCGTACATGGCATAGTTACAATTCACAATTTCATTTGACAGATCATTAATAAATAAGACGAATAACAGTGGCCCCAAGATCGACCCCTGCGGTACACCAAATTTCACCTCATTTACCTCTGACCTGTCCCCATTTGGGATTGTTTCATGCGAGCGATGCGCCAGGTAGGACATTAGCCATTTTTTAAATTTTCCGTGAATTCTTAGTTTACATATTTTCTCAATTAATTTAATGTGATATACACTATCAAATGCTTTGCAGTAGTCGATAAAACAGGCCACTGTGACCAATCTATCATCTTTATTATCATGTAGATCTTTTACTACATGGAATACAGCATCAGAGATCCCTGAGCCAGGGCGAAAACCAAACTGATATTTACTTAAGATAACATTTTGTTTCAGATGATCTGACAATACTTTATGTATAATTTTTTCTAATAATTTACCAGGTAGTGGTAATAGAGTGATGGGGCGCCAGTTCTTAATACTATTTAGGTTTCCCTTTTAGGGTATTGGCACAAGTATTCTTTTAGACCAGGCTTTAGGAAAGATGCCCTTGTCAACACTGTTTCGATAGATTGTCACCATTTCATCCACTAGATAGATCAGAGCATCTTTCAATACTTTGGAATTGAGTCCCTTCAACCCGAACGATTTGTCTACATTGATTTTTTTAATCATGCGACTTACGTCATTTTTCTTGATTAGTTCAGATAGATCTAAGTCCCCCATATCATCGTTTATTACTGGATCTGGTATATTGATTCCCGTTTGGGGTAATTTAGTAAACAGGTCATGTCCTATGTTTGCAAAATATGAATTAATAAAGTTGGCTGTTTCACTTTTTGGTATAATGGTGCCAGTGATATCATTAGTTAATTGGATGGTTAGATTTTTTGTTACAGGATCAGGGCTTTTGACAGGATTTTTTGCAATGCGCCAATTGCACACTTTTTAGCAAATACAATGCGCCATTCTGTAAATGAATGGCCATTCTAGCCATTTAAATGCGACATTTAAGCATTAAATGCGTGTATTACGCACTGCGCAGCCCTGTCAAAAGCCCTGCAGGATTTACCAATTTGTTTATTTCACGCCAGAATTTAATTGGGTCTCCCGCTGCTTCCTCTAGAAGGTGTAGGGCATAATCATTTTTACTATTGTCTAACTGCCTTTGAATTCAATTACGCATTGTCCTAATATTTTTAAGCAGTAGCCTATTCTTAGTGCGTTGTAGTTCACGTATTAACCACTGGCGGTCATTTATTAGTTCAATTGTTTCATGTGATACCCAGGCCTTAGATTTTTTCGTTATTCTAGTGGTTCTTACTGGGCAGGTGATGTCCAGGTAGGTTATTAGTTCGTTATATATAATGTCCCACTGTATCTCTGGGTCGGTGGTTTTATAAAACGGGGCCCAGTCAATGCCGCCAAGGTATTTATATAAGTCATCCTTATTATAATTTTTATGACTGTGGCCAGTAAATTCTAAATTATCCGATATCTCCCTGTTTTTTTTTCTGCAGGCATATACATTATAATGGTCCGCGATTAAGCATGATAGAACCCCCGAGTGGCTGACTATATCGCAGTTCGTGATTATGTGATCTATGCATGTACCTCCATTATCATTTGTATTTGGTCTGGT
This sequence comes from Acholoe squamosa, assembly GCA_949317995.1. NCBI lineage: Eukaryota > Metazoa > Annelida > Polychaeta > Phyllodocida > Polynoidae > Acholoe > Acholoe squamosa. The sequence continues at coordinate 26,701,353 of OX439038.1, forward strand.
TATGTCTTCATTTAACCTTTTTATACTATATTCCCTACATATATAAAACAGCCCTCGGGCGGCTACATTATTTCTGTCCCTGGTGTTTATGTTTAAGTCTCCCACAAGCCATAACTCGTATTTGTCCCTATCAATTGTCTTTAGCACTGTGTCCAGCTTATCAAGAAAGGTCTGTAAATCCTTATTGGGTGGTCTATAGACGTTTAGGATTGTCATGGATTTATAGTTGGGCTTTTCCACCACCAGTGCTTGCAGTTCAATTCATTCCTCCATTAGACAATTAGTCCAATCAGTTCGACAATAGGGACTAAACAGTTCATCCACATATATTAATAGTCCCCTGCCAGTAGTATCATTTCTGTCTAGTCTGAAGGCCCTTTTCCCTTGCCAATAATTAAGTGTCCCATCACACTGGTTAGTTAACCATGTCTCGCAGATGCATAAAAAGCTACAATCCAAACTCAGTTTAATATCTGATAGCTTTTTCCTGCTTAAACTACGAGTATTACAAGTGACTATGGTAACACCTTTCAGGGCGTCTAGTTGGGCTTGTGTGCTGACCAGACTTCTCTGTCGCATTAGGTGGTCCATAGGCGTATGAATAGTCTGTTAACTCTTTTACTGATGAAGGGAGAGGGGGAAGGGGTAGGAAGGCTTGCCCCGAGTTGTGGTACCAGGGGTTAGCCGAGTAGCAGCCAGGGGAGAACACTCAACCTCGACTGATACAATTAATGAGGGGTGGGGGTGTACTGCTATCAGGTCCATCAGGGCTCCGCAGTCTAATGGAACTGATATGTCTAACATTAACTGTATAGTCGCCTTCTGTAGGTGTTACCCTATCACATTTGTTGATGATAAGTGGTTCAACAGTACTGAGCAATAGCATTTGCAATAATTATCACTGATCCGGACTAAAATGACCACCACCATTGTTTATGCATTTAGGCAGTACGCGACAATAGATACTGACTATCACTTAATACTCATACATTGCCATTCTAGCACATACACAGTCATTCTAGCTACACCTATTTCCAATTATGTATACTTTAGTCTATAGTGAATTTGCTTATAGCTAATTGCAACATAAGTAAAACAGCTTATAACTAATTGTAACACAGTCCCATCATAAACAGTTCACATGATGCCATTTGTGTATTTAACATCTTAGATAGTATTATAAATCAAACAGAATGGGGGAAAGTCCAGATATATCAATAGGCAATGTATATACACATGTACATACACACACACACATTCATATACGTATATATATATGCACACACTCATAGACACCCATATCAACACACACATACATATGCATATACACAAACACATATATCTGTAAGACGGTCGGTCTTCCATGGCGACATTATGATTAGTGCCTCATTGGGTTAAAATTGGCACCCAATCAGAGTCATCCAATAGTAATAGCGACAGGTTGTTAGTGTGAGTTCATTGTTCATTATAGTTCTAGCAGGATCTACGGCATATATAGACAATTTGTAGTGCAACTTTTCCCAGATATTCTGTGTTGTATAGGGTCCAGTTGTTTGCACTATTAATCTGATTAATGTTCATCTGAACTGCAGTATGAAGTAATTAGGTGGATCCTACCTTAATCAAGTGGATTCTTATCAATTCATTTGATGGAGGATTTATACCATCAGCAGTTCAGTGTTCAATGGTAACACCTAAGGAGTTTCGTCTTGGCTGACTTGTCGTCATGAAGTAATGAGCAACGTAGCGCAGTCCCAGCCTCCCGTGGATCATGGGCAATTCAATGTAGTTCAGCATACTTCCAGGGACTGCGACAGGTCATGATGGCGGCTTCATGAGGTGACTCTAAGATAAATTAGTTTGTTAAACATAGATGGCCAAGGTAATATTGTGGTACAGTAGAAGTAGGTCAAGTAGGTAAGTGAGTATATGTTAGCAGGTAAACGATTCAGCACACATCCGGGTTTCATGTGGGTGAACGGAATTACATGCTACGGGCAATTGTATATATAGGTATAGTTCTTATCATAGGCAAGTACATGCCATGATGCAATGGTCAGTTGGTGCTTTTTTTTTTTTTTAGCCGGTGGTGGTTTACACACATGACTTGTCTTATGTCTAGACCAATCACATCCCTCATGTACATGTCAAGGTGTGTGCCTTCGCGCAATGGTGAATAGTCAGCATATCAATCGGTACAGGGACTACATATGTGAGTGTACATGTCGATTCCAGGGGTGACAACATGAGGGCAATTATGATGCAGGTTGTATTGCTTCATAATATTCTCCTCATCTGTTATTTATTGGGTTTATTGGTCAGTGACCCGGTAGTTGCACCAGTGCTGCCTGCGGCCAGGTGTGTTAGCCTTGTCTGTATATCCTCAGCCTGAGATATGTGCACTGTTTGAGTTGTGGTCGGTACCATGTGCTGCATGGCCATGTGCATTGCGGACTGGTGTGTGGGGGTTTGGCGCGGCTTGTCAGTCGGTGACGTCATGTGTTGGGTTGGTTGGGAGGCCTGATCAGCGTAAGGCGGCAAGTCCTTGGCGCCAGAGGCGGTGGGTGTATGATTACTAGTTGGCTTAGTGCCAGAGGCCACTGTCACAGATCGTTGCGCTTTGTCTGATAGCCGCTGGGCACGGCGCTGTGACCGTTCAATGTTGCGCCTTTCCATTAAGAGCTCGCCTATCCTATTCTGTCCTGGGAAGCTACCCAAATCCCATCTCTCGTCATCATAGACATAAGATCCTCCCCAGTACGGATCTAGTGTCTATTCAATCAGAATTTGATCAGTGCTGAGTAGTTTATCACATGCCATCATGCTGTTCAAACTTGCATCTGAGTATCCGGCGCATGATGTCATATCGTTTCTTCCACCAAGAGTGTCCCGTTGGAAAGAAAGCCTTTTTTCCGATTTTTTTAATCTCGAAGGCATTGGTCTCACACATTATCTGATCAGCCAAGTCTTGTCTGGAGGCATATATGGCACGATTGTACATAAATGCTTGTTCCGCAGAGCAGAACTTTTTCTCTTCCTCCTCATATCCATTAAGTTGCAATGCACAATATTTAATACTACATGTGTATAGATTGCTAAAGCTGGCGTAGGGTCCATTGAAGATTAAGCCGCACTTAGTATCACGCATTCTCTCTTTACGTCCCTTAGCTCTTTCAACATCATTTTTTCTTTCAAGTTCCGACACATGCTGCTTCACCTTATCATTCCACACATGGAGAGGTAGTATGGTTAGGTCATTGAATGTGTATTGTCGATCATCTATCATTATTCCCTGATCATTTGCAGTTACATTGTCTCTTCCCGCATTGCGGTGATAACGAGCGATTTCCCGGTACCTCCATTTAGCAATGCGCAATTCTGCCGGGTCATCCCGATTCAAGAAAATACCTCTATCACTGAATTCTGATTGCAGGCCGGGTCTTAGTGCGCCTTTTAGGGACATTGCTCTGTCTAGTGCATTTACATTACTAAAGCAAACTAAAATGCGCGTGTCGGTGCCTTCTTCTTTTGGGGCATCAGTGGTGATTTAAGAAAGTCTGACTCTGTAAAGGAGCCACCTAGTTTATTAAATAGTGTTGACACAGCTAACAATGTTACCTCATTATCTTCCTCATAGAGCCCGCTTATAATGAGATTACGATTTTTGGCAGGGTAGGTGAATACCTCGGCATCATCAGGGATTTTGATAGGATTTTTTCTAATGGGCCAATGGCGCATCCATGGCCAAGATAATGCGCCATTTTGTAATTTTGTAGACCAATGGGCCATCTACTTAATTTCAGAAAATGGTGCAGATTTTATTTCACTTGGTACTTAATTTTAATGTTTAGCTTTACTTTCAAGAAAACAATATACAGCCTTACCCTTTTTGTGCCCAGGATTATTTGGCAATTTCTGTTTATTTCTCATTAGACAGCCCTGATATCGGATACATGCATATTTTCCACCAATGATCATTAGTAATGGTTCAGATTACATTTTATGACCAATCTTTCCTACCTATCACAGCTTGTTCAGCTGGGATAGCTCACAACCAACCTTCATTTTGATCTCTTAGTCAAACTATCCCCTAAGGAACAAATTTAACAGTCTACCTCAAGCATACATCTACCTATCACTCATGCTATATATCCTTGAGTTTACCTATCTTTAGGCTGCCTATCCTTCATGGTATATAGCCCTCAGTCTACCTAACTGCTATCTATGTATCTCTCACCTTGTATTCTATTCTTTCTACCTTTATAGTAGCTCTTATAGTCTATGCCATGTGAAATATACCTATCGCTCATTGGAACATCTTAAGGTGAAAAAATGTATTTTGATTGTCTCTGGGCATCTATCATACCTAAGAATCTACTAGGAATATCTATGAAAGGAACATCTATAAAATCCTAATGTCAGAAATGCACTACCATATACATGTATAAGGAAGGTCAAAATACCAGAGTCACGTCAGTTGCATGGGACTGATATTTTGCATCCCTGATTCGTAAATCCTGTAATTTCTTTTAGTAATATTTTTTAGAAAGAACTCAGAGGCATGTAAATCAAGAGGAGTCCATAACTTTACCCGTCTTCATCTTAGCTTTCCAACGATATATAACACTACCATATGTATTCTACAGCTCTGATCTTAGAAGAAACTTTTGTAAAATATTTTAGGATGTTGTCCATGATGTAAATGCGCCACTGGCGCATTTTATTGACTATTTAATGCGCCATTTAACTGTAAAATGCGCAATATGCGCGATGCGCGGCCCTTTCAAAATCCCTGCATCATTAACTGACTGGTTGTTTTTAACAGCTTCATTTGGCCTAGGCCAGTCCTGATGAGGTAATTGGGTCATACTTGGTCCTTGGGCGATTTTGTCAATCTGGGCCTGTTGGTCGGCAAATCGTGTCTCAGTGTCCTTTCTGAATTCAATCTCCTCCTTGTATCTCCCTTCATCTAGTTTTGATTTAGTGTCTAATTCATTCTGCAATTGCTCAATTTTAGAGATTGCTGACTCATTTTGTTTGCTGAATTTATTGTCTAGATCAGATAGTTGCTGGGCGGTTGCCATACTGTTTTGCATTGAGTGGAGTGTCGTTTGCATCGTTTCTTGCATTTTTTGCATTAAAGCCAGGGTATTCAATAATGTTGTACCCTGGTCAGATTGTTGCGCATTTTGATGTTGAATATTGCTTGGTTGCAGAATAGCGGGCTGTCCATTTGGTTGTGAGGCAATATGTGTCTGTATGTTCTGTTGTTGTGGCATACAAGGCGACTGCATATTTCGTTGTTGTGGAATGTTGTTTTGTTGCAGATTTTGTTGTTGTATATTTGGTTGTTGCCAAGCAAATGAGGCGTGATTTGGTGCATGCATATTTATTTGGTTTAAATTGGGTTGCACTGGGTAGCTACACCCTGGTTGATTCAAGTCGGAGCCATTGTTGACATTTGGCGGGTGCATCATTTGGTAGCCCTGCTGTGTGATAAAGTCATTTACTTGGTTATTGGTGGTCATTTTGGGTTTAGCTGATTTCCTCACCCCGCCCTTAGGTTTTTTGGTCTCTTTTAATTCGGGAGGTGGAGAACTGAGACCGCGCTTCCTAGAGCTACTTCTTGCGCGACTGGTAGCCGTAGTGGTATGTGAGACTCCTTTGTCCGCCGCTGTGCTCACTGACTTGCCTGGCATAACCGTCACTACCCAGTTCAAAACTCAGAGTAATACCGAAATATACCGCAAAGAATACTCACAAACCTCTTTGATGTGACCTCTGGTACAATATTCATCCACTGGTCAGGTTTATATTCCTGCTCCTAGTGGTTATCCTTGTAGATGCTCCAATTTTGTGCGGAGCCCCGGTTGGTACGTGTGCTCTACTCGGCGGCCATAATTCTTACCCTCAAAACATCGCTGTAGAGGCCAAAAATGCTGGGGAAAGGCCAAAATGGCCTGAAGACAGAGAGACATCGTTGGGCGATAATAGGGTTCCGAGAGAAACACGATTTTCCAGAGGAATCCATAGCTGTTTGAATTTTTTTCCTACGATGATTTGGTGGAAAGTTTTGGCCATTTTTGTGATGTCATAGCTTTAAAACATCGATAACTTTGTTCCCATTGTGCAGATTTGAAAATAAAGACCACCATAATATTCGCCAGCGCGAGCTACCCTTTATCTATAGGTCACACTTTGGGAAACTCCTATTAGTAAGGGAGTTATGATTTTATTTGTAAAAGTGCCAGTTCTTGGCCCTCTCTGCCAGTGCAGTGGCGGATACAGGGGGGGGGGGCCGAACGGGCCTTGCCCCCCCCCCCCAAAAAAAAAAAAAAAAAAAAAAAGAAGAAGGAGGAGGAGGAAGAGAAGAGAGAGGGAGAGGGGAAAGGAAAGGAGAGGGAGACAGTTATTTGAATATAGGGTTCCATATACCATTAGAAAGCTTTGATCATTAGGAATTACCCTTTTCCCTCTTCAGGTGACACAATAATATCCTCTCCCCCATTCTCTTTCCCCGAACCTTTTTTTTTAAACTTCAAATGGTTCCAGAGCCCTTGATTTCTTTAGGGGAATAGGGGTGATACCAATCTATATATAGTGCCAAAATGCCTCAGATTGCACCATTTCAACTCTTAGATTTCAACTTTCTCTTGGGGGCTAAGCCCCCAAACCCCCATCCTTTCAATTATAAGAAGCTTAATACAAATGCCCTGTTTCATATGGTGTTCAATGATGTACCAGAATGGAATATTTCTTGTAGAGATCTTCAATGCATTCTGTTTGTGTAGGGAAGGAGATATACAGACCACCTATTCATCAAGAATTGTTAACATAAAAACTGATTTCTCACCTAGACCTGAGACTTAATATGTTCAGTTAGAATGCATAAGAATGCACCATTTCAAGTCTAAACCCTCAAAATTTTCTTGGGGGGGCATGCCCCCAAACCCCCCTAGCTTGACCGCTTCGCTTCGCTTGCGGTGCTCCGAGACATGTAACACCCCTAACACTTTCACCAGGTCTTGGCCCCCCCCTCTAGAGAATCCTGGATCCGCCACTGCAGTGCCTGGACTGGTGTTTGCCCCCGCGTCCCAAAAAGCCCTCTATTTGGATCCATTCCTTCCTCAAACCTGCCCTTTTTCGCCGCTGACACTTAAAACAGATAGGTTTTGGCTGGAGGTAGGGTGCAGGTGGACCGGCTCAGGCCGAAAAGGCTGCTAGTTAAAAAAATTATTTTGCTTATTCTTTTCCGAAACAAATTTTTTAGGGGGGCATGTTCTTTAGGGACGAAACACCCCAGATTGATACCAAACATTCCATATCCGCACATATTATTTGCATAATTAGCATAATTATGCAGTATCTTGGTACTGTTCAATATAATATAGATATGTTCCATTGGTCTCTTATAGAATTCATATGCTTGCAAGTATAAACTACTGACTGCATTTAGTCAATATATGTTAGTAATTTCTCACTTTTTTGTCAGCAATTAGTCAAAAAATGTTAGTTATTACTCAAAATTTGTCAGCAATTAGTCAATATATGTCAGTATTTACTCACAGTTTTTCAGCAATTAGTCAATATATGTCAGTATTTACTCACATTGTCCCTAATAAGTCAATATATGTCAGTGCTTTGTCACTATTTGTCAGCAAATAGTTGATACATATCAGTACTTAGTCACTACATATATATCAGCAATTAGTCAATATATGTCAGTATTTACTCACTATTTGTCAGCAATTGGCCAAATCAGTCAGTACTTGGTCGTTATATAACAGCAATTACCGTAATCTCCCGCGTAGAATACACGTCCTCTACGCCAAACAAATGCCTGGTGCGTCTTATAGGATCTACTGAAGTTGGGGGTGCATCTTATACGAGGGGTAATTTTACTATAGATCAATACTAAATTTACAAAATCGAGCCCTAAGAGGTGCGTCTTATACGCGAAAATGCTTCTGCTGAGTTTGGGGTGCGTCCTATACGTGCAACGCGTCTTCTACGCGGGAGATTACGGTAGTCCATATATGTTAGTACTAAGTCACTAGATATCAGAAATTAGTCAACACATGTCAGTATTTACATACAATTTGTCAGCAATTAGTCAATATATGTCAGTATTATTCACTTTTTGTCAGCAATCAGTCAATATATGCCAGTACTTAGTCATTATATAACAACAATCAGTCCATTTATGTCAGTAATTACTCACAATTTGTCAGATATTAGTCAATATATGTCAGTATTTACTCGCATTTTATCAGCAATAAGTCAATGAATGTCAGTACTTTGTCGCTATTTCTCAGCAATTAGTCAAAATATGTCAGTAGTTAGGCCACATCAAAAAATAAGTTGGTCTACGGATTTTGTTTTGAAAAAATGGTGCGAGCCAGCGATTTTTTTTTTTTTTACAGAATTTGTTGGCGTCCAATGGATTCCTTGCTGGGAAATTGAGGCGAGCGAACAAATTTTTCTTTTTTTTAAATTTTGCCAAACATCACAAAGAGAAAACTTGTAGAAAGTGAAGCGAGCGAAATCCATAGACGAGATTTTTTTCAAAAAATGGAATGTTTGGTATCAATCTGGGGTGTTTTGTCCCCCTAAAGAACATGCCCCCCTAAGAAAAAATTTTCAGAAAAGAATAAGCGAAATAAACTTTTCTGCCTGAGCCAGTCCACCTGCGCCCTACCTCCAGCCAAAATCTATCTGTTTTAAGTGTCAGCGGCGAAAAAGGGCAGGTTTGATGAAGGAATGGATCGAAATAAAGGGTTTTTTGGGAAGCGGGGGCAGACGCCAGTCCAGGCACTGCCAGAGAGGTCCAGGAACTGGCAGTTTTACAAATAAAATCACAGCTCCCTTAATAATAGGAGTTTCCCATAGTGTGACCTATAGATTAAGGGTAGCTCAAGCTGGCGAATGTCATGGCGGTCTTTATTTTCAAAGCTGCACAATGGGAACAAAGTTATCGATGTTTTAAAGCTATGACATCACAAAAATGGCCATAACTTTCCACCAAATCATCGTAGGAAAAAAATTCAAACAGCTATGCTACGCTGCCCAATATTCATACGCGAGATAACCCTAAAAAATTCTCCCCCCTCGTGAACATTTGCCTATATATTAGATGCTGATCGCAGGGACCGGGTATCCCCCTTTCCCCCTGCTTTTGGTAACGTGCATGGGATGATGGTGTAGGTTGTATCGAAGACGTATATTAAACCCAAACACAACAATGGATGCGTCGGGGACCCCGTATGCTTCACGAGCATATGCATCAGACCCGGCGGAGGCACGAGTCCGAAGGACGAGTGCCTCCGCCGGGTCTGATGCATATGCGAGTGAAGCATGCGGAGGTCCCGACAAATCTGAGTTGTGTTTGGGCTTTATTACACCCCCCCTACACAAAAAAAAACATTTTGCTTACCTGTAATAACTCCAAACGGGCTCCTTGTCCGCCATTTTGAAAGAGACGCACTCCACAACGCGTTCAGTCGTAAGTTTCGTATTATTTTCATACGTTTTCATGTATTCATGTGCAGTCTTGTAGTTTCGTATTAGGGACTATGTTTTCTACTTTGGTGAAAAGGCGGGAATTTTGAGAAATTAGCATAAAAATTTTTTTTTCGTTTTTTTATCTACGGATTACTTTCTTTAATATATGAGATAATATGTTAAATATTGTTGAAATTTAGAATTATCTATCGAAAAGAGACAGAAATTTTCACAGAAAAAGGCACAGGGCCAAATTTTATTATTACGATTTAACCGTTTGCGCATGATTTTGCGCATCCACCTCATAACAGTGTAATCTATGAAGACAGCAACACGTGTTTCTTGGATTACGATGAACAACAATTATAAATATGAATAAATAGGGTGAGTACGACTTAATACATCTTTTTCAACATGGCAGAAAGTCAATTTTGAGTGTTAGCAATGTCCACTGTGTTTGTTTCAGGGTGGAATGTAATATTAACGGATACATTGCCAGATATATTAGCTCCCGCAAACATCCCCGTAGCAGCTGCAGCCATCCCGGCCATGTTCGGAGGTATTGCCGGGGATGAAGTCCAGGGGGCCCGGTCAGCTTCTGGTGGAGAGGCGGTCTCTTTTCGGTGGGTAGAGGCTGGGATGAGTGCATCTGTACGGGGCCTCTTCTGGCCGGTGGCTATCATGGACATAGATTTTTGCTGACCCTTAGAAGCTATAGCATATTCATTCAGAGAGTCCACCCGTTTATGGCCAGTGAGCTGCACGCATGAGGTTGATGGTATATCAGCTTCAATTAAATTCTGACAGGTGGTTCTACGCAGGCTGTGATTTGTCAACTTTCCCTTCAGTCCCCCACGTTCAGCAACCCCGGGGACCACTTTGGACAGCATATTAATCCCCATAGGGCTAATCTTATACCATACACTATCTTCTGGTTTTGTATCAACCTTTGGGGTTAGGTAGAAGGGTGAATCTGGCTTTTTCATTTCCTGTGGCCTCTTCGATTTATAGAGCTCATACAACTGCACTGGGCAACGGGTATCATCATAATCCGCCCAACCTGACGGGTTTTTGTAAGTCTCTCACACCTTAATTCCAAGTACTGGTCCCCCTGCTCATCCTCTCCCTTTACTATATCCCCCCATTTCAGCTGGCGACTCTCATGACATCCTCTGAAACCAAACCCCTGTGTAAAAAAAAAGAAAAGAGTATCCTGCAATGTACGCCCATCGATACCCCCTAGAGCACCTGTAGACCACAGTTGTTCCATTTGTACTGGATCAAAAGCCTCAGACCGATTAGGTCTTCCTCCCAGACCTTGTCCCTTGAGCTGTTTCCTACGGCTTGCCAACACTGCACAAGCTCCCTCAAATTCGTCATGTTTATGTAGATCCCAAGCATAATGGTTGTCACGTAGGTGCCTAAAAAAATCAATAAAATTGCTTTAAAATTGTGTGTAAAAATTAATAATCAAACACCCCTAAAATGTGGTTGTAAAGGGGGGAAATTAGAATTTAAAAGGACCTAGTATAGTCAGTATAATGATAATAATAACAATAATTAGAAAATAAAATAAAATAAATGAACTCACCTATCCAGGCCTCTGTATATAGAAGTTAGGGTATCTGGCTCGTAGGGCGTACCATCAAGTCTGCATGCCGACAGCAGGTAATTAGATATGTAGTTTGCAAGGACTCCTGGTTCTATGTCCCACATTGGTCTTGTCTCCATAAACTTCACTTTAATGTAGTCAGTAAATTTATTGACGATCTGAAAAATTAAATTAAAGCTGAATAAGTGTCTGTGGCAGCCATATATATTTCCTGTAGGTTAACAACAGTTTTTTTTTTGGGGGGGGCTGATGTAATTCATTCATATCTTTTTTTTTTACATTTTTTTGGGACGATTTTATTCCTTTTTTATATATTTTTTTTATATTTTATCTAAAGGATTTATTATTACTCACCTGGCGGGTTCTTTTGACAGTGTTGGCACTTTTCTGTGCCTCCACATACTTTTTTAGTTGCTCGTCATCGAGTACATCTCCCTCAGCTACAGGGGGGCCCGTTGGGGGGGCTGTAGAAGTGGGGGGGGGCCTTCCTTTTCCTGCTTTTAGGTCTACAGTCTTCGTTAGGGATGAGATCTCCTCCTGTACAGTCTTTCCCTTGAAAATCAGTTGGTAGCTTCTGCATTTCCTCCACAGGGGGTAGGACATCGTATTTTGGGTCGTCTATAGCAATACCACAGTCCACTACTTCGATATGGGGCATATCAACAAACTGACCCAGTTGGGAGCTTGTTACGTCGTCAATAACAGGATATTTGCCACTGTCCAATAGTTGCCTTAGGAAGTTTTCATTTTCCTTCTTGTTTTGCTCGTCTATTTTCTTCTGGTAGTCTTCCCTTCTTGCTACAGATGAAACTAATGCATCAATATCTGCACTGTAAACAAGGTCGTCTTTCTTTTCCTCTTGCCTTTTCTCAAACTCGTCCTCTTCTTTACATATTTCTAGGGCTATCTCAGCGTGAACCATATCCACTACAGTATCTAAATCCCATTCTCCATCTTCCCCAGCTTCTATGTGCAGCTCCTGAAATACTTTTGCAACGTTATTGACGACTAACTGGTCTATAATAAGGTTCATACCGGCTTCTGCAGCTAGAGGTACGTCCGCCATGGTTGCCTCAGTCGTCGCTATTGACGAAAAATTCGTCTGCTACAGCAGTTCGTCAATATTCCGCTAGGTGGCAGCAATGTCCTTACCGCGGAAAGGCAATAATCCTATTGGCTTGCTTAACTCGTCTATGCGACACTATAGTACGTATGTACGCCGCTAGGGGACGTACAGTACGCAAAAACGCAGGAGGGACTACTTTCCCGCTCTAAAAACCGTATGCCCCCTCGTCAATCCGTATGCCCCCTCGTCAATCCGTATGCCCCATGGTATGCATATTTTGCCCATATGCCCCCATGTTAGGCATACGCCGACCCTGTACATTTGCTATACAGTATCATATGGGGGGTGTAATAATGCTGTATACCTCCCCGGTTGTATGCAGAGTGCAGGGACCGTGGTAGCGGGTAGCCTATGTAGGTATGTGACTAAAACTTTTAAACACATGAGAGCTCTTCGTTTTTGGCACAGTCTTTTCCGCACATATGTGAGAAGCAACATGCTTTTTGAATTGTAATTTTAAGGTCATTTTTGGGTGAGTTATTGAGGTTTTTATGAGACAAGGTTGGCCAAATTTTCGTCATGAAATTAAACTCTACAAAGAGGAATTGTCTGTGACCTTTAGCTACATTATTGCCATAATTTGAAAAGAGATATATCATAGCAAACCATATATTTCCTGAAAGCCAATGACTTTACGGATACAATGCAGTTTAAATGAAGCTGATATGACCACTAGGGTCAGAGATATGAATTTATGAATATAAAAAGTTGAGAAAAACCATCAAAATTAGCTGAAATTTAAGTTGGCTGATCCTAGAAACCTATGTGCTCGTCGATAGAATTCCTTCCTATTTGGTAGAGATGAGGTTAAGACTATGTACTTGCTGTTCTATATGTTTTTGTTCGACTTCCTAAGTTCTATCATATAATGAATGAGAGATTACTAAAACATTGACCTAATTAAGGTGGTAATTAATTAACTAATTAGAGTTCATACAAAATTGAAACACTAAATCAAAGGAAATCTTGTCTTCTTGGCAGATAAAATATCAGGAACCTTATTCATCAACTATTTCTATAATTTTAAAGCTAATCACTGAGACCTATCCCTCCCAAACCTGTCACAGTTTTCTAGGACATGGTCCGCGCTCATAGCAGCCCTTTCATTCACGTACCTAGCCTATGAGACCTACCCGGGGGCCTACAGAACCCGGGGTAGAGAAACTGATCGACACAAATTCTGGAGACTATTGAAGTCTTACACTGGTCTTGCCAGCACGTCTTACTCTTGGGAATGCAATAAGACGTTGGCTCTAGGACTAGGCCTACCCCCCCCCCCCCCCCCCAACAATGATCCAATGGTCTGGCGCCCTCAACAAAACTGTCAAAAGTGTGAGGAGCGAGATTGGCCTACACAGTTCCATAGATGAATCATCATAGATCTACCCCTGACGTTTACCTTTTAGATGATGCAAGAGTTGGCCTAGGGGCAAATCTCTGAAGCTGCAAGAGGAGACCTGTACGATTCTTGGCTCACACAGTCACACAGAAGGCTACACGTAGAAGCTATAGTAGTGCGCCTGAGCGCGTGAGCAAGTCCTGTGCAGTTTTGGCGCGCATCCGGCTCAAGCACATCCACCCACGTGAAAAAAGTAAAGTTAATTTAACATTCCGTTTTGAAGCTACGTGGTGCTAACGTTAACGTCGACATGATCTAGACCGCTACCCCGTCCATCTCGCCGTGGGAAGCTAAAGCTCATTGCCGTATATTGGGGACCAAAAACTTAGTTTTTCCTATTTTTGCACCTTCAAAATGGTGTTGTGTCTCTCATAGTTGGCCGATCTACACAATTCTTTCACCATGTAAAAGTACACAATTAGGGCATTATTTCTAGATACCTCATTAAGTTTTTGGTGAAAATTAAAAATATTTTATCTTGTATCAAAGTGTGAGTTTCAGAAGCGAAAACCATGAAAAAACACCTACTTCTCCATCTTTAGGCTAAAATTACTATGAAAAAGTGAGTGATGACCCCCTATTTTCATTAATTCATCTTTTAGAGTGAGAAACAAGCTTTTTAAATATGTTTTTACATTTTATATGCCTCTAATAGTTCAAATTCTACCAAAAGATATGTATTTTTTTGAAAACTAACTAAAATCGCCATTTTGACCCGTCCTTTGATACAATTTTTCCCTATAGCATTTAACATGATCCCTATATATGAGAAAAAATGGAGCAAGAAAAAGAAAAAACATGGATTTTGTATCACATTTATGAGTTCTTTCAATATACTGGATAGCTTAGATATTCATGCATTTGTTGGGATTATCCATTGCGGTACTTCATGGTGACCTAATTCAACCTTGACCCCAATAACTGTGATTCAAGGTCAGACAGTGACCTACTTATACAAATGTAAGATATATGGTAACTAATATGATTTATATACTTCTGAAAAGTGTCAATGATATCTCTGACTTGGATTTGATGTCCCTGGTCCATTAAATCAAGATTTTGTTGTTTTATTAAGAGAGAAATCCATAATTTGCACCCAACCACCTGCTATTAATGCAGCTATTTTGCCCCAAATGGACAGCAATTGGGCAGTATTTGCCCTGTTGTAATAATATGGCAGCTGAAAAAATTATCAAATATCTTCCAATTTCCAATAATTTTCAGTATAGATATTCAAAACACCCTATACAAGACTAGGGTTGTGAAAAAACTAGGATATTTTATCATTAATTAGAAAAAAATAAGGCCCTCATGCTGCAAATGCACCAGTCCCCAATATAGAGGAACGGACTATAGACATGATCCATCGCATTGGGGAGAGGGACCCAGGTAGCACACAAAAAGTTGCCGACGTTGGTCCGATGCATCGGGCCAACGTTGGCTGCCCATCGGGCCTACATATAAAGGGGTCTAGACCCCAGGGGGAGGGGGGGCACTCTCTATGTAATGTATACACATATGTGCGGCTGGCAAGGGTACTTTTTCAAGGAAAAGTCCCTAGCAAGCCTCCTGTTTCAGCCACAAATGTCCCTAGCAAGGGTCTACTTTTGAGCAAAATGTCCCTAGCAAGACTAAACTTTCGGCGAAATACCCCGATTCACGTGGAAAATTTAGAAATTTTCACAAATATTTTCCAAGTTTTCATGAAAATAGCATGAACAAAATACAATTTTCACCCAAACAAGTTCATTTTAAGATATTTTGAGCAAAATCTAAGACTTTTATGTACAAAGTTCCCTAGCATGGGTAGGGTTTGGAAGAAAAACCCCGCGAACAAGTGCCCTAGCAAGGGTAAGGGTATTCGGGGGTTCAGCCACACACCCGTATCAAAAAAAATTTAAGTGCCCCCCCGGGGTCTAGACCCCTAAAATCGACAGTGTGACATGGCCTTTTCTTAAAATCGACAAAGGACATGGTGCTTCTAGGGACAAGGACATGGGACAAAAAAGATAGTGACAGGGGACATGAACTTTTCTTAAAATTGACATGTGACATGGAGCTTAGTGACAACCTGTGACCTACCTACGTTTATATGAGCCTACAAAGTTTCCCCCCACATAGATAGATCTATGGTAGGTCTAGGCTTCTATCTCTGGCTGGTTGGTCCAATGGGTCCGGTGTCGGAATAAATCATCAGGGAGGGTCGGGATAATGTTTCCCAACATTTTTGACCCGGTTTAGGTGAGGCAATGCATTACCAATACGTACCTTCATGCAAATGTACGGTGATGTTGACCCTGCAACAATACTATCACCAGTTGGGCAGACCCGGCTCACGGCATATTCTGGAGACCCCATCAAGTGTATCGGCAAGCTATCTCTACAGTGCAAGTATGCCAAGTCAGAGTGGGTGAAAGCCACCTTCTATGTCGTTGATGTGCCTGGACCTGTTATTTTAGGCCTACCTATGTGTGAGGCACTCAACTTGGTCACAATCAACTGCCATGTGGAGACTATAGTAGCTCAGCCAGGACAGAGTGTTGGCTCCCTTCAGGACCTCAAGAAGTCATATCCCGAACAGTTTGGCCGTATTGGGAAGTTCAAAGACCCAGCAAGAATCCTACTTAAGCCAGATGCCGAGCCATATATTGATCGCCCCAGGAAATGTAACATAAACCTTCTCCCAAAAATAAAGGCTGAACTTGGCAGTATGGAGAAGATGGGAGTGATCAGAAAAGTAAAGGAACACTAGCCAAGACGTGTTCCAGCAGCGTATGGACGAGATATTGGAGGACCTAGAAGGGTGCGTTGGCATCGCCGATGACGTATGTGTCTTTGGCTCCACCGAGGCGGAACATGACGCCAGGCTCTTAAAACTAATGGAGGCTGCCAAAGAACACGGTCTCGTATTCAATTCGGAAAAGTGTGCCATAAAGAAACGGTCAATATCATTCTTCGGCAATGTATATAGCAAGGACGGCATATCACCTGACCCTGCCAAAATAAAGGACATCCATGAGATGCCAGTACCACAAAACCGGGAGGACCTTCAACGCTTCCTTGGCCTTCTCACATATATGGGAGCATTTATTGCTAACCTCAGTACACAGGCAGCTACACTACGAGATCTTCTCAAGAAAGACGTTCCATTTGAGTGGTCGGAAGACCACCAGCATGCATTCGAGAAGCTCAAGAGTGCTATATCCGAACAAGCAGTAGTGGCATTCTATGACTCAACCAAGCCTATAACACTTGAGGTGGATGCTTCACAGAAGGGCCTTGGCGCAGCACTGATCCAGGAGGGCAAACCTATAGCCTTTGCCTCTAAGTCCCTCACCAAAACACAGTCTAACTATAGTAACATTGAACGTGAAACACTAGCCCTAGTACACGGCGTTGAAAGGTTCCACACATACCTGTATGGTAGATCCTTCCACATTGTATCAGACCATAAGCCCCTGGAGATGATCTGTAGGAAGCCTATTGTATCAGCACCTCCAAGGCTCCAGAGGATGCTACTGAGAATCCAAGGCTATGACTACAGTGTAACATACCGACCAGGGGAAGAGATGGTCCTATCAGACACGCTATCACGCCTCCCAAATCCCAATAACAAGTCGGAAGTCAAACTAGATCTATGTGTCAATGGAGTGTCAATCGATCTCATTAGCTTCAGTACCGACAAGCAGGCACAGCTCCGAAGGGAGACACAGCGGTGCCCTGTCCTGAACGCTCTGGCAGAGGTCATATATCATGGATGGCCATCAAAGTTATCTGATTTACCGACTGACCTCCGTATATTCTGGTCATTCAGAGATGTGATTGGCCTTGATGATGGAATCCTGTTCAAAGGAAAACAGGTCATTGTTCCAGAAACAATGCATAAGGACATTCTACAGCAACTCCACCGTGCTCATCTAGGCATAGAAAAGACAAGGTTGCTAGCCCGAGATACCGTTTACTGGCCTAGGATCAATGCTGACATAGAGAAAGTAGTCAGGGCTTGTAGTGCATGCCAAGAGGACCAAGACGCTAATCGGAAGGAACCAATGTTGTCAAGTGAAACCCCTGCCCGTGCATGGCAGATAATCGGCACTGATTTGTTCGAGACCAAAGGACGTCAGTTTATCCTCATTTCAGATTATTACTCTAAATTCCCGATTGTCAAAGAATTACAACCTCCAGTGACTTCTGAGGTTGTGAAGGATGTAGTAGAGGAGGCCTGCTGCACCGTTGGAAGACCAGATGAGATCAGGTCAGATAACGGCCCACAATATGCTAGTGAGACCTTTAAGGAGTTTTGCCGGAGATGGGGAATAAAGCATACAACATCATCCCCACACTACGCACAGTCCAATGGGTTTATTGAGCGTCAAGTACGCTATGTCAAGCCAGTCATCAAAAAGTGTATTAAGTCAAAAGAAAGTATCCAGGAAGCCCTCCTGATGGTACGGGCTACCCCAGTTGAAAACCGGTTGCCATCACCAGCTGAGATGTTGCTGGGAAGGCAGGTAGCTACTATATTACCCGCACATCAGGCTGATATTGACCAAGACATCAAACGTAGGCTGGAAGAGAGGCGAGACAAGGCTAAAGAACAATACGACCAGACAGCACGGAGTCAACCTCTGCCACCATTATACCCAGGGCAGGAGATTTACATCCAGGACAAGGCCGCAAAGGCATGGCTGCCAGGGACAGTCGTGGAGAAGAAAGACGAGCCCCGCTCATACATGGTTGAGACACCGAGTGGCAGTACGCTGCGACGCAACAGACGTCATCTCCGTGAAGGTGTGCACACCCAACCAATGCCACCTCTACAGCAAATGTGTCCCAATGGTGAAAAGGGGGAGGTCAGTAGGAAAGAGACTAGGGCCAGAGCTGATGCCACAGAAAAACTGCCTCCACTCACACCACAGAAAGTTCCAGAAAGTCCTGCAACTGTAGCCCGCACTAGTAGAGCTGGCCGTGCTATCAAAACACCAGCACGATATCAGGACTAGTCAGTCAGGGACCACCTGCCGGCCCGAGGCCAGAAAAAAACCTCCAGGTTGAGAAACCAGGGCAGTCTACCCTGTGTTTTCTAGATTAGTTTAAACTCATCATATTAAAATATATCATGTTTTGTTCACTTATACTAAGAGTCTTGTTGATACTTATATTCACAAACATATGATGATACACCAGGTTAAGGTTGATTCACAAGGAGACTCATATGTTACCATATAAACAAACAGTTGTGACTATCACGAAGAGAGCTTTATTTCAATTCCTCATAGACTATGAACTGCAAATATCATTCTGATGTTTAACTAGAAAAAGGGGGATGTTATAATATTGTGTCGCCGACTAGCGGCGAAGTGAGGAAGGACTGGGGGCTTCGCTATCGCACGATCATGACGCACATGGCTGTACCTCATTCAGAGTTCAACTAAAGTCTGTCTACTACCTACTAGACATGTGTTCATCTATTACTTCAGTGAGGTGACCTACTTATGTCTATATGAGCCTACGAAGTTTCCCCCATATAGATAGATCTATGGTAGGTCTAGGCTTCTATCTCTGGTAGGGGGTCCAATAAGTCCGTTGTCCGAAAAAATCATATGGGAGGGTCAGGACAATGTGACCAATTTGCCTTTAAACAAACGTAAATCAGGAATTAATAATTTGCAATTCAGCAAGCCACATGTCTTTCCTTGTCGTTTAGCAAATAACAAGTCTGTGTAGGCCTTTCTTAGTTTTTCTATGCTGTTTTGCAATTAAACAAACCTAAATCAGGAATCAACAATTCGCCCATACCATTCAGCAAGCTGCATGTCTTTCCATGCCATTTTCCTATACTTAAACAATGGTTTACTGTGAATTTTCATATAACTGTTCGTTTAGCAATTAGCAAGTCTGTGTAGCCTGTAGGCCTTCCTTAGTTTAGATGTGGCAATGTGCAAGTCCATCCAGGCCTACCATTCGCCTTCGGGGCTGTAGCTGAATTGTATGTGCTCAAGCATTGTCTGTGCTTAAACACTCTGACCCACGCAATACAGCCTGCTTATAAATGTTTGGAGTGGCCCCTCTGGCTTAGTTCCAGACTCAACTACAGAGGGCAGCAGGGGTGCCAGAGGCTCCGCGGTGATTTTGTAAGCGGCATCTTCTTAGGACTCTCTAGCTTGTACCTTAGTGCCTAGGACAGAGGAAAATACAAATTTAGTGACATTTGACATGGGTTTTTCTTAAAATCATCAAGGGACATGGGGACCCCCCATCAATAGCTCGATACAGCAAGTTGGGAACCTGAAAGTTTTCCAGTTTTGGAGGCAGCTGTGCATGTAAAATGCCTTCATTCAAGGGACATTTTTGTATATGCTGCAGAAGACAAGTCTTGTGTATGATTCTATCTCAAAAATCATAACAAAATATGCAAATAGATTCATTTGCTATGCATTATTCCCTCATAATACATGTCAGACTAGACAAAATGCCCTCTGTTACTGTAGGTCCCATATGGGCTGGAAAAGCACCATGCTCATAAATGCCTTCATTATTTTAAAGATAAGAATATTTGAAGACCTGAACAATGTGAACAGGTCCATGGTGCAAAACCCTTTTGTTTCTATTAAATTCCATCATCAATTGTTGTTTTGACCTGATGACCCATTGAAAACCATATTGAAATGCTATTAGAACCCCAAATTAGGCATGTGAGGCCTATTATAATGCACTATTGAGTTATTAAACGAGGCAAGGGCCTTTGACACCACCTTTCTGACCTCTTGTTTACTAGCCCTTAGCCGAGTTTCTTATGATTACCAAGTTTCAATTGCTATTTTGGCTTCTAGCAGATTACATGCACCACCAAAAAAATATTCCATTACACAGCATATGCCCTATCACACCCTTCAAAGACCCCATGAGTCATATTTCTATTTACATGAAAATCTTATGATAAATGATGAAAAAAACATTTTATGGGGTATGATTTTCTTATATTGAGATTCCAAGAATTTGCATAGACCATCAAAACCTGTCATTTAGCACTATTTAGGTTACAACTGAACCCCCAAAAATTAGTCAATTATAGTGAGACAAAAAGTAAGACAAAGCTATCCATACAATAGAATTTACATTTAAGGTGTACTTTGATGGCTGTGACATGGTAATTACTGTTGTCTTTTTTTTCCTATGAAGAAATGCATGGGATTTAGGGCTCTTTTTACCCTAAATAAAAGGGTAATCAAACTGTCTTTATCCCCACTTATAGACAGATTTCAGATTTTTTTAGAAGAGGAGGGCATAGAGTAGGAATGCGGGCAGTGTGCGCCATGGTTATCTGGGCAAACATCTTTTGATATAGTTGATTTTGAAGGCCTTCCAATTTGGTTTATTGATAGGTGTAATTCCAAGATTCTCTCATAGACAAAGCATTAGGCCCCATACAGACACATACTGTAGCAGGCTCACACATCAATCACAAGTATCAGCAGTCCCTTTAAGAGAAATAGCACCGTGGGAAAGCTCAAGGTCCTTCTGATCTTTCCCATGAACACCTGGCAGATGGAAGGATGTGACCAGGAAGTGTGACATGGGATGATGATATGGGGTGATGACATGGATGACTAGAGATGATGACATGAGGTGATGATATGGGATGATGACAGAGGGTGATGACAGGGGGTGATGACATGGACATGAGGTGATGACATTGACAACATGAGGTGATGACATTGACAACATGAGGTGATGGTATGGGATAATGACATGGAGGTGATGACATGGGGTGATGACAATATAATGACATAAGATGATGATATGGATTGATGAAATGATGTGATGACAAGGATGACATGAGGTGATGACATGGTGTGGTGACATGAGGTGATGACGAGGTAATTGTATTGGATAATGATATGAGAAAATGACATGGGGTGATGACATGGATGACTAGAGATGATGACATGTGATGACATGAGGTGATGACAGGGGTGATGACATGGATGACATGACGTGATGACATGGATGACATGAGGTGATGATATTGATGAATAGAGATGATGACATGGGATGATGACATTAATGACATGAGGTGATGACATGAGGTGATATGGGATGATGACATAAGGTAATGACAGGTTATGACAAGGTGATGACATTGATTGATGACATGATGTGATGGTATGGGTAATGACATGAGTGATGACATTAATGACATGAGGTGATGGCATGGAATGATGACATGGGGTGATGACAAGGTAATGACATGAGGTGATGACATTGATTGATGACATGAGGTGATAACATGTATGACATGGGGTGATGACATGCATGACATGAGGTGATGCTATGGGATAATGACATGAGGTGATGAAATGGGGTGATGATATTAATGACATGAGGTGATGACATGGGGTGATGACAAGGTAATGACATGAGATGATGACATGGAATGATGACATGAGGTTATGGCATGGATGACATGAGGTGATGACATGGGGTGATGACGTGATCTCGATTACATTAGGTGATGACATGTTTGACATGAGGTGATGGTATATGAAAATGACATGAGGTGATGACATGAGGTGATGACATTAATGACATGACATTGATGACATGTGATGATGACATGGATGACATGAGGTGATGACATGGGGTGATGACAGGGGATGATGACATGCAGTGATGACATGAGGTGATCATTTGGGGATTTGGGGTGATCACTTGGGAGGGATGATGTAGCCATCAGGATGTAGCCACCAGGACCTACCACACAGGGGATATAATGTACAGACACTTACAAACTGCTGCCCTTAAATGCATTGTGTCCATGGTGCTGGGAATCATGGGCAAGTTACTTTGTAACTGGACTTGTTACTTTTAAGATAGAGACAAACAGCTAAGATAAAAGTTTAAGCAAACGCCACCTTGTTGAGTTTATGTTCTTTGTAGAACTTTACAGATCTTTGTTGAACTTTATGGATCTTTATTGAACTTTATTGAATTTTATGGAACTTTATGGTATCTTGGGACCGTTTTGGTACCTTGGGACTTTTTTAGGACTTTGGGACTTTCTGAAGACTTTGGGCCCTTTTCAGAACTTTTTCGGGACTTTTGCACCTTTTCGGGACATTAAGACCTTTTTGGGACTTTGGACCTTTATAGGACCTTTCATGACTTTTGGACCTTTTTTAACTAGGGACCTTTTTGGGTCTTTGGGACCTTGTCCACCCGTTGCCCATCCCTGGGAAGGACATGGTACTGGACACATTTCTTTTTGTAATACAGACAAACAACTAAGATAATGGTTGAGGAAACCACACCTTGTCTCATTTTGTTTGTAGTGTTTTGTATGTGGAAGATAGTCATTATGGATGCATTTGTAGGTAATATGGAATTCAGAATCATGTAGTTATTAATGTTAAAGGTAGACATGAGCTGAAACATGGCTAGTTGGGTTGGCCCTGAAGACCAGGGAAAGCTATAACTGATGTTTGATTGGTCTAGACAAAGCTATAATTACCTACTTAATACTAGTAACACACAAATTAAGGCAGTTGGGTCTAAAGGCAGGGGCAGGCAGGGTAGGTGGTGACACCACCAGACATGGACATCGGATAGGCCCCGGATATAAGTCGACCTCGGCTTATTAAAAAAAGCTAGAGACCAGGTAGAGCAGCAAGCTAAGAGGCAACATGAACAATTCATTGCTGCACAGAAGAAAATAGAGGAAGAGACCCGAGAACGAATTAACAAGCTTCGTTCTATAGAACAAGAGGCGATTGTAAAGGAATCCGACCTCAAGTATCGGTTGTCATCTCTAACCTATCGGGTAGAGTTAAAGACAAATGAGGAGAAAGGAAGGGAAAGTAAGTTGGCTGACCTGGAAAAAGAGGAAGCCAATAGGCGGAGAGCGATTGAAAAGGCTAGAGCCGAAGAAGTCGCTAAAGCTCGGGATGTGAATAGACTGCAATCCGAGCTGAACGCAATGGAAGAGAAGCTGAAAAGACTTCAACTTCGTAAAGCCGAAACAGAATCCAGACTTGTCTCAGAACAAGATGAGATCCACAGGGAAAAGAGCGAGAAGGAAAAGAGCAAGAAGTATCGCTTATTAAAAGATACTTTGAAGAAAGAGGCGCGGGCCGCCCAATTAGAGCGTAACCGAGCAGTCGAGGACAATGAGAAGATTTGGTCTGAAATCGCTCAGTTAAGAGAGGAGCAGAGGAATCTGACCACTGATGTGGCGACCCTGACCCTAAACAAGTCCACAATGGAAAGCTACTTGCATGATAAGGAACAGACTAATCCACCTCCAATGAGCTCGGATCCTAGTCCCGACCTTACTTTTGTTAAACAGGGCGACTTCGACTCCTGTTCAACACTGAAGCAGCCGACAGATGCATATAATCCGTTCATAAACGATAATGCATCTCGGAATGTTGACCAAGGGGGAGTCTATGTTAGAACCCAAGGTCAGAATGGTCGGACTAATAGAGTTCGCATTAGTGAAGTTCCGATAGTCCATAACCTGGACCCGGACTTAGTCCAAAGGGATTGTTCCGACACAAGTGCCGAAACAAGCGGATTCCACATAACTGTGGATCAGACAGATAATGTCGGATTTGATACCCAGGCAATCCACAAAATGCACAGGGGGGTGACCAGCAGGGTCAGGCAGTAACATGCCAAATGCTGGTGGTCAAACCGGAACTACCAATGCGAGAGGTCAGGGGGCTAGTGGTACCTCGGGTACCACCCCCAATGCTGGTGGTGGAGGATACACTGGGCCTAATCAGTCACAGTAGAATTATAGCCAACCATCACCACAACCACTGCCGAATAATAGCAGTTTTGGTGGTCTAGGAGGCAATCGAACCTTGAACGAAACCAAGGTGAATGAATGGAGCAAACCACAGTGTAGTAGACTGATGTATGCTCATAACTCAGCCAAAAGGGTAGCTGTCATTCCAAAGGAATACGACGTTACTCGGCCATGGAAGTGATGACCCAGCTAGCACTACTTGTGCAATTTACGTCATTCTTTCGTGAAAACTCATCTTTTTTGCGTAAAAAAGACCTCATTTGGATGAGTTGTGTTAGCAGGGGAACTGTAATGGGTGGACCTCATACAAGGCTAAGCCACATCTGGTGAGATGCCTAAAAGGTGGCCCGGGTCGCATGGCTGTAGAGCAATGGCAGACCTGGTATGGCCTCGCTGGAAGTTTTGAGCAGTTGGTTGAATCTGCTAGTGGACTGTTGTGTAATATGGTCAAAGGGCTAAGAGACTGAGATGAGCAGATAGCTGCAAGAGACGCTTGGAAAGAAGGGTCTACTCTGCACGGCCCCGGTAGCAGCTGCTATGCATCGTCCTGAGGACATTAGTACCTTGGATGACTTTGGTACCTTCTGCGTGATGCAACTGAGAAAGAACACCTCCAGTAGGAAATACATTCTGAGGAAGGTTTTTAATAAGTCGAAGGATGCTAAATCAGCACCTGAGACTTCAGGCACGCCCAGATCCAATGGCAAGGCGCATAAGCCTGCCGAGAGCACTTCCAAAGTGAGTGGTCAGTCTCCGGACGTGACAAAGTTAATGGAAGAGATGTGCAAGAAGATTACCAATGCACTACAAGCCAGTTGGTCGAGACCCAGAGTGGATTGTCGAACTGTTAAATGTTTTAGGTGCCAGAAAATGGGGCACTATTTGTCAGAGTGTACTGCTGCAAAGCCAGTAATGGCGGCTTACTATGAAGCCGAAGCTGAACCCGAAGCAGATCAGCAGGATGCTGAGATGTCTGACGTAGTGGGAAATTAGAGGGGGTTGTATCCACTGCATTGGGTATGACCCCAACGAGAAACGAATGCCAAAAGGCTACCGGGGGTAATCTGGTGGAAGATTTCGAATCAAATTTACCTGGAGGTCGGGTGACTGTGTGTGCACACCCCAGCATTCCGACCGGGGCCAGGGACCGTATTGTCAATGTGTGTGTTGGAGGTGACTACATGGCGAGTGGCCGCACTGGGGGAGAGGAAGGATGGATCAATGAGTTGATCCGAGTGTGTGGGACACGCCTTCCCCCAAGTCATCCGTGTCTGGAATTTTTAAGAGGACTCGGATTGAATCTTGGTGATTTGGGAGACTTTCATCAGTTTACCAGTAACCCATCCCCATTGGAAGGGAGACGGTGGTACATACCCGTAACTGTAGAAGGTCGGGTCGGAGAATTCTTAGTGGATATTGGAGCTAGCAATTCCTGTGTGTCCAAAAGATTCTTCGATTCGGTGGCCAGCAGTCATAAGGACCTCAAAACGGGGGTAAATGCTTGCAGGCCGACGGAAGCAGTATGAGAACTTTTGGGGGGACTTTTATGCCTATCTGTATAGGAGGCAAAGAATTCGTTCTTTCGCCTACTATAGCAGAGGTTAGTGACGATGGAATCCTCGGGTTGGATTTTGCAAGCCTATACGGGGCCATGTTGGATCCGAGGGATGGGATGATGAGTATCTGGAACCCCTATGGCTTGCATGTACAATGTGTGTTGAGACAAGTGTCTTCAGTAGCTTCGGTTATTCATACAGTGAAAATCCCTCCGGGTACTACTTGTGATGTCCTTTGCGGCGGATCAATGGCCCAGAAGGGTGAGATAGGAGTCTTTGAACCCAACTCGATACATTTATCGAGGATCAGGTTGGACTCAGTGATGAGTTCAGTGGAACACGTCGCCGAAGCCGAGTTCAAGAAACCATTAAACCCTGTTAGTAAGCATCCTTTGGATGAAGAATTTCAGAAACTGATTGATAAATCAGATTTACAGGATACGGAGGATAAACGGCACCTAGGGGATCTCCTTCGAAGGTATGACAATGCTTTCGGTAGGGAGGGAGGACCCGTCGGTAGAACCGATAAGGTGTTGCACACCATTGATGTGGGCGACGAAAGACCTTTTAAAATACTGTATCGTAGACTTCCTCTTAACCCTTACGTGCCCAGAATAGCAAAAGTGCGCTCTCAACCATGTAGGTATGTTCAACAGACATCCATGGGTTTAATAGTTATTGGATTAAGATGATTTCAACACCAGAAAACTCATAATGTCAAGGGCTTTCTAATAGTACCAAATTTGTTATGGTGCAATAAGTATGTAAATCATTAGTAGATAATATTACAAAAAATAATGAATTAAAATAAGCTTAAAATACATGAAAAGTGTGCGCTCTGGGCATTAGAAATAAGGGGAAAATACAGGAAAATCAGTGAATTCACAAAAATATTGATAAAAATACCAAAAATATTGATAAAATATTTTCCATGTGATTTTCTCCAAGGAGTTCAATTACAATACATATTTTCTTTTTTTCCCGTCAGAATGATATCCTTTGAACTGTCAAAAGACACTTTATTGATTTATAATAGCCTATTCCCCATCAAAATATAATGAAAGTAAAAAAGGATGATATTATGGGCACTTCCAGCCCATTTCCACTTACTGTGCCATTACCATTTCCTACTAATTCATGTAATACTCTAACATAGGCTTCACATTGCAAATTCTGAAAGCTATTTTAATGTACTCTTTGTTACCATTCAAATCAATACGTTATTCTGAACATGATATAGGTAAAAACTTTTACAATGTCAAGTTTGTTGAATAAATCAACTTTCTTAAAATAATTCTGGGCACAAAAGGGTTAAGAAGAAGTTAATATGTGAACAGGAAATACAAAAACAGTTGGAACTAGGGGTGATCATGTCGAACTCGAGCCCCTGGTCCAGCCCTGTTTGAATGACAACAAAGAAAGACGGTACCATTAATTAATACAGGGCTGAAATGTCCCGGAGGGTCGGCATGATGCTCAAATGAAGTGCTGAGGAGCATACTTGCCAGCACTACATTGGTGCATGATGAAGACCATGACACACTTCTGCATCAGTGGCCCTTAAAAGGTTTAAATAATTGCTACCTAGTCTAGGGCTGCATCCTTCTATGATCTCTACTGTCCTAAGGTAGGTGCAACACAGTGGTGCCACCTCTGAGATCAAATTGATAACTATGCACAGTTGCTTTTTTCTTTTAGCACTAGGTGGCTGCGGTGTGCCACAAAATTCCCACTGCCTCCATTGGACATGTAATCTGGTGCAGACAAAATGCCAAATGAGGGGCTACTGCCAACCAAAAGCTCTAAATAATCACTTCCATACTTCATTATTATTGCAGAAACTTCAGCAAGGACTCATGACTTGCCAAATCCGTGGGTACCCTGCCCATGTTAATTATTCAAATAAGTGATGCTTTATATATCTATACCTATGGTTATTTTTCATCAGTCAAGTACTAATCCAATGTAAATTTACCCTGCCTATAAGGCGCTCTCCTCTTTAGGGAAGTTCTACAAGGCAGATTAGGCCTTGAATTTATGTATAAGCCATGGCTCATATACATGAGGTACAAAGGTAGGCTATGGCGCAATGCCTATTGTTGTACCAAGGAGAGAGATCAGAATTTCAAGATCATTTTATTGATCAAATGAACAGATAAACTATGACTAAACTATTGCTTCCCTTGCTTTAACCCTTTAAAGGCCACTGATGTATTAATACATCATGCCTAATGGTCGTCATGCCATATCTTTATATATCTATACCTATGGTTATTTTTCGTCAGTCTAGTACTAATCCAATGTAAATTTACCCTGCCTATGAGGTGCTCCCCTCTTTAGGGAAGTTCTACAAGGCAGATTAGGCCTTGAATTTATGTATAAGCCATGGCTCATATACATGAGGTACTAAGGTAGGCTATGACGCAATGCCTATTGTTGTAGCAAGGAGAGAGATCAGAATTTCAAGATCATTTTATTGATCAAATGAACAGATAAACTATGACTAAACTATTGCTTCCCTTGCTTTAACCCTTTAAATGCCGCTTATGTATTAATATATCATGCCTAATGGTCGTCATGCTACAAGAATGCAGCACTGGGGAGTATCTCACCAGGGCTGTATTCATGCATCATGCCAACCCTATACAGGGCTGAAATGTCCCAGAGGGTCGGCATGATGCTCAAATGAAGTGTTCAGGAGCACACTTGCCAGTACTATATTGGTGCATCATGAAGACCATGACACACTTCTGCATCAGTGGCCCTTAAAAGATTAAAATAATTGCTACCTCGTCTAGGGCTGCATCCTTCCATGATCTCTACTGTCCTAAGGTAGGTGCAACACAGTGGTGCCACCTTTGAGATCAAATTGATAACTCTGCACAGTTGCTTTTTTCTTTTAGCACTAGGTGGCTGTGGTGTGCCACAAAATTCCCACTGCCTCCATTGGACAAAGTCATCTGGTGCTTTTGTTTGTTTGTTTGTTTGTTTGTTTAGTTTTACGTCCGGGGGCCATCGAGGAACTCAGACATTCAAGGTTTCTCGGACATTAAGTCCTTTCTTTTCTTTTTGGACAGGTATTTATATGCTGCTTGCCCGACACAGCAGTGACCGAATCTATGAATGACCGAATCTATGAGATGAATGACCGAATCTATGAGGAGGGTCGAGGGGGAAAACCGCTACCGGGGCTTCATTCCCCTACTCTTTTCGAAGGATAGCAAGTGTTCTTTTATTTGCCTGGTCCCATAGGCAGGGCCAGACAAACCACGGCCTTTGATCACTCAGACGTGGTTCACTGAGGGGGAATCCCATGGCAAAAGACAAGCATGTAAGCCCAGGCCCGCGCATATGGGCAGACAAAATGCCAAATGAGGGGCTACTGCCAAGCAAAAGCTCTAAATAATCACTTCCATACTTCATTATTATTGCAGAAACTTCAGCAAGGACTCATGACTTGCCAAATCAATGGGTACCCTGCCCATGTTAATTATTCAAATAAGTGATGCTTTATATACCTATACCTATGGTTATTTTTCGTCAGTCTAGTACTAATCCAATGTAAATTTACCCTGCCTATGAGGCGCTCCCTCTTTAGGGAAGTTCTACAAGGCAGATTAG
This sequence comes from Acholoe squamosa, assembly GCA_949317995.1. Classification (NCBI taxonomy): domain Eukaryota; kingdom Metazoa; phylum Annelida; class Polychaeta; order Phyllodocida; family Polynoidae; genus Acholoe; species Acholoe squamosa. The sequence goes on from OX439038.1 coordinate 26,730,978, forward strand.
GCCTTGAATTTATGTATAAGCCATGGCTCATATACATGAGGTACTAAGGTAGGCTATCGCGCAATAGCTATTGTTGTAGCAAGGAGAGAGATCAGAATTTCAAGATCATTTTATTGATCAAATGAACAGATAAACTATGACTAAACTATTGCTTCCCTTGCTTTAACCCTTTAAAGGCTGCTGATGTATTAATACGTCATGCTTAATGGTCGTCATGCTACAAGAATGCAGCACTGGGGAGTATATCACCAGGGCTGTATTCATGCATCATGCCAACCCTATACAGGGCTGAACTGTCCCGGAGGGTCGGCATGCAAGTGGATAGGTGTTGGACACGCTATTTGCGCTTGTGTCAGCTTATTACCTGTGCTTGCCCACTACCAGCTACCTCCTCATTTGCATATTTGGCTATGAATCTTACACCCTGTCCGACCACCAGATCTTCCGAAGGTGCGTGCAACACAGTGGTGCCACCTCTGAGATCAAATTGATAACTCTGCACAGTTGCTTTTTTCTTTTAGCACTAGGTGGCTGTGGTGTGCCACCAAATTCCCACTGCCTCCATTAGACAAAGTCATCTGGTGCAGGCAAAATGGCAAATGCGGGGCTACTGCCAGGCAAAAGCTCTAAATAATCACTTCCAAACTTCATTATTATTGCAGAAACTTCAGCAAGGACTCATGACTTGCCAAATCCGTGGGTACCCTGCCCATGTTAATTATTCAAATAAGTGATGCTTTATATATCTATACCTATGGTTATTTTTCGTCAGTCTAGTACTAATCCAATGTAAATTTACCCTGCCTATGAGGCGCTCCCCTCTTTAGGGAAGTTCTACAAGGCAGATTAGGCCTTGAATTTATGTATAAGCCATGGCTCATATACATGAGGTACAAAGGTAGGCTATGGCGCAATGCCTATTGTTGTAGCAAGGAGAGAGATTAGAATTTCAAGATCATTTTATTGATCAAATGAACAGATAAACTATGACTAAACTATTGCTTCCCTTGCTTTAACCCTTTAAAGGCCGCTGATGTATTAATACATCATGCCTAATGGTCGTCATGCCATATCTTTATATACCTATACCTATGGTTATTTTTCGTCAGTCTAGTACTAATCCAATGTAAATTTAGCCTGCCTATGAGGCGCTCCCTCTTTAGGGAAGTTCTACAAGGCAGATTAGGCCTTGAATTTATGTATAAGCCATGGCTCATATACATGAGGCACTAAGGTAGGCTATCGCGCAATAGCTATTGTTGTAGCAAGGAGAGAGATCAGAATTTCAAGATCATTTTATTGATCAAATGAACAGATAAACTATGACTAAACTATTGCTTCCCTTGCTTTAACCCTTTAAAGGCTGCTGATGTATTAATACATCATGCTTAATGGTCGTCATGCTACAAGAATGTAGCACTGGGGAGTATCTCACCAGGGCTGTATTCATGCATCATGCCAACCCTATACAGGGCTAAACTGTCCCGGAGGGTCGGCATGATGCTCAAATGAAGTGCTGAGGAGCACACTTGCCAGCACTACATTGGTGCATCATGAAGACCATGACACACTTCTGCATCAGTGGCCCTTAAAAGGTTTAAATAATTGCTACCTAGTCTAGGGCTGCATCCTTCCATGATCTCTACTGTCCTAAGGTAGGTGCAAGTGTATTTGCGCTTGTGTCAGCTTATTACCTGTGCTTGCCCACTACCAGCTACCTCCTCATTTGCATATTTGGCTATGAATCTTACACCCTGTCCGAACACCAGATCTTCCGAAGGTGTGTACAACACAGTGGTGCCACCTCTGAGATCAAATTGATAACTCTGCACAGTTGCTTTTTTCTTTTAGCACTAGGTGGCTGTGGTGTGCCCCAAAATTCCCACTGCCTACATTGGACAAAGTCATCTGGTGCAGACAAAATGGCAAATGCGGGGCTACTGCCAAGCAAAAGCTCTAAATAATCACTTCCATAATTCATTATTATTGCAGAAACTTCAGCAAGGACTCATGACTTGCCAAATCAATGGGTACCCTGCCCATGTTAATTATTCAAATAAGTGATGCTTTATATACCTATACCTATGGTTATTTTTCATCAGTCTAGTACTAATCCAATGTAAATTTACCCTGCCTATGAGGCGCTCCCCTCTTTAGGGAAGTTCTACAAGGCAGATTAGGCCTTGAATTTATGTATAAGCCATGGCTCATATACATGAGGTACAAAGGTAGGCTATGGCGCAATGCCTATTGTTGTAGCAAGGAGAGAGATCAGAATTTCAAGATCATTTTATTGATCAAATGAACAGATAAACTATGACTAAACTATTGCTTCCCTTGCTTTAACCCTTTAAATGCCCCTGATGTATTAATACATCATGCCTAATGGTCGTCTTGCTACAAGAATGCAGCACTGGGGAGTATCTCACCAGGGCTGTATTGATGCATCATGCCGACCCTATACAGGGCTGAAATGTCCCGAAGGTTCGGCATGATGCTCAAATGAAGTGTTCAGGAGCACACTTGCCAGTACTACATTGGTGCATCATGAAGACCATGACACACTTCTGCATCAGTGGCCCTTTAAAGATTTAAATAATTGCTACCTAGTCTAGGGCTGCATCCTTCCATGATCTCTACTGTCCTAAGGTAGGTGCAAGTGTATTTGCGCTTGTGTCAGCTTATTACCTGTGCTTGCCCACTACCAGCTACCTCCTCATTTGCATATTTGGCTATGAATCTTACACCCTGTCCGAACACCAGATCTTCCGAAGGTGTGTACAACACAGTGGTGCCACCTCTGAGATCAAATTGATAACTCTGCACAGTTGCTTTTTTCTTTTAGCACTAGGTGGCTGTGGTGTGCCCCAAAATTCCCACTGCCTACATTGGACAAAGTCATCTGGTGCAGACAAAATGGCAAATGCGGGGCTACTGCCAAGCAAAAGCTCTAAATAATCACTTCCATAATTCATTATTATTGCAGAAACTTCAGCAAGGACTCATGACTTGCCAAATCAATGGGTACCCTGCCCATGTTAATTATTCAAATAAGTGATGCTTTATATAAATATACCTATGGTTATTTTTCATCAGTCTAGTACTAATCCAATGTAAATTTACCCTGCCTATGAGGTGCTGCCCTCTTTGGGGAAGTTCTACAAGGCAGGAATCAATTAGAAAAATCAGCCAGGTGGCAGAAGGTGGGTTACGACATTGGACTGAAACCTAGATTCTTCAGGGTGGGAGATAGGGTCCTTAGATTCTATAAACCCCTTGACAGATTAAAGGTGGTGTCTAGCTGGGATGGCCCACATGTCATAACTCAGATTATTTCGAAAACTACATGCTTCATAAGAGACCTGTATGGCAATGTGAGAAGATGCCACATAGAAGTGTCGAGACCATACAGGGGTAGAGAGCTAGCGGTAGAGATGTATGGATTAGGTCTGAATGTTATGGAAATACCGGAGACTGTAGACTTACCCGAGTTAGGTGACTCACCTGACATTGGGGATCGGAATGATGACTCGGGAACGCCTCTGGACGAGGTACCTGAAAGGAAAAAGAAGAAGCCGAGAAAGATGCCTATGCTGGGCGCTCGGAAACGAAGGAAACGGAAGAAGAATGTAGTTGAATCAACTGAGTTTGGTGTTAAGGATAAAAAAGTCTCGGCAGGATTAGGGAGGACAAAGCGAACCGGGAACCCAAAGGCTAGGTTGGATCTCAGAAACAGAGCGAAGTCCCCCGGTACTAAAAATAGAACTTTTAAGGAGGGCGTTCGTCGTAGTGCTAGGATTGCTCAGAGAAGTGGTGTCACCTAAATGAGCCCGGCAATATTTTCTAATAAGTACTGAGTCCTGAACACAACGATGTATTGTCCTGTTTTTATGTATGTCTTTCACTTTTCCATGTTTGTGATGTTCCTCGTTATGACAGCAGGTGGTGTCAACTATGTTGACAGCATCTTCGGAATACCCGTCAATTTGAAATGAAACCGCTCTTACCTGCTCTGTTGTCGGCTCCTCGAGGTTCCCGTGAGTAGTGGAAGGATTTATCCGACGTATCAGCAAAATGCTATACGTATTCTCCATGTGTACTCCTGATGATATCAAGTCAAGAAGACAATATGTACTCTGACAGATCGTTTTGTTTACGGAAGCGTGAAAAGCACGTGGCACCGTGTGACCCAATTACCCGATACGAGGGTCGCTGACCTTTGACCCGGGTTTGGGGTTTCTTGCGCGACCTGCCGCCGTCTTATTTAATCAAGCGTTTACGCTGGGGTGACTCGACGTGCTTGATTTGTCCTGGTGGTTTTTCCTGCTGTATAGTACAGAATTCCAATAAATACAAACACCTAGTGCATTGAGAAGGAAGAAGAGTACATTGGGGTATTGTTGAGCTTACCCGTAGTTCGGAAGTTTCGCCATAATGGCGGAAAAGATGTTGTCTGAAGGGAGTATGGAGGTCGACACTGACGATTGATCCGGACTGAGCCCTGTCCATCCCGAGGAGAATGCGGCTCTTGAAGATAGGGAAGCAGCGAGCATGCTGGTATGTTTGGATCAGAATACAGGAGGGGCGGCCGCATTGGAAATGGCTCCACCCCCTTCACCTGCAGCATCTGGAAAGTCCGAATTGATTGCGACCATAGTGGATCCCCGGAGACCCATGGGAAAATTGATTACTCGGTATGCAGCATCGTATGGCCGAACGGGGATACGATATTCCTCGAGAAGGACAACATCTGGAATCCGAAAACATTGAAGCCAGAAAAGGTTCCAAAGTTATGGAGGGACCTGATTAAGAAAGCCATACCAGAAGCTTTGTCAATTCCGGATATATGGTTGTTAAACTATATGGATTTGGCAGCTGGTATGAGCGTGAATCAGGAGTTCTACCTGACAGTGGCCTATGTTAAGGACAAGTGGGACCGGGAACACCCCGAGGCCACGGTTGAGGAGTGTGCATCCCTGTACTGGTACAGGATGCAGCCATCCCTGAACCCTACGAGCCCTGCTAAGATTGATTCCGGATCATACCAAATGAAAGTCGACAAGGAGGGCGACACTGGAGGGAGGCTACTGTCTCTCAGAGAACCTCCACCTCGTCTGACACGCTGTCTGAAGCCGAACTACAGGCTGAAGACAGTCAGATTAAAAGAAGTCGTAAGGATGCATTCAGAAGCCGAGGAGAAACTCGAACAGCAGGAGGAAGTGTTAAGAAGCCAGCAGGAACAGCTGACACAGATAAGTGCTGGGCTGGGTGCGTCAGTAGAAGACGCCAAAGCTTGTATGCAAGTTAGGGTTACGACTAAGGGTACTGTTAAGGAGAAAGATGGATGGAAACAGAGCTTAAGTAAGAAGGTGAAAGCCTTGGTTAAGAAGAAAGAAAAGGAGGAGAAAGAGAAAATCAAAAAGAAGGAAAAGATGGATAGGAAGAAGGAAGAGCAGGCTGAAAGGGAGAGCAGGATGATGAGGAGTGGATGAGGTACACAAGTCAGGACCGGAATCCGAATTACTTTTATGTGAACTGGGTCGAACAGACCATCCACAACCCGAATAGGGAGTATTATGATTTCGATGCCTACTGCAAAATTAAGTGGGCTATTGACAGTTGGGACAAGGAGGCAAACACCACCTGTCCTTTCATTAACTGTGCCCGTGGGAGTGATGAACCCGAAAAGTTCAGCTCTCACATGAGATTCATCCATCACATCGTTGAGGAGCATATGCACCACCATCTGGTATACATGTGCTATATGAACAAGGGTAGGAGTAGCCCTATCTGTTCGGGACTCTCCACATTACGAAAGAGCGAGCTGGTCAGACATCTGAAGGAGGAACACCAAGTCGGTGTAAAGTCCGCTCTGAAAGCAGCCCTAGATCTGCACAAACTTCTGATCGATAAGTGGGATTCCTGGAAGAAGACCAACTTCCAGAGTCTGAACCCTAAAAAGTAAGTAGACTGTGTGAGGTTGAGACCCATGCCAACTCCAAACGGGAGGCGGCATTTCAGCTCAACTACACTCTGGGAAGGTTAAGGATTACGAATGAACAATTCGGAGAGCTGAGGGAGTACCGGGGCGATAGCGCATACCGGGACTCCAGTAAGGTCACCGCTGCCAAACGTATGAAGGCACAGCCAGGTAAGATCTCATTCCGTGGGATCCAACGGCCAGAGCCAGATCGGAGCATTAGGGATCGAAGCCTGGAGAAAGCGTCCCCTCTGTCCGGACTGAGAGGCACTCCTCCCCCTGTGTTTGATGTGAATAAGGACAAAGATAAGGACTTCCCGGAGATGGGACCAGCTGGACCCAGGAGCCAGACCCTAAACCAACGGGGTAGGGATCGGGCTACTGGAATCAGGCAGGGAACAACTAAATCGGGATCATCTGAAAGTAGGACTGTTGGGAGTTGGGCCAGAGTGGCCCTCCACCTGTCGGAAATGGTAGAGTCACCATAGCTACCCCTCAGAGAGATGTGGTGAACTCCTCTGTAGCCTCAGAAAGCCTGACTGAGAATCTGAGACGTAGGAAACACTCTGGATCCTCAGATTATTCCGAACGTGAGCCATTGCCCACCCAGGTTCCATACGTGAAAGACCCAGCTAGGTACGATATCCCTCCGGAAAGTTTTCAGATCCAACAGAGTTGCATGACCGACTGGCAGCAATGCCATCATGCGCTCTCGGTAGAATACCTTCAGGAAGTTGTGGGTTCCGTAGTCTATCTGACACAAAAGATCCAGTCATTGGAAATTACTAGGATCAAATAGGAAAGAGACGTAGAACATAGGGAGAAGATAAAGCAGTTGGAAGCCCAAGAGGCAAGTCAGAAGAAATCAGCAGAATTTTGGACAGTCGAGGTTGCTAAGGCTAGGATTGAGGTAGACTTCCTCAATCAGAAGTTCTTTGAAGCATTCGGAAGGAGATTGTCCGATTGGGATGGTACTCGCCCTGAGGCCAAGGAACTTCTGGATGATCAGATTGCTATGTACGGATTAGAACCAGAGAAACCAAAGGATTCTGAAAATAAATAAGATGAATATATGATTAGACTGATTTTTTTTTATGTATCTGAATTGGTATGATGAGTGCTGTCACCTAAAAGTGGACAAGGACCGGAGGACGATGGATACATTACATGGATTTTACGATTGAGCAGTTCGCTGTTACCTGAATGGACATTCCAGACACTGAAGAGATGAACTGTCCCAGCTGTACTCAGTCTCTGAAAGGTCCCGTGAGGCCCTGAGCTAGTACCATGACGAACCACTATATCAGGAAGTGAGTGAGTGAGTAATAGAGGTTTAACGCCATTTCGACAGCTAAGGTCATATTCATGGCGAGAACTACATTACACAATTTCACAGAGGAATGTGTCAGTGCCTGTGCATATGTGCACCACACACATCCTGAGGGGATAGGAAAGATGAGAAATAGACCCTTTTAAGTGGGCTAGGGAATCCCATATCAGGAAGTTCTAACTACATCGAGATGGTGGGACGATTCAACAAACGACAGGAAACTCTCCAGGTGATATAAAAACTACTTTCTTAATTATTAAATACATTTGTAAAGTTTCCTACTACCCTGGTAGGTTACTAATAGTTTAAATACATATGTAGTGTTCTATCCCTCGAAGTTTAATCGAATCTTTCAATAAACAACGAAGAACAACTATTCAGGTTCAAGTTAAAACTTTATTGTCTAATAACACATAGGCATCAGCCGTTCTCGATAACAGTTACAGGTGATAGAGTTTGAACTCTATGGCACGTTCGACACTAGGCCTTCTAGTGTCTGCAGTTAATATTCCACATTTACCTTCTCTGTGCAACAGCACAGAGAAGTATTACAATATGGTAGCCGGGCAGCCGCCAACCATCGCTCACGATGGTCAGTAACGGCTGGACTGACCCTGAGGAAGGCCGTACAACGGCCTTATATACACCAGAGTCGAGGGCCACGTGACCAGGTGGTGACGTGGCGCTGGACTCCAGCGCCCCCAGGCGTCGGATAAGAGACCGTGAGGCCGAGGATGTGTGGCACCACCGGGTCCTAGGACCGGGGTGGCGTCGGATCCACACAGCTTCGCAGGGAGGTCCCGGGACAGGAAAGGTACCCCCACTCGTGGAGGGTACACCGTCGTCCGGGAACAAGTTCCCGGGGGTTCCATGCTGACATCGAGACTCTGTTTGATGTCAGCGGTCCGAACTAAAGAGGAGGAACAGTAGTATCATATTACTGCTCCATTACTGCACCATTCTCTGAACAGGTGGCGGTGCAGGCTCGGTCGCTCCCGAGAGGTCGACCAAGGGAGCCGATGAGGAAGGCGCGGTTGCTGGTGGGTAGACGGAGGCGCCGAGAGACCTACCAGGGTGTCAGGCTTGTCCTGCACCACCTGCTCTCGACCCAACATCGTCACGGCCGAACTCAGACTGTCTATCCTTGGAGATAACTCTCTCAGAGGATTAGACTGTGCTGCCAGCATCCTGATGTCGGGAAACACTCCACCCTCGTCGAGGTACCTCTGCACTTCGCGAGAGGGCTCAGTTCGAACAGGTTTCAGGGTTCGGACGCCATGGTGTTTGTCCTTCATCCATTCCGAGAGTTGGACCCTGAAGACTCTAAAGAATTCGCGGTCTATTTCCTCCCAGCCTTCTATGATAGCATCCCTCTTGGTAATATCATATTGGGCCTGTGACTCGAAGTTATTGAGTCGCGTGCAGACATCGGTCAGACGAGAGTCCATCTCCATCTGCACGGTCTGACGTGCCTCTTCCCTAAGAGCCGGAAGGAGCTCGTTACGGATGGCCGTGTTTGTTCTATCAAACAGGCCAAACAAGTAGGCACTCGCTTCCTCACAGAATGCCTCACCGAAATGGTCGATAGCAGGGCTACCCGTCATCTGTAGAAGCCCCTTGCACTCAATTGGCTAATGAGTTACTTAACTGGGAGAAGCCAGTATACTAAAATTGGTTCCTTTGTTTCTAATGAAGCCCCAGTACGATTTGGTGTCCCGCAAGGGTCTGTATTGGGACCGCTCTTGTTCATACTTTATATAAATGATGTCAGTGATGTTCTTGCTGATTGTAAACATTATCTTTATGCAGACGACTTGGTAATATACAGCTCAAACAACAAAATTGAAACTATAACCAATAGGTTACAAACGGCATTAAATCGATTACAATCCTGGTTGGTAACCAAGAGGCTTACTGCTAACACGGATAAATCCAAAGTTATATGGTATGGTTCATGCAAAAAGTTACCAAAGTCCAGGGGCCAAAAACTATATTTGTATAACAAAGAACTTGAAACTCTGAATAACTACTGCTACTTAGGACTAAAGTTAGACAGTCTATTGAGTTTTGAACCTGCACTAAAGGATTTAAATAGTAAAATTAACCACCGTCTTTTTAGATTCAGTAAATTCAGAAACATGTTATCTGAAAAAGTTGCTGTAACAGTCTATAAAACCACCATAATGTCTGTTTTTGATTACGCTTGTTTTGCCTACGAGGGGGCTAATGAAGGCCTGTTAAAAAAGTTAGACAGAATGCAGAAGAGAGGCCTGAAAATTTGTTTCAGAGGTTTGGATCTTAATGAAGAAGAGCTCCATGAACGGGCTAATATCCCACTCCTGATGAGGAGACGACAAGAATTATTGCTTAGCTTCATGTACAAATTATCAAGAAATCCAGATTGGGTTGATGAGGAAATCAGAAGGCCAGGTATGAGGTCCGAATCAAAGATCAAGATAGTCATTCCCAGAGCACGTAACATGGGATTCAACAACTCGCCGCTATATAGAGGAGTTGAGTTATGGAACAATCTCCGAGCTGATGTCCAACACAGTGAAAGTAAACTTAAATTTAAAGCAAGAATTAGGCAGATACAAGACTTGTCCAAGATGATGTTAATGGGTGATGAGCTGAATGAGCTGGATGAGTAATATGAAAAAAGATACAGGTTAGGGAGCTGTTGAAAGACTACACCTTATGCATGAATTTCATCCGATGAGCTCACAGTGACTATACTCTCATACTGTATATCTGCTGATCATCTGTTTAAGATATGTTTTGTACCTACTGATCTGTCCATATATATCCTATTGGTATAGTGTAATACATGCTAGTATAAAACTTGTTGATAGTAACAAACTGGTGTACCATGCCTGCTGCCCTTCTTTTTGAAATTTTATTGTAAGATTATAGAGGTTGCTATTTGTGTACATAGTATATACTGTTTGTTATATAGATTTTATTTTTTCTGTTTATATTATTGTTCTCATTCTTCATTGTATAAATTCCCATCTTTATTCATTGATCTATGTGCAAACAACCACTTAATGTAATAACTGAACGAGGATTCACATTATTGTCTAATTTTACCACTTTCTGTATGAATAGTGACTTGACAATAAAACATTTTCAAACCTCAAAAAAAAAAGTTCCACGAACGTCTTGGGGACCCCACGTTCGACGCCATCGCCATATGCAGGCTGTACCAACTCCCAAGGCAAGGTTGCTGTCGGGGTGTTGACGCCTGACACAACGTTGGAGAAGGTGGCTCCTGCTCCCGAGGTTAGTGTCGCACCTCCTACGTGAACACGTGGCGTGGCATCTGGGGTGCTGTCCTCTGCCGCTGTAGGTGGCTTGACAGGGGGAGACGAGTTGGTGGTCACCTTGGGTTGTCGATCACGACCACTCCGAGATTCCACCGTCTTGCCTCCCGGCTTAGCACCACTGGTGCTGGGTTTGGCTGAACCAGTCGAAGCAGTCTTCGACTTTTTAGGAGCCGGGGCCGGGGTGGGCTTCGATGCCTGCACGGGCTTCGAGGGGGCCACCTGCGACTTTGGCTTCTTAGGTTCAGTCGAACCGGCAGACTTTCCAGCGTCCGTAGAGTGGGGTCTCTTGTTCCCACTCATAGAGGCTGTTGGTGCTGGGTCTCAAGGATGACTGGCTTCCCGCTTCTTTCGCTGCTCTACCCTGAACTCGGGGTAGGTGCCGTAGAAAGCGGGCATGAGCTCTGGTCTGATATACAGACGCTTCGTAGACGGAGGTGCGGGTGCCATCCGCATCCAGTGTCTAGTCGGCGTGCCTGTTTTCTCATTTCACTCACACTTTCCGACTAGTGTCTCCACCAGCTGGATAGCGCCCTCGGCAATGTACTTGTGGGGCTGCTTGTACGACTTACGATGACGTGCCATCAAACCCCTTCGTGTAGTCACGAAAGGAGGAGAGGTCGGGTCATTGGGGTCCTGGTAACATGGAATGGTCTTTTCCACCTTAACACACCCGAACTGCGGACGGATGGCTCGATGCTCTTCCACCAAGTGTCGAGCATACCTGCCATCTGTCGTGTACACGCGAGGGGGGAACCCCTTACGTGTGCAGTTCTCGAAAGCACACTGCTGCCCGGGATTGAAGATGCGCCACGCAAAACCAATCCGCTGTCTCTCAGGCAGCGACACCCCCGACTAGTCCGAGGCATTTGTGATGTTCTCGATCATCGAGACATACCAGTCAATACCACTCCTCGTCATCACTTCCATCCTTCCCGACGAGACTAGGGAGTACCACTTGACCATTCTTGCGGTAATCCTGAAGCTTGGTCAGGGGCCTGTCCTCGACGTACTCAGCACGTCGCTTGGCAGTAATCCCTGACAGCCGCTTCCACTCGTCGACAGCCTTGGCTGTGTCCGGGGGCGAGGATACGGTGCTCTCCACGTCACCGGCCTCGACCTCCGATGGCTCGGTGCCAGGTTCCGGGGGAGCAGTGGACTCACTGGTCTTCTCGCGGACTGGAGCCTTCTTGGCTGCGGATTCCTTCTTGCCACCCTCTTTCTTAGGCACCTTAGGGACTCGGCCAAGGCTTTCTGTGCATCCTCGATCTGCTTCAGAAGAGCTGCACTTTTAGCTGAGGTAGACTCAAGCTCCTGCTCGGGTCTGGTCCTCTTGGACTTCTTCTTCTTCTTTTTCTGAGACTTGTGGCTCGCCGAAGAGCTGTACCCTGACTGCTCTTCGGACGAGGACCCCATGGTTCTTCTTGAACTATGGGCTCAGTTGAAGAAACAAAGACTCCGGGCCTCGAACCATTCTCAGACGGGACGAGGCGTCGAAGAGAGTCTTTGAGGTGTTTCGATCCGCACTCCGGCGGGTCGAAGCCTCGAAGGGTCTTCGATGTACTTCGAACCGCACTCAGGCGGCTCGAAGGATCGAAGACGGAGGTTCGAGAGAACCTGCACACAGGCAGGTCGTGTCTCTAGAGACAAGACTAAGCTAGGCCTAGTCCAGCTAATCTGCGTCCGACTCTCACGAGACAGGCGCAAATGTGACCTCCGGGGTGTGCGACGCGGCCTTTTATCCCTGTGGCGCGCGTCTCTGATTGGACGAACGGCGTACGTGACCGAGGCGAGCGAACCCTATTGGTCCACAGCGGATCACACCATGACCAAATAAGGTAATGCTCAAAAAGTGGAACGACTCACACCGTCACGCTCTGGTTCTCCAGTCACATTGTTTGCATATGCCGTTAATTCTTATGCGGTCTATGGGGCTCCAACACTGTCAACATGGGCATCTAGGGCACCCCCATTCTACCAGACTACCGGGATTAAAAATGGTCCCAATATGGATCTACCCATCAGGCAGAATCCACCAGCCTATGCTGTGAACCCATCCACACAGTCCGATTAAACAAAGGGCCCATGTTTTTCATGTTTCTAGTGTCGGATTGTCTCAAATTAAGAGGCAATCGCGTGACTTCTCGTTGTGTAATTTTTTATTCACCGTCGGCTTCACGTCCACAGACAGATTTACCCAAGAACAGCACCCGTTATTTAAATCCTTATTAAAAGACAGGTTGGTAAAGCTGCTGCATAGTATTGTGCGATACATCGTTTACTTAGTAGGGTTTAATCTAGGACTTTTCCTAATTTTAACCTTTACTGTAGGAACAAGTGTTGAGCCTCGGGGCGGGTTACTATCACCCCCTCCTAGCTCACCGTCCTTCGATGTGGCAGGGCCGACCAGGTTATTAACCTGTTTCCATCGGCGTCCGCCTCCCATCACTTGTGGCGGCGTGGATGAAGGGGCCAGAGTGTTTGCTCTGGGTTTCCTTTCATCCTCGACACTTGTCGATCGTCCCTTTGATGAGCCTTGGCGCTTAAGCCTTGCTCGAGTCATAGGTCCGGTCTGGAGTGACTGATCTTCGACTTCAATCGAAACGTTTCGATGTGAAGTTTGTTCAGTCATTTGCACCTGCGAGGGGGGGTCGGGCTTCCGATGTTCCTGCAAAGGCGGTTTAGACGCTTTTAACTTATCTCGACGAGCGGGTCGACCACGGCGTCGCTTTGATGGTTTACTTGCGTCCAACACCTCCACCTCGCTCAGCTTATGAGCCTTGTGCTGTCGCTTTTGATGACCCTGCTTAGTTTGTTTTTTAGACTGAACTTACGCCCAACCACCGGCGTACTCTATCAACATTGCTCTTTTGCAACCGCCCGCGGGACGATCGAAGTAATAGTGTTGACTCAGAGAGGACAGAATCCACTACGAACGGCTCATCCCAGTTGGGAGCAAGCTTCATAGCTGCTTGGGGGGTACCTCACCACCTGTTCCCCAACTGAGTATCTTCTCTGCTTCAGCCCATAGTCATACCTGACTTTCTGGCGTTCCGCAGATTTACCTAGATTTTCTCTTACCATGCTGTAACTTTCCCTCAACCGATCTCGAAGCTGTTCCATGAAAGTAACGGAACAAGGGACTTCGAGTGGGTTCTCGATTGAGCCGAAAATCACATCCGCTGGCATAAGAATTTCTTCCCCAAATACCATCATATTTGGACTGCATCCAGTAGAACTGTGTTCAGAGCTGTTATATGCGGACACAACATATTTAGCCTGTTCATCCCAGTCGTCCATATGTTTGTCTACCAACATAGTCAGACTCTGAATCAGTGTTCTGTTGCACCTTTCCACCTGGCCATCACTCTGTGGCCTGTACAGATTGGTCCTCTGTTTTACAATCATCAAATATTCACACATCTCAGAGAAGAGACGAGACTCAAATTCTCGCCCTTGGTCGGAATGCAAAAGCAACGGGATGCCAAAGGTGAAGACCCATTCGTCCACGAAGGCTTCTGCACAGGTCTCTGCTGTGTGATTTGGTAAGGGAATAGCGCGTACATACTTGGTGAAGTAATCCTGGATTACTAACATGCAAGTATTCTTGTTTGGCGTGGGTGCAAAACCCGAGATGATATCCATAGCTATCCTCCCGAATCTCACCCTGAACAACTCTTGGTTCGTTTTCGACCAAAATGTGCCGCTGTTCGGTGTCCGTGGCAAAAGGAGAGTACCTCGCCCTTCAGTTGGCGTGGTATCACTACTTGGATCATGCGTCTTGCACGACCCGCCTCGACTTTCCAGCGACATAACAAACCTTCACGGAAAGTTAAGAGAGGCCATTGCCCTATTAATTTCCGTACCTCGGCGCTCTCGATTGATACCTCAGGCCTAGTGGGTTTAGCCCCCTTAACTAGCCATTTGGCAACCCGTCTGATGTCAGCGTCCGCTTTCTGAGCATCAATGAGTTCATCGAGAGACCAAAATGCAACACCCACCCGGCTGTCTATTAGACTACCTACGGCCGCCAAAACAGCGTTGTGACTGCCGCAGTCTGTGCAATCTGACCTTTGGCATAGCCGCACAGGGATACGACTAAGGCCATCAGCATTTAGATGCTTGGCACCACTTCGATGTTCGATCTTAGAGTTTTCGAGACCGAACTCCGAAAGGTGGGCCAGCCACCTACCCATCATTCCTTCAGCTTCTTTGAAATTCAGGAGCCATTTCAAAGAAGAATGATCGGTGTGGATAGTGAAATTACCACCATAAAGGTAGTGCCTAAACTTCCTGGTGTACACGACAATTGCCAACAGTTCTCTTTTGGTGGTGCAGTAGTTTCATTGTGTCTTACTTAGAGTGTTGCTAGCAAAGGAGATTGGGACCTCCATTCCATCCTGTATCTGGGATAGA
Organism: Acholoe squamosa; assembly: GCA_949317995.1. NCBI lineage: Eukaryota > Metazoa > Annelida > Polychaeta > Phyllodocida > Polynoidae > Acholoe > Acholoe squamosa. The sequence goes on from OX439038.1 coordinate 26,746,027, forward strand.
ACAGCCCCAATCGCCGTGTTGCTAGCATCAGTGTCTAAGATAATACGACTGTCGGGTGTGGGGAATCGAAGCACAGGAGTCTCCCTGAAACTTCGTTTTAACTCGACAAAAGCATGTTCAGCTCTTTCTGTCCATGCGAATGCCTTGTAACGACCTCTACTACCTTTAGGCTTTTGGATCACTAAGTCCTGCAAAGGACTTATTAGTTCCGCAAACCCCGGGATGAACTCTCGGTAGTAGGAACAAAAACCAATGAAGGATCGAATTTCCTTCACTGTAGTGGGCCTAGCCCAAGTCATTACGTCGCTAATTTTCCCCGGGTTGGCTTCTATACCCTGTTCAGACACGATTAAGCCTAGGTTCTCGACTGAAGTCCTAAAAAGCTGACACTTTTTAGGTTTCAACTTCAGTCCCCATGCTCGAATCCTGTTGAAAACTTCTGCCAGATTCGCCATTGTTTCATCCGTCGTTTTGCCGAAGACGATGATATCATCGAGGTAAACCAGGCAAATCTTACCTAGCAAACCCCTCAACATCTCCTTCATCATTGGCTCAATGTGGCAGGGGCGTTACACAAACCAAACGCCATTCGATCGAACTCATAGAGCCCCCTCTGGTAAGAAAAAGCGGTTTTCTCGACATCGTCGGGATTCATCCCGAACTGCCAATATCCAGATTGGAGATCGAGACAACTAAACCACTTGTTTCCTCCCAAGGCATCTAAGGATTCGTCGATGCGCAGGAGAGGATAGGCGTTTTTCTTAGTCACACCATTCAGACATCGATAATCGACGCAGAATCTCATGGTCCCATCCTTCTTCGTCACCATCTGGACGGGACTGGACCAGGGACTAGTACTTGGCCTAACCACCCCCGTATCCAACATCTCCTTAAGTTGTTCCCTTGTGGGTGCCCGCGATTTCTGCCATCTCGACATCTGCAGCTTCTTGCTCGAGATGCATCATCACAGATCCTACCTCCGGTGAAGAGAATTCACCGTTCCTGTCAGCGTACTGTACGGTACTGACCACCTGGCCTTTCTCCAGGACAATGTCTCAATTCAGTGGATTACAGACGGGAAACACTGTTCGACGGACATTGCTGATAAGGGCAGCCTCACCAACCAACCCAAAACTCTTCAGAGTTTTCAGATCGGGTTCGACTATGCCCTGTCGATCTCTTTCCAGACCCTCGGATTTCACCAGGACATCGCATCGATGTCTAGCTGGTATCCTCGTGGTCTGTGCTACTGAGGCAACCGATGACACTCTTTTCAGTTTACACTGATGGTGCTCTTCTGTTGGCTCGGTCATGACCAATTGACCCGTCCTCGGGTTAAGGATCATACCGTATAACGCCGCAAAGTCAAGCCCCAGAATGCCATCGTCAGCCACATCGGCCACTATTGGGCTAAACACATAGTGGGTCGATGCGACCTTTAGAGGTAGAACCAATCGACCATAGGTCCGCATTTTGGCTCCAGACGCAGTGCACGCCGTTATTCCCTCGTAGAGATTATCTGACGGCACCACTAACGTCCTCGCGAGTTCCCGAGAGACAATGGTGTGGCTGGCACCAGTATCTATCAGGAAGTCTAAAGAACGCCCTCGAATCTCTGCAGACAGGTACCATCGTTTCCCCGACAAGGGGGCGGTTCCTGCTAGCATTCTCAACCCTACGTCAGTACTCAGATCGATCCCTCTCTTCTTCAGGAAAGAGAGACAGGGATCATCTGAGGGAAGCTCTGTTGCGCAGACTCTGGCCAGCTGTCGCATCAGGGCTTCTCTCCCGGCGTCGACTTTCACTTTCGATCCAGTCGAACCCTCGACCTCGGAGCTCGGGCTGCCAGCGCCCTGTTCCTTGGCCATTGAGGCTTTTTCTACACCGACATCTTTGGAACCCGACCGGTGATCAACCGGTGCCGCTGTGGTAAAGGGCTGGGACAGCCCTACCGGGACCTTACCTAGTTCCCTCGAATCTACTGTCGTCTGATCAGGAGTGCCAGAGGTGCTGATACCCTGGCTTTTCGATGGTCAGGCAGCTCGATTGCCACGTCGAGCCGCCCGCCTCAGTTTTCCGTCGCGTCAGGTGGCAGACCTTTAATAGGCTCGAGGCAAGTTCGTGCGAAATGCCCCTGCCTCTTGCAGTTCCAACACTTGGCGTCGGACGGAGGGCTACTCGGCTTCTCCGAGTTAGTAGCAGGAACATTCCCTCCCTCGATAACCCTGAGTAAATTCTTTAATTGACTCAGCGAGAAGGTTTATTCCTGTACCTTGGGTTTGGAGGCCTTATTTGGCACTTTCGATTTACCAGCGGCTTTCTGACTTTTCTTAGTCTTACTCCCCGCCACGGGCTTCGAGTACGAGGACACCTCACCCTGTCCCTCCTCGACCAAAGCGGCGTCAGCCAACGCTGACATTGCATTTGTCGAGGTAGGATTCACCAACTTAGGCAGAAGTTGTCGTTTTCGCAACAACTCATCTGCCAAGTCCATGAGATCCCTGAGGGACATGTAAGTGCGCCATTCCCGAAGCACGTCTTGTTGCAAATCAGTGTCATATAATCCTCCTATGAACAACTGGTTGACTTTGGTTATTAGCCATTCAACCGAGAAGTCCACACCTGGATAGGCATCGCCAGCAAGACGTCTTAAAGCAAAGCCATAACCTCTGATGCTTTCATTCTTGCCCTGGCGTCTCTTCTCCATCGTGACAATGGGGTCCTGCAGGCTAGAGGTCATGTCGACCAGCCCTTCCAGAGTCCCATCTCCATGCTCCTCCCACAACCACACAGTATCAGCTGCGGGGCCGTTCTGGAGTAGCATGAGGAGTTGAGCTAATGCCATACTCGATGTCCATACATTTACTCGACGGACATGATTGAATCCGTGGTACCAACGGAGCCAAGCATCCTTCCATGTAAATGGAGGGCACTCGACTGACCTAGTCCGGGCAGGTTCGTGCCCGATAGAGGTATTCTCAAACATCCTACTTGATCTTCTGACCTGATCAAGAGCGAATGTTGTACCTCTTCTAGGTATTTGATGATCCATCCCCATGTTTCTCATAGTGGTGTCTGCACGACTATGATTCATCCCCCAGGGGTTACCGGACTCGGCCTCACTTAAATGTGAAGCCTCAAACCTGATATCCCTATATTTAGGAGGATCAACATGTTGTTGGGCTGTGGTAGGGGTCGAAAACTGTCCGATCACTCCACTTAGACCATCAGTACATGGCATCGAAGGAATGGGTTGGCTTCGACGTGACCTCGATTCCACTTTCGAGATGTCGTCGATAGCCCCTACCATTCTATTTATCTCCGCCTGCTGTTTTGAACGTTCCGTCCGTCTCAATTCCGATACTAGGAATTCCAGGCGGCTGTGTTCCGCTCTCGAGAGATCTCGCTGCTTGCTGAGGTCAAAGAGTTGCTTAACCTCCTTCATGGCACGGTTAAGCCACTCCCTGTAGTCAGGGTTCTCGACCAGGTCCTCCTGAGTGGCAACCTTAGTAGTGCTGCATACACTACTTTGTTGCCTCTCTCGAGGTCTAGCGGCACGCACTTTCGAGTCTGTCTGCTCCTTCAGACGTTCCTCGAGTGCGAGTTCATCACGAACTTCTTGATTAACCCTGGCTTCGTCAGCCTCCCTACGAGAAGGTATCTCCCGCCGGAGTTTATCGATATCTCCACGCATGGCACCCAGAGTATCCGAATCCTTCTGATCCTTCAGAGATTGGGCTACTAAGGTCTCGGATTTTAAGGAGTTAAGCTCGGCTTCATGTCTCGCTTTTCATTCCATTAAAATCTGATATTCGGCCATTTTATCCGCGTGGACGATTTGCTCCTCACAGCGACGACGCATTTCTGCCTCGTCCCTGGCTCGAGCATCCTCGTCACCTTGCATCTGACAGAGTAACGATTCCCGTTCCTGACGTAGCTGTTCGACCTGGTTTTCATAAGCTATTAGGTGTTCAGCTACTTCTTCAGTATGCTCGACTGATAGTTGGTTTAGCTCATGCCGCAACTCTTGCAGTTGCTCCTCCAACATAGTCTTTTCTACTTCTTGTAGCTTCAACTTATGTTTAAGGGACGTCTGCTCGTGCTGGGCATCCCGAAAATAGTTTTGAGCCCTCTCGACGCATTCTCGGCGGCTTGATGCAAGGCGGTCGATCTTTGCTTTTAGTGATTGACATTCCATTACTGTCAATCGACTACGTTCGATCTCAGACTTCGTTGCAAGCAAGGACTCTTTTTCGCTAGAGAGCTGATTGACCTTCTCTTGAAGATCAGCAAGTTCTCTATTCGCGTCTTGTTCGAAGCCTCCAGCGCATGCTGCCTAAGCTGTTCCAACTTCAGCTCTATTTCCATACTCTTCTCCTGAGCTTTCGTGGTATTGTCCGCGAGAGCATCCAACTGTTGGCGACCCTGGCGCAGTTGGTGTTGTTGCTCCTGCAACAACTCTTCGTTGAGTCCTCTGCCACTGTCTATACTTCCTTGTATAGATACAGGCGAAGGACCCTCGAAAGACCAACTACCAAGGCCCATTGGAGTTCCCATGGGTGATGCTGTCCTTTCTACATAGGACAAACTCTGTGTCCTTAAGAAATTCTCAGCAGCCGGAGAGAGTTGAGTCGACACTCGCGAGTTGAGTAGTCGACTCCTTTGATACAGGCCCAACGGGTCAGTCGAAGGATCTAATATCAGTGAGTGGTTCAAACCACCACCAATTAGTGGATCATTCGCATCCACTAATGGACCTGCAGTCGCTTGATGTTGGTGATTGGGGTCATCACCTTCATCCAAGTGACCCTGCATGTCGAACTTGAGCTCGCAGTACCTATGCGGACTAAAGTTAACAACTGGTCACGGCACCAGTGTAGTGTTCTACCCCTCGAAGTTTAATCGAATCTTTCGATAAACAACTATTCAGGTTCCAGTTAAAACTTTATTGTCTAATAACACATAGGCATCAGCCGTTCTCGATAACAGTTACAGGTGGTAGAGTTTGAACTCTATGGCACATTCGACACTAGGCCTTCTAGTGTCTGCAGTTAATATTCCACATTTACCTTCTCTGTGCAACAGCACAGAGAGGTATTACAATATGGTAGCCGGGCAGCCGCCAACCATCGCTCATGATGGTCAGTCGCGGCTGGACTGACCATGAGGAAGGCCGTACAACGGCCTTATATACACCAGAGTCGAGGGCCACATGACCAGGTGGTGACGTGGCGCTGGACTCCAGCGCCCCCAGGCGTCGGGTAAGAGAGGTGTTCTCGACGTCGCCCACGAGGACCACGAAGGTACCTCGAGGATGACGCGGGACCACCACACATATATCTGGCATATTATTAGGCCCAGATCCACATCACCATTCCGTGTTCATCATTGTAATTTATTCTTTCCGGTGCTATGATTATATAAACACCCGAACTGTTGTTAATATAATAATAAATATATCGGACTCACTCAGGTACTTTCGTATCAATGTAATAGGCATAGTCTAACTAATTAGAGTCTGTGTTAAAAAAAAAAGGTGTTTTGAAGGTAACTTTCATTCCAACTTAAGGTATAAACTATATATTATTGTTAGTATTCTGTAGGGAATCAACCCAAGAACTGTACTCACATAATAAGTTTATTCGGGTTGATGGATCGAGACTAATCCAGGTTAATATGGTATATACGGAATGACTATAACTGTCTTCCATTACTACTGTATACGGTATCATAATTATCACTATAGCCTTATGTGTAAAATGAAACTACTACTACTACATCCATATGGATGCTTCTTTTCTTCACATAATACTTATATACTATGTTGTACATATGTTAAAAAACTGTATCGGTATTTATCATATATCCATATTTTTCCTTTAATTTGAGTCAGACAACCTGTAAGCCAGCCGTGCACCCTGTATAATATATTTCTGTTGTAAATACTATAACTTAGTTACTACCCATTATGTAACACATTGTTATAGTCTTGGTGGGGGTAGTGTAGGGGCACAGTTTAGTAGTAGCGTCCATGGCTTACGGGTTGACAAGGTTCCAAGCGGAGTGGCCTTTCGGGTTGAAGACCTGGCACGGCTGGCGGGTGGTGGCAGCACTGCCCCCCAGGCTTCTCGGGTTAAACAGAAGATGTCGCCACCCAACCCCTGTGGCTATATAATAGCCAGGTCGGAACCTAGGGACAGAATCTGTATGAACAACATAAGATCTTACTGACTCCAAAGCCTTACCTGGATGTCTTCAATCAGAGCTATCTGAACTATCTCACACCAATCTGGAATACCTTTAACTTTCTGTACTCTAGGATATCCTTGTACTCCTGATCCGTTCCGAACCCATAGGCGGTCATACATTACATATCTATACCTATGGTTATTTTTCGTCAGTCTAGTACTAATCCAATGTAAATTTACCCTGCCTATGAGTTCAACAAGGCAGATTAGGCCTTGAATTTATGTATGCCGACCCTATATAGGGCTGAAATGTCCCGGAGGGTCAGCATGATGCTCAAATGCTCACAACATGATATACAACATTTATATAGATCACTACACAGTAAAATGATCAACATGAATGCAGCCCTGGGGAGTATCTCCCCAGGGCTGTATTCATGCATCATGCCGACCCTATACAGGGCTGAAAAGTCCCGAAGGGTTGGCATGATGCTATAATGAAGTCTTAATTCTACCTCTCACATCAAGGACTTGTCTATCAAGTCTATACCTACTGTAACCATAAAATTGAAAATTAGATTCATCTTCTTCACACTTAAACCACGTTTCAGAAAATGAAAAGATTTCGAGGTCAGAAGGATATATTTCAGCACATATAGATGAATATTTGGCTTTAATACTTTTTGCATTAAGGTGCATAAAGCGTATACCTTTGGTGCCTTTCAGGTGCATTACACTATTATATTGCATAGAGTATAATAAAGCAGGGTTGGTAAATCACAACATGATATATAGATCACTACACAGTAAAATGATCAACATGAATGCAGCCCTGGGGAGTATCTCACCAGGGCTGTATTCATGCATCATGCCGACCCTATACAGGGCTGAAAAGTCCCGAAGGGTTGGCATGATGCTATAATGAAGTGCTGAGGAGCACACTTGCCAGCACTACATTGGTGCATCATGAAGACCATGACACACTCCTGCATCAGTGGCCCTTAAAAGGTTTAAATATTTGCTCCCTAGTGTAGGGTTGCATCCTTCCATGATCCCTACTGTCCTGAGGTAGGTATGTGCAACACAGTGGTGCCATCTCTGAGATCAAATTGATAACTCTGCACAGTTGCTTTTTTCTTTTAGCACTAGGTGGCTGTGGTGTGCTACAAAATTCCCGTGAACCCTTTCGAGGAGAAACGGTATGATCGGAGGTGTGTTCCTGGTACCGGCGAAAGTTGAAAGTTTACCTGCTCGTATTTAACAAGCGAAAAAGGCGCCACGTTAGCGCTTCTCCCCGAAAGACGTAACCCAAAATTCCCACTGCCTCCATTAGACAAAGTCATCTGGTGCAGACAAAATGGCAAATGCGGGGCTACTGCCAAGCAAAAGCTCTAAGTAATCACCTCCAAACTTCAATATTATTGCAGAAACATCAGCAAGGATTCATGACTTGCCAAATCCATGGTTACCCAGCCCATGTAAATTATTCAAATAAGTGATGCTTTATATATCTAGACTTATGGTTATTTTTCGTCAGTCTAGTACTAATCCAATGTAAATTCACACTGTCTATGAGGAGCTTCCCTCTTTAGGGAAGTTCTACAAGGCAGATTAGGCCTTGAATTTATGTATAAGCCATGGCTTATATACTTGAGGTACTAAGGTAGGCTATGGCGCAATGCCTATTGTTGTAGCAAGGAGAGAGATCAGAATTTCAAGATCATTTGATCAAACGAACAGATAAACTATGACTAAACTATTGCTTCCCTTGCTTTAACCCTTTAAAGACCGCTGATGTATTAATACATCATGCCTAATGGTCTTAATGCTTGGTTTAACTTTACTTTATTGACTTATTCAAATAGAACATATTACAATCACAATATGTACAGTCTAAATTAACGTGTTAACAATAATCTTACGTATACCGGTACCTAGGGTTGCCTCATAATAGTAACAATTTTATATATGATACAGACATTAGAACTTGTCAAACAGAAGGAAGAGGACCTCATCCCCACTAGGTTAGTGTTGGGTTGATTCTTCTGGTCCTACCTAACTTCACAAGAGTATATTAAGCTAATAGATCATGGATATCGGGGCCCTAGGGCTGTACATGCTGTATATACCTGAGCCGCGCAGCGGCGAGGGTATATACAGCATATACAGCCCGTGGGCCCCAATATCCATGACCTAATAGGTTTATACCATGATTTCCTCCATTTTGTATTAATTTCTTACCTGATATCCACAAAATATAGCCACGAGAAGACATTTTGTAAAAGCAAGCGATACGGCCTGGGTCTGCTCTGCGCGAAGCCATTGTTTTTGTTCCTTGCCGGGAGAGGTACCGCCGTGTTTACACATACTTTTCGTATGGAATCCAACCATGACATGTCGAGATATTAAAAAGAATACATCCTTAGATAGTCTACATGATCCCTCCATGTCAAATGAGTCCATAATATTGTAGGGGCCGGCATCATTGTATATATATTAGTGCCGTTCATCCGAGAGACGTGTTCGTGTGGTGCTTGTTCCTTCTATGCTAGCTAGGTGTCGCTTTGCGATACCTCGTTGGTACAAGAGGGGGCAGCACCATGCCTCGCGTCCAGCTCCTACTAAGGAGCCGGACGAGCGGCAGAAGAGGACTGGACATGGTCCAGTCCAGACGCTAATACTTTGTCATCAGAGAGATTAAATAAAGTCCTACCCGAGAGGTAGGGGTTTCTGGGGCTTTGCCCAACCCGAACTACTCGTGTTGTGTTGGTACATCTAGTGGTAAGCGAGCCAAAGAGCCACCCAACATATAAGTCAATACGAACCATTACACTGGTGCCGTGACCAGTCGGTTCGGGGGTGGTGCGCGGCCACATTGGCCGAAAGCCTCGGGAAACCCGAAGCGGATCCCCCCAGCCCTGGGCTAGAGGGATTCGAAGAGGATGATTACACATCCCAGCATCTGTTGTTAGACTGGAAACCCGGTCAACAACAAATGTTTAATCAGGAGGGTGTACGAAATATTTTTTCTACACCCGACCTCAGGGACAATGCCACCAGAGATGGCATCGTAAAATTGTATCCGGCTACACCCCAGACAGGAGTACCGGATACCGGATTGTTCAGGGGTGTGTTAAGACCCCCAACTTTAGACTTGAGCGATTGGTCCCAAGTTATAACTAGCAGACGCCAGCTAGGTCCTATGGTACCAACAGGCTCGGCTAGCGGCTTGGGTACACCAATTGCACAAAGCCCTATGCAGCGTACTGCAACCCCCCAGGGTTCAGCACCAGGTGGTGGAACCGAAGTAGCCCCACTAATGACATCGTCGGATCATGACAGCGACGATGGTAAAACCAAAAGGGACGCAATAGTCCCAGACGCGAAATCAAAAGATAAGCCTAGTGGTACCGGACCGAAAAGCTCGGAAAGGCATCACCTAGGCCGATCTCTAGACGAAGGCTTGTCTGACTCCATGTTTTACCCTGGGGGCAGTCGCAAGTCTATCTACGGACGTCGGATGGGTCCCGGGTATAAAAATACTCAGGCCTATTTGAAAGCCAAGGAACAGGTAGAGTTACAGGCAAAGAAGCAACATGAACAATTCATGTTAGCCCAATCCAAAATAGAGGAGGAAGCTAAGTCCCGGATCGGAAAATTACGATCCGTTGAGCAGGAGGCGATTCTAAAAGAATCCGACCTCAAATATCGTCTATCCTCCGTATCCCATCGGTTGGAGCGGAAGGAAAGAGACGCACAGGAAAAAGAAAAGAGGCTGGCTGAGTTGGAAATCGAGGAAGCCAATAAACTTAGAGCAATCGACAAGGCTAGAGCCGAGGAGGTTGCTAAGGCTCGGGATGTAAATAAATTACAAACTGAGTTGCACGCAATGGAGGAGAAGCTTAAGAAACTTCAACTCCGGAAGGCTGAGACAGAAGCCAAGATGGTCTCGGAACAAGCCGAGATCAGGAAGGAGACTACTGAATATAACAGGTCTCAAAAAGAGAAGGGTGAAAAGTACCGCCTACTTAAGGATACTTTTAAGCGAGAGGCAATGATCGCCCAAGAAGAAAGAAACCGAGCTGTGGCTGAAAATGAAAAGATTCGATCCGAAATCTTGGCAGAAAACGCACAGCTTAGGGAGGAACAGCGAAACCTGACTACAGACGTAGCTACCCTCACAATAAATAAGTCCGCTATGGAGAGTTATTTACAGGAGCAAGAGCAAACACATGCCCCTCCGGCGAGTAGGGTCACAAACCCGAACTCGACGTTCGTGAAACAGGGCGACCCGGTCTCCTGTTCTACACCGAAGAATCCGCAGTATAATCCTTTTGTAAATGATAATGCTTCGCGGAACGTAGATCAAGGGGGTGTTTACATCAGAACCCAGGATAAGCATGGCCGAACTAGTAGAGTCCGGATAAGTGAGGTGCCCATAGTCCACAACCTGGACCCGGACTATACCCCTAGAGAGGCTTCCGACAGTAGTGCGGAGACCAGTGGGTTCCACATTCATGTGGATCCTAGTAACGACCCGGGGCTGGGTGCTGGTAATGACAACACCCAACCGAATCCATCAAACGATGGCGGCCAGTCTACGGGAAACCAGCCATCCGACGGCGGATACCAAGGCGCGCAAGGGGGGGGCGCTGCTTCGGGTGCCACAAGCTATAATGGTACCTCGGGTACCGGCCCCAACCAGGGTAGTGCGAGTTATACGAACCACAGTGGTACACAGTGGACGTATACGCAACCTCCACCACCGCCTCCACCTGGCAATTCGAGCTTCGGTGGTATAGGGGGCAATCGGACCTTGAATGAAACCAAGGCGATTGAATGGAGCAAACAGCAATGCACTAGATTGATGTATGCTCACAATTCTGCCCGAAGGGTAGCCGTTATTCCTAAAGAATATGACGGTACTCGACCATGGAAAGAGTGGTTTGAAGATTTCATCGATGTGATGAACTGTAATGGATGGACCCCATACGAGGCCAAGCCACATCTGGTGAGATGTCTGAAAGGCGGGCCGGGTCGCATGGCTGTAGAGCAATGGCGAACCTGGTACGGCCTCGGAGTTTTGAGCAGTTAGTAGAAACTGCTAGTGGACTGTTATGCAATATGGTCAAGGAAGACCCGATGGTCCGTTTTAAGAAACGCACACAGAAGCCGAATGAAGCTTTCAGAGCATACGGTATGGAACTCCATGCCCTGCTAAGTAAGGCCAGACCCGGTACTGAAAACCAGGACTGGTATATGGACGATTTGATCACTCAATTCGTCAAGGGTCTAAGAGACCGAGATGAACAATTAGCAGCGAGGGATGCCTGGAAGGAGGGCATAACACTACACGGCATATTTAATGGTATAGATATGGCCGTGAAAAAGCGAGCTATGTTAGCTGGGGACATACCTAATGCCAGCGGCTTGGTACCCCTGGCATCGGTGACCCAGCAGTCGGAGGTCGATACTCCATCAGACGACTTCGAATTGATTGATATCGAACAGGAAGACGGCACCTTCTGTTCGATGCAATTAAGGAAGAATACTTCAGGTAGGAAGTATATTCCCAGGAAATCTTTCAATAAACAAAGGGACTCTAGACCTTCATCCGAGGTCAAGAGTGATCCGAAGGCTGTCGATAAGGCGGTCAAGTCCATTGTAAGCACTGACAAAGTGAAGACTCAGTCCCCGGACATGACCAAACTTCTGGAAGACATGTGTAAGAAAATTACAGATGCCATCCAAGCCAATCGGCAAAGACCCCGGGTGGATCTCCGAACGGTTAAGTGTTTCAGGTGCCAGCGCATGGGACACTACTCATCTGAATGTACCGCTACTAAGCCGGTAATGGCTGCCTTCTATGAAGCCGAAGACGACGGCGTAGAAAGGGAGAATGCTAGGGATTCCACAGATGTGGAAAACTAGTGGGGGTTGTGTCAACGGCATCTGACATGGCCCCGAGTGGGAACGAATGCCAAAATGCTACCGGGGGTATCCCGGTGGAAGATTTCGAGTCAATTACACCTGGAGGCCGGGTGGCTGAGGGTGCGCACCCCTGCACCTCGGCCGGGGCCAGGGACCCTAGTGTTGATATGTGCAGGAGCAATCATATGGAGGCGAGTGGCCGCACTAGGGGAGAGGAAGGATGGATCAAAGAGTTGATTCGAGTGTGTGGGACACGCCTTCCCCCAAGTCATCCGTGTCTGGAATTCCTGAGAGGACTCGGATTGAATCTTGGTGATTCGGGAGACTTTCACCAGTTTACCAGTAACCCCTCGCCTTTAGGGGGGAGACGGTGGTATGTACCCATATCTGTGGAAGGCCGGGTGGGGGAATTCTTGGTGGATACTGGAGCTAGTCATTCATGTGTGTCCAAAAGATTCTTCGATTCGGTGGCCGGCAGCCATGAGAACCTCAAAACGGGGGTAAATGCTTGCACGGCCGACGGAAGCAGTATGCGTACATTTGGTAGGACGTTTATGCCTATCCATATAGGAGGCAAAGAGTTTGTTCTTTCGCCAACTATAGCAGAGGTTAGTGATGACGGAATCCTCGGATTGGATTTTGCAAGCTTATACGGGGCCGTCTTGGACCCGAGGGACGGTAGTATGGGTATACGGAGCCCGTATGGCTTGCATGTCCAATGCGTATTGAGACAGGTGTCTTCGGTCGCAGCAGTGGTACATACGGTGAAGATCCCACCGGGTACCACTTGCGATGTCCTTTGTGGCGGATCCATGGCTCAGAGGAATGAAACTGGAGTCTACGAACCCGACACGGTGTATTTGTCAAGCATCGGGTTAGACTCAGTGGATACATTAGTGGCTAATGCAGCTTGGTCCGTATTACCCATAACTAACCGAAGTGGTTCAGTGGTTTATTTGAGGCGAGGCGACAGTGTTGGAAGGATGAGTTCGGTAGAACATGTCGCCGAGGCTAAATTTAACAAACCACTAAACCCAGTTAGTCAGCATCCTATGGATGAAGAATTCCAAAAGCTGATTGATCAGTCAGATTTAAAGAATACGGACGATAAGGATTGCCTAGCGAGACTTCTACAAAAGTACGAAGGTGCTTTTGGTAGGGAAGGAGGCCCGGTGGGTAGATCCGATAAGGTGTTGCACACCATAGATGTGGGCAGCGAGAAACCTTTTAAAATCCCGTATCGTAGACTTCCCCTTAAGAAGAAGTTAATCTGTGAAGAGCAAATACAAAAACAGTTGGACCTAGGGGTAATCGTGCCTAGCTCGAGTCCCTGGTCCAGCCCTGTTTGTATGACTACTAAGAAAGACGGTACAATCCGCTTTTGTGTCGACTACCGGAAATTGAACGGTATAACAAAGAAGAACTCGTATCCTTTACCAAGGATAGACGAGACTTTCGATAGCTTCGGCGGGAACCAATGGTTCTGTACCTTGGATTTACAGTCCGGATATTGGCAAATACCAATGCACCCCAAAGACAAGGAGAAGACAGCATTCTCCAGTCATATGGGGTTGTTTGAGTATAATGTCCTACCCTTCGGATTGTGTAACGCCCCCGCTACATTCGAGGCTATGATGGAATCCTTACTGAGTGACCTTTTGTGGAAGAAATGCCTGGTTTACTTGGATGATGTGGTCGTGTTCGGCAAGTCATTCAAGGAATGCCTGGCGAATCTGCAATTAGTCCTCGACCGGATACTATCAAACGGTCTTAAACTTAAACCCAAGAAATGTAATTTGTTTAAGAAAACCATTACATACTTGGGAAGGATCATTACTCCTAACGGGGTAAGTGCGGATCCGGAAAAATTAGAAGCTGTAGAAAATTGGGAAAGACCCACGAGTGCTAAGGAGGTGAGATCATTTTTAGGATTTTGTTCCTATTATCGTGATTTCATACCGAATTACTCTCGTGTCAGCTTCCCCATGCAGTGCTTAGCTCACTGGACCCCGGGTAGGGCACGGGACCCATTCCCATGGACCAGCGAGCAAGAAGAGTCTTTCAATAAAATAAAAGATTTATTTAGGAATACACCCGTGTTGAAATATCCCACTCCCGAGGGACATTTCATCTTAGACACCGATGCGAGCAATGATGCGATTGGGGCAGCTCTCTCTCAGGTCCAAGAGGGAGTCGAAGTGCCAATAGCATTTGCTAGCAACACGTTAAGCAAGACACAGCGAAATTATTGTACCACCAAGCGAGAACTCCTCGCTGTGGTGGTGTATACGAAGAAGTTTAAGCATTTCCTTTGGGGAAGTGACTTTACTTTAAGAACAGACCATTCGTCTCTTAGGTGGCTCCTTAACTTTAAGGACGCCGAGGGGATGATTGGACGTTGGTTAGCTCACCTATCCGAATTCGGATTAGAGCATAAACAAATAGAGCACCGACCCGGTGCTAAACACATCAATGCGGATGCCTTGTCAAGACGGCCTATCCGAAGGTGCCAAAATGCCACATGTGAAGACTGCGGGGCCCACAATGCTGTGGTAGCCGGGTTGGTATTTAATTATACCACCCCCCGTATCCCCTGGGAGGAGGCTGTATGCAGCTATCTCGATTGGTCCCCGGAGACCATCAAGAAGTTTCAACAGTCAGACCCCAACACTGCGCGCATAATGGAATACCTACGGTCAGGCATTAAACCGGCAAGGCCTCTAGTTTCCCTGGAGGATAGGGAAGCGAGGCGGTTGCTGGCTCAATGGGCCGAGCTAGAGATCCGAGACGGCATACTATGTAGGTGGAAGACAACTCCCACCAACGGTAGGCTGTTGCAAATAGTGATACCCGCCCCGATGAGGAGGGATATCATGTATTATTGCCATGGCCACCAAACGAGTGGCCATTTCGGTAAGAGAAGGTCGATAGAGCGTCTACAAAGGCGTTACTACTGGCCCGGTATGAGAGGCGACCTGCTCCGGTGGATCGCCACTTGCCCGGATTGTTGTAAAAACAAACCGGGACCCGGCCTGGGTAAGCAACCCTTATCACAGGAATTGTTTGGTGTCAGATTTGCTCGAATAGCGATAGACATCATCAGTGGGATTAAGACGACGCCGCGAGACAATACTTGTATGATGGTCGTAACTGACTATTATACTAAGTACACTCGGGTGTTCCCCCTTCCCAACCACAAAGCCGCCACATGCGCGGAGGCATTTGTGAAAGGCTGGGTGCTGCATTTGGGTGTTCCCCTTATGATGCACAGTGACCAGGGAAGGGAGTTCGAGTCAGAACTTTGGCAGGAAATGTGCCATTACCTAGCCATTTGTAAGACCCGAACAAACCCGTACCGACCACAGTCGGATGGGCAGGTAGAACGCTTCAATAGAACCCTCATACAAGTACTAAAGCCCCTGGTTAATACCCACCAGGATGACTGGGATGAACAGTGCGAGTTTGTAGTACATGCCTACAACAACACTGTCCATTCATCAACTAACTGCACCCCAAACATGCTAGTGTTCGGCGAGGACATCATAATGCCCGCCGACTTAGTGTATGGAGTGGTTGGAATAGACCCGGAGGCGCCCTGCACGGTGCTGTTTGTAGAGTCATTAAGGGACCGGTTCAAACAGGCATACGAGGCCGTTCGGAAAGAACTGCTGAAGAGTGCGAAGTGGCAGAAGGTGGGCTATGACACCAATGCTAAACGAATTCGTTTTAATGTTGGGGACAAAGTACTAAGGTACTACGAGCCGCTGGATAAGCTGAAGCTCGTAACGCCTTGGGAAGGTCCATTTAAAATCGTTCGCGTCATCTCCGAGTCCACGGTGATGATAGAGGACTGCCTGACGGGTAGGAAATGGAAGACAAATGTCGGAAAACTTCGGCCCTGGAAGGGGCGCGAAGAGGCGGAGAGGGAGTTCGGTTACAAACCACCTGTATCTGTCCCTAGCGGACCGAGCGTGGTAGTACCGAGGAAACGCCCTAGAGGCCGGCCGAGAAAGACGCCGGGAGACGAGGTTATAGTAAAAAAGAAGACGAAGGCCAGGAAACGACCTAATCGTAAGAAATGGAAGAAAGTCTCGCTGAGTGAAGGCATTACGTATGGGAAGGGTCCCGCTCTGACTAAGCGAGATCCAGAAAAGGCCGTACGTAAAGCCGGGAAAAATAAAATGCTAACCGAAGGCGTTAGACGCAGCCCCCGGTTGAGGTCTGCTGTAACCTAACTCAGTACACAACGAGCTGCTGCGTGTTGTCCGCCATAGGCAGGCAACATACGTTCCACGGCCAGAGATGTCGAACGCGCCCTCCCCGGGTGGCTGTATCCCGTGAGTGGCGGTCGGATTAACCGGTACATTCGCTTTGGAGCGTTGTATACACCGCTAAGCTCCAGACGATAGCACTCGGGTAGTAGGCCGCGTCTCACATGTCGAGTCGAATGTTGGTTCGGATCTAGTTCCCTAGGTGGCGCTGCTGGTGTGGCGGGAAAGCGCGGAACTAGGTCACCGGATAGCCATGGCGGGATCTCGCGAGACGAGAGGTCTGACGTCATACTGGTCATAACTAGAGCGGACTCGTGGTGGTTAGACGCCACCCGTTTTTGCTCTAGTTATTTGTCGGCGGTTATACAGCCTGTAGCTGTCGTGTTAGCCTAGCTAACCCCCAAAAGCCTCTCTGTTGGACGAATCCTTCGGGAGGAGTCCAACAAAACTTGCCAATTAATTTTGGAAGTCGAACCCGGTGCCATGGCACAGGGAACGATTGACGCTGCGCGTCAAACAGCCAACATTCCGTTGGAACAAGACGAGGACCCGAAGGTCCCGTCTCGGGTCGAGGAATCTATGGATTCTTCGACAGAGGAGGCCGCCCGGACGCTCACGGCTATGGCCGAGGCAACCGACCGGGAGAGGATGCCACCTCCACCCCCGCCACGCCCGGAGCGCCCGTCTACAACAGACGCTTCGGGTAGCAAAGTGGATGTCCTGGACATTCCAATGTATCCTCCGGGATTCAGGACTCAGATCAGACGTCTAGCACACGTTGATCGCCAGGAAGGTATCGTGTATACCTCCTGGGGTACGTACATCCCTATGCACGCCTCCATGTTCGGATGCGGGCCCATGGCGGTGGAGCAGGGCGTGCCCGAGCCCATACCAGATGAACTTAAAACTATGGTAATGGACTCGTGTAGTGACGAGCTGGCTGACAACATGCCAGTTTCTTGGCTCCGCAACTACCTAAAGTTGGCGGAGAATATGGCGACTAACGAGAATTTAGCTCGAGCCGTCTTGATCTCTGCGGGCATCATCCAGAAGGCCACGGAGTTAAGGGAGTCCGAATCCGACATGGATACAGACTCCACGGTAACCTTGTCGTCGGTGGAAACCGACCGGGTCAAGCGATTGACCCGTAAACCTGCACCCAAGGGTCCTCTCACTGAGAGCGATCTGGAGGCTGAAGATGTCCGCATCGCCGTCGAGAGGTCCACGACCGAGACCGACCCAGCTGCCGACATCCCAGAGGCACCTGGCGAGATCTCGGAAGAGGACATCTCGCGCCAGCAGGCTGCTGTAGAGGCAAAGCGAATCGAGCTTGCCAAGCAGCAGAAGGAGCTCACCGCAGCTCGCCGGGCCCATCGCAAGCAGCAGGCCCAACGAAAAACAGAGATCTCTTCCGACTCTGACTCCCCAGTCAGCGGAAGGAGGAGCCCTCGGACAGGGGACAGGAGCCGACGCGAGTCGGATTCCAGTCCCGAAGTTCCGGCCCAACCGACTAAGGTTGTGCGCCGGAAGAAGAAGAATGGAGCGAAAGCGTCTCCGGCAGAGCCCACGCCCCCCACCAAGCCGAGGGGTAAGGGCAAACCGAAGACGCCCGCTCCCACCACTACAACCACCACGGTAGCCACCTCGGTTACTGCATCTTCTGCAGCCAGCACGTCGGGTGCAAAGACGAAGTCCCCTACCAAGGCTCCGACTGGTACTACCACCTCCAGCCGAGCCAGCCTTAGGGGAGCTGACATATACACGGACAGCGAGGAAAGCGAAAGCGATCCAGAGCTGCCCGAGTCTGCCAAATCTGATTTGGAGTCCGTGACAACGTGGGAAGAAATGACCACGGATGTTCCCAAGGACGACAATCAGAAGTGGATGTGGAAGAATGCAGCCGAGGGGTTCAAGGAACGGACTCCCCGCTGCTTCGCGGACTGTGCTTACGACACAGTCCATTATATGTGTCCGAGCGCCGTCAATAAGGACGGTGACAGCGATGACGAGGAGTGGATGAAGTCCGGCCCCTCGGATATGCCAGTAGGCAAGTTCTACCTGATTTGGATTGACCAGCTCAAGTCCAAATTAGGCTCGATCTACAGCTACGAGGCCCGGACGAAAGTCCAGTGGGCAATGACCCAATGGGGACCAACCGGCAACCGCCGAAGGTGCCCGTTTGAGTCTTGCCAGCTGTCTCTCACGGGTGAGAAGATGTTCGAGACGAAGCCCCGCTTCGCTCGACACATCGTAGAGTTTCATATGCATCACAAGCCTGTGATGATGTGTGTGCTCGGGGACCGCCCGAGTAAACATTGTGATGGCTCGTTCAGCACTCACCGGCGCCGAGACATGGCTCTGCATTTGCAGAAGGCCCATGGCATCGGCCTGGAGAAGACCAGGAAACGAGCCATCAAGTGCTTCAGCGAGCTCCTTGCAAATTGGTCCGCGCTGAGCATCAAGGAAGTGAAAGAGGAGGCATTCGAGACCGGATTCTGCTCGTGGAAGAGCGGCAACTTGCTGACTTACTTCCAGACGAACTCCTCGTCCACAAAATTCGGGATGCCCAGCGAGGTGCACCTGAAGGTGAAAAAGTGGCGAGGAGACGACAAGCGAGAGAAGGCCAAAGCCCGCTCTAAAGGTCCAAACGGAGGCACAGTCACGACTACTGCTTCCAAGAGGACCCGAGCAGACCGGTCCGTGAGCCCTTCGGGTGGCAAGGACCAGCCCAGACCAGCCAACCCAGCTGATCGTCGCGAGTCGGGACAACAGGTCTCGGCTCTGGAGATGCCTGGCAACCAGGCCCGCAGGTCGGGTAGCCAGGCGACCGCATCGGCGACTCCAGCCACCTCCACACCTGCACCCGCGGAACAACGCCCGGGCGAAGCCTCTGGCGGCCTGGATGATGGGGGCGAACTGTTCGCTCCCCCATCCGGGTATTCTACTTGGTGGGCTGGAGAGGGATCCTCCGGCAAACGCCCCATGTACAGTGAGTACGCGGCGAAGTTCCCTTCAATGGGACCGGCTGGACCCGAGTCGCAGGTCCTTACCCCCTTGGGCCGGGCCAAAGCTCGTGGTAGGGGCCGCGGTGGGCTGGAGTCCACCCGAGGCTCTCCGGGTGGTGGCCGAGGCCGAGGAGGCATCACGGTAGAGGGCCCGTCTGCTCCTCCAACAGGCACCCCGCCTGTCTCAGTGGAGGCCCCAGCGCCACCACCAGTGATAGTTCCACCAACAGGTCCTCGGGTACCCCTAATGGAACTAATCTCCGGTACCCTGTCAGGTCTTCAGGATCCGAATACGTTCGTCGACCACCGCGATGTCCGAACGGTTCAGATCCAGAATGACCTGATGGCAGAATGGCAGGCATTGCACCGCCAGAAGTCTGTTGACTACTGGCGTGTGATGACTGAAGCCACCGTCAATCTGGTCTACGAGATCCAGAGGCGGGAGGAAGAGAAAATCAGGGAGCTGGAAAGGAAGAAGGTCGAGGAGGCCCTCGAGTCCTGCCGGCGGAAACAGAAGGAAGCCGAAAAGCTTAAAGAGTTTCACGAAGCTGAAAACTCCAGATATATCCATCGATTTAAGGAGGCTGACCTCAAGTTTTTCCTGGCATTCGGGAAACATCTGGAGGAGTGGGACGGCTTACCGTCGTCTCTCATCTTCGTACCAGAGATACCCCCGGATGCCCCGCCAGCCCCGGCTACTCCACCGGTCCTGGCCACTCCACCGGTCCCGGCTGCTCCGCCGATTCCGGCAGCTCTCTTGCTCCCGCCCCCCACTTGGAACCGGGCTGTCCCAACTGCCACGGTTGCTGAACCAGCATCCGAGGCAATGGACAGTCCGTCCGCAGTGATGAGGGCCTTGAGCTTGGGGAGCGAGACTCCCAGCGAGGCTTCAGCGGCGCTCTCTACGAGCAGCTGTAGCAGCTCGGCTCCATCTGCCTCAGTGGAGCCGGCTGAGAAGATGGACACAGATCCTGAAGATCTTTGAGCGTCCATCTGTTGGTGTCTCCTTGTACCCGAGGGTAAATGCATTTAGTATGCCAGAGGCACTGTTCCTTACGCTGGACTCCTGATACCTGGATCGTAACCTGCAGAGAGGATGGACGCTAACCCGAACACCCAAAGGACTACAACATCTAACCGGGTCTCCATCTTCCCATCTTCATCAGGGCACATCATAACAGCAACGTGGTTTGCCACCACACATATGTCGCCGGGTGGAGCTGCAGAAACCAGTCGTTCCAGGTTCGCCGGAAGTCCGGTATATTGTAAGGGTGATCCTGCTACCCTGGTAGGACACCTATATTTCATATTTTGTATAAATCTATTTTTATATCGTATATTATATTCTTGTAAGTAAAAGTCAAAATTTTTTTCGGGTTATTTACCCCACCTCGGGTCGGTAAAAACATTGTAAAAATTTATCAATATCACCTTACTACACATCGAATATTCTTCGTCGCGTCTCATGTTTAATAATAACACACGTGTAACATTATCACCATAGGTCGATGGTCCATAAGGGGCCACTTCCTATTTTTGTTATTATTTATAAACACTTCGGGTTATATACGATGATGCCTTATTATGTACATATAACTTATAATGCCCCTTAAATGTTCTATATTTAATACGAACTGTGTATATATAGACTTACCTATTTATTTATAACACCACTGTATAAAGTCAACAATAGTTACTTGTTAATTACACACAACCCTAGGTAAAGTCTAGTGGGGGTGGTGTAGGGGCCGGCATCATTGTATATATATTAGTGCCGTTCATCCGAGAGACGTGTTCGTGTGGTGCTTGTTCCTTCTATGCTAGCTAGGTGTCGCTTTGCGATACCTCGTTGGTACAAGAGGGGGCAGCACCATGCCTCGCGTCCAGCTCCTACTAAGGAGCCGGACGAGCGGCAGAAGAGGACTGGACCATGTCCAGTCCAGACGCTAATACTTTGTCATCAGAGAGATTAAATAAAGTCCTACCCGAGAGGTAGGGGTTTCTGGGGCTTTGCCCAACCCGAACTACTCGTGTTGTGTTGGTACATCTAGTGGTAAGCGAGCCAAAGAGCCACCCAACATATAAGTCAATACGAACCATTACAATATTAACAATAAAGGAGAATCCATTGATTTTTCCATCGTAAGCGAGCACTAGGACCTCAGGTTAGAACTTATTTATTTTCGCATTGAGTTTCATCACCGTTCAGTGTGGCGCTATGGCTAAGGCCTTCGCCTACCTCCACTGTGGCCGGGGTTCAATTCTCCTACGAGTTGGGACGATTTTTCACATTGAAATGATGGTCAGATTGTATTTGTATGTCTGCCACACATTTCCCAAAATATTGACCTCGAAAAAGTATATACAAAAAAATTCCAAAAATGCACATGTGTGGTATATGCAGAATAATGCACGGCTAAACTGCATATAAAACCACCAGAAGTGCCAGAATCGTGGTATAAACGAAAACGTTGGCACATAAATTCAATACAGTGATATAAATGCATTCACAGGAAGACACAAAGGGATAATTAAGTCTTCCATGTCACACATTGGAAGACTTGTAAAGTTTTAGTGGAAAAGAAAATAGTAAAGAAAATCTTATTATTTGATATATAGTATTAACACGCTATGCATTTGCATACAGGAGAAGAGACGAGAAATTTCCTAGAATCAGCTTTGAACTGTTTTAAACTTGGGACACTTCTCCTTCCTATAGGCAGAGCATTCCAGCTTATGGCACCAAAGTATTCTACACTGTTAGCATATGCCATGGTATTTGGGGTTATAACCCTCACAGTAGGAGCATAATGCAGTCTCGTTGCTAAGGGTCTATTGTCTTTGTATAAATCATTCTGGGCTCTGTTATACATATAATTTAATAAATGGATATATCTTCTATCAGCAAGTTTGTTGATTCTTGTAATCTTTTGTATATAATTTGTATTCGTAAGATGAGGAACCCCAAGACATATCTTTATACAACGGTTTTGAGCATATTGCAATGGGTCCAAGTACTTATCAAAAGTAGTAGCAAAGCAAATGTCAGCGTATTCCATATATGGAAGAATAGTGGATTTGTATATTCTTATGGCAAGTTTTACATCAAGGTATTTTCTCAATAAACATAATTTGTAGGTTTTGTAGGCAATTGTTTTCACTTGTTTGGATAAATGTAAGTTATAATGTAATAAGGGTTTTAGGATAACACCAAGGTATTTATAACTGGGTACTACTTGTAACAATTGATCACCTAGGTGTATGTCTGCTGTCAATGTGTTAAGCTTCCTAGAGCTTGCAGAAAATATCATTACCTTGGTTTTGGTCACATTAATAGATAATTTATTTTGAATACACCACGTTTCGTACATTTCAAGATCATGTTGGAGTTCATCTTTGGCTGATATAAAAGAATTATTTGCAGAATAAATAACAGTATCATCAGCATATAACTTGATTTTGCAATCTTTTACACAACTAATCACATCATTTACATAAATTAAAAGTAATAGAGGACCTAGTATTGACCCTTGGGGGACACCACAGATCACTTGATCACTATCAGACAATATACCATTAGCTATAGTTGTTTGACGTCTATTTGTGAGGTAATTTTTGAACCAGTGATAATTATCAGACCTTATACCATAGTGGTTCAGTTTTACTAATAATACAGAGTGGTCTACGGTGTCAAATGCCCTTCTCAGGTTAATGAATGCTGCTATAGTTGAATTTCCCAGATTTAAGTTCCTTTTAATATCATCCGTAAATTTAGACAAAGTATCAATCGTGCTGAAACCAGCTCTAAAGCCTCCTTGATGGGGTGTTAGGATCTTTTCTTTAACCAGGAAACCATAAACTCTATTATGAACAATTTTTTTTATTAGTTTACAGGGTAGTGGTAAAAGTGATATAGGACGATAATTGTTAACCATATTATCATTACCAGTTTTGGGGATGGGAGTTATCTTCGATATTTTCCATGAATTTGGCACAGTATTTGATGAAAAAGATAGGTTAAATATTTTGACTAGCTTCTCAGGTGCATGAATGAAGATTTTCTTTAACACAGTAGTAGATATGTCTGTAATTGCTGAGGTTTTAGTAACAT
Source organism: Acholoe squamosa (assembly GCA_949317995.1). Classification (NCBI taxonomy): domain Eukaryota; kingdom Metazoa; phylum Annelida; class Polychaeta; order Phyllodocida; family Polynoidae; genus Acholoe; species Acholoe squamosa. Next base: position 26,769,533 of record OX439038.1, read on the forward strand.
TTATATCATGTATTAGTTTATTGACCTCCTGGAGGTTGGTTTCAAATGGCTCCATTTTATTGGTGACATATTCATCATAGGGTTTCCATGGTATATATAAGTTTTGGGCAAGAGTGGGGCCAATATTAGCAAAGTATTGATTAATAAAATCAGGTACCTTATCCTTGGTAATTGGAATATTATTATTATTATGATCTACCAGAGACATTTCTTTTGCACGGTTGGGGTGACCTGGTATTAAATTATTGATGACTCTCCAAAATTTACGATGGTCATTCTTGTAATTCTCTACTTGTTCCTTAAAGAAGCTTTTCCTTGCTTTATCTATTATCTTATTAGCTTTATTTCTAATACTACAAGAAATCTTCCAGTCGTCATCGTTCCCTGAACGTCTAGCTTTCCATAACTTTTTGTTTTTATCTCTTATAATTTTGAATACATTCTGAGTCATCCATGGATCCCTATACCTGTGCACAAGAAATTTATGGAGAGGGCAATACTTATCCAGAATGCTGCAGATGGCCATCTCGTATTGGGACAAAGCACAATTAATATCATTAGTGTGGTTAAAGGTATCCCAGTTAAATTTGTCAAATTCAGTGAAAAGTGTTTTATCAGGTAACCTGGAGTATGAACGACCTGATATATATATATATATTTTCTTGTGTAGTTTTCCATTTTTTCCTTATTAAGTAAATAGGAAGATGATCAGAGATATAGTTGTTACAAACCCTGGTAGTAACAACATTAGGTCTAAGGTTAGTAAAGATTAAATCCAGAATTGCCTTTTTTCTGGTAGCACTATTAATTACTTGATTTAGTCCAAAAGATTTTATGCGATTTAGTAAATTATTGACAGTGTCATTATCTTCCCTTATATTAAAATTGCATCTCTATCCTCTATTTTCGGTTTTAATTCAGAGAAAACTTCAACAATACGAACCTTATCGCCCTCAGGTGGTCTGTATACATTAATCAATAACATTGGTTTCATATGATCTTTCAATATAGATAGACACTGTACTTCAATAGTACCATCAGATATATTTAGATGTTCATAAGTTTTTACATTATGTTTGATACCATGTTTCACATATATACAGACTCCTCCCCCCGTCTTAATTCTACCTCTCACATCAAGGACTTGTCTATCAAGTCTATACCTACTGTAACCATAAAATTGAAAATTAGATTCATCTTCTTCACACTTAAACCACGTTTCAGAAAATGAAAAGATTTCGAGGTCAGAAGGATATATTTCAGCACATATAGATGAATATTTGGCTTTAATACTTTTTGCATTAAGGTGCATAAAGCGTATACCTTTGGTGCCTTTCAGGTGCATTACACTATTATATTGCATAGAGTATAATAAAGCAGGGTTGGTAAATCACAACATGATATATAGATCACTACACAGTAAAATGATCAACATGAATGCAGCCATGGGGAGTATCTCACCAGGGCTGTATTCATGCATCATGCCGACCCTATACAGGGCTGAAAAGTCCCGAAGGGTTGGCATGATGCTATAATGAAGTGCTGAGGAGCACACTTGCCAGCACTACATTGGTGCATCATGAAGACCATGACACACTTCTGCATCAGTGGCCCTTAAAATGAAGTGCTGAGGAGCACACTTGCCAGCATTACATTGGTACATCATGAAGACCATGACACACTTCTGCATCAGTGGCCCTTAAAAGGTTTTAATAATTGCTACCTAGTCTAGGGGTGCATCCTTCCATGATCTTTACTGTCCTGAGGTAGGTGCAACACAGTGGTGCTATCTCTGAGATCAAATTGATAACTCTGCACAGTTGTTTCTTTCTTTTAGCACTATGTGGCTACGTTGTGCCACAAAATTCCCACTATCTCCATAGACAAACTCATCTGGTGCAGACAAAATGGCAAATGCGGGGCTACTGCCAAGCAAAAGCTCTAAGTAATCACTTCCATACTTCATTCTTATTGCAGAAACTTCAGCAAGGAATCATGACTTGCCAAATCCATGGTTACCCTGCCCATGTTAATTATTCAAATAAGTGATGCTTTATATATCTATATTTTTCATCAGTCTAGATCTAATCCAATGTAAATTTACCCTGCCTATGAGGCGCTCCCCTCTTTAGGGAAGTTCTACAAGGCAGATTAGGCCTTGAATTTATGTATAAGCTCATATACATGAGGTACTAAGGTAGGCTAAAGCGCAATGCCTATTGTTGTAGCAAGGAGAGATCATTTTATTGATGAAATGAACAGATAAACTATGACTAAACTATTGCTTCCCTTGCTTTAACCCTTTAAAGGGTTGATGTATTAATACATCATGCCTAATGGTCATAATGCTACATGAATGCAGCCCTGGGGAGTATCTCACCAGGGCTGTATTAATGCATCATGCCGACCCTATACAGGGCTGAAAAGTCCCGAAGGGTTGGCATTATGCTCAAATGAAGTGCTGAGGAGCACACTTGCCAGCACTACATTGGTGCATCATAAAGACCATGACACACTTCTGCTTCAGTGGCCCTTAAAATGAAGTGCTGAGGAGCACACTTGCCAGCATTACATTGGTGCATCATGAAGACCATGACACACTTCTGTATCAGTGGCCCTTAAAAGGTTTAAATAATTGCTACTGTAGTGGTTCGTCTCGTTAAGTTAGATTAAGTAATCATAACGAAGAGAGAGAAACTTTCCGGGTAGGCAACCGAGCTTTTATTTCATAGCTTATGTTACATACGACCCCGGCCTCAGAGGACTACATGCTGCTAGGGCATTCGGTTACCCTTTCGGGTAACGACCTGGTTGAGCAGTGGGTAAAACTACTACTGGAGAACATGGGGGTAGAACCAGCCTTATATAGGGGAAAAGCCCGTGAAACTCAGATCGGCCACATGACGTGTGGCGGATGAGTGGTAGGCCCCCTGGTGCAATGGATACGAACCCAGAGGCAGGTGCTGCCACCTGCCATCTGGATTCCCCCACTACACCCGAAGACCCGAAGAAGGTCTGAGTCCCACGGGTACATGAATGTATAAGTGTAAATACCATACCCCTACACTGCCCCCCTTAGACAATAACTTGGGGATAATTAAACCGCAGTGTATTAATAACCTAGTAAGTGATTGTTTACAATACTAAAAAGGGGTATTAATTACACTTGCTCGATGTGAAAAAGGCTATAGTATGAGACTATCCTATTTCTGAAAAATTATACAATAATAGCATCGAGTATCGTTCATTTCATTTCCACCAGTAACTATGACAACCACATATGATAAATATAAATATCACAGATTATATTAACATTTGACAACAGTAGAGTCCTGAAAAGGACCGGTGGTTGTAATTATTAATCGTATTACAGTTATTAAACCCGGAAAAAAAAATTTCTGACTTTTTAAATTAACAACTTTGTCCACTTTTAAAGTGAACTTAACAATAATGATCAGATATGAATAATCATTCTGATACCATATGAACGCAATAAGGTTTTAACCTGAGTAATATAATACTAAGTTTAGAGAAATCTGTTGGACCTTCTCTATTTTATAGAAAAATGTTTATATATTTGAGACGTAGCTCAATTTATACCTTAGTGTTTGATATTTACAAAGTACAGAAGAAGTATAGTCTCTTAATATGTTGAGACCAGGAATGACCTATTTAGACAGTTATAGGTCTAGTACTACCTTAAATAACTTTTAGGATACGCAGATCCAGTATATTTATAGGTAAGTACCTTTATATAATAATATACCTTTATAAAAGATATTAAAGTTATAGATACAGTTTTACATGCATTACAAAACTATTAACAAAGTTTCGTGTTTCTTGGTAGGAGAACATAGGTGGAGCCAGATGCTGCTGATGTCTTGGTATGGGCGAGCTGAACCCTGATGCCTGAAGTGCTATAGAAGAATATGTAGATGGGCGTAGCTAAACCCTGTAGTGCTAGCTAACTGGAAGTAGTAGTAGATCCAGTTGTAGACTATTGATGGACTCTATGGGCGTAGCTAAACCCAGATGCCTGTAGTGCTAGCTGAGAAGTAGTAGTGTAGTAGTAAATCCGGTATTAAAGGTCCATAGTTCAATAATAGGCAGTCTTTATGTAATGGCACAGCACAATTATAATATTGACAGCATTCGTACTCCTTCTCCAAGGTGACTTGTTTTTCTGCTTTCAGTTTCTGGATTAGGGTACAGTTTTATACCCGAATCAATACAGGTTGGATAAGAAAAAAATAAATTCTCATCCAACAATACATAGGTAATAACACCTCAGGACACACAATTATGTCTGACCTCCATGCAACAGTTTTCACTGTTCCATGTTCTCCTTGGGTGGCTGGTTTGGACCCAGTTGTTGAGCCTGTGGCTGAAAAAGTGAGTCTACACCAGCTCCATCCGTAGGTACAGCTAATGCAGGGACAGCTGGTGTTAATTTCACCTTCTGGCATGCTTCGAACAAGGTCAAAGCATGTCCAGGTGTGCTGTCCCAGTTATCCATAATAACTCCAAAAACATGAAGAACCAACAAAAGTTCTTCAAGTTCGTTGCTCGTTCTAGGTCGAGCATCTGAGAAGCTGTTTCCTTCTCAGATAAGGCTTCTTGCCGCAGATTAGCAGCTTCCTGCTTCTCTTTTGCAACATCAGCCTTTATCTGAGTAGAGATACGGTTGATCTCTGACTTCTGGATCACATCTATGCCCTGGAGAGTGCTCGACACGGTCCAACGGTACATGTCCAAATGGAGGTTTTCCAAGTGGTGCTGCAACGTCTCAAATTGCTTGGTTTGAATGGTACAAGACTATTTGTTCTCCTTCTTGAAAAAGGTCTCCACCGTCTGGATCATCTTAGGCCGATGAACCACAGCACCAGGCAGGGGTACCTGACCCTGAGGCTTCGGCTGCGAACCAGACCCACTCACTCGGTGGTCGTAGGAGGGCCTTGGTTTGGTAGTCCCTGGGCTAGGGGCAACCATGACAATTCCCTTCTAAGGTCTGTAACCGTCAACAATGGTGCGTGGACGTTGTCTCACCACAGCACTCATTGTAGGTCGTGGACCTCCTCCTGCCGGCAGTTCCTGCTTGACCCTCCCGTACTGATCAAAGATTTGCATCTCTGGTCCGGGTGGGCCCAAAGCAGGGTACTGCTTTGGGTCTCTGACATTCAAAGGTGCACGTGTTTGGGAGGGTTGACCATCTGGTCCACTGACACCAAAGAATGTCGGGTTTCTTGCACCACCTCGTGGGGATGGTGCTCGTCCATAGTGGGAAGGAGTTCCAGTAGGAGAAGGAAGATGTGGCTTCTTCCGTCCCCCATTCGTCTGTTTCTCTAGCGCTTCCAGTGGTGACCTGGATCGGCTAGGAGATTCGAACGCCTGTCTCTTCCTATCTGCCACAGAGGGTCCCTGACGGTAATCCCTGCGGCTTTGGATTTGTTCTCCGGATGGAGTTACATAAGCCCCACCTCGGCGGCGGGCCTTATTACTCCTCCATTCATTCAACAAATCGTACTTCTTCTGAGCATATTCTAGTTTGCCAGACCCGGGAGTCTGGGCAAACCGAGCCTTCAGCTTCTGGTTAGTACCAGGAACCATTGGCGCAAACTGCTTCGTACTCGGTGTGAGAGAAGCAAGTTTCTCGGCATTAAGGCTCTTAAGGTTGCCATAGAGCTCAGAGTGAATTTTCATCACTCTATCTATGGCTGCCTCCAGACCCTCCATGCGAAGTCACATAATGCCGGACCATGTCTCCGTGTCGGGGAGTGACACATCCTGTGCATTTAGCACATTTCTTGCCAACTTCTTGATTGCAGACATATTCCGGCCTCTGGTGCATGTGAACCTCCACGAGATGACAAAGGAACTCGTCTTTCTCGATGAAGAATTCAACCTTACCTTCACTTTGAGTACAACGTTGAAAGGTACAATCCTTGCGATCCTCCCCGTAGTACTTGTCCAGAGCAAACTTTAGTTTACCCTTCTGGTCATAGTTGTACAGGCCATTGGGTGAATTCTTAAAGAATTCCCAATAAATCCAGTACATATTGGCCGGTTTCCTGTCAGCGAGCTTCTTGCGAAGCCACTCCTCCATATCCTCACGCCTTTCACAGGTGATCCGAGGGGGTAGCCTCCATACGGATTTACTCCCCTTCAGGTGCCCCCGTGTAGAGGAATGAAGTCGGCAAAGTTGCTATTGGCATTTTCCCAGATAGCAGCCTCTTGCTCGTCGGTCGGAGTGGCGTCCACAACTGGGTCAACCGGCTCCTCTCCCTCGGGGTCAGATGGTACATCCACAGGTTGCACAACAGGTTGTTGACCTGCGAGAACCTGGGCTGCGGCATCTTGAGCATCTCCACTCAAATTGGCCATTATGTCGTGAAGTTTGATGATCGGCACACCGAGCTCAACCTTTACGGTTGGGACAGCCTGTCCAATTTCCGGAGTTTCGGCTTGAATGTCTACCTCAATAGGTTCAGGTTTACGTTAGTTAACCTTCTTCTTATTCCGTCTGCAGGATCTGCCATTAGTAGAGGTGCCAGGCACAGATGCATCAGTCTCGTTGCCGGAGACATCCAAAGCCTTAGCTCCCTTCTTATTGGCCGAGCGTGGGGACACCCAACGGGTTTGGGTACTGTCGGCCACACTCGTGCAGGTAGAGGGTTCGGTTCCTGACCGCTTCCCTTTACCCTTATTCCTGGTGGGGGTCCCTTTACCCTTTCCACTAGCTGTTTTCCCTGACTTCTGTTCAGTCTTCTTAGGGGTAGACTGAGCAGTTTTAGGGGAACCATCTGCACCAGGTGGAGCCTCCTCAGGCACTTCTGCTGTATCTTTCAAAGTAGGAGTTTTAGCAGGAGACATGAGACGCTCCATCCGATCAGCCATTTTGGCTGTTACCTGCACGGGTGCTGGCCCGGGGACAAGCTCCGGGTGCGCCAGTGCATACTGCCTCTCCAATAGACGTACTATGAGGTCTTGTATCACCCCAAGTCTGTCTAGTGGAGACACACCAATCCGGGCCTCCTCTGCCTCAATGGATTGAGACGTAATGGGGACCCCTGGACAGTAATCCACAACAGTGTTACCTGCTGCTTCATACTCCTCCGCTGTTCCTAACATTAGGATCTGGTCTCTATCTATGTACATAGAGACCTCGTCTGCCTTGACGCCGGTGTAACCTGTTTTGTCAGACACATAGGAAGGCCTATAGCAGGTACTCCTTCGGAAAGCCATTTCTGCGTCCCAGACGGCTTTACGAAACCATAAATGGACTACCAGTCCTTTGGCCATCTGATGGTAATCCACCAGTCAGGCTTCCGGAAAGGTATTCGGCCATTGCGGATGAGCACAGTCCCAGATCGCGTTGACAACACGCTCGTCAACTTCTCTGGGCAGTTGGGTATCAGCATTTCCTCAGAAATAGCTAACATCCGTCCGTCATAGGGACCAGCTACATCATGCCACTCAGGACTGTCTGGTAGGGGTAGCTCTAGGTACATTGGCCTGTCAACTGGAGAAGCAGGTCCCAAAGCACCGGATGAGGTACTCCCACCCAGACGAGGCGGTAGTTGAGGGGGAGGTGGCATTCGAGCCCTGTCGTGAGACTGAACTCCTGCCAGCTCTCCACTCAAACTTTCGGATGGAGGGGCTACATAAGGCTCACCTACATCAATTGATTGCTGAACACTATGGCATTCAGGACTCACTTGTCTGGAGTTATCGGATGCGTCATAGAACGATTCTATGTCGCTATCGTCTACTCCAGAGAAGTACTGATCAACATTCATTTGTTGATCCAATTGATCACAATCAGCATCATATTGCTGATTGTCGTATGTATAAGTGGGACTCTTGGGAGAACCACTTCCATACTCCGGCAGGGTGCTAGCACCGGCACCACCGCCAAGGCAGACGGCCTCTTCTGCCATCTACAGAAGTGGCTATTCGGGGATATAATATCCCAATCCACGGGATAAGCAGTTAAGACTGCTTACCCAGTGAAAGGCGGGTGCCTTTTAACGAGGGCACACCTCGAAACACGGCTGTCACAGGCTATCAAACTCCCAAAAGAGTAAGACCACCCTTCCTTTGCAGGAATAAGACAATATGGCGGGATGCTCAAACTTGATCAGACCGGCGCCTCACATGACCATTCGAAAATGGGTCAACAAGGTTGGCAAGAGGTTGGTGTAGACGCAAAACTCTATCCCCTAGATTAAAAAATCTAGTTATAACCAACTTTCTGCCAACATGCAGTTTTCTTCTTCGGGTCGGTACCACTTCGAGTTGCTTAACACGACTTTGTTCCATTATTCCAATAGACCATCGCCATACATTTTGGTGGAGATATCCCTCCCCCTCCATGGGCGTAGTCTTGCTACATTTGACTTGTAACATTTACCAAGCTGTGATTTAATAATCACTGTACAATCACTAATAACCTGAATTATAATGAAGGGTCCATCCCAATTACTGGCTAATTTCAGGTTGGCAAGAGGTTGGTGTAGACGCAAAACTCTATCCCCTAGATTAAAAAATCTAGTTATAACCAACTTTCTGCCAACATGCAGTTTTCTGCAACTCATCTCTAACCCTCTCATAGGCTTGTTTGAAGTTATCTCGTAGAGACTCTACAAACATCACCTGGCAAGGGGCTTCCGGATTCATTCTTATTACGCCAAACACCAAATCTGCTGGCATAATTAAATCCTCTCCAAAAACGTGGAGATTAGGAGAACAGTTTGTGCTCGAGTGTACAGTGCCATTATAAGCATGTACCACGAATTCACATTGTTCATCCCAATCGTCCATTTGCTCATTTACTAGAGACTTCAATACTTGGATCAGAGTCCTATTGAATCTCTCTACTTGTCCATCACTCAGTGGCCTATAGGGATTAGTTCTTGTCTTGCAAATTGCTAGACAATTACACATCTCTTGCCACAGGCTAGACTCAAATTCTCTGCCCTGGTCACTATGTAACATGAGTGGGACACCTAGGTGCAACACCCACCCTTTTACAAAGGCCAGAGCACGAGTAGCAGCCTTATGATCCGGTAAAGGAAACACTCGGGTGTACTTGGTATAATAATCTGACACGACCATCATATACGTGTTGCCACTAGGAGTGGGAGGAATCCCACTGATAATGTCAACAGCTACTCTAGCAAATTTTACATTAAACAGTTCCTGGGATAATGGCAGTTTGCCTAACCCGGGTCCTGGTTTGTTCTTACAGTATTCGGGACAGGTCTCTACCCATCGGGTGAGATCTGTACTCATGCAAGGCCAATAGTATCGTCTGCATAGACGTTCTAGAGACCGTTTCTTTCCAAAGTGTCCACTAGTTCTATGCCCATGACAGAAATACATAATATCTCGTCGCATAGCACTAGGTATGACAACTTGCAAGGTTTTCTTCCTATTAGAATAGTTCTTCCATCGAAATAGAATACCATTACGGACTTCTAGCTCGGCCCATTGAGCTAGGTATCGTCTCATCTCCCTGTTCTCCAATGACACGTCGGGTCTTGGAGGACAGATACCCTGATTAAGAAACTTAATCAAACATGATGTGACTGCATCAGACTTCTGGAACTGTTGGATGGTCTCCATGGACCAATTCAAAACATGTACCGGTTGGGTTTCGAAAGGTACTCGAACCCCTGCCAATACAGCATTGTGTGCTCCACAATCAGTGCACTCAGCGTTTGCACATTTCCTCACCGGGATTCTAGACAAAGCATCCACATTCAAATGTTTTGCCCCGGCTCGGTGTTCAATCGGGCTGTGATTTAGACCGAATTCGGATAGGTGCGCCAACCAGCGACCTATCATCCCCTCTGCATCTTTGAAGTTCAATAACCATCTGAGAGAAGAGTGATCAGTCCGTAGAGTGAAATCACTTCCCCACAAAAAGTGCTTGAACCTCTTCGTATAGACCACCACAGCCAACAACTCACGTTTAGTGGTACAATAGTTTCTTTGAGATTTACTCAACGTGTTACTAGCGAAGGCTATAGGAACTTCAACCCCATCCTGGACCTGAGAAAGGGCAGCTCCTATGCTTTCATTACTAGCATCAGTATCTAGAATGAAATGAGCATTCCTCGTATGTCTTCCCAAAGACTATCACATCATCTAGATAGACGAGACATTTCTTCCATAATAGGTCACTTAATAAAGTTTCCATCATGGCTTCAAATGTCGCCGGTGCATTGCACAATCCAAACGGCATCACATTATATTGAAATAACCCAATATGACTGGAAAAGGCCGTCTTCTCCATGTCTTTCAGATGCATACCCACTTGCCAGTATTGTAAGTCTAGAGAGCAATACCATTGCTTACCTCCAAGGGGGTCTATAGTCTCATCAATCCGTGGTAAGGGATATGAATTCTTCTTGGTCATACCATTCAATTTCTGGTAATCTATGCAAAAACGGATGGTACCATCTTTCTTAGTCACCATGCACACAGGGCTAGACCAAGGACTAGTTGATGGAATTATTACATCCTGTTCAAGCATTTTAGCTATCTCCTCCTCAGCTACCCTTTTCTTAGCTAGTGGGAGTCTTCTATAAGGAATCTTAAAAGGTTCATTCTCACCAGTGTCAATCGTATGCAGTACCTTATCGGTATGCCACAATTGTTCACTTGGTGCTGCAAAAGCTTTATGGTACTTGTCTAGCAAGTCAGTTAGAGCTTCATGTTGTTCATCATTTTTTCGACATGGCTTTTGGCTATTAGAATATCTAATTCCAGATTCCTTTCGGATGAGGAAGGGACTCCGGGTGCCAAAGCATGTTCACAGCCTTCTACCATTTCAGAGAGGACAACCGACCCTAGGATTGTATCCTTCTGGATGTAGACAGTCTTATTACCGGTATTGGATATAGGAACCACTGTCCAAGCAGCGTTAGCTACTAGAACGTCTGCAGATTCCAATCCGATACTTGACAATATTGCCATATCTGGCTCTATAACTCCAGTTTTTCCTGAAAACTCTCTGTCCGCTCGACATAAGACATCACAGGCGGTGCCTGGTGGTATCTTAACAGTCTGGGCTACACTGGCTACACTGCTCACTTGTCTAAGTACGCATTGTACTTCGAGATGATACGGGTCTCTAACTTCCAATATTCCACTCTGGGAATCTAACCTTGCTCCATATAATGCAGCAAAATCCAGACCAAGTATACCATTATCCGCGATGTTCGCCACAGTAGAAGTAGGGATGAAATCCTTATCCTCCTGTAGACTGAACCTCATACATGTTCTACCGAACATTTGCATCGTGCTACCGTTCGCCGTACGAGCATTTCCTTCCGTTGTGAAAGTTTCATGATTCGTAGGCAAAAGATCATAGAATCTCTTAGCAATACAGGAGTGGCTAGCACCCGTATCGACAAGAAACTCAGCAGATCTACCACTCACAGATACAACTGCGTACCACATCCTACCTTTCAAGTAGGAAGGACAACTTGCGTACTTGGCAAGTTCCGTCTTAGCGCCGAGGACAAATCCACATCCCTTCAAAAATTCGAGACAAGGATGACCCAGGGGAAGCTGGGCACACCCCACCCTGGCCAACCCATTGGCCACTTCCTCTAGACTGATATCGAGGTTCCCCTCTGTGTTCTTCTGCCGGTTCTTGACACCTGGTGTACTATCAGTCTCCCCAGCCTCATGAGTAAGGAACTGATCAGGTCCTTTAGCTTCACTGCTGGGCGAAATCGCTAGAGGATTCTCACCAGCACTGCAAGCGGCTATAGGCTGGCAGTCATGGCTATCAGTCACTCGGGGGGTAATCTGGTTGCCATCATGGACACCCCCACTCAGTTTTCCTTCTTCACTGAGTTCTCCTTACCCGGATTGTTCCGGTAACGAGTGTTTCTATAAACTGGCTTATCTGCCTCACACTCGGCAGCATAATGTCCAGTTTCCTGACATTGGAAGCACGTCACTACACTCCTATCAGGCCTAGGCCTTCTAAGATTCTCAGTGATTTCTTTACCAATTTGGTAACCAGGTCCTCTGATAAAGACGGACTGGTGCTCGGTTTGGTATCGAGTTGAGTCACAGGAGGTTTGGTGGTAATCACTTTCTCCTTGACATAACCCGTTTTCTTTCCCCCGTTCCGGTTGTACCGTGGGTTCCCTTGACCAACGGCCCCGACATTTTCATCATTGTCAGGTTCCCCTGATTCGGATGAATCGGTTTCGGGTATCCCATCCGGAATTATCATTGCTGACATCCGTTAAGGTACCTTCCTGGCAAAGAACCGGGCCCTACGATCATAATGATCTAAGGACTGTAACAAATCTGTCAAAGAGGCATCATTCTTCCAAGCATCACAGGTCACTCTCCTGTGTTCCTGATTCCACAATCCTTAGATGAATTGTTTAAACATTTCATCTAGGAAGCATTCATCATCTAATCTCCATTGAGGTCTGGCTTTATGTAACAGTCGTTGACATTCTAAGCCACAAACTTTGGCAGATTCCTTAGGTTTCTGCGTTCTTTTAGTGAACGTCAGCCAAGGATCTTCCCCAACTATATTTCCATATAAATATGAAGCAATCTCTATGAGTTCATCATATTTCATATGGGCTGAGAGTCCTACAATTTGGGAATCTCTCCATTGTTCCACGGCTCCTTTACCGTCCCCCTCCTTTAAGCAGCATACTAGATAGGGGAGATCTGCGCAGCCTTGATACTCTTCCTTCCAAGGATTCTTGGCATTAAAGGGAGTAGGTATCTTAGCTACTCTACGCGCCGGATTCGTGGGTCCAGTAAGGGTTAACCCCCTTCCCCATTCCATGATCTCCGTAGCGTCCAGACCTTGATTGTAACAATCAACACCTAAGTTAGCAATCGCTGCATTAGAATCATGCAGTGCTTGTAACCCTGGAGAAAGAGATACTCTACGACTGAGTCTCTTTTTCCGTTGAGGATTCGTACCATAAGTACTCGTAAAGCCACCGGGTGGTGGTCCATCTCCACCCCCTGATCCTCCTGCTCCGAATAGAGGCACCTGTGAGAAGGTGTATTCATCTGTTTGAGGAGTTGACCCTGGATTATTGGTAGGTTGTGCATTTCCACCAAAACTAAAGAAACCACTATTGTTATTAGTGTTTCCTCCTGTTCCATACGACTGATTTCCATTATTGGAACCAGTTCTACTGGCAGAGGGTCTGCCTCTGGAACTATCTTCTGAAGATCCGGATCCTTGGTAATATCTGGATAGTCCTCCACTTGTACTGGAATTTCCGGATGTTTGTCCTGTTGTTCCTCCAGATGCATTCCGGGCGTTACCATTAGACGGATTTGCTCCCGTTTGGGATTGATTCCATCCATACTGGCCATACGGGCCATTTGGTCCCCCTAAAGGTGACTGTTGTGGCCATCCAACGTCAAAGGTGGAGGTTCCTACTGAGTGGTTTTGTTTAATTCCACTCGTCGAAGCACCCCCAGTATTTCCCGTACCTAAACCAAGAGGTTTCAAGGTATTATCCGTAAATCTAACCTGATGACTCTTTACTTCTTTGCAACGAGGTACAGTTTTCTCTGTTACCTCATCTTCACCCCTCAAAGAGTTCATCTGGTTACACGTTGTGTTTAGGACAATTCCTGAAACAGTGAAGTCTGGTTCAAGAGTGCCTACTGCACGACTAGTATCCTCTAGATACTTTGACATCTGGATAGCTTTAGCTTCCAGTTCGGAATAATCATCCAGCATTTTTGTCTGCTTAGCAGTCAAGTTTGCGGATTCACGTATCCATTGACCTCTGAGTTTTTCATGCTCTTCGGTTTGTTTATGATACGTACATCGTGCATCTTTGAAGGCTGATTCTATTTTCTTCAGCTCTTCTTGATACTTGCCATGGGCCGATTGAGTTGAATTTAACTCTTGTTTAGTTTTATTCAACTCTTCACACGAGGCTCTGTATTCCAGATCCGCCGTGTAAAGTGCATCATGATACTGTTCGTGCTGGAGTTGGAAATCTTGTTTTTCCTTCTCCATTCTATCCAACAACAGATGTTGTTGGCGTCTACAACTCTGATCGTAATCAAGACGTTCTGACATCAACTGTTTGTTTTCAGTCAGAATTCTGTCTCGAGTCCCGGTCAGTGTAATGAGATCCTTTTGGATCCTCTCGTATTCAGCTCTCATGTCTTCAAACTTGTCCATTTTGTTCTTTTCAAATCCACATTTCTGATGTTTAATTCGAGAATTATATGGAGTTTCAAACATACCTGCACTAGGCTTCGGTACCTCAAATGGTAGTTGACCAAATTGACCGGTACTTTTGTGCATAGGTGCAGGTTTCAAAGTACCTCCTGGCATGAATAAGGAATCTCCAAATTCTTCCAGTTCATTGTGTAAGTTTTTTCTTACATCCGCTAACCCACCTGGGTAGTGTTCCTGTGGATCTCTCCACCCTGTGGTGACTTGATTTCACCATCTTCCATTGGGGAATTTAGCTCATGATTTGGGCCATTTCCCCTAACTGGGCTCAGCTCAGTCATTTCTGACTGCGCTTACCCGAAGACCAACAGGTCACGGCACCAGTGTAGTGGTTAGTCTCGTTAGGCAACCGAGCTTTTATTTCATAGCTTATGTTTCATAGCTTATGTTTCATACGATCAAGGCCTCAGAGGACTACATGCTGCCAGGGGATTCGGTTACCCTTTCAGGTAACGACCTGGTTGAGCAGTGGGTAAAACCACTACTGGAGAACATGGGGGTAGAACCAGCCTTATATAGGGGAAAAGCCTGCGAAACAGACCGGCCACGTGACGTGTGGCAGACGAGTGGTAGGCCCCCTGGTGCAATGGATATGAACCCAGAGGCAGGTGCTGCCACCTGCCATCAGGATTCCCCAACCACACCCGAAGACCTAGGTCTGAGTCCCACGGGTACATGAACGTATAAGTGTAAATACCATACCCCTACACTACCTAGTCTAGGGCTGCATCCTTCCATGATCTCTACTGTCCTGAGGTAGGTGTAACACAGTGGTGCCATCTCTGAGATCAAATTGATAACTATGCACAGTTGCTTCTTTCTTTTAGCACTAGGTGGCTGTGGTGTGCCACAAAATTCCCACTACCTCCATGGACAAACTCATCTGGTGCAGACAAAATGGCAAATGCGGGGCTACTGTCAAGCAAAAGTAATCACTTCCAAACTTCATTATTATTGCAGAAACATCAGCAAGGAATCATGACTTGCCAAATCCATGGTTACCCAGCCCATGTAAATTATTCAAATAAGTGATGCTTTATATATCTAGACTTATGGTTATTTTTCGTCAGTCTAGTACTAATCCAATGTAAATTCACCCTGCCTATGAGGCGCTCCCCTCTTTAGGGCAGTTCTACAAGGCAGATTAGGCCTTGAATTTATGTATAAGCCATGGCTCATATACATGAGGTACTAAGGTAGGCTATGGCGCAATGTCTATTGTTGTAACAAGGAGAGAGATCAGAATTTCAAGATCATTTTATTGATCAAATGAACAGATGAACTATGACTTAACTATTGGTTCCCTTGCTTTAACCCTTTAAAGGCCGCTGATGTTTTAATGCATCATGCCTAATGGTCATCTAGCTACATGATTGACCCATGAGGAGTATCTCACCAGGGCTGTATTCATGCATCATGTCGACCCTATGCAGGGCTGAAATGTCTCGGAGGGTCGGCATGATGCTCAAATGAAGTGATGAGGAGCACACTTGCCAGGACTACATTGGTGCATCATGAAGACCATGACACAATTCTCCATCAGTGGCCCTTAAAAGGTTTAAATAATTGCTACCTAATCTAGGGCTGCATCCTTCCATGAACTCTACTGTCCTGAGGTAGGTGCAAAACAGTGAGGCCATCTCTGAGATCAAATTGATAACTCAGCACAGTTGCTTTTTTCTTTTAGCACTAGGTGGCTGTGGTGTGCCACAAAATTCCCACTGCTTCCTTTGGACAAAGTCATCTGGTGCAGACAAAATGGCAAATGCGGGGCTACTGCCAAGCAAAAGCTCTAAATAATCACCTCCAAACTTCATTATTATTGCAGAAACTTCAGCAAGGAATCATGACTTTGACATCTGGATAGCTTTAGCTTCCAGTTCGGAATAATCATCCAGCATTTTTGTCTGCTTAGCAGTCAAGTTTGGGGATTCACGTATCCATTGACCTCTGAGTTTTTCATGCTCTTCGGTTTGTTTATGATACGTACATCGTGCATCTTTGAAGGCTGATTCTATTTTCTTCAGCTCTTCTTGATACTTGCCATGGGCCGATTGAGTTGAATTTAACTCTTGTTTAGTTTTATTCAACTCTTCACACGAGGCTCTGTATTCCAGATCCGCCGTGTAAAGTGCATCATGATACTGTTCGTGCTGGAGTTGGAAATCTTGTTTTTCCTTCTCCATTCTATCCAACAACAGATGTTGTTGGCGTCTACAACTCTGATCGTAATCAAGACGTTCTGACATCAACTGTTTGTTTTCAGTCAGAATTCTGTCTCGAGTCCCGGTCAGTGTAATGAGATCCTTTTGGATCCTCTCGTATTCAGCTCTCATGTCTTCAAGCTTGTCCATTTTGTTCTTTTCAAATCCACATTTCTGATGTTTAATTCGAGAATTATATGGAGTTTCAAACATACCTGCACTAGGCTTCGGTACCTCAAATGGTAGTTGACCAAATTGACCAGTACTTTTGTGCATAGGTGCAGGTTTCAAAGTACCTCCTGGCATGAATAAGGAATCTCCAAATTCTTCCAGTTCATTGTGTAAGTTTTTTCTTACATCCGCTAACCCACCTGGGTAGTGTTCCTGTGGATCTCTCCACCCTGTGGTGACTTGATTTCACCATCTTCCATCGGGGAATTTAGCTCATGATTTGGGCCATTTCCCCTAACTGGGCTCAGCTCAGTCATTTCTGACTGCGCTTACCCGAAGACCAACAGGTCACGGCACCAGTGTAGTGGTTAGTCTCGTTAGGCAACCGAGCTTTTATTTCATAGCTTATGTTTCATACGATCAAGGCCTCAGAGGACTACATGCTGCCAGGGGATTCGGTTACCCTTTCAGGTAACGACTTGGTTGAGCAGTGGGTAAAACCACTACTGGAGAACATGGGGGTAGAACCAGCCTTATATAGGGGAAAAGCCTGCGAAACTCAGACCGGCCACGTGACGTGTGGCAGACGAGTGGTAGGCCCCCTGGTGCAATGGATATGAACCCAGAGGCAGGTGCTGCCACCTGCCATCAGGATTCCCCAACCACACCCGAAGACCTAGGTCTGAGTCCCACGGGTACATGAACGTATAAGTGTAAATACCATACCCCTACACTACCTAGTCTAGGGCTGCATCCTTCCATGATCTCTACTGTCCTGAGGTAGGTGTAACACAGTGGTGCCATCTCTGAGATCAAATTGATAACTATGCACAGTTGCTTCTTTCTTTTAGCACTAGGTGGCTGTGGTGTGCCACAAAATTCCCACTACCTCCATGGACAAACTCATCTGGTGCAGACAAAATGGCAAATGCGGGGCTACTGTCAAGCAAAAGTAATCACTTCCAAACTTCATTATTATTGCAGAAACATCAGCAAGGAATCATGACTTGCCAAATCCATGGTTACCCAGCCCATGTAAATTATTCAAATAAGTGATGCTTTATATATCTAGACTTATGGTTATTTTTCGTCAGTCTAGTACTAATCCAATGTAAATTCACCCTGCCTATGAGGCGCTCCCCTCTTTAGGGCAGTTCTACAAGGCAGATTAGGCCTTGAATTTATGTATAAGCCATGGCTCATATACATGAGTTACTAAGGTAGGCTATGGCGCAATGTCTATTGTTGTAACAAGGAGAGAGATCAGAATTTCAAGATCATTTTATTGATCAAATGAACAGATGAACTATGACTTAACTATTGGTTCCCTTGCTTTAACCCTTTAAAGGCCGCTGATGTTTTAATGCATCATGCCTAATGGTCATCTAGCTACATGATTGACCCATGAGGAGTATCTCACCAGGGCTGTATTCATGCATCATGTCGACCCTATGCAGGGCTGAAATGTCTCGGAGGGTCGGCATGATGCTCAAATGAAGTGATGAGGAGCACACTTGCCAGCACTACATTGGTGCATCATGAAGACCATGACACAATTCTCCATCAGTGGCCCTTAAAAGGTTTAAATAATTGCTACCTAATCTAGGGCTGCATCCTTCCATGAACTCTACTGTCCTGAGGTAGGTGCAAAGCAGTGAGGCCATCTCTGAGATCAAATTGATAACTCAGCACAGTTGCTTTTTTCTTTTAGCACTAGGTGGCTGTGGTGTGCCACAAAATTCCCACTGCTTCCTTTGGACAAAGTCATCTGGTGCAGACAAAATGGCAAATGCGGGGCTACTGCCAAGCAAAAGCTCTAAATAATCACCTCCAAACTTCATTATTATTGCAGAAACTTCAGCAAGGAATCATGACTTTGACATCTGGATAGCTTTAGCTTCCAGTTCGGAATAATCATCCAGCATTTTTGTCTGCTTAGCAGTCAAGTTTGCGGATTCACGTATCCATTGACCTCTGAGTTTTTCATGCTCTTCGGTTTGTTTATGATACGTACATCGTGCATCTTTGAAGGCTGATTCTATTTTCTTCAGCTCTTCTTGATACTTGCCATGGGCCGATTGAGTTGAATTTAACTCTTGTTTAGTTTTATTCAACTCTTCACACGAGGCTCTGTATTCCAGATCCGCCGTGTAAAGTGCATCATGATACTATTCGTGCTGGAGTTGGAAATTTTGTTTTTCCTTCTCCATTCTATCCAACAACAGATGTTGTTGGCGTCTACAACTCTGATCGTAATCAAGACGTTCTGACATCAACTGTTTGTTTTCAGTCAGAATTCTGTCTCGAGTCCCGGTCAGTGTAATGAGATCCTTTTGGATCCTCTCGTATTCAGCTCTCATGTCTTCAAGCTTGTCCATTTTGTTCTTTTCAAATCCACATTTCTGGTGTTTAATTCGAGAATTATATGGAGTTTCAAACATACCTGCACTAGGCTTCGGTACCTCAAATGGTAGTTGACCAAATTGACCGGTACTTTTGTGCATAGGTGCAGGTTTCAAAGTACCTCCTGGCATGAATAAGGAATCTCCAAATTCTTCCAGTTCATCGTGTAAGTTTTTTCTTACATCCGCTAACCCACCTGGGTAGTGTTCCTGTGGATCTCTCCACCCTGTGGTGACTTGATTTCACCATCTTCCATCGGGGAATTTAGCTCATGATTTGGGCCATTTCCCCTAACTGGGCTCAGCTCAGTCATTTCTGACTGCGCTTACCCGAAGACCAACAGGTCAAGGCACCAGTGTAGTGGTTAGTCTCGTTAGGCAACCGAGCTTTTATTTCATAGCTTATGTTTCATACGATCAAGGCCTCAGAGGACTACATGCTGCCAGGGGATTCGGTTACCCTTTCAGGTAACGACCTGGTTGAGCAGTGGGTAAAACCACTACTGGAGAACATGGGGGTAGAACCAGCCTTATATAGGGGAAAAGCCTGCGAAACTCAGACCGGCCACGTGACGTGTGGCAGACGAGTGGTAGGCCCCCTGGTGCAATGGATATGAACCCAGAGGCAGGTGCTGCCACCTGCCATCAGGATTCCCCAACCACACCCGAAGACCTAGGTCTGAGTCCCACGGGTACATGAACGTATAAGTGTAAATACCATACCCCTACACTACCTAGTCTAGGGCTGCATCCTTCCATGATCTCTACTGTCCTGAGGTAGGTGTAACACAGTGGTGCCATCTCTGAGATCAAATTGATAACTATGCACAGTTGCTTCTTTCTTTTAGCACTAGGTGGCTGTGGTGTGCCACAAAATTCCCACTACCTCCATGGACAAACTCATCTGGTGCAGACAAAATGGCAAATGCGGGGCTACTGTCAAGCAAAAGTAATCACTTCCAAACTTCATTATTATTGCAGAAACATCAGCAAGGAATCATGACTTGCCAAATCCATGGTTACCCAGCCCATGTAAATTATTCAAATAAGTGATGCTTTATATATCTAGACTTATGGTTATTTTTCGTCAGTCTAGTACTAATCCAATGTAAATTCACCCTGCCTATGAGGCGCTCCCCTCTTTAGGGCAGTTCTACAAGGCAGATTAGGCCTTGAATTTATGTATAAGCCATGGCTCATATACATGAGGTACTAAGGTAGGCTATGGCGCAATGTCTATTGTTGTAACAAGGAGAGAGATCAGAATTTCAAGATCATTTTATTGATCAAATGAACAGATGAACTATGACTTAACTATTGGTTCCCTTGCTTTAACCCTTTAAAGGCCGCTGATGTTTTAATGCATCATGCCTAATGGTCATCTAGCTACATGATTGACCCATGAGGAGTATCTCACCAGGGCTGTATTCATGCATCATGTCGACCCTATGCAGGGCTGAAATGTCTCGGAGGGTCGGCATGATGCTCAAATGAAGTGATGAGGAGCACACTTGCCAGGACTACATTGGTGCATCATGAAGACCATGACACAATTCTCCATCAGTGGCCCTTAAAAGGTTTAAATAATTGCTACCTAATCTAGGGCTGCATCCTTCCATGAACTCTACTGTCCTGAGGTAGGTGCAAAACAGTGAGGCCATCTCTGAGATCAAATTGATAACTCAGCACAGTTGCTTTTTTCTTTTAGCACTAGGTGGCTGTGGTGTGCCACAAAATTCCCACTGCTTCCTTTGGACAAAGTCATCTGGTGCAGACAAAATGGCAAATGCGGGGCTACTGCCAAGCAAAAGCTCTAAATAATCACCTCCAAACTTCATTATTATTGCAGAAACTTCAGCAAGGAATCATGACTTTGACATCTGGATAGCTTTAGCTTCCAGTTCGGAATAATCATCCAGCATTTTTGTCTGCTTAGCAGTCAAGTTTGGGGATTCACGTATCTATTGACCTCTGAGTTTTTCATGCTCTTCGGTTTGTTTATGATACGTACATCGTGCATCTTTGAAGGCTGATTCTATTTTCTTCAGCTCTTCTTGATACTTGCCATGGGCCGATTGAGTTGAATTTAACTCTTGTTTAGTTTTATTCAACTCTTCACACGAGGCTCTGTATTCCAGATCCGCCGTGTAAAGTGCATCATGATACTGTTCGTGCTGGAGTTGGAAATTTTGTTTTTCCTTCTCCATTCTATCCAACAACAGATGTTGTTGGCATCTACAACTCTGATCGTAATCAAGACGTTCTTACATCTACTGTTTGTTTTCAGTCAGAATTCTGTCTTGAGTCCCGGTCAGTGTAATGAGATCCTTTTGGATCCTCTCATATTCAGCTCTCATGTCTTCAAGCTTGTCCATTTTGTTCTTTTCAAATCCACATTTCTGGTGTTTAATTCGAGAATTATATGGAGTTTCAAACATACCTGCACTAGGCTTTGGTACCTCAAATGGTAGTTGACCAAATTGACCAGTACTTTTGTGCATAGGTGCAGGTTTCAAAGTACCTCCTGGCATGAATAAGGAATCTCCAAATTCTTCCAGTTCATCGTGTAAGTTTTTTCTTACATCCGCTAACCCACCTGGGTAGTGTTCCTGTGGATCTCTCCACCCTGTGGTGACTTGATTTCACCATCTTCCATCGGGGAATTTAGCTCATGATTTGGGCCATTTCCCCTAACTGGGCTCAGCTCAGTCATTTCTGACTGCGCTTACCCGAAGACCAACAGGTCACGGCACCAGTGTAGTGGTTAGTCTCGTTAGGCAACCGAGCTTTTATTTCATAGCTTATGTTTCATACGATCAAGGCCTCAGAGGACTACATGCTGCCAGGGGATTCGGTTACCCTTTCAGGTAACGACCTGGTTGAGCAGTGGGTAAAACCACTACTGGAGAACATGGGGGTAGAACCAGCCTTATATAGGGGAAAAGCCTGCGAAACTCAGACCAGCCACGTGACGTGTGGCAGACGAGTGGTAGGCCCCCTGGTGCAATGGATATGAACCCAGAGGCAGGTGCTGCCACCTGCCATCAGGATTCCCCAACCACACCCGAAGACCTAGGTCTGAGTCCCACGGGTACATGAACGTATAAGTGTAAATACCATACCCCTACACTACCTAGTCTAGGGCTGCATCCTTCCATGATCTCTACTGTCCTGAGGTAGGTGTAACACAGTGGTGCCATCTCTGAGATCAAATTGATAACTATGCACAGTTGCTTCTTTCTTTTAGCACTAGGTGGCTGTGGTGTGCCACTAAATTCCCACTACCTCCATGGACAAACTCATCTGGTGCAGACAAAATGGCAAATGCGGGGCTACTGTCAAGCAAAAGTAATCACTTCCAAACTTCATTATTATTGCAGAAACATCAGCAAGGAATCATGACTTGCCAAATCCATGGTTACCCAGCCCATGTAAATTATTCAAATAAGTGATGCTTTATATATCTAGACTTATGGTTATTTTTCGTCAGTCTAGTACTAATCCAATGTAAATTCACCCTGCCTATGAGGCGCTCCCCTCTTTAGGGCAGTTCTACAAGGCAGATTAGGCCTTGAATTTATGTATAAGCCATGGCTCATATACATGAGGTACTAAGGTAGGCTATGGCGCAATGTCTATTGTTGTAACAAGGAGAGAGATCAGAATTTCAAGATCATTTTATTGATCAAATGAACAGATGAACTATGACTTAACTATTGGTTCCCTTGCTTTAACCCTTTAAAGGCCGCTGATGTTTTAATGCATCATGCCTAATGGTCATCTAGCTACATGATTGACCCATGAGGAGTATCTCACCAGGGCTGTATTCATGCATCATGTCGACCCTATGCAGGGCTGAAATGTCTCGGAGGGTCGGCATGATGCTCAAATGAAGTGATGAGGAGCACACTTGCCAGGACTACATTGGTGCATCATGAAGACCATGACACAATTCTCCATCAGTGGCCCTTAAAAGGTTTAAATAATTGCTACCTAATCTAGGGCTGCATCCTTCCATGAACTCTACTGTCCTGAGGTAGGTGCAAAACAGTGAGGCCATCTCTGAGATCAAATTGATAACTCAGCACAGTTGCTTTTTTCTTTTAGCACTAGGTGGCTGTGGTGTGCCACAAAATTCCCACTGCTTCCTTTGGACAAAGTCATCTGGTGCAGACAAAATGGCAAATGCGGGGCTACTGCCAAGCAAAAGCTCTAAATAATCACCTCCAAACTTCATTATTATTGCAGAAACTTCAGCAAGGAATCATGACTTTGACATCTGGATAGCTTTAGCTTCCAGTTCGGAATAATCATCCAGCATTTTTGTCTGCTTAGCAGTCAAGTTTGGGGATTCACGTATCCATTGACCTCTGAGTTTTTCATGCTCTTCGGTTTGTTTATGATACGTACATCGTGCATCTTTGAAGGCTGATTCTATTTTCTTCAGCTCTTCTTGATACTTGCCATGGGCCGTTTGAGTTGAATTTAACTCTTGTTTAGTTTTATTCAACTCTTCACACGAGGCTCTGTATTCCAGATCCGCCGTGTAAAGTGCATCATGATACTGTTCGTGCTGGAGTTGGAAATTTTGTTTTTCCTTCTCCATTCTATCCAACAACAGATGTTGTTGGCATCTACAACTCTGATCGTAATCAAGACGTTCTTACATCAACTGTTTGTTTTCAGTCAGAATTCTGTCTTGAGTCCCGGTCAGTGTAATGAGATCCTTTTGGATCCTCTCATATTCAGCTCTCATGTCTTCAAGCTTGTCCATTTTGTTCTTTTCAAATCCACATTTCTGGTGTTTAATTCGAGAATTATATGGAGTTTCAAACATACCTGCACTAGGCTTCGGTACCTCAAATGGTAGTTGACCAAATTGACCAGTACTTTTGTGCATAGGTGCAGGTTTCAAAGTACCTCCTGGCATGAATAAGGAATCTCCAAATTCTTCCAGTTCATCGTGTAAGTTTTTTCTTACATCCGCTAACCCACCTGGGTAGTGTTCCTGTGGATCTCTCCACCCTGTGGTGACTTGATTTCACCATCTTCCATCGGGGAATTCAGCTCATGATTTGGGCCATTTCCCCTAACTGGGCTCAGCTCAGTCATTTCTGACTGCGCTTACCCGAAGACCAACTGGTCACGGCACCAGTGTAGTGGTTAGTCTCGTTAGGCAACCGAGCTTTTATTTCATAGCTTATGTTTCATACGATCAAGGCCTCAGAGGACTACATGCTGCCAGGGGATTCGGTTACCCTTTCAGGTAACGACCTGGTTGAGCAGTGGGTAAAACCACTACTGGAGAACATGGGGGTAGAACCAGCCTTATATAGGGGAAAAGCCTGCGAAACTCAGACCGGCCACGTGACGTGTGGCAGACGAGTGGTAGGCCCCCTGGTGCAATGGATACGAACCCAGAGGCAGGTGCTGCCACCTGCCATCAGGATTCCCCAACCACACCCGAAGACCTAGGTCTGAGTCCCACGGGTACATGAACGTATAAGTGTAAATACCATACCCCTACACTACCTAGTCTAGGGCTGCATCCTTCCATGATCTCTACTGTCCTGAGGTAGGTGTAACACAGTGGTGCCATCTCTGAGATCAAATTGATAACTATGCACAGTTGCTTCTTTCTTTTAGCACTAGGTGGCTGTGGTGTGCCACAAAATTCCCACTACCTCCATGGACAAACTCATCTGGTGCAGACAAAATGGCAAATGCGGGGCTACTGTCAAGCAAAAGTAATCACTTCCAAACTTCATTATTATTGCAGAAACATCAGCAAGGAATCATGACTTGCCAAATCCATGGTTACCCAGCCCATGTAAATTATTCAAATAAGTGATGCTTTATATATCTAGACTTATGGTTATTTTTCGTCAGTCTAGTACTAATCCAATGTAAATTCACCCTGCCTATGAGGCGCTCCCCTCTTTAGGGCAGTTCTACAAGGCAGATTAGGCCTTGAATTTATGTATAAGCCATGGCTCATATACATGAGGTACTAAGGTAGGCTATGGCGCAATGTCTATTGTTGTAACAAGGAGAGAGATCAGAATTTCAAGATCATTTTATTGATCAAATGAACAGATGAACTATGACTTAACTATTGGTTCCCTTGCTTTAACCCTTTAAAGGCCGCTGATGTTTTAATGCATCATGCCTAATGGTCATCTAGCTACATGATTGACCCATGAGGAGTATCTCACCAGGGCTGTATTCATGCATCATGTCGACCCTATGCAGGGCTGAAATGTCTCGGAGGGTCGGCATGATGCTCAAATGAAGTGATGAGGAGCACACTTGCCAGGACTACATTGGTGCATCATGAAGACCATGACACAATTCTCCATCAGTGGCCCTTAAAAGGTTTAAATAATTGCTACCTAATCTAGGGCTGCATCCTTCCATGAACTCTACTGTCCTGAGGTAGGTGCAAAACAGTGAGGCCATCTCTGAGATCAAATTGATAACTCAGCACAGTTGCTTTTTTCTTTTAGCACTAGGTGGCTGTGGTGTGCCACAAAATTCCCACTGCTTCCTTTGGACAAAGTCATCTGGTGCAGACAAAATGGCAAATGCGGGGCTACTGCCAAGCAAAAGCTCTAAATAATCACCTCCAAACTTCATTATTATTGCAGAAACTTCAGCAAGGAATCATGACTTTGACATCTGGATAGCTTTAGCTTCCAGTTCGGAATAATCATCCAGCATTTTTGTCTGCTTAGCAGTCAAGTTTGGGGATTCACGTATCCATTGACCTCTGAGTTTTTCATGCTCTTCGGTTTGTTTATGATACGTACATCGTGCATCTTTGAAGGCTGATTCTATTTTCTTCAGCTCTTCTTGATACTTGCCATGGGCCGTTTGAGTTGAATTTAACTCTTGTTTAGTTTTATTCAACTCTTCACACGAGGCTCTGTATTCCAGATCCGCCGTGTAAAGTGCATCATGATACTGTTCGTGCTGGAGTTGGAAATTTTGTTTTTCCTTCTCCATTCTATCCAACAACAGATGTTGTTGGCATCTACAACTCTGATCGTAATCAAGACGTTCTTACATCAACTGTTTGTTTTCAGTCAGAATTCTGTCTTGAGTCCCGGTCAGTGTAATGAGATCCTTTTGGATCCTCTCATATTCAGCTCTCATGTCTTCAAGCTTGTCCATTTTGTTCTTTTCAAATCCACATTTCTGGTGTTTAATTCGAGAATTATATGGAGTTTCAAACATACCTGCACTAGGCTTCGGTACCTCAAATGGTAGTTGACCAAATTGACCAGTACTTTTGTGCATAGGTGCAGGTTTCAAAGTACCTCCTGGCATGAATAAGGAATCTCCAAATTCTTCCAGTTCATCGTGTAAGTTTTTTCTTACATCCGCTAACCCACCTGGGTAGTGTTCCTGTGGATCTCTCCACCCTGTGGTGACTTGATTTCACCATCTTCCATCGGGGAATTCAGCTCATGATTTGGGCCATTTCCCCTAACTGGGCTCAGCTCAGTCATTTCTGACTGCGCTTACCCGAAGACCAACTGGTCACGGCACCAGTGTAGTGGTTAGTCTCGTTAGGCAACCGAGCTTTTATTTCATAGCTTATGTTTCATACGATCAAGGCCTCAGAGGACTACATGCTGCCAGGGGATTCGGTTACCCTTTCAGGTAACGACCTGGTTGAGCAGTGGGTAAAACCACTACTGGAGAACATGGGGGTAGAACCAGCCTTATATAGGGGAAAAGCCTGCGAAACTCAGACCGGCCACGTGACGTGTGGCAGACGAGTGGTAGGCCCCCTGGTGCAATGGATACGAACCCAGAGGCAGGTGCTGCCACCTGCCATCAGGATTCCCCAACCACACCCGAAGACCTAGGTCTGAGTCCCACGGGTACATGAACGTATAAGTGTAAATACCATACCCCTACACTACCTAGTCTAGGGCTGCATCCTTCCATGATCTCTACTGTCCTGAGGTAGGTGTAACACAGTGGTGCCATCTCTGAGATCAAATTGATAACTATGCACAGTTGCTTCTTTCTTTTAGCACTAGGTGGCTGTGGTGTGCCACAAAATTCCCACTACCTCCATGGACAAACTCATCTGGTGCAGACAAAATGGCAAATGCGGGGCTACTGTCAAGCAAAAGTAATCACTTCCAAACTTCATTATTATTGCAGAAACATCAGCAAGGAATCATGACTTGCCAAATCCATGGTTACCCAGCCCATGTAAATTATTCAAATAAGTGATGCTTTATATATCTAGACTTATGGTTATTTTTCGTCAGTCTAGTACTAATCCAATGTAAATTCACCCTGCCTATGAGGCGCTCCCCTCTTTAGGGCAGTTCTACAAGGCAGATTAGGCCTTGAATTTATGTATAAGCCATGGCTCATATACATGAGGTACTAAGGTAGGCTATGGCGCAATGTCTATTGTTGTAACAAGGAGAGAGATCAGAATTTCAAGATCATTTTATTGATCAAATGAACAGATGAACTATGACTTAACTATTGGTTCCCTTGCTTTAACCCTTTAAAGGCCGCTGATGTTTTAATGCATCATGCCTAATGGTCATCTAGCTACATGATTGACCCATGAGGAGTATCTCACCAGGGCTGTATTCATGCATCATGTCGACCCTATGCAGGGCTGAAATGTCTCGGAGGGTCGGCATGATGCTCAAATGAAGTGATGAGGAGCACACTTGCCAGGACTACATTGGTGCATCATGAAGACCATGACACAATTCTCCATCAGTGGCCCTTAAAAGGTTTAAATAATTGCTACCTAATCTAGGGCTGCATCCTTCCATGAACTCTACTGTCCTGAGGTAGGTGCAAAACAGTGAGGCCATCTCTGAGATCAAATTGATAACTCAGCACAGTTGCTTTTTTCTTTTAGCACTAGGTGGCTGTGGTGTGCCACAAAATTCCCACTGCTTCCTTTGGACAAAGTCATCTGGTGCAGACAAAATGGCAAATGCGGGGCTACTGCCAAGCAAAAGCTCTAAATAATCACCTCCAAACTTCATTATTATTGCAGAAACTTCAGCAAGGAATCATGACTTTGACATCTGGATAGCTTTAGCTTCCAGTTCGGAATAATCATCCAGCATTTTTGTCTGCTTAGCAGTCAAGTTTGGGGATTCACGTATCCATTGACCTCTGAGTTTTTCATGCTCTTCGGTTTGTTTATGATACGTACATCGTGCATCTTTGAAGGCTGATTCTATTTTCTTCAGCTCTTCTTGATACTTGCCATGGGCCGATTGAGTTGAATTTAACTCTTGTTTAGTTTTATTCAACTCTTCACACGAGGCTCTGTATTCCAGATCCGCCGTGTAAAGTGCATCATGATACTGTTCGTGCTGGAGTTGGAAATTTTGTTTTTCCTTCTCCATTCTATCCAACAACAGATGTTGTTGGCATCTACAACTCTGATCGTAATCAAGACGTTCTTACATCAACTGTTTGTTTTCAGTCAGAATTCTGTCTTGAGTCCCGGTCAGTGTAATGAGATCCTTTTGGATCCTCTCATATTCAGCTCTCATGTCTTCAAGCTTGTCCATTTTGTTCTTTTCAAATCCACATTTCTGGTGTTTAATTCGAGAATTATATGGAGTTTCAAACATACCTGCACTAGGCTTCGGTACCTCAAATGGTAGTTGACCAAATTGACCAGTACTTTTGTGCATAGGTGCAGGTTTCAAAGTACCTCCTGGCATGAATAAGGAATCTCCAAATTCTTCCAGTTCATCGTGTAAGTTTTTTCTTACATCCGCTAACCCACCTGGGTAGTGTTCCTGTGGATCTCTCCACCCTGTGGTGACTTGATTTCACCATCTTCCATCGGGGAATTCAGCTCATGATTTGGGCCATTTCCCCTAACTGGGCTCAGCTCAGTCATTTCTGACTGCGCTTACCCGAAGACCAACTGGTCACGGCACCAGTGTAGTGGTTAGTCTCGTTAGGCAACCGAGCTTTTATTTCATAGCTTATGTTTCATACGATCAAGGCCTCAGAGGACTACATGCTGCCAGGGGATTCGGTTACCCTTTCAGGTAACGACCTGGTTGAGCAGTGGGTAAAACCACTACTGGAGAACATGGGGGTAGAACCAGCCTTATATAGGGGAAAAGCCTGCGAAACTCAGACCGGCCACGTGACGTGTGGCAGACGAGTGGTAGGCCCCCTGGTGCAATGGATACGAACCCAGAGGCAGGTGCTGCCACCTGCCATCAGGATTCCCCAACCACACCCGAAGACCTAGGTCTGAGTCCCACGGGTACATGAACGTATAAGTGTAAATACCATACCCCTACACTACCTAGTCTAGGGCTGCATCCTTCCATGATCTCTACTGTCCTGAGGTAGGTGTAACACAGTGGTGCCATCTCTGAGATCAAATTGATAACTATGCACAGTTGCTTCTTTCTTTTAGCACTAGGTGGCTGTGGTGTGCCACAAAATTCCCACTACCTCCATGGACAAACTCATCTGGTGCAGACAAAATGGCAAATGCGGGGCTACTGTCAAGCAAAAGTAATCACTTCCAAACTTCATTATTATTGCAGAAACATCAGCAAGGAATCATGACTTGCCAAATCCATGGTTACCCAGCCCATGTAAATTATTCAAATAAGTGATGCTTTATATATCTAGACTTATGGTTATTTTTCGTCAGTCTAGTACTAATCCAATGTAAATTCACCCTGCCTATGAGGCGCTCCCCTCTTTAGGGCAGTTCTACAAGGCAGATTAGGCCTTGAATTTATGTATAAGCCATGGCTCATATA
This sequence comes from Acholoe squamosa, assembly GCA_949317995.1. Classification (NCBI taxonomy): domain Eukaryota; kingdom Metazoa; phylum Annelida; class Polychaeta; order Phyllodocida; family Polynoidae; genus Acholoe; species Acholoe squamosa. Next base: position 26,799,369 of record OX439038.1, read on the forward strand.
CATGAGGTACTAAGGTAGGCTATGGCGCAATGTCTATTGTTGTAACAAGGAGAGAGATCAGAATTTCAAGATCATTTTATTGATCAAATGAACAGATGAACTATGACTTAACTATTGGTTCCCTTGCTTTAACCCTTTAAAGGCCGCTGATGTTTTAATGCATCATGCCTAATGGTCATCTAGCTACATGATTGACCCATGAGGAGTATCTCACCAGGGCTGTATTCATGCATCATGTCGACCCTATGCAGGGCTGAAATGTCTCGGAGGGTCGGCATGATGCTCAAATGAAGTGATGAGGAGCACACTTGCCAGCACTACATTGGTGCATCATGAAGACCATGACACAATTCTCCATCAGTGGCCCTTAAAAGGTTTAAATAATTGCTACCTAATCTAGGGCTGCATCCTTCCATGAACTCTACTGTCCTGAGGTAGGTGCAAAGCAGTGAGGCCATCTCTGAGATCAAATTGATAACTCAGCACAGTTGCTTTTTTCTTTTAGCACTAGGTGGCTGTGGTGTGCCACAAAATTCCCACTGCTTCCTTTGGACAAAGTCATCTGGTGCAGACAAAATGGCAAATGCGGGGCTACTGCCAAGCAAAAGCTCTAAATAATCACCTCCAAACTTCATTATTATTGCAGAAACTTCAGCAAGGAATCATGACTTGCTAAATCCATGATTACCCTGCCCATGTTAATTATTCAAATAAGTGATGCTATATATATTTATACCTATGGTAATTTTTTCGTCAGTCTAATACTAATCCAATGTAAAGTTCCCCTGCCTCTGAGGCGCTCCCCTCTTTAGGGAAGTTCTACAAGGCAGATTAGGCCTTGAATTTATGTATAAGCCATGGCTCATATACATGAGGTACTAAGGTGGGCTATGGCGCAATGCCTATTGTTGTAGCAAGGAGAGAGATAAGAACTTCAAGATCATTTTATTGATCAAATGAACAGATAAACTATGACTAAACTATTGCTTCCCTTGCTTTAACCCTTTAAAGGCCGCTGATGTATTTATACATCTATACCTATGGTCATTTTTCATTAGTCTAGTACTAATCCAATGTAAATTCACCCTGCCTATGAGGCGCACCCTCTTTAGGGAAGTTCTACAAGGCAGATTAGGCCTTGAATTTATGTATAAGCCATGGCTCATATACATGAGGTACTAAGGTAGGCTATGGCGCAATGCCTATTGTTGTAGCAAGGAGAGAGATCAGAATTTCAAGATCATTTTATTGATGAAATGAACAGATAAACTATGACTAAACTATTGCTTCCCTTGCTCTAACCCTTTAAAGGCCGCTGATGTATTAATACATCATGCCTAATGGTCATAATGCTACATGAATGCAGCCCTGGGGAGTATCTCACCAGGGCTGTATTCATGCATCATGATGACCCTATACAGGGCTGAAAAGTCCCGAAGGGTCGGCATGATGCTCAAATGAAGTGATGAGGAACACACTTGCCAGCACTACATTGGTGCATCATGAAGACCATGACACACTTCTGCTTCAGTGGCCCTTAAAATGAAGTGCTGAGGAGCACACTTCCCAGCATTACATTGGTGCATCATGAAGACCATGACACACTTCTGTATCAGTGGCCCTTAAAAGGTTTAAATAATTGCTACCTAGTCTAGGGCTGCATCCTTCCATGATCTCTACTGTCCTAAGGTAGGTGCAACACAGTGGTGCCATCTCTGAGATCAAATTGATAACTATGCACAGTTGCTTCTATCTTTTAGCACTAGGTGGCTGTGGTGTGCCACAAAATTCCCACTACCTCAATGGACAAACTCATCTGGTGCAGACAAAATGGCAAATGCAGGGCTACTGCCAAGCAAAAGCTCTAAGTAATCACTTCCAAACTTCAATATTATTGCAGAAACATCAGCAAGGAATCATGACTTGCCAAATCCATGGTTACCCAGCCCATGTAAATTATTCAAATAAGTGATGCTTTATATATCTAGACTTATGGTTATTTTTCGTCAGTCTAGTACTAATCCAATGTAAATTCACACTGCCTATGAGGCGCTCCCCTCTTTAGGGAAGTTCTACAAGGCAGATTAGGCCTTGAATTTATGTATAAGCCATGGCTCATATACTTGAGGTACTAAGGTAGGCTATGGCGCAATGCCTATTGTTGTAGTAAGGAGAGAGATCAGAATTTCAAGATCATTTGATCAAACGAACAGATAAACTATGACTAAACTATTGCTTCCCTTGCTTTAACCCTTTAAAGGCTGCTGATGTATTAATACATCATGCCTAATGGTCTTAATGCTTGGTTTAACTTTACTTTATTGACTTATTCAAATCGAACATATTACAATCACAATATGTACAGTCTAAATTAACGTGTTAACAATAATCTTACGTATACCGGTACCTAGGGTTGCCTCATAATAGTAACAATTTTATATATGATACGAACGATAGAACTTGTCAAACAGAAGGAAGAGGACCTCATCCCCACTAGGTTAGCATTAGGCTGATTCATCTGGTCCTACCTAACTTCACAAGAGTATATTAAGCTAATAGATCATGGATATCAGGGCCCTAGGGCTGTACATGCTGTATATACCTGAGCCGCGCAGCGGCGAGGGTATATACAGCATGTACAGCCCGTGGGCCCCAATATCCATGACCTAATAGGTTTATACCACGATTTCCTCCATTTTGTATTAATTTCTTACCTGAGAAGACATTTTGTAAAGCAAGCGATACGGCCCGGGTCTGCTCTGCGCGAAGCCATTGTTTTTGTTCCTTGCCGGGAGAGGTACCGCCGTGTTTACACACACTTTTCGTATGGAATCCAACCATGACATGTCGAGATATTAAAAAGGATACATCCTTAGATAGTCTAAATGATCCCTCCATGTCAAATGAGTCCATAATATTAACAATAAAGGAGAATCCATTGATTTTTTCATCGTAAGCGAGTCACGGTCCGGCCATTCCCACCCGCCTCCTTGCTCGGCGAAAGTGTGTCAGTGGCCCGGATGTAGATATGGGTCATTTGCTCGTTGTGCAAGGAAGACACCGAAAATTTCGGACCGCTTTGGAAAAATCAATGGATTCTTATTTATATTGAAGAAAATGGAGAAAATTAGCACGCATTCCTCGTCTATGGATCGAATACTTCTTGGGACTTTGATATTATAACATGTCATGGTTGGATTCCATACGAAAAGTGACTGGAAACATAGCACTAGGACCTCAGGTTAGAACTTATTTATTTTCGCATTGAGTTTCATCACCGTTCAGTGTGGCGCTATGGCTAAGGCCTTCGCCTACTTCCACTGCGGCCGGGGTTCAATTCTCCTACGAGTTGGGACGATTTTTCACATTGAAATGATGGCCATATTGAATTTGTATGTCTGCCACACATTTCCCAAAATATTCTAAGTCCAACTTGACCTCGAAAAAGTATATACCAAAAATTCCAAAAATGCACATGTGTGGTATATGCAGAATAATGCACGGCTAAACTGCATATAAAACCACCGGAAGTGCCAGAATCGTGGTATAAACGAAAACGTTGGCACATATAAATTCAATACAGTGATATAAATGCATTCACAGGAAGACACAAAGGGATAATTAAGTCTTCTATGTCACACATTGGAAGACTTGTATAGTTTTAGTGGAAAAGAAAATAGTAAAGAAAATCTTATTATTTGATATATAGTATTAACACGCTATGCATTTGCCTACAGGAGAAGAGACAAGAGAAATTTCCTAGAATCAGCTTTGAATTGTTTTAAACTTGGGACACTTCTCCTTCCTATGGGCAGATCATTCCAGCTTATGGCACCAAAGTATTCTACAATGTTAGCATATGCCATGGTATTTGGGGTTATAACCCTCACAGTAGGAGCATAATGCAGTCTCATTGCTAAAGGTCTATTGTCTTTGTATAAATCATTCTTGGCTCTGTTATACATATAATTTAATAAATGGATATATCTTCTATCAGCAAGTTTGTTGATTCTTGTAATCTTATGTATATAATTTGTATTCGTAAGATGAGGAACCCCAAGACATATCTTTATACAACGGTTTTGAGCATATTGCAATGGGTCCAAGTACTTATCAAAAGTAGTAGCAAAGCAAATGTCAGCGTATTCCATATATGGAAGAATAGTGGATTTGTATATTCTTATGGCAAGTTTTACATCAAGGTATTTTCTCAATAAACATAATTTGTAGGTTTTGTAGGCAATTGTTTACACTTGTTTGGATAAATGTAAGTTATAATGTAATAACGGGTCTAGGATAACACCAAGGTATTTATAACTGGGTACTACTTGTAACAATTGATCACCTAGGTGTATGTCCGCTGTCAATGTGTTAAGCTTCCTAGAGCTTGCAGAAAATATCATTACCTTGGTTTTGGTCACATTAATAGATAATTTATTTTAAATACACCACGTTTCGTACATTTTAAGATCATGTTGGAGTTCATCTTTGGCTGATATAAAAGAATTATTTGCAGAATAAATAACAGTATCATCAGCATATAACCCTTGGGGGACACCACAGATCACTTGATCACTATCAGACAATATACCATTAGCTATAGTTGTTTGACGTCTATTTGTGAGGTAATTTTTGAACCAGTGATAATTATCAGACCTTATACCATAGTGGTTCAGTTTTACTAATAATATAGAGTGGTCTACGGTGTCAAAAGCCTTTCTCAGGTTAATGAATGCTGCTATAGTTAAATTGCCCAGATTTAAGTTCCTTTTAATAACATCCGTAAATTTAGACAAAGTATCAACCGTGCTGAAACCAGCTCTATAGCCTCCTTGATGGGGTGTTAGGATCTTTTCTTTAACCAGGAAACCATAAACTCTATTATGAACAATTTTTTTGATTAGTTTACAGGGTAGTGGTAAAAGTGATATAGGACGATAATTGTTAACCATATTATCATTACCAGTTTTGGGGATGGGAGTTATCTTTGATATTTTCCATGAATTTGGTACAGTGATTGATGAAAAATATAGGTTAAATATTTTGACTAGCTTCTCAGGTGCATGAATGAAGATTTTCTTTAACACAGTAGTAGATATGTCTGTAAGTGCTGAGGATTTAGTAACATTTATATCATGTATTAATTTATTGACCTCCTGGAGGTTGGTTTCAAATGGCTCCATTTTATTGGTGACATATTCATCATAGGGTTTCCATGGTATATATAAATTTTGGGCAAGAGTGGGGCCAATATTAGCAAAGTATTGATTAATAAAATCAGGTACCTTATCCTTGGTAATTGGAATATTATTATTATTATTATGATCTACCAGAGATATTTCTTTTGCACGGTTGGGGTGACCTGGTATTAAATTATTGATGACTCTCCAAAATTTATGATGGTCATTCTTGTAATTCTCTACTTGTTCCTTAAAGAAGCTTTTCCTTGCTTTATCTATTATCTTATTAGCTTTATTTCTAATACTACAAGAAATCTTCCAGTCTTCATCGTTCCCTGAACATCTAGCTTTCCATAACTTTTTGTTTTTATCTCTTATAATTTCGAATACATTCTGAGTCATCCATGGATCCCTTTACCTGTGCACAAGAAATTTATGGAGAGGGCAATACTTATCCAGAATGCTGCAGATGGCCATCTCGTATTGGGACCAAGCACAATTAATATCATTAGTGTGGTTAAAGGTATCCCAGTTAAATTTGTCAAATTCAGTGAAAAGTGTTTTATCAGGTAATCTGGAGTATGAACGACCTGATATATATATTTTTTCTTGTGTAGTTTTCCATTTTTTCCTTATTAAGTAAATAGGAAGATGATCAGAGATATAGTTGTTACAAACCCTGGTAGTAACAACATCAGGTCTTAGGTTAGTAAAGATTAAATCCAGAATTGCCTTTTTTCTGGTAGCAATATTAATTACTTGATTTAGTCCAAAAGATTTTATACGAATTAGTAAATTATTGACAGTGTCATTATCTTCCCTTATATTAAAATTGAAATCGCCCATGGCAATTATTTCATATGCATCTCTATCCTCTATTTTCGGTTTTAACCCAGAGAAGACTTCAACAAAACGAACCTTATCGCCCTCAGGTGGTCTGTATACATTAATCAATAACATTGGTTTCATATGATCTTTCAATATAGATAGACACTGTACTTCAATAGTACCATCAGATATATTTAGATGTTCATAAGTTTTTACATTATGTTTGATACCATGTTTCACATATATACAGACTCCTCCCCCCGTCTTAATTCTACCTCTCACATCAAGGACTTGTCTATCAAGTCTATACCTACTGTAACCATAAAATTGAAAATTAGATTCATCATCTTCACACTTAAACCACGTTTCAGAAAATGAAAAGATTTCGAGGTCAGAAGGATATATTTCAGCACATATAGATGCATAATTGGCTTTAATACTTCTTGCATTAAGGTGCATAAAGCGTATACCTTTGGTGCCTTTCAGGTGCATTACACTATTATATTGCATAGAGTATATAATAAAGTAGGGTTGGTAAATCACAACATGATATACAATATTTATATAGATCACTACACAGTAAAATGATCAACATGAATGCAGCCCTGGGGAGTATCTCACCAGGGCTGCATCATGCCGACCCTATACAGCGCTGAAATGTCCCGAAGGGTCGGCATGATGCTCAAATGAAGTGCTGAGGAGCACACTTGCCAGCACTTCATTGGTGCATCATGAAGACCATGACACACTTCTGCATCAGTGGGCCTTAAAATGAAGTGCTGAGGACCACACTTGCCAGCACTACATTGGTGCATCATGAAGACCATGACACACTTCTGCATCAGTGGCCCTTAAAAGGTTTAAATAATTGCTACCTAGTCTAGGGCTGCATCCTTCCATGATCTCTACTGTCCTGAGGTAGGTGCAACACAGTGGTGCGATAAATTGATAACTCTGCACAGTTGCTTCTTTACCACTGCATCCACTGGACAAACTCATCTGGTGCAGACAAAATGGCAAATGCGGGGCTACTGCCAAGCAAAAGCTCTGAATAATCACTTTCAAACTTCATTATTATTGCAGAAATATCAACAAGGAATCATGACTTGCCAAATCCATGGTTACCCAGCACATGTTAATTATTCAAGTAAGTGATGCTTTATATATCTATACTTATGAATATTTTTCGTCAGTCTAGTACTAATCCAATGTGAATTTACCCTGCCTCTGAGGTGCTCCCCTCTTTAGGGAAGTTCTATAAGGCAGATTAGGCCTTGAATTTATGTATAAGCCGTGGCTAATATACATGAGGTACTAAGGTAGGCTATGGCGCAATGCCTATTGTTGTAGCAAGGAGAGATATCAGAATTTCAAAATCATTTTATTGATCAAATGAACAGATAAACTATGACTAAACTATTGCTTCCCTTGCTTTAACCCTTTAAAGGCCACTAATGTATTGATACATCATGCCTAATGGTCGTCATGCTCCATGAATGCAGCCCTGGGGAGTATCTCACCAGGGCTGTATTCATGCATCATGCTGACCCTATACAGGGCTGAAATGTCCTGGAGGGTCTGCATGATGCTCAAATGAAGTGCTGAGGACCACACTTGCCAGCACTACATTGGTGCATCATGAAGACCATGACACACTTCTGCATCAGTGGCCCTTAAAAGGTTTAAATAATTGCTACCTAGTCTAGGGCTGCATCCTTCCATGATCTCTACTGTCCTGAGGTAGGTACAACTGGCATGATGCTCAAATGAAGTGCTGTGGACCATGACACATGACACCTACTGTTGACAGGCAAATGTTGAAGTGTGAAGTACTTCTCAGCCCCTTCAAGCCTGAAACTTGGCTGGGGGCTGAACTGGTCCGACATCTCCATTTACTGGTGAAGAAAGCTGACGGTGGGCCGATGTTTCATAATTTCCCACGGTGTCACACCAGAGAGATTGACACCATCATATCGACTGATGAAGACACGTTGAACCGCTTGATGGCCATGAACATCTGCCAAATGGTTGCAGAGAATTGTCGACTCTGCCATCCATTCGATGTCAGTGTGCAATAAAAAAGAAACAAAAGAGTTTTTGTCTTTTTGTTTTTCAATGGCATATAGGACTACTGTTCAACTTGTGCTATAATATTGTAGGGGCTGGCATCTTTGTATATATATTAGTGCGCTTCATCCGAGAGACGCGCTCGTGTGGTGCTCATTCCTTCTATGCCAACCAGGTGTCGCTTCGCGATACTCGTTTGGTACAAGAGGGGGCAGCACCATGCCTCGCGTCCAGCTTCTACTAAGAAGCCGGACGATCCGCAGAAGGAGACTGGACATGGCCCAGTCAAGACGTATGTGCCAAGCAGAGAGTACATAAATAAAGTCCTACTCGAGCGGTATGGGAGTCTGGGGCTTTGCCCAACCTGAACTACTCGTGTTGTGTTGGTATCTTTAGTGATAAGCGAGCCAACGAGCCACCCAACATTTAAGTCCATACGAACCATTACACTGGTGCCGTGACCAGTTGGTTTGGGGGTGGAGCACGGCCAAACAGCCGAAAGCCTCAGGCAACCCAATGCGGGTCCCTCCAGCCCTGGGCTAGAGGGATTCGAAGAGGATGATTACACATCCCAGCATTTGTTGTTAGACTGGAAACCGGGTCAACAACATGTGTTCAACCCAGAAGGTGTCCAGACAGTTTTCTTGACACCCAGTCTAACAGACGATCCCACCAGAATTGGAGATTGTTAAATTGTATCCGAACACACCTCGACAGGTTGCTTTGGATACAGGGTTATTCAGCAGGGTAATTAAACCTGCCAGGCTAAACTTGAGCGATTGGTCCCAAGTGTTAACTAGCAGGCGCCAGCTTGGACCTAGTATCCCAGCGGGCTCTGCTGGTGACCCCTATGGACGCTGCAGCAGATGGGGCAACCAGAGTGGCCCCATTGATGACATCGTCTGTTCATGAGAGTGACGATGGTAGGGATGAAGAAGACCCGAAAGGTTCTTCAAACACTAAGAGACTTAGGCCTCGAGAAACATTGCCGAGAAGCTCGGAAATGCACTCTCTAGGCCTATCCTTAGACGAAGGCTTATCTGACTCCATGTTCAATCCTGGAGGCAGTCGTAAGTCGAGGTATGGAGTGGATGGGCCCCAGGTATAAGACTACTTCGGCCTATTTGAAAGCCAAAGAACAGGTAGAGCAACAAGCTAAGAGACAGCATGAACAATTCATAGCTGCCCAAAAGAAAATCGAAGATGAGACAAAGGAGCGGATCGGAATGCTCCGTTCTGTCGAACAGGAGGGGATTCTAAAAGAATCCGACCTCAAATATCGGTTGTCCTCTCTAGCCCATCGGTTGGAACTAAAAGAGAAGGATGAAAAAGAAACAGATAGCAAGTTGGCTGACCTAGAACTCTAGGAAGCCAATAGACGAAGAGCAATTGAGAAGGCTAGAGCCGAGGAAGTTGCTAAGGCCCGGGATGTAAGCAAATTACAATCCGAATTGCATGCCATGGAGGAGAAATTGAAAAGACTTCAGCTCCGTAAAGCGGAGACAGAAGCCAAGTTGGTCTCGGAACAAGCCGAGATCCGAAGAGAGACCAGCGAGTACCAAAGGTCTCAAAAGGAAAAGGGTGAGAAGTATCGTTTACTAAAAGATACTTTGAAAAGGGAAGCAATAGCGGCCCAGGAAGAAAGAAACCGAGCTGTAGCAGATAATGAGAAGATCCGATCCGAGATCTTATCAGAAAATGCGAAGCTAAGAGAAGAACAGAGGAACTTAACCACTGACGTGGCAACCCTAACGATAAATTAAATCCGCCATGGAAAGTTATTTAAAGGAACAGGAGCATGCGAATGTTCCCCCAGTGAGTAAGGACCAAAATCCAAACTCAACATTTGTCAAACAAGGAGACCCAGTTTCCTGTTCGACGCCAAAGCATCCGGCGTATGATCCATTCGTGAATGATAATGCGACACGGAATGTAGATCAAGGGGGAGTCTATATTAGAACCCAAGATAAGAACGGCCGGACCAGCAGAGTTCGGATCAGTGAAGTCCCGATAGTCCACAACTTGGACCTGGACTTCGTACCGAGAGACCGGCCATGGAAAGAATGGTTTGAAGATTTCATCGATGTGATGAACTGTAATGGATGGACCCCATATGAGGCCAAGCCACATCTACTAAGATGTCTAAAGGGTGGGCCAGGACGCATGGCCGTCGAGCAATGGCGCACCTGGTATGGTCTCGCTGGGAGCTTTGAGCAGCTAGTCGAATCTGCTAGTGGACTATTATGCAATATGGTCAAGGAGGATCCAATGGTTCGTTTTACGAAATGGACCCAAAAACCCAATGAAGCTTTCAGAGCATACGGTATGGAACTGCATGCCCTGTTAAGTAAAGCCAGACCTGGAACGGAGAACCAAGACTGGTATATGGACGATTTGATTACCCAATTTGTCAAGGGTCTAAGAGACCGAGATGAGCAGATAGCTGCTAGAGATGCCTGAAAGGAGAATATTATGCTGCATGGCATATTTAATGGTATAGATATGGCCGTGAAGAAACGAACGATGTTAGCTGGAGACATCCCGAACACCACGGGATCTGCTCCTGTATCATCCGTAATTCAGCGAACCGAGGTAGAGAGTACCCCGGACGACTTCGAACTAATAGACATCGAGCAGGAGGACGGCACCTTTTGCTCGATGCAGCTTAGGAGGAATACTTCTGGCAGAAAGTATATTCCGAGGAAGGCTTTCAATCAACCAAAGGATGCTAAATCACCATCCGAAGTCAGGGGCGACTCGAAAGCTAGTAACAAAGCTTATAAGCCTTCTGATAGCGCCGATAAGGCAAGGGGTCAATCTACGGATATGACCAAATTAATGGAGGAAATGTGTAAGAAAATTACTGACGCCCTCCAAGCCAACCGGCAGAGACCCAGGGTGGACCGCCGAACAGTTAAGTGTTTCAGGTGCCAAGGCATGGGACACTATTCATCCGAATGTACAGCTGCAAAGCCGGTAATGGCGGCTTTCTATGAAGCCGAGGTCGAGGGCGAGGAAAGCCAGATTGCTATGGAATCTCCTGATACAGTGGGAAACTAGTGGGGGTTGTATCCACGGCATTGGGTATAACCCCAGCAGTGAACGAATGCCAAAAGGCTACTGGGGGTAATCCGGTAGAAGATTTCGAATCAAATTCACCTGGACGTCGGGTGACTGTGGGTGCGCACCCCTGCATCCCGGCCGGGGCCAGGGACCCAAGTGTTAATATGTACGGTGGCGAGCATGTGGAGGCGAGTGGCCGCACTGGGGAAGAGGAAGGATGGATCAAGGACTTGATTCGAGTGTGCGGGACACGCCTTCCCCCAAGTCATCCGTGTCTGGAATTTTTGAGAGGACTCGGATTGAATCTTGGTGATTCGGGAGACTTTCAACAGTTTACCAGCAACCCATCCCCCTTGGGAGGGAGACGGTGGTATGTACCCATATCTGTGGAAGGCCGGGTAGGAGAATTCTTAGTGGATACTGGAGCTAGCCATTCCTGTGTGTCCAAAAGATTCTTCGACTCAGTGGCCAGCAGTCATGAGAACCTCAAAACAGGGATAAATGCCTGCACGGCCGACGGAAGCAGTATGAGGACTTTTGGTAGGACGTTTATGCCTATCCGTATAGGAGGCAAAGAATTCGTTCTTTCACCAACTATAGCAGAGGTTAGTGATGACGGAATCCTCGGATTGGATTTTGCAAGCTTATACGGAGCCGTCTTGGACCCGAGGGATGGAATGATGAGCATTCGGAATCCGTATGGCTTGTATGTCCAGTGCGTCTTGAGACAAGTGTCTTCGGTAGCTTCGGTTATACACACGGTGAAAATCCCTCCGGAAACCACTTGTGATGTCCTTTGTGGTGGATCAATGTCCCAAAAGGGTGAAGCAGGAGTCTTTGAACCCGATACGGTATATTTATCGAGCAGCGGGTTGGACTCAGTGGATACATTGGTGGCTAATGCAGCATGGTCTGTATTACCCATGACTAACCGAACTGGTTCGGTGGTTTACTTGAAGCGTGGTGACAGTGTAGGTGAAATGAATTCCGTAGAACACGTCGCCGAGGCCAGGTTCAATAAACCATTAAACCCTGTTAGTAAGCATCCATTGGATGAAGAATTCCAGAAACTGATTGATAAATCAGATTTACAGAATACGGAGGACAAGGAATGCCTAGGGGACCTCCTGCAAAGGTACGAGAGTGCTTTCGGTAGGGAAGGAGGACCCGTAGGCAGATCCGATAAGGTGTTGCACACTATAGATGTGGGCGACAAAAAGCCTTTCAAGATTCCGTATTGTAGACTTCCTCTCAAGAAGAAGTTGATATGCGAACAGGAAATACAAAAGCAGCTGGACCTAGGGGTAATCGTGCCCAGCTCGAGTCCTTAGTCCAGCCCCGTTTGTATGACCACTAAGAAAGACGGTACAATCCGCTTTTGCGTCGATCACCGAAAATTAAACGGCATGACAAAGAAGAACTCGTATCCCCTTCCAAGGATCGACGAGACCTTAGATAGCTTGGGTGGGAACCAATGGTTCTGTACCTTGGACTTGCAATCCGGGTATTGGCAGATACCGATGCACCCCAATGACATAGAGAAAACAGCTTTCTCTAGTCATATGGGGCTATTCGAGTATAATGTCTTGCCCTTCGGATTGTGTAACGCCCCGGCTACATTTGAGGCCATGATGGAATCCCTGCTGAGTGACCTTCTGTGGAAGAAGTGTTTGGTCTACCTAGACGACGTTGTCGTATTCGGCAAGTCGTTTAAGGATTGCCACGCGAACCTGCAGCTGGTACTCGACCGGATTCTATCCAACGGTCTAAAACTTAAACCCAAGAAATGTAATCTGTTCAAGAAAACTATTACATCCCTGGACCTGCAGCTAAGATGGATGCTACCCGAAGCACTAAATGGATTACCACACCAAACCGGGGCTCCATCTTCCCATCTTCATCAGGGCACAACATAACAGCAACGTGGCTTGCCACCACCCGTTTGTCGCCGAATGGAGCTGCAGAATCCAGTCGTTCCAGATTCGCCGGAAGTCCATTGATATTGTAAGGGTGATCCTGCTACCCTGGTAGGACACCTCTTAATTTTATATCATATTTTGCATAATTTATTTTTCTATAGAAAATTTATTTTTGTATAAATCAAACAAAAATCTTTTCTTCGGGTTACCTAGCCTCTCGGGTTACGTTACTTTCCATTGTATATATTACTACTGTCGTATCACTCCATATAAAGTCACAATTCTAAATACGTCTTAACTATAATAACTCTGTAACACTGTTACATATATATATACCAGCATAGGTTGATGGTGCATAAGGCGCCACTTCCTATTTATGTTATTATATAGTTACTTCGGGTTATATGCGACGATGCCTACTGTTATGTACATACTATTTATAATGCCCCTTTAATGTTAAATATTCTATACAAACATTATTGTTATAGACTTACCTATGTATATATATTGTTAGATAACCTTAACAATAGATAATTTTTAACACCAACCCTAGGTAAAGTCTAGGGGGGGTGGTGTAGGGGCCGGCATCGTTGTATATTTATTAGTGCGCTTCATCCGAGAGACGCGCTCGTGTGGTGCTCGTTCCTTCTATGCCAACCAGGTGTTGCTTCGCGATACCCGTTTGGTACAAGAGGGGGCAGCACCATGCCTCACGTCCAGCTTCTACTAAGAAGCCGGACGATCCGCAGAAGGAGACTGGACATGGCCCAGTCAAGACATATGTGCCAAGCAGAGAGTACATAAATAAAGTCCTATCCAAGCGGTAGGGGAGTCTGGGGCTTTGCCCAACCCGAACAACTCGTGTTGTGTTGGTATCTTTAGTGATAAGCGAGCCAACAAGCCACCCAACATTTAAATCGATACGAACCATTACAATATCAAGCAGAATTTTGGGGCAGATATTTAAAATGGATTTTTTTCATGGCAGACATATCAAGCAGAATTTCAGGGAAATATATCAAATGTTTTTTTTTTTGTTTTTTTTTTGTGGCAGACATATCAAGCAGAATAGGCACTCAGTCCTAGGGTCTGGGACATCATTTGACCATGTGCCAGATGGGCACTTTGGATAATCTTGGAAGTCGACTTTAAGCCATGTGCCAAATATGCACTAGGACCAATCATGGGAGGGACCTTCTGGCATAGTGCAGACATTTTAGGAAAAACAAGAAATAATTTTCTTTCGGTTGTGGACATACCAAGCAGAATTTTGGGAGAAATACTCATCAAGTAGAATAAGCACTCAGTTCTAGGGTCTGGGACATCTTTTGACCATGTGCCAGATAGGTGCTTACGCTAGGCTTGGGAGTCAACATATGGCCATTTGACAAATTCACACTAGGACTGAACATGGGAGGGACTTTCTGGCATGGTGCCAAATCAGCTATCATGCAAGGGGACTGAGACATCATTTGGCCAAATTGCCAGATGAGACCCAGGGTCATGTGTAGAAGTGGCTGGCTGGCACATGCACTTAGTCATGGTGAAAAAGTCCCCATTTGGTTCAAACCAGGACCAGAAACGAGGGCCAGACCTGAAAAACGAAGTCCTGTCTCATGGCAATTTGGGCACGTGGTCGACCTCTTCACAGGTACCCGAAAATTTCCAGGGCCACACTTTGCCAAATCACTCCTCTAACACCTCCGCCACTGTCTTATCTGGCCAGAGCTCTGGAACCGACTACATCAAACCATGCCCTGAGTGTCAAATGGTAGGTTCTTCTGTGTGAGTAAAGCTCTGTGAGTTCCTTGAAAGAGGCTGCTCTTGCAGAGCAGCTGCATATTTGGTTCCTGTCTGGCCCCCATTTACCCCAATTTTTTAAAAAAAAGATTTAGGTCGAGAAGTCTCCTCTAGGGCCCTCCTTTCCTCCTCCATTTTCTATTCGCTGGCTGCCATGTCTTTTGTTTGCTTTGGTTCGCGCGGATTCATTAATGTAAACAACACCACTGCCACCACTGTAATAACCAGAGTCTAATACTTGTATAAAGAATTGAATAAAAAGTTACAGCCGTTGTTGTTGTTTTATTTCTTATTGACCTTAAGGACTAACAGGCACTTGTCATCAGTTACTTGCTTCTACTGATACCGGTACTTATAATTGCTTAGAGACGCCACTCTGTTCACGGACTAGAAACTAGCCACCGAACGCCGATAGGAAGGCTTACACATAGGCCACCTGAGTGTCTGATCACGTCTGACTAGAAAACCACCAAACATATAGTCCTGGCCGCTGGTGGTGACGTCACAAAGCTGTGACGTCACCGCCGACGCGCCCCCTAGTGGCCACAGTGCAAACCCACCGCTCGGATTCGGTGGCTACCACCGAGCCGCCGACCGATGTTT
Source organism: Acholoe squamosa (assembly GCA_949317995.1). NCBI lineage: Eukaryota > Metazoa > Annelida > Polychaeta > Phyllodocida > Polynoidae > Acholoe > Acholoe squamosa. Next base: position 26,814,829 of record OX439038.1, read on the forward strand.
ATTACAGTATTTAAAACGCTAAAAAAATGTGTTTGGGCCTCTTACCCCATCCCACCCTATCCTTGGAAGAAGCGGGGGTGGGGGTGGATTTGGCCCCTCCCCAACCCAACAACGGCATTCTTTTTTCAAAATGGTGCCCCTTGACCCCCCCGCCACCCACCCAGAAAATAAAGCTATGACTCAACACTATTAAACATCCATGGCCTTAATAGACCTAGTCAGTGGGAGATTTGGGGGGGGGCAGTCTAGCAAGTTGGATTTTTGATGAGGTTTTTCATTCTATCAGTTCCAAATGTTAACACCAGATGGGCAATGAGATACTACCAGGGCAATATAGGGTAGGGTGGGGTAAGATTATTAAATTTGTCACCCACTTTGTACAGTGTCCCTTATTAACCCACACCAGTTTATTATGAGGTTATACGGGACAATGCATAACCTATGGGATATTGTACAGGGAGGCCCTTCATAATGTTTAAGAGACAATTTGAGCAATCATCATAGATGAAACCTTCCTGACAATGATACCATTGAGCATTCATTGCCTTCTTACAGATTATTGATATGAACTTCACATTTTGAGGAGTTTTTCACTTTTTTATGTGGTGGGCATAGCTGTGGTGGCCATTTTGGAAAATGGTGGTCAAAATATTAAATTGAATTTAAGAAATTCATGATTTTGGCCATATCTCAGGAGCATCTTGATGGATATGTTCATGAAATGGCTCAAATCGAAGGTCTATATGAGGGCTATCTAGGAGAAAATTGCCTAATTTGGACCCCTAAGAACCTTTTCCTGTGTATTGTGATTACTCCTATGAATTTGAATATAAAATTTATACGCATTGTGAGGGTACCTTATAGCTTTCTGGTTATAGCATGAAAATTTAGGAATTTGAAATTCTCTAGTCAGGGTGCCCAATTAAGATTGAGAGCCAAATGGTCAAATTTATGGAACCAGGTGCCTAAATTGGACCAATTGGTATCCTAAATTGGATGAGTGTGCATCATCATTCCCTATTTCCTCATATTGAAAAATATAAAAAACTAGGGAACATTTAATGTATGATATTACATATCCTTTTGTTATTTCCTTCAATATCATGTAATTTTGCTCTGTACTGGGATGGGAAATAAGTTACACTTAGGTCCATTTTAGAAAACTATGCCTAGGCCCCATCTAATGTTACACCTATGGTCCAATTTAGGAAACTCATGCTGGTCCAATTAAGACAACTTCACTTTTTCTCATTTTATAGTTTGTCTCCTAAAACATGACAATAATTTTATCAAATTTCATTTTAGTCCAAAAGTGTATTATGATATCTAAAATTCTGAAAGGATTTTGAACAAAAAGATATAACCTATCAACCAGGAGGGCTTAAGTAAGCAACCAGGTAGCAAGGATACATTGGGCCAATGTCGGCTTATATTGGTCCAAGCATGCCCCAATGCTCCATTGCTGATTGGGCAGTCATGCAAATAAGCTCAAGAGGTCCAAAAACCATTTTTCACGAAATTTAGTCACAAATTATTTTTTTGGAAGTAATTGGGAAATTTAGTGATATTGCCTAAGAAATGGAAGCATTGGGACCTAGTTCCTATTACTGCCACCAGGAGACAATTAAGGGTGGTCCAATTTAGCAGCCGGTCCAAATTAGGTAACCTTCTCCTACTAGATGAAGCTTTAGTCATGCCAAGGCAACCTAGTTACCGTGTAAACCATTTAAATACTAAATTTTGGCAGATTTTGCTGTGGTAGGAATATTTGCTTAAGTGATGATTAGTACATTGTGCCAAGGATAGTAACCAAATACATACACAATATATTGGGTCCATTTGAAATTAATGCATGATTTGTTAACACAATTATATCAAAGAAATTTTCTTGAAAGTGTTTTATTCTGCTTGGAAAACAAATGACCCCTTGGGGCAAAGATTACCTCCTCGTCCCTTCTTACCCCACAGAGGTGTCCTGCATTACCCCACATCAACAAGTAATATGGCGCAATACAGGACAATGTCAAAGTGCCCATAAACACCAATCAAGTGCATATCAGGATTTTCATTCCTAGGGATAATCAATGACATAAAGGGTTTAATGTTTATGGAAACTATCAGTTTTCTAAAATTCCTCTTTAGGTCTTTCATACCAGTGTTAAGTGTCCCTTATTCCCCCAGCTACTGGCTACCTGGGCCAGTAGCTTTAAAAATCTATGGGCCGGAGATGAGAATGTGGGCCACAAAAAAAAACAATTCTATCTTTTTTAAAGAGGAACCATAGGTATCCTTTATCAATTGACTATATTTTTTAACTTAGATATGATGGTCTTCCATCATATTCCATTCCTGCTGATTTTCTCTTTCCAATGATATATAACATGGGTACCAGTATACGAATATTGGTTAACTTTTTTAGAGGTCTCTCTGTCAATTTCTGTGGGCCATCCCAGGCCCACAGGAAGATTAGTTTTGAGAAATCTAAGGGCCCAGACTCCAAATCATGGGCCATGGGCTCCCAGGCCAACATAAGTATCTACCCCTGAGTTAAGGGTTTTAATACCGGGTAACTTGAAATAGATTAATTTTTTTTCAGTGTAGGGGAGTGGTCATTTTTCAACAACAGGGGAGGGGGTGGTGGATTTTCAGGTGGGCATATAAAAAAAAAATCGCCCTCCCCCTCAGAGGGATCAGACATTTGTAGTGGTTCGGTTTCTTGTTATGATAAATCAAGACAAGAAGAGAAATAGATTCGGGTAGGCAAACGAGGCTTTATTACATACAATCATACGGCCCCTGAAGAGGCACATTTTCCCCCCTCTCTGGGTGCCAGATCCAGACGTCGTTCACCAACCCAGTTTTTCTGTACAAGCATATGTTTGAACCCATCCCCATTTTGACCTATTTTGCACACAATTAGTGATTATTTCCAACCCTTTTTTAAATAAATATTTTGGGATCCTAGACAAAGGAGTTGTCCCTTGTACTCCATATATTCTGAATCACAACAGGTTAAACATTTTATCTATGCTTTATTTAAAAGTTTGCAGTGATTTTGAACTCTAATATAGACCAATCACAGCCCTCCAAGTCCTTAATCCGTACATCTTGGTGTCCCTGGAAACAAAATCTTGTGTTTAACACGTATTCAGAACCTGTCATATTGGTGAAAATATGGTGTCGCTCACGAGTATGAAACACAAGTATTCTTGTGATTCTGTGACCTGCCAGACTACTGAAATCATATGTTTTGAACACATGATTTATTCACATGAAATCACAAGATTTCACATGTTTTGGCATTGGTAATTAGCATAATTAATTAATTCTATAGATTTATATATGACTGATATATAGAAAAAAAACTTTCATTTGATGGAGGGTCTGTGGTGGTGATGTATAAAGTGATAGCCACCTGGTATAGGCATTGGTTATATATTGAGATTACCATTCTCTTATCTCAGAGAAAGTTAACCTCACAAATATAGGTACTCCAATGCATTGGTCATCAGCTTTTATTCATCACTTTTCTTAACAGTTCACTGAAAGTGCACCTGAGATGCATGAGCAATGGAGCGATGTGATTTACAGGTGGTGTTGGTGCCCAGGCATATATGAGCAGATTTTACACCCTCAGAAATGGTGTCTGTGTCACCTTATTCATTGTTACTCTTTGTTTTAGCTGCTTTTATGGTCAATAATCAATGCATGAAGATAATATCAAAAAGGTTATACACATATATACAGAAGTAACTACAGGTTAGAGTATCAGTGAAGTATTAGACTTAACAGATCAAGTTCTCAATGGTTTGAGGAAGATAAAACTGTCAAAACAGAATAGTGCTGCCACCTAGAATCAGCTAGGTACTAAGCTATAGAGGCAAGTTTTTGCCATATCATTTCATTGCTGGGTGACCTAATGGGGCTCAGATGTACTCTTCTCATAACTACTACCCCAGGCTACTACCAAATAAGCATATATACTATTGCCCTGATTTCTTGGCTGATGTTTTTCGTTGTTGCGGGATGTTTTAAAAATGCCCCTCTCACATTTAATTTTTTTACATAAATGACCTGTCCCCAAACCCTAGTGCCTTCCTGCACAAAATAAGACAGATTAATAGAGATTCATAGTAGCCAAAATAAAAAAAGTGCATTTCAAAATAGTCATTATATCAAACAGACGTCTAGTAATACCCTCCAATACCTGAAAATGGAGGGTATTACTGGACAAATCAAAAATCACCATAAAGGGTATAGATATTTTCAAATGGTCATCAGAATCCAGTTGTAACACCCAAGAATAATAAAGTTTATCACTATTTTACATAAAAAGTAAAGAATTTTTGAACAGGAAATTCAGCCATAAATATGGATGGGCCTATCAATTTACATGTAGTTAATATAGATGATTTATATAATCTATTATGTAGGTCACAATGATGATCACAATTATCAGATGGTTTAAATGGTATGTAATTATTTATTTCATTATTATGCCTACATACAAAATAAACTTCCTGAACTTTAACAGATGTGATTAAATGATCATAATATGGGTACCGGTAGTAAAATTTGGATTTAAGATAAATCATCTGTGTTCAAGTGTCAAGTAATACCCTCCATCCAGTAATACCCTCCGCTACTCTATACTCAGGGGCGTAGGAAGCAAATTTTTATTGGGGGGGGGCAAGGGGTCTCGGTTGAGGGGCCCTGCTATATTTTTATATAGGCTTATATAGGGAACCTCCTCATTATTGGGGGGGGGGGCCCAGGCCCCCCTGCCCCCCTTTTTCCTATACCCCTAATTATACAAGAAGGGGTGAAAGTTATTTCCCCCTGCTCCCTAGACTGAGTATCGTTTGTGTCACAGGTTGGCAAGTAAGATGTTACTATGGCAACTAATAGTTACGTCATATGCACATCAAAATGGCCGCCACTGTCTTTCCTACTGCAGGTATCATCAGAATTCAGATAATTACACTTTTGTAAAGTGTTATTCAGTTCTAATTTGATGTAATCCCCAAAGGTGAGACAAAGATCTATCCAAACATATATCACTTATTTTGTAAAGATAATGCTTTCAATGTAATCCACCCTTTTGAAAAATTTCCCCTCAAAATGAATAGGGTTCGCCCAGTAGCCCTACTTTGAATAACACTTTACGAAAGTGTAATAATCACAATTCTGATGATACCTGCAGTAGGAAAAACAGTGGCGGCCATTTTAACGTGCATATGACGTAACTATCAGTTGCCATAGTAACATCTTACTTGCCCCCAAAAAGCCAATACATTGCAGTCAGTCTGTGAACGGCCAACCCGTGACACAGACGAAACTCAGTCTACCCAAGAGGAGGCCCCTAGACAGGGGGGTCCCATATCACTTGTTGATTTTAAGAAATGTGTCTTGTCTCTTGTTACCCAACCCCATGTCCCTTGTCGATTTTAAGAAGTGTCATGACCTTGTCCCCTTGTCGATTTTAAGAAGTGGTAGGCACTTTAACAAAAAATTAAAACTGAATACTGAAAGATCTCTGTAATCACATTCGCTAGAGCTCATTGAGAAATTTCAAATTCTTTTTGAATTAGGCTCTTAACTTGTCTACAACCAAAGATATAGGGCAAATGGTGTCCAAAATATTAAGGCAAGTAGCACTATAGAAATGGTAGAAACAGGTGTTAGTTTTTGTGATGTGAGTTCAGCCTTGCAGTGATTACATATTTGAAATCTTGGCTTTTCATTGGTATTCTTAAACATTTTCTAAGTATATTCTAAATAGGTTTAAAATGCTCATAAAAAATTGTAACATGACGGAAATATGCACGGCCATTTCTTCTCTATTGTTTCATATTTTGGTCCTCTCAAAAGTAGCATTGGGCAAAGTCCTAATAACATGAAACTTCATATGTTGGTAGATTTTTATGTCCTAAACCTGTGTCTGGTGTTAGTTTTTTGGTGTCTCTAGAGGTTAATGTGTTTTTCAAGGCTTCAATATTACCTTCACATTCAATTTCATGTAAAATGGTTAATAATTGTTATTTTTCTTCCCAAATTTGTCTGGTGGGTAGTTTTATATCTACACTTTTTTTCAGAATTACTATCTAAACCCAATGAAAAGAAACTAATAATGCCCTATATCAATGAAATCGGCAAGGCCACAAACACTGGCTGCACTCACACCTGACAAAAAGTGTCAAACCAGCCTGCCAGCTTTTCTCACCCTTCACTCTGCCGATGTCAAAGTGCCTAGAAGTGGGTTTGTCATTTTCACCCAGCCCCATGTCCCTTGTCGATTTTAAGAAGTGGCCTTGTCCCCTTGTCGATTTTACCAGTGTCCGGGCCCTAAGAGGACCGGGGATAGACAAGTATAGATATGACACCCCCCCCCATATAAATAAAGGATGCCCAATTGATGCTCCCTAACAAAAGTCAGTCACGGCAGGCGGCGCCCAACGTAAGTAGGTTTTACGGTAGTGATCGACTACTCCCTCCTTCCTTATCTGATGCCGCGCGCTGGTTGGCTAAGGCTCATGTCACGAGGTCTGACGTCACCTTTGTATTGGTTCCTGAAGGACAACAAAATGAACATGGCCGATGATTCCTATCCAGCCACCTAACATGTCCCCTAACGTCAAACGCCCCTATTCGTTTCGCTGACGACCAAGGAGTATAAAACCACCGGATTACAAACAGGCGAAGCTTCGAAGCTTCATAAGCCGTATAAAATGGGGGCCAAACAGAGTGCCAATCCCCGTGTGAGGACCTATTCCAACGCGGGCCAGGCCTCGGGCGGAGTGACTACGAGTAATGGCGCAGGATTGGCAGTCGGCGGGCCGAGCTCCAGCTCCAACGGGGCCGGGGGCCTCAATGCCCGGGCTCGGACCAGGAGCCTTGGTAGTGTCCAGCACGGACCCCATGGCCAGCCCCTGGTCATCCCGAATGCTGCCAATGGGGCTGGGTCCCCCGATTCGGACAATAGTACCCCGGAGGAAGGGCCCTTTGCCCGGGGCCTCATCCAGGCCTCCTCCCTGCCCGTGCATCTGCTCTCCTTTCACGGTGAGTTTTCTTCATTTTCTAATTCTGTGATCCACTTTTCTCCCAGCCAGGTTCATGGATCTGGCTATTGAGCTGGCTAGGTCCCAGGATTTACGCCTGATTTACTACCTCGATCAGTCTGTCTTAGTGACTACCCATCATCATCATGTTATCTCTCATCAATTTGTGATCCTAAATTCTTTTCGTGAGCCAGGAAATGCACACGCCCAGTTTTATGTGTATTGTGAATATGGTGTGTTTACATTTGCCATTTGGATGGCTGGTTTTATTTTAGCGTGTGTTCCAGTGACAGCTGATGTTGGATCCTGCAGAGCCAGGTTTGTTGTTGTGACAGCTGGGGTTGGCACTGCCACTAGACTCCAGGAGCTAGGCACTTTAATACCTAGTTTTTGAAGACTTTATCCCATGAAGCTTATCTAATGAACAATGTAGGTATGTAAACAAAATTTTCAAATGCAATAGATCTCTTTGGTTCTCACATGATGAAAAGGTACATTTTAGAAACATAATGCTTTTGGAATTTTTATTCTATCATGATTTTTTGGCTGAGTTATGGATATTTTTGCAAGCAAAGGTTGGGCTTTTTTTCGTCAGAATTTTAAACTATACAAAGAGGTTTGCGTTGTGACCTTTACATGATTTTTTATCCGACCCATAGAAGCAGAGATATGATTTTTTTTGAAAATAAAAAAGCTAGGAAAACCATTAAAAATGCTCAAAATTAGTTAGTTACTTTGATTTCCGCATCCTAGAAACCTATATAAGGTGAAATAAGGTCCACTCGGATTGGGTATGGTTGAGGGTTATCCGTGAGATAACCCTCAGTCATACCCAATACTTGTGAACCTTTGCCTATTTATTTCATGTTTGGAACAGTGGAATATGAACGCACCATGGGTTTAAGTGGTAGCACTGTCGCCAGCCAATAGGGAGGGGAAGTCACGTCACATGCGGGCGGATTCTGAGCTCAGCATATTATCGCCCGCAAGCTTGAAGGATAGGGGAAAATTTTAGGCCTGGCATTACTTTTTTAAGAATGATAGTTGAGCCTTAAAATTTCATATATGGTGGGCCTTCTGGTCAATTCAAATATTGGTTATTTTAGTTCCAAATCAGAATTTTTTTTAGCGCCTCCCACGCTGCTTTGCGGCGGTATGGGAGTCCGATGATGATTGCATTTGCTCCATGTGATGAGGTCTCACAATACAAAATTACTGTATAGAGAAATTGATAATTGTGAAATCTTCTTTGTCTGCTTATATGAGACATGTCATCAAACACTGGTATACCGACATTAACGGCGGGAGGCGTTTTTTTACGTGGTCACAACCGCATTTCTTGTTTACGACATAGTTTATCACGAGACTTAGGCTCCCTATGAGCGTACAGCACCCCGGCAAGGGTCCGTGAAACGTAAATCTAACGTCTGCAAAGCCTGTACAGGCCGAGCGCGATAGAAACCAACAAAAACCTGTCCACAGGGGCAGTAAAGAAGAGATTAACCTCAATATAACCATAAAACCAACAAAATTCGCCGTAGCGTCAAGCGCTGCGATAAACAACTACCCTGAAGCATACCAGTAAACAATGGGAGAGCAGGACAAAAGGTAGCTCTGTGCCCGCCAATCAGAAGATAGGTTAGACAGGGATGTAAGTCTTCTGGTTTTATCAGGATTTCCTGATAGGGAGCCTAAGTCTCGCGATAAACTATGTCATAAAAAAATTTCTGATTTGGAACTAAAATAACCAATATTTGAATTGACCAGAAGGCCCACCATATTTGAAATTTTAAGGCTCAACTCTCATTCTTAAAAAAGTTATGCCAGGCCTAAAATTTTCCCCTATCCTTCAAGCTTGCGGGCGATAATATGCTGAGCTCAGAATCCGCCCGCACGTGACGTGACTTCCCCTCCCTATTTCTGAGAATTTTGAATGGCATGTACTTTCATTATACAAGTGGTAAGGGAGGGCTGTTTTCAAAAATAGAAGGCTTTTATATTGAGGTAATGTATGGTTTCCTGATTTTTGCCTATGCCTGGCTTACATCCCTGGTTAGAACCTTGGCATCAACCAATGGGAGTGCAGGACACAAGCTCATCTCAGATTGTACACAATAAGCGAGTCCCAGCTTGAACAAATTCGAGTCTATCGTCTGCGAAGCCAGGATTCGGCCGAGCGCAATAGAACTAAAATTAAAAAAACATCCAAAAGGACAGTAAAGAAGAGATAATGCACAAATCCGTCTCCAAATCGTCTAAATAGTATGATTGAACACCAACTTGCACAAAACCTTAACAAATTTCACCAATGCAATCAAATCCAAAATGGCGCCCTGAGAGTCGACCAGTAGGACCGCGCAAAAGTGGAATAAACAAAGGAATTCAGCCATCTCAGTGAGTAAGATACCCAAGAGCCTTTGCTATAAGAATTCTCCAAGGGAATTAGGTACAAAAATTTGCACCCTGAATAAATAATATATACTTACTTACCCAAGTTAAAGACAGTGCTCTAAATCGAAGATTGACCGACACTGTCTGGCAAAATTGACCAACTGACTACCCATGCGCGGCCCGGCCTCCTCGTAGAATAACCATGACACCACTCGAAGTGTTGTACGAGGTAAAACATTGGAGCTCCGTATCTCACACCCCCTGTGAGATAACCCACCTCCGTATCTCATCGCCAGTAACGGCAACAAAAATGACCATAAAATAATGTCTTACCGTATACGCGAGGATTTACGGTATGTTATAAATATGGAAATAAATGAAAGAACTCTGCTCGTCCATGGAAAGACAGTAAGCTTTATAACCCGGGTGCATCATATATAGTTATCACTCCTTTTTTAAATTGGTAGAATTAAAGCATTGACAGTTGCAGAAAGGAAAAAAAAGGTTTTTCATTGTCATTATGTCAGATTTATCCATGTCATCAGACCCTTTGAAGTGAGTACATAATGTCCTTATGAAAGCTCATTTATAGTTTCCACCCACTACCGCACCCGTGTACAAGCCGCAGCCTGATCTGAAAATGTTCACTTTCCTACAATAGTCTCTTATGTATTCAAAACCCTGCATATATGTTGCACCCTAAGCCACAGTAAAGGTCTGAAATAGTCAATATTAACATTTTAAGGGAAGAGCAAAAATGGTTGCCCTGGCCATGAGGATGGCCTCTGAAAAAAGTATAGTTCCTAGAGGACGAGCCTATTTTTAATTCCTATACAAATCCTATATAATGGGCGTTGACTATAGTCGATGCTAGGCCTACCATGGCGTAGACTATATTCAACTCGAGGCCTACCATGGTGTCAACTATAGTCGATGCTAGCCCTCAATGGGTTTTAAGCCACTGCTTCTACGCAGGGTTTTATGGTATGTACTATTCAGTGTGTGACTGTTGCTGGGGTGCTGTAGCTTGTAGTGTATGATTCTATAGTCTGTTCTACATACTCTAGACTAGGTATCTGGCAACTCTCCAGGCCCTGGTGATGATACACATCTAAAAAGCTATTAAACACAAGATATGGCACGAAGGAAAGAAAAACTTAATGTATAGAAAACAGAGAGGTCAGACTCTCAAAGGTTCATCTATTTTCAAAGCCCCTCAAATTTACACTTGTGAAGTTTTCAAGGGCCCTAAAATTTTCAGAGGTTGGTCCAACACCGAACTGACACCTCTGAACTGTAAAGAAAAGATAGCTAAATTACACAGTTTATAAAAGTGAATACCGTAATCTCCCGCGTATAAGACGCAGTGCGCGTATAAGACGCACCTAGAGTTTTGGAAAATTCTCAAAAAAATGAAAAATTAATAACTTTGGTTCTACTGAATGAATTTTCAAAATTCAAAAACCTATGTGTAGCTTGAGCCCCCCGGACCCCCCTGGGCCCCCTTATATCTTATTATGACTAAGGGTGCATGTAACATATCAAAAGAAAGGTCTTGGTGTCCCCCTTGTGGATCCAATAAGAACTAAAACCCCCCGTATAAGACGCGGCTTATACGTGGGAGATTACGGTACTCAAAAGTATACATACCAGTATCTACAGAACTGTCATGGCGTAAATTCAATCAGCAGGTTTCTTTTACATCAAGGTGAGCGAGCTAGGAATGTTGATATAAATAGGTCAGCAGTGTAAGGATAAAGACATAGACATAGAACAGCCAAAATTTATGAAAAATGACCTTTAATATCTTAGGGGGGCTTCCATTAATTATGTACGCATCAAGAGGGGAGAGGGGGTCAGGCCAAATGCGTACAGGGGGAGGGAGGGGGTCCAGGGCCATTTTAGCATATTCATTGTGTATGCATAAGGTGTATAGAAATAGCCCTGCAGAGCATTAGCAACCTTGGCAAAGGTCAGTTATTTTTTTAAGTAGACCCTGTAGGGAAATAGCAATTGAGGGTTATATTTTGTGTATTGGTTCCTAATAATTACAAGTGTAAATTAGATTCATTTGGTCATTTCGTTTGTTTCTACAGTGGAGAACCCTACCACCTTCCCTTGCAAGGGGGGGGGGGTCTGGTAGAAAAGTATGTACGCAAGGGGGGGGGGTGTCCCAATGTGTACACAGTGCAACAAGGGGGGGTGTCTATTTTTTGAGAAAAAATGCGTACATAATTAATGGATGCCCCCTTATAAAGGCCAACCAAAGGATAAAATTTACTGATTAGGGATGTAAGTTTCCAGATTTTAGCCTAAAGGTGTTTGTTGAATAAAGAAAGTTAAGAGGAGAGAGCTTAATTACACAGTTATCTTGTAGGAATGGCCTCAAATGAGTGATACATGCAGCGTGATACAGCAATACCCTGCATATAAGGTACATTCCGCATTATGCGGAATACAATACGAGTCCAAATGGGTCTTCCATGAACTCAGGGTACGCCTTATATGCGGCATATAAGGCGTACCCTGAGTTCATGTAAGACCCATTTGGACTCGTATTGTGGGCAGTTTTTTACTGTCCATAGTATAACCCTCGCCTATAAGGCAGACACCCAACCTTTTTTGACTCAATGAGGTCACTGGAGTAGGGCTTCATAGTCATGCATAAGCTGCACCTTATACAAGGGGTATTACGGTACATGTATTATCATTTTGGGAAAGAGAGCAGGATTACCATTATGGGTTTTGGTGAAGGATGGGAACACCCCCCCCCCCTTCACCACCACCCATAAAACAATATGTATGCACATCCTGGTAGTCATAAGTGTGCATGTAATTGTATACATATTGTATAAACGCATATTGTAACTGTATCAGGGGACTGGCTCCCTTTCTACTTACTGACGTCACTCAGAGTATTATAAACCATCTTACATCATATATACATGTAGACACATGGTGGTAGTGGGCCATATGCGCAGTTTTATAACATAGAGAAGCGCATATACGGGACTAGCACATTGCTATCGATAAGAACATCAGCCAGATGGCTCAATAAGTCGGGGGCTAACCCTATAATAAACCTCTTTGTATAGTTTACTTTGGCGGCCTCATAGTCATGTACTATCTGTAGATATATTGTAATATCTATGGATAGCAAAAACTTTATTAGATAAGCATATTATAAATCCAATAATTTAAATACAAGAGAAATAGAACTAAGATTTTAGTAAGAGACAACATGACACCCACATTGAGTACACCCAGGCCATTGTCTCATTATCAAGCCAATATTCTCCCCTCACACTTGAAACAATAGGGAGGTTCTTAAGATAGGGGCAGGGTGCAGCATATCTCCCCTATCAGTCTTATCAGTGACTATTGTTTTATGGTGGATGAGGGTGAAGATAGATTACCCAGAATTCCCTGACAGAATCCAAGATGGCGTCGGGGGCTAAAAACAAAAATGGCAACCCCCATAGAGGGATAGCTATGTGCCCTATAGATGGACACATAGTCCCTAGGCAACTGAAAATGTGTAGGCTATATAAGACTCAGTATGGAGGCCTAGTGGAGCCACCATCTTGAATTTCGCTGGTTGAGCTAAAACCCACTGATAAGACATAACATGAAGGGTACCTTGTCCCTGGTTAACACCCACTTCCAGGGACATGTTGGTCCCATCTTATCAGTTTTTATCAGTGTGTGTTATGGGAACCAGCTCCAGACCAGCTAGTGGCCAATGGTCAATTCACAAAACTTAAAGTGAGAGAGAGACAGAGCGAGAGAGAGAGAGAGAGAGAGAGAGAGCGAGAGCGAGAGAGAGAGAGAGAGAGAGAGAGAGAGAGAGAGAGAGAGAGAGAGAGAGAGAGAGAGAGAGAGAGAGAGGAATACAGATGAAAAAGAAAAGTAAAAGTTAAAACAAAATCTAGTTTATCTGCTATATTTCATTGACCTTTTAAAGCTGCATTTTCTTGATGGATGGAATAACACAGCATACCCATGTCATACTCATTGTGATTCTAGCATCACACATTCTGCCCTAATAGGCTTGCATCGGCAATTAGACTGATATTAAGTACAGTATCACTAATCATTAATTGTGAAACATAATTCAGAATTTACTATAGATCTATGTAGACACTCAAAGGCCTATATGATAGTAGCTGTATATTATGGTAGACGTCGATCAACTTATGTAAAGGTCAGTGTTATTTTATCCATGTATGTCAACCTCTATATTGTATGTCACGCTGGGAGTCACAGTGTGAGTGTCTGGGAACACTAAGTTCATGTTTGGAGGTGTCACTATAAATAAAGGATTGTTTTCATTTTAATCCATTGTACAAAGGGGAAAAAAGACTGGAAAGAAATGACTTGCAAAAATCAGGCATTACTGTAATATTCAGTATACCTTAAATTCTCTCGTATAAGCTGCGGCTTATACTAGAGCCAAAGCCAGGATGTGGCGTATTGCGACTTAGCGGGATGGAGGTGGCGCCGTCGTGTCTACCTGAAGCTGGTTATCAGCATGTGCTTTACACTGGTTGTAGGGGTCTTCTACATAATACCTGGTGGGAATCCACTCTGTCCCACCCTACAAACAAAAGTACTATGATGACCCATAAAGTAGCACACATTGGCTTTTAATAAGTATAATTATAAGTTCAAAGCCTTGACAAAGGTATGGTCAGTGTGTATACTATCACTCATCACACCTCCAGGTGTGGAGTCTTCACACTTACAGGTGTGGAGACTCACCCATGTATTCCTCAGTAGCAGGTTGTCCCATGGGCGCAGCCATTGCTGGAGCTTGTTACCAGCAAGTTCTACTGATAACACCTATCAGATGGGTACCAGTTGACCTCCGAGAGGACCGCAGTCAATAGTTTTATGTCATTTCATTGGCTGATAATCAAACCAGCTAAGTCCGTATAGAGTGGCCTCTGACCCCTGGAACCTTCAAATCTCGCGACAATGCATGTTAATTAGCCCTCAGGTGGTAGCTGCAGTGCAGCACACCTGTATGGCCTGCCTGTATGGTACCCGCGCCCACAGGACCACATGCAAACTCGGTGTAGAGTATGCCCAATGTCAGGGTGTGGCTTACAGGGGCATATTTAATTTTATAGAATAATATAAAACTTTCACTTTTCCAGCCTTGGATGCGGCTTATGGCTTCTCCCAAAGTCGGGGTGCAGCTTATAAAAGGGTACAGCTTATAGGAGGGAATTTACTGTACTGGGGTATAAATATACACAAGGATTGGCGACCCCTTGCACGCCTTTTAGCATTGGTTAATGTTGGATAAAAAGTATGGGGTAGTAAGAATTAGGATTGGTTGCAGTCTAATAATGGGCCTCCGAAAAGAAAGTGGATGCGATTACCTAAAATGATATGACGCAGGCCTATATGTGATAGCATAACATACATGATGGTTATGACACTAATATAATAAAATAATGCCAAGTCAGCATTTTGAGTCAGTGTACATTTACACATTGAGCAGGTTCAAGTCAGCCTTGCCCCTTGCATTTACATGCATTGTATCAACCTCAAACAGAGTATCAAACCAGAGCATATAATCATTCTGGCTCTGATCTCACCTAGCTTGGTAAGTACCATACTCCAAGGATGAAGAAACAATGCGGTAGAGTCATGCTTGAATTTTGATCTCACTTTAATAGGCATAAGCCATGATAAGGCCTAAAAAAAAAATGTGTTCAGGTACCCCGACCGACCCTAGATTTTAGGCCCGACCCTAATTTTTTTTTCTTTTCTTTTTTTTTTAGCAAAATTTACCCAAAATGCTCCAAAAATGTCAAAACGTAGGCATATTTGGTATCAAATTGAAGCTCACGCTCCCAGGAATGCATCTAGCTTGAAACGAGAAACATTTTTTAAGTTTCAAGAATGTTGTTATTTTTTAAAGCAAATTTTTACTAAAATATTACACTTTTGGGCACCCAGACATTTAAAAAAAAAATATTAAAAAAAAAAGAAGAATTTCCGACCTACCTACCCAATTTTTCTGGTGTATGTAACCTGAACACAACAAAAAAAATTTATAGGCCTTAAGAAAAATAATGTGTTCAGGTAACACGGTCGAAAAAAGTAGGGTAGGTAGGTATTCTGTAAATTATCCCGCTTACACAACGCGAATTTGACATGCAGGATCGCAAATAAACTTCCATGTCTCGGTAATTGTCAAAAGAATTTTCCCCAAAAGGCATAATAAAAGTTAGGGTAGGGCCAAAAAAATTGGGTTGGTAGCATAACAAGAACACAACACTTTCTATTTAGGCCTTATTGGAGTCGACCACCAGTAGCCTAAAAGATGATATTTGCCTGTACTGAGACTTAAGTGCGCCTGGCACAAGTAGTGAAACAAAGGTAACAAACAGTTCATGTCGGCACACCAAGGCCGTACTAGTCAATAGTGTCATTACAAGTGGTTGGGAGGGGCTGGTACTCTGCCTAACTGGGAAAGTCCACTGTGTGTTGTAAAACGTGAGATAAATGAGTCCAAGAGAACCATGGTTTAAAAAGATTGGGTCTACAGTAGTAAACCCAAAAAATGTGTCAAGCCAATGGTCAAGCTGTGGAAACTCAGAGGTTGAATATGATTAGGGATGATTAGGCGAACTTGAGTCTCTATTCCCTTTCTGAGCCCCTAATGCATTTACTGCTGGCTAGTCAAGCTAGCCCTGTGTACCTGATTATTTGTTGAGGCGTTCGGGGTACAGTTTTCTTACATTTTGCAGTGCATTGTGGGTGGGGGTGACCTCGAACGCTAACTACACAACCTTAGCTGGTTCCCTACACCCCCTCCCCCCCCAGCCAGGTCTGGCTAGGTACCAGTCCCTAACTCTGCTTGGGAGGGTAGTAAGTTTACTTGGGGATCAACATTGACCCACATGGGGAGGACCAATAGGGGGTGGCCTTACAAACCAGCATTGATCCCTCGGCCATACCACGAACGCCTCGTGTATACACAATACGTGGGATCAATAGGCCCCAAATATCTCAGTAAGACCATGAGACCCCCATAATGACTCCTGTCACTAATAGATAAAGCGGCCTGATACTACATTATCTTCTATAAGGGAACAGAGCCATTCCTGTATGGAGGTGGCCATCTTATTCAACCATTGTATGTACTCGCGTATAAGGCGCGTCTTATAGGCCAAACAAAAGGCTGCTGGGTCTTATACGTGGGAGGAAAATTGCCTTGAGTTTGGGGTGCTCCTTATGGGGGGGGGGTAATTTTACTATAGAACAGTACTAAATTAACAAAAATCTGCTCTTAGAGGTGCGCCTTATATGTGGACTTGCATTCTCTGAGTTGGGGGGTGCGCCTTATACGTGAGCTGCGCCTTATACGTGGGAGATTACGGTATACATGGTTATGTATAGGTATACTGGGGGCAGAATAAGAATACGTGTGACTAAGAACACAGACACAGGTCAGAGCGTTACGGCTTCACCTACGTCACTATTGCTATAGTCACATGGAGATAAGACTATAAATACCTGGTAGTCCTAGTCAGAAATTTGCCTGCGTGCTAAATATAACTCAGGGGTGATAAAGTATGGTGCAATGAGAAGAAAGAATAACCTCATAAGGTAGCCAAAGGTAGCCTCTGTAGAAAGTGAAGATGATTTGATACTGTGTTCCAGTGTTGTATCATGTAGAAAGTTTAGGTTGGTATGCCCTGATGAAGTGAGTTAAAAACTTGGATGTAAAAGTCCATGTACAAGCAGGCCGTGCAGGGATGTGATATCTCCTACATCTGTAGGATTTCCTACACTTGAGGACCAAAAAAAGTTGACCCTCGTGATTTTGACAGATCCAATAAGAAAACTTTTTAACATTTATGGTGGGGGGGGGGCTGTCTTTGATATTTTGAGGCTTTGAAGCACCAAATGAGCCAAAACCGTGTTGTCTGGGTTCCTACACATTGGCCAAAATGAAATCACATCCCTGATATAAGTCACACCGCTAACTTTTACAAATGCCAAAAGCCCCACAGTGGACTT
This sequence comes from Acholoe squamosa, assembly GCA_949317995.1. NCBI lineage: Eukaryota > Metazoa > Annelida > Polychaeta > Phyllodocida > Polynoidae > Acholoe > Acholoe squamosa. The sequence goes on from OX439038.1 coordinate 26,832,318, forward strand.
TGAGATCCTAATTATATGTCGATTTGATTTAGATATATATCCATTAAAGTGTTCTTTTTTATCACTACCTATTTCTCCTATACGCGAGGATTTACGGTAGGTTTTATAAATACGCACATGAAGAAAGTGGAACGAGAAAACAGGTTTCATTCTACCTGTCTTCTCTATACAGGAACTCCAGTGTGACTCCTGGACAAAAAGCAACAGTTTCACTTCACACAGGTGTGGAGAACTAACAAGAAAGCGAAATAATGAAAAGAAAGTTAATTAGATTTAAAATGAAGTACATGAGCAATTCCGCTAGTAAAAATCAAGTTAGTATACATAAAAATAAGGAAAAGGGAAAGGAGGGGATTGATTTGGGTTAAAGATTAATGGAAAGTGTATAGGAAAGCCATGTCCCAAATTTCTTACGACTATGGCCAAGCTTTTTATAACTTATGTCCCTTTGTCTATGTTGCGCAGACATGGTCTCTCATAAGTTGATATCGCAGTACAGTCAGTCATAACCGCAGTAAGATATCACTATTGTTAGTAATGTAGATGTCTAATAAAAGAATAAATGAATAGATATTGAGCAGTTTTGTCTTCTCCCGTCTGCGTTACAATGGGGCAGGTCTGCACCTTGTTAAGAAAAGACTTAAAATATATAGCACTGCAGTGAGCTATCCCATGCAGGCAGCCATCTTGTCCCCCAGCGACTTTGCTGGTTCTAGGCTGCCATCTTATCCTTCAAATTCATCGCTCTTACCTTGAAAGCGGCCCAGGCTTTTTAGAGTCATCGCTGGTTCTGGCAAACCTCTCCCCTCACCCCTCGTCATAGATTTGATCATTCATCTCATAGATTCAGTCATCCATAGATGTGGTCACCACTGTGATGGACGAGCAGCATATAATTACCTGTCTAGCTGTTTTGGATAAGCAGCTTTTAAAAACCTGTCTAGACTGAGAAAGAAAGGACTGAATGTCCGTAAACTAATGAGGCAGTCCCATGAAGTGGGGATCCCACTTTTGGACATTAAACAAATCAATCAATGAATCAAATGGCAAACCTCCATACACTGCCATCTAGCAATCACACGTCATTGATGGTTCCCAGCTGGCCCCACCTCGACCTCAACCATAAGTCGTCACTGACGTACAGGGATTGGTGACTTCAGGGATTTTAGGATAAAGTAGTTCTGCCCACTGGTTGCTGTAGAAATAATATGTGTAGGCAGGTATCGTGTGTAGCAATACGCCCCACCAAATGGAGACCCATAATGGCTAAACGCGGGAGAGGTATTCCCTAGAATGCATCTCATACATACTGTCCTCAAGGGCCATCTTTAGACATTTCAAGTCTATGACCATTTAGTGAAGATACCCATGGCATTTTAGTTCCTCACCCTGTCTCTATGGCGCTGCACACAGCCTGCTATAACTTCATATAACATGCTGGTAAAGCACCGGGTAAAACACGAGATGAAAGTTTAACCAAGATACAAATACATGGGTATCGTTGGCTGACTCGTTTAATGGAAATCGATACATAGGAGCAAAATGGATAGCTTTAGATTAAAAAGGTTAGCGACAAGTGGGGAATAGAATAAAGCTTGACACGGTAGCTTGAGTGATAGAGCGAACCCCTTCTAGATTGACAAAGGATGATAATCTGAATTTATTTATTCTTAAATCTTCATAAGTTGACAGAATTTCAAAAGTCCAGAATGAGTGGAAGAATTCGCTAAGATGAAAGACTAGCTGCATTTTGTGACCATACCAAAGACGGTGAAACTGATAGGAAGGGTAGGTTTGGTAGGTGAGATCTGCCCCTTTTTACCAGCCCTGATTGGCTAGGGGTAGTGAGTAGAGATGTGGCATCAATTGGGTCCTGCCACAGACCTCCAGTCCCGCTACAGACCTCCATTCTCAGGGAAGGGTCCTGTGATTTGAAACCAGTCCCTTCTTTTAAATGAAACCATGCAGGTATTAATGCCCCCAGCGCTTATTCAAGACATAGATAGAACTAAACGACCGTGGTGTACGAGGTGGCCGATCCACCACGAGGGGGGGTCTCCCCCCACGAGGGTGGATCAGCCACCGAGGACACCAGGGGAGTTTAGTTCTATATTTATTTTATGTTTTTAGAGGGTTTAAACAAGGAAAAACTATCAAAATCTGTTACCGTAGTTCCCCATACGAGCGGCGGTCCGCCATTTTGAATGTTTACATGCAGCCAGATCGAAGCTGCAGTACTGGATCGGCCGCTGTGGTGGATTGAGAAACGTTACGCCACTGGGGGTGTGGCGAACGGCCGCGCAATGCTATCTCTACAGGAAAAAGTTATTCACATAAAATAATGATGCTTATTTAGCAACCTGGCGCTTAAACATACCACTACGGTAGATTTATTTCACAATGCTTTATTTAGTCTCAGCTATACCAGTACTTATTCAAATCTTGGTGATTAAACATGCAATATGGTAAGTGAGACTCCCACTATCACCCCTGCCCCTTATTTACCAACTGGGTGGGGCCCTGGGCTGCTGGAGTAGCCATTGCGCTGGTTCCTGACAGGTGAACAGCATGGTCAACACGCACACTACTTTTCCAACTGTTTCTGCCAGCCTTGGTCCTGTCATGTTGGATGGTCTGGGAAGAAAATACATTTAGACCTGCAATTCAGAAAATTGGATTGATTAGCGCTGTACCCTTTCCCCCAGACAAACCCATTTACAGGTCTTCGCTCAGAACTGAAGTATACCATGGATTTCTATTTTTGAAGCAATTTTGACTCCTTAAATTGTATGCAGATATTTCCCTAAGGCATTGCCAATAGCTCCCTTCTCAGGTTCACGTTGTATATTTAGCTCATTAATCAATTTAGAGGATACTTAACTGTAAGGCTGTTATTCAGTTTGAATAATATCCTATACCCAGACCAAGACTAAAGTCCCGATTGGCTTGGATTGAGCGACACCCAGACTGCTCAGCTGAGTGACCACCATTTATCCAGACCCAACACTAGGTACTGGTCTTGCATATCCCTTGTATAAACTTGGCAAAGAAAATGTTGGTTTCAACAGAGATGCCACTTCTCCTGGTTTACCAGGAATTCCTGGTTTTGATTCCTTTAAGGACAGAGCAAAATTTGTTGCCCTGGCCATGGGGACGGCCTCTGAAAAAAGTATAGTTCCTAGAGGACGAGCCTATTTTCAATTCCTATACAAATCCTATATAATGGGCATCGACTATAGTCGATGCTAGGCCTACCATGGCGTTGACTATAGTCAACGCTAGGCCTACCATGGTGTCAACTATAGTCGATGCTAGCCCCCAATGGGTTTTGTTAAATTCCTGGGAAAATGTGTCCAAAATCAGCTAATGGAAGCCAATATCTGACATCAATGAGGAAGCTGGTGATTAAAAGACTGGAATTTGTGAGAAGGGGGGGGGGGGAAACAAAAAACTTCTTGCACGGTAAATGGAATGAGTGGGACGAACACAGTTCTTTTCTTACATGCATACAGTTAATTACCCAAACTGGGACACATTTTTATGGAACAGCCTAAAAAAAACTGTCCTCTAGAAACAAAATCTATCTATCGAGACATCCATATTTTTCTAGGATAATGGCTTTCAGTACGCATAATGGAAGCTAATATTGCATACCTGATATCTTGAATGATGGCTATTGAGAACTCCTGCTGCCGACTCTGGAATTATAGACAGGAAACATGCAAGCCACCATTGAGTGATATTATCCCATTCTACTGCCTCTGATTGAGAGGCCACAGGCATGCCAGGTTAGATAGTAAGCAGCATTGTCTAGGATTATACCACGGTTATCACATTTCAGAATGATTTTGGGTGCCCAAACTGGATAATCTGAGTGCTTTTATTTCATGATAGAGGCACTGAGAGTTGACACTTGAATATTGACAGTTTTCTTTTTCTATACTGTTCTTATATGTGACAGCAGCTATGACATGGTTTTGACAGTGGTTCATACTGAAAAAAGCTCAGCATTGCCTGGTATCGATCCAGGGACCTTCTGATATAAAGGTCTGCATCTTTAATATCCATTAGGCCACGAGGCTGGACAATAGTGTTGGGTTAGATGAGTCATATGTCTGGTATAAACACAATGTGTGATGATTATGCTTGCACGCATGCCTTTTAAGTACTTGATAGAGGCACGAGGCGGATATCAGTACCTAAACGGCACTAGTGCAAGCATAATCATCATATATTACATTCATAGAGCAGAGATGCCACTTTTCCTAACCTTTTAGGAATTCCGAATTTTTGGCTTTCATTCCTATAGGTACTTCCTATTGAAAATCGAGTAAATTAGGAGGATTTCCGAATTTTTGGAGATCCATGAGTGGCATCACTGATAGAGGCTATTCTGAGTAGGCATCTAGCTATCAACCTCAGTGTGGTGTCAAGTAAAATGGGCTAGACAGAAGCACCTTATACATGCGGGTATGGGATACTAGATGTATAAGCTCGCCCCCCCCCCCATCTGTCTGAAAGCCTCTGTCACACTAACAGTAACACCACAGGTGATAAGTACAATAGGCCCAGAAAGCAAGGAGGCCACTATCTCTAGTATTTGGTCAGGCCTAAATAAAATCTTAACTATTATTGACTATACTCGCAATCTCGCAACGCCCCATTTATAGAAGTGACTGTGAGGCACTGAGTTTCCAATGTGTGTTGTTCTTTGGGATCGGCGCTTGGGTCAATTCTATTTGAAGTATTTTAAGTCAATATATATGCGTATCGATTATCTGTAGATAAAACAATGCGCTCCTACTTTATACATGTATAAGCACTGGGTGTGGTATGACGTCAGAATGTGTATAGGGCATTAGCACATTAGGCTATGGAAGCCGCCATTAGACCCCGACTGCACTATGACTAACACCTTCAGCCCCCTTCTCCGCAGTAAATGCCAGGGATGCTTCCCATTGGTCAATAATACAATAGCCATGTGCCGTATACATACGCTTAAGCACTTAAACATTAGAGTACCAGTGACCTCAACTATATTGACTTAGCGGGATTCATTATCAGCCAATGAAACAATGCCAGGTCTTCACTGCAGACCTCTCGGGGGCAGATGGCACACATCTGCTATCTGTGATCAGTGATAACCATTGGTAACCACCGTAAATTCTCTCGTTTAAGCCGCGGCTAATACCAGAACCCAAATTTAGGCTTTTAGGAATAGCCCAAGGTCAAGGTGCGGCTTATACGCAGGTATTTTACATTATAAAAAGTAATACGTTATCAATTTTCAAGCCTTGGCTATTGCCTATAGCTTCTCCAAATGTTGGGGTGCGGCTTATAAGAGGGATGTGGCTAATACGAGAGAATTTACGGCAGTTCCAGCAATGGCCACGTTATTTGGACAATCCGCTCCCTCGGTATATAGTCAATGGCCTTGTTTAGTACAGGTAGCATTGGTAGTGGATAAAGGAGGATCTGGCAAATCTTACAAGGGACAACTGATCGAATCCTTAGGAGTCGGCACAAAATCTCCTCCTCTCACAGTGGCGATACTTAAAGCGTTCCTAGGACAGCTTTTGAGTTATTTCGCCCACTTCCAGGGTCCAGGGTCCATGTAACTGCCAAAATAAAACGGTTACATTATTGATGACAATTTGAATAAGTGTATGATTGAGTACAGTCCAAAATCTGAAAAGAAAAAATGAAGTTAAAACGTCAGATGGCTAAAACATTGACAAGTTGAAAACATTTACCGGTACTGGGGGTATTAAACTTAATGTTTGTTGTTGTTCTGTTGTTTTTGTTGACAGAGTTTCCCATCCTCTTCAACATGGCGTCACCCTATGATGGAACATATTGGACGTAAACATAAAATGTAGTAGAGCTCTATGATGAACCCTTTACTGAGCCGAAAAAAAATAGTCCCAAACTTTTTTTTTTTTAATGAATCTTTCTCAAACGGAGAGGAAATGACCACGTACTCTGCTACTGGCTCAGGAGTCAGGTGCGACCTGGAATACCTGCAAGAAGCAACCTCACGATATCTATATTTGACTAGACACCCTAATCTATAATCTACACTTGAGGTAGAGCCATAACAGTGGCGGATCCAGGATTTCGAAAAGGAGGGGGCGCGGCCCAAAAGGAGGGGGCACACCCCCTATTTTTGGGCAAATTTTGGGGTCCAAAATATGTAAACTCTTAAGTACTGGGAAAAGGGGGGGGGGGGCGTGGGGGCACTCTAAATCCGCCACTGGGCATAAGGTTTCTTGTGACAAACAACACTGCCCCACGTGTAAATACCGTAATCTCCCGCGTATAAGGCGCGTCTTATACGAGGGGTTTTAGTTCTTCCTGGATCCACAAGGGGGACACCAAGAGCTTTATTTTGATATGCTACACTCCCCCCTAACTCAAAATATAACATAGGGGGGTTCAGGGGTGTGTGGGGGGTCCTAGCTACACATAGCTTTTTGAATTTGGAAAATCCATTCAGTAGAACCAAAGTTATGATTTTTTTATTTTTCTGACAATATTCTTCAACTCTAGGTGCGCCTTATATGCGAGGTGCGCCTTATACGCGAGAGATTACGGTAATGCTTATTTGCATAGACCCTAAGTGAGATCCTGATAAGGTATCCTTTGACACTACACATGTACATATGTATATGTACATCTTATCTGTACATCTTATCTGTTTATGTATTATACAGCACTGATTGTTGATTAGAACTACCGTGTATACGCATGCCGTAGTGGCCCGTTAAAGCACCCGGGTTATTATAAATGCAGGGATAGGTTAAACTTAAAGATAACATCCAGGTTTGTTGTTTCTAGGTCAGCTATTGATTTACTGATGGTTAGAAGTCTTAGTCCCACCCTGGTGTGTTCTTCCTACTCAACTCCATTATTTACCTCTCCCTGAGTCAGTGTGGTGAGCCTTGGAGGGAGGGGGGGCGGCAACAAAGGTTGCAAGAGTTTAACCTAGAATTCTAGGATTCTCATGCTAAATGTTTAAATTTTGAATTAGAGCAACAGTAGATTGCCCCCCACAGTGGTATGTATATGAGGGGATATTGTACTAGGGTAGTACCGTAATCTCCCGCGTAGAAGATGCGGTGCGCGTATAGGACGCACCCCCTTCTTGGGAGAAGCATTTTCGCGTATAAGACGCACATTTTAAGCATGGAATTTGCAAGATTAGTACATTTCTATAGAAAAATTACCCCTCGTATAAGACGCCCCCCCAACTTGAGAGAAAGCTATAAGACTCCCCAGCATTTTGTTTGGCGTAGAGGACGCGTCTTATACGCGGGAGTTTACGGTAGTATGTGCCACCTTTATATGCTACAGAGACACAGTGGTATGTATATGAGGGGGTAGTGTATTAGGGTAGTAGTATATGCCACCTTTATATGCTACAGAGACAGAGTGGTATGTATATGAGGGGATAGTGTACTAGGGTCCCGGCCCCTGCACTTTCTATGGTAGAAGTACACCACCTGCGTTCCCAAAAGCAGGGGGAAAGGGTGATTTTCCATCTCATTCCAATGTCCCTGGAATCAAGAAAAAGGGGGGATTTTTCTCAAATAACCTCCATGGTTTAGAGAAAAAAGGGGTGTTTTTATGGGCTGACTCCATGGAATTTGAAGAACATGGATGCTTTCTGTAGTTTAGAGGATTTCCCTCCTTTATTTTACCAATAAACATTCACACACAGGTATAAAATTTATGCTGTTTAATTGAGAAAATATCTCAAATTATTTTCAAAGTGGGAAAATGGGGGGTGCTAAAAATAATGTCAGCATTTTGTGAGAAAAAGGGGTGTTTTTCTACCTTGAAAAGTCAACGTTTTCCCACAAAAAAGGGGTCTTTTTTGCATAAAATTCCATGGAAATGGGGCACTTTTTTGAAGGAGGGAACGCAGGTGGTGTACATACTACATATAGAATGCAGGGGCCGGGACTAGGGTAGTAGTATATGCCACCTTTATATGCTACAGAGACAGAGTGGTATGTATATGAGGGGATAGTGTACTAGGGTAGTAGTATGTGCCACCTTTATATGCTACAGAGACACAGTGGAATGTATATGAGGGGGTAGTGTATTAGGGTAGTAGTATGTGCCACCTTTATATGCTACAGAGACACAGTGATATGTATATGAGGGGGTAGTGTATTAGGGTAGTAGTATGTACCACCTTTATATGCTACAGAGACACAGTGATATGTATATGAGGGGGTAGTGTATTAGGGTAGTAGTATGTACCACCTTTATATGCTACAGAGACACAGTGATATGTATATGAGGGGGTAGTGTATAAGGGTAGTAGTATGTGCCACCTTTATATGCTACAGAGACACAGTGGAATGTATATGAGGGGGTAGTGTATTAGGGTGGTAGTATGTGCCACCTTTATATGCTACAGAGACAGAGTGGTATGTATATGAGGGGATAGTGTATTAGGGTGGTACTATGTGCCACCTTTATATGCTACAGAGACACAGTGGAATGTATATGAGGGGGTAGTGTATTAGGGTGGTACTATGTGCCACCTTTATATGCTACAGAGACACAGTGGTATGTATATGAGGGGGTAGTGTATTAGGGTAGTAGTATGTGCCACCTTTATATGCTACAGAGACACAGTGGAATGTATATGAGGGGGTAGTGTATTAGGGTAGTAGTATGTGCCACCTTTATATGCTACAGAGACACAGTGATATGTATATGAGGGGGTAGTGTATTAGGGTAGTAGTATGTGCCACCTTTATATGCTACAGAGACACAGTGGAATGTATATGAGCGGGTAGTGTATTAGGGTAGTAGTATGTGCCACCTTTATATGCTACAGAGACACAGTGATATGTATATGAGGGGGTAGTGTATTAGGGTAGTAGTATGTGCCACCTTTATATGCTACAGAGACACAGTGGAATGTATATGAGGGGGTAGTGTATAAGGGTGGTAGTATGTGCCACCTTTATATGCTACAGAGACACAGTGGAATGTATATGAGGGGGTAGTGTACTAGGGTAGTAGTATATGCCACCTTTATATGCTACAGAGACACAGTGATATGTATATGAGGGGGTAGTGTATTAGGGTAGTAGTATGTGCCACCTTTATATGCTACAGAGACACAGTGGAATGTATATGAGGGGGTAGTGTATAAGGGTGGTAGTATGTGCCACCTTTATATGCTACAGAGACACAGTGGAATGTATATGAGGGGGTAGTGTATTAGGGTAGTAGTATGTGCCACCTTTATACGCTGCACAGATGTGATTTCTCCTACAGCTGTAGGATTTCCTGACCCTCGTGATTTTCACAGATCCAATGAGAATCTTTATGGGAGGGGGACTGTCTGATATTTTGAGGCCATGAACCACCAAATCACCTGTAGCCATGTTGTCCTATCAACGTTCCTACTCCTACACATTGGCTAACATGAAATCACATCCCTTTATACTCTATGTGGTATACCAGGGGGTAGTGTACATCTTTATAGTGATACTAAGGTAGTAGTATGTACCACCTTTATTCTCTATGTATCACCCACAGTGGTATACCAGGGGGTAGTGTACATCTTTATCGTGATACTAGGGTAGTAGTATGTACCACCTTTATTCTCTATGTATCACCCACAGTGGTATACCAGGGGGTAGTGTACATCTATATAGCGATACTAGGGTAGTAGTATGTACCACCTTTATTCTCTATGTATCATCCACAGTGGTATACCAGGGGGTAGTGTACATCTATATAGCGATACTAGGGTAGTAGTATGTACCACCTTTATTCTCTATGTATCACCCACAGTGGTATACCAGGGGGTAGTGTACATCTTTATAGCGATACTAGGGTAGTAGTATGTACCACCTTTATGCTCTATGTATCACCCACAGTGGTATACCAGGGGGTAGTGTACATCTTTATAGCGATACTAGGGTAGTAGTATGTACCACCTTTATTCTCTATGTATCACCCACAGTGCTATGTATACCAGGGGGTAGTGTACATCTTTATAGTGATACTAGGGTAGTAGTATGTACCACCTTTATTCTCTATGTATCACCCACAGTGCTATGTATACCAGGGGTAGTGTACATCTTTATAGTGATACTAGGGTAGTAGTATGTACCACCTTTATTCTCTATGTATCACCCACAGTGGTATACCAGGGGGTAGTGCACATCTTTATAGTGATAATAGGGTAGTAGTATGTACCACCTTTATTCTCTATGTATCATCCACAGTGGTATACCAGGGGGTAGTGTACATCTTTATAGTGATACTAGGGTAGTAGTATGTACCACCTTTATTCTCTATGTATCACCCACAGTGGTATACCAGGGGGTAGTGCACATCTTTATAGTGATAATAGGGTAGTAGTGTGTACCACCTTTATTCTCTATGTATCATCCACAGTGGTATACCATGGGGTAGTGTACAAGTAGAAGTAGAACTATGAGCTCCTTATGTCTAACGCCCACGGACACATACTTTCTACTCTTAGTACCAGACCTTGGGACCTACCTGAGGGTTCCTACCTACACTGGGTTCCTGCCTGCCAATGTGTCTCTGTCACACCCTGCTCTGCTGCTGTATCTAACACATGAAAACCCACCCTGGTGTTTGGGTGCTTCACTCTCCCACACAATCCAGTATGTTACACACTATTTTAGGATAGGGTGTATGCTTGGAGGGCCGCCCGACCTGCTTACCTAGATATCAGTGACCCCCGCCACCAAAATACAAATAAAAACCAGCCTGGTCCTGCTAGTAGTACCAGTGGGAAAACACAGGAGAGGAGCAAAAAGTGTCTGGCTCTTCTATAGCAGCTCTCTATGACAACCCCCCCCCCGTCTACCATCCCCAACTCCTTACCCATACCTGAGACTGGCGCTACCCCAAATATAGTCTGTTTACTACCATAATCCATATGCCTAGTCTGACTCCAGATCAACTAGTTCACTCACTCATAAGACTTGAGACTATGAGTAGATGGACTATGAGTAGCTCATAGATAGGCTATGAATCCCTTTGAGATAGGCTAGTACAGGTACCTCGCGGATAAACTTTGAGTCCCACATAGCTATATCTATGCATCGGTTGTCGACTGTTGTTGGTGGGTGTCTGTCCCTATATACTGACAATTTTGTCATGGTTTTAGCCGGGCTTCCCTAGCCCACTTAAAAGGGTCTATATCTCCTTTTTCCTATCCCCTCGGATGTGTGTGGTGCACATATGCGCGGGCACTGACATATTCCTCTGAAATTGTGTAATGTACTTCTCACCATGAATATGACCTTAGTTGTCGAAATGGCGTTAAACAACCATTACTCACTCATGGTTTTAGCGATCAAACAGAATTTAGCAATCAATCGGAATTTAACTTGTTCCCAGACAACCATGATGAACCATCTATAGATCAGCAGATCTTAGCTCCCATCTCTACTCCTATCGCAGCTGATTAGAAGCAATTTGTGTAATGTGTGTATGTAATCATATACCTTAATATACCTGGTGTGTAGGCCTTTGATTGATGTAAGCCTGGCCCTTTAAGGAGCCAAAATGGCATCACCCATCAAAAGAATGATTTAACATAAATTACATCTGTTGGTTTTTTTCTTTCTCCTTTTTAAAAAAAAAAAAAAAAAATCTCCCTATATGCACTAGGTTTCCTGTAGTTACAACCAAATTGATTTTGCAATGCATTAAAACACTGTGCAGCCTTTAAAGTGTAAGGGTTTATAGGACCTGTATACACCTGAGTTTGCTTATACGAATGTAATATATAATGATTAGACTTGAACGAGTTGACTTTAGGGGGTGATAAAAGCATGAGCCGTAGGCGAATGCTTTTATCAAACCCCTAAAGTCAACTCGTAGTCAAGGTTTGTCCGGTCCACTGTCAATTTTTGGGTTCTTTATCCCGATATATGAGAACTCCTTTTATCCACTTTTAGCACTCAAATCAGTGCCAAAACTCGATAAGCATGCTTTAATGGGTAATAGACTGTAGCAGTGTGTTAGGTAGGCAGCACAGAATGGGTACACATGTCTCCTCACAGGTATACTGTGTTCTACATACACCCACAGTCACTTGTAGAACTCACAGACCTATGTACACATTATCATAATGGGAAGGTATAGACAGTGAAAAAAGTAGGCAGGTTTGGTGTAGAATAAAGTGAGATAAATGGCACAGTTTACATAAAGGTGAGGGGCATACCATGGTTCCCAAGGAGGGGGTGGGAGAAATGCTACGCTCATACCCCGACATGTTATCCAATGTCACAGCTGGGGAGATATCCTTGAGCTGGGGATGATTAAAGTTCACTTCTGCTTTGATATCTAGAATGGGCAACAGTTTGATTCTCAATATATTAAATACCACGGAGATTTCCTATTTTTCCCATTTTTTTTATAAGAGATATGAAAATGGTGTCAATAAGGCCTAAAAAAAAAGGATTGTTTCCAGTTATCCGACCGACCCTAGCAAAACAGGGCTGACCCTAGAAAAAAAAAATTAATTTTGGTAATTTTTGATATATTTAGGCATTTTTCCTGTAATTTTCATAATTTTTCATCAATTTTTCGTGAAGCTTATCAAGGTCCTCATCTATTGGAACAGTCATTCATATATTTTACATATGCTTCACATTTCTTAGGTTTTCATATTTCTACTGATAAATCATAGAATCGAACGTGTCTGCCCATACATTACAATATACAAAATAATAATAAAAAAAAAAAAAAAAAATATCCGACCTACCGACCCTAGAGATTTTAGCTATGTAACTGGAAACACACAATTTTTTTTTTTTTTTTTTTGGGCCTAACCCTTCTGTGATGTCATCTTGGTGTCAATAACAATGGTGATATAAAGCTGGTGTTAATAATAACGGATTATTTCGATGTCAATACTATTTGTGTTATGATATCATCTTGATGTCCATAACTACTGTGATATCATCATGATTTCCATAACTAGTATGACATAATTACTGTGACCCAATATTGATGTCCATAACTACTGTGATGTCATCTTGATGTCAATGACAACTAATGCTATTTGAGTGTCAAAAATTAGTGTAATATCCTGTCATGATGGGTAAAACTGTGCATTCTCTGGCGTCAAAAGTGTTCTAATTCACATGTTTGAGTGATAAAAAGAAAAGTGGAAATGAAGACAAATGAGAAGTAGAAGCACAGAGACCCTGTGATTGTCTCTGTAAGGCTGCTCCTATTTCAACTACTGTCAGCAGTCACATAAGACGGGAACATGAAGCCGTCAACTACCGTATTCCATGTTCTATGTGCTAAAAGTGGATGATAGACCATGTCTTCTTAACCAGTCTGGCAATGTTAGACCAGTCTAAGGCTATCGTCCACTAGAGTGGAATGGGCAGGGGAAAAGTCGGAAATTCTTAAAATCACTTTTTTAGAACAATGGTTTTAATGTGTATTATATGACTCAGTTTTAAAAAGAGATCAGAAGATGGGCATGGGGGATAAAGTAAACGTCAGGATGGCTTGATATGAATGATAATTTCTACATTTATAAGTATTGGTTATAATTGTGTGTAAATACACTACTTAATTGTTTTATGGGTAGATTTTAGGTATCAAGAGTCTTGATAGACTGCTTGTGTCAGTTTGGTAGATAAATGACATCAGATACTGTCCAGGTTAACATATACAGTGCCCAACCCTATATAATCTTTAGTGTAGTTTAACAGGAACATTACGGTAATAGCACCCTCTAGTCTAGCCTCACTGGGTGACTGTTCCTGTGTTAGAGGTACAAGCAGTCTAGTCTGTAGCTGCGACTGCTGCTGCTGTAGCTACAAATCGCTGACTCAGCACTTATTGTGGCTGGTGCTCAGCTGTGTGGTCTGTGCTGGGAGCAGGCAGTCCTAGCTTTCACAACTAGGTCAGAGTCTTGATAGTACTTCGTCCTGCTCAGAATCCTGCCACAAACAGGCAGGGGGTCTTGATAGTAGTGCTCCTGCCACGAACAGTTAAGGGCCCTGAAGGTACCTAGTCCTGCTGAAACTCCTAGTCATATCCAGTCTCCTTCCACCACTTGGACAGAGTCCTGATGTTACCAATTCCTACCCAGACTCCTGCCACGACCTGGTAAGACTGAGTGGCCATAAGGTACTACGGTAGTCTTGTGGAAACCCCTCCCACAGGCAGGTAATGGTCCCGGCGATATCTGGCCCTAGGTTAGAGCTCTGTGGAAAAACCATGTCCTCCTCAGACTCTTAACATAACCAGCAACGGATCCTGGTACTACTCAAACTCCTGCACAAAAAGTCAAGGGTGCAAATGTTCCCAACCAGTGTAGAAGACTGGTCAAATATCACAGTTCATCTCTTGTCAGTCTGCCTATTATGTGATTTAGAAAGGACAAGCAGAATAGGTTGTTCCAAAATTCAGCTCTTCTGTAATCAAATGGGGAAATGGGTGTTGGGTGGAAAATGGAAGCTGGTTAGCTGTCACCTAAAAACATGTACCGGTAGTAGAAATGGCTGTGCTGTCTTTTAGACATTAAATACAATGAACAGAGGCGAGGAGATGCCTGGAGAGTTCCCTGGTGTGTGCTTGACACCATCTGAGCCTCCAGTCACAGAGGAGAAGCTTGACACTGCTTTTGTCACTCTTTCCTCCTGCGGCACAGGACAAGCACTGTAGCATTAAGGGTTGTAGGTAAAGGCACTGCCATTTCTGGTGATTACCGTAATTTCCCGCGTATAAGGCGCACCCCGCCTATAAGGCTCACTTAGAGTTTAGAGATTTGACCAGAAAAATAAAAAAAAATCATAACTTTTGTTCTACTGAATGGATTTTGAAAATTCAAAAACCTATGTGTTGCATGGACCCCCCAGACCCCCCTGGACCCCATATTCAGCTTATGAGGTTATATGGGAGTGTAAGATATCAAAATGAAGGTCTTGATCTCCCCGTCGCGGATCCAGGAACTATAACCTCTCGTATAAGACGCACCTTATGCGCGGGAGATTACGGTACCTGAGGAAAAAACACAATTCTTTGTCCATTGTCTAAATATATAAGACAATGACAGAGGTCCACGATAATTGCTACAACAGGGTCGGATCCAAGATTTTGAAAGGGGGGGGCGCCCCTCATTTAGCCCCTAATTTTGGGTAAATTCTAGGGTAAACAAAGTTGGGTAAACTCTTAAGTACAGGGAAAAGGGGGGGGTGGGGCGCCCCCCTCTAAATCCGCCACTGTACAACCTGAGTGTTTTTTCATCAGTTAACCCAGATGCAATATTCCACTCTACTCCACATTTTAGAATATGGCATCAAGGCAAATTCATGAAGAAGCATTCAGTTTGGAGCAATTCCAGTAGATCTCTCTATTTGATAATGATTTATGTTGCCTGGGTAAAAAAAAAAAAAAAAAAGAGACCCAAAAACACTTTTTGTTAAACTTCAGTTTAATTTAAAGGGTTTAAGGACGGGGATCGAGGCTGTTGGGAATGAGAATTTAGTTTCTCCATGCCCCTGTGAAGATCGCATCTTCTCATTTCTCAAAATGAAATAAAAGCTTGTTTCACTAAGCTTCATCTGTAGGAAAGAGGTACTGGTACTTACCACCGTCTGGACCCTTCTTTAAGTTTAAACGGTGGTCATGAAGTGGACAAACACTGGTGGTTGAAGTGATGAGCTGCTCTTGGAACTGCACAGTGTTTCCAATACAATGTGCAGTTATTGGACAACTTTGAACCAGATCAAATCCTTTCAATACACCAATGTGAGTCCCTCCTCGTCCCTATCTACTTTAACACTGACATAGCTCCGTCTCCTTGGAATGCAGTGGTGTAGTTCTCAATGGTGGTTGGTTGGGAGGTTACAGACCAATTCCCTTGAAATTACTTCCTTTCGAAAAATGTATGAATTGCTTTCTCCGAAGCGGTGTTCATCTTAGGATATTGTATTCTTTATCCTTTTGTTTACCGCACTCAATATTGTATTGTCAAAGTGGTGCAAACAGTTAGCCTTTTTTGAGTATATTAATTTTTGAACATACTACATTGATTTTATATGCTTTGGCACTGTTGCACTGTGGATCATCTGGTAGATAACCCTGTGAGGGCAGCTTAGTCCTTTAATGCAGCAATGGCAAGTAAATCGCCTTATGGTGCTCCAATCGTTTTGTCTTGCTGCATTGTAGTGACAAATATAAATGGCCCCTTGAGGAATTATGCTCTCCTTGAAGAGTAATCAAAATGGCTGCTTCATTGTGTGGTGAGACTGTATTTTATGTTGATGGCCATCTTGCACCTCTGTTTTACAGGCAGGATACTGGCTATAGGCGAAGGGCTGGCAGGCGCCCAATACCAAGCAGGTTCGTACCCACCGTTAGCGTCCTTAACTCCTTAACCCTTTAAGGGCCGCATAGCGCATCATGCTCATTGGTCGTCACAATGTACGAATGCACCCCGGTGAGTAATTCACCTTCACTGCTCTCATGCATCGTGCCAACGCAACATGGTCAAAACACTACGGAAGGTTTGGCATGATGCACCAATGCAGTGCTTGTGAGTTACTTGCTAGTGCTGCAATGGTGCATCAAGACAGCAAATGGGTTTGAAGCCTTGGGGCATTATGTAGTCTTTAAAGGGTTAAACTGGAATGGGAACACAGCTCCCTCTGAGTCCCAGTCAGTTAGCCGTGTGCATGGGCCATGCAGTATTGATGCTCATCATACTTCAGAGCCATATTTTTGTTACATACATTTTTCTTTCTTTTTATGTGTTTCTTCCCATTCCTCTAGCAAAATATATAAGCAAATGTCCACGACCGTGGGATATTTTTACATCATATTCCCGAGGTGGGACTGGCGTATCCCACGAAGCCATTATATGGCAGAGTGGGATACGACCAGTCCCACAGAGGGGAATACAATGTAAAAAATCCCATGGAAGTCGATATTTGCATTTATGTCATGGCCTAGGGGGTTATTTTGCTTTTAAATAAAGAAAAACTGCTCAGATTTGTTCAAAAACCAAGATGGCCAACATCCATTGAATACGGACACATTGTATTCAATGCCCCCCCATTGAATACGGCGGTTCTAGTACTAATCTATAGTGATGTTTGTATCAGCCACGACAAATAATGGATCTAAACCTGTCTGTATGAGCTGATTGGGTACTGCATTGATGTGTGCCAACAGGTGAGTCAACTCAGCATGGCTCACCTGTCAATCCACACCCATATTACTGCAGTATACACTCATCTTTTCACACCTGTTTAGACCATTTCTATTCCTCCTCCTTCTACCTGTCCCCCTCCTCCAATGGCTGTCAGCCTTTGACACCATGGCTGTTTTGGATTTTGGTGACTCCAACTATCTTCTTACCATGGTTACCTTTGGGTTAGCTTATGACCATGGCCACCTCTGGGTTACCTGAACTAGGTAATCATATTCACATAGTTACTAGATAATCATGATTGGATTATTACCATGGTTACCTTTTTACCTTGTTTACAGAGCCACCATATAATTATTGTTAGATTCTTACTAAGGTTACCTTTTACATTGGTAACCTATGTGCATAGTTGCCCTATAATCATGGCCAGATCATTACCATAGTTACCATTTACCTTGGTAACCTATTTACATAGTTGCCATATAAACAATGGCAGATTATTACCATGGTAACCATTTACCTTGGTAACCTATTTACATAGTTGCCATATAAACAATGGCAGATTATTACCATGGTTACCATTTACCTTGGTAACCCATCTACATAGTTGCCATATAATCATGGTTAGATTATTACCATGGTTACCATTTACCTTGGTAACCTATTTACATAGTTACCATTAATTATTACCATTTACCTTGGTAACCGATTTACATAATTGCCATATAATTATGTTCACATTATTACCATGGTTACACTATGATTAGGCTACTGTGGTTACCTCCTTACAGTTGTCACCTTTTCATAATGGCTCTGCTATGGCTACCTCACCTTCATGGCTTCTCGGATACGATTGTAACCTTAATACCTTGGGTTATCCAAATACTATGATTGCCATAGTTGCCATATTGCCATTGGTAAACCAATCATGGTCTCTGTAATATGATGGTTACATTATGATTTAAAAAAAAAATACGAAAAAAACAACAAAAAACACAATTAGCATATCATTTTACCTGGGTAACCAGTGTTAGTTACAACTGACTTACGGTTAATTAAATGCTTCAAGGCCCAAGATAAAGCATGTGTTACTTAAGAGTGCATTTTAGGTCTTTAAGAACAACTAACGGTGTGGAAGTTTTGACATTAACCAGCCTGCTAAACCAGTGACTGAAGCCAGTATCAGCTAGCTTTCACACATTCTACAATTATATAGCTTCCATCTCTGGTGACTTGCCAGCCTTTCAATTTAAAACTTCTGAATTACAGATTCATACCTGTCCTATTTCCAGTCTTGGGAGATTGTTGTGGTGTTTTAGGCCAAAAAAAAAGGTGTGTTTCCGGTAACATGGTCCAAAAGTTAAGGTAGGTAGGTCGGATTGTTTTTTTTTTTTTTTTAATTTTTTTTTTTTTTTTTGGTCCAATGTCTCATATATTCATTCTTTGCTGGGTTTTCACTGGTGGGTGTTAGAAAAGTTCATTTCCTGCATGGGATATTAGAAAAACCATTGGAAAATATGTCCCTACATGTCAAATAACAATTTCGGAAGAGAATTTTCGAAAATTTTGAAAAAAAAATAGGAAAAATTCGAAATCTTCAAAAAATTCTGAGGTCGGCCCTATTTAGGGAGTGGTCATTTATTATCAACATGGGGGGGTGGTGGGTTTGAGTAGGGGGCGTAAAAAATTCCGACCCCTCTCAAGGGGGGGGGCTAAAAAAATCTTGACCCCTCTTGGGGGGGGCTAAAAAAATTTACCCTCTTTTTAGCAAAAAAGCCCGTGCGCTACTATAGATCAAAGAGGGGGCGCGAAAACTCTCCGCGCCTCCGGCGCGGGGGGGGGGGGGCGCAAAATCTTTTTACTGCCGTCAAGGGGGTGGCGTAAAAAATTTGCGCGCGTCCGCGCGAAAACCCACCCCCCCCTGTTGATAAATAATGACCACTCCCTTAGCTGAGGTAGGTCGGGTGACCGGAAACAAACTTCTTTTTTTTTTGGCCTTATTCATGGATATTGTATGCATGTATAACTGAAAAGGCAGTTTTGATCGATTAGAATGATTTCAAATGCTTCTTCGGTTGCAGATACTTAAAGGCTTTTCTGGGAATCAATGGGGATGTATACATTTATAAATCCATATGACATGGACCTTTATAGTTGACTCTGCCCCTATCACATTACATATAACCATATTGTCATGAACACACACCTGGTGCTTAGGGAGTGGTCATTTTTAACAACCAGGGGCAGGATTAGTCATTTGGCAGGGGGGACAAAAACAAGTTACCCCTTTTTCAATGAAAAAGCCTGCACGCCACTAAAGAATAAAGTGGCTGAGTGAAAAATTACTGACCGTTCCAAGGGGGGACAGAAAAATTTTCGGTGTGTGCGCAGAATTTCACCAACCCCGTCTAGTAAAGAAATTACCACTTTATAGGTTTGTAGGGGCAATGACCCCGGGGTCCTTAGGCCACACCAAAAAAATAAGTTATTTTTTTATGTAGCCTTATATAAAAAATAGGCTCTTTTTCGAGGTCTTATTTTCAGGTTTGAAATATATTTCATGGTATCTAGCCTCTGGCGTCCAAACAAGACCAATCCTTATTCAAACCAGAATGCTTAGAATGCAAGAATTCGGTATATACGCTCCTCCGCCTGTGAAGTTTTACTTATTAATGTCATGTACCTATGATCCAGTTCCGTCTATTGTGCCACAGTGGAGATCTATCTCTGTGTTCCATGAGCGATGTGTTTGGGTTACAATAGGAGACATAGAATGGTTATTAATAGACTTATTGAAATTGGCCTTCAACATGAAAGACCTGATCCAACAGATTGTCAGGCTGACCTGTATGCAGCACAAGGGTAGTCAGATGTACACGTGTATGTGATATTGACTATACCTCAGTGTATAAATACATGTATACAGTAATATGGACTAGTCACTCCCTGTATTGTCTATTATCATGTGGGTAATTTAGTGTAATATGGCTAGGAGGTAAAACCTATTTTACCATTACTTTAGGTGTGGCGTTCCCATGAAAGTTTTCATGTGTAAGTCAGATTAATGATATTTTGTTTTCATTTCAACACCTTTGAAATGCTCAAATTAAATTCTTAGATCGTATTAAAGTACAGTGGCACTCTAGTCACAGGGGTCAATATTGTATTGACTGATAATGTGACTGATTGTGGTCACCTATAACATAACCCACTTCTATGAGCACCAAGAGATAACACTGTGGACCTTGGATGTGCGGTGTCCAGGTGGTGTAGATAGTATTGAAGGGTTCCCCCACTTTATGATCTCTTATTACGACGTAGCGGCTTCTCCGGGCGTCTAATAGTTATGAAAGTTGAGCCATGTCACTATGGTTTTGTAACTGTGTTAATGCTGAACATCCTTGTTATACAAAGTTATCCTGATATAGATTGTAACCGGGTACATGGTTAGTGACACATTATATCAGTTATAGTTTTGTAACTATATGAAGTTGTGTTACTTTTGTAACCATGACCTCCTCCAATATAGCCCTAATACCCCCCCCCCCCACTTCATATTGACAGGGTCCACTGTATAAGGATAAAAGTCATTAAAAGGCAATAGAATTATTGCTTAGACGTGTATGGCCTAGGGTGTAGAGATCATGCAGGCCGTCTTGCTGAGGTGTTGGATATGACAAAAGTACACGTGCACCCCCCCCCCCGACCCTACTTACCTTGTTCCTTAGGGTAGGCACTTAACTAGGTTTTCAAGACTTTATTCCATTAAACTTATCTAATGAGCAATGGATAGATCTTGAGAAAAGAAGTGGATTTGCTTTTTAAATTAAGTCTCTATGTCAATTTAAAGTGGAATTATGACCGGTCAGAGGTACCAAATCAGACCCAGAATTCTGCCATAGTTAAGAGTTTAATTTGGATCCAATTTTGTGATCAAGCAAGATGAATCCAAGGTAGACTAGATCACTAAAATGCTTATTTTGGGCAATTTTCTTTTCAGATAAGCAAGATATACCCCCAAGAATGTAAATAATGATACATATTATCATAATCAAACAATGTAAATCAAATTTTTGATGTCATCTATAGCCTTCAACTGCGCGCTCTGACAGAACCGCAGCAGAATAGGGTCTTTGACTCAGGATGTTTGAATGATCATAACTTCCATTTAAATTGTCATAAAAACTTCATTTAAAAAGCAAAACCACTTATTCTTATCACAGCTATCAATTTCTCACCATATAAAATGCATACAATAAGATTTTAATTGATAGGTAAGTGCCCAACATGGGGGAGGTTGGGACAAGTGTCCAGAGATAATCTCGCCCAAAAAGTTTGCAGGGTCTGTCAAACATACTGCAGCCCCTTAGAAAAAGAAAAGCTAGACATTTTCTAGATGATTTTTACCCATAGAACAGGTGGGAACCATTTATTTATAGGTGCTCAATGATCTTCTCATCATAAAATGGTTCTAAACTTTTGGTTGAACTTCAATGGGGTCAAAGGCAAAATTCCCTGCATTCAATGTTGTACAAAAAATATTCATTTTAAAGGTCTAGCCAAGCCTGTTAAAATGAGCCCTTGTTTGTAAAGATCCCCCAGTAAATAGCTTCAGAATAAGCTTGCAAAGAAAGAAGAGTTTAACACTACCCAGTTTCAGCTTTATCACAGTTTCACTCCTCTACTGCAGCAGACTCACACACTGGAGGTATTTCAGTGCCTACTTAGGGATTGGTCATTTTTTGCCAACGGGGGGGGGGGGGGTGTGGATTTTCGCACTTTTTACAAGAAGACTTGCAAAATGCGTTTCAACCTTTCATATGCCTTTAGCCAGCACCCTGTAAAGTGGTAATGCTCTCGTTAAATAACCGTGAGGCCGTTATAGAGACAAGATCAGTCTACCAGCTCGATAGGACTGTGAATCCCCCGATCGTAGGAGGATGGCGGAATATATACCTCTCGTTACGGTTGATTGGTTCCGCACTGAGCACCCTCTGGTTCGCCTCTACGTCACACCAGCCGAAGCCACCAGTGGTGGCCTCTTACAAGAGACGTAGGAGACACTCCCGAAGAGTGCCTATCCTACTACGATACGGTACATAGTAATAGTCTCGAATACATACGGACCTCGATACACAGTAAATGCAATTCTCTACAGTAGCACACATGCGGTTTTTTTTTTTTCTAAAAAGCGGCAGAATTTTTTTGACCCACTTCCTCCAAGAGAGGTCTGATTTTTTTTTTTTTCGTCCATAATCACCCCCCCCCCATTATTACAAAAATGATTACTCCCAATTATGTCCCCTCAAAGCATTAGCATGACTGACCTGTTCCCAGGTCCCGCCAACAGGTCTTTTGTGTCAGGCAGCACATAAGAAACCTGCCAGACAGTCAAGTTTATGCCAAGACTGACAAGTCTTTTCATGGCAGGTATATATATACATGTATGCCTGGTTCATGTGTTGCATTGGTCTGTGGTCTCAGATATAGATGGCCAAAGGACACAGTACATGTACCCCAGTAATTGAATCAATGTTGCTTATTGGCTTTACACTATACAAAACAGTAGCATTGCCAAAACCACAGTGGAAAAGAACACTAGCATTGCTAAAACCACAAGTACTATTCTAAGGAAATCCCCTAACTACACAGTCAGGGCACCTTCCAATAAAGTCCAGCGTGTAAAGAATCTTTTTCTGATTATTAAAGCTTGTGTGGAAATCTTTGATAGCCGCACCTTTTTGAATTATGGGGTGGGTGTAATGTGTACCAATTGGATTTGAACAGAGTGTAGTTTCTGTTTGAGTTAGGTGATTAGCTAATCTGTGATTATAAGGATCAATCCATGGAGGCCACGGGTGGTGTCTGCTTACAGCATATATTAACACAGAGGCCAGTTGGTGTATGTGTAAAAACATGTGTACATGTTGTATATGGAGACACGTGTAGCAATGTGTGCTACTGACATTAGTCAATGTGTCTAATGGCCTGGTTAAGCGCCAGGATCTCAAATAAGCGCAGGTCTCGAATAAGCGCCAGGGGTAAGAGTGTATTGAAATTAATCTTAAAAATTAAAAACAGTATTCAAACAAACGCCTGGCTCATATAAGGCCTGGTGATTTAGAGAATAGACAACGATCTTCTTCACATCGAGACTGTCTGTTGTCCTATAATGCACGAATGCATCTGAGTGCATTATAGGACAACAGGCAGTCGAGATGTGAAGAAGGAGTTGTCTATTGTCTTTATAAAACATTGTACATTTTATTCCAATCGATCAAATACCCAATCAAGGTATATCCCGACCAATTAATGGTACTTGACTGCTTTACAGCTATGGTGACCTTGCTCAGGTGTGCACTGTACTCCTATAATGCACTCAAGGTCACTTCTAACATGCAGCAGAGCACTGTCACCTGTTTTATAAATAGCAGTATGAGCGCCTTGGCACTTGAACAAGCCACTGCCGTATTGAATAGTGTAACCATGTACACAGGTTTGGTAAGTGAATTAATAATGTAATCATATTACTGTGTGTCTATAATGTACTCGTATAATGTAGATACATAGGTGTATATAATTTTACCACTGTGACAATTTCTGCCAGCCCTGCAGCCGGTGTGCGGCAGGTTTTCATATACACTGACACACATGTACAAACTATATACATATATAACGTAATGCCTCACATATAAAGTAACATCCTGTGTATAAGGCGCACCCTGGGGGAAAAACTTAAGGGCGCACCTGGAACTTGATTTTTGAAGGCTTAATCACAGTCTATAGTAAGAATATCCCGCCTAAGAAAGACGCACCCTGCCTTTGTGATGATTCTATAAAGCGTAGGTCACAGATTCACCTAAAAGTCGCGTCTCATACACAAGTCTATATATTAGTAGATGTATTGATTTTGTATCATGTATACACATATGTGTACTGGGCCCTTCATTAGACCAAAACCAGCAAGAATCTCAGGTATCTTCAAAACTGGAAACACAATGCACAGCAGGTAAAAGCACCTACCCACCCTTACCAGTGTCATTTCACCAATACTAAAGCACTGCTTACTGACTATGAAGACCAGAAACCAACCAGTAGTAGCATTGTACTTAGTTAGTGGAGGTGCTTTGGGTAAGGGGACACTGCCAGATCGACACAGTAGTAAACGAGGATCAGGGCATGTTTTGGCTGAGAGAACCCAATCCCATGCCAGACTGATACTACCCCCTCCCATGTGTACCATGTGTACCTAAAGTTTTATCATGCAGCAACTTTTAGCCTCCCCTATTTGAGTAGGGATGAAGTTGACACATGCATTATCATTGTTTGTCCCCTATCTGCCCCCACCCCTTAGAGTGACCCTTATGTGGACCATCACCCTCTGTATAAGGGTTAATGTCTGTCACCATGGTTACTGATCTCAGTCAAGTACATGTACCAGCATCTCTTAACCCTTTATAGGGTGCATAGCATTTTAATGGATGATGCACTTTGGTCGACATGATACATAAATGCAGCACCGTTGAGTGGACTAACCTGCAGTGTTGCTGAAATGACGCCAGCTTTTGCCGGCATCGAATCGTAATGGCCGGCGAGGGAGAAAAAGTTTTCGGCAACACTGAACCAGGGCGGTACCATAATCATGTATAAATCCAAAATGGTTGCAATGATGTATAAATGCAGCTCTGGTCGATTACTCGCATTCATGCTTCATAACGGCAAATTGCCATAATGTGATAATACATAATCGGGTCCTTAAGGGTTAACCTTCATACCCATTACACACACCTCTCTACTTGAACCCTGGGAGATGCTGACAAGGGATGGCTTAGTGGTAGGCAGTGCAAATGTAAAATGGTAATTAGGTGTACTAAGGACTAGAATTTGTAGGGCAAGAGTCATCACCAGCCTCACCATTGACCAAACGGTCAATATGGGTCAGATTGGTGTCAAGGGGGAAATTCAGGGTCAGTTGGGATAGAATAGGAAATTCTAGATACATGGGCTTTGCAAGACATTGATTTTAGTGTATTTGGTGTAGGCCTACACCCGTGGAAATGATGGTTTTAGATTCCTGCATAAGAATATGTATGTTCTACCGTGAACGTAAGGATGCTAGGTGAATGACACAGAGAATCAGGGCACCAGCATATCGTCGGCTTTGTAATATAGCTATTCAGGGTTTGACTATAACGGACTACCAGCATGCTTCCTCCCAAACACTAGAAGATAATGCGATATGCAAGTTAACAATTTCAATTTCAATTCAATTTAATAGTTTAGGGGTCTTGATGGGGGGTCCCCATGTCACATGTCGATTTTAAGGAAAGGCCATGTCACCCTGTCGAATTTAGGGGTCTAGACCCATATTTTATCTTTTTATGCCTAGGTGACTGGGCCATGAGAGAAGGATCCCTGAAATTCTGTTGATTAGAACAACTTTTTTTATGGCTAGACCGAATTTATGAATATGCATGTTGTCATATCCTTCTATAAACATGTTTCATTGCATTTCATACATCAATTTCTGGATCAGTAACTTATTTCCAACAGTTCCCTATTACTCCATATGTCATGGCTATCAAGCTCAGTTAGAAAAGAAAATGCATTAAAAAGAACTACTATCCCAACTTTAATATAGGAGGTGCCCTGATAGTGGAGGTTGGTAGAAGGCCAGGTGAGGAGACCTGTGTAAGAAGCCACCTGGTGGGGGCAGTCTCTGTCAGCCTCTCTCCCCTTCAGGATAGTCTGGTATCACCCTGCCAACGTACTTGTTATTTGTAGGCCTGCCGTCGACTGCCAGTTTTCCTATCTGGTTAGAAGTTCCTATTTCACACTGTGATTTTACAGAACGAGATGTAAGATTGTTAACTCGAAAAGAGTTATAGGAGACGACTATGGGTCCCCTCATTTTCAGTCATTTTGGTGGTGCGAATAAGTTTTAAAAAAAGATGGAAATTTTAAATATAAGAGGCAGAATTACTTACATAAGGGGCAGATTCCACAAAAACACTTTTCCATGTAAAAATGTATAAGACACATGAAACCTGTACATATTATACATGGCTGGAAGTGTAATCAATGCCTTTATCGATTGTCTTCAATATTTTAGCATTTTGTTACGTATGGAATGTAAATGGAACAGAAACGTTCTTTTTTGGTTCTTTTTGCTTAGAACATCATTATGGCATAGAAATTAATGATTCCACATGAATTTTGGAGGGATTTCCAAGGGCACTTTTTTTTTCTTTTGTTCCTACTCCAATTATTAAGGTCTACAGAGCTGTTCAAACTTGGGTTGTCATTCAAAAAGTGTAATTTTCACCTATTTTCGCCCACTATCCCTTAAAATTACACCTTTTGAATGACAACCCAACTTTGAACAGTTCTGTAGACCCCTTAATGAATTTGTAGTGCCATTAAAGGAGGAGATGTAGGGGTCTTGCAGGAAAAGGTATTTCAGTACCAACTATTGTAAATTTTGAGTAATTGTCTATATTCTACAGAGTCAGCCATAAGACGCTTTTTGCCTCCAATGGTGAAGGTATATGATGTTGTCAGGTAGTTAGGGTCAATTATACTACGATTTCTGGCTTACACAGTGCTTTTTGGGGTCTATTCCCATCCACATATCTGTCGATATTGCACACCCTGTAGGCTGTAACATCAATTTTGTAAGGCGTGCTGTTATCCATGTAAGGCGTGCTGTTATCCATGTAAGGCATGCTGTTATCCAGGATAACCGCACGCCTCTCATGTCCTTCCATGTCATATGTTACATGTTAAAACCCACGAAATTTTCCAGGCCAGGGCAGGGCTCGAACCTACAGTCTCAGATCCCTAATCCAACTCCCTATGCATTGCGCCACAGGGACTGACGAGATACGCTCGGTTCGAACCAGGTCTTGCTATGATACGAAGCCGTGTGCGCTGTCGCTGTCCGCTGCTGGGCGACGAGGTGTATTATACACAAACATAACAGCGATACGCGTCTTTTTTCGCCGTGTGCGCTGTCGCTGTCCGCTGCCGGGCGCAGAGGTGTATTATACACAAACATAACAGCGAGACGCAGCTTTTTCGCCGTGTGCGCTGTCGCTGTCCGCTGCCGGGCGACGAGGTGTATTATACACAAACATAACAGCGAGACGCATCTTTTTTTGCCGTGTGCGCTGTCGCTGTCCGCTGCCTGACGCAGAGGTGTATTATACACAAACATAACAGCGAGACGCAGCTTTTTCGCCGTGTGCGCTGTCGCTGTCCGCTGCCGGGCGACGAGGTGTATTATACACAAACATAACAGCGAGACGCATCTTTTTTTGCCGTGTGCGCTGTCGCTGTCCGCTGCCTGACGCAGAGGTGTATTATACACAAACATAACAGCGAGACGCAGCTTTTTCGCCGTGTGCGCTGTCGCTGTCCGCTGCCGGGCAACGAGGTGTATTATACACAAACATAACAGCGAGACACATCTTTTTTCACCGTGTGCGCTGTCGCTGTCTGCTGCCGGGCGACGAGGTGTATTATACACAAACATAACAGCGAGACGCATTGAAATCTTTAGCCGTGTGCCGCTGCCTGTCCGAGCCGAGACAGGCGCTGTCGCTGTCCGCTGCCGGGCACCGAGGTGTCCTGTGTACACACACAATGGCTGGCATCGAGTCCCGGGGAGGGGGAATAATTTTTGTTTTCAAATTGAATTTATTGGTATTCTATTGATTATTTATTGGTTTCGTGGTATAAAATAAGTAGTCAATGGATAACTCATGACTCGTGTGTGTTAGCACCTACGGCCTCGTGTCATTATCCTTCACTAACACACACTCGTCATGAGTTATCCATTGGTTACTTGTTCACTGTCATGTTAGATATATTGATCAAAGTACATGTACCCGGTAGTAAGAATCAGTCTGGGTTAAGGCAGATTCTAATTGGGGAGTCAGACACATGCAAAGCCTGTGCCCTGAGATCGCACCACAACCATGACACACATGAACACACAGTTTGACGCCAGACTCAGTGGAAAGCTCATGAAAATGCTCGAGTGACACAAGGTATTAAAGGGGTTATGTTGTGTGGATCACAGCCAAGTCTATAGTAGACACATTTCCCTGACTGCTAAACTTGTTTAGTCTGTCAGTAGTTGGACTCTGGCTGTTCTAGCTACTACCAACTTTATCATGTTAATTAGCTAACCAAAGTCGAGGCATGGTTCATAGAGTAAGAGGCATACATGGATCCTTACCTATCACTCTATATTTTCTTTTCATTTTCATTATAATCGCGAAAATCTGGTCCAAACTTAACCCTCTAAATCTAATGATGGAATTATACTTAGATACATCCTTCACATTTGTCGTCATATTACAATTGAAGGCACCCTATATGAATTACTAACTCACTCATACATGATTTCAACTCACTTCAGTGGATGTTTTGAAGATGACTAGAATTCGAAGCATGAATGTAGTGCTGGCGAATCACTCGCCAGTGCTGTATTTGTGTATCTGTGTTTATTAAAGGACAAGATTTCTGTCGGGCCTCCCTAGCCCACTTAAATGGGTCTATTTCTCCTCTTTCCTATCCTCTCAGGATGTGTGTGGTGCACATATGCGCGGGCACTGACACATTCCTTTGTGAAATTGTGTAATGTTGTTCTCGCCATGAATATGACCTTAGCTGTCGAAATGGCGTTAAACATCTATTACTCACTCACTCACTCAAGATTTCTGTAAAACCGCATTGGCCTGTATTAGTGCCCGAGCGCTCATTGATTTCAAACAGTCCATACCCCTGGCGCTCATCCAAGACTGGCGCTTATCAGGGGTGTGAAATCTCAGCTGAAACATGAATTCAGTGGTTTTGCTGCTTTCCAGGACCATTCCTGAGATCTATGCAATTCCACTGAGAAAATGAATTAGCATTTTTGAAGGGGGTGGGGGTCTTTGAATTTTACCCAATGTTAGATGTAATGTCAGCCAAAGTGGAGATATTAAGGCATCCAAATTGTTGTTTTAAGCTTCCCTTTATAAATATATGTTGGAATGAAGTGTCCACTTAACTATTTTACCTTATGATGCAAAAATATTGACTAAAATTTCTGGAGAGATGGTACAATACGCTTCAGAGGAAATCCGTTTCAAGATTTCACACCCCTGCTTATTCAAGACCCGGCGCCAATAGGGACCACATGCCTGATGTATAGTATTTAAAAGGCGCACCCTGAGCTCATGAATGACCTATTAAATTAGGGACATTGAAGTCATATTTGGGGCATTTTAATTCTGTTCTGTAGAATAAAGTCATTGCCTGTACGTGTAAGGCGCACTTACAACTTTTGCTGATCTTATAAGGTGCAGTAGGGGCCCATCCTCTCATATAAGCTGCGCCGCTTATGCGGGAATGACACTACAGGCAGCCCACGTATAGGGCTTAGTGTTGACGCTTACTGGAACGGCCATTGCTTAATCCGGCGCCTGGCTAGATAAGCACTGATAACAACCAGCATAAAGGGTACCGGTTGTTACACAATGTACCCAAACAATTCTGCAGTGAATACAGGGAACCATCTGATTGGTTAATAATATATCCCGGTTGAACCCTATACATATACCGGTAGTGCAGTAAAATATTTAAAAGTTTGTGTATAGAAAGAAGCAGACATGTATGAAAAGCCTGTATATGGACATATATAGTGACTATAGTCACATCTGAGGGCATTAGCACATTAGGCTATGGAGGCCGCCATTAGACCCCGACTGCACTATGACTAACACCTTCAGCCCCCGTCTCCACAGTAAATGCCAGGGATGCTTCCCATTGGTCAATAATACAATAGCCATGTGCTTGGTAGACTTTCCTGTAAGTAGCGGCCGGTCTAGCTGTACATGGAGGGTTATGGTGAGGGTTAATACAATGAGGGTGTGAGAGGGGGGTCAGTCAGGTCAGTGGACTAACACATGGCAGGTTAACAGGGTGTGTGTATTTTGGGTCAGTTCAGGACATGGAGAGATTAGAGTACTACAGGTTCACCAGGTAAGAGGCATGTACAAGAGGAGGTACTGGCCGTCACAAGCTCCTACAGACATCTTGAACCCTTTAAGTTAGACTCGTCTAACTTGTGAAATTGTGTAATGGGTCTATTCCCATCCACATATCTGTCGATATTGCACACCCTGTAGGCTGTAACATCAATTTTGTAAGGCGTGCTGTTATCCATGTAAGGCGTGCTGTTATCCATGTAAGGCATGCTGTTATCCAGGATAACCGCACGCCTCTCATGTCCTTCCATGTCATATGTTACATGTTAAAACCCACGAAATTTTCCAGGCCAGGGCAGGGCTCGAACCTACAGTCTCAGATCCCTAATCCAACTCCCTATGCATTGCGCCACAGGGACTGACGAGATACGCTCGGTTCGAACCAGGTCTTGCTATGATACGAAGCCGTGTGCGCTGTTGCTGTCCGCTGCTGGGCGACGAGGTGTATTATACACAAACATAACAGCGATACGCGTCTTTTTTCGCCGTGTGCGCTGTCGCTGTCCACTGCCGGGCGCAGAGGTGTATTATACACAAACATAACAGCGAGACGCAGCTTTTTCGCCGTGTGCGCTGTCGCTGTCCGCTGCCGGGCGACGAGGTGTATTATACACAAACATAACAGCGAGACGCATCTTTTTTTGACGTGTGCGCTGTCGCTGTCCGCTGCCTGACGCAGAGGTGTATTATACACAAACATAACAGCAAGATGCAGCTTTTTCGCCGTGTGCGCTGTCGCTGTCCGCTGCCGGGCAACGAGGTGTATTATACACAAACATAACAGCGAGACACATCTTTTTTCACCGTGTGCGCTGTCGCTGTCTGCTGCCGGGCGACGAGGTGTATTATACACAAACATAACAGCGAGACGCATTGAAATCTTTAGCCGTGTGCCGCTGCCTGTCCGAGCCGAGACAGGCGCTGTCGCTGTCCGCTGCCGGGCACCGAGGTGTCCTGTGTACACACACAATGGCTGGCATCGAGTCCCGGGGAGGGGGAATAATTTTTGTTTTCAAATTGAATTTATTGGTATTCTATTGATTATTTATTGGTTTCGTGGTATAAAATAAGTAGTCAATGGATAACTCATGACTCGTGTGTGTTAGCACCTACGGCCTCGTGTCATTATCCTTCACTAACACACACTCGTCATGAGTTATCCATTGGTTACTTGTTCACTGTCATGTTAGATATATTGATCAAAGTACATGTACCCGGTAGTAAGAATCAGTCTGGGTTGAGGCAGATTCTAATTGGGGAGTCAGACACATGCAAAGCCTGTGCCCTGAGATCGCACCACAACCATGACACACATGAACACACAGTTTGACGCCAGACTCAGTGGAAAGCTCATGAAAATGCTCGAGTGACACAAGGTATTAAAGGGGTTATGTTGTGTGGATCACAGCCAAGTCTATAGTAGACACATTTCCCTGACTGCTAAACTTGTTTAGTCTGTCAGTAGTTGGACTCTGGCTGTTCTAGCTACTACCAACTTTATCATGTTAATTAGCTAACCAAAGTCGAGGCATGGTTCATAGAGTAAGAGGCATACATGGATCCTTACCTATCACTCTATATTTTCTTTTCATTTTCATTATAATCGCGAAAATCTGGTCCAAACTTAACCCTCTAAATCTAATGATGGAATTATACTTAGATACATCCTTCACATTTGTCGTCATATTACAATTGAAGGCACCCTATATGAATTACTAACTCACTCATACATGATTTCAACTCACTTCAGTGGATGTTTTGAAGATGACTAGAATTCGAAGCATGAATGTAGTGCTGGCGAATCACTCGCCAGTGCTGTATTTGTGTATCTGTGTTTATTAAAGGACAAGATTTCTGTCGGGCCTCCCTAGCCCACTTAAATGGGTCTATTTCTCCTCTTTCCTATCCTCTCAGGATGTGTGTGGTGCACATATGCGCGGGCACTGACACATTCCTTTGTGAAATTGTGTAATGTTGTTCTCGCCATGAATATGACCTTAGCTGTCGAAATGGCGTTAAACATCTATTACTCACTCAATCACTCAAGATTTCTGTAAAACCGCATTGGCCTGTATTAGTGCCCGAGCGCTCATTGATTTCAAACAGTCCATACCCCTGGCGCTCATCCAAGACTGGCGCTTATCAGGGGTGTGAAATCTCAGCTGAAACATGAATTCAGTGGTTTTGCTGCTTTCCAGGACCATTCCTGAGATCTGTGCAATTCCACTGAGAAAATGAATTAGCATTTTTGAAGGGGGTGGGGGTCTTTGAATTTTACCCAATGTTAGATGTAATGTCAGCCAAAGTGGAGATATTAAGGCATCCAAATTGTTGTTTTAAGCTTCCCTTTATAAATATATGTTGGAATGAAGTGTCCACTTAACTATTTTACCTTATGATGCAAAAATATTGACTAAAATTTCTGGAGAGATGGTACAATACGCTTCAGAGGAAATCCGTTTCAAGATTTCACACCCCTGCTTATTCAAGACCCGGCGCCAATAGGGACCACATGCCTGATGTATAGTATTTAAAAGGCGCACCCTGAGCTCATGAATGACCTATTAAATTAGGGACATTGAAGTCATATTTGGGGCATTTTAATTCTGTTCTGTAGAATAAAGTCATTGCCTGTATGTGTAAGGCGCACTTACAACTTTTGCTGATCTTATAAGGTGCAGTAGGGGCCCATCCTCTCATATAAGCTGCGCCGCTTATGCGGGAATGACACTACAGGCAGCCCACGTATAGGGCTTAGTGTTGACGCTTACTGGAACGGCCATTGCTTAATCCGGCGCCTGGCTAGATAAGCACTGATAACAACCAGCATGAAGGGTACCGGTTGTTACACAATGTACCCAAACAATTCTGCAGTGAATACAGGGAACCATCTGATTGGTTAATAATATATCCCGGTTGAACCCTATACATATACCGGTAGTGCAGTAAAATATTTAAAAGTTTGTGTATAGAAAGAAGCAGACATGTATGAAAAGCCTGTATATGGACATATATAGTGACTATAGTCACATCTGAGGGCATTAGCACATTAGGCTATGGAGGCCGCCATTAGACCCCGAATGCACTATGACTAACACCTTCAGCCCCCGTCTCCGCAGTAAATGCCAGGGATGCTTCCCATTGGTCAATAATACAATAGCCATGTGCTTGGTAGACTTTCCTGTAAGTAGCGGCCGGTCTAGCTGTACATGGAGGGTTATGGTGAGGGTTAATACAATGAGGGTGTGAGAGGGGGGTCAGTCAGGTCAGTGGACTAACACATGGCAGGTTAACAGGGTGTGTGTATTTTGGGTCAGTTCAGGACATGGAGAGATTAGAGTACTACAGGTTCACCAGGTAAGAGGCATGTACAGGAGGAGGTACTGGCCAACAGAAGCTCCTACAGACCTCTTGAACCCTTTAAGTTAGACTCGTCTAACTTTAAGTGTTCCTTGTACCTTAAGTCTGAGGTTGGCACATTCATGAATTCAGCCCTTGTTAAAAACCTCAGCAGGGCTTCATTGACGTATCATGCCAACCCAGTGGTGATACACTCCCAAAGGGCTAGTGCGGTGCACCAAAGGCGAATTACTTGCTCGGGTTCCTTTGCCGCAAATTGCCAAAGAACAAATGAAGATGAACATCAAGGCATTATGTGGTCAAGAAAGGGTAAATACCGTAATCTCCCACGTATAAGACGCGTCCTCTGCCCCAAACAAATGCCTTGTGCGTCTTATAGGATTTCTTCAAGTTGGGGGTGCGTCTTATACGCGGGGTTTTCCAACATCTCATTTGGGAAAAAGCGCCGATGACAGCTTGAACTCATAGAGCCTGCACCGCGGCAGACCGGTCGGTGTACAGGCGCTCAGCGGACAATACGCCGACCGTGTGCCGATGACAGCTTGAACTCATAGCGCCAGCACCGCGGCAGACCGGTCGCTGTAGATTTGCTCGGCGGGGAAGACGCCGACCGTGTGCCGATGACAGCTTGAACTCATATAGCCAGCAGCGCGGCAGCCCGGTCGGTGTACAGGCGCTCAGCGGACAATACGCCGACCGTGTGCCGATGACAGCTTGAACTCATAGCGCCAGCACCACGGCAGACCGGTCGCTGTAGATTTGCTCGGCGGGGAAGACGCCGACCGTGTGCCGATGACAGCTTGAACTCATATAGCCAGCAGCGCGGCAGCCCGGTCGGTGTACAGGCGCTCAGCGGACAATACGCCGACCGTGTGCCGATGACAGCTTGAACTCATAGCGCCAGCACCGCGGCAGACCAGGAGGTGTCGACGCGCTTGGCGGGTTCAAGCCGACCGTGTGCCGATGACAGCTTGAACTCATATAGCCAGCAGCGCGGCAGCCCGGTCGGTGTACAGGTGCTCAGCGGACAATACGCCGACCGTGTGCCGATGACAGCTTGAACTCATAGCGCCAGCACCGCGGCAGACCGGGAGGTGTCGACGCGCTTGGCGGGTTCAAGCCGACCGTGTGCCGATGACAGCTTGAACTCATAGAGCCTGGGGGTGGGGGGTGTGTCTTATATGCGAACCCCCCCCTGCTGAGTTGGGGGGGCGTCTTGTACAGGTTTTTTTTTACAAATCGATTCAGAGGGGTTGGATGTGTCTTCTACGCGAACCAGCATACCCTGAGTTTGGGGAGCGTCTTCTACGCGCACCGCGTCTTATACGCGCACTGCGTCTTATACGCGCGCCGCGTCTTCTACGCGGGAGATTACGGTAGTTACCTTTGGTATAACAGGCCTGGGTGCGTATAGACCTTTGACTGTCTTTGTAGATACCAACACTTTAAGGGCAGCAAAGGGCGTTATTGTTCTCTGTTCCAATATTGGAATGCTCTCACGCTCGCTGCAGTCATACAGGCTTCATTCTGTCCCTCTTGATTTCATACATTTATTATTAAGGTTTAGCATGATGCACCAGCATGATGCTTGTGAGTTACTTCTATGTGCCCTTGGTGTATCATGACTGCAAATAAACATGAATCCTTGAGGCATCATGTCGCTCATAAGTCTTTAAGGCCACACCAAATTAAAAGACTGGTCTATGGATTTTCTCTTTTAGAAAATGGGGCGGAAGGGAGAAATTTTTATTCTATTTTTTTAGGAAAATCTATTTGTCTATGGATTTTGCATAGATAAAATGTGGAGAGGACGAGTTTTTTTTTGTTTTGTTTTTTTGCTCCTTTGCTCAGATGTCTACATTAGCTTCTAAGCACACCATAAATACTGGAATCAACATACCGGGTATGTACACTTTTCCCTATTCAATGAGTGGTCTGCCGTTTCTGTACCTTCTTTGGATGGCCCTTGAAGTCCTTACTAAGGGATCCATAGACATGATATTTTTCAAATAAAAATAAAATTTGCTTTTTAGAAAATGAGGTGCAGAAAATCCATAGACCAACTTTTTAATTTGGTGTGGCCTAAGGGCTGCTATTGCAGGAGTGCATCATGCCCATTAGTCGTCATGATGTACCAATGAT
Source organism: Acholoe squamosa (assembly GCA_949317995.1). NCBI lineage: Eukaryota > Metazoa > Annelida > Polychaeta > Phyllodocida > Polynoidae > Acholoe > Acholoe squamosa. Next base: position 26,868,051 of record OX439038.1, read on the forward strand.
GTGCTGGCGAGTCATGTCGCCAGCAAGTCATTTGCGCTTCATGCTGATTTTCCAAGGGGTATCAGCCGCTTAGAGTCAGCGCAATGCCCTGGCGAATTACTCACTAGGACTGCATTTATGCATCGTAACGAGGAATGGGCATGATGCATTAGACGTTTTGGAAGGTTAAAGTATCGTATGGCTTACATTTCAGAATGTTGGGCCGAATATTGAATAAGAGAAGATCAATATGTCTATAGGGAGTGGTCTTTGATTTAATGGCTCCATGGTCTCAGATGCCGTAATATCTCACCTGTCATTGTGTGAGCGGACACCCTAATATGGCGTCCTCAGCATATCCCCATGGCAACGGTGTTATAAACTGTCTTCTCATAAAGCCACGCGTATAAGACATATTATGTGTATAAGTTATAGGTACTTCATATAATCGTACGCTTCAGCCAGACTTTAGGGATTTCCGCAAAAGATGTTTGTTCATATATAAACCATGGTTAATACACATGGTTGTAATATGCATAATGATGACTTTTTGCAATGGGACTTAAACCTTTGATTTGCTTATAAATGGGGTTTTGAATCAAGTAGAGAAATAGATGAGATTTAAGAATGCACAGTCAAGAGTTTAACCGAGATATGTGAGATGGTGAACACTGACGGTGAACTAAATTAATTAGCCAATGCACTAAGTGAACGAAGAAATCAATTGATGGGTTCAAAAACCTGGATCATTCCAATGGACCAAACGAACAAAGAAATCAATTGGTGGTTCAAAAAAAGAAATAGTAAGCGGTGATTACGCTCTGTTGATAACGTAACGGCCACATAAGGATGATAGATATGACAGTCGCAGGGATTTACTCAGAAACCGGGTGTGTGGAAGGGTAGTTTAAATTTGATAAATTGAGATATTTGACTGAGATATTTGACATGTCCCCCAGTGCTATGACCCTTAACCAAGTGCATCTGTGTTGATTATAGTTAAATCACACACAACGTGGAAGGTTATATTCTGAGTAATCCAAGCATAAATCAACTATCCCCCGGCACATCCTTCTGAGAAAAAAGATAACCAAGTATCTTTGAAACAAAGACAGCACGAAAGGGTGGTTCCCCTCTCATCCTTCATCAGGCAGGAATCTGGAGATTTCAATGGTCACCTCTGCAGCCCACAACTAGGACCAGCGGTTTAACCAGAGATATCATTCAAAGTGAAACCAATAGATTAAATGGGTGACTAGTCACATCATTTAATCAATCCCAATTCAGGATAGCCTACAACATCGGCTAGGTTTGGACGAATCTTTCCTGTCTTTAACCTACAGTACATGTATATACATACCAGTTAATATTCAATGCTTTAAGTCAGACAGACACCATTGACCGAGGTTGTTAATTTAGTCTCTCTGTCATTTGTATGTAATTTCCATACAAACCTCGAACCAGGGACTATTTTATTTCCATTTTTCAACATACCTTAATCCCCTCCATGTAAACGTCCAACCTTGAGACTTAAAGGATCAGCCCAAACAATGGTTGGAGTTCATAGACGGATATTCATTTCAACGCTAAAGAACAGTACTAAACCTTCCATGTTCAAGCCTCTGGTGAAATGTGTAATGTAGTTCTCGTCATGAATATGACCTTTGCTGTCGAAATGGCGTCAAACATCTATTACTCACTCACTCACATGTGACTCAATTGCGCTAAATTTTGTATATTACAGGTATTAAGTGCCCTGTGTGCTCCAAGTTCGTGCCGCCGGACGATATAGAATGTCATCTTGTTATGTGCCTCACCAAACCCCGCATTAACTATAATGGTAAGTCCCTCTCGTTAACGATAGCTACAAATTGGTATTTTGTATAAGCATCAGGGTACTGAAATAAGTACTGATCTTGAATAAGCACAAGGGGCAGGAGCTGGAAATGAACATTATACATTAACCTGAGTCTTAGAAGATAATTATGTTATCCCAGGAGCTTCCATAAAACAGGCATTTATCTTATATAAAAGGGTTGTAGCGCTCGCACATGTTATTGCGTATAGGATAGAAATTTTATGGGGTTTCTACACCCCCGACCCCCCCCCCCTTCTTCACCATAAAGTTTCTATCCGCCTTGTAATTGGTATCAGATATTGTAGGGTCTACAGGATAAAGATGTCCTTAAAATTCCCCAAATCCAGTCCGCTCATTTGTCAATAAAAATAGCTGTGCTCTTAAGTGCACCACATGCACCCAGCTGGCCCTGCTCCCAACTGCAAGGAAGGAAGTCCTGACTCTGGGGCAATAAACTACTACATTAAGTGGTTTCAAGTAAACTTCCTTGAGAAACCCTCCAGTCAAGTGTATTATGTTTTACAACACCCAATTCCCCCACTATGTGCTGGTCACTTTATGACTCAGGTAGGTACCTAAAATCATTTGGGTACCTTCCATGAGGAATAGAAGAGTTTTTAATGAGACAAATTTGTAGTCTGTAATTTAACTATGATTGGTTTTTGCCAGCCTAGTCAGAATACTGGACCTAAGGTTGGAAAAATTACAGCAGTGCTGAAGTGAGTGAGCAAAATAATCCCTAAAATGCTCAATTAGAACCCCCTAAACATATGTAGGTTTTGTATACGAATGTGTCGGTCTTTGGGATCTGCATATCCCTGAAATCAGTGAAAACCCTGGAGACCTCCACCCCTGCATGGAAGTTTCTGGGCGCCTCCCAACTCCCTCCACCTCACTGACTCTGAAATTGAAAGAAAATGCCCATTATTATTTTATATATATATATAAATATATATATATATATATATATATATATATATATATATATATATATATATATATATATATATATTAGAATAAGAAAAGAGAAAAGACAAGTGGCTTTATAGCAGTGTTAAAATATGGTTGATACAAGTATGTTTATAGAAAGTCGAGAGTATTTTTCTGGAGTTCTATTTCATCGGCTAAGATATTTGCATTGTTTGTTCGATGGCTGACATGCATTGCTTGTTCATCACTTATTTCAAATACTTTGTCGGTTCGATGGTTGACATGCGTTGTTTGTTTTACCGTTTACAGAGGATGTGTTATCGGAAGATAAAGGAGAATGTGTAATCTGCTTCGATGAACTAAGACAGGGCGACACAATCGCTCGCCTACCATGTTTGTGTGTGTACCACAAAGGGTAAGAACAATCACTTATTCACATAGATAAGGCAAGGAAACTGAATATAAGAAAGGATGCTGTATTGGGAAGAAACCAGAGACAAAGACTTGGTTTTTATGAAAGAGGTTGAGCAATCATCAATTGAAAAGATTTAGTTTGGAATAAATAAGCTCAGTCCTCAATTTAGGGAAGACTATTTGGAAAAGACAAATTCCTTTTGTAATGTAAAAGAAGAAAAGGAATGTACAAGAGCAACTTCTTATCTGATTCTTTTTCTTCAAACTGTTTAAACATCTGTCCCGTGTTCTCATTGAATGTCTACTCAGCCAATTGTTTCCCAAACATTTTAAGCGTATTCAAAATATTTTCGAAATGTGAGACATTCCCTTTCAAATAGGAATCCTAACATGGAGAATAGTCATGATGAACTTAAATTGTTATTTAAAAGTTAAATCAAACTACAATGCAGTAGGGTCTATAAAACACAGTGGTGAAACCATTATGTTATGGGTATAGAAATATTGTTATTTGAAAATATGCTATGATTCATCGCTGTGCATTTATGATGAATAAAATATACTAATGTCTGGAAGAATTGATTAACTGAAAACCAGTCTGTACTGTTGCAAGTAAGAAATACACTCATTGATTATCTCTTTTGAAAATGCCAATAATCCTTTCTATCTTATGTATTTAACTGGAGACCATTTCTTTCCGCAGATGTATCGACTCTTGGTTTAAGGTGAATCGGTCCTGTCCAGAACATCCTGTCGATTGATTGTAAGCGGATGGGATTCTTACATAAAACCATTGAGGCCAATCATCATCTAATAGGGAAATCAGTCCGCCAGCCACCTAGCTCAGTCCATTCCTGGAAGAAAAACAAAGACATACCCAGACATTTCATTGTAATTATTCTATGTAAGTCTGATCACTTCACCGCTGCCATTAAAATGGCGGTTTTAGAACACACGCAAAATCCTCTCTCCAGGACACTCATTCCTCATTGGCTAGAGGAAGTGGAAGAGGAAGCGATAGTCGGTGATGATCGACCAATTCAAAGCGCCTTGGGTGGACAACAACCCAAGACATTTAGCTCCCTTCAATTTTGTCAACGGCACAGTGAGTGGGGCATGGCGGACTCTGGTCACTATTCTCCATGCCGTTACCATGTGATATACATCTCTAATTGCTTAACGAGGCGCGGTGGAGTGAGTGAGAATGCTTTCGGTGTGACCAGTTGATTGACGTGAGGGCATTAGCCCATGTGGGTTCTGCTCCCATACTTACCTACAGGTGGTTGGGCAAGCAGCCCTTTGACACACACACAGCAACACACATGGGGTGGACCCTGGCCGTCCGCTGGTGCCTCCAAAGGCAGGCAACCGCTCCCCGACCAGGAAACCCAAGAGGCTTCTTCTTCGTTCATTCAGAAGAAAACTTGTGATACAGACTAGGATTGGCAGAGCCAATAACAGGCACTTATCTACTGTACTTCTAATACTACTAATACTACCGCCATGAGGCACAAGCAACAAGAGACAGTGACTGCAGACAGAAAAGGATTATGCGTTCGACCTGTATGGGTTAAAGCAATGCTGCCCAGACTGGACTCTTCGACTCCCCAAAACCGGAATCCTCTGAGGCAGATTGCGAATAGTGATGTGTGACACAATAGTGTTGGTAGGGTAAAATGATTGGACGTCCGCTGTAGACTGGGCATATTGGCTACTGGCCATTCGCTCATCTACATTGACATGATAAGCAATGCTACCCTCCCCGACCAGAGTGGCAGGTGTAAGGGGGCCATGTCCGCGTGTGTAGGCAATTTAGTGTGTTCATGGTGATGGGTATACTACATATACCCAATCAAAATGCAAGTTGATTTCATTAAGTGATAATTCATTATTGATTATAAATGCTGACAGGGGTGCTGAGCATGAGAGGTGTGAGAAGGGTAAATGTGAACAGTGATAGGAAATCTTGTACATACATGGAATGTTGAGGCTGGACTGGAAGAAGGCATGCTTTGTGATATAAGTGTTTAGTTTAATCTGAGAGATATATAAATATTAAAGTTCATAAGTGTAAAGCGATGTGTGTGGAGAGGTGTAAATGTGAAATTTGAAAGAGTAAGTCAAGTTTTGTAGTAGAGGCCGGACATGGCGGCTGCGACAGACTGCATCGCATCGTTCGAGTGGCGCCATCTAGGAGGGTATGCTGGAACTACAGCAGGACTACTCACTGTCTCAGGACCTAGTATTGTGAACAGTTTCTTACTTTGTATACAACCGCAAATGTAGTCTTAATTGAACAGTAGGCGAAAAAGCCATGTATACCTGCCGGCCCTTCTTCACAAAAATGAACTGGCAAATGCAGATTCTATTTTCCCAAGCATTTTATCTCACCCAGCATGACCTTCAAACTCCTTGGATACCAGTGCAAAAGTAGTCAGCCATAAGTTCCTTGGGGTTTCTTTCATTAATTTTTTAGGAGATACTTTTGAGTTTCACATGTATTATCTAGATATTTTCTTTAAACAGATAATCATGTGCAACTGGCAGTTCTGAGTAACTATGTTGGTAGAAGTACAGTTTTGGTGAGGTATATGTCAGAGGAAAGACTATGTCATTCCCAGTTGTGGAAGGTTTTTGTTATTCATTGCATACCCAGGGCTGACTGCACCTAACCTTGCCTACTCTCCAGCTTGACTGCAATATACCTTCAAACCCAACCGCCTCTTCATGCTTTTTGTACAGTGTATATGAGGACTTTTCTGGCAACACCAACATCATATGCACATCCATAGACTCATAGGCATTTTATCACTGGTTATACTGTGTACAGAGGCTTGGCATTGGTTCTGTAAAAAGAGAGTATACATTACATAAGACAGAATATATATGTGCATGTATGTATAAATTGCTTGTTGGCTTTTTGGACTCTGGCCAACCACTGGTGGCCCCTAACATCTACCTTACTTTTGTGTTTGAGTAATACTAACGAGGTATATCGATGCGTGCAGAAAGATGCTGTTCCATGTCTGGTTAAAAGAAAAGAAATTTCGAATCAAATTAAATTTAAACAGATCATATTGTGTGCTATACGTAAAGCAGTATGCTGTATTTTGTCGGGGTGGAGTAGAAAAAAAAGATGTACCAGTTAGACGCCCTCCAACCCTACCAACTCAATCATCTGTCAACTACACCAGAGAAAAATATATAAACTTTTTACAAATGTCCCTTTTGAATGTTCAATGTGCAATTTCCTAACTAATGGTATCGGTTTAAAAGTGTGTCGATGTGATGTCGCGTGTAACACAGTTTTGGTCGTTCTATTCAGCTCAGTAAGAAATAGCTAATAGTGGTTTAATTTCTTTTCTGTTTGAAGGAAGACTTCTGTATGTACATGTGAAAGAGTAAAGAGAAAGCTGTGCTTTGTTCTTTGGATTTTATTTCTGATAATCAGATACTGTAGATTATGTGTATAAAGACTATTTGATTATTCTCATTACTTGTCCTGGTTGCTGTTATTATTGCGATTCGGTTCCGTAACTGGTGCCAAGTGATTCTGTCAGGCACCGGTTCGCATCTGGTGCCGCTTTAACACTACACTGCAATTTTCGCAGTCTTGTTGAATGTGATGTGATTTCTGTAAATCAAGATATAGGACGCACCACAAATAATATATATTTATTCTAATATATCTTGGAGATACCATAGCTTACATCAAACTTAAATGGTCCGCTAGGTTATTGTTTGAGGAGATATAGAGAAGGGTGTTATTTTAAAACACGAGGTCTGCACACATTTATATGTGGACTCAAGTCATGATGTTTGCCCATTGTGCGACGGCGTCTTTTATAGTGGCCTACTAAAACGTTAGTCGACATGGTGTGGCGGGCACCCGTGCCACTATAAATTTGGTGTCCCTGTTTTCTAGAAAAGCAAAGGATGATCTGTAATAAAGGTGATTATATAAAATGTGGGCTATTGTTTTGTTTGTCATAATTTATCCAACAAAGGGTTAAGGGGATGATTAATTCTCAATTGAAAAGTCAAAAAAAAGTATGAAGGTCTCTAGATAGGTTCACTCAAAGAAACCCAAAAGGTGATTTGACCCTGAAGTGCTTGATTTATATGTATCATACATCAATTTATCCAACTGTGATGCCTTTTTCAGATATGTTTCTTTTTATGGGGATTTGATAGCCATGGCAGGAAAATGAAACAAAAACATTCCTTTTGCATTATGGGATATAAATAGAAATTCTTTAATCTTTTGATTGGAAATGAAACTTGAAGTCAATATCTGGGGGTCGTTACACAATCACAGAAAGTGATGCTATTTAGCAAATTTTCACAAAAACGTTACACCATACAATTGACGCTGTTACTTCTCCATATTGTGACACTGTTAACAGCGACAAAAAAACTTACACAATGAAAAAAGGTGATGCTGTTCTCCCTAAGTGACGCTGTTTAGATCCGGTTACAACAGAGGTACTGTATCTAAACTATGATCAATATTCTATGAGGATCTATGATAGACAAGGCCATTGAAGGACAAAATGAGGTCAGGAAATTAAGTGCAGATATTGAAAATGCCAGAAAAGTTGAAATTACTAGGGTTTAATATTTAAAAAAAAAATCCAATTTTTGCTATGATTTTTCATTACACTTTCCACAAGTGACATGTATATAAGAAAATTATGAAATGTACATTTTTAATCATTTTATAACGTCCTAAAAAAGTGACGCTGTAGTGGACAACTGACGCTGTGAACTATGCTGGAGGGCCATCTAGTGGAAACTATGAGTGCCGATTAGGAACTTCTTGTGCCGATTTCAGATGGAAATTCACAGGATAACAGTAAATTTTTAGCAGAAATAGATAGATAACATGTTAAATCATATATTTGAAACTTTACAGCATGTAAATCGGATTATAAGTTAGGTTTTTAGACAGATTTACTCGGCACATTATGAAACCGGAAGTGACGCTGTTACCTAACTAGGTCAAATTACACTGAAAGCCTGTGTAAAGCTGTTTAGATCCATGATAGATTGTGTAACAGGGGGGTGACACAGGTCGCTCTCTATGACGCTGTTACTGTGGCAAACAGTGGGATTTAGCATGCCTGCTTTTGTAACGACCCCCTGGAGACCTTTTTTTTTCTTTTGTGGCTACTCCAATTATTAAGGTCTCTAGAGCTTTCCAAAGTTGCATAGCTCAAAAAACAAGTAAGAAATGCTTATTTTCCTCTATTATGGCCCATTTTACCCTAAAAAAAATACAACTTTTTAAGAAATATGCAACTTTGAACAGCTATGTAGATCTGAATTGGAATATGAACAAAAGAAAAAAAGTCTCCAGATATTGACTTCCATGTTTCATTTCCAGTCATAGGATCCAAGAATTGTGTTCTTTATGTATCCCATATGCTGTTTAAATGTATATGTATGTATATATATATATATATATATATATATATATATATATATATATATATATATATATATATATATATATATATATATATATATATATATATATGGTTCGCAACCTACCATTTCCTCCAATTAAAGCAAGTGCATTCTCCTATTATAAGAAATACATTCTTAAGTCAAATCAGTGATACCACCTCGTGGAACAAAATGGAAACAGTAATTTCCTGTTTCCCTTTTTAACCACTAGGTGTCAGTAATGTAGCACAGTGAAGCCATGGTTCAATCTCAAATGGAGTGAGAGATGGAAAAGAAAGACAAAGAGAGAAAGAGTTGGGGAAATAATTCAAATTCGATATAACAGGCAGAAACAGACAAATGCTTAATTGTCTGCCCAGTACCCACGAGGTGTCAGTAATGTAAGAGAGAATGAACAATGGTTCAAACCTTGATGCTTGTTGGTGGGAGAGAGGCAGACAGACTGTGTGTGTGTGTGTTTGTGAGTGACTATGAGTGAGTAGTAGATGAGTGAAAAGAAGACAAAGAGAGCCACTCGATGAAACAGGCAGGTACAATAACATGAGGGAGAAGATGTCATAGGGCTTAGACATCTACAGCAGTGCCACATCATTCAAAAGAAAAGACCACACTATTTTCATCATGATTTCATTTGGTAGGTTTTATTACCCCCCTTATGTATGAAACCTCCCCCGCCTCCGACGGCAGTGGACCTAGAGTCTGTCTGTTCGTCTGCTGTTTTCACGCACTGACGTGACTGCTTTTATCAAGAAATCTCTATAATTATTCATTTTCAATCCACCCATTCTTCTTTTCTCTCGACCCTGCATGTATTTCTATCTGAATTTGTCATCTATTTAAGAGGAAAAAGAAATTATAACAGGTATTTGACGGTACGTTGACCGAGCGGCGGAAAACTTTGCCGCTGGTTTCGGCGAGCCTATCTGTTAAGACGGAGACAAGCACGAGCCCGGTACGTTGACTGAGCGGCGGAAAACTTTGCCGCTGGTTTCGGCGAGCCTATCTGTTAAGACGGAGACAAGCACGAGCCCGGTACGTTGACCGAGCGGCGGAAAACTTTGCCGCTGGTTTCGGCGAGTCTCTCTGTTAATACGGAGACGAGCACGAGCCCGGTACGTTGACCGAGCGGCGGAAAACTTTGCCGCTGGTCCCATTATAATCACAGCGCCGTAGGTGCTGGTATTGAATAAAGATACTGTGCCTCAGTGTACTCAGTGTCCCATCTGCTGTGATAAGGGCAGGGTGCGGGCCTTTCTAATGCATGGTATGACATCACAATTGGTCCAATGCATCATTATGTTGACTGCACAGCACTGCCCATCTATGAATACATGCTACCTATAGGTACCCTTTTACACTTCTTGCATATTCACCTAATAAATAGCCTTATAATACCCATCTCATCGATATTAAATGGAATTATGATTATCAACACTTTAGTCTTATAATTAGGGACATGGTTGCAACAGCTTCGAAGCTTGAGCAATGCACCAATTGGTGTATTTGGACCAATTGTGACGTCATACCATGCATCAAAAAAGCCTTCTCCCTGTCCTCATCATAGCAGATTTAGCACTAACTATGCCACAGTATTTTTCTTCAATATAAAACCTACCAAATGAAATCATGATGAAAATAGGGTGGTCTTTTCTTTTAAGAACCATGCTCAATGCCTCACATTATTTTCAACCCAAAGTTCAGTTCCTCTGAGCTTATTATATGGTCACAGACTTAACATTATAGATATATGAGTATATTTGAATATCCATAGGACAGGTGTTTCTATTCTCCTTCCTTGCTCCTTCAATGATTTATAAACTTATTAGGTGTATTTTGTTAATTATTATGTCAGGTTGAATTTTAAAAGCCTTATCATGTCAAAGGTCATTGAAATCACCATTATTTTGATACATATGGGCTTCTACATGATATACACCTACTAGAAAATTCCACATGCAAACCACACTGCCACCTGGTGTGAAGAATACTACTCTCCCTTAGACAAAACCATTACCCCTTAGAGAGGTAATTTCTTTTTCTTTTTTTTTTTTTGATTAGATCGATTCCTATAATGTCGTGATGGAGCTACATGACATAAGGGAAAATTGCCGAATTTGGACTCCCTAAGAACTTTTTCCTGTACAGTGATTATTTCTATGAATTTGAATGTAAAACTTTTACACTTTGTAAGGTTTCTGGTGATAGCATAAAAATCTATGAAATTTGAATTCCTCTAGTCAGGAGGCCATTTTACCGCATTTAATCATCAAATACAGACGTCCGTCTTTGCAACACGGACCTCTGTCTTTGCAAAGACGGATGTCCATGTTTCGGTTTTAGGGTCCATATTCTGAATACGGAGGCGGTAGGGGGCAGTAGGTATTCAAATACAGACATAAATTTGATATATGGATGTCCGTATTTGATGTACGGACGTCCGTATTTGCAAATATGGACGTCTGTGTTTATTGATTAAATGCGGTGAAACAGCCTGGGGTGTGCAATTAAAAATCAAAGCCTAATGGTCCAATTTAGGCAACCAGGAGGCCGTTTTTCCACATAGATACGGGGGTCCATATGTCACATACGGCCCGCATATGTCTAAAAACCGTTTTTGCTCAGATTTCTGCATCCTGCCTCAGTGGATGCGGCCTTCCACATCCAGATGCGGACAAAAATGCATTTTTGCTTAAGATACGGATAGTGAAAATCCCGTATAATGTCCTATATGGGGCTCTGAATACCACCTGCTCTAGGGCATCCTACATATGGCCATCTTTCCTCCATATTTGCCATTTTATAGGTCCGTATGTGGTCTATAGGATAAGCTGAGATGAGTGTGCACCTTATATGCAAGTTAAATCAATACATTAATTGCTAAATCCTGCTGAGAAAAGCTCAATATTAGATCCATGAATAGAGAATTGCTGCCCGTGAGTGGTTAAAGCTCTTAGGGGGTTAGCGATGAGGTGTGTGGCTAGCAGCTACTCTCCCAGATCCATCCTAACCCCTAAAGGACTTTAATCACTCAAGGGCAGCAATTCTTTATGCATGGATCCAATATTGAGCTTTTCTCAGCAGGATTTAGCAATTAATTTATCCATTTACCTTATGTATAAGGTGCATCTGTGTCTATTGATCCCTTATGATATGATTGTATGCTGAATGTGGTGTATCATTGTTCAGTGTTATATTATAGAGATACCTTGAGTGCTGTAAGGTAAGACAGGGTTAGGTTGATGACAATGTTAGGGTAATAGGCACCTTAAATGCACACCCCTCCTGGCTTCTCGTGTTAAACCTTTAATTAAAGACCCAGTAGAGATTTTGCCATGGTGCTTGTCCCCCCCACAAAAAAAAAAAGAAAAGAAAAAAGAAATGATGGTCCTGTATGTGTGTTATATCATCTCCCATTCTACCTATACAATTTCCGTATGTGTGATGTCATTTTATTGAATTCCCTAGGGGGTTCCTGGAATGTAGACTATTTTCATCATTAAGCCTTGAGTCCACTAAAAAAATCTGTATATAACAATTAATTTCCGTATATTAAGCTTTTATATATGGACACTACACGGAGGTCATTTAAAAACAGTTTTATTAATATTAAAAAATAATCCCACATAGGTCCCGCATTTGACCCTCCGCATTTACATATAAAACACCTGTGTGGAAAAACGGCCTCCAGGAGACCGTTTCACCGCATTGAATACACTAAACACGGAGGTTCATATTTTAAACATGGAGGTCCATATTTTAAACATGGAGGTTTCACATTTATGTCCACATTTGAACACCTGCTGCCCCAGCCTCTGACCCCCAGGCGGTATTGGAATATACCGCCTGGGCCGGCCCTGTACTTTTGATCACCATGGCCCCACTGCCTGTGCTTTGCAGTAAAGGGCCTGGTCACAGCTGAATGCACAATACTCCAAGAGCCAAATGAAAGGGACTGCACTGTGCACCACCAAAGGCAATTTATTATGTCACTCTGATACCTAGGGCCTATGTATACATGACTTTGCTAAGACACCTGCAGGAAGTAGTAGCATATATTGCCCTTGGCTATATGACATTGCCTTCTGACCCCATGGAGTATATCTCATGCATAACCTTGTAGGTGACACATACACAAGGCCTATGCATAGAACAGACTTTTAGTAAGCTATAGCTTCTTTTGGTAGTATAAAGACTAAAATCTTAGGGAGCGTTCAACAATTATGTCACTATTTTGGCAGTTTTAGGACCCCGATGTCACTGTTTTTGACTGGTACCAAAAGACCCCCCCCCCGCCCCCTTAGCAGTGATGTAATTGTAACATTCCCTTGTATTATATGATTTTGTTTCTCATTTTGGCTAAATAACTTCCCTCTATTAAACACTGTACATGGGAGTTATTTATTGCTGAGGGGGTGCCCAAGAACCCAAGAACCCTCACTTGGCCCTTGGCCTCCTTCTGCTGAAAATGGGCGTCCAAGGCTGCCCATTTTATAGCATCAAAAGTCACAAGTAAAGACCGTCCAGGCCCTAAGTATGGGCCGGGATTATTGAGGCTGCTACTGCCCCTACCCCCCTCCGCATTTGAACTGTTTCATATTGCAAATGCGGAGGGGGATAGGGACAGTAGGTATTCAAATATTGACATAAATTTGAAACACAGACCTCCATGTTTAAAACACGGACCTCCATGTTTAAAACACGGACCTCCGTGTTTATTGTATTACATGCGGTGGAACGGCCTCCTGGTAGCAATTGGGCCAGTTGGTATCCTAAATTGGACCAATCTGAATTATTGTTCTCTATTTCCTTATACTTTATTTATATTGAAAAATATATAAAACTAGGGAACTTTTAATATATGATATCACATGTCCTCTTGTTATTTCCATCAATATCATGTGCATTTGCTCCATACTGGAGTAAGAAAAAGGTTACACTTTGGTCCAATTTAGAAAACTAGGCTCAGGCCCCATTGAGTGGTCCAATTTAGGACACTGAATTGGACCCAATATTACAACTATGGTCCAATTTAGGCAACTCAAGCTGGTCCAACTTTTCATCTCTCTCATGAATTATTTTTCAAAAACATGACAATGGTTTTTATCAAATTTCATTTTAGTCTAAAAGTATAATATGACACCTAAAAATCTGAAAGGATTTTGAACAAAAAATGTTGCCTGCAGTTACAGATCATACATTCAAAAATGTTACATATGCACTTCTTTTTTATTTGGCAGTTTGTATTTTTTTTCCATGTACAAAGCACAGAATGCTAAATTGTGAATTGTTGGACCAACACTGCTGGTAGGTGGGTTTCTGACATTTTATAGATTGTGGAAGTCAATTTCGAAAATGTGTAAGTAAGATGACTTTCCTTTGATAACGTAGTTAGCAGCACGGCCTATAGATGGTTGCAGGGAACCAAAATAAGGTTTTCTGATAGTGTTATTTGGTTATAGATTGGTCCATTCCTGATACTTGCTGATATTCCAACCTAGCGGGATACATTATTGACCAATGAGACAATTCCTTTCATTTAGTGCAGACTTTTTAGGGTGCATTACATAACACCTGGTACCCATCATGCTGGCTGTTATCAGTCCTTACCTCGCAAGGTACCAGCTCAAGCAGGGGTCAGCCCACTAAGGATCCCGCTAACTGGGAATACTTTCCATGGGCTTGCTGGTGTATTTTTGCCATATTTGGTAACCCTAGTTCTTACATTGCATGTATGGTGGCACCACCGTCGTCTTAAGGCTGTGCATCCAAGCAGAACGTCTGCCCCACTCACAAGTTTCCTCCATACCATCCAGTACAGCTAACCACACAGGGCACATCCACACAGCCTCAGAAGTACATACACACACTACAGGGAAGTGGAATAAGGTGAGTTTCTTCCTTTCTACACCTGCCCTATTTCTCTTGCATTTTGTGTGTTATACAGACTATTCCTGACTATCTACTCTCCTGTACAAGATTACTGGGGGGATCAGTACCAGAATAAAGTATGTATCATTGATGCATGGTGGGAGCCTTTAGTTTTATGTCCAATAGGTTTTACTCCAAGTCCAGTTATTCTTTTAAGTTAGACTTGTATTTGTCAGCAGATGCCTCATCGTCTATAAATGTCTATATATACAAATATGTCATCAGAAAGGGGTGTAGGGGAATACCAAGGGGAATATCAAATACCGGGGAGGTTTGGTTACGGGAAATGCCCACTGATATAACTCTGCACTAGTCTAGTATATTATGATAGGGATCTAAATTTATATAGAAGGGGAGTAGTAGATCTTGTCCATGTGCCTGTACATGCAGCCCCAGTTTAGGATCCTTACCCCAGATTGATGCTATGGTTTGCGGTCATGGTTGCTTTGGTCTGGTGGACCACCAGTGTATTTGATATGGGTTAAAGATGTTCATTATTTTTATGAGGTGTTATTTCATATCGCAAAAACACCAAAAGGGATTTACATACACATTTGTTTCTAGGGATGATGGAGGGAGGCATTATGGATTTTATGTGATGGTGTAAAATTTATTGATTTATACTTCATGTAAAATGACATCTCATCTAGGTTCGACACATCCGTGTTACCGGGCATGACATGTTGATACAAATATAATGTGAAAATCAACTTGTAAACATCGGAAATCCCATAACATGCTAGGGTGTCAGAAATAGGTCAGGCAGAGCACTCTTAATTCATTGGTAAATTCCTGTGTTATGGATGCATTGTTGATAAGAAACTCACGAAAGAAAAAAGATATTGTCTCCTTCTTTTCTAAATGAATTTGAGAGAGACATATCTGAACCAATAGGTAGGTCCAGCTGTGTCCCTCTCTGTTTTGTAAGTAAAATGAATTTGAGAGGAATACATCTGAACTTATAGCTAGGTCTAGATGTGTCCCTCCTGAACTACACTATTCTTTGGCCTAGTAGTAGCTGTGTGTGCATGACCAGAGTACAAATATACCATGTATAACCTGTATATGGGGGACGGGGCGGGATTAAGGGTCTTACTGTGGGTTCATTGGGAGAGTAGGGCCCCAGCATCGACCTAAAATTAGGTAGCATTGAGATATGAGCGTATCTCCCTTTAGACAAGAAACTGCATAGAACCAAAATAAAGATGATCTGGGCAATATGGCCCGAAAGTAAGTGGAGGGTAGATCTAGGATAGATGATTATTCTGGAGGTACTAGAACACATGGTAAATCAGTTCATACAGAATTTCAAAGGTATTAACACCTGAGGAGCTATCCAATATTCAGGAATATCAATCTGATATCCATGATATGTGGGGAAATCACGGTCAGGTAACCGAAAAGACATTTTTTTTTTTCAATTTTTAGTATCTGATTTATTGGCTTTAATAGGTCATCGTGGATCTGCAGCTTTTGAAAAATCGTAGGATCCGTTTCACGGCAGGTATTTGTTTGCTTTCTGATATATTTACACAATATGGTAATTCCCTCGTGTTTGTCTACTGTTTACATACAGCCCCATATGCCAATCCTGTTGGGGGGGGATACTACTGTACTGAAATGTGGAATGCACTGTGCTTGAATATGAAGGATTGATTAGTTTAGAAATTAAAGCCTAATTAGGTAAGCACCTTTCTCCATACTAGGTAGACGGGAATGTATATCAATCTTTTTCCCCTGAGTTCTGTATCAGATGCGTAGAGAGCAAATCTTTTTTGGATCAGGGCCCAACCCAACCCCAGGGACCGGAGGTTTTTTTTATACTGACTTGTACATGCTAGTGCACCTCTATGACTACACAGGATTTGTATAGAAAGTCAGGCCTACACACTTTACAAAAGACCTATTTGTAACGTTCTAAAAACGTGTTGTTTTTTTTATGTCGAAAACCAATTTTGTAAACATTAACATTTCTTGGCTACTGCCTATGTTCTGTTTAAGAAAAGAAAAATTTTCGAACCTAGAAAACTTTTCAATTTTCATTACGTTATTGTTGATAATGTTTCTTTCGATGCTTTACTTAAACAACGTTCGGGTGTTTTTTTTGCCAATGGGCTAGCCATTGGTCGATCTTAGTTCTGAATTGAGACCCATTCTTTCCCTCTCCCCATATATCTTAGTGTAATGTAAGAGGTTCGGAAATATTGTTTATTTCATCATTAAGATTTAGTAAATGTTCTTCATGTCTTCTTTTGCTTTCTTGTGGGAAGGGATCAGATGTATTGAGACTCATCCGGCCCCCTCCTCACTGCTTTGTCTTTAGTCTACAGATGTACCAAATAATGTTTGCAGTAGCTATAAAAGTATAAGGGAGAGCTAATTTGCATGCATGTCACAGGCCTATGTTATAGGTCAGTCAAACATAATCTTAGGTCTGTGTGCTAGTACTTGTATTCATATGTATCATAGGTTACATGATGTTAATGACTGATAACACTGAACCCAGAGATTATAATATAGTTAAATTTATCCTGTGAAAGTTCATGTATTGCATAGTGATTAGATGGATAAATTTTAAACAGTTAGGTCCTAACATAGACCTTAAAACATGAACAGGTAAACATTGATATATGATAGTACATGTAGTTGTGAGTGTTTATAAATGTTTGTGCGACAAAGTCCTTTAATATAAGGGGTGGGTGGGTGGGTTCAAAGTTTGTAAGATCTGATGGTAGGAATCTGCGGGTTAAGCCAAGATGGCGGATGTTGGGACGCTGGGTCAAAGTTCAACTTGGTTCCAGTTTCTCCCTGCAGGGGGAGGTGCAGTGCTTCTCGCCTCGGTGCGTTCAGGTCTTGTCATTAATAGCAATTACAAGTAATTACTTTCAATGTAAGTGCACTATTAAACTGTAATGTACCCGGGAGATGTGCATATATATATATATATATATATATATATATATATATATATATATATATATATACAGGGGTGAGTATGAAAATCTCACAGCATTGGGTAATGGATTATCATTTACCAATCGATGGTTGTAGGAAGCAGTTCTGAATTGTTATGATTGCTCAGGCAACATGGGGAAAATGTTCATGCAATTGGAAAACCTGCATGTGACCAGTTGGCACTGGCACCCAGTAGAACATATATACTATAGTCTAGTTAGCACATACCAAAATGTTATCTTAAATTTTGATTCTTCTTAGAGGAAGCTATGCTATTGCTATTAAAGGGCGTACAATACCCCTATGTTCATGATAGCGTTCATGTATACTATTTGGTAGTCTTTATATATAATAAAACAATAATCTGACATCGTCAGATGACATTTTTAGCTTTTTTTCTGGTATGGCTCGTAAATATTCCTTTGGAAATACCAGTGAAAAACCTACGGAAGTTTCCTATATAATATCATGAAGATGGGCACCTCACTATAGACCTACTAATCAAAACATTATTTTTATTAGACCCTTTATAGGCCTACAATAGGCAATGCTTCATCTGATGCAATTTGCCCAATCGTGACGTCATCAGATAAGCTTTCTGCATTGCTCTATGACTATAATTTAACTTACTATGCCAGATTTTTTTTTCATTTTATAAATATATAGGCTATTAAATATGCTACTACTTCCCTTTAACTCTTCTTCTACCAAAAACGCATTTTTGCGAGTTTATGCTCCTTTACCAGACGCGCATTTTTGCGAGTTACTCGCCGATTTTTGGCCGATTTTTCCCGATTTTTGAGCCTCTCTAACTTCCTCAAAACTCACCCCAATCCCATGATTTTTTGGGGCTGTGCTCTATGGTATATTCTCTCTCGGTAATCCAAAGCACTGGCCTCTATATCGATTTCCCTTTAGATGACAGAGATGTCAATATAGATAAGTTTTACTTTTTCTCTTCTATACTTTGAGCAATATTAAGGGGGGAAATGTGGAAAAAATGAAAGGAATCATTATTTTTTGGGTAAAAATTGTCTAAGGGCAGTTTTTCACGAGGAAAAAGATGGGAACAAAATTGAGACCATATTTTGATGCATTATGGGAGAAATCTTGGTTTCCATAGCAACATACAGCCTAGAAATCACAACATTTGTAAATTTTGTTTACTTTTAGTTGCCATGGCAACCAAAAAGAATGTTTCCTCTAAAAATCTTTCTGACGATAAAATGTGATAATTAGTTAAATTATCCTACCCATGCAATTTATTTTATCATGCTAGATGAATTTTTTACTGAAATATGTCAATTTGAAAATCGATAATATTACATAGTTTCAATATTATAGCAAGCCATAATAATCTGCTCATAACTCTGCAATGAGGGCACATATTGGTTATTAGGTGTTCCTTACCATTTGATCATTATGTCCTGTTCAGTTTGGCATAAATTCACTTTTCCTTGGAATATCTACAAAATTCTTTCAGCTCCTGAAAGCTTATTTCATTGTCCTCATTATAATTTCATTTCTAATTCATCTTCAAAAAATCTGGTTTGGGGTTAATAATATTTATGGGGAATCTGGTAGAAGAAGAGTTAACTGACAGTCATTGCGTTTTACTATGCGTCGTCTTCTGTCCGATGAGAAAAGAACATTCTATGATATCGTCTAAATATATGTGAAATGAATTGTGACGCAGCCATGTGTATAGACTATGACGGCAGATATGTTCAGACAAAAAGACTTACTGCCATTTCCTAAATTAGATTCCAGTCGTGACGCCTGAACAGGGCCCGGATATTCTAATAGATGGTATTATACGTACATTCCTATAGCTTACATGTATTTCTTCTTATTGATCTCTCAGGGCAAATAAAAGGTCCATGCCATGATCCACTCCACTATTTCACGACCCCAAATACATCATTCCAGTGTCAGTTCCAGAACTGGGACCTGGCATCAGATTAGCACTACAGTTCTGATTCAGTCTAGAGTGCATCAGCCCAATGTAATAGGTCCAGACCTTGAAATCGAAAGGGGGACAAAGAGTTTTTCTAAAAGCGACAGGGGACATAAAGCTTCTATGGACAAGGACGTGGGTGAGAAAAAGATAGTGCCAGGGGAGATGGCCCTGTTCTTTAAACCCATATCTGACATGGAGCTTAATGATGACACGGAATTGCACAAGGTACTATTGTATAGGTCTATGGTGATGAGGACAGGGGAAATTACAAAGTTATACAATGTAGTGACATTTTACATTGGCTTTTCTAAAAATCGTGATATGGCTGGAATAATGCTGATTTGTATTAGCCAATTTGGCGAAATTCAGTGTCATTTAGCCAAATATGTTTTTCACATTTTCAATAACCTAGGCAGTTGGTGGTCAGTCGGGAGGAGTTGTTAGAAGATCGGAGATAAGAGATAAGATAAGGGTCCAATTGAGGCCTTCCACTACTGACCCCTGGTTTACAAATCTCTCTATTTTTCTTAAATAGGTAATTTTTATTACTAAGTATGCTGATTTTTTTCTTCTAAATTTCCTCAAGTTTAAATTCCTGATTTGTTTTAGATTTTTTTTTGTAAATGTTTCTTCCAACTTAACAATGATTTTGTGACTTTGAGAAATTCCTCTGTCACTCTCTATTACCCAGAGGTTTAGAGCCCCTCTGCCTCTGTCCACATCACCCTCCCGCCAGGGGAGGTTTCAGAAACGACTGACCTAGGCCTGTAGGGGAAAAACAGCATTTTCCACATGGAAAGTCAATTGAGAACAGACTCAGAGGGAACAGAAAAATGTCTTCTCTCAACAAAACACTACCACTGGATGTCTGTTAAAATAAAAAAGTAGATTCAAATATTTGATACCATTCAAAATGAGGCATGCAAATAAAAGTGGTTTGTTAACAAGAGAGAAGAGGCGTCTTTACAGATTGCAGTCAGTCCTGAAAAAGACGGCATAGAAGCTTTATTCATTCTAGGAAAAGTTTAATTAGATATCTCTAAAACATGATACATAATACTACCCACCACAGCTGACATAAATCAAGGACAAGTAAAAGAAAGAAATCTACTACAAATGTAACCATGTGTGCACTATCTAGTACATCTCCAGAGCTGTGACCAGATTAAAGTTCTATTTGGTATTTCAACATTTTAATTGTCTATATACCTAGCCCACTGGTTTTGGTGCTCCGTTTGCAAAACAATCTCAACCTATTCCTAACTGCACCTTTTTTTCTTTTACATCTATTTACAGGAGGTGAATCACTGTGATTTTACAGAACAATTCAGAGTAATCATACAGTAACAGTCACTGTGACCATACAGCGAGCTCATTCAGTTCTACAGAAACATAATGCTTTAAATTTACAGCAAAATGTGTTGTAGAGCTACAGAGAAATTTCTTGTAAATAAACAGCAATATTTTCTGTGAATGGACAGCAAATTTTGCTGTAAATGAACAATAAAATATACTGTAAATTTACAGAAATATTTGCTGGCAACTGAGGTTCCAGCAACTATTGCTGTAAAATTACAGAAACTTGAATTGTAGAATTACAGCAAGGGGTTCTGTTAATCAACAACAAATGTATTGTATATACAGGTATATTATAAAAGACACTGCTATATACTCTGCTATTGGGGTCAGTTCTTGGTAATCATCCCCATGATATCATTTATGTGTGCGCTTCATGCATGCATTGATACTATAAACCAAGCATGCCTAATGAAGACTATTGAGGGTAAGGGAAGTAGAGAACCATCTCACCCAAACCATTTCATGGTCATTCAGTTTTAACACTGAAATAACCTAAAGGCAGGTAGGCCTATGTTAGCTTCAACCCCAGAGTACAGGGACTTGTATTTCAGATTTAGACACAGTTATGGTGTCATGTATGCATATCATTGGTTGTTCCTAGTTTATTCTCAGGTAACCTTTTACAATATCATTGGTGCATAATGCTAGATTGAACCTGTTGAGGTTATTATCATATTGCAATTTATTATTAAACTGTGGGGACAATATGTGATTGGGGTGTGCAATATAAGACTAAACATATGGTATACTAGTGGCCTCCAGTGGGGGACAGTGCATGTAAGGCTATTTTGGTAAACCCTTTGAAGGTCCACTAGGGTGACTGGCTGGCCTAGGGCATACTGCATACAGAGTGATTATACATGATCACTCACTGTACACATATATCTACACCTACAAAGCCTTGGTATTACAGTAAGAGTCAGGGTATTTGAGAGTACAGCACTTTACCCTGTGAGCTTACAAGAGACATCTCTGTTATAAAACATAAACTTCTTACAGTGTTGTATTGTGGCTACAAATGGACAATGATACATTACTATGTTAACCCTGAACTATGATGAATGGCTTAGGCCTACATTGCTGTTTAGAGTCATCAATATGTATAGAAGGACTCCCTCATGACAAATTGCTGTACAGTAGTATTGAATATAGGGACAGAATACATAATTCAATGTACGTAGGTGGTTTGTACACAGTCTAGGTCATCAGTTATTGATCAAGGAAGTAGGGGAAGGTCATGGGAAATACTAAGGATCTTCCTGGTGTTAACAATATCTGGCCAGTTTTTCGTTTTTGCTTTTGCCTGTCTCTCTCATTTCGATGTCTTTTCTTTCTCTCTTTTTGCCTCTCTGTCTCTCTCCCTCTCAGCCAACCCCCCTTTCTACTCTCCCCATTGTCTTCTCTCTCTATCTTACTCTCTGTCTGTCTATCTATCTGTCTGTCCCTCTCTTTCTGTCTCTCTGCCTCTCTCTGTTATCCTCTCTATTAAGGGGATCCACCATGCATTAGGTTTTGTCAATAAAAAACTCAAACTGTCTCTAACATTTCCTCTCTCGCTCGCTCTTTCCTTGCAATATTTTGGCTGATGATAACAATCTTTTCTTGAATACGTGTAATATATAATAGGTCTCATCGAAATTTGGTAGGAGATAATTTTAATCATTTTCTGCATTGCGCAATCCCCTCCGCAGTAATAATTTTCAAAGGTTTCCAAAGAACATAGGCGCCTATCTTAGTATCTAGGCCTATCTGAGGATTTTAACGTTTCCCCTTTATCACAGGTTATGTTATAACTGCAATCTAGAGTACAACACATAAATGTACATGTATAATGTAATCTGTCTTTTCAGCGGGCCTTGAAATGTAGCTAACTACACCTAGATGCTCACTGGTTAGGCCTACCATCCGTCATCTGACGTCAAAGAACGCATTATTTGACGTCACCTGGCGTCACACAACACGTCATCATGGAGCTGCCAGCACATGACGTCAGCAAACAGGGCTACCTGAAGTTCAAGGGCAAGATAGGGGTACGTTCTCCATTATTTTTACATGTGCATTGAAATCATAAAAAAAAAGCCTCAGCAAAAACCATTTGTTCTGACCATCCCAATAATAGACATAGGCATAAGCTTAATAAGAAATTTTGACTATCCCTATGATAGACATTATATTTATAAGCTTAACAAGAATAATGTTGCAAGGACCACGGATGACGTCACAGTGGCTGCATGACGTCATTAGTGACAGTGTAGTGACAGTGAATGAATGACCCAAAATCAATGAAGATTAAAAATTCAAATTTCTTAAATACTTCAAAATGTTGATAAACATTCCAGATATGGCAGAAGCAATGGGCTGTCCTAAAGAAGAAGTCAAGTAAAGGTGGACGTCGTCTGGAGCAGTATGCAGATGAGAAGTCCTCATACAACCAAAATAAGCCGGCCGACAAGACCATCATACTGGAGGGAGTTGCATGTATACAGCAACTGCCTCCAGATGTAAAGAAACACGCCCTGTCTATTTCATTTGTTGATAAGAATAACCCACCTAGGACATTCTGCTGTGATTCAGGTAGGTGTATACTCTAAAAAAATAACTGTTGAATTTACCAGGTTTCCTCATAAAACTGAACAGTGAACCACTCGATCCCACTTGGCGAAAAAACGTTGTTTTTTTTTTAATGTTAAAATAACGTTTTTATTTAGGTCCTATTTTTGTGAAACGTTTTTATAAACATTAAAATAACATCAAAACATGTACTCAAAAGAAGTTTTCTTAGTGTTCTTATGAAAACGTTTTTATTTTAGGTTTAAAGATCGTTTTTACGTAAAAGAAACGTTTTTATTTGGTTGGAAATTGATTGAAAAAAGCAAACGTTTTAATTTGGTTGAAAAAAAAAGTTCATTTCAAGGCAACGTAATAAACGTTTTTTATCTGAACCAAATAAAAATGTTTGCAAACGTTAAAAAACGTTTTTTTTTGCCAAGTGGGCTGTTATTTTTTGCAGTGAAGTACTGTAGTTTCTACAATGAAGCCCCAGATGGCAGTGCAATGGTACAAGGAATCTCCGTGAAAATAATGACAGATCTCTGGCAACTTTGGGACTAGGATTTCGCCATTAATCATGACAATTTTTTTTTACAGTGAAGGAAATAAAGAAACACGACCCTGTTGTAGCCTTTATTGATAATGAATAAGGTTATGATTAAAATGTTTCATAATTTCATTATTTTAAAAGTATCCAAGGTTTCATAATCCAATTTTGATTATTTGATTTTTACCAATGTTTCAGCAATCGAGGTAGCAGCATGGCAAGCAGCTCTGCAGACTCTGTGTTTGCGTAAAGATGTTCCGGCCGCTGTAAATAGCAGTATGGGAGGCATAGACCTCCTACAATCAGGGCCTTCACAGAAGGAACTAACAGGTTAGTATTTCATGTAAATAGCAGTATGAGATGCATAGACCTCCTACAATCAGGGTCTTCACAGAAGGAACTAACAGGTTAGTGGATGTAACTAATATATCCAGCGGTCTCTTACAGAATAAATTCTAATATAATTATGCTAGAACAAACCTCAGCAAGATGGAAGGCAGATGCCTGATAGTTAAGGCCCTCCTACAAGGAATCCAGAAGTTTAGTAACAAATGTATCCAGGGCTCTGTTAAAAAATAGGCCTATGTTTCTAAAAAGTACAGAGTTGCTCAGTGTTCAGCTCTCTGTTCCAAGCCTTGGAGATTTGCTGAGGTACCTGGTATTCAATATTTACCTGTTGCTCTCTCTCTCTCTCTTTCTAAATCTAGCCTTGTACTGTTTTATTACAGAGGTATTTAATGTCTACCTACTGCCCTCCCTGAACCTGGCCTTTTATGGTGAGTGCATGCTGCAAGTCACAACAGAGAACATGCATCTACTTGAGTCCAACAACCCAGGGAAACGACTCACCACCTGGCCACTGAATGCGTTGAGGAGGTATGGCAGTGATGAGACTAAGTTCACCTTTGAATCAGGAAGGTAAGTGTATACAATTTACCATGTTCAATAAAATAGAAGAGCCCCTGTGCCTAGGGAGTGGGGTTCTGGAAATAATAAAGTAAAATAATAAAGTGTCCATTCTTGTTGTTGGAGTAAAGTTACTCCTAATCAGCAGGGTCATGATGTTGTGGTACCCTGTGCCCATGCTAGAGGTCTCCCCACCTCCAGGTGGGTGAATACAGTTACATAAATTGTCACTATATTGGTTGATGGGCCGCCAATAGGGTACGTATGATCAAATATCAAATAAGAGAGAAGCACCACCCACCTGGTGGTAGCTGATATATAGAGTTAGAAGTAATGCATGTCATTGATAGTTATGATATCAATTATAAAGTAATAAAATATAATGGCATAGTTGATGGATGTTTGGACTCAATTTGGACTATATTTGGGTTTGAACTGTAAATATAAAATTTTAAATGTTGTAGGGAATAGGTGCCCCGCCTAAATATGCCACTGCCTAAAGTATGCATGCATGACTATAATAGAGGTACCCTACTATCAACTTGCAATCACAGGAGTTGAAACAGCTTGTGGCCTCACTTATTCTCTATGGGATAGGGAAAGGCCACATAGCAGTCACTAAATTTATATCTGAGTCAGACCAGGAAGTATGCAATAGGCCTCCTTTGCACTAACAATACGAGGTGGCCCGGGCGAGGTGGTTCTGTTTTCTCCATAATAATTTCTTGTATCTCTGCCCAAACCCACTGAAATCTATCCTCTATCTAAATGTAAAGAGACTTGCGTTATTTTTCTAGTTATCTCATGACTCATGCATGAGATCCACTTGTGGCACACAGGCGTCTCCATTACCTGTGACGCGCTTTACCTTTGCTCTGTTTATCATTATTTGTGACAAAACCTGGAATAACGTAACATTACAGGGATTTAGTGCTATTTATTACCACTAGGGGCAAAAACCATTTCTGTACATGGTATAATCTCACACATTGTCGAGGAACTTTCTCTCACCTCCCCTTGACAGATTTGCGGTCAGCGTATCCGATAGGGTGACCGAGCACCCACGGTCAGCCTATCGGATAGGCTGACTTTCCTGTCACTGGTCACCCATTCTGTATACAACGAATAGGGAAAGTAATTAACATTAGGGTTTAGGGTTGTTCCTCTAGTTCTATATGGACTTAGCAGGATTATTTATTAGCCTATGAGATGATCATAACGATTCACTGCGGTCCTCTCAGGGGCCGACTGGTACCCATCTAATAGGTCTTATCAGTAGAACTCGCTGGTAACAAGCTTCAGTAATGGCGGCGCCCATGGCACGACCTGTTAACGTGGAATTAGAAGAGAGGGATGTTATCATGGTTTCTTTTTTTATAGAAATTGTGGTTTATTCAAACCATGATAACATCCCTCTCTTCTAATAGAACTAGAGAAACAGTCCTAACCCCTAATGATACTGTCCCTATTGGTTGTATACAGGTTGTTTTTAATCAATTTTGAATAGAATAGAATTTTGCCCCACAGGGCTATTGATTTGAAATTCTTCCTTATAAGTAGTAGAAAAGAAGGTTGCCCTGCAGGGCTATTATATTAAAATTGATGCTTATAAGGAATAGAATAGAAGGTTGCTCCGCAGGGCTATTAATTCAAAATTGATACTTTTAAGGAATAGTATAGAATTGAGCCCTGCAGGGCTATCAATCTAATATTGATGCTTTTAAGGATCATAATAGAAGGTTTGAAATTGATAGCCCTATTCTTTACCCCATAAGTATCAATTTTGAATTAATAGCCCTGTGGGGCAAAATTCTATCCTATTCCTTATTAGTATCCCTGCGGGGCAACCTTCTATTCTATTCCTCATAAGTAGTCCTGCGGGGCTAGCTTCTTTTCTATACCTTGTATATAGCATAGAATTTTATTCCATATATATATAGGAATAGGATAGAAGCTTATATAGGAGAAATAGAACTTCAAGCTTTATATACTACACTCAGAGTAACAATCACAGAAAGGATGTTCAAGGTTATGTGTGGTGCAATAGCATTAGATAGGCTAACGATGCTGTCACCAGTGACCAGTGACCGAAAATTCAGCCTATCCAAAGCGCTGACTGCGGCCCCTCCGTCACCTTAACAGTTACGCTGACTGTAGATGCATGGGGTGCTTGATGATCCATATATCAATGTAATGCCTGGGACCTCCACATTTCAATGATAACAAGTATAATCTAATTGGTTCTTTTGATATATAACTTACTCAAATGAGATAGACATACCTGATATAGGAATATCAGTATTTTTGTCAACCTGCAAAGATTTCCATGTTGGGCATGATGACATGCTTATGTCTTATAAAGGTGCTCTTTGCCCATTATTTAGGGTCTTTGATTGTCCAAATATGTGGGAAGACCTGTAGAAAGTATTTTGATAGGTTACAGTGAATATACCTTCTCGTTCTTTCTGGCTGTGCCACCTAGAGGCTGTTAATAGCACTAAATCCCTGTAATGTTAGGTTTTCCCACGTTTTATCACATTTACCATCTTAAATATATTTAAGTACCTTTTCTACGTGTGTCCTCAACGCCAGATATAAACAATAACACACACAATGGAGCCCTGGCTATAGTGGGGAGAGTAGTATATCAAAAGAGGGGGTTCAGGCAGTGGACTCCAAAAGAAAGAGCCTGCAATGTACTAATGTGGGCCTATCTATGGAATGCGTTTTAAAGATCCATGAATATTTTATTGTACTCATTGTATTGTCCTCATATTGCCAGGTACTGTGACACGGGGGAGGGTATCTTCATCCTCACTACTAAAGAGGCTGATGCCATTTACAAGAAGGTGCACAATGCAGCACTAGCTATAGCCGAGATGCACCGGCTGATCCACAAGCACCATGCACAAACAGTAAGTATAGCTTGCTCTTATACTACAATTGATTATTGGTTTGAGGCATATGAGACTGAATGCCAATATTTCTAATTAGATATAGTCCCAATGAATTAGTGTGCAACATATCAAAAGTGAAAAAGTGAATAAGACTACAGGAAACCAATTCAATAGTATCTGGGATTAGATATATGTTGATGCAGGAGGATTTTGAATTGATTATGCATTGTTTTCATTTTTGTTTAAAAAGTCTATATTCGCTAATAACCATTGACTAATTTGATATACAAAAGTCCCTTTATTTTTTTGCCCTGGCCAGATCCGCACACAATCAATGCCTGGAGGTCACAGAGAACCACCTCCAGGACCCTTAAGAAGTATCAGCTCACCAGCTCCAGGCGTTGAAGGTAGGATATTGTTACAATAGTTAGCTGTTGGTAATAGCTACTTTTGAATGCCTAGCGGTATTTATGATTACAAACTTTAAAACTTACACTGAGCACAAATTCCAGTTGCTATTGTCGCATTTTGGTATATAGTTGCTCGTTTATCTAAATCTATTGCTGCATTTTGGCAAGTGTTATTTGTTTTTGCTTGTTGTTTAATGTCGTTGTTGTTTGTCATATTACTCACGGCGTTACATTGCTACCCATTGTTCATTGCCATTGGCTTATTGCTTATTATCTCTTGTGGTTCCCCATTACCTGGTCCCATTTGAGACTGTTGATTGTTAGTTACTTTTGGGGGCTGTCCCAGTCTTTCCTTTGGTTACTGCAGTGCATATCACCTGTTGAACGTCCATGGATATTTCTGTCATTGCTATTGGCATCCCAATTCATTGTTTGGTGTGTTTTGTTAAATATTGGTGGTTGTCAATCATGTATTATCTGTAGTCATAATCATTTGGTGGTCGACAATGGTGTAATTTCCCCTATTACCTTTTGTGAATTACCAAATGCTAGTTTTCTAGTTGACGAGGCAAAAATATCAATATCAATCAAATTATCAATCTGTATACTTAAATATGGAGCAATAATATATGCTTAATGGCAAACTGTTAATTCCATGAAAATAGATACCGATAGTGATATCTGTCTTTCAGGACCAGAGCCACCCCCGCGACCAATGGGAGCCTCTGCTGGAAGAGGTAGAAAATTCAGTGCAGTGGACTTGTCCTTACCTCCAGTACCTGGTAGTGGTTTACTTGGCGCACCTGGAGGACACACTGGAGAGTACCTGGTGTGTCCTGCTGAAGGTCAATATAATGATACAGATCTACCTCCTCCCACAGAGATGGCACCTCCTGTACCCAGCAATCATCCTGCAGGTATGCTTGGATAATTATTGTTATCTTAAAGCTAAATAGGCATTCCTTATTTCAAATACTAGTAGCCATGGGGAAATTCTGGCATGATCGACTTGAGATTGGGATTGTGCGATTAATATTTCCATTATATCTCTTAGAAATTGGATAACATAAGCACTCTCTGAGAGATATCATGGAAATATCTGTCAAATGCTAGGACCATTTGCTAACATGGTAGCAACTAAATGATTATGTTCATCTATGGTACTCGAAAAGAAAAAAAAGGATTTTTTTTTATAAGCCCACATTAGGCAGTGTCAAGTCATCCTAGTTTACCACCCTGGCTACTTTATTCTCATTAACACAATGATCTACAGTAATAACTGATTCCCCCACCCTTTTCTCTTCAAAGGCTACCTACCAATGACTGGAGAGCTGGAGAGGGATGAGTACATCTCTCTGAGGGATCGTCAGGGAGGACAGTACCTCTCCCTCAAACGTCCAAAAGAGCTACTTGATGCAGCAATAGATGGCATCAGACCCCCTGAT
This sequence comes from Acholoe squamosa, assembly GCA_949317995.1. Lineage (NCBI taxonomy): Eukaryota > Metazoa > Annelida > Polychaeta > Phyllodocida > Polynoidae > Acholoe > Acholoe squamosa. The sequence continues at coordinate 26,897,658 of OX439038.1, forward strand.
TCTGCTCCTCCAGGGGAAGCCTCATCCTCCTCCAGGGCGACCTATGTCAACCAGACACAGGAGTCTGTCTATGGGGGCCACCAACAGGCCCAGCAGGCCTTTGGTGCTGCTAGGGGTGCTGCTGGGGATGGGGCAGTAGCAGGCCAGCAGCCACAGGAGGAAGATTATATCTATTATGAGAAGGGATTGACTCCAGAATTCAGGAACTATCTTAAGGACAGGAAGAAGGAAGAAAAATAAAGGACCAGGGGATGCAGACTTTCAAGCATTGCTTCAATTAACTTGGTGCCATTGTCTCTCTTGGAATGCTGTCTGACAGGCACAGTCCCTTTCCCATGGGTCTGAACAATTCTGGTTAGGGCACCTCAGGTCATCCTCTGGAGGATACTTGATTAGTTTGATAAAATTAAAAATGACAGAATTGGACACGTCCCTAATTATATCTACAAGGAGTCCAGTTGTTTTTTTTTTGTTTTTTTTTTTGTTGAATGTAATATTATGCTGCAATGGGATTTGATTTTTGGTCACAGCTGGACTGTATTTTGTACTATGTTGTATATATAGTTTCCGAGACTACACTGTTTGTTAATTATCACTGTGTTATATTCAAGATACTAGGTTACCTTAAAATGAGAAATATTATGTCCTCATTCCTTAACAATAACAGTTAAAAGGCAATATAATATTTATTTCTATCAAGAGGATTATGTTTTCTAGGCTGATCACTGCAGAACCCAGGGTCTTTATAGAAGAATTAATTCACGCACGAAAAGGCACTTGGCATTAATTTACATTAGAAAGCATCATATCATATATTTTGAAAATGTGAAACTGGATCACTCCAGACAGACTTATTACTAATCCACCACAATGATATGTGTGCAAAGTAAATGCATTGATATTTCATAATCCAGCAAAATTGCATCACCGAAATAACAAATAAGTCAATCATTATAGGCTCGAGATCAAAAGGCTAGTAGGTTTAGTATTCACAGATTAGGGAGTGCTCATTTTTTTTAACGGGGGGGGGGGGGTGGTAAAATTCCGTGAAAATTTTTTCATCCCCCCTCTGAGGGGTCTGAAATTTGTCTGCCCCCCCTTTTATTCTTTAGTAGTGAGCGGGCTTTTTTCGAACCCACCAACCCCCACCCCCCCTGTTGTTAAAAATGACCACTCCATTAGTTCTAATGAAGAATGTATCGGTGCTTTCAATGTTATGAATAATCTCGTATTGTATATTGTTCTGAAATATATATTTCGTTTCACTACAAAAATGCTGACGTTTCTACGTTATTTATTTGTGATTTAAAGTATACTAAAGTCCATGCAAAGTTGATACTATCCATCACATCTACCCATGTTCAGTCTTTGACAGAAATCCTGATTGGTGGACCAAATATCTGGCTGTGATCCTCAGACGTTTCGCTACTTGCCATTTTTCACGTCTTTCAAATCGGACCATTTTTAAGGCTTTTACAATTCAAAACAAAAAGCATTATCATTTTGTGGAGTTTTTCTCAGAACTTCATAATCCTAATGAATTAAATGATAAAAATGGAATATGTGCATCATTCAATTTCTTTTTAAAACAAAGTTGTCCTGAGGTACAGTGCTAATCATGTTTCGGTCATTCAAAAGTCGAACCGGGCCTGCAGAATTAAAAGTCTGCAGGACCGAATATCCCATCCTATTTTATATAGCATTTTTTAACGAACCCTTAGTAAAACGTTAACACTTGCCTGATGTTATTAGTAATTTGTTAGTCCGTTTTACTAAGACTTTCATTTATTGGTAGAATGGAATAGGGGCTGCAATCTTAAGGCTCAAAACTAATTTGAATACTATAAAAATCAAAACATAGGTAATCTAGGATATAAACATGACGTATTTAGTTGAGTCATAGACCTACACAATATACTACTGTGTAAGTCCATGGTCGAGTCACTGAATGCAAGAGCCCTATGATACAACCCTAGTTCTTTAAAACCAACACTTTGTTGTAGGTAAGTAAGTCACTAACCTAGAGGGGGTTCTACTCTTTGTCCCTGATAAATAATGTAGGCCTACATCCGCCATCATCTAGCAGTAGGCTATGTTAATTTATACACATTTTGCTGTGTCTGATTTCATATCCTCAATACAACAGAGCATCAACAGTGCGCGCGGTGTGCGCGGGAAACAGGGTCGCCCCCTGTAGTGATTTTAACGAACTGAGTGTAGAACTCTTCAAAGTGGTAAAGGAGGGTAAAAGGGAATCCATATCCGGTATCATGCATCAGTCCATATGTACCGGAAGTGCTGATGCGCATGTTCTCCAGCGTGAAACTTGCTGTCAGTCGAGAGAGAAAGGGCCATAAATATCTGTACTCTGCATGGTTTGATTATATATTAAGTCTGGTTAAGTGCACAAGTTTTCTTCAGAATGAGGAGGTTCAGAAAAGCGCTAAAATTGAGTCATTCGGTCGGACAGGTGATCCAAACCAACTCGCTGTGGAATGCGGTCCGGGTGCTGGTGCCAGACCAACTCAGGGATCCCCACCTCAACCTGGTGTGTATCTTTATTTTACTGGTTAAAAATAAATTTTAAAAAGGGTGTCTGAGTCATACAGTTTAAACTAATGAATATGCACATAAGCAACATTCATCTAAAGTAGGTATGTGACTAAAAATTTTAAACACATGAGAGCTCTTGGTTTTTAGCACAGTCTTTTACGCACATATGTGAGAAGCAACATGCTTTTTGAATTGTAATTTTAAGGTCATTTTTGGGTGAGTTATTGAGGTTTTTGTGAGACAAGGTTGGCCAAATTTTCGTCATGAAATTAAACTCTACAAAGAGGAATTGTCTGTGACCTTTAGCTACATTATTGCCATAATTTGAAAAGAGATATATCATAGCAAACCATATATTTCATGAAAGCCAATGACTTTACGGATACAATGCAGTTTAAATGAAGCTGATATGACCACTAGGGTCAGAGATATGAATTTATGAATATAAAAAGTTGAGAAAAACCATCAAAATTAGCTGAAATTTAAGTTGGCTGATCCTAGAAACCTATGTGCTCGTCGATAGAATTCCTTTATATTTGGTAGAGATGAGCTTAAGACTATGTACTTGCTGTTCTATATGTTTTTGTTCGACTTCCTAAGTTCTATCATATAATGAATGAGATATTACTAAAACATTGACCTAATTAAGGTGGTAATTAATTAACTAATTAGAGTTCATACAAAATTGAAACACTAAATCAAAGGAAATCTTGTCTTCTTGGCAGATAAAATATCAGGAACCTTATTCATCAACTATTTCTATAATTTTAAAGCTAATCACTGAGACCTATCCCTGCACACACCTCCCAAACCTGTCACAGATTTCTAGGACATGGTCCGCGCTCATAGCAGCCCTTTCATTCACGTACCTATCTAAAGGCAGAGAATTTCAATCAAGATTGATGGGGAGCGATCATGGCATGCCAAATGGGAATCCCCAAAACAAGAGGAGTCATGATGATGTGTATTCACCCCTCACTGTGTCTATGAGTGCCGGTATGACTTTATTATACCTAGCATACGATACCCACACACATTAAGAATAGGACGTCTGTATGCTTAGCACAGTGGCGAATTCGGCAATATGACCACGTGTGGCGTACAGGAAAGTAGTCCCTATCTGCTTCCACCTTTTAAAATTCGAGGGAATGCAGTTTTGACATGTGTCATGCCGAATGTGGGACCGATGGCCCTAGAGACCGATGGCCCTGGGGACCGATCGCCCCAAGTGGGACCGATGGCCCTAGAAAATGAGACTGATGGCCCCAACTTTTAAACCAGGGTCCATCCCACATCTGTCACCTATCTTCATTAATCATGCATATCTATGACACTTTCCATGTTACACTTGATTGAAAATTATATGAAAAAAAAAGAAAATTATTAAGAAAAATGTTGAAAAAAATAAATAAATAAAAATTTCAGATGTGCTCTTTATATTGAATCCATACATAAACGGAATGAAATCACATGTCTTACATATGTTTAACCATTTATTCTATGATTTATTTGCCATTTTAATAAAATAGAAGAATTCAGTATTGTTGAGCGCCGTACACATGGCTTTCTTTATTAATGACATAGCAATCTCATACAATAACATTTCCGCTGATAGTGCCTATCAACCTGTGAAGCACAGGATAGCCACTTAGTGCCGCTAAAGTGCTGTAAAACACAAATCAATCAATCAATTCAGATCACTATAGATACATTGACATAGAGAACAATGTCATATCACATTTCTGTGTTTAGAGTCAGTCAGCTGCTCCCAAGCTGTACTCACATCAAAGAAAGTAGTTGTCTCTTAGAAGTCTGAGTGCCAAACCCACAGGTACTCATATGAAAGCAGGTGTGAATGTGTGTTTTTTTTTTCAATTTCTATTTATTTTTTATTTATTTTTTTTTTTCAATTTTTGTGTATTCAAAGCAGGTGTGAAAGTGGTAGCTTTCTAGTTGTGAAGAATGTGAATTTTTTTGTGTATTCCATTTTTTCTATTTTTCTTCAATTTCTATTTAATTTCCTTTATTTTTATTTTTTTTTTTTTCAATTTCATTTTTTAATAATCCATTTCTCTTTGGTTTCTCTCAGTCACTATGTAGTCAATACAGTGTGCCCAGTCAGTGCTGCAAGCTGAAAGGTGTCATAGCTAATCCCCAGGCACCCACCCCACAGGGCTACACACACTGCCTCAGACTCAGTTGGTAGGCATTGGTTATTGTGGCTCTAACACCTCCAAACTTGTGCTAAAATACACCAAACATGCTCCATAAGCAGTCAACATCATGTAAACATTCATTCTATAACAAATATATGTGAATAATTTGATCATATTATACACAGGGGCATCAAATTTAAAAGTGGGGCCATCAGTCCCAAAAGTGGGGCCATCAGTCTCATTTTCTGGGGCCATCAGTCCCGGGCCAACTGTCCCTAGGGCCATGGGTCCCGGTACCTGTCATGCCGAGTTTGCCAACTATTTAATGTAATAGTAGATCTACCTTCGGTAAGATGAAGTGAGAGTGTTGGCGAAATACCAGAGCATATACAAAGACCCATAGAATCCATAACTGATGACAATTTTCCCCTTTCTTGATGGTTCTACCGGAAACCCAAAAAGAAATAGGCCGCCGTCTGCTATTTTGGTCTTGATTGACTGGCCAAAAATAGCTTTAATTAATTAGACCTGCCCACCAGTCTCTGGCCTAGGCATATGATGTTAGGGACCGGCTCCTCTCTATTATGAGACCTTTCAGCGACTGGTGCTCAATTCGGCCTGGGTTTATGAATTTCAATTTTTCCTATCTTAAAATAATCATAGGATCCCCAAACTTTCAGTGATGCTAAAGGAGGGTTGGATGTATGTATATCTAATTTTTTAGAAGGATTGATTAAGGATTGAATGCATGAGAGGTGAGCAGAGAGTGCTCCCGCAGGACTGAAACATTTGCCAATATAAGTATCCCACACCATACAGAGTGACCTTGGAACGGCAGACGGTGTGGAATACCCACACTATAATCAATAGGCCTATACACCTTTGCCATGGATGTAAAAGGGGTTGGCGCGTCATGATGTGGTGTTAAAAGAACCCCCAGAATCCATATATGATCTTTAATTTTCCTGATTCTCCATGGTTTAGTCAGAAATGCACAAAAAGCACACACAAAAATGTAACGACGACAATGTTGTTTCTCAATCGGCAGTCAAAAAAATATTCCAATAACTCAATTTGAATTAAAGATGACCATTGATAATTTTTGTCCATGATTCATGAAGCAGGATCAAAGAAAACAATAAAATTCTTGAATGTGTGTGTGTATTGTATGCTAGGTATAATAAATCCAAAACCATACTCGAGCGAATATGGCCTTTGCCGTATGCACCTTCCCGTAGGAATCCCTGTATGGCCTCGAGACCGAAGGTCGAGAGGCCATACAGGGATCTTACGCTCAGGTGCATACGGCAGGCCATATGCTCTCTTGTTCAGTTTTTGGGCAGTATTAGTATGACTACCTGGTAAAACATAGACTCAAGACTGTGTCTTGTCACAGATAATTTTGATAGTCTTAGAACGGCAAATCACTGTGTGCTTTTAGTTTGATATCAAACCTGCCTATGTTTGTCCATTTTTAGTGCGTTTTTTTTTTCCTTTCTCTAAAATTCTGAACGACACAATCTAGGCTCACGCTAGCCATTCGCCAGATCGCCAGTGGCGAATCAAAGTAAAATCTGATGAATTTGTCTTACATTGGATTCACCAGACTGGCTATAATCCTTATTCCCCCAATCATCAGCTTCATTGGAGACAATGATATATGGAGTGCAGCATACCACTGGAAAGCTCAGAACATGGCAAAACCACTATTTGCATCTTCATACCAAATAAATATGGAACTATGGACTATATCTTTCTTGAAAAAAAAAAAAGTTGTGACATTTTATTTTAGCACATTGTAGCCCCTTTATCTCTTTAGCAATTTTCAAGGAATTCTTACAAGGAGGGGTGACAAGTTCCCCTTTCCCACTAATCTGATCTGGGGTTTCTCTGCTTATCATTTGATAGCCATCACTACATAAGTTCAGTGCGCCTACTTGCCATGGCTGCATCAATGTATCATGCAAAGGATTTGATATGATGCATGAATGCAGTAGTTTCCCTTAAATGTAAGGTCACACGAAGAAAAAGAAATGTGAGGAGGAAGTTTTTATGGACAATTTAAAAGTACATCGATATAAATATTGATGGCCGGTTGCATTTCTTCAACCACAAGCTTTCATTTGATACCAAACTTGACTGAGTATCGTATTGGCCTGTAATGCCAGGTATTTGAATGAGCAGTGGTCTTCAATAATCGCTGGGGGTACTGGGGTATTGAAATTTGAAAATTCATCATAACTTGTGTCTTGAAAATTCGCCAGTCTTGAATTAGGGCCGAGGATAGAGTCTGGTTAAGATCAATGCATGCCCCAGTGCTTAAACAGGCCAATACAGTACATAAGGTCATTCCACAGTAAATAATCTTCAAATGATGAGTAATATCTGGCTAATAAATTTCAAATCTGGCTAGTGAAAACAGATTCAAATTCGCCAGATTGGCTAACCAAAAATGTGTACATGTACTAGCGCTAGCCTAGACAATCATATAAATAATCCAGTAAATTCAGGAAAATACCCTTTCCATTTCAGTATTATGAACGCCATACCAAGATGTGGGCAGCGAATGCCGGTACGAACCCCACAGTGGGTGACATTGTGCGGATAAAAGTCCAGGATGAGCCACAATCTGACCGGGTTCAATATGAGGTTCGGGAAGTTGTTTTCCCTGTTGGACGTGTTGTTGATCCTGTTACAGGAAGGCGGTGTCGAGGACCTGATTTTGTTAATGAGGCATTGCGAAGGTTTGGGCCACATAAGACACTACCAACTGGAATAAATGATCCCACGGAGACGTCATGACTGTTGTAAAGAAACGAGTCGTGTGCGTGTGTAAATATGGGAGCATGTGATTATCATGAGTGTAACATATTGTAGGAAGCTGGAGAGCTCAATAACTGGATTTCAACTGTGAATAAAGATTTTGTATGCTAGCCATATTCGTTTTTCCTAATCCTTCTATTAGAAATCAGATTTGATCATGATTAGTGAGTGGTCATTTTTCATCAACGGGGGAGGGTGGCTTGTTTGTGGGGGGGGGGGTGGAAATTCCTTTGACCTCTCCTGAGGTAGGCACTTACCTACCCCCAACTCTCCTTTCTTTGGGAGCTCATTGTGAAGCTATTTATTGGAGGGTCCTAACAAACATAGGCTCATCTTAAATGGATTGATTAGGGGAATAATATGAATCTATTTGAGAAATAATTGATGTAGGTAAAATCCCATTCTCCCCAAGTGAAGTTACTCCAAAACTTTGAAAGCATTTTTAGAGTGGTTTTGCTGTTAGAATTTGTAAGCTCTTATGTAACCACGCTCTTATGGGTGTGGGGGTCTGTTTCTGGATTTTGTAGAGGTATGGCATTTCTCAGGTATAATTTCATGCAAATGAATAGAAGAGCCAAAACATGTGTCCTATTGTTCCCTAAACATGTAATTTACTTTGTTTTCTATTATCTTTTTAGTATAGATTCTGCTTAGGAAAAGAAAAAATGCCAAAAAGGTCTTCCTTCTCATAGACCTCAGTGTTAAATCTTGAATATGTAACACTATACAAATGCCCTTTTCACTGGGCTTTCTTTGAAGGCTTATGTATTCTTATCATGTGCTAGTTAACAAAAAAAAAATCCTATGCTCTTTTTTCCCCTCAAAACATCAATATTAAGTATAAAACAGGTAGGTCAATTAGAAATTAATTTTCTCTCAATTTAATGAAAAATAGATTTTGGGGAAGTGACCTGGGAAAGTGACCATGGGGAATGGGGAAGTGATCATGGAATTCAGGGAATGACCATGAGGGGAAGTGATTGTGGGGAATTGGGGAGGTAACCATGGGGAAGTGACCGTGAGGAATTTGGGAAGAGACTATGGGGAAGCGACCATGAAGTGACCATGGGAAATTGGGGAAGTGACCATGAGGAATCCGCGAAGTGGCCATGGGGAAGCAGGGAAATGACCATAAGGGATTAGGGAAGTGACCCTGGGGAATAGAGGAAGTGACCATGGGGAATCAGGGATGTGACCATGAGGAATTGGGGAAGTGACCAGGGAAATTGGGAAGTGACCATGGAAATTGGAGAAATGACCATGTGGAAATGGGGAAGTGACAGTTGGTAAGTGACCATGGGGAATTGAGGAAGTGACCAATGGGAATTGAGGAAGTGACCGTGGAAAATCAAGAAAATGACAATGGGGAAGAGACCAATGGGAATTGAGGAAGTGACCAATGGGAATTGAGGAAGTGACCATGGGGAATTGAACATAGTATGGGAAACTGAGGAAGTGACCATGAGAATTGGGGAAGTGACCATGGGGAATTGAGGAAGTGACCATGGGGAATTGAGGAAGTGACCATGGGGAATTGAGGAAGTGACCATAGGGAAGAGACCATAGGGAATGGAGGAAGTGGCCATGGGGAAGTGACCATGGGAAATTGAGGAAGTGACCATGGGAGCTTGAGGAAGTGACCATGGAGAATTGGGGAAGTAACTTTGGGACGGACGTGCGGTCCCTCTCTCAGGACAGATGTGAGAACGTCTGTCACAAGTGTTAGTTCTCTTATAATTCATAATGCACCTATGTTCCAAAACATGTTTTTATTTGAGGAGAATCATACATTCTATAAAATTAAAGCACAAAACCACACTCTATTAGTATACAAGATGTTACTGTAGAGGTCGGCGGAAAATGTCATGGAGAAACCGGGAGTCGAACCCGGGACTCTCCAACCTGCAGGCGGAAGCTCTACCGCTGAGCTACTTCCCCGTCTGACATTCTCTACCTTCCACCTACATCTGGATCGGTATAATACACAAGGGGGGCAGCTTATACCAGCTGACCAGCCCCTGAGGGCTGGTGCAACCGGAACGGGGCAGATGGCCTACCGCCATGGACTTACAGCCAGAGCTGGCCCCTACACTCCTCCAAACCAGCTTCAACCATGGCCAACCAGCACCAAGCATTCCTCCCAACCAGATCGGTTTGGGCTTTATCAAGCAGTGTGAGGCACTCCTGACTTCCCAGTTGACCTACCAGTACACAGTACTGCCAGGGTCGCAGTGTATCTGTATTATACGGTTCCAGAAACCTACACCTGGATTGGTATGACACACACGTAGGGGGGAGCTACCACCGGATACCAGCCCCTGGGGGCTGGGATCTCCAGAAACGGGGCTGCTGGCCTTACGGCAGAGCTGGCCCCTACACTCCTCCCTACCAGATTCAATATAGGGTTCAGTACCCTATAGGTACCAGATACCTGGGACTAGTACTGAGTCGCATACCGGCCACCTCTTTCCAAGTCTCCCCAGTACTAGCAAATTGAATCGTCATTCGTGTCATACAAGCCCAGGTACCGAGTTCTCGTAGTCCCCCCTCACACGGGTCAGGACCAACTCGGTTTCTCCACCAGTGTAGAGGTCGGCGGAAAATGTCCTGGAGAAACCGGGAATCGAACCCGGGACCCTCCAACCTGCAGGCGGAAGCTCTACCGCTGAGCTACTTCCCCGTCTGACATTCTCTACCTTCCACCTACATCTGGATCGGTATAATACACAAGGGGGGCAGCTTATACCAGCTGACCAGCCCCTGAGGGCTGGTGCAACCGAACGGGGCAGATGGCCTACCACCATGGACTTACAGCCAGAGCTGGCCCCTACATTACTATGGGCCTGCTGTAAATTTAAAGTGTTGGATTCTTTTTGGTATAAAGGCCAAATCTCACATAAAAAAGAATAGTTCCCACACATTCTACAGCAAAAATTGGTTTAGAAAATGTCTAGGGTCTTTCTTTTCATAGAACAACAGGATGTTTACCAGACCCCACAAAAATTTTAGCATGCCATTTGCTATCATCCTTCCACCAGCTTTTCCTTGTTAGGTCCTTATCTGGTTTCCAAAACTCAATCCTATGTATACTACTTATCTAGCAATGGATAAAGCTAATAAAAAGAAGTGGATTTCCTTTTTAAATGAAGGCTTTATGTCAATTCAAAGGGCAATTCTGACCAATTAAAGATTTCATATCAACTCCATAATTTTGCGCCAATTCTGTCAGATCACTATATTGCACTAAGTGAAGATAGAATCATTTTAAATTGTTTAATTTTGATATGATACATTGATTTTCAACCTTTTATGGGGAACTCTTCCATACAGGAAAAGAAAATAGTACAAAATATTGATTTTAGAAATGTAGCCACTCCCGTATCTGACATGCTTGATCACAAATCTGGACCTTATGTTTTTTAGGTACGAATTGGGGTCGTTGATCAGTCATAACTTCTCTTATACTTGGCATAAAGACTTCATTCAAAGAGCAAATCCACTTCTTTTGTTGCTTAATAGATAAAATGCATGGGATAAAGTCTTGAAAACTATGTAAGTGCCTACCTGATGTGGGTGAAAAATCTTTTGACCCCTCTTTGGGGGGGGGGGCACATTAAAAATTTAGCCTCTTTTTAGGGGCCTCAAAATCTTCCACGCCTCTGGGGGGCACAAATGTTTTGGCTCGCCCCCCCCCGTTGGGAAATAATAAATAATGACCACTCCCTTACATTTGGGATCGGTGATATTTTGAATAAACACAGGCACAAGCAGGTCTTAGGGACCAGTGAGATTGTCATTTCACGACTTTATTTGGAGGCTATCAATATATATTTAAGGTCACTTAGGATGATGCTTTTTTAGGAAGTTCAGGAGTTCTTTTGTGTCTATTGTATTGAAGACCGCTTTCAATGTTATTGCATTTTAAAGATATTTTCTTCTGCTGCTTGCACTCCTATGACAGTTGAGCAAGATATACTTAAAGCTGGGGCAAGATCTGAAATATATAGACTTTTCAATTTCTGCATATCTATCATCACCCCACTTGTGAAAGTGTCCTGCCAAAATCTCAATCTATTCAGTGCATTCTAACCATGTCAAATTCAAGCATATGTGTGTGTAGAAATAAAATGCTTCCAGCATTTTATTCATGTCAGCAAGCAGTCTTGATTGTGCCAGCACAGTGGCTCCATCTGAAGCCATAAAGCAGAGTATTCTACAATGGTAGTGAATTCAATTTGGAGGTCTCACATAGGGAAATCCCGGGGTCACTCAGTGCATCCTTACCGACAGAAGACCTCCGCACTGAATACTACATGAGTTCTGGGTGGATAAAATAGTAAGCTAATTTAGTAGAACTCTGTAAAAATTCATAACTGGTCCTGAGTAGGTACTTATTCATATGATATAAAATAAGACATGATTATTGCAGCGATGCCCATTCATTTTCATCAACCCATGGCAAGAAAACAAGAAGAAAATTGTGTAAATGAGTTCAACTCATCTGGTATTCGTTGTTATTTCTTTTCCCATTGAAATGTATGGGGCTATTTTGGGGAAAAGTAAAATTCTTATATTATAAACAGAAAAAAGAAAGGTGTACGGAATTTTATTGTTATCTAAATTCTTGTGCTAAAATAAAAGTTTATTGTAAAGGGAACATTTACCTTTAGAAATATATAGTGATGATTTGGAACCAATTATTTTCAACACTAGGGGATGAGGTATGTGTTCACCAGTGAAGTACCTCCCTAATGATGCTGAACTTGGTTATAACGAAATTTGGTTACAACGAATTTTTTGAGCTTGTAACAAGGGGTTTGTTGTAACCAAGTTTTACTGTACCTCCGGGGCACACTTGTTATGGCATGCAATGCTACATTAAAATATAATGAAAAAGTATTTCCATGGCTGAGACCTTGATGCCTGGCAGCAGAGCAGATACCACTCAGTGCTGCAGCCATGATGCTGTGACCAGAACTAATTAACCAAGTGGTTTCCCTTCCCACTAAAGAGGATAGACCAGCTGAAACTAAAGTCCAAAGATGTGCACATAATGAGCCATATCATGCCATAATAAGTGGCACCCTATGACTTGGGAAGGGGTATATAATCCTTTGAAATACATATCAGACCACACTATATTAGCTTTTATACCAGCTTTAACTGTGAGTTCAGTCTTACATTGTTGGCATATTGGTTGGGCTTTACGTTTCAGGTGGTGTTCGTGTGTAAGCCTTGTGTGGCCGATTCGTAGACGTGTTAGTTTCACTTCCTCTGATCTGGATAGTTTTCTTTTTTCACCCTTTCCTTTCAGTTGAGGCTGAATGGAGTGTAGCTTGTTCTCATGCTGCTTATTCAAGTCAGCTTGCCATTTCAGTTTCACATATTTCTTGATTGTTGATGTCAGGTCCGTGTGTGGGATTCTCAAGGTGTCAGTTTCAGTGCTGACCTTGCGGCTTCATATGCTGCCTCGTTTCCGTCTATGCCAATATGGCTCGGCAGCCAGAAGAAAACCACTTCTTTCTTTGCTTTCTCAAGGTTGTTGGTTTTGTCTCTGATGTCTTGTATCAATGGATTGTTTGATTCATATTGGTTCATTGCTTGAAGGCATGACTTGGAGTCTGACAGGGCAATGAATTTCTGGTGAGTTGATATCCTGGCATATTCTAGAGCATGCATGTAGCAAGGCACTAGCCTCTGCCGTGAATATGCTGGCTTTGGCATGGAGGCCTCTTTTGAGGTTGCCATATGACATGTGTACTCCATAGCCTACTTTGTCACCCTCCTTAGAACCATCTGTGTACACCGCCAGGTGTTCACTATGGTGTTTTTCTATCCCATGGAGTTTATCTTTAAAGGTGAATGAGTCTGTTTCTGCCTTTTTGTTTTTGCAGAGGGTGAAGATGATCTTTGGTTTCATTTGTAGCCATGGGAGATTATCGGGTGGTTTTTATGTCCCTGGTTTTGATCACTTCTAAGTTTGCTGCTTTCATGGGTCTTTTTACTCTGTAGGAGTATGGTGGGTCATGTTCCGTTTTTTCCGATACACTGGTATAGCGTCTGGTAATTTTGAATATGAACTTCCTGTTATATATACCTTTTCTTGCACATTTTTCCACTTTTTCCTTATAAAAAATATTGGGAGATGGTCTGATATATAATTGTTACATATTCCTGTTGTAATAAGATTTGGTCTAAGATTTGTAAATATTAAATCAAGCGTTGCCTTTTTTCTTGTGGCATCTTTAATTTCTTGGTTCAGACCAAAGTGTTTCATTCTATTTAATAGATTGTTAACTACATCAGTATCTTCATTTATGTTAAAGTTGAAATCCCCCATAGCTATAATTTCAAATGTGTCTCTATTTTCTAAGTTGGATAGGATATCAGAGAAGACCTCGACAAACACAGTTTTATCGCCATCAGGTGGTCTATACACATTGAACAATAAGATTGGCTTCATGTGTTCTTTTAATACGTATATGCATTGAACTTCTATTGAACCATCGGATTTATTTAAATATTTTGGAATTTTGGGAAACTTACCGTAGGGTACTGGAGGGAAGTTGAAGTAAAACTTCTTATTTTACCGAGGGAATACGGGGTATTGGAGGAACAGATGAGATACGACCGAAGCTGGTCACGTGACGACAGACTTGAAAACCTAAAATCTATGAGTAGAAAAACACACACAATTTTCTGGAAACAACCAGATTAGACATTTCAATTTTTTATATAATAATAATAACCTCGAAAGAATACGGGTAGGGTGGGAAGGGCATCTGTTCCTCCAATACCCCGTATTCCCTCGGTAAAATAAGAAGTTTTACTTCAACTTCCCTCCAGTACCCTACGGTAAGTTTCCCAAAATTCCAAAATTTTACCTCGGGAATACCTCGGGTATTTCCGTAACCGATGAGATGTTGAAAGCGAATGTGTTTTTCTAGTCATAAAGATTTTTGGCTATTATCAATAATTCTCAATTATTATCAATTTAATAATTGACCAAGACCAATACAGAATCAATTCAACACCTTTAATTTTCTGACCTTTACCAACTTGGTTAAAGCACAGTACACTAGTAATCTGGAGTAGTCAAATAACCAACCAATGCAATTAATACACCAGATAACCCATACATTTGAACGTTCAACAAATCTAATCTGCTAGTCTCAGCAAGTTAGTAGCTACATGCTCTGTATCAACCTCGATGGGCTTGTTGTAGAATTTCCGATATGAGTCAGCTGACTTCCACCCTGCCAGGCGCATTACGGCATTCAAGCAGGATCCTACCTTGGTGGAAGCTGAAGCTGAAGCCCCACGAGTAGAGTGGGCCTTCCAACGTGAAGTGTCAATCTCAGCCATGTCTAGAGTGGCAATGGTCCACCTGGCCAGGGTATCCCTACTGATTCCGTCATGAGGCGAAATGTAACTCATAAGGAGCTGCAGTGGATTTTCAAGAGGTGGGAGGTTCAGCTTCCTCCTAAGTCGTTCAGACTTTTCACGGACCTTTTGCCTCCTAGTGAGATATGCTTTGAGGGTGCTGACCACACAGAGTTTTTCATTCAGGATGTAGGGTCTCAAGACCACAGTGTTCAAAGGGTCACCCACTCTGTTAGACTTTAACAGAGTACTGAGTCTGAAGACAGCATTCCTGTCTTCCCAAGACAGTTCATCTGTCCTTAACGCTAAGATTGTCTGCCCTCTTTGAGATGTGACAAGCAAAATTAAAACCGCTAGTTTCAACGATAACTTCTTAAGTGACAAAGAACTGTTATCCCCCCAACTTTTGAACAACTTGAATACCTTTGTAACGTCCCAAAACGTGTCATACCTTGGTCCACTAGGTCTATCTTCGTATGTACCCTTCACCATATGGCAAATGTTTGGATGTTGCCCAATAGGCGCCCCATCTACCTGTGGTAACAGGGTTCCCAAAGCACATCGTGCCACATTCATAACTCCGTGACCTACTCCCGAGTCATACAAAGTTCTCATAAATTTACACACTTGTGGCATAGTGCCCTTCATCCAGTTATAACCCCGTTCAACACAGAAAACTATCCATTTGTTTATGTAAGTCGTATAAAGCTTCCTTGTAGATGGTCTCCAAGCTTTTATCATAAGGTCAATGGAAGCCTTGTCATACCCTTCCTTTTGGAGGCGTCGCCTCAGAAAAGGAAAGCTATAATTGGTAGACTTCCTATGAACTGTAGGCTTGTAGGGGCCCCATGAGGTAGTAGGTTGTTCTTTCTCTTGCGGAACCGTACGTAGTCCACCGCATACTTGTGGGCTTTTGCCTTCCAGGGTTGACTCTCCCAATCCGGCATCACGAGGATTGCCCTTGCTCCTGCCCTCAATATGCGTTGAAGCACCCGGCCTGCAATGCTGAACGGAGGAAAACAATATAAGAGCTTATTAGGCCATGTGAATGAGAAAGAGTCAACTTTCCATGCTTCTGGTTCTGGCCTACGTGCCACAAAACATTGAACTTTACAATTTGTTCTAGAAGCGAACATGTCCACCTGAGGCCTCCCAAACCTTTCACAAATGATTTCAAAAATTGATTCATTTATCTCCCACTCAGTCTCATCTTGGAAATGGCGTGACTCATGATCAGCGATGACATTATCCACTCCCGGCACATGAGCCGCTGTCAACCAGATCCCTCTAGACTCACACCAGTTCCAGATGTTTCTTGATACCAGATTACACATTGGAGACTGCAGCCCTCCCATATGTCTCACATATGCAAGTGCCGTGGTATTATCTGTCATGACCCTAATATGAGCCCCTCTCACTTTACACAACGATTTTAGCCCATATTCTATTGCCATGGTCTCGTGGATGTTGGTGTGGAAGTCCACCTCAGAGGGAAGCCATCTGCCATTAGTTCTGACGTTCCCCCTGTGTGCACCCCAGCCGTCATCCGATGCATCCGTATACAATTCAAACTCTGGTGGACCTACATCCAGTGCCTTCTTAGCAGTTGGTATGCTGGCTCGCCACCATAGTATGTCCTGTATAGCATCCTTGGAAAGTACCATTTTTGCATCAAAATTCCCTTTTCGGTAGGCTAACCATACATTCTTGCATTTCTCAAGTCCTTTAATATGTGCAGGCCCATATTGAACTCCTGCCGAGTAAGCTACCATAAGACCTATGAGAGATGCAACCTCCCTGATTTTTGGCTTGACTTTCCCCAGCAGCAAGTAGGAATCTGACATGAATTTGTCTACCTTCTCCTGAGTTGGATATATAGACATATCCACAGAGTCAATCCAAAAACCCAAGAAGATCACCCTTTGCGAGGCTACAAAGGCTGACTTATCTGGGTGAATTACAAAGCCTAACCCATCCAGGGTTTCACACACTCTTCTGATAGATTGCTCACAACCTTCTTTTGACTCATGCATAATAAAAGAATCGTCAATGTAGGGGAAACATATGTGTCCCTCCTCCCTTAGCTTTGCGAAGGGGGGAGTGAGCAACTTAGTGAATACTCTTGGTGCACATGAAAGACCGTTTGGCATCCCTACAAACTGGTAGAGGACCCCATTCCACCTGAACTTCAGAAATTTACGATAATCTTCTCGTACAGGAATAGAGTAATAGGCATCCTTTAAATCTACACTCCCCATAAAACAATTAGGGGTGACAAGGTCCACAGCAGTTTGTAGGGAGGCCATCTTAAAATGCTCATAAATGACCTGCTTGTTCATATCTGTCAAATCCAATATAAGCCTGTAATCCCCATTGGGCTTGGGACGCAGGAAAACATTGGAGATGAATTCGCCCTGTTCATGTACTGTAAACTCAATTATACCCCTAGCTACCATTTTATCTACTTCCTTATCCATAAAGGCCACCTCTACCGGATCAAGTTTATATGGAGGAGGCACCCAGTCCTGGGATGGTAAGGCATTAAAGTCAATGGTGACACCCTGAGACATGGCTAAGATCCAAGGGTCCTTGGTGAGTTTAAACCAAGCATCAGCACACTTCAGAATGTTACCCCCTTGAAAGGATTGGACAGTGTTATGTAGTGGGAAGGGACTCACCTGCCCTACTTGGGCCCCTTCTTGGAAAAACCCTGTTGGGCTTGCTGCTGCTGACCTTGGCCCTGCGGACGAGGTGCTTTGAAGCGGTAACCCTGGCCTTGTGTCTGGTAATTCTGAGAGTAAGTCTGCCTGTAGCCATGAGCCACTTGAAATCTCGGCTGAGCGTATTGATGGCGCGGAGCAGGGTAACGGCCCCTAGGGCCCTGGCCATAGTAGTGGTTCTGTCCATAAGGGTGTCTAGGCCCCCAGGCTTGAGCAGGTGCTGTGCCCATGACCTTCTGCCTCTTAGACTGGGAATGAGAATCCTGCGGCCCCGGGCGTTTGGACGCTAGAACCTTGTCTGAGATCTTCTTGTCCTCCTCAGCCTGTTTAATACGAGCCTCCAGGTTGCCCCCAAAAAGCCATTGTGGGTCACCATCAATGTTGGTCTTAGTGAGCGCCTTAGCATAGGGCTTAGCAAGGAAAGGTTTTAGCAAGTCCCTCCTCTTCACCGATAGCCCATTGCATACATTGACCAGTAGTCTGGTTGCCTTATTAAAATCCCTTCCAAAGGCATCCAGTTGTTGGTCCTCGGGCCCTTTCTCCAACATCATCGAGCCTAACGGTGCCATAGCTGCAATGGCCGAGACCACCCCTTTCTGCAGGGTCTGAAGAGATACATCCAGCATACGCACTGCCGCATTCTTGGAAAGTGCCTCAGAGTTGAAAATTGCTTCCTCTAACTTAGGTGCTACCAGTCTCTGCACATTTGAAGGCCTAGAAGAAAATCTTTAGCCGCTTTCTCTAAGTCCTGGGCAATATAAGTCTCTTCAAAATAGGAATTGATGGCATCGGAGAGGGCTTCATGTACGGTGGGGCCTTCCTTGGTTAGTTCCGCTTTTTCCCGTCTGTAGGACTGGATACTCTCAGCTAGGCTTCCTGTTAGCCCCTTGAGATGGTCTATTGGAGGTGGCTTAGCCTTTGACGACTGTGCCTCAAAATCACCTTGCACAGAAGCCACTTCCTCCTCATCATCCACTACTGACATAGCATGTGCCTGTCCATGTGGGCCTAGTACCACATAACCCTGACCTTCCTCCTCTACTGGTTCACACTGGTAGGCCATGTGATCCATACCATAGGCATAATCCATCGGCTGATAAGGGTCCTGATAGTAATCATAACCCTGCTGGTAGTAGGGCATAGGAGGAGCCCATCTTTGAGGTGGCTGCTGGACCAACAGCACAGGAGCACTGGGAGTCTCAGTAGTTTGAACCTCAGGCTCCTTCTCAGAGTGTACTGAACTCACAGTGTCCTTCTCAGCACCCTTATCCTTAGAATGCCTAGATGAAGATCTAGCAGAGCTGGAACTTGAACTAGAGTTCTTATGTGATTTCTTCCCCTTCTCCACAGCAGTGGGACTGGACTGAGATGTACTTGCCATCCTGGAAAAAGACCAGAAATAAAAAGATTATAGACTAGCTGCTGATCGATATGTACTTAGAGTAGGACAAGATACATGTACCTGGAGCAGACCCGCTTAGCGGCAACGGCGAAACTCGCCGAGCGGTATGTACTTAGAGTAGGACAAGATACATGTACCTGGAGCAGACCCGCTTAGCGGCAACGGCGAAACTCGCCGAGCGGTATGTACTTAGAGCAGGACTAGATCATGTACCTGGAGCAGACCCGCGTAGCGACAACGGCGAAACTCGCGGAGGATATGTACTAGCGGTCTACTTTAGGTAGCTCTCGCGTTGTCCTACTCTAAGTACGCAGGTACAACAGCGCTGGTGCTCGGCGAGCCCCAACGGACAATTTTTCGATCGGTATCGACAAAAACTGCCCGAAAAGTGCAAACTGAAGGCAAAAAGGGGTGCCAAACATCAGGGAATGCTCAACAAACCCTGTTAGATCCCTGTATCGAGAGAATTCCAGCGGAATTCCTCCAGGAATTTGTAAAAATGTAAATTCTCTCTACGGCCCGCCGACACGACGACCGTCTTTGAGAGAAAACTTTATTTTCTAGCACTAAAAGGGTACCCCAACGGCGTAACCCTGGCTAGAAGCAAAGGAGAACAAAAACCCTTGAAATAGGGCAAAAACTGCCCAAAAATGGGCAGTAAAAAGGGTGAAAACGATAAAAAACTCACCTGGAATTCTCAAACCGTCTGCCAAACACGGACGCTCGATCCAAACTGTCGTCACGTGACCAGCTTCGGTCGTATCTCATGGGTTACGGAAATACCCGAGGTATTCCCGAGGTAAAACTCATATTTTTGGATATCATGTTTGATACCATGTTTTACGTATATAAGTATACGATGTGTGGTTTGAAGTTGAGTATTCTGTTGAATATCAGCCCCAGGAACTTCACTTCTTCTTTGACTTCAAGTGCCGTGTTCTGGAGGTAGAGCGTTGTTTTTTCTTAACATCCTCTTCTGCGACAGAAGTGGACACAGGTGGTTTTGTTCTGTGAAATCTTGAAGCCATTTTGGGAGCTCCAGGTTCCAAGGTGGTTCAGGGCCTGTTGAAGCTTTCTTTCAATAGTTTGAATATGCCTCGATCTGTAGCAAATGGCAGTCATCCACATACAAAGAGCAATTGATGTCATTTTGTTATTTCTTTTTTTTCTATTTTTTGAATATTTCATTAATCTTTATGCCAAACAGGGTTACAGAGAGGACACAGCCCTGGGGGACACCTATTTCGTGTGCTACTCTGTCTGAGAGTGTAGTGGTCTTTTCCTGATTTGGGGATGGGTACGACCAATGCCTTTGCCCATGATGTGGGATATTTCCCATTTAGCCAAATGTCATTGAAGATATCCAGTAGGAGGTTGAGTTGATTGGCAGGGAGATGTTTCAGCATTTGGTAGTGGATCTCATCCGGTCCTGGGCTGGAGTCTTTTGAGCCATTTAGTGCATGTTTCAATTCATGAATGTTAAAATGTAGGTTATAGTTCTCTTTATTATCTGAAGAGAAATTGGGTTTGTGTAATTCTTCTTTTTCTTTATGTCTCAGGAATGTAGTGATCATTTTTTTTTGGGGGGGGGGTGCAGTATTTCGCATGGACACAAAATTATTTTTGCCTGCTCTCTTGAAGCCAAATGAAGGTCAACAATTTGTCTGCCCCCCCCCTATATTAAATAAGGGTTGGAAAAAAAAACGACCCCTCAAACATACCATCCACGCTAAAATATGACTCCCTTATATATCAATACGCCCAGGATGCAAGTCAGGCATGCTTAAAAAATCAGGAAGCTATGGATTTCTAATACTTGATATAAAAGCCTCACAGTTTTTCAAACAACCCTCCTTACTACTCGTATAAGGAAAATCCTATTCAGAAAATGGGAACTCCTGATATAACCTGAAGACTTTCCAAATGTGGGGTCCGCAGGCAGGGTAAAATTACATTACTGTAATTACTCGTACATGACTCAGAGGCCCCATGCGCTTTATAGAATCAACTCAATCTGGATGCGTCTTGTAGGTGGGTTATTTTTTACTATAGAGTACTAAACCTTCAAAAATGAGTGAGTAATAGATGTTTAACGCCATTTCGACAACTAAGGTCATATCCATGGTGAGAACTACATTACACAATTTCACAGAGGAATGTGTCAGTGCCCACGAATATATGGGCACCACACACATCCGAGGGGATAGAAAAGAGATATATAGCCCTTTTAAGTGGGCTAGGGAAGCCCGCCTTCAAAAATGAGCCCGTAGATGTGCCTTATAGGTTTTCTTCAACTCAGGGTGCATTTTATACTCGAGATGCGTCTTATATGCGGGAGTTTAGTAAACTTTACTGTAGATTACTACTTTACTTGACACAATTAGCACACATACACGAAGTGCACCCCACCTTCTTTTGCTCATAATTATTTTAAGCCATAAATTGCCCAACAATTTTCCATTCTTTTCAGCTCAAACTCTTAATTACTGCTATTACGTTGAATACCGTAATCTGCCCCCCCCCAAAAAAAAAAAAAAAATATGCAGGGTACTATGGTAGTGCTAAAATGATATAGACTCCTAGCACATTATTACCAGACAAGCCACTAACTGGCTGACAAGAAACAGGAAAACTGGACTTTGGACACATTTTCCCAGGAATTTAACATAATCTAATACAGAAATCCTGAAATCAAAACCAGGAATTCCTGGTAAACCAGGAAAAGTGGCATCTCTGTTATTACCAAGGTGAAGGTGGATAATTCTGTAAATAAAAAAGTCAGATCAAGTTTTACATCCTTTATTTTGGGCATTGGCATATCAACAAAACAAAAAGAGAAGCAGTCTAAATGTCAGTGCCATCTTTCAGTAAATTGGTATAATTTTGGTAGAAATTGTCTCGCAGTCCCATAACTAATAGCTTTTTTTGACTGATCTGTAACAAGCTGCCTCTGGAGAAAAAAGGACACAACAACATCCCAGAGTAGTACATTTACATAGTAGAGAGTCGTCTACGTCAAAACTGTCAAAAACTGCTGCCGATCATGACGATGAAATGCAGGGTTCCCACTTGCGATTCAATATCATTGTTAATTTAAGTTATCAAATTTTTTTTGATCGATTACAGAAAGATCAATTGAATTTATGCAAAAGAGATTAAGTAGTATTAAAAATGCCTTTGTTAAAATCTAAATTTGTAGCCATGGATACTAACTAGTGTCATTTACTATTTTGACAAATGAATTTATGATTACTAAAATCTGTTAAAGGAAAGTCCAGTTATCACATGGATTCATTTTTCTGAAGAACAACATCAATTTATACACCAGTTATTTGAACTCCAAAGAATGAGTTAGTTTATATCTGTAGGGAACCCCGAAGGTAAATATGATGAAAATGAACATTTACATCAGACGCTACTGTACACTGCAATTTACACTTTGCATACGAAAGACCTGTTCAGGAATTAAGCACCTGGCTGCCGATTAGAAGTCTGTTACGATGCAAAAATCATCAAGCCCACAAGTGCCTGACTGCCAACTTTGATACAAATCACTTTCAATAGCTTGCTGAACTAATTATTCATCTGCGCCCATGCATTGGCCACTGTAGAAAGTTGTTTGGCTGCCTTTGTACAACCGGTAAGCAGTTGTGACCAGATCATCTTAAAAACTACCGGCCTCATCTATCAGTGCTCTACGCCAGATGGCATCACTATCGTAGTCCATACTGTCAATGTACCTCGTGTATAAGGTGCGAAAATGGCCCCTTGCTACGCCTCATAGAATCTGCCTGAAGTCAGGTTCTACCTTAAAGGTGAGGATTTTATACTATGGAAAATACCACCCCACGTGTGCTTGTCATAAACTAAGGTTGCGCCTTATACACAAGGTACTAGAATATCAGCAATTCTTCAGCATCTATCCAAATTGCTAAGCTCACTGAGTTCTAAGTTCAGGCAATCATAGTTGCTTTGTAGCCTACAGCTCTAAAAGTTCAAGAATTCCTTTTCTACTGCTGCTGCCATTTCATCATCAGCAGAACCGATAGAATCATCAAAACTCTCCTTATCCGACTCCGAGTCACTGTCTGAGCTGTGTCGCAGGATGCGATTCGGCTGATCAGGAGCCTCTTCCTCCATTTGTTCCTCGTCCATTGCTTCATCATCATCTTTTGACTCTGGTTTTGCATTTTTTGGGGAGCAATTCTTTCGGAATTTTTTCCTCCAGCCCCTAGGAAAGTCTCCACTGAGTGAGTCAGCATCACTTGAGCTGTCGTCACTGGCCTTAAGGACCTTGCTGCGGAGAGTAGCCTCCTGCTTTTTTGCCTGTTTCTCCTCATCTTCCTCATCTGATTCGCTATCTGAGGCATCTAGAATATCTTCAACTTCCTTGTCCATATCATCAATGTCATCTCGTGAGAACATCAACATGGGGTTGTAGCTTTCAGAAAATCTTCGTTCTGACACAGGATTGACTTTCAGGTTCTCAGATGTAGATGTTGAAGGTTGTGGTTCCTCTTTTGTATTGCCTCCTTCTAACTTAGCCATCTTGGCTGGCCTGGGTACTTGTTGGCCCTGTCCAGTTCCACTGTCTAAAAAAGCAGCGTCTTCATCAGATTTACGCTTCTTGAAGCGTGATTCAGTGCGGGATTGACCTGGGTCGGGGGAGTCTCGCGGAGGTGCGTTTAGCGGATCCTCCTTAAGAGGGTACAAGCGCTCGTCGACCCGTTCCCACCGGTCTGCACATGTCCACAGCCACTCTGCAGACACCACATGAACTTTCTTGTGTTTCCGTCCCTGCCTCACTTTCTGTGTGCCTGGCCTAGCCGCCACGACATGTGTCGTAAACTTGGTACCATCACCGTCCTTTTCTGGTGCGACAAAAGCTGGCTGGACCTCAGCTCCGAGTGCCTTGGCCACAATGTAAGCCCTGCTTTTCTCAGCCGGCATATTGGTTGGGAAAACTCCACTGAACACAATGTTAGTATGCTTCAAAACCTTTTTGTGAACATAGGGAATGATCTTCTTGAGACTGGGTAGTTCTACATTACTATCGCGATTTTTGGTCTGGTCGTAACATTCATAGAAGGCGGTGTGGATGCGGGTAAGGATGTCCTCGAGGTACAACAAATAGTCATCGGGATCATCCCACTCCACCATCTCCTCGTATTCCACAGCGTCATCTCTGCGACTAGTCTCCGAGCTTTCAGCCTGTCCTTGTTCTTTAGAACTATCACTAGTTGCATGTGATTTCTGTTCATTCCCACTAGTTTCAGTCTTATCTGTACCAGCTTCCTGACTAGAAGATTCAGGCTTATCAGTAGTATTTGATGTAACTTCTGCTTTACAGTCAGAGTCCTTGTCTGATTGGTCTTTGCTGGTTATCTCTCCTTCCTCCTCAGAAGATGAGGAAACTGAGAGATCATCTGTTTGTCCATCATCCTTCGATTCCTTTTCTCCATCTTGTCTCTGCTCAATTTGGCCTTCCACTTTGGACTCTGTTTGGCTATCTTCTTTTACCTGTTCTGCAACATCAGGTTTTTCTTTACCATCTGATTGCCCGGTGTCTTCTGGTTTTGCAACATCCTGCTCCTCTTTTTGCAGGTTTTCTGTAGCATCTGACACCAGACTGCTTCCTGTGTCCGCATCTTTACTTTGTTCAGACGCATCTCCTTCCCCGGAAGGTTTATCATCTGACTTTAACCGATCTTCACTATTTTCCACCTGACCTGCATCTTTTTTGTCTTGTTGATTCTGGTTGTCCACTTTGTTTGCATCTGTCTTTTTTTCTACCTGTGACTCTGAACTTTGCTCTGTCGAGCTTTGACCCATAGCGTTTTCATTGTCAATTGAGCAATTTTGATCAGCTGGTCTATCAGTTTGTAGTGAACTATTTGTATAGGTAGCAGTACTGTCTTTGTATTTTGGCACTTTTACAATCCGAGACTTGCGGCATTTCAGGTCTGGCGCTTGCCCATCCATGCTGCTTTTGTTGAGACCGGGTGGGGCATTGATGTCCGCCGTGCCTGAGAAGAAGCCATAGGGTTTAACATGAATCAGGTTTGGCGAGAAGTTCCATACATCCTCTCGGTCATCTATGATAGCAACCATGGAGTCACCGCATGGAAACAATGCTCTGAAATTAATAAAATCAATATATCATTAACCTGAAGCAAAACTGGTAAACAACAAGGAACACTTTTAAAAAACATGAGATTTAATTATCAACAAAGTTTGTAATACTTATCATAAACTCTTGGGCTTTCCCCCTATCATACCTATCATCATTCATGGCTGTGGACGGGTACAGCCACAGTAGAATTCACCACAATTAAACTGTTTTATCAGGTATAACACAAGGGCATGTACCTTAGATTTGCTGTTTTTGATGTGGGATTGAAGCATTCATCTCGCGAGAGAATCCGGTGACTGAAGTATTGGCCCTCCGGATCAAGCAACTTGGCTATGATATGAGCATACACACGAACCCCAAACGTACAAATGTGAAGCTCGTACATCTTGGAGATCTTGGCGAGGAAGGCCTCGATGTTTGGCCGGAACTTTGTGTGGTACCACATTAAGTTGGGCCCATGCCACATCTGGAAGTGGTGAACGTCCTGGAAAACCAGAAATGATAATTTATTGAAGTGAATTTTCCTGTCCCCCCACTTCAAATTTACCATTCAAAATATTCTCTCTCTCTCTCTCTCTCTCTCTCTCTCTCTCTCTCTCTCTCTCTAATATACGGGATATGGTGGCAAGTTTTGATAATGACTACCAGCAGATGTATATGTATACTGGTCTTTTTTAAGAGTCAAATTCTTTAATTTTATGACTGAAATTTCTAATTCCCTATCCCTTACGCATAGATGCCTTTTGCTGGCTGACAAAAACCAGGAAAACTAGAATTTGGATAATTTTTCCTAGGATATTAATATCTTGTACAGAAATCTCGAAAAGACCCAGGAATTCCTGGTAAACCAGGAAAAGTGGAATCTGTTGCTTCGAAAAAAAAAGACAAACAAATGGTGTACTGACTTTAAGGTTGACAGGGACCTGGTCATTAGTCGTGTGAAGCAGTGTCTGATCAAGGTCGACCAGCAGCACAAGCTTCCTGTCCCTCAGTAGTCTACTCTCATCCTCGCGACCAATCTTCTTCGCTTCCTAATATAGAATGATGAAACACAAATAACATGTTTGAAAATAGTTTTAATAATATAATTTCCTTTGCTTTTATAGTTGATATTTTTTTCCGTCAGGGATGTAAGCTGGGGTGTATGAGAAATTCTGAATTCATTGTAAATCACTGCATAACTAAGCCTTTTTCTCGCTCGCCTCACTTTTCCAGCAAGGAATCCATTGGACGCCAAAAAATTCTTTAGAAAAAAAAAAAAAAAATAGCTTGCTTGCACCATTTTCTCAAAACCAAAATCCGTAGACCAACTTTTTTTTGGTGTGGCCTTAATTCTGTACAATCAGGGATTAGCAATTCAAAACTTTTATCTTGGCACATTACAGTGAAACTTTCACGCTTTATCATCCGAAAAATTCTGTATATCTGATACTCACTGCTTCGCTAACTATCAACTCAGGCACAGAATGGACCATGGCAACAGAGGCTGACACATTTTCGATCCTGTCACCTGGCCGTCCTGATTCACTGCAAATGGAACAAATTTTTTATATACCAGTAGTATATATTTCTGTATGTCCTACATGACCTTATCAGAATAAAATGTCTAAGGATAGGGCATTGCCCTAAAATGATCTATGGGCAACTGTGTTTTATGTGCTATGCTAAACTATGCTTTAACTAATTGCTGACAAATAGTGAGTAATTACTGACATATATTGAATAGTTGCTCACAAACACTGTATTATTACCGACATAGGAGGAGGTATTGGCATATATTGACTGAATGCTGACAAAAAGTGAGTAAATACTGACATATATTGACTAATTGCTGACAAATTGTATGTAAATACTGACATGTGTTGACTAACTTCTGATATCTAGTGACTAAGAACTGACATATCCTGAATAATTGCTGACAAAGAGTGTGTAATTACTGACATATATTGACTATTTCTGATAAATAGTGAATAATTACTGACATATATTGACTAATTGCTGAAAAAGAGTGAGTAATTACTGACATATATTGACTAATTTCTGATAAATTGTGAGCAATTACTGACATATATCGACTAATTGCTGACAAAAAGTGAGTAATTACTAATATATATTGAATGATTGCTGACAAATAGAGAGTAATTACTGACATATATTGACTATTTCTGATAAATAGTGTATAATTACTGATATATATTGACTAATTGCTGAAAAAGAGTGAGTAATTACTGACATATATTGACTAATTTCTGATAAATTGTGAGCAATTACTGACATATATCGACTAATTGCTGACAAATAGTGAGTAATTACTAATATATATTGAATGATTGCTGACAAATAGTGAGCAATTACTGACATATAGACTAATTGCTGACAAATAGTGAATAATTACTAACATAATTATATTAACTAATTGCTGACAAATAGTCCATAGATACTGACATACTTTGACACATACCAGTCAAGGCAGGATGCACAATTGAATCAATGGCTATTTCTGTTATATATTGACTAATTGCTGACAGATTGTGAGTAAATACTTACATGTATTGATAATAGCTGTTATAGAGTGACTAAGTACTGACATATATTGACTAATAGCTGACAAATCGTGAGTAAATACTGATATATATATATATTGACTATTTGCTGACAAATAGTGAGTTATTACTAATATATATTGAATAATTGCTGACAAATAGTTAGCAATTACTAACATATAGACTAATTGCTGACAAATAGTGAGCAGTTACTAACACATTTTGAATAAATACTGATAAAATGTAAGTAACTACTACCATGTATTGACTAATTGCTGACAAATAGTGAATAATTACTAACATATATTAACTAATTGCTGACAAATAGTCCATAGATACTGACATATTTTGACAAATACCAGTCAAGACAGGATGCACAATTGAATCAATGGCTATTTCTCTGTTATATATTGACTAATTGCTGACAGATTATGAGTAAATAGTGACATGTATTGATAATTGCTGACAAATTGTGAGTAAATACTGACGTATATTGACTAATTGCTGACAAATTGTGAGTAGTTACCGATATATATTGAATAATTGCTGACAAATTGTGAGCAATTACTAACATATAGACTAATTGCTGACAAATAGTGAGCAATTACTAACATATATTGACTAAATACTGATAAAATGTAAGTAACTACTACCATGTATTGACTAATTGCTGACAAATAGTGAATAATTACTAGCACATATAAACTTATTGCTGACAAATAGTCCATAGATACTGACATATTTTGACAAATACCAGTCAAGGCAAGATGCACAATTGAATCAATAGCTATTTCTCTGTTATGTATTGACCAAAATGCTGACAGATTGTGAGTAAATAATGACATGTATTGATAATTGCTGATATTCATTGACTAAGTACTGACATATATTGACTAATTGCTGACAAATAGTGAGTAATTACTGACATATATTGACGAATTGCTGACAAATCATGCATTATTTCTGACATATTTTGACTAATTACTGACAAAATGTGGGTGCATCATGTAAATCTGGGCATGATGCACAAATGATTAAAATGCCATTAATCAATACTTAGTCGCTAGGAGTATACTGACTAATTGCTGACAAATTGTGAGTGAATACTGACATATTTCGACTAATTGCTAACAAATAGTGAGTAATTACTAACATAAAAATTATATTGATTAACCCCTGACAAATAGTGAGTAATTACTATCATACCATAACACTAACACTAACCTGCTATAGCCCTAAACTCAATACATGTACCATAAAAACACAGATTAAAACACAAATTAAAACACAGAATGACGTCAACATTTTCAATCAAACACCAGAGAATGGGTGATGGAAAGATATCCATTCAGTGCAAACAGGGCTTGCGCAGGTATTGATGTGTAAAGCTTATCAACAGTGATAATGCACTGGTAACTAGCATTTGGATCTAAAAGGTTTAAGCATGTGATCAAGCAATGGCTGCCTCCATTGAACAACTTGTTTGATGCTATACAAAGGTAGAGGAGGGGGTCTTTCTTTTCTACTGTTCAGATTCCACTAGTCACTAGGTGCAGTCAGTAGTTTATACTTGCAAGCATATGAATTCTATAAGGGACCAATGGAACATATCTATATTATATTGAACAGTACCAAGATACTGCATAATATGCTAATTATGCAAATAATATGCGCGGATATGGAATATTTGGTATCAATCTGGGGTGTTTTGTCCCCCTAAAGGACATGCCCCCCTAAAAAATTTGTTTCAGAAAAGAATAAGCGAAGTAATTTTTTTGACTTGCAGCCTTTTCGGCCTGAGCTGGTCCACCTGCGCCCTACCTCCAGCCAAAACCTATCTGTTTTCAGTGTCACCGGTGAAAAAGGGCAGGTTTGAGGAAGGAATGGATCGAAATATAGGCTTTTTTGGGATGGGGGGGCAGACGCCAGTCCAGGCACTGGCAGAGAGGTCCAAGAACTGGCGGTTTTACAAAATAAATCATATCTCCCTTAATAATAGGAGTTTCCCATAGTGTGACCTATAGATAAAGGGTAGCTCGAGCTGGCGAACGTCATGGCGTTCTTTATTTTCAAATATGCACAATGGGAACAAAGTTATCACCAACTTAGTGATCTTTTAAGGACAAATAAATGCATTGGTGCATCACACTGACCTTATGGAATAAAATGACAGGTGGTCTAAGGGTCTCTCAGCTAATAAAAATCTGTAGAGTCTATTATACCAACCTAGCGATATTTTAGGCCTATTCAGCGATCTTTTAAGGACAAATAATTTATTTCATGGCCAAATACAATGCTGTACCTCTATCTGGAGTGACTATAACAATGTTTAGAGTCAATTATACAAAGTTTTCGATAATTTTAGTCTATAATTACACCTATTATAATAGGGGTATCATACTTATGTGTACATGTATATATATATATACATATATGTAGGTGGTCTTTAGTGGGTTAATGGAAGGCTTTCACGGCTTCATGAAATCAACAAGAGGACAGGATAGAAACGGACAGGGGATAGAGAGGGAATAGAGTATGTGCGGCCCCTGGACAGCCTGCTAATCCTGTAAGGATCACAGTGTGAATCAATGCATCATAAACCCTATGCACTGCCCTATGTATACCCCTATAGAAACAGACACCAGTGCATTAAAGGGTTAAAATGGGTTTTCACGGCTATATCCAGGGTGAGTAGACTTTCTTTGTCCAAGCACTAACAGCCAATATTAAAAGGATAAGTTGGTCCCTGTGTAACCCTATGTGTAATCCTA
Organism: Acholoe squamosa; assembly: GCA_949317995.1. Lineage (NCBI taxonomy): Eukaryota > Metazoa > Annelida > Polychaeta > Phyllodocida > Polynoidae > Acholoe > Acholoe squamosa. The sequence continues at coordinate 26,928,142 of OX439038.1, forward strand.
TGAGTAAAAAAGGGCTAGGCTATAGCAAGTCTACACTAGAAGAGCGATTCAACATCGGTGAACATGGTTCTTGTAACTATTCTATGGTCTGTCTAAGACCATAGAATAATTATCAGATACTTCATATATTCAACATACCGTAATCTCCCGCGTAGAAGACGCGCTGCGCGTATAAGACGCACCCCAAACTCAGCACATGCATTTTCATGTATAAGACGCACCTTTTAGGTACCAATTTTGTAAATCCAGTACTGTTCTATAGTAAAATTACCCCTCGTATAAGACGCACCCCCAACTTGAGAGTATGCTATAAGACCAACCAGCATTTTGTTTGGCATAGAGGACGCGTCTTATACGCGAGAGATTACGGTAGCTATAGCCTATACTGAGGTTGCAGGTTCCCTAGTAGGGGGCACCATTGCTTGCTATGATACCTGTATAGAGTAGCACTGATAACAACCAGCATGCTGGGTACCAGGTGTTATATAATGCAACCTAAAAGTCTGCACTGAATAAAAGGAATTATCTCACTGGACAATAATGGTTTCGGCTAGGTTGGTATATAACTTAGTCAACTTAGGTTGAAATAGTGGACAAAATTGTCATTTTCTCTACTAAAGAGAGAGATAAAACGGGAAGAATGAAAAACAAATCCACTTACTTCCTCAAGTTAGCTCCACACAAGGCACAGAGGTCTTTCATTACCGTGGCATGAGTGCATCCTTGTAGACTTATAAGATCCTCACTGGATAAAGAGACAAATGTGAAACAGATCATCATAGCGGTAGTCGTAATGGTAAATCATTTCTATTTATTCTTTTTATTTTTTGTTGTTGAACATTTTGCATGAGTAAATATTGTTGGACTGGGAGACTCCCCATTCCCCTTCACACGTATAGATGGGGACATGGTAGGACACATTACCCCTTCGATGCCACCTCCTTATGCCAATTCCACACATTTAACAGTATTCTCAGCACAGCCGGGAACCGCACCAGCCCCCAACCCACCCACAGTGTGATTGTGCGGCCTGCGAATTAAGATAAAAAGAAATTGGGCGATGTGCTTTGAAGCACAAAAGGCTCAGGGTTGGTACCGCAAAACCCTGTAGAGGTAAAATTATTAAATATGGGACCCTTTATGCATGTGTAGTTAGAACTAGGTCAGTGGCTTTTTTGAACCAAGAGTCAAGCGTCTCAATTTTAGATGCTTGGGCACCATTACATAAGAATACGAAGTCACACAAGGACCTAAGGGAGTGTTCATTTTTTAACAACAGGGGGAGTTGGTGAGTTTTAGTTTGGACCCCAGAATTTTTTTTCTGCCACCCTCTTGAGAGGTACCAAAATCTTTTCCGCCACCCCTTCAGGATGGATCAAAATTTTTTTTGCCACCCCCGAACATCGCCTTTAGATGCAAAGTGGTGCATTCTTAAGGGGTTTTATTGAACATTGCTTGAAATTTTGGATAACTTTTGTTCTAATGGACCGATTTACAAAATTCAAAAAAACACTGAAAGCGCACAGAGAGCTGGAGGCAGACGGGCGACCCATTTCCAGCTAAGGCACACGGGCAGTATGAAAAAGCATGCGGGCGGCCCGCCTGTGTGCTTCCTATGTGTGGAGAACCCTGTTACTGAGGTATGATTTAAATAGATCACTTCACAGGGTGATTATCATCTATTGCAATGCATGCAGTTGAAAAGGGGGTGTTATGCTTCACTTTAGCACATATTGTCCACATCACATTTTTTCACAATACGTCCACAACAGCCCAGCGCAAGGTGTCCAAAAAAAATGTAATGTCCACAGACTGTTTTCGTAGAGTGTCCATAAGATACAATTCGTTCACACCCAACAATGACAATGTATCCACAAAAACAGTCCACAACCAATCATCATAATCACAATCATCATAACTCTCTCTCTCTCTCTCTCTCTCTCTCTCTCTCTCTCTCTCTCTCTCTCTCTCTCTCTCTCTCTCTCTCTCTTTATAGCCAGTTTTATTATGAAGCTAGAGTAGCGTGGCACCTTAAAGGCATTTCATACCGGGTGGCTTTACAATGAATATTTTTTTCAAATTTCTTTTTACATTTTGACAAAGGGGTATAAGAGAAAATTGACTGCAATATATTTAATTGGTTGATCATTACTGCTATAGATGAATATATTACTGGCACCCGTAACCTTAGCCATTGTAATGCCATTTTATGAGGCACCTATGTCATAACTACCATAAAGAGGATCTGCCAATCTATTTTTATATCTAGATTGAGATAAAGGTAGTCCAAATAAGGTATTAGTAGTTGTTGAATATTCTGGAAACTGCCAAGATCAAAATTCATCTTCCTACAACTGATTTCATGAGACCAATGCAAGATACAGTGAGGACAATGAGCAATTATAGTTGAGAGGGCAGCTTTTGAGTTACATTAATCAGCCTGCATATATCAGAGATGTAAGTCGGGTATTGAGAAAATCCCTGAAAAGCTATTATTGCAGGGTGGGGGGTGGGGTGGGGGGTGTTAAAGTCTATGCAATGTGCATGTATACAATTAATGTCCTTCCCCACAATACATGTATATGGAACTATGAGTTTAGTATACCCCCTCCCCCCACCAACCCCACCCCTAATCTCTTTCAACCTATAGCTCACATAGCCATTATCAGCTGGGGGCCGCCATTAGACCCCGACGCCACTATGACTAACACCTTCAGCCCCCGACTCCGCAGTATATGCCAGGGATGCCTCCCATTGGTCAATAATACAACAGCCATGTGCCGTATAATGCTTCAGAATTAAGGGTGGCTGAGGGTGAGTGTGGTGTTCAGACATTGAGTAGATGTATGGTGGTTGGGGTGGTGGGGGTGTGAGTTTCACATGGCACTTCTGAAGGGGTTTCCCCAAATGGCTGTATGGAGGGCAACTGTAGACTAGTCTTGAGACTGAGTATTTTAGACCAATCAGAGAGCAGCATTCCCTTCACCTCCCCTAGTATAGTATGCCACTGAGATCCCCTGTTCCCTGCCCAGGCCTTCCCCTGCCCAGTTTCTGCTTACACCAGGGGGCCTTCCTGTTCCTCAGTGGAGTCACTGGTTAAAGCAGCCAACACAGGCCTGGGTATGTGTCTAGCAGGGGGGTTATCATTAGGGTCAGAACACATATTTCACTTCATTTTGATGAACATGGATATTCACACTGACTGTTATGAATATGAGAATCAAATCTGGCCCTGAAGACCTTACATATCCCTATTTTGACTTAATCTAAAGATTTTTGAAATCCCTATTTTCAGGGAATTCCCTGACAACTTACATCTCTGATATATATATATATATATATATATATATATATATATATATATATATATATATATATATATATATATATATATATATATATATATATATATATGTAGGGGCCGGCATCATTGTATATATATTAGTGCCGTTCATCCGAGAGACGTGTTCGTGTGGTGCTTGTTCCTTCTATGCTAGCTAGGTGTCGCTTTGCGATACCTCGTTGGTACAAGAGGGGGCAGCACCATGCCTCGCGTCCAGCTCCTACTAAGGAGCCGGACGAGCGGCAGAAGGGGACTGGACATGGTCCAGTCCAGACGCTAATACTTTGTCATCAGAGAGATTGAATAAAGTCCTACCCGAGAGGTAGGGGTTTCTGGGGCTTTGCCCAACCCGAACTACTCGTGTTGTGTTGGTACATCTAGTGGTAAGCGAGCCAAAGAGCCACCCAACATATAAGTCAATACGAACCATTACACTGGTGCCGTGACCAGTCGGTTCGGGGGTGGTGCGCGGCCACATTGGCCGAAAGCCTCGGGAAACCCGAAGCGGATCCCCCCAGCCCTGGGCTAGAGGGATTCGAAGAGGATGATTACACATCCCAGCATCTGTTGTTAGACTGGAAACACGGTCAACAACAAATGTTTAATCAGGAGGGTGTACGAAATATTTTTTCTACACCCGACCTTAGGGACAATGCCACCAGAGATGGCATCGTAAAATTGTATCCGGCTACACCCCAGACAGGAGTACCGGATACCGGATTGTTCAGGGGAGTGTTAAGACCCCCAACTTTAGACTTGAGCGATTGGTCCCAAGTTATAACTAGCAGACGCCAGCTAGGTCCTATGGTACCAACAGGCTCGGCTAGCGGCTTGGGTACACCAATTGCACAAAGCCCTATGCAGCGTACTGCAACCCCCCAGGGTTCAGCACCCGGTGGTGGAACCGAAGTAGCCCCACTAATGACATCGTCGGATCATGATAGCGACGATGGTAAAACCAAAAGGGACGCAATAGTCCCAGACGCGAAATCAAAAGATAAGCCTAGTGGTACCGGACCGAAAAGCTCGGAAAGGCATCACCTAGGCCGATCTCTAGACGAAGGCTTGTCTGACTCCATGTTTTACCCTGGAGGCAATCGCAAGTCTATCTACGGACGTCGGATGGGTCCCGGGTATAAAAATACTCAGGCCTATTTGAAAGCCAAGGAACAGGTAGAGTTACAGGCAAAGAGGCAACATGAACAATTCATGTTAGCCCAATCCAAAATAGAGGAGGAAGCTAAGTCCCGGATCGGAAAATTACGATCCGTTGAGCAGGAGGCGATTCTAAAAGAATCCGACCTCAAATATCGTCTATCCTCCGTATCCCATCGGTTGGAGCGGAAGGAAAGAGACGCACAGGAAAAAGAAAAGAGGCTGGCTGAGTTGGAAATCGAGGAAGCCAATAAACTTAGAGCAATCGACAAGGCTAGAGCCGAGGAGGTTGCTAAGGCTCGGGATGTAAATAAATTACAAACTGAGTTGCACGCAATGGAGGAGAAGCTTAAGAAACTTCAACTCCGGAAAGCTGAGACAGAAGCCAAGATGGTCTCGGAACAAGCCGAGATCAGGAAGGAGACTACTGAATATAACAGGTCTCAGAAAGAGAAGGGTGAAAAGTACCGCCTACTTAAGGATACTTTTAAGCGAGAGGCAATGATCGCCCAAGAAGAAAGAAACCGAGCTGTGGCTGAAAATGAAAAGATTCGATCCGAAATCTTGGCAGAAAACGCACAGCTTAGGGAGGAACAGCGAAACCTGACTACAGACGTAGCTACCCTCACAATAAATAAGTCCGCTATGGAGAGTTATTTACAGGAGCAAGAGGAAACACATGCCCCTCCGGCGAGTAGGGTGATAAACCCGAACTCGACGTTCGTGAAACAGGGCGACCCGGTCTCCTGTTCTACACCGAAGAATCCGCAGTATAATCCTTTTGTAAATGATAATGCTTCGCGGAACGTAGATCAAGGGGGTGTTTACATCAGAACCCAGGATAAGCATGGCCGAACTAGTAGAGTCCGGATAAGTGAGGTGCCCATAGTCCACAACCTGGACCCGGACTATACCCCTAGAGAGGCTTCCGACAGTAGTGCGGAGACCAGTGGGTTCCACATTCATGTGGATCCTAGTAACGACCCGGGGCTGGGTGCTGGTAATGACAACACCCAACCGAATCCATCAAACGATGGCGGCCAGTCAACGGGAAACCAGCCATCCGATGGCGGGTACCAAGGCGCGCAAGGGGGGGGCGCTGCTTCGGGTGCCACAAGCTATAGTGGTACCTCGGGTACCGGCCCCAACCAAGGTAGTGCGAGTTATACGAACCACGGTGGTACACAGTGGACGTATACTCAACCTCCACCACCGCCTCCACCTGGCAATTCGAGCTTCGGTGGTATAGGGGGCAATCGGACCTTGAATGAAACCAAGGCGATTGAATGGAGCAAACAGCAATGCACTAGATTGATGTATGCTCCCAATTCTGCCCGAAGGGTAGCCGTTATTCCTAAAGAATATGACGGTACTCGACCATGGAAAGAATGGTTTGAAGATTTCATCGATGTGATGAACTGTAATGGATGGACCCCATACGAGGCCAAGCCACATCTGGTGAGATGTCTGAAAGGCGGGCCGGGTCGCATGGCTGTAGAGCAATGGCGAACCTGGTACGGCCTCGTTGGGAGTTTTGAGCAGTTAGTAGAAACTGCTAGTGGACTGTTATGTAATATGGTCAAGGAAGACCCGATGGTCCGTTTTAAGAAACGCACACAGAAGCCGAATGAAGCTTTCAGAGCATACGGTATGGAACTCCATGCCCTGCTAAGTAAGGCCAGACCCGGTACTGAAAACCAGGACTGGTATATGGACGATTTGATCACTCAATTCGTCAAGGGTCTAAGAGACCGAGATGAACAAATAGCAGCGAGGGATGCCTGGAAGGAGGGCATAACACTACACGGCATATTTAATGGTATAGATATGGCCGTGAAGAAGCGAGCTATGTTAGCTGGGGACATACCTAATGCCAGCGGCTTGGTACCCCTGGCATCGGTGACCCAGCAGTCGGAGGTCGATACTCCATCAGACGACTTCGAATTGATTGATATCGAACAGGAAGACGGCACCTTCTGTTCGATGCAATTAAGGAAGAATACTTCAGGTAGGAAGTATATTCCCAGGAAATCTTTCAATAAACAAAGGGACTCTAGACCTTCATCCGAGGTCAAGAGTGACCCGAAGGCTGTCGATAAGGCGGTCAAGTCCATTGTAAGCACTGACAAAGTGAAGACTCAGTCCCCGGACATGACCAAACTTCTGGAAGACATGTGTAAGAAAATTACAGATGCCATCCAAGCCAATCGGCAAAGACCCCGGGTGGATCGCCGAACGGTTAAGTGTTTCAGGTGCCAGCGCATGGGACACTACTCATCTGAATGTACCGCTACTAAGCCGGTAATGGCTGCCTTCTATGAAGCCGAAGACGACGGCGTAGAAAGGGAGAATGCTAGGGATTCCACAGATGTGGAAAACTAGTGGGGGTTGTGTCAACGGCATCTGACATGGCCCCGAGTGGGAACGAATGCCAAAATGCTACCGGGGGTATCCCGGTGGAAGATTTCGAGTCAATTATACCTGGAGGCCGGGTGGCTGAGGGTGCGCACCCCTGCACCTCGGCCGGGGCCAGGGACCCTAGTGTTGATATGTGCAGGAGCAATCATATGGAGGCGAGTGGCCACACTAGGGGAGAGGAAGGATGGATCAAAGAGTTGATTCGAGTGTGTGGGACACGCCTTCCCCCAAGTCATCCGTGTCTGGAATTCCTGAGAGGACTCGGATTGAATCTTGGTGATTCGGGAGACTTTCACCAGTTTACCAGTAACCCCTCGCCTTTAGGGGGGAGACGGTGGTATGTACCCATATCTGTGGAAGGCCGGGTGGGGGAATTCTTGGTGGATACTGGAGCTAGTCATTCATGTGTGTCCAAAAGATTCTTCGATTCGGTGGCCGGCAGCCATGAGAACCTCAAAACGGGGGTAAATGCTTGCACGGCCGACGGAAGCAGTATGCGTACATTTGGTAGGACGTTTATGCCTATCCATATAGGAGGCAAAGAGTTTGTTCTTTCGCCAACTATAGCAGAGGTTAGTGATGACGGAATCCTCGGATTGGATTTTGCAAGCTTATACGGGGCCGTCTTGGACCCGAGGGACGGTAGTATGGGTATACGGAGCCCGTATGGCTTGCATGTCCAATGCGTATTGAGACAGGTGTCTTCGGTCGCAGCAGTGGTACATACGGTGAAGATCCCACCGGGTACCACTTGCGATGTCCTTTGTGGCGGATCCATGGCTCAGAGGAATGAAGCTGGAGTCTACGAACCCGACACGGTGTATTTGTCAAGCATCGGGTTAGACTCAGTGGATACATTAGTGGCTAATGCAGCTTGGTCCGTATTACCCATAACTAACCGAAGTGGTTCAGTGGTTTATTTGAGGCGAGGCGACAGTGTTGGAAGGATGAGTTCGGTAGAACATGTCGCCGAGGCTAAATTTAACAAACCACTAAACCCAGTTAGTCAGCATCCTATGGATGAAGAATTCCAAAAGCTGATTGATCAGTCAGATTTAAAGAATACGGACGATAAGGATTGCCTAGCGAGACTTCTACAAAAGTACGAAGGTGCTTTTGGTAGGGAAGGAGGCCCGGTGGGTAGATCCGATAAGGTGTTGCACACCATAGATGTGGGCAGCGAGAAACCTTTTAAAATCCCGTATCGTAGACTTCCCCTTAAAAAGAAGTTAATCTGTGAAGAGCAAATACAAAAACAGTTGGACCTAGGGGTAATCGTGCCTAGCTCGAGTCCCTGGTCCAGCCCTGTTTGTATGACTACTAAGAAAGACGGTACAATCCGCTTTTGTGTCGACTACCGGAAATTGAACGGTATAACAAAAAAGAACTCGTATCCTTTACCAAGGATAGACGAGACTTTAGATAGCTTGGGCGGAAACCAATGGTTCTGTACCTTGGATTTACAGTCCGGATATTGGCAAATACCAATGCACCCCAAAGACAAGGAGAAGACAGCATTCTCCAGTCATATGGGGTTGTTTGAGTATAATGTCCTACCCTTCGGATTGTGTAACGCCCCCGCTACATTCGAGGCTATGATGGAATCCTTACTGAGTGACCTTTTGTGGAAGAAATGCCTGGTTTACTTGGATGATGTGGTCGTGTTCGGCAAGTCATTCAAGGAATGCCTGGCAAATCTGCAATTAGTCCTCGACCGGATACTATCAAACGGTCTTAAACTTAAACCCAAGAAATGTAATTTGTTTAAGAAAACCATTACATACTTGGGAAGGATCATTACTCCTAACGGGGTAAGTGCGGATCCGGAAAAATTAGAAGCTGTAGAAAATTGGGAAAGACCCACGAGTGCTAAGGAGGTGAGATCATTTTTAGGATTTTGCTCCTATTATCGTGATTTCATACCGAATTACTCTCGTGTCAGCTTCCCCATGCAGTGCTTAGCTCACTGGACCCCGGGTAGGGCACGGGACCCATTCCCATGGACCAGCGAGCAAGAAGAGTCTTTTAATAAAATAAAAGATTTATTTAGGAATACACCCGTGTTGAAATATCCCACTCCCGAGGGACATTTCATCCTAGACACCGATGCGAGCAATGATGCGATTGGGGCAGCTCTCTCTCAGGTCCAAGAGGGAGTCGAAGTGCCAATAGCATTTGCTAGCAACACGTTAAGCAAGACACAGCGAAATTATTGTACCACCAAGCGAGAACTCCTCGCTGTGGTGGTGTATACGAAGAAGTTTAAGCATTTCCTTTGGGGAAGTGACTTTACTTTAAGAACAGACCATTCGTCTCTTAGGTGGCTCCTTAACTTTAAGGACGCCGAGGGGATGATTGGACGTTGGTTAGCTCACCTATCCGAATTCGGATTAGAGCATAAACAAATAGAGCACCGACCCGGTGCTAAACACATCAATGCGGATGCCTTGTCAAGACGGCCTATCCGAAGGTGCCAAAATGCCACATGTGAAGACTGCGGGGCCCACAATGCTGTGGTAGCCGGGTTGGTATTTAATTATACCACCCCCCGTATCCCCTGGGAGGAGGCTGTATGCAGCTATCTCGATTGGTCCCCGGAGACCATCAAGAAGTTTCAACAGTCAGACCCCACCACTGCGCGCATAATGGAATACCTACGGTCAGGCATTAAACCGGCAAGGCCTCTAGTTTCCCTGGAGGATAGGGAAGCGAGGCGGTTGCTGGCTCAATGGGCCGAGCTAGAGATCCGAGACGGCATACTATGTAGGTGGAAGACAACTCCCACCAACGGTAGGCTGTTGCAAATAGTGATACCCACCCCGATGAGGAGGGATATCATGTATTATTGCCATGGCCACCAAACGAGTGGCCATTTCGGTAAGAGAAGGTCGATAGAGCGTCTACAAAGGCGTTACTACTGGCCCGGTATGAGAGGCGACCTGCTCCGGTGGATCGCCACTTGCCCGGATTGTTGTAAAAACAAACCGGGACCCGGCCTGGGTAAGCAACCCTTATCACAGGAATTGTTTGGTGTCAGATTTGCTCGAATAGCGATAGACATCATCAGTGGGATTAAGACGACGCCGCGAGACAATACTTGTATGATGGTCGTAACTGACTATTATACTAAGTACACTCGGGTGTTCCCCCTTCCCAACCACAAAGCCGCCACATGCGCGGAGGCATTTGTGAAAGGCTGGGTGCTGCATTTGGGTGTTCCCCTTATGATGCACAGTGACCAGGGAAGGGAGTTCGAGTCAGAACTTTGGCAGGAAATGTGCCATTACCTAGCCATTTGTAAGACCCGAACAAACCCGTACCGACCACAGTCGGATGGGCAGGTAGAACGCTTCAATAGAACCCTCATACAAGTACTAAAGCCCCTGGTTAATACCCACCAGGATGACTGGGATGAACAGTGCGAGTTTGTAGTACATGCCTACAACAACACTGTCCATTCATCAACTAACTGCACCCCAAACATGCTAGTGTTCGGCGAGGACATCATAATGCCCGCCGACTTAGTGTATGGAGTGGTTGGAATAGACCCGGAGGCGCCCTGCACGGTGCTGTTTGTAGAGTCATTAAGGGACCGGTTCAAACAGGCATACGAGGCCGTTCGGAAAGAACTGCTGAAGAGTGCGAAGTGGCAGAAGGTGGGCTATGACACCAATGCTAAACGAATTCGTTTTAATGTTGGGGACAAAGTACTAAGGTACTACGAGCCGCTGGATAAGCTGAAGCTCGTAACGCCTTGGGAAGGTCCATTTAAAATCGTTCGCGTCATCTCCGAATCCACGGTGATGATAGAGGACTGCCTGACGGGTAGGAAATGGAAGACAAATGTCGGAAAACTTCGGCCCTGGAAGGGGCGCGAAGAGGCGGAGAGGGAGTTCGGTTACAAACCACCTGTATCTGTCCCTAGCGGGCCGAGCGTGGTAGTACCGAGGAAGCGCCCTAGAGGCCGGCCGAGAAAGACGCCGGGAGACGAGGTTATAGTAAAAAAGTAGACGAAGGCCAGGAAACGACCTAATCGTAAGAAATGGAAGAAAGTCTCGCTGAGTGAAGGCATTACGTATGGGAAGGGCCCCGCTCTGACTAAGCGAGATCCAGAAAAGGCCGTACGTAAAGCCGGGAAAAATAAAATGCTAACCGAAGGCGTTAGACGCAGCCCCCGGTTGAGGTCTGCTGTAACCTAACTCAGTACACAACGAGCTGCTGCGTGTTGTCCGCCATAGGCAGGCAACATACGTTCCACGGCCAGAGATGTCGAACGCGCCCTCCCCGGGTGGCTGTATCCCGTGAGTGGCGGTCGGATTAACCGGTACATTCGCTTTGAAGCGTTGTATACACCGCTAAGCTCCAGACGATAGCACTCGGGTAGTAGGCCGCGTCTCACATGTCGAGTCGAATGTTGGTTCGGATCTAGTTCCCTAGGTGGCGCTGCTGGTGTGGCGGGAAAGCGCGGAACTAGGTCACCGGATAGCCATGGCGGGATCTCGCGAGACGAGAGGTCTGACGTCATACTGGTCATAACTAGAGCGGACTCGTGGTGGTTAGACGCCACCCGTTTTTGCTCTAGTTATTTGTCGGCGGTTATACAGCCTGTAGCTGTCGTGTTAGCCTAGCTAACCCCCAAAAGCCTTTCTGTTGGACGAATCCTTCGGGAGGAGTCCAACAAAACTTGCCAATTAATTTTGGAAGTCGAACCCGGTGCCATGGCACAGGGAACGATTGACGCTGCGCGTCAAACAGCCAACATTCCGTTGGAACAAGACGAGGACCCGAAGGTCCCGTCTCGGGTCGAGGAATCTATGGATTCTTCGACAGAGGAGGCCGCCCGGACGCTCACGGCTATGGCCGAGGCAACCGACCGGGAGAGGATGCCACCTCCACCCCCGCCACGCCCGGAGCGCCCGTCTACAACAGACGCTTCGGGTAGCAAAGTGGATGTCCTGGACATTCCAATGTATCCTCCGGGATTCAGGACGCAGATCAGACGTCTAGCACACGTTGATCGCCAGGAAGGTATCGTGTATACCTCCTGGGGTACGTACATCCCTATGCACGCCTCCATGTTCGGATGCGGGCCCATGGCGGTGGAGCAGGGCGTGCCCGAGCCCATACCAGATGAACTCAAAACTATGGTAATGGACTCGTGTAGTGACGAGCTGGCTGACAACATGCCAGTTTCTTGGCTCCGCAACTACCTAAAGTTGGCGGAGAATATGGCGACTAACGAGAATTTAGCTCGAGCCGTCTTGATCTCTGCGGGCATCATCCAGAAGGCCACGGAGTTAAGGGAGTCCGAATCCGACATGGATACAGACTCCACAGTAACCTTGTCGTCGGTGGAAACCGACCGGGTCAAGCGATTGACCCGTAAACCTGCACCCAAGGGTCCTCTCACTGAGAGCGATCTGGAGGCTGAAGATGTCCGCATCGCCGTCGAGAGGTCCACGACCGAGACCGACCCAGCTGCCGACATCCCAGAGGCACCTGGCGAGATCTCGGAAGAGGACATCTCGCGCCAGCAGGCTGCTGTAGAGGCAAAGCGAATCGAGCTTGCCAAGCAGCAGAAGGAGCTCACCGCAGCTCGCCGGGCCCATCGCAAGCAGCAGGCCCAACGAAAAACAGAGATCTCTTCCGACTCTGACTCCCCAGTCAGCGGAAGGAGGAGCCCTCGGACAGGGGACAGGAGCCGACGTGAGTCGGATTCCAGTCCCGAAGTTCCGGCCCAACCGACTAAGGTTGTGCGCCGGAAGAAGAATGGAGCGAAAGCGTCTCCGGTAGAGCCCACGCCCCCCACCAAGCCGAGGGGTAAGGGCAAACCGAAGACGCCCGCTCCCACCACTACAACCACCACGGTAGCCACCTCGGTTACTGCATCTTCTGCAGCTAGCACGTCGGGTGCAAAGACGAAGTCCCCTACCAATGCTCCGACTGGTACTACCACCTCCAGCCGAGCCGGCCGTAGGGGAGCTGACATATACACGGACAGCGAGGAAAGCGAAAGCGATCCAGAGCTGCCCGAGTCTGCCAAATCTGATTTGGAGTCCGTGACAACGTGGGAAGAAATGACCACGGATGTTCCCAAGGACGACAATCAGAAGTGGATGTGGAAGAATGCAGCCGAGGGGTTCAAGGAACGGACTCCCCGCTGCTTCGCGGACTGTGCTTACGACACAGTCCATTATATGTGTCCGAGCGCCGTCAATAAGGACGGTGACAGCGATGACGAGGAGTGGATGAAGTCCGGCCCCTCGGATACGCCAGTAGGCAAGTTCTACCTGATTTGGATTGACCAGCTCAAGTCCAAATTAGGCTCGATCTACAGCTACGAGGCCCGGACGAAAGTCCAGTGGGCAATGACCCAATGGGGACCAACCGGCAACCGCCGAAGGTGCCCGTTTGAGTCTTGCCAGCTGTCTCTCACGGGTGAGAAGATGTTCGAGACGAAGCCCCGCTTCGCTCGACACATCGTTGAATTTCATATGCATCACAAGCCTGTGATGATGTGTGTGCTCGGGGACCGCCCGAGTAAACATTGTGATGGCTCGTTCAGCACTCACCGGCGCCGAGACATGGCTCTGCATTTGCAGAAGGCCCATGGCATCGGCCTGGAGAAGACCAGGAAACGAGCCATCAAGTGCTTCAGCGAGCTCCTTGCAAATTGGTCCGCGCTGAGCATCAAGGAAGTGAAAGAGCAGGCATTCGAGACCGGATTCTGCTCGTGGAAGAGCGGCAACTTGCTGACTTACTTCCAGACGAACTCCTCGTCCACAAAATTCGGGATGCCCAGCGAGGTGCACCTGAAGGTGAAAAAGTGGCGAGGAGACGACAAGCGAGAGAAGGCCAAAGCCCGCTCTAAAGGTCCAAACGGAGGCACAGTCACGACTACTGCTTCCAAGAGGACCCGAGCAGACCGGTCCGTGAGCCCTTCGGGTGGCAAGGACCAGCCCAGACCAGCCAACCCAGCTGATCGTCGCGAGTCGGGACAACAGGTCTCGGCTCTGGAGATGCCTGGCAACCAGGCCCGCAGGTCGGGTAGCCAGGCGACCGCATCGGCGACTCCAGCCACCTCCACACCTGCACCCGCGGAACAACGCCCGGGCGAAGCCTCTGGCGGCCAGGATGATGGGGGCGAACTGTTCGCTCCCCCATCCGGGTATTCTACTTGGTGGGCTGGAGAGGGATCCTCCGGCAAACGCCCCACGTACAGTGAGTACGCGGCGAAGTTCCCTTCAATGGGACCGGCTGGACCCGAGTCGCAGGTCCTTACCCCCTTGGGCCGGGCCAAAGCTCGTGGTAGGGGCCGCGGTGGGCTGGAGTCCACCCGAGGCTCTCCGGGTGGTGGCCGGGGCCGAGGAGGCATCACGGTAGAGGGCCCGTCTGCTCCTCCAACAGGCACCCCGCCTGTCTCAGTGGAGGCCCCAGCGCCACCACCAGTGATAGTTCCACCAACAGGTCCTCGGGTACCCCTAATGGAACTAATCTCCGGTACCCTGTCAGGTCTTCAGGATCCGAACACGTTCGTCGACCACCGCGATGTCCGAACGGTTCAGATCCAGAATGAGCTGATGGAAGAATGGCAGGCATTGCACCGCCAGAAGTCTGTTGACTACTGGCGTGTGATGACTGAAGCCACCGTCAATCTGGTCTACGAGATCCAGAGGCGGGAGGAAGTTAGTTAGTTAGTTAGTGTTTAACGGCACGTCAGCTACTGGTGATGGCTATTTGTGCCTAAAGGTTTTATGGAAGAAAGTTTCTACTGTTTAAATTTGTTTCTACTGTTTAAATTTGACTGTAGTATCCCAGGTTCTTGACATATGCAAGTATTGTATCCGGTCTGCAGGTTTTATGGAAGAAAGTTTCTACTGTTTAAATTTGACTGTAGTATCCCAGGTTCTTGACATATGCAAGTATTGTATCCGGTCTGCAGGTATCAAATAACTCTTTCAGTGTTGTACATTGATGGTATTGTGCCCTGATGGGGCACTGTCTACATTCCACAAGGAAATGTTCCACCGTCAGGTGTTTTTGACACCTGTGGCAAAGCGGTCTGGGTTCTCTCTTCATGAGGTGTGAATGCGTTAGTCTGGTGTGGCCTATTCTTAGTCTGTTCATGACAATTTCTTCTCTTCTGCTCTTGCATTTGGCTTTCTTGGTTGTGCCTATCTTGGGCTGTATTTTGTAGAGTTTATTGTCTCTTTCAGCGTCCCATGACTCTTGCCACTTTTGGTGGATGTATTTCCTGATTTTCCGTTTGAGGTCCTCTGATGGTAGAGGCATATCTATTGGAACTTGATTTGTTGCATCCTTGGCAGCAACGTCTGCTAGGTCATTGCCATGGATTCCTTCATGGCCTGGTACCCAAGCATACGCTATCTTCTTTCCAGCTAGAGCAAGACTATTGTGTCGTTCCAACACTCTTTTCACGAGAGGGTGTGTCCACTTGCTATGCTGCATTGCTGACAGTGATGATTTGGAGTCAGATACAATCAGGTAGTTGTTGCCTTCTGATGTCTCAATGTGATCTTGTGCTAGGTATAACGCATGTAGCTCTGCTGTGTAGATGGAGGCTTCGTCTGGCAGGCGTTCTTTGAAGGCATGGGGTCCTAGAACGGCTGCAGATGCTGTTTTGTCTGCCATATGTGATCCGTCGGTGTAGATTGGTACGTGATCTCTGTAACTATCACGCAGTTCATTGAATGCTGCTTGATATGTGGTGCTAGATGTTACCCCTTTCTTAAGCGCGGTAAGGTCCATTCTGACCTCTGGTTTGTGATATGTCCATGGGGGCATTTCCGGGTACTCTACATTAAGTACATTATCCAGAGACATTCCCGCTTCTTCTAATAGGTGGGATACCCTCACCCGGAGGGGTGCAATGTATTGGTTCTTCTTTGCTTCATATTTTGCCTTGTGCTTGGGGTTTGTCAACAATGCTGCGGCTGAGTTGTTAGGATTTGTGGCAATCCGGATAGCATATTCAAGGGAGAGTTTCTCTCGTCTAAGGGCTAAGGGTAGTTCTCTAGCAGCGACTTGCAAACTCTTAATTCTGGATGTTCTGAATGCTCCCAAACAAATGCGTAGTCCATGGCTCTGGATCCGCTCTGCCATTGCTAGGTATGTCGCCCAGGTTGATCCATAAACACACAGACCATAGTCCAGTTGAGACTGGACCAGTGCTCTATATAGTTTGAGGAGTGTGTCCTGGTCTCCACCCCAGCATGGATGTGCCACTACTTTCAGTAGGTTGAAAGCTTTGTTACATTTATCCTTGAGGTACTTAATATGTTTGAGGCGGGAGGAAGATAAAATCAGGGAGCTGGAAAGGAAGAAGGTCGAGGAGGCCCTCGAGTCCTGCCGGCGAAAACAGAAGGAAGCCGAAAAGCTTAAAGAGTTTCACGAAGCTGAGAACTCCAGATATATCCATCGATTTAAGGAGGCTGACCTCAAGTTTTTCCTGGCATTCGGGAAACATCTGGAGGAGTGGGACGGCTTACCGTCGTCTCTCATCTTCGTACCAGAGATACCCCCGGATGCCCCGCCAGCCCCGGCTACTCCACCGGTCCTGGCCACTCCACCGGTCCCGGCTGCTCCGCCGATTCCGGCAGCTCTCTTGCTCCCGCCCCCCACTTGGAACCGGGCTGTCCCAACTGCCACGGTTGCTGCACCAGCATCCGAGGCAATGGACAGTCCGTCCGCAGTGATGAGGGCCTTGAGCTTGGGGAGCGAGACTCCCAGCGAGGCTTCAGCGGCGCTCTCTACGAGCAGCTGTAGCAGCTCGGCTCCATCTGCCTCAGTGGAGCCGGCTGAGAAGATGGACACAGATCCTGAAGATCTTTGAGTGTCCATCTGTTGGTGTCTCCTTGTACCCGAGGGTAAATGCATTTAATATGCCAGAGGCACTGTTCCTTACGCTGGACTCCTGATACCTGGATCGTAACCTGCAGCGAGGATGGACGCTAACCCGAACACCCAATGGACTACAACATCTAACCGGGTCTCCATCTTCCCATCTTCATCAGGGCACATCATAACAGCAACGTGGTTTGCCACCACACATATGTCGCCGGATGGAGCTGCAGAAACCAGTCGTTCCAGGTTCGCCGGAAGTCCGGAATATTGTAAGGGTGATCCTGCTACCCTGGTAGGACACCTATATTTCATATTTTGTATAAATCTATTTTTATATCTTATATTATATTCTTGTAAGTAAAAGTCAAAATTTTTTTTCGGGTTATTTACCCCACCTCGGGTCGGTAAAAACATTGTAAAAATTTTTCAATATCACCTTACTACACATCGAATATTCTTCGTCGCGTCTCATGTTTAATAATAACACACGTGTAACATTATCACCATAGGTCGATGGTCCATAAGGGGCCACTTCCTATTTTTGTTATTATTTATAAACACTTCGGGTTATATACGATGATGCCTTATTATGTACATATAACTTATAATGCCCCTTAAATGTTCTATATTTAATACGAACTGTGTATATATAGACTTACCTATTTATTTATAACACCACTGTATAAAGTCAACAATAGTTACTTGTTAATTACACACAACCCTAGGTAAAGTCTAGTGGGGGTGGTGTAGGGGCCGGCATCATTGTATATATATTAGTGCCGTTCATCCGAGAGACGTGTTCGTGTGGTGCTTGTTCCTTCTATGCTAGCTAGGTGTCGCTTTGCGATACCTCGTTGGTACAAGAGGGGGCAGCACCATGCCTCGCGTCCAGCTCCTACTAAGGAGCCGGACGAGCGGCAGAAGGGGACTGGACATGGTCCAGTCCAGACGCTAATACTTTGTCATCAGAGAGATTGAATAAAGTCCTACCCGAGAGGTAGGGGTTTCTGGGGCTTTGCCCAACCCGAACTACTCGTGTTGTGTTGGTACATCTAGTGGTAAGCGAGCCAAAGAGCCACCCAACATATAAGTCAATACGAACCATTACATATATATATATATAATGCCCATAATCTCAATCATGAGAGGGGCCTAGGTTCTAATACAGAATTAATTGCACACCAATCTGCTCATAGCTGTGTTTATAACACAGCTGCTGGGCATCTATTCAAGAAACCAAGCACATTCTTAGTTTCTGCTGTATGAATATGTGGGCCAACGGGGGAAAACGTGCCTCCAGGGTGGATTTTTAGTACACATAATACCTTTAGATCTTCTCCTCGGGGATGCCATGTTATAAATAGCACATAGGGACACAACACTTATCTGCTTAACCTTGCATATCTTGATGCTCTTTGCTTATACACCGTATGCTCTTTCGCTTTCTCTTTCTCTCTAGTTTTATGTAAACACAATGTATAGACATGAAGATAAAAGGTAAGGTTAGTACTTTCTTTCACCTCGATACATGTATTAGACACGTCACACCACTTGTCCACTTATTTTTGGGCATCTTAATTAAACACTGTATTCTGTTTCACTTTCTCTCTCTAATTATACGTAAACATGATGTATAGAATAGTCAAGTATTACTTAAGGTGGGTCGATACTATTGGATTTGAGCCTACTGCGCAGGTCCCTGCGCATATAGGTTAACTTTATCAGAATGACATCATTTTGGTAGGCACATACCTACATATACCCTTAATGTCTACAAAAAGAATTGGGGGATTCTGATCACAATTGTTCATTTTATGACCATTTTAAATTATGGCATATTTCATGACTATTTTAAATTATGGCATATCTACATTCAGATTTTTCTCATCATTCTCTTGAATTCTTTGCCACCTTAGCATTATAGCACTTAAAATACCAATACAATGCTATAGAAGTGGTAGGCTATTCACAGTGAGCGAG
The DNA here is from genome assembly GCA_949317995.1 of Acholoe squamosa. NCBI lineage: Eukaryota > Metazoa > Annelida > Polychaeta > Phyllodocida > Polynoidae > Acholoe > Acholoe squamosa. Next base: position 26,946,902 of record OX439038.1, read on the forward strand.
GGCATATAATGGAGTAATTTTATGCCAAGTACCGTAAAACCCCGCTCATAAGCCGACCTCAGTCATAAGCCAGGGGTAGACTTTGAGGAAATACTATAAGCCGATTTTGGGGCCAAATTTTCCCTGTTTTCACTATAATCTATAGTAAAAAAGACCTCAGTCATAAGCCGGGGGAGACTTTGGGAGAAATTTAGAAGCCGATTTTGGTCAAAAATAAGAAAAAAAATCCGGCTTATGACCGGGGATTTACGGTATGTGTACACTTTACCCATTATGCAGTGCTTTAAACAGGGATTTTTGTCAGTTTTCCCAATACTTTTTTATTTCAAATGGCCAAAACTCCAAAATTATGCACGGGACCCCAGGGCTTTTGACAGGGCTGCGCAGTGCGTGATACACGCATTTAATGCTTAAATGTCGCATTTAAATGGCTAGAATGGTCATTCATTTAGAGAATGGCGCATTGTATTTGCTAAAAAGCGTGCAATTGGCGCATTGCAAAAAATCCTGTCAAAAGCCCTGGGACCCCATATCAAAAGTACTTTTATCTAAAGGCATTTTATCTGAACAATATTTAAAAAAAGTTTAAGAAAAATCTAGAGGTTGAAAATTTGAATTTTATTTGTTTTTGTTATGAAATAATAGAAAATCTTCCCTTCTCTTTTCCGAAAAATGAGGAATTTACCAGAAAGTCATGTTATGGAGTTAAAATCAAAAATTCTTTATAAATAAGGATATTAGACCATTTACCATGCGAGGTTTCATATCTCTGTATTAAATAGTTATGACAGGAAAAATTCTCAAATCTGATACACATTTTCTCTAATTTCTAGGTGAAGATTAAAATACTTTTATTTTTCAAAAATCTGTAGCAAAAAAAGTAGCATGGGACCCCCTACTTTTCTTTTCATATTCTTATTCTAGATGATTTTTTGTACCTCTGGGAGAAAAATGGAGAAAATCTAGGATCTTTGATTCAATGGTAGCGACCCACCTTAAAGTAATCAAATTATTGCCAACCTAGGGTTGACCATTACACAACGGCTAGGCACAAGAAACTGCACTGTGCAGACCTCAGACATGCTCTTCATTGCTGGCCACTCATTCCCTGCCTCCACCTTGGATAGATAAGTGACCTCACCCCTCTCTCTAACTGTTTGCCCAAGGAACATCACTCTTCACTTATCAGTCCCCTGCCTACTTGCAGTCCCCTGCCTACTTGCAGTCTCCTCTATACCTTCAGTCCCCTGCCTACCTGCAGTCCCATGTCTACCTGCAGTCCCCTGTCTACCCCAGTCCAGGGGCATGGGAAGCAGTTTCAGAGTGGGTGGGACCAGGGAATTTTTCGGCAATTTTTGACCTCCCTTTGCTTGACCTTTTAGTTTTGACCTTTTGAGGAGTTGGCCAAAAGTGGGGGGGACATGTCCCCCCTGCTTTCCATGCCCATGCAGTCCATGTTCTACCTGCAGTCCCCCGTTTACCTGCAGTCCCCTGTTTACCCCAGTACATTTTCTACCTGTAGTCCCCTGCCTACCTGCAGTCCCATGTCTACCTGCAATCCCCAGTCTATCTCCAGTTCCCTGTTTACCTCCAGTCCACTGTCATCTACCTCCCTCCCTTGTCTTCCTTGACTCCCCTGTCTTCCTTCAATGTATCTTCCTCAAGTCACTGTCTACTTTCATTCCTCTTGCCTTCCTCATGTCTGCTGTCTTCCTCCCCTGTCTCTTTCCACTCCACTGTCTACCTCCAGTCCCCTGCCTACCTCCAGTCATTGTCTACTTCCAGTCTCCTGTCTACCTCCTGTCCCCTGTCTACCTTCAGTCCCCTATCTGTACTCCCGTCTACCTCTTGTTAAGTCAGGAAAACAAAATCCGGATTTAACAAATATCTCAGGATAATTGTTAAGTCAGGAAAACAAAATCCTGAGTTAATAAACTTCTCAGGATAATTGTTAAGTCAGGAAAACAAACCTTAGAAAAAGTGCTGCAGTTTAAAAAGATGATCATGTCACCTCCAGGGCTCCGTAACAATCGATGAACAGTTAACTTGATAATTGAAATCGGGATGAGCACTGATTTCTTTGAATCATGATCGAAGATGGCGGAAATTACAGTTTGACTGCCTATTTTTGAGGCTATAAAACGTTTTACAAAACTCTGAATTAAAAAAAAAAACTAAATAGTAAAAAATTACAACCAGTCAGGTTGGTAAACATTTCTAAGTTATAAATACATTTTTGCTGAAATTCCTGTACACCAGGTCAAGTTAGCTGGCTCTTTCCTAATTGCTTCACAGCCTGAAAATTTTGCTTCATCTGGTACCCCAAGGGTACTGTAGGCTGAAGCAGTCATATTTTGCACATTTCTAACCAGTGACCTAGGAAGGCATTTTTATATATAATGTTATAACTAACATCTTGAGAAGTTGTACCCACCACTTTATCAAATGCTGGTTTTCGCAGCAAGTCGTGACAATTCGCATGTCATCATCGAGAAGGATCTAAAAATTTTACGCCACCCCCTCAAGAAGGATCAAAATATTTTTCGCCACCCCCACAGCAGGGGTCCAAATATTCTACGCCACCCCCCCCAAACTCACCAACTCCCCCCTGTTGTTAAAAAATGAACACTCCCTAAGTCTATTCATTGAGAAGAAAAGTCCGGTAACCTTGGTAACGTGCCGACGTCGGCACGCCGGATGCCGGGGACAAAGTGGTGCTCTGTGTTCGGCACTCCCTGTTACGTACCATGATAAAAATGCTACACTGGAGCCCTGCACATTTTTAAATGCAGATTACGGCCGTAATACTGCCCCAATCTCTTACTGACAGACATGGCATTATCTTCTCTATCATCCCATTATACTGTGCGAATAATATCGCCATGAATGCCATATTTTGGGAGAATTTAGACATCGAATGGTGAACACAACACTAAAGCATACAAAATTGTCCCCGGCACAGTATGGCGCGGTCCGTGTGCACGTGACATGTTACCTTGGTGACTTACTACGATACGTGGTTACCGTCCGGACGAATGGAGGATTGGGTGCAGAATGGCACTTTAATAATTAATGCTGGTAAGAATTGAATTGTTGCTATTCACTGCTAGCCCTACTTATGCAGCAACTCATTCAATGTGTGGTTTTATGCATATCCCTGTACAGAGACATCTCTGCTCTAACCGATCTGATAAGGCACACTGGAATGCCTAACGTTTTGACAGGGAAGCATCTCTTTCACATATTACTTCTATTATCGCTCAATAAACACGCATTCACAAATGTCAGCAAACTATCTATAATTGCAACTTTGAATTAGTTAATATCAACAATCCATCGTAATCAGTGAATAACTATATAGCAACGACTTAAGTCTGTCCGTATAATATATTGTTATGGCCTGTCAAGTTCTATTTATTGGAGTGACAGCTGTCAAAATATGATTTTTTAAAAATTTCGAATCGAGAATACACACCCAGCATTGACGACGCCACCTTCTTCGATCAGACATTTTAGAACCGTCCCTCCTTTTGTTGCCTTGAATTTGGATGTTAACTCCGAATTCTCTGTTTTATATAAGCACAGTATGCTGCCTTTCTGAATCTCCGATCCATGCCGAACTTTCCATTTTAATATTTTTGCAGGATCTTTGCCACTAAATTTGATCGACTCCTCCGCCATTTTCCGCGCGAACAGCGACCGGCGGCAGACGAAACTGTGGCTGATGTTTAAAACAGATGATTAAACCTATTACCTTTCTTCAAAATAAAAAGAACTAAATATCTTAGTTCTAAGCTTTCTCTTGATTAATTTCAGGCTATAATTTCTTTTAATTTTAAAAGAAAATTCTAGTCGTAAGTGCGGGACTAGGATGCTGAAGCTGGTCCTTTCGAAAACCATCGAATCAGACTGGGACAAGCAAGAAGGGGCGCGGAGTTTTGAACTGTTTTGGTCGCAAAACTTTAGGTTTGTCGCATTTATTTGCGTTTGGTTTAAGTTAAAGTTGACTGTTACCAAGTTTACTAAGTGGAGTTTCAATATAAGTACTTAAAACGCCAATCAGAAGCTTTATTTAATCTCGAGGATGATACTTTTGTTACGATTTTTACTCAATGATGAGTGAGTGACACTCAGTCACACTGTGACTGACACACTCCCCGCGGGAAATGGTCGATTCGCTCCAATGCACATTCGCACTACATATAGGAATAACACCCCTGCACCCACTCCCGCAAGTCCCTATCTGTCACTATAGTAAATCAATCAATATGGTTTTTTTTTTTATTTTAGGGCTCTTTTCCACTGTCAAGATTAACTATTTTCATGTACCAAGGGTAAAAATAACCAAGGAATCAGAATTTGTGGGTCATTTTACTCTAGATCTAGTCATTGATTTAATATCTTATCAGTTCTCAAGGGGTATTGGTGTGCGCAGACTGTAATTTCTATAAAACCTTGAAATATGAAATGCTGATATTTTTGTTAATTCTTGGTCAATTTTTACATTTGAGACCTCTATTGAAAGCTTAAGACATTATTAGATATCATAGAGGGAGAAAGAATGAAATATCTGGACAGATTGTATATATTTCAGAAGAGTTTTGACTTAAACCCGAAAATATCAAAACTAAATATTTGTGTAACTTTTTTAAACTTATATGGGATAACCACAAAAGTGTGTACTTTTAGGATCTTTATTCAGTTATTTATTATCTATTAGCCCAAATTAGCCCAAAGCTAAAGAGTATAGGAGAGTTGAGTAAAAAATCCAAGAATTTCAGGTCTGCTTATCACACTGCCATTTAGAAAATTTTGACTTTCAAACATGATCTTTAATACTTATCTTAGTTCCTTTTGATGCAAAATATAGCCCATTAATCCCCAAACTGTTGTGCTTACAGTGATGTAATTGGTTGCCCTCTATGATCATTCAATCAAATTTAATTTGAGATTAAGTAAAGCAAGGTCTGAAATGTGTGAGAACCAGTGCAGCCTGTGCACAGTGGGCAGGGACTGATAAGAGCCACACTGGCTGGAAATCCACTGACAGAAAATATTATAGAAATTCCACATTCAATCCCTCATAACTTCTGTTCTATAGCTCAATGCAGCAAGTTGGGAACCCGAGTGTTTTCCAGTTTTGGAGGCAGCTGTGCATGTAAAATGCCTTCATTCAAGGGACATTTTTGTATATGATGCACAAGACAAGTCTTGTGTATGATTCTATCTCAAAAATCATAACAACATATGAAAATAGAATCATTTTCTATGCATTATTCCCTCATAATACATGTCAGACTAGACAAAATGACCTCTGTAGGTCCCATATGGGCTGGAAAAGCACCATGCTCATAAATGTCTTCATCATTTTCAAGATAAGAATATCTGAAGACCTGAACAATGTGAACAGGTCCATGGTGCAAAACCCTTTTGTTTCTATTAAATTCCATCATCCATTGTTGTTTTGACCTGATGACCCATTGAAAACCATATTGAAATGCTATTAGAACCCCATATAAGGCATGTGAGCCCTATTATAATGCACTATTGAGCTATTTAGCTGTAAATAGCAACAAAAGCGTTATCGGCACCAAAGACTAGAATCATAAGATGTGGCTAATTCTTCTCACACTTATTGTATCACTTAGATATTTAATATGCCTTTAAAGATGATCGAGTAGAACATAAAAATGGATAATTCTGGTATCAGTGGGTGATCACGCGTCCATATATGGTGATCTATGTGGTCCCTCATCAAAAACCAAGCAGAAATTTTGCTGAAAATCACAGTTTTTGCAAACTAACAAAAATCACATGTCTCCCATAGTGTAATAAGCCACCATAGAGGTAGGGGAAAAAAGCATACTCGTTTATAAACTTGATGGGTCAGTATTATGTACTATCTATCAAAAACTGATGGTTAGAATATTTTTTCACAAAATATATAGGGCCAAACTTTGAAAAACAGCGATTTTTTTAAACTAATGATTTTTAAATTTATAATTTGTACTTCAGTGGTAAACTGTGCACTATATTATTGTAATACCATCTACCCTGGCCTGAAAGCAATGAGTTTCATCTTTCATTTGCTGCAAATATTATGTAAATCGGATAATTTTTGGCTAAACTACAGCATTTCTTAGCGAAAATTCAGGAAAAACTAAGTTTTAGGTTCCCAACTTGCTGCATCGAGCTATAGTACCATTATAAAGACAATTTAAACACCATTAAATTACTCAAGTTGCCAGCTTCCCAGTGATGTAAAATTATCCGGGTAAATCCAAAATAAAAGTTTGGCATGTTTTCCCTACTACATACGCATTCGCACTACTTACACATTCGCCCTAGACCATTCGCTCTACTTTTGGACCATTCGCTCTACTGCTGACTGACAGCCGTCAGTCACTGACGGACGGCGTAGGGACAGTATCCTTAGCCCTTTAATTGTTTCTAGTTCTATTAGAGCTTGGAGTATGATTATTTGGTTCACTATTAAACCCGAATCTTTGGGGGCCAGGGGTTGTCACTAGTGCAAATCATCCACTGCCCCTCTTATGTATGAGTAGTGCGAATGGTGCAGGGGTAGAGCGAATGGTCCAAACAGGAGTAGTGGGAATAGTCTAGGGCGAACAGGCAGTAGTGCGAATCATCCATAACTCGTCCCCGCAGTGGCACTCTCACTCTAGACCAGCCAACCGGTCCCTGGGCATATGAATTATGATGTTAGAGACCGGCCTCTCTCTATAAAGAGAGCTCTCAGCTACTGCTTCTGCCTCCTGCTCCAACCGGAAGTTGGAGGTGAAATGTTTATACATGTCCAGCCGATATATTTAGAGGTAAAACTAGGTTCTGTAGAAGACATGATTTATAGATTATGACCATGTCTACAACATTTGAAGAAATGGAAACTAAAAAAGGCATATTTATTGAGATATTGTAGTTTTAAGCTCGCCGAGTGAAACCTTGCATATGCAATAGCCGTCATCTTGTTTTGAAATGTTATTTTCGTATCTTCGGCAAAACGTTTCTTTTTCCCTAACTTAACTGATCATAGAAGTCCCAAACTTTCAGCGAAGGCTTCGCTGAAAGTTTGGGACTTCGCCGAAGCTAAAGGGGGGGTGGATGCATGTACCTAAATTGTTAGAAGGATTGATTAAGGATTGAATGCATGAGAGGTGCGCAGAGAGTGCTCCCCTAGGACTGAAACATTTGCCAATTTATGTATCCCACACGATTACATGAACGATGATCCCAAGGAACGATGATCCCAGAACGATGATCCCACCTTTTGAGGAACCATGATCCCATCCTTAAGAAATGATGGCCCCACTCTTCAGATGTGCATATATTTTGTTTGCATCTTATCACTGAACATGTTATTGACAAAGTGGTATTTAGATGAAGATTTTACCATGAAATCTACCGTAAAACCTCGCGTATAAGCCGCAGCTTTTAGACCATTTCAAGCACAGGGGGAGGGAGGGTGGGGGGTAGATAGCTGCAGCTCCTCCGCATACCTTCCCTCAACTTTTTCATTGGTCTAGGAGGGTAGGGGTACACCTCAGGGGCACATAGGTTTTTAAATTTTGAAAATACATTGGTTAGAAAAAAAGTTATGAATTTTTTTTTATATTTTGAGGTTAATTCACAAACTCAGGGTGCGGCTTATATGCGGGGGTGGCTTATAAGCGGGGTTTTACGGTAGGAAGAATTTGAGAGTGACAGGTACCCGATATAGTGACAGTAGGCTACTGTGTGTGTAGGTACAGGTAAATCACCAACAAATCATGAAATACTGTTGTTAATGTGCCTAATGTGTATGTAATCTTAGTTAGCCTGGAGTATGAAAAAAATTGATTTCGGACATTTTTGTCATTATTTTTCATCATTTCTATAAATTTCCATGCATAAATCACCAACAAATCATAAAATACTAGTGCACAGGGGTCAGTAAACATTAGGTATGAGAGATATTCTAAAGTGGGATCATGGTTCCTTAAGATGGGATCATCATTCCTGGGGAGGAGAAAATGGGATCATCATTCCCGTGGGATCATCATTCCTTGGGGTCATCGTTCCAGTAACCTCCCACACCATACAGAGCTCCCTGAGCGGCAGACGGTGTGGAAACCTCACTCTAGTGGTAGGGATGGCAGTACTCGTCAGGTGGCGTGACCAACACTCTGCCTGCTGAGGCAGCCATTCTTACCCAACTTTTTCTATCTGGATAAGGTCAACTTTGCCCCCACCCTGGAGGAGAACCTACAAAGATATTTACATGATTCCAAATGCTATGATTGCCTACAACACCTCTAGTTTTAGTATCAGGCTATAATTTTAGTAAAAACAAATTATCAATGATATATATATGAGTTTCAAAGTTAGGTTATGCTTTAAAATTAACAAAATTAGTGATACTCTCTAACCACTAAATTGGTGATTGAAAGTCATTATTTTTCTATATAAATCAGTGTAATGTTCATTAATTTGTGCATGGCAGTGTTTGTGGGAAAGTAAGGTTTAGAACAAGGTTGACCCCCAAATCCTAGCTATGTCCACATTCTTGGTCTTGAAAATCATGAAATCATAACAGAATATCTAAAATGAATCAGTGATGTGATAATATAATGTTTTCCCTATTGGGCAAACCAAACAGCATTAAAATCCATTGAGAATTCAATGATTTATGACCATTTATATTGAAGATGTCTAGTGTGCCTTTTTATCACTTTCTGTGAAAACACCCTTTGACAGCCTGTACATAATCACCTCCTGTACAAAAACTACTGACATTAGGAAGATAAATCCAACTGATACATATAGTGAAAATGTTGGGCTTCCTCATGGCAGGTGATAGATAGCTCTAGAATTACATTTTCATTTTCTTAGATTCTTGCCAGAACCCCATGCTTGGGCAGATTCAGGGCCATTCTCAGTGAAAAGCCTGCTTGAGACATCATCTCAATATAATGGATTTTGCTATCAAACCCATTTCAAAACCTGTCAAAAACACTTTTCACACTCCTAGCATCCTAAAGTATTGATAAAATTTCTTAACCCCCTGCCATGCCTACTACCGTAGTGTAGGCACTTCAACAACAAAAATTAAACTGAATACAGAAAGATCCCTGTGACCGCATTTGATTGAGGCCATTGAGATGTTTTTAAATCTTTTGGAATTTTGTTTATATCTTGTATAGAAACAGAGATACAGGGCAAATAGTACCAAAAATATTGAGGCAAGTACCACTATAGTAATGCTAGAAAAGGTGTTACAATATCTGTGATGTGAGTTCAGCTGCACAGTGGGCTCAGTGTGTGGCAGCATGTACTGGTGGCAATTTTCTGTGTTTTCACTTGATATCTAAGGGAATGGAAAGTAATGTTCTAGTGATCAGATCTAAATAGAATTTAGTTTTCTATGATATTTAGAATCATAGCTTTCAGTTGATATCTTCAATCCATTTCCAAATTGATTCTAAGTAGTAGTAAAATGCTAATAAAAAATCATAACATGGCGGCTCTACAGACAGCCATTTCTTTTCTATTGTTTCATATTTTGGTCCTCTCAAAAGTATCATTGGGCAAAATCATAAATGCATGAAATTATACATGCTGCTAGTTTATTATTCATTTTAACTGTGTCTCTGATATTAGTATTTTGGTGTCTCAAGTGGTTAATGTTTTTCAAAGCTTCAATATTACCTTCATACTAAAGTCATTGTAAAATGCTTAATAATTGGATTTTTTTTCTCCCAGATTTCGCTGGTGGGTACCTTGATATCTATACTTTAAGGATAACTATTAAAATACAAGACAAAAACCCTAATAGAACCCTAACTCGCCGATATCGGCAAGGTCGCGATTATCAGCCACACTCCCACCTGGCAGAAAGTGTCAACCCAGTGTGCCAGCTTTTCTCACCCTCCACAGTGGCTTTATCAAAGTGCCTATACTAGTGGAGGCCACTTCGTTCTGTGTGGTGGAGGGTAAACACAGGGCCAAATTTTGAGGTCCTGCACCAGCGCAAATCTCCTGCCTTCAATTCTGAATCAATCTTTCTAAAAAATTCATATGTAGATATGTATGGCCCCTCTTTACCCTCACTGAGTTTGTGTAGGGCTATGTAGATTTGGCCATTTTGCAAGGCTCCCCTTCTTGCCACTGTGCGACTTTTTCAAAATGGGCTTCCCTAGCCCACTTAAATGGGTCTATATCTCCTCTTTCCTATCCCCTCGGATGTGTGTGGTGCATATGTGCGGGCACCAACTCATTCCTCTGTGAAATTGCGTAATATAGTTCTCGCCATGAATATGACCTTAGATGTCAAAATGGCATTAACATCTATTACTCACTTTTTCAAAACAAATATGGCGGCCGTCCTCTTCCCGGTTAGCGGATTCCTTAGTGGGCCGACCCCTGCTGAAGCTGATACCTTGCAAGATAAGGACTGATAACAGCGAGCTGATGGGTACCAGATGTTATGTAATGCACTCTAAAATGTCTGCACTGAATGAAAGGAATTTTCTCATTGGTCAGTACTGTCTCCCACTAGGTCGGAATAGACTCTCCACCGGTTGCAAATCCCGGGCCATATCTCGTGGGTTCACGCAGTCCACATTCAGGTTCCCAGAGTTTTCCCCTCTTTGAAATAGAGGCTCCAGAGGTTCCATATCTTGGAGCAAATCGCGCAGTGTGAGAGCCTCCAGTACGAGGATCCCAAGGAATGTCTCTCTTTATAATGTTTACTTCCATTGCAGATTATTCAATTAGTTCACTATATTATAAGGAAATGATAGCATCTTTTAAAAGATTAAGGCCATGTCTCTGTTATATTTCATCGGTAATAATAAAATCTTATTCCTTGAGTGATATAGCCATGTGTAAAAATGTTTACTTTCAACTCCTCTAACACAATGTGTGGTAGACGCGCGAAAACGTCTACACTTCAACATGAGGTTGAGGCATATGTAAATGCTATCATGGTGTGCCTTCCAGCATCAGATAAAAGTCTAGATGAAATCCGCCAAGCACTAAAACAAGATGAGACTTTGAGCGTTGTCATGCACCATGTAGAACATGGATGGCCAGACACTAGAAGGGAAATATCTGGTCCACTAGTTAAATACTGGACTGAAAGAGGAAACCGCTTCCTACATGAAGGATTACTACTACGTTGTAAACAAATCATTGTACCATCTAGTCTCAGAGTTGATGTCTTACAAAAACTACAAAAGCCACACTACCCCCTTATCTGACCAATGAGATTCGCCCATGCACTCTACTAAGAGCCCAGTCATTGAGGGAGGATGGCTGGTTTGGTGATTTCTGCCTGTAGTGTAGGTACAAACGCAGGCAGCCGGTCAGCCTAGTCTAGGCATGGCAGTACTCCCCAGGTGGCGTGACCATCGCCCTGCCTGTCCGTGTCCTGTCAGCCATTTCTGCCCAAGGTTCTCTATCTAGGTAAGGTCAACTTTGCCCCCACCCTGGAGGAGAACCCACAGATATATTTAAATGACTCAAAATGCTGTGATTGTGTACAACACCTCTAGTTTAACTTTAAGTATCAGTCCATAATTTTTATAAAAACAAATTATTAAGGATATATATCAGTTTCAAAGTTAAGTTATGCTGAAAATTTAAAAAAATAAGTGATACTCCCTAACCACTATATAGGTGACGAAAAGTGATTATTTTTATGTGAAAAAAAAAAGGTTTAGTTTGCATTGATCCGAGCATGGCAGTGTTTTTGGGAAAGGAAGTTCTAACAAAAGGTTGGCCCAGAAATTTTGCCTATGTCTGATCCGCTGGTCTTAAATTATATGAAAACTTCCTAGCATCTCTAAATTAATTAGTAACATTATAATACAATAATTTTCCGTCATAGAAACCCAAATGGCATTGAAATCCCTTGAGAATCCATTGATTTACAATCATTTATATAAAAGATGTCAAGTATGCTTTTTGACCACACTCAGAGAAAACACCCTCAGACAGGCTCTATAAAACCACCTCCTATACAAAAACTATTGACATTAACAACATAAATCGATATGATTTGCACAGGGAAAATGTTGGGCTTCCTTATGACTCGTTAGAGATAGCTCTAGGATGAATTTATAAATTTCTTGGATTCTCACCACGACCCCCTCCTTGGGCAGATTCAAGGCCATTCTGAATGAAAACCCTGTCTCTGGCAGAATCACCATATGATGGATTTGGCTACCAAACTCACATCAATTCCTTATAAAAACACTTCTAGCATCTTGAAGTATTGTGGTCGTACTTTATTTCGCGCTGTTTATATTTTCGTGTATTTCGCGAAAAAAAAAAGTCAGCGAATTCATCTCCTCAGTGAAAATTTATCTCTTTAGTAGTCATATCAACAGTTGGCATGGGGTGGTCAGGTGTTGGGTGCAGCCTAGGTCCCTGACTCCCCCCCCCACCACCACCACCTAAATAAATGCAGCATTCTAAAAGGTGTGAAAACTAGAAAGCCCAACACAATAGCTATCACTGTAAACATTAATTGGGATGCTCTGTGAGTTTTTCAGCCAATGGCTGTCATTTTAACATGTACATTTAAGTGCATGTATTAACTACCACAGAAGCACAGGAAACATGCCACAGGCTTGACCAGACAGATTTTGAAAATCCGCGAATTTAAATACACGTGAATTTGTCTTTTTTGGCATGTCCCCGAAAATTTGTGTCAGTGAAAATATCTACAACCACAGTATCGATGAAGTCAGTTTTTTAAATTTATTTGAAAAATATTTTTTAACCCCCTGCCATGCCTACTAAGTCAGCGTCATGTGAGTGAGTCTGTCTCATTTAGTATCAGACACTGAAATAGTAGATAAGTGGGGGATCCACTGCTGTTAGTCTTACTGCGAATGTTGTCGTGCATGTGAACGTCCGTCTCTCCGAAAGTAGACGCAAATATCAAATCAAGGTGATGTCGTCACATGCCGCTCAGATGTCGCATTGACTTCGTCAGACATTGTTGCAGCAGGAGATCCACTGATGGAATGCATTCCGTGAGAAGAGAGGTCGGCGAGTTGATGCGAAGTAGGCTCACAGCAGTAGCTCGGTCAAATGATTTTTGTAGTCAAACATTTTTTGTGCCCGCCCAATGCCGGGGCTTCCGGCGGAGGTATGGACAAATTTCACGGCCCTCTCAGCCTCTGATCTATACTACTATAGTAGCGTGTGGACTATTTTTGCTAAAAGGAGGCTAAAATTTTTACACCCCCATCGGGCCCACCCCCTGTTGATAAATTATCTCCACTCCCTAAGAAAGTGTCTGGTTTGTATTTGAGCCAGTTCCTGCAGTGTAAAACCTGAAGAGTGACACAGTTTGATAAAAGCATCTAAAATGTACCGGTATATATTTTCCAGCTCTCATAGGCTTAGAAACAGACATCTGTAGTATTGGTGTTGAAGCGACCCACCTACCGCCATGGTGACGTCCACAGTGAAGCAGACACAGCCGCGGGTGTGGTGGAGGGAGCGTGAGGGAGGCAGTGCTCCCCGGTCACACCGGACACCGTTTCAAAGACAGTTCACTCCTTATCGTAGAACTCCTGGCAGCCGAAGACTGGGGCGTATGTATCCCATGTTATCCTTAAAATCATACTCAAGTCATATGTCACTTGTATAGTTTTCAAGCCTAATTAGCTGAAAGAAAATTAGTCAACTGCCTCTAAGTGGAACCCTTAATGGTACCTTAAACTTTTTTTTTCAAATGGGCCTATTACACATTGAAAAGTCCATACAGTTATCAAATGCATAATGCACATGTAGTGGTACTGTGGTCGTAGATATTTTCACTGACACAAATTTTCGTGGACAGGCAAAAAAAAAACAAATTCACGTGTATTTATATTCACGGATTTTCAAAATCTGTCTGTTCAAGCCTGTGGCATGTTTCCTGTGCTTCTGTGGTAGTTAATACATGCACCTAAATGTACATGTAAAAGTGACAGCCATTGGCTGAAAAACTCACAGAGCATCCCAATTAATGTTTACAGTGATAGCTATTGTGTTGGGCTTTCTAGTTTTCACACCTTTTAGAATGCTGCATTTATTTAGGTTATGATGGTGGGGGGGGGGGAGTCAGGGACCTAGGCTGCACCCAACACCTGACCACCCCCATGCCAACTGTTGATATGACTACTAAAGAGATAAATTTTCACTGAGGAGATGAATTCGCGGACTTTTTATTTCCGCGAAATACGCGAAAATATATACAGCGCGAAATAAAGTACGACCACAGTACTCTGTTTTCTCTAGTTTCAGCTCCGGGTATGCGACGCAGATCCCATGATAGAGAACCTGCAGATTTTAGTGGTAGGTATCTTAGTCGTAGTTGTAAACTTTTTTTGATTTTTGACTGCAAGAAGTTAACAACACTCCCGATAGAAAAAAATATTCTCCTCTCTCTCTCTCGGTAGATTCTAAATAGATATCCAAATAAATGATATGTATCAAATTAATGATATTTCTTTTTCTAGCTTTGGTTGGAAAAACATGGCGGATGTACAAAGCAACTCCCCTCTACTCGTTTAGTTACCAGGCAGCCACATTTCGCCGCTACTCACGCCTCTTGGGGGCCCACATTGAAGCTGTATGTTTACAATACCAGAATCTTAAATTTTAAACAAATATTGTTATTTTATATTGTTTGTCTCTTCCATCGGAAGTATTATACCAATACAACTAAAATGATATTGATATCCAAGTATTAAAAGTTGAAAAGAACATCCAGTTCTTCTATTAAAAAAATATTTCCTGCATTTCAAATTTTTGTTTAGTTTTATCACTTTGATGCTTTTCAGTGGTAGCAGAATTTTACTTATACAATTAAATCTTCAACAGTGATAGAGCAGCCGAAAAAGTTGGGGGTGAGCTTTGTAAATTTCACTATGATATATGATAGGTCAAAAAAATGAAAGAAAAAAAGTGTGGGGATGCACCCCCCCCCCCCTCCCACTGCTTTGCTGCCACATATACCATGTAGCGTTGCATTGATTTATCATAAATTATGGTAATTAACTTTGGATACTTTGGTTTTCAGGAGATTCGTAAGGGTATTGCCATTGATGCCACAGAGCATCCTGATTCTGCTGAGTTCGACGTTTATAAGGGGCTTGATGTTAACCCACGTAAGTAGACGAACCAAGTTCCTCAAGAATTAAATCTCTTTCTTTACATTTCGTTTATTACCGGTATTTTGAATAAAAATCTACTTCAACCAGCATGACATCATTAGAAGAATTTCGTTTATCTAGATCTGCAAGTCTTAAAACGCCAAGCTGGATATTACAGTTGTCAGAATTTCTGATCTTTTTATTAAATTAAAAAAAAAAAATAAGGAAAATTTAGGTATGAATTAAAGAATGCTCATGTATTCATATAATAACCATAGGGATTTCTCTCTTGCCGCTCCATATCGAACTAAAAATATTGTAGTGCACAAGAAATGTCTTGATAAGTTAAAGGAATATTGGTAACTTTTGAACGTAGAATGTCAAAATCTATGATTTTCCTTTTTTTCAGAGGACCAAAAGGCAGTTCAGATCACTTTAAAAACACGCACTTCAAAAGGTACGTTTACCATATTCAAATAACCTACACCAATAAAAATCATCACATAAAAAAAATGTGAGAAAGGAGAAAGATTTTTAAGGTTGGGGATGTGTGCTTAGAGATAATTTTTGTTTTCTTTGCGCTCTTTAGAATGAATATAACATATTCACGCTCTTTAGAATGAATATGTCATATTGAACGGATAACATTAGAGTTGACTGAAATTCTTCTTTTATATTTTATTATCAGGAAGTTGCATCTGTGCCATGATCATTTTTGCAATTTTTCTACCAATGACCCAAGGAGCTTTTGCAAAACAACACCATTTATTCTTTTATCATTAATTAATATTTCTTCAGATGGGGTGCGGCTTCCAGTGCTGGTGGCTTTGTTGATTAGCGTCGACATGGACAAGACCATTGTGGACACAGTGAATCCCGCATTCACCCCACTTCCCTTCATAATCATACGTGGTCCAATCACACTCGCTAGGCTACTCACTAACTGGCTTGAGGTAGGAACATATAGTTTTTCAAATGCTACCAGTGTTCCGCGAATTCAGGAAATGCTGTCATGAGTCAGGGAAAATCTGTCAAATTTTATCATTTGTGTTTAATTTGAAACAAATCTCCCCGAGCGCATTTAGGAATTGTTTCCAACCAGGTCAATATTTAGTTTAAAAGTTAGGTTTCGATTTACAATCAATCACTTATAAATTGTAATTAATCTTCTAATAAAGATTTTTGGTATAGATTTAAGGTTTAACGTGGGCAGGACATATTCCACGACATTATAATTTTGTCTGGGAAAATCGATTTTGGTCTGGGAAAAGTCAGGTAATTTTGATCTGAGATTCTTGTGGGAACCATGACTACCGTAATCTCCCGCGTATAAGGCGCGTCTTATACGCGAATCAGATCGTGACTGGGTCTTATACGCGGGAGGGTAATTGCCTTGAGCTGGGGGTGCGCCTTATACGCGGGGTACCTCCAACTTCCAATCCAGAAAGATGCACACAGAGTCATATATTTTCTTTAACCAAAGAAAAGGTGTAGTCTAACCCATGGTGCTCTAAACACCCTGAAAACTGCTGAATGAATCATGCCACTCTGCTCACCATAAAAGTGTTTGGAAATGTGTGTACACCCAACTCACTGAGAGCTTTGTTAATTACACTATTAACCTTTTAATCAAGAGAATCCATGCAGCATTATAATCAATAATCCTGCCATAGTATGTGCTGCCACCTGGTGTTGTATGAGCTGTATGTCTTTCTCTGTTCTCTACATTACAAACTACTGGTATCCCAGCATGCAATGTCTCTAGAAGACAGACCTATTTCTCTGTTATAACAGTGTGGGCCTAGATAATTAATGGGATGGTATGATATGAACAAATAAGAAATTCAGTTTGAACCTGTCTTATCTATAACTTGTTAACAAATAATGCAAATTAGAGGATTATTTCTTTCAAAAAATGATCAGTTTTGTACCTTTCAAATTGATGCCAAATAACATCAGTTATGGACCATATGAAGACAATTGGCATCAATAGTAGTTAATGAGTTAAATGATTCCTAGAATAACACCAGGTGGCAGCACACACTATGGCAGGATTATTGATTATAATGCTGCATGGATTCTCTAGATTAAAAGGTCAATAGTGTAATTAACAAAGCTCTCAGTGAGTTGGGTGTACACACATTTCCAAACACTTTTATGGTGAGCAGAATGGCTTGTTTCATTCAGCAGGTTAAGGGTATTTAGAGCACCATGGTATCAGCTACACCCTTTCTTTGGTTAAAGAAAATACATGACTAGTTGGGATGTAGGGAAAGAAAATAACTTTGGGAGAAGGCTTGACCTACCCCTTCTGGTTTTGCCTTATATGCGGACCAGCCTCCCTTAGTTGGGGGTGCGCCTTATACGCGGGGTTTTATAAAAATCAATTCAGAAGGATGAGGTGCACCTTCTACGCGAACTGGCCTTCTCTGAGTTGGGGGTGCGCCTTCTACGCGGGCTGCGCCTTCTACGCGGGAGATTACGGTATATATGACCCTATTTATAGAATCCGAAGATTATATTATGTGCCTATAGGTTTACCGGTAATTTCTTCACTCCAGCCAGCATCACTTTCAACCTTTGATGTTGGTCAATAATAAGGTCTAGTGCCTGAGTTAAGATTTTAACTCTAAATGGGCCAGGGATTTCAAAATCAGGATTTCAGGGGTATTTGAGTAAATATGGTAAACATTCAGTGATTCTCTCAATATCACACTTACATCTCTGTAATACTTAATATGTTATAGGTGCAGTTTGACTGTAGTATCAGCCCGTTGGTTGTGCCGTCCGTCAACCTTCACTGGATGGTCGCTATGTGGGCCGGTGACGTCCCAGGTAACTCATCTATAAAGTAACCCTTTTATACAATAGCTAAATGAGAGAGGTAGAGAAAAACAGGAAAATAAACAGTGAATGTATTATAATCAGGATGTAGTGTAAGAACTGAATTATGTGAAGCATTTGCTGTGGTATACAGGTATATGATTATTATTGTTATATCAGAATTGGTATTGTAGGGGTTTGTTCCCCCGGTGGGTGCACAGAGCCTTCAGAGGGACTGTTCACTTGATTGTGTCACTCCCCCTATGTATACCATACCGATCCAGGGTAGTTGGAAGGTGGAAATGTCAGTGGGGCGGTGTTGGTGACAGGGTATGTCAGGCCAAGGGAAGTAGCTTAGGGGTAGAGCTTCCGCTTCGAAGTTGGAGGGTCCCGGTTTCTCCATGACATTTTCCGCTGACCACTACATTGGTGGAGAAACCGAGTGGTCCTGACCCGTGTGAGGGGGGACAACGAGAGCTTGGTACCTGGGCCGGTATGGTATAGACAAGCGCTTCGACCTGCTAGTGCTGAGGAATTTGGAAACAGGTGGCACACACTGCCATTCCTGGGAACAAGAGCCTATACAGGTTGTGTGTGACTCAGTACGGGTACATGTAGTACTGTACAGACTGGACTGGAGGACCAGTTCTGGGCAGATACGGTCAAAGCTGGTTGGGACGAGTGTAGGGGTTCATTCCCCCGTCGAGTGCACAGAGCCTTTCTAATTCTTTTATTATTTCATTTTGATAACAGAGAAGCGTGCTAAGTCAGTAGAGTTGTCATACACTCCACCGTCTGAGGTAGACGCCTTAAGCCGCATTACCCTCACCATAGATCCACAGGACTGTAAGGCACTCTGGGATAGGTAAGCGCCTTTCAGTTTTTATTGCATTTCCTCGGAATTAATGTTTCACACAGCTATATATGGAGATAAGAATGGTGAGCCAAAATGAATAAGTAAAACACTATCCACAACTTAAACTTTAAGGTTTTTTTTTTTTGTTTTACAATATGCGATTGGGGGCTGTCCAAGCATCTAGTTACATAAGGACGGCATAAAGAAATGTATATCAGTGCATGTCATTACGTAAAAAAGGGCCCTTTTGAAACAAAACATTCAGACATGCCATTGCATTTAATACATTCTGGCTTTTCTAATTGCAGCATCCACAGTGGAGGGGAGCACTTCATGGAGACTGAGGTAGCTACATTTGTCAAGGCACTGGAAGCTCATTTCTACCACCACTTCAGCATACATCTAAGTGTGAGTTTTTACTCTTTTTATTTTTTCAATACCCCAGTGAGCTTTTGTATTGTAGGCCCTCAAATAATTGCAGGTCGCGTTTTACTGTGGGATTTCTGGGGCATTAAATTGGTATTTCCATACATTTTTTATCTCAAATACATGTACCATGGTACCCTTCGTATAAGACGCACCCTGAGTTTCAGATTTTGTCTAGGATACAGTAAAAGTAAAAACCTGTAAAACTTGAATGATAAACCACCTAGACTTTGAGGGCAGGCTACAAGCCGCACATGGGATTTGTTTCACATAAAATTGCACTTGCACAGTCAAATATATATAGTATTTTGTGTAGCTTAGCGACTTGGAATCAGCCTTATCTACTGTACACAGTGCCAGCTATAACATATAGCTTGGACGGCTGTCTCCAGATTCGACGTCAGACACCACGGGAAGGTGCTACACTTGGGCCTTCAAGAATTGAGAAGTATTTCCAGTAACCAACAACAATTTATATAGATATTCTTGCACCACAAATTTGTGTGTATCAATTTTATATAACAATCCAAGCTTTGTCAGGTTATTGAAAGGAGGAAAAAGACGTTGGGTTACCAGAAACACACCAATATGCTTTTCAGCCTCGTCTGACATAACGAGATCCTGACCGCTAATTAATGATATCCATCACTCACAGAATAGCTAGTATAGCACTGCTGTCTCTGTTCTGTCAGAGAACTTCCACAGACTATGGACATAGAGTGTTTTAATTGCGCTGCCGAGTTCAGGCACGCTCACACCTAAAGTTGATATGCCACAGTAGCTGTGCAGACTATGGGCATAGTGTGGTTAAATTGCGCTGCCGAGTTCAGGCACGCTCACACCTAAAGTTGATATGCCACAGTAGCTCTGCAGACTATGGGCATAGTGTGGTTAAATTGCGCTGCCGAGTTCAGGCACGCTCACACCTAAAGTTGATATGCCACAGTAGCTCTGCAGACTATGGGCATAGTGTGGTTAAATTGCGCTGCCGAGTTCAGGCACGCTCACACCTAAAGTTGATATGCCACAGTAGCTCTGCAGACTATAGGCATAGTGTGGTTAAATTGCGCTGCCGAGTTCAGGCACGCTCACACCTAAAGTTGATATGCCACAGTAGCTCTGCAGACTATGGGCATAGTGTGTTTTAATTGCGCTGCCGAGTTCAGGCACGCTCACACCTAAAGTTGATATGCCACAGTAGCTCTGCAGACTATGGGCATAGTGTGTTTTAATTGCGCTGTCGAGTTCAGGCACGCTCACACCTAAAGTTGATATGCCACAGTAACTGTGCAGACTATGGGCATAGTGTGGTTAAATTGCGCTGCCGAGTTCAGGCACGCTCACACCTAAAGTCGATATGCCACAGTAGCTCTGCAGACTATGGGCATAGTGTACTGGGTAGTGGGTGGATAAGTGCGGTCAGGATCCCGACTCTTTCTCTGTCTTACCTCCAGCCATAAGCAAAGCATCACTTTGACAAGAGTTCTGTTGTCGCTCACCAAGACCTGAGTTCAGAATTGATTTACACATATAGGTAATACATTTTGTATAAACGTAACATTATTCTAACTCAGTATGGGCGTGTATGCATTGTTAAATATACATATACCTCTTTGCATTGTAGTTTTAAATTGCATTGCATTGTAGTTTTTAAATTGTTCTAGGTAGGTGAGGAGAATTGTGGCATCCCTCTGGACAAATCAGGGGAATTACAATCTCGCCCGGTCCGCATTCTAGGGAATACCTCTCTCGTGTTTAGGCATTATGAGTCCCCATTTTCTGGGGAATATAATACTACACAGGGTACCTACCTACATCTGACCACTACAGCAACCAGCGGTCAGAACTATTTTACCCAAAATCCCAGGCTGCCAAAGACGACTCATGCTAGTGGTCGAGGTGAGGCCAGATTGGGGGAACCATGACGTCCCTGTGGGTAGGTGAGGGGAATTGTCGCGTCCCTCTGGATAGGTGAGGTGAATTGTCGCGTCCCTCTGGATAGGTGAGGGGAATTGTGACGTCCCTCTGGATAGGTAAGGGGAATTGTGACGTCCCTCTGGATAGGTGAGGGGAATTGTCGCATCCCTCTGGATAGGTGAGGGGAATTGTCGCGTCCCTCTGGATAGGTGAGGGGGTATCATTCTGAACTGAGGTCCTGTATGGCATACGCACTCCCCTACCAATGAAACTAGGTCTCTCAACGCCCTCACTTACCGAATTCTGACTTGTCCGAGTGTCTTGTAAATCATTCGGTTCTAGTTCATAACGGCAGAGAGGACACCGCCCTCTTCCAACGCGGAACCAGGTCGCCATGCAATCTTGGTGAACCTGATTTTGGCATCTCGGACAGGACCAACAAGGGTGCACTATATCAGAACAAAGCTGTTCTTGACAGATGCAACATTTCTCGAAAAATTCCATATTAGGTTCCCTACTCTTTCGGTTCTCCATTTTCTTATGAAAAAAAATCGCCTAAAATTTACTTAGGCACCTCAGCTAACTAACTGGTAGGCTAACATGAATGGAAATTTCAAATACCTAACTAATCTGAAAATATCTCAGATTGGTCCTACTAAAATCTGTGTGATAATAGAATCAGATACCTAGAATTCGGTATGGGAGTACGTACCATATGAAGTGAAAGTGCTTTGGCTGGAGTAGACAGAGAAAGAGACCGGATCAGATGTGACAATGACTGTTATAGGATGCTGCACTGTTCTCCACTCAAACTTGTGTTGTATAACTAGAGTACAGGCTACTCACTGGGAATCGCCATATCCAATCAACACTACTGAGTTTAGGGACTAACGTTTTGTGGGCTGACTGGCTGACATAACTTTAACATTATGATATTAAAAGGATTGATGATACATGTGCTTTCACGGAAAGATGGTTGTTAGCCTATCGAAACCGATTTTGAGCATGCATTAAAATGATTTCCATTAAGAATTAGACAAATTGCTGTAGTGGTAGTGGAATCAAATGCATTCAATGCGAAAACACAGGGGACAGGCTTTTGTCGGCAAAATCGCTGCCAGCAGAATCTGCAGGACCAAATAGCCTGCGAGGGGAAAAACTTTGCATATAAATTGCAAATGCAGATATACTACATGTATCACCATGAATATATGCCCCAGCACTAAAAGTTTGTTTTTGTTTGTTTTTTGGGGTCTTTTTTTTTTGGGGGGGGAGGCGCTGACTGGCCTGGCCCTCATACAAAACAGGCTTTAATCAAGACCTATTCTCAGTGGTTAACATATTCTTAGTAATTGCTTAACAAGCTGCTGAACAAGCAGAGATGTGTTTTACAACTGACACCAGACTGACAACCTGTGGGTCCACACGGCTCCTGGTTGTGAATTTGGTTCTTATAGCAGTAAAACCACCCCTGACCTCTATACATGGATTACCATATCTTTCTTGCTGTTACAGTGTGAAACTGGTTGTCACAGGGCCTTTATGTAAGGGTCTCTCATCTCATCATGACTACCGGGGTACATCATTTGCGGCCTGGACATTTGCATATCCCCATACCCGGCATATTGATAATCCTTTTGAAGATCATCCTTGAGGCTCTGATTCAGAGTCAGACTTTTTCCCTCTCCAGACCTTTATACACCACAGTACAACCTGTGGATTAAAGTGACAAAATGCTATGTACATTTAATTCTACATACAAAGTTTGTGCATCTCAGAAATATTTTTTATTTAGAATTTTTAGATATTTCATGATTGTGGCTACTCTGGAGAGAATATGATTTAACATTGAAAGCAGAGGGTATATTTGTATGCTATACAACATTTTGTTCTGTTGGAACAGGCAATAATGCTGTCTATACGAAAAGTTTTTCCCCTTGCAGGGTATTAGGTCCTGCAGATTTTAGTGTTCTGCAGGGCCAGATTAATTTTGGTAGGGCCGAATACCTCAAGATAATCATATTTTGGAAAGAAACAATGAAAAACCAAGAATTGACACTATGTTTTAATCATTTAACTCTTTCAAACTTAACAAACAGTAATGCCCTTTGTTTTAGTCTGTAAAAACCTTAATAAGGCCAAGAAAAATAAAAGGTGTGTTTCCAGTAACATAGCTCAAAGAGCTAGGGTCGGTAGGTCGAAATTTTTTATTTTTAGGAGTTGCCATGCTGCGAAGCGATAGCAACATCACTGGGCAACTCCTACTACGTTTTCGGTTTGCTTACGGGCCGCGCCATTTTGGTGTGTGACGTCACCTGTGACATCGCAGTTGCCGCCTGACGTGACAGGTGATGTCACTTTGTCAAGAGAGAGAGAGTCCCGTAACTACGGTAATGCTATGACGTCCGTACCCGGTAGCTTCAACTATGTTTGTACATCTAGTGGGAGGTTACCTAGACTGAGTATCGTCTGAGTCACGGGTGGGCTGTTCTCAGACTGACTGCTATGTATTGGCTTTTTGGGGGCAAAGGAGATATCACCAAGGCAACTAACAGAACGTTACATACATGTCAAAATGGCCACCGTCAAATTTCTCACTGCAGATTTCATTAGAAATGTGACCAACACACTTGATTAAAGTGTCTAATCAGTTCTAATTTGGTGTAACCCACACAGGTGAGACATAAATCTGTCCAAACATGTATTACTTCATGTCTAAAGATAATGTTTTCAATGCAGCCCACCCTTTTTAAAATACTCCCCTCAAAATGAATGGGGTTCGCTCAGTAGCCCTACTTTCGTAGGGCTACGAGAGTGGCTAGAGGTTACCACATTAAAGTCAAGATTTGCACTGGAGATTTATAAGTTAACACATGCATCTAGATCTACATCTGTTGAGCCACATGGTTTAGCGTGTACTATATTTTTTTTATAGTAGCTTGTATTCCGAGAAGTAGCCCACGTTGCCACCCTCCGTCGCTGTTGCCGTGGTGATATCACTAAGGGGCCGTCACGTGAGTTGGACAGGCAGACGTTTCCTGCGTCAACACTTCACCGCAGAAGTAGGTGCCTAGATCTATAGGCCTACATACATACACGTAGGCATTGCTTTCTGGGTCCAAACCCTACATTGGAAGGAGGCAACGTAGGCTAGGCCTACACTATAGGTATATAATGTTGATGACCCTACAAGGCAGATACTCCCATTCTTCTTTTTTTTTTTGCCCCAGGTCTGAAATATTTTTTTCCACCCCTCACCCAAGAGGGCATTTTCACAATAACAGGTAGGGTGGTTGATTTTCATGCGTGAGTGCTGAAATTTTGTGCACACCTACTTTTGAGCTCAAGAAAAATGTGGCTTGGACCGGATACGAGTGGAAACTCCTATCCGTGGTCCTTGCCACATTTTTTTGTTTACATTTATATAGGAAATGTTAGGGCACATATCAATGGATGTATCAAATTCTGGGGAAAGCATATAGAATAGGGGCATGGTATTTTGGGGGGATATTTTTAAGTTTGAGGAAAAAAGAGAAAATATATTATGGGCAAGCTGAAGTTTTAGGTCGCCTTTTATTTGACCAATTGCCATCTAGGACTTATTTAAGTTTGAGAAGAAAATATATAATGGGCGACCTAAAGTTTTAGGTCACATTTGGGCGACTGATCAAATGCCTTCCATGACTTATTTAAGATAGAAATAGCCTTGATTTCGTTATCATAAGTCAGAAAAACAGTTGTATAACGAAATAAAGGCCATATTTCTTTTTTTGGAAAAAGTCAGAAGTGGTAGTTTAAATCTTAGGGAACGTTCAACAATTATGTCACTGTTATTTAGGCATTTTTCAGGACCCCCTTTTGTCCCCACCCCCACCCCCTAAGCAGTGACGTAATTGTTGAACGTTCCCTTATTACGTTCCAGTTTTTACAGTCAACTTAAAAATTAACATGAAATATTAATTTTCTAACCTATGTGCGACTTAAAAGCATAGTACCGTAATCTCCCGCGTAGGAGACGCGCTGCGCGTATAAGACGCACCCCAAACTCAGCACATGCATTTTCGCGTATAAGACGCACCTCTTAGGTACCAATTTTGTAAATTCAGTACATTTCTATAGTAAAATTACCCCTCGTATAAGACGCACCCCCAATTTCAGTACATCCTGTAAGACTCCCCAGCATTTTGTTTGGCGTAGAGGACGCGTCTTATACGCGGGAGATTACGGTAAGCCATTGCAAATTAGCCATAGCTCATACATGAAGCTTCATGACAAGTACTGTAAATTCCCATGTATAAGCCGTTATACCCAATTCAAAGCCCAAATGTGGCTTATAGCATCAGCCTAAATAGGGGTTACGACGGGAATAGGCATGCATTTGGCACTCCAATGTATAAGACCATATTAGGCCACACCAAAAAATTAAGTTGGTCTACGGAGCGCTCTCTCCATATTTTCTGAAAACAATTTTTTTTTCTCTTTGAAAAAAAACTTGTCTACGGATTTCGCTCGCTTCAGTTTCTACAAGTTTTCTCTTTTGTTTGGCAAAATTAAAAAAAAAAAAAAAAATTGTTCGCTCGCCTCACTTTCCCACCAAGGAATCCATTGGATGCCAAAAATTCTTAAAAAAAAATAAATAAAAAATTCGCTTGCTCGCACCATTTTTTCAAAACCAAAATCCGTAGACCAACTTATTTTTTTGGTGTGGCCTTAAGACTTCTATTTTCCAGAACAAACTGCAGCTTATAGTCCCCCCAAAGAAATGGGTGCAGCTTTAATGCAGGTGTGGCTTATACGCATGACTTTACGGGACCCTTTTATAATTACCGTAATAAGTGAAAAAGCATGGTGTTTTTACCTTTTACACAACTTAATATGAAAAATGGATACATTGGTGCATTTTGTATAGCTTAGCGACATGGGGGCAGCCACCACTATAGTGTGGATGGCTGTCTCCACGTTCGAAGTCAAACACCACGGGAAGGTGATACACTTTGGCATAGATATAGGTATTTGTTTTGTTTCTGGTAAAATACAAAAACTGAATTTCTTTTATTTTTTAAGGAGCAAAAACATTGACTAACTTAAGAAAATATACAACTATTGGAAGTTAATAAACAGACAACAGAAGATGCTTTGCAATATGCTGCCAGAAACACACAAATCTCTATTTCAGCCTTGTCCGACATAACGACATCCTGACCGCTACTTAAACCAACTCCAATGAATAGCACTTTTTGCTCTGCCAGCCACGGGTCAGGAAAATATCAGGAAAAATCATTTTTATTTCAGGGTCAGGAAAAAGTC
The DNA here is from genome assembly GCA_949317995.1 of Acholoe squamosa. NCBI lineage: Eukaryota > Metazoa > Annelida > Polychaeta > Phyllodocida > Polynoidae > Acholoe > Acholoe squamosa. The sequence continues at coordinate 26,973,383 of OX439038.1, forward strand.
AGTATTTGGCATGAGGAGGTCAGGAAATTTTAGGATTTTGGAAAAAGTCAGGATTTTGCATGAGCCAAGGAGAGTTCTCCTGTATTTTTTTTGGGGGGGAAGAAGCTGCTTGAGCCTAAGAGAAATTCAGGTTGACATAGTCAAGCCAGGACTCTAATGCCCTAAAATAGACTGTGTTTTTTAAATTTTCTTGAGCATGTGCTAGGTGATACATCTTATTAGCACTCTTCTCTCTAGTAAATTGTCCTCAAACCATTGTTAAGCTCTTAACCTGCATCCAAAATCAGGGGTGTGAAATTTCCGCTTAAAGGTCAATCTTGTGATTGGCCCTGTGGAGTGGGGACCTTCATGTGAGGTCATGGAGGAGCAGAATAACTTCATTGGGAGTCCACGAAGGAGGAATTCTCCTTCCATTCTACCAGTGGGCATACCGGATTCGTAAAAGGTGACAAACTTGGGGTTTCTTGTGGCTTGGGGTAAGCGTGTGGGCAGCTGGTGTCCATATGCGCAGGCCCGGGTGTACATGCTTGTCTTTTGCCATGGGAGTCCCCCTCAGTGAATCATGTATAAGTGATCAAAGGCCGTGGTTTGTCTGGCCCTGCCTATGGGACCAGGCAAATAAAAGAACACTTGCTATCCTTTGAGAAGAGTAGGGGAATGAAGCCCCGGTAGCGGTTTTCCCCCTCACCCCTCCTCATAGATGCAGTCATTCATCTCATAGATTTGGTCATCCATACCGTAATCTCTCGCATATAAGGTGCACCTCGCGTATAAGGCGCACCTAGAGTTGAAGGATATTGTAAAAAAAAATCAAAAAATCATAACTTTGGTTCTACTAAATGGATTTTCAATATTCAAAAAGCTATGTGTAGTTAGGGCCCCCCACACACCCTTGAATCCCCCTATGTTATTTTTTGAGTTAGTGGGAGTGTAACATATCAAAATAAAGCTCTTGGTGTCCCCCTTGTGGATCCAGGAAGAACGAAAACCCCTTGTATAAGATGCGCCTTATATGCAGGAGATTACGGTAGATGTGGTCACTGCTGTGTCGGGCAAGCAGCATATAAATAAATACCTGTCCTAAGAGAAAAGAAAGGACTTCTTGTCCGAAATCAAATGTCGTGAGTTCCTCAAAGGCCCCCGAACATAAAACTAAACAAACAAAAAATCATCCAGATCCAATAAGATCTCATTTTGACATTTATGTGGGGATCATGGGGGTCTGTTAAATTCTAAACAGTGGATATTAGACATCTTCCAAAAAACACCAGAATGCACACATTTGGCCCCTACCATAATCTCTTGTGCATAAGCGCGTCTTATAGGCAAGGTTTTAGTTCTCCCTGGTGGGTTTTCGCGCAGACACGCAGAAATCTTTTACGCCCCCCACCTCTACGGCAGTCAAAATTTTTTGAGGTGCAGCTTATAGCTACTAAAGTTGGGGGCTGTTGATTATACATGAGTCAGACTTATGCAAAAAAGTCAACAGTACCATAAAACCCTGCGTATAGGCTGCACATAAGGCGCACCCTGAATTTAGGAGAATACTAGAAGCCGTACCTGAAGCCTGAGATGGTTCCATTTCATACATACTTAAAAAAACCTTGTATAAGCCACACCCTGAGTTTAGGAACATCCTATAAGCCATACTGAGGGCCTGAAATGGTCTATAAGCCACAGCTTATAAGTGGGGTTTTATGCTAGATACAACCGGCTTAGGGGTTGTCTCAATGTCAGCAATGCAGAAATGTAGATGTGAAATGCTGTATTACCGTAAATTCCCTTAAATAGATAAGCTGCCGCTTATACAATAACCAGCTTGAAGATGGGACTGATGAAGTCCACCTGTGCGCCTTATATGAGGGTGTTTGACACTATAGGACAGTACTGAAGCACCTACATTTAATGCCCATTTGCGGCTTTTAGCATTTTCTCAAAATTTATTGAAGATGGGACTGATGAAGTCCACCTGTGCACAGGGTGCGCCTTATATGAGGGTGTTTGACACTATAGGACAGTACTGAAGCACCTACATTTAATGCCCATTTGCGGCTTTTAGCATTTTCTCAAAATTTATTGAAGATGGGACTGATGAAGTCCACCTGTGCACAGGGTGCGCCTTATATGAGGGTGTTTGACACTATAGGACAGTACTGAAGCACCTACATTTAATGCCCATTTGCGGCTTTTAGCATTTTCTCAAACTCAGGGTTCTGCCTCTACGAGCGAATTTACAGTATACATCAAAATAATGATATAATCAGGGGTGTGAAATCTCCGACTAAAGTCGGAAATCCAGCTTTTTCATCTTTACTGACACAGTTCCTGAGATTTGTACAGATCCAATGAGATATCGTTTTACCATTTATATGGGGTGGTGGTCTATGAAATATTTGGATACGAGGGCATCAGCCACCCTCAAAAAGCAGCAGTATGCACCATTTGGCTTCATGTCTAGAGTTTGCATGTATGCAATCTTTCCAATATTTCCTTCGTTGCAGCACGCAACATCTTCACACTAAATCTTATATTTTTCATTTCACACCCCTGATAATGCCTGTGAGATGGTCAGGAAAAACCCAACAAAAGTCAGGAAAAAGTCAGTATGTTTGATGACCCAACAAGTGTGACAACCCTATATCTACAGCTTGAGCATAGTGGGTTTTGTATGTGCCACTGAGTTTAGGCAGGTGCACGTCTCAAGTTGATATTTTTACACCCATGGTGCTATTCAAAATTGAGTGTGCTTAACCAGTGTGCAGGGGTATACATAGTGTGTTGGTTCTGAGCTGAGTTAGAGCCAGATCACACCTAGAGTTGGTATGTTATCCACCTGGCAAATAATACTGGGTACTTCTCAAGGGTGATGGTTAAATGAAGTCAGTATTTTCAATCCATTCACAGGGTTATAAGTGACCACAGATGAGTGACTGAGGCATTGTGGCCCTGAGAATGAATGAAAATGGTCTGGATACTGGGTCTTACTCCAGATTTAGATGTCTTCCTACGAGACATTGGTTCAAGGTTTCTTTTTTCACATTGAATCAAGATCCTGTAGGCAGTACGCACTTCTCAGCCAAAGAGATGCTGAAGCGTCTCTCACATCCTACAAAATTCCCTTATCTTATCTACAAGGAATAAATACCAAAATGTATTTGTTCCTTATCTGTGCAACTCTCAGAGAGCTGCTGTCTAACAATTAAATTCACTCAGGATGGTAAATAATGATTCCCCCATTTGAAGGCGGATCCTCTGGTCAGGATGTTGAGTCCACAGTTGTTATTCTTCCCTCCTACTTCTCCCTAATTCTACATCTACGTCCTTACTTACCCGGGCATTTGTTCCTAAGTTGTATCAGCACAGAGGGCAAGTGCCTGCAGCATGAAGCCAAGGAGCCACACATTCCTGGTGAACCTGGTTTTGCATCCCGGACAAGACCAGGAAGATTGTGTGGGATCCATAAATAGTGGTTCTCGGCAGATGCAACAACATCTATCCAGAAATCCACTAGATAATCATGTCCCACTTCCTTCAGTCCCTATATCTTCCACTTCTGTTCTGACTAATCTGACATACCGTAATCTCCCGCATAGAAGGTGCAGCTCGCGTAGAAGGCGCCCCCCCCCCCAACTCAGAGAAGGCCTTTTCACGTAGAAGGCGCACGTACCTCTTCTGGATCGATTTCTGGAAAAACCCCGCGTATAAGGCGCCCCCCAAACTCACAGGGAGGCTGTTTCGCGTAGAAGGCGCCCCCTCCCCACCCCCCAACTATTGTACACCTCCCGGTCTGCTGCGGTGCTGGCTATATGAGTTCAAGCTGTCATCGGCACACTGTCGGCGTCAAACCCACCGAGCAAATCTACAGCGACCGGGCTGCCGCGCTGCTGGCTATATGAGTTCAAGCTGTCATCAGTACACGGTGGGCCTTATCCCCGGCGAGCGCGTCGACACCTCCCGGTCTGCCGCGGTGCTGGCGCTATGAGTTCAAGCTGTCATCGGCGCATTTTCCCAAATGAGATGTTGGAAAAACCCGCGTATAAGGCGCACCCCAAACTCAAGGCAATTTACCTCCCGCATATAAGACCCAGCAGCATTTTGTTTGGCGTAGAAGACGCGCCTTCTACGCGGGAGATTACGGTATTGGTCCTTCACCTGTGCTAATATTGTTGTAATAGATCTTATAATCTGTTTACCTGACCTCAATGGAATATCAAATGCTGAAGCTAGTCTAATTGCCATATTGGCTGTTTGAAAGGATGAGTGTTCAGTGACATATTTGGAGTAAGAGTACATGTCACTGGAGGGAGGTCTCTTATATTGCACTGGGTCGTGCTCAAACTCCCACAGTATTACTAGAGTGTAGGTGACTTTTATTTCTTGTGTCCTACTTTCTCTGTTCTGCAGAAGACTCAATGTTTTTAATACCAGTCTTAGATGAAATCACGATTAAGTGCTATTAATGATAGTATCATTGTATACGTCATAGATTGAGGTGAATTCGCAACATTTCTTCTACTCATACCCAAAAAGGTTGAGTATCTCGTTCTAGGGGCAAGAAAGGAATTGAATTCCGATGTCGTCGCCTTAGTGCAAGAAGGTTGTAACGGACATGAGTTTTATTCTGTTTTTACATGTATTGACCTTTATCTAGCTATGATTAAAGTATGGAAACTCTCTCTATAATATTTGTGCCTACTGGTCCCAGGGCAATATTGCTGTTTCCTCTTTGTGTTATAGTAAGTGGAACACTTCTTTTGCCTCTCCTGCAAAACTTGAAAAATGCAGGTACAACCTTCTTGCACTAAGGCGACGATGTGTAAATTAGCAAAAATTAGGTGTGTTTCATTTTACTATTGAACTCTGCATATAAGCCATGTCTTATAGATTACGACAACTGATGAGGTGCGGCTTAAGTGGTAGACTGGCTGCAGTCCTTGAGCTCTCCTCCCAATGTCACTATACCCCCCATGCCTCTCCTCCTCTGGCTGCTGAGCTCAATTCACTAGAGGTCTTCTTAATTCTTCTGTTTAAAACGTGAAATCATTTCAATTTTTATTTCAATTCTCTTGCATAAAAATTGAGAGACTTGAGCAAGTCTACTTAAGTGGTTGTCCTCAACTCAGTATGCGGCTTTATAGACAGGTTTTGACACTCACCATTTTCTAGCCCTTTGTACAGCTTAAAGCTTTGGCATATGTATATATCTTACAGCTTATAGCTTATGTGGATGTACTAAAAGAGTAGACATCCCAATATCCTTGGATGTACCTCATACATAAGGTTTTTGTAGACATTTTAGCGACTGAAGTTTGCAGCAGTAGCTATATAATATACTGAACAAGCAGTGAGACTTTGACCCATACTAAGCACAGGGTTTTATGCGAAAAAGGAGTGGTCCCATGGCTAGCGGCAGTTTGACTCTGACCCAGCGAAACATACCCAGCCCGTGTGTCACTGCAGTTATAAAAAGAAATGAAAATAGAAACAAGCTTACCGCACCAGGTAGTTCTGCTATTCATATAATGTAAGTCTTCAGGATTTCCTGATTTCTGAAATTTTTGAATGACATTTATTTTCCTTACATAAGTGGTAAGGAGGGCTATTTGTGAAAAATAGAGGGCTTTTATATCAAGTAAATGTATGGCTTCCTGATTTTTGCCTATTCCTGACTTACATCCCTGATATATACATCTCTTTGTCTGTACAAGCTTGCTTGACCTCGATATGGAATGTACAACATATTTTACATTTTGTTATAGATCATACTACCGGGTACTGGCTCTTGTAAAATGTACGTGTAGTGACGTGTACGACTATAATGCCTCATGTATGAGCTGCTTATACGCAAACCTTAGGTTTGCTGTGCCTTTTAGAACATTCCAAAAGAGGTGTTTGTCTTATAGGCTTGGTAAAATTGCCTTAGACTAGTTCTACATGGTTCTCACCTGTTCAGTCAGTGGTCATACGTTGAGACTGCTGATAAAATAGGTGTGAACTGTGAAGATAAGAGTCCATCTGGGGCTCCCTACCACTGTCCCCCATCTGCCCATTAGTCTAATACAGGGTGATTTTACTGAATAACCTTATCTTTCTTTTCAATTTTCACATAAAAAATATCCTAGTTATATTGCAATGTTTCAGTGATCGTTCTCTCTGATTTTCATAACTTGTTGTATAATTTCTATATATCTTTTGACATTTACTATGACCCAGAGGTATAGAGCCCCACTCTCTCACCCACCCCATCCTCCCCAGTGGGGAGGGTCCAAAAACGACTGACCACTGACTGTGTTAGAGGAAGTCAGGGTATTTTATGAATTCTTTTCATGAGCAACGGAAAGTGAAGAAAAATGTGCCAAATGAATCACTTGGGATTGATTTCAGATAAGTCTCTCCTGAAGGCATTTAGAAATTATTTTCATAGCAGACACACCAGCACTTCCTTGGTCCATCATGACCCAATTGGCATGTCTTAGTAATTCGTGTTGCAGAGGCTGACAAAGGTCCTATAAACTTGGGCATGCATCAGAAGTTGCATGACACCAGGGGGCGCCTCGGTCAAAAACTGCTGATATCGGCGATTTTTTTGGGGCATTATGTAATAGTTGGCTACGGGATTCCTCACAAATATTGTTGTAAATATCTTAATATTGGTGGTATTTACTAACCAAGCACATCTATGGATTTGTATTGATGAGCCCCATCGAGGCACTGTTAACACATCTTTGCAAAGCTGTAGAGTGTAGCTGCTTCATAGAAATTCATTTCTGGCAGAGAGGTGGTATATCTAACCTTGTGTAGCTTAGCGACATGGGGACAGCCATCCCTATTAGATAAAATGTGTAGAAGGCTGTCTCCAGGTTCGACGTCAGACACCACGGGAAGGTGCTACACTTCAGACTAGAGATAGCTATTTGTTTTGTTTCTGGTAAAATGCATACAGGTTATTTAGACCGATTTTTTCCAAGAAAAGACCAAAGGCATGAGCAAACATTAATGCATGACTTTGGTAAAACATGTAGATTAGATAGGACAAAAAATACTTCAGAAAATATATAACTGTTGGAATATATGTTGAACAAAATATTGACTTAGTAAATGGCCAACCAGAAACAGACAAATTTCTATTTCAGCCTTGTCTGACATAACGATATCCTGACCGCTACTTTAAAACAAGCTAACTCCAGTGAATAGCGTTTCTCTGTCATTGCTCCAATGGAGAACTTCTACAGCCTGAGCATAGCGTGTTTTACATGTGTCGCCGAGTTCAGGCGAGCTCACACCTATAGTTGATATGCAGCATGCTTGCTCATTCTCCAAGGCAGGTACTGATGACAGATTAGGGGGGGGGGGGTAAAATTGAATTTAAACTTCTGTGAATATGCAAAGCCAGGACTATTGTCTACCATATCTAATATAGTCATGTATGCAAAAGTTTGGGTGGCTGCAATTACAGAAGCTAAACCAACCAGTATTTCTACACCCCATATGCTATTCAATTGTGAGTGTACTTAACCAGTGTGCAGGAGTATACATAGTGTGTTGGTTCTGAGCTGAGTTAAAGCCAGATTACACCTACAGTTGGTATGCTACCCACCTGCTATATTAAAGTACTGGATACTACTCACAGATGATGGTTAAATGAAGTCAGTATTGTAAATCCACCCGCAGGGTAATGCCACCAGTCAGTAATTGACCAACATAAGTTTTACAATTAGAATTAGAAGTCACCACGGCATCTTTTTGTACACTTACAAAATTGCCAGCTTTTGATGCCAGTTTGCTTCAAATATAGAGGCCACATTTCAAAATGTCATTACTGATGAGTCTCCACAGAAGGCAGGGAAAGAAAAGTCTAAAAGTGAAAGACCTTCAAGACTCACGAGTGTACAGATGAGTGACTGAGGCATTGCTTCCCTGAGAATGGATGATAACGGTCAGGATCCCGGCTCTTACTCTGTGTTACCTCTAGCAACATGTCATTTAAACACCAGATATTTTGGTGTCTCCCTACGAGACATTGGTTCAAGGTTACTTTCTCACATCGAACCAATATCTCATAGGCAGTACATACTCCCCAGCCAAAGGGACGCCGAAGCTTCCTCTCGTATCCTTCCATATTAACAGAACTAAGTTAAAATAATACAAAAAGGACTGCATTCATGCGGCCTGTGATTCCTGTTGAACACAACTACGAAGCAGCAGAACTCTGATGCTATACAGCGTGCACCAGGTGCAGACCCAATACGACCTCAATAGTTACTCACTGTAAGGCATTCAGAGTGCCGCTCTCTCGCCAGTGGTGGGCAACGGCAAGCACAACCGCATAAATGCATATACTGTTTGGGTATGCTAACCAAGTTCGGTCAGGATGGAAAATGACACGAACCAAAAATATTCGGACCCCTTTGACTGGGGAGATGTCTTGAGTTCAAATTTCAATGCACCATTTTGATTTGGGTTTGGAAAAAATGGTTAAAATCCCACATTTGGAATTTTGAATGGTAGTTGTGTTAAAAGCGTTGAATTATTCTTTCGAAGTAAAGGAAAAACAGAACTAGCTCTAGGCCCACCAAACCAAATGTGAAGATACCCACAAGTTGGAGGCGGGTCCTGAGGCGAGAACAGCGAGTCGGTGGCTGTTGTTCTTGGGTATGCCACCCACCCCTTCCCAACTCTACACCTACAGTTGTCGGTGTTATACTTGAATTTCGACTGGCATTTTGAATCTGTTGAATGTCTACTTCTGAATCTCGACTGGCATTTTGAATCTGTCGAGTGTCTACTTCTAAATCTCGACTGGCATTTTGAATCAACAGAGTGTCCGTTTCTGAATCGTGGCTGATCTGGCTGCCCGATACTGAGACCTCAGTTGTCCGAGTGTTTCTTTCTAAATTGTAACGACACAGAGGGCAAGTACGCCCTCCAGTGTGAAGCCATGTCGCCATACATTCTTGGTGAATCTGGTTTTTGCATCTCGGACAGGACCAAAAACATTGTGTGGGAACCATTGATAGTGGCTCTTGGCAGATGCAACATCCCCCATGTAATCCACTTTGGAATTCCCCACTTTCTCCCTTCTCTAAATCATTCATTTCCATTCTGATAACCTGGCCATATTGGCCCTTCACTTGAGCTAATGATGTTGTAATTGATCGTATAATCTGTTAACCTAACCTCTAATAAATTTCAAATGCCTAAACTAGTCAATTTTGGCTGTTTGAAAGGACGAGGTCGGCTGGGGAGTACGTACCGTGTCAGAGGACAGTGCTAAGCTGCAGTTAGACAGAGTAAGAGGGTGGGTCATAGGGAGAGAGGTCTCTTATAGTACTTGGTCCCAGCTCAAAGTCCCACAGCAGTAGTAGAGTATAGTTGACCTAACTCACAGCTAGCTATCTCATGAGACCTTTATCATTGGCTGTCCTAGATAGGCAGGACTCCTTGTTTTGAAGTACATACATGTATGTAAGCAGCACACCATAGTACCTCGTGTTCAAGGCTCAGCTTCTATGGAAAACAAACCACACTGGCACAGGTGCACCTAAGGCTTACAGCATTCTACCAAACACCACAACTTATAATGTGAGCTACTTTTACATTAAGTACCCGCGTAAAAGACGCGTCGTCTACGCCAAACAAAATGCTGGGGAGTCTTATAGCTTTCTCTCAAGTTGGGGGGGCGTCTTATACGAGGGGTAATTTTTCTATAGAAATGTACTAAACTTACAAATTTCAGCGTTAAAATGTGCGTCTTATACGCGAAAATGCATGTGCTGAGTTTGGGGTGTGTCTTATACGCGCAGCGCGTCTTCTACGCGGGAGATTACGGTAGTTTTATCTTAAAAGTTGCACCTAGTCTGTAGCTATAGCACAGGAAAAAGAATTCGGTAGCCTACATCTCCTCTGTGGGAGTGCCAAATAAATACGCAAGAAATTTTAGTCTCAGATTTGTTGAACACTTATGTGCAAAAGAAAATGAATATAAACCATTTTTTTTCATATATTGGTGACAGAATGAAGAGCACTGTAATGTGCTGAACAAGCGGTGATACTTTGACCCAGCCCATGACCAGATATAGCCCAGACATAACCGCCATGTTAATGCACATATTAGAAGAAGAAAAAAAATAATAAAAGACAGAATTATCAATGCTTGGTCCTCGATATCCATGAATTTCCTTTTTTCCCCCTGACCTCAGTTCAGTTGTTGATACCGCCAGTGCTGAACCTGATAAGAGCTTCGCTCACAGATTGCACAAAACTCGGTACATGTAGATTTTATATTATCGGATCCATATGATACCCATATAGGAGTTCTTTCTATGTTTGTACCTTTCCATTTGGTACATTGCCAGTGTTTTCCCCCCAGATCTAAAAAAATCAGTTGATGGCATTATCAAGTGCCCTGTCTTAGGACAGGACCTGTAGTCTCGAGGAGGGTTTTTTCTGTATCCTAGTGGAATATTCCAGACTTTTGTACTCTTCCTTTCTCTTTGATCTAGAGTCCAAGCAGATAATTTCTTCATAATGCATTTACAGTCAGCCCTTGCTTCCTCGAATTTGGAAAATGCAAGGAAAAATGTCTGAGGAAGCAAAATATTCGAGGATTTAAGTCCAAATATAATATTAAACATAGAGGAAGTTCATCTAGGCCCTCATCTATTGATATACAGTTCATAACTTTCATTCATATCCTTTGCAAATGTTTCACATTTCTCATGTTTTTTTTATACTTGTACACAGAATCCAACAGGTTTTCCATACTTGTACATAGAATCCAACAGGTCTGCCCATATTTTTCTATACAAAAAAAGAAAAGAAAAAAAAACTTTAAAAAAAAAGAAAAGAATCCGACCTACCGACCCTATACTTTTTAGCCATGTAACTGGAAACACAATAATTTTTTTTGGCCTGAGCATTAATTGTGTAGCTTAGCGACCTGGTGACAGCTCTCCCTTCCAGCACACATTGCACAGACTACCGGTAAATGTGTATAGTATGGACGGCTGTCTCCAGGTTCGACGTCAGACACCACGGGAAGGTGCTACACACGCCCAACATAACGAGACCCAGACTGCTAATAGTATCCACTCGTAGTTTAATCTATAGTTACTCTATTCCCAAGGTTACCAATTTTTGCATACCGATTTAGACATATTGGTGGAAAAGTAGGAAAGAAAGAAAAAAAGTGAGAGGTTTAAAATGTGATGAATAGATTGAAAATGGTCCAGTTTAAGAAGCGGAATTCTAGCCTTCACTTTACCTCATAGAATGCATGGAGTGAGGAGGAGAATTAGTCACGCCCCCAAAATTCACCTCATAGATTCAATCACCATGACCGCCACAGATAAGACCATAGCTCCAAGATGAGCCATCATGTTTTAGAACTTGTCACCACATTATAATTCAGACAAATCTAACCTCTTGGTGAAAGAAAGAAAAGAAAACCCCTGCCATAAAAGTCCAACCAGTGTCGAGCATAGTGTGTTATTCTATGCTGCAGAGTTCAGGCCAGTTCATACCTACAGTTGATATGCTATGTATTTGGAGAACTTTCAGGCAGGATCGAAACGTCTTTATTAGCGAATGTCCAATGCGGTGTGCATAGTGTTTTGATTCTGCCAGACATTATTGACAGATCACACCTATAGTTGTTATTCCGTCTATATGGACCCAAGGTAGACTTGTGTGCTTTATGCATGTTATCCATTGTGGTGTGCATCGTGCATTGATTCTGCGAGATATTATTGACAGATCACACCTATAGTTGTTATTCCGTCTATATGGACCCAAGGTAGACTTGTGTGCTTTATGCATGTTATCCATTGTGGTGTGCATCGTGCATTGATTCTGCCAGATATTATTGACAGATCACACCTATAGTTGTTATTCCGTCTATATGGACCCAAGGTAGACTTGTGTGCTTTATGCATGTTATCCATTGTGGTGTGCATCGTGCATTGATTCTGCCAGCTATTATTGACAGATCACACCTATAGTTGTTATTCCGTCTATATGGACCCAAGGTAGACATGTGTGCTTTATGCATGTTATCCATTGTGGTGTGCATCGTGCATTGATTCTGCCAGCTATTATTGACAGATCACACCTATAGTTGTTATGCCACGTACATGGACCATGGTAGATTTGTGTTTTATACATGTCCGTTATGGTGTGCATAGGGTGTTGAGTCTATTGTGTTTTTGCCTTTCCTAGCAACTATGGTCTTATCACTCGAGGTGATTTATGAAATATCAGAAGTATAGAAAATCCACACTGGGGCCTAGATGTTTCACTGGACTACGGTTCTTCTAATTTTCATATTAAAAAAAAAAAAAAAGAAGGGAAAAAAAACCTAACATTTTAGACTATCATTTTACACCCCCTCCCCTTCTTCTACTAGAAGAAATCTAGAAGAAAAAGGACTTGGAAATGTAGTTGGAATCATTATCAAGGAAAACTTCTCTGTTTCAAATGGAGAATCGCTATTTTAGAATTTACATTTTGCATGAAAAGTGTTGATCTACTTGAATCTAAAGTTTGTATATATTAAAATTGCGGATCTATGAGTGGATAGCATTATAAGAGCAGTCAGGGTCCCGGCCCTACTTTCTATACTCGCATCGATACGCCAACACTCAAAACATCAAGTCTTGAGATTTTCCATTCATTCAAAAACATTTAAACGTGTGTAGGGCAATCATTTACTCGCATTTTTTTGGTTGTTTTTGTTTTTTTGTGCATATTCATAACGACCGAGAGACGTCAGAGGTTTGTTACTAATGTTTTAGTGATATCAATCATAGCCGACCTAAAAATCTTTATATGGAAATTTTACCTCAAATATTTCCTTTTTAAATATCTTCTAAGTTTAGCTGTTTTGAATTAGAGTACCCGGTACTTTAATTTTAGGCGATCTATTTTCCTCTCTATGTTTGCCTTTTCTAAGTTTTTTTTTTTTTTTTTTTTTTTAATTTAACATGTTGAATGATTCAAAAACAATGTGTAATTTTGAATGTCTAGTACTTTTAAAGATCTAAGTTTTATATCTGTATTTTGAAAACCGGCGTTTTACTGTAAAAACGTCATAGCGACACCAAAGGACACAACTGCACATAAAAAAAAAGCTGATACGATTAGACAAAAATGACAGAACCCCGTTCTAAAAAGGGCCCTCACATTATCACGGAAACGTGCAACAAAAAGTGGGATCATTTCAGGTAGGAGAGTCTCGAGCTGTGGGTCACCAACCATTGTGAATCGGCACAGGGGACACACATGGTTCTCTGAATATCGAATCAGTGCACGCGCACACTCTAGATGGATAGCTTTTTTGCATTGTCTACAATACCAAAATACTGAATTAGTGGAATTAGCCAAATTAGGAATACTGCCACTACCGGCACTTAAACTATAATCTTTTTGTATCTGTAGAACCCTCCGACAAATCGGACAAAGGTCCATCTTTTCGATTGCTATATCAATACTAATACTATCCTTTTTATCCATTTAAATATAATTCAGAAATAATAAAAAAAATGTTCCTTAAAATTCGGAATTAGTTTGTCGCCAAAGAAAGTGAGTCTATATTATCCTTTGTTTCAAAAATCCTACTTTAAAATGTCCACTCTTTCGTACCTTTCTCGGGCCGGGTTTACCAACCTTTGATCTGTGAGAAAAAGCTATGATGAAACGCTCCGCGTTCGAAAGATGCACAGAAATGTAGTCCGAAATTTTTGAGATGATGTTATTCAGTGGGTGACTGAGTGGTTTAACCAAATTAGGTGTGTTGCTTCTAAGCGAGTATACAAAGAAGATGGTGACACGCAGCAGCACCTTACTTTTATACTGCAGGCTATAGCAGTTCATTTGCTACCACCAGACTATGATGGTATGTACTCACTCTGGAAGGGACTCGGAGGACCACGGCCATATTGTAGAGGATAATTTCGAGTACTCGCACCAAATTCGAGAACATGCATGCTATATATCACTTTGATCCCCAATCAAATTATGTTTTGATTTACCTTTAACTGACCAGTGGAAATGCTCTAAATACTAAAAGATTTGTATCTGTTCCCTCAGAGCACTCCCTCTTTTTGAATTCTTTCTTGTCTTTATTTAGGGCCCCAGATGGGTAAAATCGACAAGGAGACAAGACCACTTTTTAAAATCGACAAGGGACATAGGGTTGGGTGACAAGGGGACAAAGCCACTTTTTAAAATCGACAAGGGACATAGGGTTGGGTTAAAAGGGACAAGAGGCATTTCTTAAATTCATCAGGGGCATGAGACTTCCCTTGTCTAGTGCTCTTTATTTCATATAAAATCATTTTATCATATATATTGGCCGTATCATTTCTGTATATGTTTTACACATTAAAGGACTAAGGTGATGTGCCCATCTTCAATATGTGTATAGACACACTCAGGACCCACATCCACATTTGTGTGGGGAAAACCTGGAGGAGGTAGACTTTGACCCTAGAGGGGTCTGCCCATAGAGGGGTTCTGCTCAAACTCCCGGCTGTGTCCAAGAGTGTACGTCACTTGTGTACTGCACACTGAGCAACTCAATGTCATCCCGGGAATGTCATACAAAACCGATGGAAAGCCTTGAGTAGCTGTCCCGGGTAGCTGTCTAATTTTCAAATCTCTGAGGTGACCTGCATAATAAAATGTTTGAGCTCCTCGTGTCACAAGAACAAAAAGAATGACAGAACGAGGGACAGGGGGCGGGGTTTGAAGTGTAAATGAAGATTATGAAAATTACTGAAGGAGCGTTTAGTGTTGTGACTAAGTGATCCTAGCGGTGCACTTGTAGATGGAGCTCCAGACTGGGGACACCGCGACCACTGTGTTTAGATTTACGAGCGTCTCGTCATTTGATACTTTCTCCAGTGGCATAGACAACGTACCGCTGGCGTCGGTAGCTGCGGATGGGGGGGGGGGGTGTTATCCCGGGGGTGGGGATATACGTGTAGTTTACATGATTGTCACCAAGCTGTTTATTGCGCTACGAGAGATTTGGTTTGGTTAATTTTACCTCAACTGATTGTACATAAAAGTTAGCAGAGAGACTATGGTTTACAGACTTCGAGTCCTTTCTTTTCTCAGTTTAGACAGGTATTTCACAGTTTAGACAGGTATTTCAAAGCTGCTTGTCCAAAACAGCTAGACAGGTATTTACATGCTGCTTGCCCGAAACAGCAGTGATCGTATCTATTAAAGGATGACTGAGTCACTCCAGTCAGTGAGATGAATGATCAAATCATTGAGGAGGGGGGTGAGGGAGGAAACCGCCACTGGGGCTCAATCCTCTTACTCTTCTCAAAGAGTAGCAAGTGTTCTTTTATTTGCCTGGTCTCGTAGAAAGAGCCAGACAAACCACTGCCTCACTCAGACATGGTTCACTGAGGGGGATCCTGTGATAAAAGATTTTGGGATTTAAAAAAAAATCAAGGAAAAATATCAATAAGGAAAACTGTCCATGTTGACCAGCAAAGTACAAACATTTTCCCTTTTTTCCAGCATGCTTGACAATATTTGATATTTGATTGTCAAAATGTGACATTTGATGGCAAAAATTAGTTTTCATGCCACCTCATCTCACGCATGTTATACATGGACAAGGCGTATCTTTAAGTCGCATATAAGCCGCATCTTTATGCAAGGTTATAGACATTGCATGAGGTTGTGGGAACAGCCATGATAAAAGGGGTGTTATTTGAGTTATTAAAACAAAAAACAACATTTATAATAGCAACAACAGAGGAGTTGGTTATCACAATCATTTGGAGTTATGAGAAGTATTTTCACTGTCCACAATAATCCATTTATCAACACCCTAGCCACAACAGAATCCTGCAATGTTATGTCTTATGATAATCATGTCTTATCATAACTCTGTATTAATGATAAAAGAGATGGGGTTGGGTCCACCTATAGTTTTAATATTTTAAGTCTATGAAATACCCCCTCTAGTCTTTAGTCAAATGCTTTATTCACATGTAAGGCCACACTTGTAGACTTTGTAGATCGTAGACGAGTACCATAACAATCGAATTCCTTATAACTAAAGTTAAAATTAAAAAAAAAAGTTTTAAACTGGTCGCATATAAAGCGTGATGGAAGCTTTTATTTTATTTTTTAATTTTTTTATTTCGTTCTCCGATCTGGAGTTCGAATTTTGGGTGCCCGTAACCCAAATTAAAAGAAAAAGAGTGGCCTACGATATGAATAAGTCAACTTACAGATACTACAACTCCTTCGTCATTCTTTTTATTGCGAAAAGAGTTATGGGGTACGGGTAGAGGGGATTAAGATGTGGGAAAATTATGTCCTTGAAAGGTTTCTCGGTGCAAATAAAGACTGCTCGTAGAGATGTGTTAGTATGATGACTACACATACAGCCACCCGCAAACTTTCTCATCCATGTTGTTGAGCTTAATTGGCGACATTAGGGCAGCCAGGTTTACCACATTTACATACATATATGAAACACAGGTAACTCAATTTCCATTATGGCCAAACTGCCATTTTAATAATACAATGAACATCTTTTGTGTAGCTTAACGACATGGTGACAGCTCTCCCATCTAACACACATAGTACAGACTACATGTGTATAGTATGGAGGGCTGTCTCCAGGTTCGACGTCAGACACCACGGGAAGGTGCTACATACGTCCAACATAACGAGACCCTGACTGCTGATAGTATCCACTCATAGCTGTAACTGTATTGACTATATCCCCAAAGTTACCACATTTGTATACCGATATCTCTGAGACCATAAGGTCAATTTGGGCCAAATAAGGTACTCATGAATTGTACTGTACCTCTGTAAGGCCCCTAAGGGAGCATCCTGTTGGCCCAGATTCAGTTACAACCATCTTGCACTAAGGCTAGGGTTATCCAGACATCAGAGAGGGCTGATGTAATTTCAGACCTGGATGATGCAATACCATCCAGTAGGAGTTCTGCGCTGCTGAGCTCTGCTGGGTTCAGTCGATCTCACACCTAGACTGCTGGGTTCAGGCGATGTCAAGAAGTCTAGACCCATACCCAGTGGGCCCACCAAATTGAATTTTGCTGGTTCTGTTAAAAGTGGCAAAACACACTGATAAGACTGATGCAGTGGCGGATCCAGGCCACCCCTTCTGGATCCGCCCCTGTCCCTGGATTACACCAACTTCCAGGGACAAGCTGTTTCTGTCTTATCAGTGCATGTTACCAGCTCCAGTCCCACTCACAACCAATAGTTGCTATGTATCAGAAGTGGGGGGGGGGGGGGGTAGATCTTCTCTTTTTTTTGCCCCCCCCCGTCTTTTGGGCCCAAAACATGTGAAATTTTGTACCCCTCTCCAAAAGACCAACCCCCTGTTGTCAGGAAGAAAAAGGTGATCACTCCCTAAGATATTAGGTTTGATGAGTAAAACCCGTAGCTTTAATCCTTCCACAGGAAACTAAAAATACTGAAAAAAGATAGCCCATTAAATCCGCTAATGCAGTGAATAGGTCGCAATGATACACGAATGCAACCTTTCATTGCAACATAATGTTAATCAAATTAACATGATGCACTATTGCAATCATGACCCTTAAAAGGTTAATTAAACAAAGACGTATATATATATATATATATATATATATATATATATATATATATATATATATATATATATATATATATATATATATATATATATATATATATGGACCTATGAGTGGATAAGATAAAGGCAGTCAGGGTCCCGGCCCTACATTTTATACTCATATTAACACACCAACACTCCAGATATATACTGTTATTATTAAGTCTAAGACTTAGCAGCCATTACAAACATAAATTTGTGTAGGGCGATCATTCACTCGCGTTTTTGTAATTTCGGTAATTCAATCATTGACTACATATCGTCTGATTTCTATTGTATGGAAATAGTTCTAAACACTGTGAAGTAAATTTTGAATAAGCATCTTTTTTCCTGTGTGTGTGTGACGTTTCAATTCACATTAGGGAGTGATTCTTTTTTTTTAACAATGGGGGGGGGGGCGGGGTCGGAGGAATGGTGGGCATCTCTGCGGTTTTTCGAGCCCCCCACCCCCAGTAAAGGGGTCGAAAAAAACCTGCTCCTCCCCTCTTAAACCTACCACCCCTCCCCTCTTGTTAAAAAAAAAGATCACTCCCATAATGTAACGTACTCACAGAGTGTGGTCCAATAACATACGTTCCTTTGGGTAAGCCTGGTTTAGATTTGCCTTGTTCATTGTCTCCTTGAAAAGTGCATTTAGCTCGAAAACCTCTAAAGGAATTTCATAGCCATTGCATAAATAGTTACAAAGACACAAATGACAATAGCCAATACAAATATCCAAAAGTGGCAGCGACCACATTGATAAAGGGTCCACAAATTGTTGCGCAAGTGCGTAAAAAGGGGGACGTTTTCAATGGGGACGAGGGGGATGATCTCAGGTGGACGAACCCGCTGAAGAACTCTGTCCGGTTCTAGGACCCCCTCGTCCCCTCCCCTATCAAAGGTGTACCGACACAAGGGACAATTATTGGAATATTGAAACCCAGATTGGAACCATGATTTGGCACACTCTCGGTGCATAGTTTTCTTGCATCGTCTACAAATCCAAAAACGTGAATCGGTGAACTTATGTTTAGTGGAATTACTTAAACTATAAGTGGAATTACTTCCACTATAATCTGGGATGAAGTATAGCTCTTTGAGACAAATAGGGCAAAGATCCATTTCTTCACAGTCGGTGGTAATAAGAATACTAATGTTTCTTAATCAAAAATTGAATCCACCTAAACAGCTTGAAAACCTAACTTTTACAAACCTTGATATGGTGAAAATAGTCCAAAAGTAATGGTTTAGAGGTTCAGGGGCTTGAAGCCAGTGGTTTGAGGTACTCGATGTGTGCAGAGAAAAAGGGAGAACTAGTTCTCCCTTTAATCTATGAGTATAAATTGTAGAGTGGGGACGCGCAGGGAGCACCTCAGGTTTATACTGGGGGTGTAGAGCAGCTCATTCCACCCACAGGCTGCGTAGTTTACACAGCCTGCGAGGGTCTGGTGGTATCAGGGCCATTTCTTATCTAAATGCCTCAGGAATTGAGGAATAGGCGTATTCGACCTAACATGGACACGTGCTCCAATGAACACACCCTCCCTTATTTTGACCAATATCTATACAAGATAGTTCTTTTAAAATCAAGTTTGTGTGACCAATCTTCCATTTATTAAGTTAGAGGTTCAAAGCCATGCCAAGAGAAAACATAATTATGCACATAAGCCCAAAAAGAATATACATGTACTGGTTTCTCATCACCAACCACTGAAAACAATACTAAGTGATGGTGTAAACAATAAGTCTCAAAGGAAATATCTGAAATATGTTTGGAACATCTGTTGCCACATACATCCCTAATAAATCCCTCATCATGTATGAGATGTATTCATGTTTCATGGTGATGCATGCAATGATTCACTATCAGGACCCTTAACTACAAACTGTGTATGACGATCACAGAGTCGACTCTGGCAATAACCGGACACAGGGGGCATTCCTGTAGTCACGACCTCTAACCTCGGAACGACCTGGTGATGCATATCACTCCCTAGGGAGATAGGGAAACTCGGCGGTGTACTCATCACCAGCGCCTCCTCTTGCGTCCATATGGGTTTCAGGGGGGAAGCCTCAGTGGCGGATTTAGAGGGGATTTCCCAAGTACTTAAGAGTTTACCTAACTTTTTTTTACCCTAGAATTTAGCCAAAATTAGGGGCTAAATGGGGGGCGCCCCCCCCCTTTCAAAATACTGGACCCGACACTGGAAGCCGGGGCACAGAACGGTCCTTAATTTCAGGGATTTTCAAGTTCTAAAGACCTATTTACAATCCTACAAAACCTGGGTTTCTGTTTGAGTATTTCAGGGATTTTTGTGTTCAGTGACGTTCATCCCTGCATTACAATAGACAAGCATGTTATATTATTTAGTGTTGCTGGTGAAGAAAGTATCACAATAGACATGGCATGGCGGAAGTATAGTCTTTAGTCGACAGGGGATATGGGATTAAACGTCTATATATGGATGAAACTGGGGAAAACGTGATAGAAGTTTTGTGTCTTGAGTTATTAAAACATTTGCACTAACAGCGTGAAACGGCCATGGTTAGCATATGGGAAGTATTTTATTGGCAAAAAGAACCATTACAACGCATTTACCCACTTTGGACAGTTATTGGCTTAGGGATGTGAGTGAAGGACCCAATGCAGTTGGAACAGGGAATGAGGAATGTGTCATGCGATGAATGTAATGAAAATAGATTGGCAACTATGACTGATTGGTTATTCATTACTGTACCATATATCAATAGAAATTTCGCACTGGTGGCATCTTTTAGACTAGCTGGAAACGACTTTTATCGTGAAATGCAATGAAATTGTATAATGTTAGAGTAATAAAAAAAATGCTTACTGATTATGATGTAAGTCGAAAGATTGTCTAGCTGAAATATTCAGGGTAAGATTACTACTTTCCTATCACCCACCACACAGATTCAATCACCATGATTGCCCATAGAATGCCTCTGTAGTGTGCAGGACAGTGACCAATAGTGCGTTGACAGTGGTCATTTTGTCAAGATTTCACCCTGGTGGTTCATCTACCTTTATTCTTATTTCCTTTCTTAATACAAGGCTGAGAGAATCCTCATGAGAATACAGCCGGAAACTCTTACATGGACTTTGTCCAAAACAGTGCATGTTGCAGTAACGAGCAAATGACTCAAACTCATGCTTACGTCTAAGAGTGCTGGGCACTTGTCCCGGGTCACATGTACATATATACTGCTCACTGAGGCTGAGCAACTCACTAGGCAGCTGGCTCTACGACCAGAACGCAGAATTTGTGGATATGTTGAAGTATTTAGGATTACATAACTTCTGTCCTCGTCAATCAATTACCAAAAAGTAAAAACATATGAGTAGCTAGGACTCCCCAACATTCACAATGGCTAGAGATTGGTGAAGTGTGGGCTGGCTCCCTCCTTCATGTGGGTCTAAAAATGATGCCTCTCGCCTTACATGCAAAGTCCTCTTTGTACCATTGTATTGATCTCAGAAGACCAACAAAAGTTTAGGTCAGAATTCCTAGAGTATTTATGGTATAACTACATGTAGCAGTATCTATGGTATAGACATCCATGATACATATACTGAAGGTGCATTCCTGATGTGACAAAGTAAAGTCAGATGTAGGGATGAGATGCCATAGTGAGAGCCTGAGAGGTGACCTCCTTTGTACAGATTTATGAGCCTCTGCCTCTGGTAGGGCCCTAGACCCCTAAAATCGACATGGCGACATGGGCATTTTTGAGCTTAGTGACATGGGACATTGGCACTTTCTTAAAATCGACACAGTGACATGGACATTTCTTAAAATTGACACAGTGACATGATCATTTCTTAAAATCGACACAGTGACATGATCATTTCTTAAAATCGACATGGGACATTGGGGACCCCCCTTCAAGGGCCCCTCTGGTCCCCGGGGTCGGGACTTTATCAACTTTTCTTACAAAGACTAATTGTTGTGCGTTGTTTCAGGGGATGCACCTTCAGCGTGTTGGTACAGCCATGGCCCTCATCGCCTCTGATGGCAAACTCAAGGTATGTCAGTCACCAAAGAAAAAATTTACCTCTTCATTATCTATACGATATTACCTTTTGCATTGTATGGATTCCTTTAGAGTAGGAGAAGGCGGTTGGAGGACGGTAAATGGAAACTCCAAGACTGGGATGGTTCTAAGGAAATATGAACCCTTTTCATTTTATTTCACATTGGAAATATAAAGTTGCCATGGAGTATTACTGTTCTAGATATTCAATTAGTACAGTCAGAATTAGGTATAACAGCAGGAGACAAGGAAAATAGGACAGCCCCAAAAGGGTGATCATTGACAGGGATGTAAGTCTTCAGGTTTTATCAGGATTTCCTGATTTCTGAAAACGTTGAATGTCATGTATTTTCCTTTTACAAGTGGTAATGAGAGCTGTTTGGAAAAATAGAGGGCTTTTATATCAATTAAATGTATGTCATCCTATTTTTTGCCTATGCCTGACTTGCATCCCTGGATCAAGGATATCCGCATGTTCAAACGTTCTACTTGTTGCTCTTAGACATTGCAAAAGGTAGAATCAAATGTTGTCTTTTCTTTTCAGTTGTTCACCCACGAGCACGTCCTGAAGATCCTGGCATCTCTGACAGATTTAGCCTCCGAGCAGGTCCTCACCTTATAGCTGTCGTCATGGGACGTACAACCTGATGTTGTTATGACGTTACTGCTGACATCCATGCCGTAGTGACTTCAATGTTACGTTAACGTCATGTTGTCTTTGCAGCAAACGTCATTATCGTTGAATGGCGCGTCGTGGCATTGTCATACCTGCCTGGCCTTGTCTTTGTGGTCACGGGGAAGTAATTGACATTGACGTAGACGATGTCATTGTGACGTACACAACATTGTTTTGACATAGCGCAAACACTGGCGTGGAAAATGGTATTGTAACAACATTTAGCGCCATTTTGACGCAGCTCAAGCCATTGTGACGTAGACAATTCGAATGTGACGCCCCCGACATCATTTTTACAAAGCTCAAGGCATTAAATGGATCCATTACTTAGATTGTCTATGTGAAGGATAGATGAGCTTTCCTAAGGAATATTTTACATATCAACATTATTGTTATTCTAAATTTGGCCGAGAGTTTATGAAACTTATGTTTTGTTCATTTATATATACTTCCAGACGTGTGTAAAAATTGATTAAAGAACAATGTAATTCTATCTTTATTTGTGCTGGATATATTACCAAGCTGTCAAGAAGGACTGTTATTATGTTCCAAGGCATTTTATATGTCAGAAGAAGGTGGTGAAATGTGCCATTATTGGTCAGATCTGACTTTTTATAACCGAGGGCAGTAGACGTTTTCAACATATCTTACTACAAATACAGGGTAAATTCCTAGGTGTACATAAAATGCAGTTTGTTGTTAGTAAGTATTACGTAGTGACTGGCTACCATTGCATTGTTGTAGATACATTGCTGTATCAGTTGACCCTTGACACTTTAAGGGTGCTAATGCAAGAGTGCATCGTGCTCAGTGGAGAGCATGATGCACCAATGAAGTGCTGGTGAGGAGAATTGGTAGAAGATAAATTAATAGCTGCCAAATGAAATTCAGCACATGGTTGTAATTACTGCTATCTGCGATTTGTGTCATACTGGAGAATAGGAGCTGTGTCTGTTAGATTGTGCTAATCTTGTAAACCTGAAGTTACCTGCACGAGAACGTGACAATAAAATGTACATATACATGTGTAAATAAAAGAATTTTAAGAAAAAAGAAATGCAGTGATGTTGTATATCAGTTGCCCATATTTGATAAAAAAAAAAAAATCGGTAGTAGTTGTGACTCAACAAGGGAGAACACCCCACCCGGGGAATTTTTGAATTCCTCATTTGGCCACCAGGGGGCATTGGAGGGGCAAAAAAAAAAAAAAGATTATAAAAAAATATCAAGCTGACTTTTGATGTAGAGTCCAATGGTCTCATTCACTCCTTTTCTGAGTAGAAATGTCCCATATTTGGAAGGTAAAATGAACATTATTCATGAGAAATAGGCCTGTACCCAGTATGCCTGTTCCTGATTGTCATGGCAACCATTCCTATAATCTTAATTTACAGATTTTTAAGGCAATTTTGGGGGATTTTCACTGAAAACAAAAATGGAAAATCCCTTCTAGATCAAAATCTATGATAAAAATCATATTTTTATGTATTCATGAAAAAGGCTGATTTATTGTGTTTTTAAGACATCATTAGGGTTTATAATGTATTTAGAGCTTAGTCATCGATTCCAGATATGAATGACGACCAATGTTCAAGAATGGGTTCTGACTTAAATACTGGTACTAGGAATATCTAAGCCAATAATGGCTCATTTTAAAGATCTTGAGATGATCTTTGATAGTGAATTTCCCTGCAGAGTGGTAGCTAGTGGTGTTTTTACTTGCCTGGTCACAGTTATAAAAAGTTGCAATGTCTGTTAAAGAGACAAAAATCTAACTGCATGAAAACATAGCAGTACTTCTTTCTAAAGGTTCTTCCTTTGTATAAAATACATGATTCCCATTACTTGCTGCCCGAAATGCCCCATTACAGTGGCGGATTTAGAGCCCCCCCCCCTTTTGCCTAGTACTTAAGAGTTTAACTACATATTTTGGACCCCAAAATTTGTCCAAAAAGTAGGGGGTGCACCCCCTCCTTTTGGGCCGCGCCCTCTCCTTTTCAAAATCCTGGATCCGCCACTGCATTAAGAGGTCTGCAATCAAAACATCAGACTGTTAAACCACTGGCCCTTTTTAAACACTGATCACCTATGTGCCACCTGCCGAATACATTCACAACTATTTTGATGCACTGTCTAGTCATAGTACGGCACATAGGCTCCCTCTATTGAGTCAGAAGTGACTTATTATTTCTTGTGTCAGGATTTAATACATACTTTATGGTTCCATGTTTTAGGATGGAAATATTTGACCTATTCATTTGAAATTTTTAGGTATTAATTACAACATCACCTAGATCATCATCAGGTGGATATCTAACTTTAAGTAACTTAAGAGAAGCTAATAAAATATGATATATGTTCTTAATTTAGGACCGGTTTCTATGCCAGACTATGGTTCCCACGATCGCTTGTAACACTAAATTTACACCTACAGTTTGTAAAGTTCTTGACTTTCTTGGCATAAATGTACCAGGTACCACACGATACTATTATACATGTAGATTCTGTATTAGTGCAAGAATATAAAAATATATCAAAGTACTTTACACATGACCTCTGGGCTAAAAGAAATGATGCCAGAACTCTACAAACTCTACAAAGTCTACCCCTAAAATCTTCCATCGTGTGCTTTAACATATAACTAGGATAAATGAATACGAGACGTCCTGTGATTGTCCAAGGGGAAAGTGTGACCTTAGAAAGTAGTTTCTGATCACTAGGCCATGATGAAAAATCGTGACGATAGATTTTCTTTTCTTTTTTTTTTTCAGCATAAACTGAGAAGTTTGTTGGGTCTGAAAATCTATTATGTACTGCAGCCCCATTGTCTACCGTAGGGTGGCCAGAGATATTTGCCATGGAAATCTAAAACCAAAGTTATCATACCTTGATATCTCACACCTAGTCATAATTACAAGTGATACTTGCAACCTAACAGTTACCAGATTGGCTACCTTCAAGGCAAATCCACCTATCAATACCCCTGGTAAGTTTCTTTTTTTCTTTTGAATGATTCGCATTGAACACATGCATCTGCCTAGTTTGGTCTCATAATGATTTAGGATATTTCTGTAATTTATATAGAGCAGTATAAAAACAGATCTTTTGCCCTTAGCCTTCTTACAGACATTGTGTAGTGGCAAAAAAATGCCGAATTATCACAATTAGGCCTAAACCTGAAATATTTAGCTGAATAAAATGACTTTTGAATGCAGATAATGCAACCTACCCACATAAAAGCGTCAAATGATCTCCTGGGGCTCATACCAGTGCCTACACCCTATATTTTGAAGGTAATCATAGAATAACTAACACTAGAGAGCATCTTTGCCATAGAGAGGAAACGTAGTAGAATATTTAGATAAATTATCTACACACTAGAGGCAACTAAGTACCATGGATGCAAAATGGGTGGAGATCAGTCTCGTTCAGTCGGGATTCAGAGAACTCCCTCTCTCGTGTTTGGGGATTGTGGGTCCTCATATTCTGGGGAATATTACTACATATTGTACCTGCCTACATTTTACCACTACAGCAACCAGCGGCCAGAACTACTTTTACCCATAAACGCTGGTCGACAGAGACGACTCACGCAAGTGGTCGAGCTGGGGCCAGATTGGGTGGAGATCTGGGAAAAGGGAACATCATTATAGTGCCTAGTGCCAGAGAGCGCCAGCATAGCGGTAATTTCAAGGATGGTGTAACAATAGGGGGCTCCACCTGCTGGTCCCTTTTATCCACCTGTAAAGGATCTATGTAGTTTCAACTAAAACGACTTGGTTGGAAGTGATTGATGAATCACATGATAGTCACTGGTACCTGTTCCTCAAACATATGGTGCATACAATTTTTTCATGCATGCTCCCTATTATTAGGCCTATGTGTAAATATGGGTAGCATATGGGTATATAGGTAAGGGCTATAATAGAAGGGGGCACCACCAGCTGGCCCCTATGATGAAGAGCACCACCTGCTTTACTACCTGCCTTTATGAATGTGTTGTCTGTTGCAATTTGTAAAGTGTTGCATTCCATATCATATTAATGCCATTACTTTTTTGGAATGAATAAGATAGTAAATATGTCTGAACCTTTTGTTGGGTATTCTGAAGAAACGCACCACTGCCGTCAAAAGAGCAGCTTTAGCCACCACTCTAAAATTGGATCCCTTATGGCCGACTGTCTGATATGAGCCTTAGAGTATTCATAATTCCCCAGTTGCTATTAGAGATTATCTGAAAGCCCTTGATTGTGGATATCCTGTAGTTTTCCCCATGAATAGATTCATGAATCAGAGACAACACAACACTTTTACAAAGTAAATAGTCAACTTTGTCCTCAGAGATCTCAGTAAGATATTTAAGAGGCATACTTTTACATGTGACAAACCAATACTCCATATCACAAATTCTGAAGTTTGGCCCCACTAACACAATACCCAAGGTGTTAAATCGATTGCGCCAATCTACTCACTATCCCCTGTGGCTCACTGGGAGAAAGCTAATTTCTATCATAATTAGTTCAAAAGTTATGTCTATTTTAATTCTCATTAACATTTAGATAGCATTTAGAAAAACTTCTGTTAAGGCACAAGAGATTACCCCCCCCCCCTTTTGCTCATATACTGTCAGTAGGGTTATGCCAGAGAAAGTCCGGGCTTCCCTAGCGTTAAACATCTATTACTCACTCACTCACTCCAGAGAAAGTCCATCTATAATCTAACTTCTGATCTCTTCCTGGATCAGACCTGCCCCCTGGTGAATATATCGAGAGTGAATAAGAATGACAATGGGCCCTTCACCATTGCAAGGCTGCCAAGGCACCACCTGGCGTATAGTACATAAGCTAACAATTGGGCTTTCTCAGATACATGTACTTTTTGGCACATACCTTTTGTCTATATCGATCCACACAGAGGTAAGAGAATAGTTCATGCGATATCGCCTTTGCTATATGTAATGCATGCTACCATGTACAATCTTTGCTAAGGCACCTGTGTTACTGAGGCTTGATAACAGGCGCGGATTTAGGGGGGGGGGGGCAAGGGACGCGCCCCCCCCCCCCTTATTCTTTCAACAATTATGGTTCTCGGAATCTCCAGAATCTGGGCTTTCAATTGGCGAAAGAATTTTTAAAATATTCCTGATAGAAGCAAAGATATGAATACATTTCCAGAGGTCAGCAGGATGCATGTTTTAACATTGAAATTTTCAACAACAAAAATCAGGACAATGTCCCCAACCCATCCTTTACATTGCCACAAACTAGCTAGTAGGGCCACCAACCCATTCAGCAAAGTCATACCAATATTTCTTTCCTTTCACCTTTTTCCCTATCCATCTCTCATATCCTACTGCCTTTCTCCTGCACCCCCTCTCTCTCTCTCTCTCTCTCTCTCTCTCTCTCTCTCTCTCTCTCTCTCTCTCTCTCTTTAATGTCACCACAATGTCTCTCTCCTCTCCCTAATTGCTTGCCTCCACCATTTTTCTAAACTATTACATGTGCCCTGCATATTTCACATCACATCTGTATCTATACATATTAGCAGTACATCTATTTGAGGTTGCATGCATCTTCATAGGGTGGAGTCAATAGTTGAAAATTGCGGGTTTGGGGTAGTGGGATGCAAGTGGGAGCATCAAGAGGAGAGGGGAAGGGTGGGTAGGAATGCCTTTATCTGTCCTAGATTGTCTTTTTTTCTTTAGGATGGCTTCAGGTACACTACTTAATACTCCTTTCTCTTGTCCCTCCTCTATGTCATTCTATGCAATAATCTCCCCAATCATTTATTACTCTTCCCATTGCCTTCCTCTCCCCACCGTTCCTCTACTGTATATATCATCCATCCACCTGCAAAAAGGATGCAGGGGTGCGCACTCAGTTCTATTAGCATGGCAGGAGACCTCCCAAAAATGGCATATATAAGGAGTTTAATACATGTTCATTGCTAATGGCTACAAAATTTGTAATAAGTGATAATAAAACAGCTAATAGATTGAGGTCTGAAATTGCACCAGAATGCACTAAATGCCTTCTAGAATTCAAAATTTTCCCAGGCCCTCATACCATATTTGCATTGCTTGCAAACTCACTGTGATTCCACCAACCTACAGCCCATGACCAAGATGTGCGCCCCCCCTTTCTCAAATTTTCCTGGATCCACCCTGGATGATCACTTGAATCAAGTGGTTGGCCACCATATTTGTTTTCAAGATGGCGCCCTAAAGGTCCTTTTATTAGTCCGGCTTAGGCACCATCTGGTTCTAGGCATTATGTAAGGATTGGTCTTGCTGATCCTAAACCATGGGGCACGTTTTGTTGCTATTAGAGACAGTTGCCAGGCCAAGAGAGGTGTGATCCAGGTTACCCATCGTTACCCAAAATGATCTACCATCTACCTGGTTACCCCAAAATGATCTACCATCTACCTGATTACCCCAAAATGATCCACCATCTACCTGGTTACTCGAAAATTATCTACCATCATAGTGAGAACTTGACAGTATAATATCATGCTTAGACAAAATTAACACCTGCTGAGCTCTGTTTTGTCCATCTGTTCAATTTTGCCCATCAATGTCTTCTTTTCACTTTCATTCAGCAGAATGGAACAAAACCTAATGGAGAATCTGCAACATGCCCACTGTTCCTGCTGGTCCATATACAGCAGTACAATTTGTCATATATCACCAGAGCCAGGCTGCTGAATGACAAGACTAATCTCAACTCCAGGTCCCCTTTACCTTCTAATGTTGTGCTCCAGGGTGGTTTTACAAACAGGTAAGGGTTAATTGAGGGTCGGTATCAAACACATGTTGATACTTGACCTGTTAGGTGCTGGAGGTTTGTGCAAACCTAACCTTACCACATTGCCTATGTGTATTAGGGCGAGGTGAAGGGGCAGAAAATCCATGCAGAGGTTTTAATGTAAAAACGATAGCTCCTTCTTTATTGGCCTAGTTTGTGGTTTTGCATTTATTTCTATCACAATTCAGGCAATCCCAGTTAGGAAGTAAGGTAGAATTTTTTAAAGAAAGATCAGCAACAAATGATTGCTGCAGAGTACTGGTTAAATGAGGGTTTGGTGTCATGTTATCGAGGAGAAGGCGGGGGTGCTTGACCTGTTATATGCATTGAAGAAGGTATGAACAGACCCTCAAACCCTAGGCTCACCCAGTATATGCACTGCATCCACATTGGGCTACTTGGGGTTACCTAACACTTGATTTTAACAGAATATTTGCTCTGCAGTATGAAAGGTATGATCTGAGGCAAGTGAACGAATGGCACACTGAATAAGGCAAAGAAAACGAAGAGAGAGAGAGAGAGAGGGAGAGAGAGAGAGAGAGGCTTAGCATGATACCAAATCATATATAATTGTTAAAATAGCTGGGTATGACAAACCTTTTAATCAATATCTACCCTTTTATCAACTAATTTTAAACCTTTAAAATCATATTTCAGTTACTCTACTTTGCACCATGCTCAGGGTCCCTTATACTATAGATACAATGCTGGCCCCCGGTGCATAATGAAGCAACTATGATTATGCATTGTCTTCTGACTGAAGTCTGTGTAATGTCTTTGGACGACTGAGGGGAGGAGGGGTGGTTGAATTTGGGTGAAATTTTGGTTGAATTTGGGTAAAATTAACAAACGAGTGATAAAGCGTAGTCTTTGCTGTATTCAGATATTTATCTTTTTCAATTATCTATACATATATCGAGAAGCAATGCATACAAAATGAGAGAACTCTAGATATTGACACCAAAAACTTGACTTTCTGGCAAAATGATTTGTCATGATGAAAACAGATGAATGAATTTTATAATATCGATAATTCTGTAAAACCCCGTGTACACACCATTTCAGACCCTTGGTGTGGGTTATACGGTGGGGGGGGGGGATTGTGACCATAGAACAGTAATAAAATTGAAAATTTCAGCGGAAGTAAGCCAACGCGCCCAATATTTCATTTTTTTTGTAAATGTTTTATAGACCCAATAAATTACTTTAAAAAACATGTCTCCTCATTTATAGGAAATCTATATTTCTTGAGGAAACCCTAAGTATAGACATATTCAACACACTTCAATACAGGTGTCCGCCACCTATATAAGTGCATTTAGTTTGTTTTTTGCTTGATTATCACTGCTTATCTAAAGGAAGTCAGTGTTTGTATTTTGTGAATGCAAAGAGATACGAGGTTCTGGGCCATCGTACCATAATTAAAGAGAAAATGTACTATGGATGGGGGAGAGGGATGGGGGCGAGAGGGCGAGGGAAGGGTTTGATTGGCAAAGGTGAAAGAGGGAAAGGAGGAATCCGACGTAGTCGAAAGAGGGACTCTCAATGACGTATGTACATGCATGCTGGCCACCCTAGAGCCTGGGAACTTCCTAAAACAGTTGAAAATAGGGGGGGGGGTGGTTATTTTGTCAAAATGAACTTGGGAAAGTGGGGTCAAAAGTATTCAAAATACCTTTCCTTAGTGCACACCGACTCTACATACCAGTTCAAAGTGTTCCCTGTGTGTATTAAATGGGAAATTGAGTTTCATTCTATGCAATATGCCTAAAAGTGCTATTTTTGGCCTATAGCGGCCATCTTGGATTTTTTGGAAAACTCAAAATGATTCATTTAGGTTGAAAGTAATTTTATTTACCAACCCTGTGTTTTTAAATATGTAAGATTAATATATGTAATTAAAATTGCATTAATTAAATATTTTCCAACTTTTTATCTTCGGAGGGGGCGTATGGGGGTTAGAGCATTCAAAATCAAAAACAAAGTTCAGATTCTTGTTTCTAATGATGAGTACCATCTTTTAAGCTGGGCACCGCAAAAACTTTGCAATAACCACCATCCTCCCCTTATTGAAAAAGCCCTTCAATTCAGATAAAGTGGGTTCTCCTCCTTCATAAGTACTCTATAAATAAGGCCTTTTCTCTAAAGCAAGTACTCTCTCTATGTAGGGTTCTATAATCTTAGAGTAGTCTGTGAGTAGCAAATGCCTGAAGGACTAGCGAGGAACTGGGTGGAGAACCTAGAGTGGGTATGGAGTACCTCTCTACTTGTATCTGACCCTGAGGCCTCTGTGTATGCATACACCTGAAACCATGACCAAGTGTAAGCATTTCGTATAAGCCATCCCTTATACGCGAGGATAACCTTAAAGGGGGAACACATTTTTTTCATATATAATGATATTTGTCATAGGAATTAGACAAATCGCACCAGAAAAACAAAAGCTATAAATCACAACGGATTTTAGAATAAGTTCAACAACAGTACTCTGCAAGCACAACTGGCATGCATTTTGCAGAACTGGACATCATCAGATGCATTATATAAGCCTGCTGTTCTTTATAAGGATGCAAGTATCCTACACTCTATCAGTATCTTTCTGTTTGATACCAAATACGCTAGTAATGAAAATAGAGCATTGTTTCCTTTAAGGCTCATGCATCTTGGTGGATATATGGTACCGTAATCTCCCGCATATAAGGCGCATCTTTTACGCCAAACAAAATGCTGCTGAGTCTTATATGTGGGAAGGACATTGCCTTGAGTTTGGGGTGCGCCTTATAGGGGGGGTATTTTTATTATAGAACAGTACTAAATTAACAAAAATCTGCCCTTAGAGGTGCGCCTTATACGTGGACTTGCATTCTCTGAGTTGGGGATGCGCCTTATACGCGAGCTGCGCCTTATACGCGGGAGATTACGGTACTTCATATTTCATGTTTGGACTAGTGGAATACAGAGACCCCATATGTTTAACCTAGAAGCTCCGTATCTCACACCCCCTGTAAGATAACCCTCCTCCGTATCTCACGGCCAGTAACAGCAACCCAAATGGCCATATAAAATGTAAATAACTATCTCTTTCTGTCATTTTCAAAGAGTTTTCAACATTTCTGACTCAGAAAACATGAAATAAATACAAAGGTTCACTCGCACTGGGTATGACTGAGGTTCATACCCAATATGAGTCAACCTTTGTCTATTTATCTGCTTCTTAATCATTGGTTGTTCCATAAGTTACGGTACACATTACAGGTGGGGGATGATTAGTATGGGACTGCTTACAATCAAGCTTCAGGTATCAACTCTATATGGCCCAGCTAGCCATTCCCGGGGGGGGGGGGCACTCTCTATGTAATGTATACACATATGTGCGGCTGGCAAGGATACTTTTTCAAGGAAAAGTCCCTAGCAAGCCTCCTGTTTCACCCACAAATGTCCCTAGTCTCTGGTCGTTGGTGCTGAAAACAACTCCAGGTTCTGGGCCATCGTACCATAATTAAAGAGAAAATGTACTATGGATGGGGGAGAGGGATGGGGGCGAGAGGGCGAGGGAAGGGTTTGATTGGCAAAGGTGAAAGAGGGAAAGGAGGAATCCAACGTAGTCGAAAGAGGGACTCTCAATGACATATGTACATGCATGCTGGCCACCCTAGAGCCTGGGAACTTCCTAAAACAGTTGAAAATAGGGGGGGGGGGGGTGGTTATTTTGTCAAAATGAACTTGGGAAAGTGGGGTCAAAAGTATTCAAAATACCTTTCCTTAGTGCACACCGACTCTACATACCAGTTCAAAGTGTTCCCTGTGTGTATTAAATGGGAAATTGAGTTTCATTCTATGCAATATGCCTAAAAGTGCTATTTTTGGCCTATAGCGGCCATCTTGGATTTTTTGGAAAACTCAAAATGATTCATTTAGGTTGAAAGTAATTTTATTTACCAACCCTGTGTTTTTAAATATGTAAGATTAATATATGTAATTAAAATTGCATTAATTAAATATTTTCCAACTTTTTATCTTCGGAGGGGGCGTATGGGGGTTAGAGCATTCAAAATCAAAAACAAAGTTCAGATTCTTGTTTCTAATGATGAGTACCATCTTTTAAGCTGGGCACCGCAAAAACTTTGCAATAACCACCATCCTCCCCTTATTGAAAAAGCCCTTCAATTCAGATAAAGTGGGTTCTCCTCCTTCATAAGTACTCTATAAATAAGGCCTTTTCTCTAAAGCAAGTACTCTCTCTATGTAGGGTTCTATAATCTTAGAGTAGTCTGTGAGTAGCAAATGCCTGAAGGACTAGCGAGGAACTGGGTGGAGAACCTAGAGTGGGTATGGAGTACCTCTCTACTTGTATCTGACCCTGAGGCCTCTGTGTATGCATACACCTGAAACCATGACCAAGTGTAAGCATTTCGTATAAGCCATCCCTTATACGCGAGGATAACCTTAAAGGGGGAACACATTTTTTTCATATATAATGATATTTGTCATAGGAATTAGACAAATCGCACCAGAAAAACAAAAGCTATAAATCACAACGGATTTTAGAATAAGTTCAACAACAGTACTCTGCAAGCACAACTGGCATGCATTTTGCAGAACTGGACATCATCAGATGCATTATATAAGCCTGCTGTTCTTTATAAGGATGCAAGTATCCTACACTCTATCAGTATCTTTCTGTTTGATACCAAATACGCTAGTAATGAAAATAGAGCATTGTTTCCTTTAAGGCTCATGCATCTTGGTGGATATATGGTACCGTAATCTCCCGCATATAAGGCGCATCTTTTACGCCAAACAAAATGCTGCTGAGTCTTATATGTGGGAAGGACATTGCCTTGAGTTTGGGGTGCGCCTTATAGGGGGGGTATTTTTATTATAGAACAGTACTAAATTAACAAAAATCTGCCCTTAGAGGTGCGCCTTATACGTGGACTTGCATTCTCTGAGTTGGGGATGCGCCTTATACGCGAGCTGCGCCTTATACGCGGGAGATTACGGTACTTCATATTTCATGTTTGGACTAGTGGAATACAGAGACCCCATATGTTTAACCTAGAAGCTCCGTATCTCACACCCCCTGTAAGATAACCCTCCTCCGTATCTCACGGCCAGTAACAGCAACCCAAATGGCCATATAAAATGTAAATAACTATCTCTTTCTGTCATTTTCAAAGAGTTTTCAACATTTCTGACTCAGAAAACATGAAATAAATACAAAGGTTCACTCGCACTGGGTATGACTGAGGTTCATACCCAATATGAGTCAACCTTTGTCTATTTATCTGCTTCTTAATCATTGGTTGTTCCATAAGTTACGGTACACATTACAGGCGGGGGATGATTAGTATGGGACTGCTTACAATCAAGCTTCAGGTATCAACTCTATATGGCCCAGCTAGCCATTCCCGGGGGGGGGGGGCACTCTCTATGTAATGTATACACATATGTGCGGCTGGCAAGGATACTTTTTCAAGGAAAAGTCCCTAGCAAGCCTCCTGTTTCACCCACAAATGTCCCTAGTCTCTGGTCGTTGGTGCTGAAAACAACTCCAGGATATTGTCTGATGTAGAACCTGAAATGCAAGATATGAAATAATTCAATAACCATTGGGGGCACACAATCAATAAACAACATACATGAAGCATCTACATAGAGATAACCTGGCATAAACACACATAGTATATCTTCCCTCTGGTTACATTGCTTTATTCCCATTTTACAGCAATGTCAATGTTTACAGGTACCTGTCTTTACCCGAGTTAGTAAATCCATATAGCTGACGGCAGACAGGTAACAACCACATGACTGCACAGGTATGACTGAGGTGTCCTCATAAGCACCACTTCCTCCTGTAGGTGCTAGGGAAGGTTTATATCCAAACCTGGATTGATGCCATCCCCTTCCCCATGAGCATACACTCACATAAGGGAGTGGTCATTTTTTTTTTGGTTGTTTTTGCAAAATAGAGGGGTGGTGTTATTTGTTTTTCATGCAGGTGAGCGAAAAAAAAGAAAAAAGAAAGAAAAATGCGTGCACATGTGTGTCCTTTTATAACTTGTAAGAAGGTGTGGAATTTTTCGATGAGAACAGGTCAACCTTTTTGCCCCCCGGGTCAAGGGGTCAATATAATATTTTCCCCCAACCCCCCCTCCTTGTTGTTAAAACATGACCACTCCCTAACCTCACTTGTATAGACCAGTAGCTTACAACATACTGGGGGACTCTATTGCTGATATTGATTTTGATTCAAAGTGCACTCCCCCTCTCCCGAGCAGATTATTGTTGCTGCTGCTCAGCTGTGAGTGATAATCGAGGGTAGCACACATTATCAGCAATGCAGAGTGCCATCCTGCCGTATTGTCGGAAATAGTACCCGTTTACCCAGTGAAAGGGACAACTTATAGTGTACATACCAGTATCTATATATCTATTTTTTATTGTTACAACCAAATTCTATCCTGGTACTTACGATTTGACTGTGATTATAGGTGTAGAATTCTGAGTGAACAACAATGCCAAGCATTTGACAATTTATGTACTCGTATATCTTAATGACCAATAAACGATTCAAAACCTTCCAAAAAAAAAAATAAAGAAAAAAGAGTAAGAGACCCCCGTGATAAAGAAATATGGCCCTATGTGTCCATTTCTCCCCTTTCATAATATCATATTTTTTTCCGGGGGGGGGGGGGCTTCCTTTCAGGTCCCCTTCCTCTGTAAAGGCGGCTTCCTACGCTCGTCTGCTACAGTGGCTGATCAATGAGTCCTTACTAGATTAAATACCATAAAATCAATTGGTTAGTTATCGCAATGAGTCTCAATTTATTATAGATTGAGAGTAACTTATTTCCAGTCTCGTAGCTAAAACATCGAAGTTGTGTTATATATATTTTAAAGTTTTTTTTTATATTGAAGAAGAAAGTTTGGAAAGTATTATACACTGATATAGATATCATCACCCCTCTGTTATTAAATACAGACGTTTTAGACTTTAATTTATAGGATCTTGCATATACTAGTCTCATTTGTTTTAGAATCAGATACATGAGAAAACTATCACACATGATAATTTGCAGGATAGATCAAGGAAGAAATGGTCTGTGAGAAAACACCCCGATTAAGCACACACGAATCACAATATTGTCATTAACCTTATTCCCTTTAACCCCCCTTCCCTGGGATCCATTGATATGATCCTAATATCCACTAGCATTACACAGGGTTTTGAATTCATATCTTGATTGATACATCGATAGGACCTATCCTTCGTCTTCTAGTTTTCAGGCATAAGAATGCCTCTCTTTGATACAAACGCGGTATCGATGCAGTTCCAAGTATACGAGTTATGCTTGTAATGATAACATGAGGCGAGAATTTATATATTTGGAGTTTATATACATAGTTGAACATGAGTAGTATATAAGTGATACATGAACACCCCTTGATAAAGTGTTTTGAACCTGAACAATTACTAGGTCATTAAAGGACCTGGGAAAGTAGGAGTCCATGTTGGCGGTTTGGACGTGCAGCACTAATTATACCTAGATTTGTTTCAGTAGTCACGTATTTCCTATACTCTTACTGCATATAGTAATTCATGGGTCAAATGAAGTCCGAGTTAAGCCCAATAGATAATGTCATCTCTGAAATAAGATTTGGTAACTAGTAAAACTAAAGAGTAGAAACATTGATAGTTTAAGTATCAGTAAAACTTATGGATATCCTACCCTCATTTGTACTAAATGATATTAGTAACCAGTTAGATCTGACAAATGTATTAACTTTTTGAGGAAGTAATTATTTTTAGTTTGTAGAACTATATGGGAGTTATTCAAAGATAGCTCTATTTTTTCTATCATATTTAATACTACGCCGTATGATCTGTTTGATATGATATGTAAACAAAGACTTTGTATCTGTATGTTATTGTTCGTAAAAAGAAGGTAAACGAGGAAAAAATGATCCACTGTGACACTTTATATGTATACAAGTGCGCCGCAGTTAATTTATTTGTCAGTAATAAAAACCAATCTTAAAAAAATGTTTGTTATAGTAGTTGATAAGACATACATATTTATCTCTGAGTCAATTCAATTGTCCTGTAACAATGAAATTGTTACCACCCATAAATTTGAAAAAAAAGGTGTGGGTGGGTGGGAGAAAAATAACTTTAGACCCGTCCGGGTTGGTAGAACTGGAAGTTGAAAAGGAACGCGGCATTCCATGATGCAACAGTCATAGTTCATTGAGCGCAGTGTAGATGGCGCTAGTGAGTTTCCCATCTCCGTACCATTACTGGTGCCCCATTACTCTGTAATTTTCAATTACAGGGCTCCAATTATCTTATTCATCTAGGCTTATTAGTATGGGTGATATCCATGTATTATGTGCTAATGTCCAGCAGGGAAGTATAAACTACAGCTTCATTCAGTTGTTCAAGAACGTATTCTAATCATCATACGTGTGGCTTTCATGCTCAATCCACCTTTCCAATGACTCCATCTCAGCCCTTTGTTATGTGTCCCTCCATATAAGCCGTTAAGGTTGGAACGGTGACAACGGTTATACCACCATCCACCCACATATTGCCTGGCACAGGATCCTGGGTAATTGTCATTGTCGACATCTTTTGTGCTGAATTGTCTGCCATTATGAAGGGCCATGGAGTCTCCTGAAAATATATTTCATAGATAGTTCATAAAGATTAAAGATGAGGAAGTTTGGGGTACTAGCAATGTCAATTTATAAGTTTCCCCTTCTTGTAGGCATTGCCACAGACTAGCAAATGCAATATCTCCAAGTCTAAGATGGACTCGTAATTAATACCTGTGACCAGTCAAGCCAAAACACCCCTCTGCAGGGAAATTCATTATCAAAGTTCATCTCAAGATCTTTAAAATGAGACATCATTGGGTTAAATATTCCTAGTAGTTATTTCAGAACCCCTCCTTGAATATAGGTCGTTATTCATATCTGAAATCGATGAATAAGCTCTAAATACATTATAAACCATGATAATGTCTAAAAACACAATGAATCAGCCTCTTTCATAAAAAAAATTCACAATGATATGGTGCTTTTTATCACAGATTTTGATCTAGAAAGAATTTTCCATTTCTGTTTTCAGTTTTGGGTTTCTGGTGATTATCCCCAAAAACTGGCATAAAAATCTGCAAATTTTGATTATTGGAATGGTTGCCATGGCAACCAGGAACAGGCAAATAGGTTAATTTCTCATGAAAAATGTTCATTTTACCATCCAAATATGGGCCATTTCTACCGAAAATGGTGCATTTTAAATGAAATCATTGAATTCTGCATCAAAAATTACCTTAATGTATTTTTATAATGATTTTAGAGTAATTTTGCCCTCCAATGCCCCCTGGTGGCCAAATGGGGAATTAAAAATCCCCCGCGGAGGGGTGTTCTCCCTTGATGGGTCACACATATCTATAGACAGCAAGACGAAATTGGTTTATTTTCTAATCATCTTTCATGTAGGGAAAATAAACGTACCTGGGAGGGTACCTCCAGAGTATCCAGTGACAGTCAATGTGTAGTTATGGGAATCATCATCAATCCAAAACTTGTCATAGTTGGCGAATTTCACCTCTCCTCTAGGGCTTGTTAGTTCCACTTTGAGTTGCATGTTGTGGTCCTTTGTAAGGCTGTGAATTTTGTCATTGCCAAGCCAAAATTCTCTCGTCAACTCTCCAAATCCAACCTTATAGGCATTCCAGTCGTTGTAAAAGTTCACCTCACCATTGTCTCGAGACTGGAACACCTGGATTGAGGAAGATAATATCAATTACATGTAGTTCCGTTGAAGTAATCACGGACCTGTCCGTGAAGTAATTAATCAAACCGAACCAAACAATTAAACTGTCATAATTTAAGAGTTGGGTTACAATTGCTTGAAGTTAGTACATCTGAGAATTTTCAAAATCCCATTTACATTTGTTCTGTGTATTGTGACAATGGAACTGGAATTGTAAGAAGTCTCTGTCTCTAGAGGGTAGAGTGAAGTAGGCTGACTGGATATCTACAGAACTCATAAAGGAGTGTTGAGGCAGAATATGCATGACTGAAGCAAGATGATCCATTTTGAAATGTTTATATACTGTGAACTCATTCAGTTCTGAGAGGTTCAAAATAGGTCTAAAGGTGCCATCTGTTTTAGGTCTTTACAACATGTGTGATACGAATGCCCTCGTGTTATGTTCTGCAGGCTCTATGATGCCTTTACTCAACATATCCTGTATCTGTGTATCCAACTGAGCATCTTTAACTGGGTTAATAGATGCAGAGTCTGGGATCTCTGACTGTACAGGGATAGTGTGTAGATCTATGGTTAAACCTTTCACCATATCCAGCACCCATCTGTCTTTGGTAAATTTATGCCATTTGTAAGCCTGCCTACTCTTACTTGAAGTTAGTACATCCAAGAATTTTCAAAATCTCATTTACATTTGTTCTGTGTATTGTAACAAGATCATATTGTAAGGTCCATTTCAATGAATTGGGTGCAACTTAATGCGTGTCCTCCAAAATGTGCACCTGGGGCTTAAATATAACAACGATCATTACTTCCAAAATTAAGTCAGGTCAGATGGAATACATACAAAAAAGGTGTACATCAGATAAGATGTCATTGTGTGCACACAAACTTAAAAGAAACTTTTTGAGCCCCTACAACGGGACATACTAACTTTAAATCATGAGATGTAAGTTGGTAGGATAAATCAGTGCTATGCAGAAAACGTGAAGGTTTTTAGAGCCGAATTGGATCGATTACAACAGAAGTAGAATAAATAAGAAAGAAATATGTAGGCTAATTATAAGTGCATCTCGTCCATTGGTGGTCATGATGCATCGATGAAGAGCTGGGCAGTCTTCCTGTCAGCAGTCCATTATGTCTCCAATCCTATATGAATGCAGCATTGGTGAGTCATGATGACCATCAGACATGATGGATAAATACACTATGGTTTGATAAAGAATACCCACCATCCACCCTCCCCCATCTAGATGTTGTTCGCAGTATACCTTGAAGGAGTTGTCACAATCTGGAGCTATGGTGTAAACCCCTGAAGTATTTACTCCATGTGTAAGAGCTTCTTCACATCCTCTGTACACTACAAATAGATGGGACACATTAGTGAAATCAGGTAAATAAAAAGGATAAAATCAACTTTTTGCTTCTATGTGATATCCTAATTTTCTTTGGCATTGATTTAAGAGTTATTCTACTGGTATGCAAATTAGAGATCATTGTTGTTTGATTATCTTGTATAAGATCAAGGATGTGAACTTTTTTTTTTATATATTTCTGGTAAGGTGTATCAAGTACTGAATTCTCTACTGGAACTTGTAGAGCTAAAGCATTGGTACGTACACTGGGGCCTCTGAAAAAAATAAAACAAAGAGAAGTATGAGACAGGGAAATGAGAAGCATACATGGTGTAAAAATATTTTCATGTGGTAGACATGCAGACACTGGTAGATATACACTGAGTTGGTCACTGTATTCAATACATTCACCAAAGACTGTATGACAAGTTGTATGACAGGCTGTGGTGGCTATGCTGGCTACACTCACCAAACAATATCTCACACTTGATACCCAATCAAACCAATCACAACCTGTGGAATGGGGGAGGGTGTATGTGCTATAGATGTACCACAAACATGTACACTGGCTGTATGTGATATATTTGTAATGTATTATTCTTTGTCTTAGCAGCCATAAATTATATGGTATAAAGAACACATGTGATAAGCCATGCGATAGTGAGGGGTGGAAGGCATCTATTTATTTATCATTTGATGAGTATTTGAACTCATATTACATAATTAATCTAATGCATGAGTTTGAGAATGTGCTAGTGTCAATGGACCATTCTGGGTATTATTATTATTTTTCATATTTACTAAATTCTTCGCCATATAAAGCCTAAGCTCTGCCCATGATCTACACTCAATAATCTCCTGTATTCCCCAACAGGAACCAGGATCCATTAGTCATCACAAACACACTTCCCCCATGACACTCTGTGACATAAGGTACACGGATGTAATAACATTCCAATCACATCATGTGGTGCCATATGTGGAATGAGAGGATATTTCACAATCTCCTCTCAATTCTCATTAACATAATCTACCCACAGGTGGCACTCTCTCTGTATGACATGTGTCACTATTCTATTGAGCCACATGTACAGAACATTTCACAACACTGTGAGCTGCTCAAGCCCTTAGTATAAAAGGTAGCTTGAGCAGCTCTCAATCAATCTATTCTAAGATCATCTCTCCCAACTTACACCTTACACCTATACCTAGAACCTACGACAGGTTGAGCTATAGGATCGGAGGCAGAGCTTAGATATTGGCGAGTGTTATCATTGTTACCACCTTTATGAAACACTCATGTCAGCTATGCAATAAAAGGATCAAATGAATTTCCCTGGATTCCGTGTACATTCACTTCACCACATGTAACCGTCCGTTGACACGATGGTGGATGAACCCTCCAAGAATATCCCACTACCAACCTCTCATTAAACATGAGCAATAGTGAGACATCACCCAAGGACCCAGCTTCAGAACAACGCACCTTTACATCACCTGGGCTAGACGCGCCCAACCACCCCACAAGTGATACTACACACCACCTCCAGAGGCAAACTTCATCACCTGACACCTTCAAAATGACCCGCCCTGGTAAAAGCTATACAGCGCCACGATCTGACACTGACAGCGACAGCCCCAGGAGCAGCCGCAATGATTAGGATTCAGGGAACGGAACTACAGCACCTATAGTCCCCGCCCCCCACCCTACAGGACCCGACCAAATGACCGCCCACCACTACTCCTGTTCCTACTACTGAAGCAGAAGTTAACTCTCAATTGACTCTCACACCTCCAGGACTCTTGCACTGACGATGAAGAGCACAGCCAGGATACCTCGATTCTGGAGCCTAAAAGCAAGTCTGGTCAATATGGACAGCAAGGTAAGGCCATTTTCGTTGATACACAATTGACTAAGAGTGCAGTATCAACATGGACAACCACTTGTATAGAGCTCTCGTTGATTATGGCACCTCCCTGCTTTTTATTAACCAGAAATGATTGATAGAATAGCAAGCACACATTTTGAAATATGTTAGGAACCTTAGACTCTTATCAGTAAAGATACCAACACAACACGAGTGATTCGGGTTGGGCAAAGCCCTGGATACCCCTACCTCTCGGGTAGGACTTTATTCACTTTTCAGCTGCTTATGGTTAAACGTCTTGACTGGACTACGTCCAGTCCCCTTCTGCGGCTCGTCCGGCTTCTTAGTAGAAGCTGGACGCAAAGCATGGTCCTGCCCCCTCTTGTACCAACCGGGTATCGCAAAGCGACACCTAGTTGGCATAGAAGGAACGAGCACCACACGAACACGTCTCTCGGATGAACCGCACTAATATATATACAACGATGCCGGCCCCTACACCACCCCCACTAGACTATACCTAGGGTTGGGTGTATTTAACACACCTATTTAACACCCTATTGTTAACTTTATACAATAATAAGTTATATTTACATAGGTAAGTCTATACACAAGTGTTCGTATAGATTATACAACATTAAAGGGGCATTATAAATAATATGTACATGATAAGGCATCGTCGCATATAACCCGAAGTAACTAATAATAACAATTAGGAAGTGGTGCCTTATGCACCATCGACCTAAGATGATAAATGGTAACAATGTTACAGTGTTATTATAGTTTAAAGACGTGATAAAAGTGATGGACATGTGGTGATATGGTATTAACATTATTTTACAATAGTAAGTAACCGACCCGAGGTGGGGTGAATAACCCGAGAAAAAAAAAAATTTGTTTAGTTTGATTACAAAAATATAAATAGTATATAAAAATAGCTTTACACAAAATTTTAATACTGATGAAAATAGGCGTCCTACCAGGGTAGTAGGATCGCCCTTACAAAATACCGAACTTCTGGCGAATCTGGAACAACTGGTGTCTGCAGCTCCACCCGGCGACATTTGTGTGGTGGCAAGCCACGTTGCTGTTGTGATGTGCCCTGATGAAGATGGGAAGATGGAGCCCCGGTTTGGTGTGGTAATCCTTTTTGTGTTTCGGGTAGCGTCCACCTTCGCTGCAGGTATGGTTCCAGATCGGCGAGTCCAGCATAAGGATAAGAACCTCTGGCATGGTAAATGCCTTTACCCTCGGGTACCACAGGCTCCTTCAGATGGACACTTAAAGATCCTCCGGATCAGTGTCCATCTTCTCAGCCGACTCCACTTGGGCAGCTGGAGCCGAGCTGCTGCAACTGCTCATAGAGAGCAGCGCTGGGGTTTCGCTGAGAGACTCGCTACACAAGCTCAGCGCGCACATCCCCTCGGACGGACTGTCAACTGCCTCGGGTTCGGGTGG
This sequence comes from Acholoe squamosa, assembly GCA_949317995.1. Taxonomy (NCBI): domain Eukaryota; kingdom Metazoa; phylum Annelida; class Polychaeta; order Phyllodocida; family Polynoidae; genus Acholoe; species Acholoe squamosa. The sequence continues at coordinate 27,017,018 of OX439038.1, forward strand.
TGCAACCGGAGCGAGGGAAAGGGACGACGCAGAGCCGTCCCACTCGTCCAGGTGCTTCCCGAAGCAGAGGAAAAACTTGAGGTCGGCCTCCTTGTACTTATGAATATACCCGGCATTCTCAGCACGGTGGAACTCCTTAAGCTTTTCAGCTTCCAACTGGTGACGCCGGCAGGATTGGATTGCCTCCTCGACATTCTTCCTCTCCTGTACCCGGATCTTCTCCTCCTCCCGCTTCTGGATCTCATAGACCAGGTTGAAGGTGGCTTCAGTCATTGTACGCCAATAGTCGACTGACTTCTGGCGATGCAATGCCTGCCATTCCGCCATCAGGTCGTTCTGGATCGTTGCCGTTTGAACGTCGCGGTGATCGACAAATGTGTTCGGATCCAGCGTACCTGCAATGAGTTCCATAACGGGCACCCGAGGGGCCGTTGGTGGAACTATAACCGGTGGGGGCGTGGTGGCCTCCACAGTGACAGAGCCTGCTGGAGGGACCAAGGGACCCTCAACTGTCGCACCTCCTCGGCCTCGGCCGCCGCCCGGGGGAGCTCGGGTGGACTCCATGCCACCACGGCCCCTACCCCGGGGTTTAGACCAGCCCAAGGAGGTTAGGACCTGAGATTCGGGTCCCGCTGGTCCCATTGCAGGGAACTTCGCCGCGTATTCACTATACGTGGGGCGCTTGCCGGATGACCCCTCACCGGCCCACCAAGATCCATATCCGGATGGGGCACCAAAGTATGTGCTCCAGTCATCCGGACTGCCAGTGGCTTCACCTTCACTCGGGGGGTGCTCCTCGGGTGCAGTGGGTGTTGGTGCTGGGGTGGCTGGAGTGGCCACCTGGCTAACCACCCTACGGGTCTGGTTGCCAGGCATATCCAAAGCCGAGACTTGCTGTCCCGACTGGCAACGATCAGCTGGGTTGGCTGGTCTGGGCTGATCCTTGTTACCCGAAGGGCTTACGGATCGGTCTGCGCGGGTCCTTTTGGAAGCACCGGTAGCCGTGGCTGTGCCTCCATTAGGACCCTTCGAGCGGGCCTTGCCCTTTTCCCGCTTGTTGTCCCCTCTCCACTTCTTCACCTTCAGGTGTACCTCGGTGGGCATCCCGAACTTGGTTGGCGAGAAGTTAATTTGGAAGTAGGCCAAGAGGTTGCCACTCCTCCATGAACAGAATCCGGTCTCGAATGCCTGTTCCTTAACGTCCTTTACGCTCAACGAAGCCCAGTTAGCCAGGAGCTTGTTGAAGCACTTTACGGCCCGTTTCCTTGTCTTTTCCAGTCCAGTGCCATGGGCTTTCTGCAGATGCAGAGCCATGTCCCGACGCCGGTTGGTAGAAAACGAGCCGTCACAGAGTTTACTCGGACGGTCTCTGACTACACACTGAAGAAGTGGCTTGTGGTGCATATGATGCTCCACGATATGTCGAGCGAAGCGAGGCTTCGTCTCAAACATCTTCTCTCCAGTGAGGGCAAGCTGGCACGACTCGAATGGGCACTTTCGGCGGTTGCCGGTTGGTCCCCATTGGGTCATAGCCCACTGAACTTTCGTCCGGGCCTCATAATTGTAAATCGACCCCAATTTGGATTTGAGCTGGTCAATCCAAATGAGGTAGAATTTACCTACTGGCGTATCCGAGGGGCCGGACTTCATCCACTCCTCGTCATCCCTATCACCATCCTTATTGACGGCGCCCGGGCACATGTAGTGGACTGTGTCGTAAGCACAGTCCGCGAAGCAGCGGGGAGTCCGTTCCTTGAACCCCTCGGCTGCATTCTTCCACATCCACTTCTGATTCTTGTCTTTGGGAATGTCCATGGTCATTTCTTCCCATGTCGTCACAGACTCCAAATCAGATTTGGCTGACTCGGGCAGCTCTGGGTCGCTTGCGCTTCCCTCACTGTCCGTGTAGATGCCCTCCCCTTTACGGCCAGCTCGGCTGGTGGTAGTAGTACCAGTCGAAGCCTTGGTAGAGGTTTTGGCGCTCGTCCCGCTGGTGCTAGCAGAGGATGCTGCAGTAGCCGAGGTGGCTACTGTGGTTGCTGGGGTTGCTGGGGAGGCGGGCGTCTTCGGGTCGCCCTTACCCCTCGGCTTGGTGGGGGCACGGGCTCCGCCGGAGACGCTTTCGCTCCGTTCTTTTTCTTGCGGCACACGACCTTGGATGGCTGCGCCGGCACTTCGGGACTAGAATCCGACTGACGCGGATCCTTGTCCTTTGAACGAGGGCTCCTCCTGCCACTGACCGGGGAGTCAGAGTCGGAGGCGGGCTTCGCCTTACTTTGGGCCTGTTGTTTCCGGTGGGCCCGATGGGTAGCGGTTAGCTCCTTCTGCTGTTTAGCCAGCTCGGCTCGCTTGGCTTCAACAGCAGCCTGTTGCCGTGAGATGTCCTCTTCCGAGATCTCACCAGCCGCCTCCGGTATGTTGGCGCCCGGCTCCTGCTCGGTCGTGGACCTCTCAATGGCGATGCGGATGTCTTCCACCTCCAGGTCACTCTCGGTGAGAGGACCCTTTGGTGCTGGCTTACGGCTCAATCGCTTGACCCGTCCGGATTCCACCGACGACTGTGTGACGGTGGAGTCTGTATCCATGTCGGATTCAGACTCTCTTAACTGCGCGGCCTTCCGGGTAATGCCTTCCGAAAGCAGCACAGCTCGGGCCAAGCTCTTGTTGACCGCCATCTCCTCCGCCAACCTTTCGTAGTTGCGGAGCCAAGAAACTGGCATGTTTTCTGCCAACTTGTCAGTGCACGAGTCCATGACCAGAGTCTTGAAGTCATCTGGTACGGCATCGGGCACGCCGGGTGTCTCCGCGAGCGGACCGCATCCGAACATAGAGGGATGCATGGGGATGTAGGTCCCCCAAGAGGTGTACACGACACCGGTTTCCACGTTTACGTGGGCCATGCACTCGATGCGCGTTCTGAATCCCGGAGGATACAGCGGAATGTCCAGGACATCAAGACTGCCACCCGAAGCCGTTGCTGTAGACGTGGGCTCCGGGCGTGGTGGTGGTGGAGGTGGCATCCTCTCTCTGTCGGTGACCTCGGCCATAGCAGAGAGCGTGAGGGCTGCCTCCTCGACTTCGGATCCCCTTGCAGGGACCGCCGTTGAGGAGTCCATACTCTCCTCAACCCGAGACGAGACCGTCGGGTCCTCGCCTGCCTCCAACTGGACGTTGGCGGTTTGACGCGCGGCGTCAATCGTCCCCTGTGCCATGGCACTGAGGGCGACTTCCAATTTAAAAAATTGGCAAATGTGTTGGACTCCTCCCGAAGGATTCGTCCAACAAAGGGGGAAGGTATAGCCAAGCTAACCAAACAGCTACCGGCTGCCAAACGCCAACAATAACCAGAGCGAAACGGGTGGCGTCTTACCGCCACGAGTCCGCTCTAGTTATGAACAATATGACGTCAGACCTCTCGTCTCGCGAGATCCCGCAAGGGCTATCCGGTGATCTAGTTCCGCGCTTTCCCGCCGCACCCGCGGCGCCACCTAGGGGACTAGATCCGAACTAACATTCGACTCGACATGCGAGACGCGGCCTACTACCCGAGTGCTATCGTCTGGAGCTTGGCGGTGTATACAACGCTTCAAAGCGAATGTGCCGGTTAATCCGACCGCCGCTCACGGGATACAGATACCCGGGGAGGGCACGTTCGGCATCCCTAGCCGTGGAACATATGTTATTCGCCTACGGCGGACAACATGCAGCAGCTCGTTGTGTACTGAGTTAGGTTACAGCAGATCTCAACCGGGGACTGCGTCTAACGCCTTCGGTTAGCATCTTATTCTTCCCGGCTTTACGTACGGCCTTCTCTGGGTCCCGCTTAGCCATGGCGAGACCTTTCCCATACGTAATGCCTTCACTCAGCGAGACATTTTTCCGTTTCTTACGATTAGGTCGTTTCCTGGCCTTCGTCTTCCTTTTAACTATTCCCTCATCTTCCGGCATTTTCCTCGGCCGGCCCCTAGGGCGTTTCCCGGGTACCACCACGTTGAGCTTGCTAGGCGCAGGCTCAGGTGAATGGTAACCGAACTCCCTCTCCGCCTCTTCGCGTCCCTTCCAGGGCCGAAGTTTTCCGACATTTGTCTTCCATTTCCTACCAGTTAGGCAGTCCTCCATCATCACCGTGGACTCGGAGATGATGCGAATAATCTTAAATGGACCTTCCCAAGGCGTTACGAGCTTCAACCGTTCCAGTGGCTCGTAGTACCTTAGTACTTTGTCCCCGACATTGAAACGAATTCTCTTGGCATTGGTGTCATAACCCACCTTTTGCCATTTCGCACTCTTCAGCAGTTCTTTCCGAACGGCCTCGTATGCCTGTTTGAACCTATCCCTTAACGACTCTACAAACAATACGGTGCAGGGCGCCTCTGGGTCTATCCCAACCACTCCATACACTAAGTCGGCGGGCATTATGATGTCCTCGCCGAACACTAGCACACTGTTTGGAGTGCAATTAGTGGATGAATGGACAGTGTTGTTGTAGGCGTGTACTACAAACTCACACTGTTCATCCCAGTCATCCTGGTGGGTATTAACCAGGGGCTTTAGCACTTGTATCAGGGTTCTATTGAACCGTTCTACCTGTCCATCCGACTGTGGTCGGTATGGGTTGGTTCGGGTCTTGCAAATGGCTAGGTAATGACACATCTCCTGCCATAGCTCTGACTCGAACTCTCTCCCTTGGTCGCTGTGCATCATAAGGGGGACCCCCAAATGGAGCACCCAGCCTCTTACAAACGCCTCAGCGCATGTGGCGGCTTTGTGATTAGGAAGAGGAAACACCCGAGTGTACTTTGTATAATAGTCGGTTACGACCATCATGCAAGTATTATCTCTGGGCGTCGTTTTGATTCCGCTGATGATGTCTATCGCTACTCGAGCGAACCTGACACCAAACAATTCCTGGGATAAAGGTTGCTTTCCCAGGCCGGTCCCAGCTTGTTTTTACAACAATCCGGGCAAGTGGCGATCCACCGAAGTAGGTCACCTCTCATTCCGGGCCAGTAGTAACGTCTTTGTAGACGCTCTATCGACCTCTTCTTACCGAAATGACCACTAGTTTGGTGGCCATGGCAATAATACATGATATCCCTCCTCATCGGGGTGGGAATCACTATTTGTAACAGCCTACCGTTGGTAGAAGTAATCTTCCACCTGCACAGTATGCCGTCTCGGATCTCTAACTCGGTCCATTGAGCTAGCAATCGCCTCGTTTCCCTATCTTCTAGGGATACCAACGACCTAGCCGGTTTAATACCTGTCCGTAGGTATTCCATTATACGCGCAGTGGTGGGATCCGACTGTTGGAACTTCTTGATGGTCTCCGGGGACCAAGCGAGATAGCTACATACAGCCTCCTCCCAGGGGATACGGGGGGGTGGTATAATTAAATACCAACCCAGCTACCACAGTATTGTGGGCCCCGCAGTCTTCACAAGTGGCATTCTGGCACCTTCGGACGGGTCGCCTTGACAAGGCATCCGCATTGATATGTTCAGCACTGGGCCGGTGCTCTATTTGTTTGTGCTCTAATCCGAACTCGGATAAATGAGCTAACCATCGTCCAATCAACCCACTCGGCATCCTTAAAGTTAAGGAGCCACCTTAGAGACGAATGGTCGGTTCGCAAAGTAAAGTCACTTCCCCAAAGGAAATGCTAAGGTCTTGCTTAGCGTGTTGCTAGCGAATGCTATTGGGACTTCGACTCCATCCTGGACCTGAGAGAGAGACGCCCCGATTGCATCATTGCTCGCATCTGTGTCTAATATGAAATGTCCCTCGGGAGTGGGATATTTCAATACAGGTGTGTTTCTAAACAAATCCTTTATTTTATTAAAAGATTCTTCTTGCTCGCTGGTCCATGGGAATGGGTCCCATGCCCTACCCGGGGTCCAGTGAGCTAAGCACTGCATTGGAAAACTGACACGAGAGTAATTCGGTATGAAATCATGGTAGTAGGAACAAAATCCTAAGAATGATATCACCTCCTTAGCACTTGTGGGTCGTTCCCAATTTTCTACAGCTTCTAATTTCTCTGGATCTGCACTCACTCCGTTGGGGGTGATGATCCTTCCCAGATATATAATTGTTTTCTTAAACAGGTTACATTTCTTGGGTTTAAGTTTTAGACCATTGGATTGTATCTGGTCGAGTACCAATTGCAGGTTCGCATGGCATTCCTTAAACGACTTGCCGAACACGACAACGTCGTCCAAATAGACCAAGCACTTCTTCCACAAAAGGTCGCTCAACAAAGATTCCATCATGGCCTCAAATGTAGCAGGGGCGTTACACAATCTGAAGGGCAAGACATTATACTCGAATAGCCCCATATGACTAGAGAACGCATTTTTCTCCTTGTCATCGGGGTGCATCGGTATCTGCCAATACCCGGATTGCAAATCCAAGGTACAGAACCATTGGTTCCCACCCAAGCTATCTAAAGTCTCGTCTATCCTAGGCAGAGGATACGAGTTCTTCTTTGTTATACCGTTCAATTTTCGGTAATCTACACAAAAGCGGATTGTACCGTCTTTCTTAGTGGTCATACAAACAGGGCTGGACCAGGGACTCGAGCTCGGCACGATGACCCCTAGGTCCAACTGCTTTTGTATTTCCTGTTCACAAATTAGCTTCTTCTTAAGAGGAAGTCTGCGATACGGGATTTTAAAAGGTTTCTCGTCGCCCACGTCTATAGTGTGCAACACCTTATCGGATCTGCCTACCGGTCCTCCTTCCCTACCGAAAGCACTCTCGTACCTCCGCAGGAGTTTCGCTAGGCATTCCTTATCCTCTGTATTCTGTAAATCTGATTGTTCAACCAGTTTCTTAAATTCTTCATCCAATGGATGCTTACTAACAGGGTTTAGTGGTTTATGGAACCTGGCCTCGGCGACGTGTTCTACCGAACTCATTTCTCCCACACTGTCGCCTCGTTTCAAGTAAACCACCGAACCACTTCGGTTAGTTATGGGTAATACAGTCCATGCTGCATTAGCCACCAATGTGTCCACTGAATCCAACCCGATACTTGACAAATATACCGTGTCGGGTTCAAAGACTTCATTCCTTGGGGCCATTGAACCGCCACAAAGGACGTCGCAAGTGGTACCCGGTGGAATCTTCACCGTGTGTATCACTGATGCAACCGAAGACACCTGTCTCAATACGCACTGGACATGCAAGCCATACAGGTTCCGTATACTCATCATACTCATCAAGACGGCCCCATATAAGCTTGCAAAATCCAATCCGAGGATTCCGTCATCACTAACCTCTGCTATAGTTGGCGAAAGAACGAATTCTTTGCCTCCTATACGGATAGGCATAAACGTCCTACCAAATGTACGCATACTGCTTCCATCGGCTGTGCAAGCATTTACCCCCGTTTTGAGGTTCTCATGACTGCCGGCCACCGAGTCGAAGAATCTTTTGGACACACAGGAGTGGCTGGCTCCAGTATCCACCAAGAATTCGCCTACCCGGCCATCCACAGATATGGGTACATACCACTGTCTCCCCCCTAAAAGAGAGGGGTTGCTGGTAAACTGGTGAAAGTCTCCCGAATCACCAAGATTCAATCCGAGTCCTCTCAAAAACTCCAGACACAGATGACTTGGGGGAAGGCGTGTCCCACACACTCGAATCAACTCCTTGATCCATCCTTCCTCTCCCCCAGTGCGGCCACTCGCCTCCATATGTTCACCACCGTACACATAAGCACTAGGGTCCCTGGCCCGGGCCGTAGTGCAGGGGTGCGCACCCACAGCCACCCAGCCTCCAGGTGAATTTGATTCGAAATCTTCCACCGGGTTACCCCCGGTAGCATTTTGGCATTCGTTCCATCCTGGGGTTATACCCAATGCCGTGGATACAACTAGTTTTCCACATCAGTGGAATTCGTAGCGTTCTGTTCACCTTCACCGTTATCTTCGGCTTCATAGAAGGCGGCCATTACCGGCTTAGCAGCGGTACATTCAGACGAATAGTGTCCCATGCGTTGGCACCTGAAACACTTGACTGTCCGGCGATCCACTCTGGGTCTCTGCCGGCTGGCTTGGAGGGCATCTGTAATTTTCTTACACATCTCCTCCATAAGTTTGGTCATGTCCGGAGGTTGACCCTTCGCTTTATCAGCGCTGTCGGAGGGCTTAATTGCCTTCCCACCAACTTTCGGGTCACTCCTGACCTCGGATGACGGTTTAGAATCCCTCGGTTTACTAAACGCCTCCCTCGGAATATACTTCCTACCTGAAGTATTTTTCCTAAGCTGCATCGAGCAAAAGGTGCCATCCTCCTGCTCTATTTCAATTAATTCAAAATCATCCGAGGTATTATCTACTTCGGATCGCTGAACTACCGGTGCTAGTTGAGCCGAGCCGGTGGCATTCGGTATATCCCCGGCTAACATGGCTCGCTTCTTCACGGCCATATCTATACCATTAAATATACCATGCAATGTTATGCCTTCCTCCCAGGCATCTCTAGCAACGATTTGCTCGTCTCGGTCTCTTAGACCCTTAACGAATTGTGTGATCAAATCGTCCATATACCAGTCCTGGTTTTCTGTACCGGGTTTGGCCTTACTTAGCAGGGCATGTAGTCCCATACCGTATGCTCTGAAAGCTTCGTTTGGCTTCTGTGTACGTTTCTTAAAGCGGACCATCAGATCCTCCTTGACCATGTTACACAACAGTCCACTAGCAGATTCAACTAACTGCTCAAAACTTCCTACAAGACCATACCAGGTCCGCCATTGCTCTACTGCCATGCGACCCGGCCCGCCTTTCAAGCATCTTACCAGATGCGGCTTGGCCTCGTATGGGGTCCAACCATTGCAGTTCATCACATCGATGAAATCTTCAAACCATTCTTTCCATGGCCGAGTACTGTCGTATTCTTTAGGAATCACGGCTACCCTTCGGGCTGAATTATGGGCATACATCAATCTAGTGCATTGTTGTTTACTCCATTCAATCGCCTTGGTTTCATTCAAGGTTCGATTGCCTCCCATTCCACCAAAGCTTGTATTGCTTGGTGGAGGCGGTGGTGGCGGTTGGCTATACGTCCACTGTGTACCACTGTAGTTCGTATAGCCACCACCCCCTTGGTTAGGGCCGGTACCCGAGGTACCATCGCTACCTGCATTACCCGAAGTACCGTCCCCACCCTGAGCACCAGTGCAGTTGGTGCCACCCTGGTGACCGCCATCGGACGGCTGGCCCACATGGTTTGGTTGACTACCACCATTAGGTGGAGTTTGTTGGTTGCTGTTATTACCAGCTCCCAATCCGACATCTTCTGTCTGATCCACATGTATGTGGAACCCACTAGTTTCCGCGCTAGTGTCGGAGGCATCCTGAGGTACGTAGTCCGGGTATAAGTTGTGGACTATTGGGACCTCACTTATCCGGACTCTACTAGTTCGGCCGTGCTTATCTTGGGTTCTAATGTAAACTCCCCCTTGATCTACATTCCGCGTTGCATTGTCATTGACAAAAGGATTGTACTGCGGATGCTTAGGTGTTGAACAGGAGACTGGGTCTCCTTGTTTAACAAACGTCGAGTTCGGGTTTAAATCCTTACTCGCTGGAGGAGCATTCGTCTGCTCTTGCTCCTGTAAATAACTCTCCATAGCAGACTTATTTAATGTGAGGGTAGCTACATCCGTAGTAAGATTTCGCTGCTCCTCCCTTAGCTGTGCATTCTCTGACAAGATCTCGGATCGAATCTTCTCATTATCTGCGACAGCTCGGTTACGCTCCTCTTGGGCGGCTACTGCCTCCCGCTTAAAAGTATCCTTTAACAGACGATACTTTTCACCCTTTTCCTTTTGAGACTGCTGATATTCATTGGTCTCCCTCCGGATCTCGGCTTGTTCCGAGATTAACTTGGCTTCTGTCTCCGCTTTACGGAGCTGAAGTTTCTTTAACTTTTCCTCCATGGCATGCAATTCGGATTGTAGTCTGTTTACATCCCGGGCCTTAGCAACCTCCTCGGCTCTAGCCTTTTCGATTGCTCTGAGTCTATTGGCTTCCTCGAGCTCCAGCTCAGCCAATCTTTTATCCTTTTCTTTCTCGTCTTTCTCCTTTCGCTCCAATCGATGGGCTACAGAAGATAAGCGATATTTGAGGTCGGATTCCTTTAGAATCGCCTCCTGTTCAACGGAACGGAGTTTACCGATCCGAGATTTTGTCTCCTCCTCTATCTTCGCTTGGGCTGCCATGAATTGTTCATGCTGCCTCATAGCCTGTAGCTCTACCTGCTCTTTGGCTTTCAAATAGGCCGAAGTAGTTTTATACCCGGGGCCCATCCGACGTCCGTATATCAACTTGCGACTGCCTCCAGGGTTAAACATGGAGTCAGACAAGCCTTCGTCCAGAGATAGGCCTAGGTAGTGCCTTTCCGAGCTCCTCGGTTTGGCATCCCGGGGCCTAGTCTTTGGGGTTGCAGTAGGAACCTCTGGATCCTTTACGGCTTTACTATCATCGCTATCATGATCCGACGACGTCATTAGTGGGGCTACCCCGGTTGCCCCCTCTGGTATCGCTCCCGGGGGGTGGGGGGTCGCGGTACGCTGTATAGGGCTCTGGGCTATTGGGGTACCCAAGTTGCTAGCCGAGCCTGCTGGTATAATAGGTCCCAGCTGGCGTCTGCTAGTTATAACTTGGGACCAATCGCTCAAGTTCAAGGTTGGGGGTCTTAGTACCCCCCTAAACAGTCCTGTATCCGGGGCTACCATTTGAGGTGTACCCGGATACAACTTAACGATGCCATCTCCATTTCTGGTGGCACGGTCTGTTAGACTGGGTGTGGACACCCTCCGGGTTGAACATATGTTGTTGACCCGGTTTCCAGTTTAACAACAGATGCTGGGATGTGAAACCATCCTCTTCGAATCCCTCTAGCCCAGGGCTGGAGGGATCCGCATCGGGTTTCCCGAGGCTTTCGGCCAATGTGGCCGCGCTCCACCCCCGAACCAACTGGTCACGGCACCAGTGTAATGGTTCGTATCGACTTATATGTTGGGTGGCTCAGTGGTTCGCTTATCACTAAAGATACCAACACAACACGAGTGATTCGGGTTGGGCAAAGCCCCGGATACCCCTACCTCTCGGGTAGGACTTTATTCACTTTTCAGCTGCTTATGGTTAAACGTCTTGACTGGACTACGTCCAGTCCCCTTCTGCGGCTCGTCCGGCTTCTTAGTAGAAGCTGGACGCGAAGCATGGTGCTACCCCCTCTTGTACCAGCCGGGTATTGCAAAGCGACACCTAGTTGGCATAGAAGGAACGAGCACCACACGAACACGTCTCTCGGATGAACCGCACTAATATATATACAACGATGCCGGCCCCTACATTCCTAACAAACCCACCCATGGTAACCTTCTTACCACCCTTGAAACAGACATACATAGAACCACCCAGACACTATAGGCAAATTTTCTTCGTGTAATAGATGTTCCCTCCCCATTTCCCATATATTATTTCAATGGAGAGTACTCATTAGAACCACCAAATTCACCTTTTTTTTCATTTTTTATTTTTCTACAAATTCCAATTATCCCCTCCAAAATATCAAAACCTTAGTACCACAACTAAGTGGGTGACATTAAATTTGGGCATGCATACGCCGGTTTGTTACAAGCTCAGGGCTCCTCTATACCCTAAGGTATTACCAAATGACGGCCTACTGTAGGAGAGCAGCTCTCTTGCATCCTGATCCGTGTTTATACCTCTGTTTGCCATTGGTACTGGAATGTTTGGTGAGACACTTAATCTAATAACTCAGCACGTTTCCCTGCTGTGTTATCACAACAGGAACAAGTGCACCCCTGGTAAGCTGACTAATCTCAGCGCCACAGCCATTACTCCCCTCCTAGTTATACTACAATATTCAGATCATCCAATGATCATCCGCACCTAAGGCCTAGGTGCCCCTTAAATTTGCATATCACCAGGGGGTTATATGCAAACCAACCAATAGCCAGGCCTCGTGCCATATATGGGTGAGACATACCTCATCGGGAGGCATGTAATGAGGAATTAGCCAACCTCATGAAGTGCTTATAAGCCTCACACCACCCCCATCTTATCCTCTTCCAAAACAATACACCAAACTTACCAAACCCAGTCACCATATGGAGCAAGTATCCAGAGACCACAGGGCCAAATGCCGAGGCTGCCATGCAACCAGCCCAGGTAGGTTTTTGTCTTATGTGTCCATTAGTAGCGTCATCAATCGTTCTAGCATGACAATGATGGATTATGCCATCATGTTACCCAGATACCCATTACATGCCAAAGGTACTTTGCGCCCAGAGTGCTTTGTAAAATGTGATAGTTGAATTCGCAGTCCACTTCATGCCTTTCTACGATGACCTGACCACTTTAGATCTTACTTATCAACCTTTTGGCAACACCCCACCCACCACACCCACCCCACACACAACCCATCCTACCTCAGATTACCCATTTATTTAATACTAATTTTTAGGCCTTGAGGCACCAAAGTCATATGGATTCAACCCAAGGTGGACCATCCATAGCCTTCTAGGCCCACATGGCAAATAGGGGCAAGGCCATGGATCTGTTTGGCAACCGTCAATCTAAAAAGTTTGAATTTGTTCATTGTTATCTAGCCAAGCACCCCCACCACTGTATTGAACCATCTTAGCTCACTAATCACTAAAAACTCTTACAAAAGAGCCAGGGTAAAAATACATCAATTACTAGCCATAGATTAACCTAACAAGCTAGTCTATTTTAGAAATTATGCCTACCAGTGTCCTATTAGCAACACACCCCAAACAAGCAGACCCCCCAAAATTTTTGTATAAAACTTTTCAATTTTCCAACCCTAAATTCCCGAAATTCACTGTGCCTCACACACCCACCTTTTTCTCTCACACAAAACCAAGCCCCCCCCCCACTCAACCACCCAAGCCCTATTTCCCCCCAAATCAAAATTAGTATGGATCACTATTGCAGTAGAGTACATGTGCACTGGCAAAATCAAAACAAACCGTTTTGTCAGTATACCAGTATACCCGTAACTATAACAACGGGGGAATCACCCACTCTATTTATAGAACAGGTGTCCCCACGCTGTGATAGTGAATGCTCGGTGAGTCTAGCCCTGGCATCGTCCCCCCGATCCAGGAGAGCATACCAGATAGAAAGCTCGGGCCCAAACGGCGGCGAAGCAAATCGAGCCCACTAAGTTGGCTCCGCTGAACCCCAAGAAGCCCAGCACCCCAACTATCTATATATGTTTAAACTCAACCTGGCTGAGAGGGCCCCATACATAGTCAATGGTAGGTAAAATTTCGACTCACCATTCCAACATGGCCGATTTCAGTTCATGATGGAGACCACCGTCCCACCTCATTAACTACCGGCCACCCCCACAATCATATAACTTAGGACCGTCCCGAGGTTATACCCAAATGTCAGTAGCGTTTGGAAGATACCATCACACTTATGTGGGGATGGCAGGTAGCCCTTACACATACACCGCAAAGACGCTTATGTGGGGATCGCCCCCCACCCCATCTAGCCTACCCTCACCCCCGCCCCCCCCCCCGCCCCACGTTGAACCCCCCAGCCTCCGCAAGACGCCGAAAACACATCCATACACAGCCATCATCAAACATAATGAGCTAAACAACATCATAGCCACAGCTAGGCCTAACTAACACATTAGATCGGCCTACACTGATGTTCATCAGTATTGGCACTGGCTGCAGCGTCTGGTCTGCAACTTTCGCGCCATACACGGCAGCCCGGCGCCATCTTGGTTTCGTTTTAATTACCGAAACTGACAGACGTCACGACCGTCACCATGACTACCATCGGTCATGTGACACCCGCACGTGGCATCCCTACCACAACAACAACATTAGCACATGTTCGAACTTTAACTTGCTCAGATAGAACTTACCTCAGTACCCATTGGGCATACCCCCGGGCGGGACAATCACCCATTGGATCTGTGTGATGCTGAAATACAATCCAAAAGGCAGATTGAATCTCAAAATTGACAAACTCAAAATTCACCCCCAATGATCAAAATACACTTACAGTCCGCCAGACATGGTGATGGTCATTACGGTTTTACCATTACCTGGTGGAAGTTTAGATAAACTAACCACAGCGTCCCTGGATACAGGACCCGCGCTAAGCCAAATGAATCAATTGAGCTCTGTACTTAGGTTCTGTACGTTGACAAAATGATATTGATCTCACGTCCTTTTTCTGTATTGACCGTGGCCTGTCTGCAACCCATAACAGACAAACTATAGGTTGATGAATTGTCTCCTCTTCCTGTTGTTTCCTCAACAGGCCTACCACCAACACAGCATCGTTTCCTTCAGTGCCAGAGGCCAAACCCAAGGAGAATGGACCAGTACCATCAAGTCCAGAAACAACCAACACTGAAACAACATGGCAACTTATAACCCAATAGCTTCCTCGCCATGGAACCTTTCAGGCCACAAAATGACAATATCAACATAAGGAACATCAGAACCTACTTCCCAGCAGTATACATCCAAATTGACACTTCAGGAGACACAAACAGACACTTTTCAAAACGAATTTTTGTATAACCATATTTTAAATCCAAATCGCTGAGACACAATTGTGACGTTAATTTATGATTTTTGATGAATTTTATGAGAGACACACCAAAATACCCTTCTGGCTTGCCTCTCTAGGTGTTATAAAATTCATCACCTTTACCACTGTTTTTCAAACTCAGCTATGACATGTATTTATGAGTTTTAGTCAAATTAGTCATCTATAGCAATAAGTTCCATATATATCCCATTTTTGTATATTTTCGTAAAAGTTACTATGTTTCTAGTCAACAGTAACACTGAATACCACCTTGACTTATACCTTATACCGGAATGTGTACAGACCCTACACAACTTCAGTCATGAGCATTGGTAATGTGGAGCCAAAAACTCACCACCCTTGTGTTGATTATTGACCCCACGATACCAAGATTCACCAAACTTGGTTAATTTTCATCTGGATATAGCTCATTACATTGTTAATATATCAAACCGGTACATATATATTTTAAGCATTGTACATATTCCTGCATTTATAACCTGCATACATAGATTAAGTCACTTTGATCCACACAAACTGTATTTTTGTACTTCCATAAAGGAACCCTTTTTCTTTATACCGCATATAATGGCAAACCCATCAGGTTTTCACAAAAACCCGGTATTTGCATCATAATACCCATAATTGTCAATGGACTTGGCAAAGCCTCATCTTTTCTACTTATTTTTCTCCCTTTACACTTGTGCAGAGACGAGTAGGAATGTGGGGATTTGTCAATGGACCATTCTGGGTATTATTATTATTATTTTTCATATTTACTAAATTCTTCGCCATATAAAGCCTAAGCTCTGCCCATGATCTACACTCAATAATCTCCTGTATTCCCCAACAGGAACCAGGATCCATTAGTCATCACAAACACACTTCCTCCATGACACTCTGTGACATAAGGTACACGGATGTAATAACATTCCAATCACATCATGTGGTGCCATATGTGGAATGAGAGGATATTTCACAATCTCCTCTCAATTCTCACATAATCTACCCACAGGTGGCACTCTCTCTGTATGACATGTGTCACTATTCTATTGAGCCACATGTACAGAACATTTCACAACACTGTGAGCTGCTCAAGCCCTTAGTATAAAAGGTAGCTTGAGCAGCTCCCAATCAATCTATTCTAAGATCATCTCTCCCAACTTACACCTTACACCTATACCTAGAACCTACGACAGGTTGAGCTATAGGATCGGAGGCAGAGCTTAGATATTGGCAAGTGTTATCATTGTTACCACCTTTATGAAACACTCATGTCAGCTATGCAATAAAAGGATCAAATGAATTTCCCTGGATTCCGTGTACATTCACTTCACCACATGTAACCGTCCGTTGACACTAGTGAGATTTTTGTCATAGTGATCAAAATTTGGCTAGCTCACACTATCAATAGATCAATTAATATTTTTTCAGTGTAGTATGAACAGAGTCAGATAACCAGTTTAAAAAAAAGTTCCTTGCAATAGCTCTAATACTTAAAAATATTCACTTCTCTTCCATCTTGTCGTCTCTCGGTTTCCGGTTGTGACTTGGTTTCGGCCAGCGCCCATTCTACTTTTTTGTCTATGGCCTCCACACGTTGATGTAGGAAGCCCTTCATATCCTGGGATAATAATGGCAAAATTTCAACCTGTCAATGGTATGTAGGATTATGCCTATAGCACCATATTCATTTGCGGTGTACAGATACGACACTGATGTTCAACGCATGGGCACCAATATAATCTCTTCTTTGAGTTATGAAGGAATATAATTATGGAGACACACGAGCAGATACAATGTTTTAAAGGAAATTCAATTTTAAACACTCACTGACATTGCCATCTCTATTCCATCAAGTCGACTATCCACCCTGTTCATCCGTGAGTTTACCTCATTCTGCAGTGTATTTAGTTCTGTGGTAAGGCGAGTGTCCAGTCCATTCATCTGAGCACTAAGTCGAGCATCCAGCCCATTAAGTCTGGAATCCCTTTCATTCATCCGACTGTCAAGAAGGTCCTGTCTTCTTTGTACAGAACATTGGCTGGTCATATTGGTGGGTGCATCTTTAGGAGTTACCTCTGATCAGGCAGGGTAGCAATAATAAGAGTTATTGCTAGGACTAAAACCAAGCTTTCAGCAGGAGGGCCCATGTTGAAATGATGCTCGATCCTGTCGTATATTTACATTGTACCATCCGTCTCCGTTTCCTATCTGAAGGTTATTTCTTAACATGCTACGACTGTGTGATTTATGTCGTACAAAAAGTCCAATGTGAATAACAATTTACAGTCGTAGTGATGTGTGAGATCATAGTGGTGTAGAGGTACACGTTATTAAACCATAGGAGTTGGGTACCGTCTGACGTGGCGGGTGAGTCAAGTCGTCGGACGTTCCTCAGGTTCCGGATAGGTGGCAGCACTGATCCGGGTCTGTGGGGACATCTGACGACGAACACCTGGGTCCGTATATAAAGCCCAGGGCTCAGCCGCTACGTCAGAGGCCCTTCTGGCCTCCACACCATGTAAACCATTATTCCTTTATATTAGCTGCCTCTCTGACATCATCCGGCAGCCGTGAGTGTACAATAAGAAATAAAACTAACCGTTGGCATACACTTGGAATACTGTCTTACTCTTTCTTTTCAAATCGTAAGACCCGAACCCCCCAGGTCCGTAAGGCCACAAACCCTTACACTGGTGCTGTGACCAGTTAATTCTGGTGTATAGCCCGGACATTATAACGTCCGAACGGCTGGTACAGGGGTTAGACACCCTCAGGGAAGCTAACCCAGCAGGGCAATCGATTGCCCAAGAGAATGGAAATGGATCATTAATGCTCCAAACCCATTCGAACTCGCAAGATGCGGAATCTGCATCTTGGAGAGATCCCGGACCCCACTATAATGATAGTGAGGAGAATCTGCCAGACTCTGTACGACGCGAACAGTCTATACAGAGACAGAGTAACCTAATAGGCCAACAATCACTTGTTGACGAGTTAAGTAATTCGATGTTCGAAGTTGGTGGTAGTACTAACCCAGAACATCTGGCACCAATGCCAAAGAGGGTAACATTCGGAGAACTACCTTATAGATTACCCAGGCCCGAATTACCAATATTAGATTACAGCGCTATAGACTTAACCTATGCGGTACCGGAAGGTGAGGAATTCAAACGACCGGATGTCCTGTTGTTGAATGAAACTTATGTAACTTTGAACGAGAACTTAAATACCTTGGTCAAAGCTAAAGACGAAGTATTCCATGAAAAACTTCAGTTGGAAGAAGACCTAACTGGCATGCGAAAGGAATTCGAAGCCAGAAGGAGTGAGTACATGAAGGAACTCGAGAATGAAGAATTAAAACTTCATTCCATGAGAGAATCATTCAACAAGGAATATGATAATAGGCACATTCGTATCCAAATAGATACGAACGACCAATTAAACCTTGATAAGGCAAAATTCGAATCCGAAATTCGCCATTATCAGGACGAGTTAGATAAATTGAAACTTCAGTGTAGTAAACAAGCTGAAGACAATGAAACCATCCGAGTAGGCATTATAGCTTACAATAAACAATTGGAGGAGGATAGACAGAAACTCACAAATGAGCTTCAGGAATTGCAGACTACTGCAATAACTCTAGATAAATATGTAGAAGCCGCCCAGTTAACTATAGGTAATATAGATCCAGCTGTGGTATCTACAATGTTGGGAAAGACATCCAAAGATGCAACCCCAATTAGATACAGCCCATTCGTTGATGATGGGGCTGACAAGAATGTAGTATCCGGAATCTACAAGAAACCGGATAATACCGCAGTAAATGGAACCGCACCTAAACCAGCAACCCCGATGCTGGATACGATAGGTCCGGCACCACCCATACCAGATTTGAGTCACAAAATTAAAGCGACTCACGATGGTGCTACTGGGACTAATAACAATACACCCGTGGCACAACCAAGAGCACCCGGACCAATGAGGCATATGTTGACACCACCTTCATATTTCCCCCAACCCGGCCACAGTACACCAGCAGGGCCAAGATTACCGAATCCACCTCCGGGTTCTGGTAATGGTCCTACTGATGGACGTTTCCTAAGACCAAACCCGCCACAAAACAATGCTAATGGCGGTACGTATCAACCAAGAACATCTTCCTATGGATATAGAAATAATTATAATCCATCATGAAATGGTAATTACCAAAATGGTAATAGCTATAACCAGGGATGGAATCAAAATAATTCTTACCCTAGATATGCGTCTTCTGGAAACGCCGGTTACAGTGGTGGATGCTCAGGCGGTTCGTCCGGGAGCTATAATAATAATGGTCCACCAGGAGGAAATCCTCCAGGCGGCCCAGGAGGATCCGGATCCGGAGGATCAGGATCAGGAGGAGATGGCAGGAAGCCAAATAGGAGAACTTCTATGCCTGCAGGGATGCAAACCATCTTTGATAGGAGCCAATGTATCCAAAACCTTGGCATTGACTGCTACCGAAAGGGAGCAGACGGCATGGAAGTCATGAACTGGAGCATGCGAGAAGCAGATAGACTACGCGGATGGAATAATCCGGCACGTAGGCAGGCACGGATACCCCCTCCATATGATTCTAATGATCCATGGAAGGACAGGTATCAAGCTTTTGTCGATGAAGTCAATTGTAGTGGCTGGACAAAAGAAGAAGCTCTGCCATATTTGATCTGTTGGTTAAATAAAGGCGGAAAGGTAGCTCTCAACCAATGGAGAGCAGCTTACGGATTATACGGTACCTATGATCAATTGGTAGAATGTGCCGCATACCTATTTGGATCAATCGTTAGAGAAGATCCGTGGGTAAGTTTCAAGAAGAGAACACAAAAACCTAAGGAATCACACAAAGTCTTTGGTTTGGAGCTGCAGGATTTGCTTTCAAAAGCACGTCCAAATTGGGCTCATGACGATGATTGCTATCTACAAGAATTATTTATACAATTCTACAGTGGATTGTGGGATCCGGATCACAAGCAAGTGGTCTGGGATTCTTGGAAAGATGACACTTCCTTCAGTGACCTGTTCATAGCAATTGATGGACATGACATGAAGAAACGATTGGTAGGTTTTGGACCTAGTCCAGTAAGAGCAGCTCCATTCCAATACGGAGGTACACCTGCTCCGGTATATGATACTTCCCAGTTAGCTCCAGTTGAATCGAATGAAGCTGATGAGGAGTATGAATATATCTCCGATGAAAACGGAGAATATATTGGTTCAGTCCAGATAGCTGGAAAGTATTACCGACAAAAGCGGTATAGGAAGGTTCATTCGAGAGGGAGAGGAGGATCCGTCGCTGGTAAAACAGCTTCCGGATCAACTCAACCGGGCAGTGTAGCTTCTACGGCGAAACCAACCGTAGCAGCCACTGTTGCTCCGACTAATATGATGGAAACGTTAATAGCCGGATTAACAGAAGCTCTAAAGAGACCAAGAGTTGACAAATCTCAAAGGAGATGTTTCAGATGCCAGAAACTGGGGCATTTTGCTCCCGAATGTATGGCTGAGAAGCCTGTCCCGCATAAACAGGAGGGTGTCTCTGGGATAAGTACAGAGGAAAACTAGAAAGGGATCTCCCGAGGGGCAAAGAAGGGGATCCCAGTGACAAATCTTGCCATGATATCACCATCCATGATGATAGTTCGCATGTAGTAACAAGATCGCCTAACACCGAGGTGGTTGTAGACACCCGGAAGGTTAGGGAAGCTGATATAACAGGTGCCACGGGAGCACAGGGGAAACCCAATATCAGTAACGAGGCAGGCGGCTATGAATTAGCCAAGGTCTGTGGTGCCCACCTGCCCCCGGGTCATCCTTGTCTGGAATTCCTGAAAGGATGTGGATCGACTCCTGGTGTGAAAAATGACGTTCCGATCGTCACGGACATGCCCTCTGTTCTAAATGGAAGGCGGTGGTATGTTTGCCTCACTGTTAACGGAAGATCTGCCGAATTCCTTGTGGATACGGGAGCTAGCCACTCTTGTATCTCCAGGGGGTTCTACGATCTTATACCGGATGAACATGATACTCTCAAATCGGGAGGAAGTGCTCAGACGGCCGACGGCAGTACCTTGCAAACGTATGGTAGAACTTGTGTGAAACTACAGTTGGATGGTATACATGACTATGTCATGAGCGCCACCGTTGCGGATATAGCAGATGAGGGGATACTTGGGTTGGATTTCGCATCCCTGTATGGTGCTGTGTTGGAACCTCAAACAGGAGTGTTGAGTGTGAGATACCCGTATCCCGTAAAGGTTAGATGTGTACTGAGACAAGTGAGCAGTATGGCTAGTGTGGCACACACTGTGCGAATCCCCCCGGGAGTAGCCTGTGATGTGCTTGTAAGAAGTGATCCTGCAATGCGTAATAAACCTGCAGTGATAGAACCGGATGTAGTTACTTTGTCAAGTATCGGATTAAATTCTGTAGACACGATAGTAGCGAATGCATCCTGGTCGGTAGTACCTGTCTCCAATACTGGAAACACTACTATCTACCTGAAAAAGGGACAAGTTTTTGGAAACGTGACCCTTTCGGAAACTGTAACGGATAGTAAACTAAGCTTACAAAAGGTAACAGGAGATGATGAAATTTCGGAAGACTTACTTAAGTTGTATGAAGAAACTTCATTAGAAGATCCGGAACACCGGAAAGAGTTCTATGGTATGCTCTGTCAGTATAATAATGCCTTTGCCAAACCTGGTGAAAAGCTAGGAACGACAAATAAGGTATTACATAAAATAGATACTGGAGATGCTGCACCCTTTAAGATACCGTATAGACGGTTACCTTTAGCGAAAAAGAGAGTAGCTGAAGATGAGATAAACAAGATGTTGGAACAGGATGTAATAGTCCCTTCCAATAGTCCATGGAGTAGTCCTGTGTGTATGGTAACAAAGAAAGACGGTACTATCCGCTTTTGCATAGACTACAGGAAGTTGAATGGAATAACGAAAAAGAATTCGTATCCATTACCGAGAATAGACGAAACCATTGACTCCTTAGGAGGGAACAGTTGGTTTTGTACCCTAGACTTGCAATCAGGTTATTGGCAAGTGGGAATGAACCCTTCAGATATGGAGAAAACTGCATTTTCGAGTCATATTGGACTATTCCAATATAACGTAATGCCGTTTGGATTGTGCAATGCACCTGCAACATTTGAAGCAATGATGGAAACAATTCTAAGTGATTTATTGTGGAAAAGATGTCTTGTATATCTTGACGATGTCATAGTCTTCGGAAAAACATTCGAAGAGTGTTCTAATAACCTAAAAATGGTACTAGAACGTATTATTTCTAATGGTCTCAAATTGAAACCTAAGAAATGCCACATGTTTAGAAAGTCCATAAATTATTTGGGCCGCATCATTAGTGATGAAGGGATAAAAGCTGATCCGGAAAAAATCGAATCAGTTACGAATTGGAATAGACCTAAAACACCCAAAGAAGTGAGGTCCTTTTTAGGATTCTGTTCCTATTACAGGGAATTTATTCCGAATTATTCTAGAGTCAGTTATCCATTACAAGCAATAGCTAACTGGACTCCAGGAAGTACCAAGGAAAAATTTCCTTGGACGCATGAACAGGAAACCGCTTTTCAAAAGCTAAAAGACCTGTTCACGAGTACTCCTGTATTGCAATATCCGAATGAAACGGATCATTTCATACTGGATACTGATGCTAGTAATGATAGCATTGGTGCAGCTCTCTCGCAAGTCCAAAATGGGAGAGAAGTACCGATTGCCTTTGCCAGCAATACACTGAGCAAGACTCAGCGCAATTACTGCACAACCAAAAGAGAGTTGTTAGCGGTAGTCGTATATACCAAGAAGTTCAAACACTTTCTATGGGGAACGAACTTTACTTTACGTACGGATCACTCCTCTTTAAGGTGGCTACTGAACTTCCGAGATGCTGAAGGAATGTTAGGCCGATGGCTAGCCCATTTATCTGAATATGGGCTTGAACATCAACAGATTCAGCATAGACCCGGAGTTAAGCATTTAAATGCTGATGCTTTGTCTCGAATACCAATTCGGAAATGTGATAATCCGGATTGCACTGATTGTGGAGCTCATAGGGCAGTGTTAGCAGGGATTCGAAGACCATTCGTACCCCTAGTTGCCAGTATACTGGATTGGTCTATGGATCACATACGACATTTCCAGGAAGCTGACTCGATAACTGCGCAGCTACTGCAATTGGTACCAAAGGGTATACGTCCAGTTAGACCAGAGGTCTCTCTGGAAAATCGAGAAATGAGAAGGTTTCTTGCTCAATGGACCGAGCTTGAAGTCCGGAAAGGCGTGTTATACCGTTGGAAGCCATGTAATAATGGTGAGAGAATCATGCAAGTGGTGATACCACATGCTATGAGACATGACATTATGTACTTCTGTCAT
The DNA here is from genome assembly GCA_949317995.1 of Acholoe squamosa. Lineage (NCBI taxonomy): Eukaryota > Metazoa > Annelida > Polychaeta > Phyllodocida > Polynoidae > Acholoe > Acholoe squamosa. Next base: position 27,040,095 of record OX439038.1, read on the forward strand.
GGGCATCGGACCAGTGGTCATTTCGGAAGGAAACGCTCGTTAGCACGACTTTCCAAGAAATACTATTGGCCTGGCATGACACGGGACTTGCAAAGATGGGTAATCACCTGTCCGGATTGTTGTAAAAACAAACCCGGATCCGGGATGGGCAAACTTCCCCTATCCCAAGAACTTTTCGGAGTTAGATTCACAAGAATCGGGGTAGATATTATTAGTGGATTTAATACAACCGCTAATGATAATACCTGTATGATGGTAGTGTGTGATTATTATACGAAATACACTAAAGTATTTCCACTACCGGACCACAAAGCAATTACTTGTGCCGAAGCCTTTGTAAAAGGTTGGGTACTAAGTTTCGGGGTACCATTAATGTTACACAGTGACCAAGGCAGAGAGTTTGAATCAAATCTCTGGCAGGGTATGTGCGAATACTTAGCTATTTGCAAGACTAGAACCAACCCGTATAGGCCACAGAGCGATGGACTGGTAGAAAGGTTCAATAGAACCCTCATCCAAGTTCTAAAGTCACTCGTTAATGAACATATGGATGACTGGGATGAGCAATGTCATTTCGTGACACATGCTTATAACAGTACGGTACATTCAAGTACAAATTGTACTCCGAACCTTTTAGTATTCGGAGAGGATTTGATAATGCCTGCTGACCTAGTTTTTGGGGTCGTAGGGATGGACCCTGAACTACCCTGCCATGTAGTTTTTGTGGAATGTTTGAGAGACAGATTTAAAAAAGCATATGAGTCTGTCCGAATTGATTTGGAGAAAAGTGCCAAATGGCAGAAAGTAGGATACGATACCGATCTAAAGCATCGGAAATTCCAATCCGGAGACAGAGTCCTCAGATTACATGAACCACTTAGACACATAAAATTAGCGTCTAATTGGGACGGTCCCTTTACTATAACACAAATTATCAGTGATTGTACCGTAATTATTAAATCTGACCTTGGTCGACTCTATAAGTCAAATGTGGCTAGATTAAGGAGATGGTCTGGGAGGGAGACCTCCACAGAAATGTATGGTGAAGGTTCCGAAAGGATCCTGAATCAGAATCGCATAATAGACCAGGTAAAGAACACTACAGCGAAGCGTGGTCATGGTAGACCCAAAAAGTGTTCCGAATCAGTGACACCCACGCCAACACCGATTAAGCGTGGGGGAGTTAAAAAAGTCTCGGCAGGTGAAGACAAAAAGAAGAGGAAAGGTGTTTCTAAGGCTAAGAATCATCTAGAGAAAGCTCTTCAGACTGTCAGGTCCGATAAAGAACTATCCGAGAAGGGGAGATACGTTCGCCGCAGCCCCCGAATTGCCCAGAGGACTGCAGTGACCTAACCTGTATACACAACGAGTGTAATGTTTACATTTAGAGGAACGGATGACAACTGACCCGAGAGGCTTATTTGTCGCCGCCGCATGATGTACCAATGGGTAGTGGACGGATAATCCGGTGGATTTGCTTAAGCTTTCCATAATCTCCACTTAAATCCCCAGACGAGTCATCGGTGTGAGCGATAATTACCTAAAAACAATCAGTTTGTTGATGTACCGCTTGTAGCACGTGCGTTTCCGCATGACGTCACAGTGACCAGTCTCGGCTGACCTCTCGTGACCCCGCGCGCAATGGGGAAATGACGTCACGAATGCTGGCCTGTCGCCATATTGTTTTTCGGTAACGTCCAAGACGGTCGAGCTCGCTCCCTTCTTGGATTTTACTGGCTAGCAAACTCTTCGCTGCTCCTCCAGAGTCTGTCTCCTGGTAGACAGACTCCGCTTGTGTCGGCCCCGGCGCCGTAAAAGCCGGAAAAAGGAATAGTTTACTCCCGTGGGCGATTCCCCAGTCATGGCTGAGGAATCCGTAGCTGCAGCCAAGCTATCCGGTGACCCGGATAAGCTGACTCCGTCCGCAGAAGCTTTTCCGGAAGCTTTGTCGCCTGTTACACAGGAAGAGAGCGAGATGATGGACGTGGAGGAATCCACGGATCGCTCGTTCGAGGAGAAACTGGCTTCATTTTCACTAAATGAGCCAGAGAAGATGTTATCTCCACTCCCACCAGAGGGATCCGGAGCGACTGCGAGTGCCGAACCCGCAGCGACAGAGTCCGAGACCACACAAGTCGACGGCTCGAAGGACCAGTGGAAGCCAGCAGTGGCTGACCCGTTCCCAGTAGAGTACGATGGTCGCTACCTGTATGTCCACCCGGAACTGCAGGCACAAGTGACCTACGCGGACGGGACACCAGTCAGGTTGGACCCGAAGGTTAGGATAGCTGTTGAGGGCGTTATGGTTCCCGATCAGCTGACCAGGACGCCTCCCGAGTGGCTTCGAGACTGGCCGTGGTTCCAACGGGGACTTATGGTAGACGCTGACTTCCGCGAGACAGTGTATGAAGCCAACCGAGCCTTGGAACGTCAAGGCTACGAACATTAACTGGGTAGGCTGCGTCTCGGATTCCGAGGGGCAGACTTACCCACGCCCTTGTGCTACCCGGCCCCAGTACCGGACCACAAAGGAGTATCGGGAGGCCGCTGCTAACTTCGAGCAGTGGGATGAAGGTATTTATATTACCGAGCAAGAATTAGTGGACGTCCAGAACAGTTCACTAATCGGTTTGGACCGAGGCGCAGCCCTTCGGACGGTTCTCATCCGCCGAATGACTGCCGAACAGGAGGCTCAGGAAGAGGCTAAGAGGGCCGCGGAAGCACCCGCACCTCCTATCCCCGACCTGAAACTTGCCACCAGGAGTTCAGCCAGTGCTACACCAGCCACCGGCAGTACTACCACTCAGGTAGAAGCCTCGACCTCCAGCGCATCCGGAACCCAGGAACCGGAGGAAGACTGGAAGGTCAGCAAGAACCGAAGGTCGGCTGCTCGGAAGCTCAAGAATCTCCCGGATTCTGCTAGAGCCGAGCCGAAACCCAGCACTTCAGCCACTGGTAGTACTGCCATGGAGGTTGAATCGTCTGACGAGGAGTCTGTGCACGAGTCCTCGGTTGAGTATGATGAGAAGGCCACTCCATCAACTCAAACCGAGGCTGAACGCTGGGCTAACGCCAAGTCCGGATTCAAATCCCGGATTCCGACGTGCTTCTCCGACTGTGCGTACGGAGTAAAGAAGGACGGCTCTACCCTCTATGCCTGCCCGGACTCAGTCAACAAAAATAATGAGTCAGACGATGAAGATTGGATGCGTCTTTCGGACGAGGACCCCAATCCGAGCAAAGCCTATCGAAAGATGTGGCTTATGCTAAACCACACCGAAGGGTATTACACTTATACCCAGAGGAGGAAGCTGCGTTGGGCTTTAGAGAAGTGGTACGATGACGACCAAAAGTCCTGTCCCTTCTCTATCTGCCAGGATGCGAGTGATGTCACGATCCGGACCTGGAGTACTCCAGCCCGGTTTCAACGGCATCTGGTAGAGGCCCACTTCCACCATCACCCGGTTTACATTTGTGATCCGAGTTATGGTAAGAAGGGCAAAAAGTGTACTACGAAGGTGCAATACAACCGACGTAGTGATCTGGCTAGACACCAGAAGAAATGCCACGCAGAAGGTTTGGACGGGGCACGGAAGCGCATCATGGAGCTTCATCAGGAACTCATGAAGGAGTTCGACAGTCTGAGCGAGGATGCTTGGTCTAAGATCCGACCAGGGGACCAAGTCCTCTGCGAAGTTCCGAAGACCAAGGATTCGAAACTCCGAGCAAAGATAGTCCTGACTCCTGGAAAGGGTAAACTGGACATGCACGAGTCTCTCTGGCAGAAATGCGAGGAATCCGGAAAGGATGCAAAGAGAGCTCGTGAAAGGAGCAGGAGAGATCAGAACCGTGGCGGCAACGGTAATGGTCAGGGCACCACTAAACCGAAAGTCAGAGCAGAGGACCGTTCCAGGTCCCCTCTGGCTAGGCACCCCGCAGAGCAGGCTCAGGGCACTCCGGTGTTTAAGAAGCCCGAACCTGCCGGATACGCTGGAGCCGTATCTAAGCCTGGGAAAGTTAGTTCTCGAAACTTTCCGTCCTTAAACCAGGGACCTGGACCTGAGAGCCAGACCTTGGTGGTAGGAAAGGATGGTCGCCTTATGCCAAAGAAGACCAACGCATCTGCTGCCGCCGGATCTGCATCCGCTCCAGCCGCCCCACCAGTTACCTTTACCCAGGAGCAGTTGAACATGTACCTGCAAATGGGATTGAAACAGAACGCACCACCTGCCTACTGTGTACCAACGGCAGGTGTGTCCGGAAGCCCTAAACCCGGAAGTGGTCCACAGGCCGCATCGACTCCTCCCAAGGCTGTCGCTGCACCTGCGAAACCAAAGGACGCTATTACCATTAAAACCGGTAATGCAGAGGTTTGGTTCGAGAAATCTCGCCAAGGGGAAGCAGATGTCCAGAAGGCCATCTACACCCACTGGGAGAAGTGTGTTCGCGAAAAAGCGACCGAGTTCCATCAGGGTCTCCTAAACGACACCCTGTTGTGTATGAAGGAGGTCGCGGATGCTGAAAAGCAGCGCCTCGAGACCCTCATCCGGGACGATGTGAAGGCCCAGGAGGAGGCTGCCGCAGCTGCCCAAGAAAAGGCAGCTATGGATGTACACGTGTTGGAGAAATGTGTAAAAGAGGAGATTACTCGGAACACCAATCTGAACACTAAGTTCATGAGGGTGTTCGGAGTCAACTTGGACGAGTGAGACGGCACTCCCGAGTCGGCTCTAGCTCTTCTTAAGAAGAAGCATGCTAAGAAATCCGCTTAAGCATGCTACGGGTTATTTCTCCCATAATTTTTTTTCTCCATCACCAAATAACCAGATATAGTCTTTGCGGAACCCTGTAGGTCTGCGAATGTTTTCTTCACTAGTGTATGAACACCTATAGTATGTGTTCCGGGTTCCTCTTATGACCAGTCTATTGTATAATTCAGGCTGTATAACCCTTATTGCACCCTGAATAGTCTATTCGGATTTATAACTTCTTCCATGAACAATCCGATAGTAGACTTGCTGCTGTGAGATGTATCCGGATACCAGTTCCAGACTCCTGCTGTTACCCGTGCTAACCACTTACTAGGATGGACTTTACGATTTACCTCTACAACTCATCTATACTCCCGAATGGACTTATACCAACTACTACTATTACTTCCGGATCAACCTATATTGGACTATTTTCTACTTATGTCAGCTAAACTTAAAAAAAGGATTACGTTTTCTACATAGTTGACACATCCGGACTATTATTCTACATTCTACGCCATTCGGAATTACTTATAAACTTTAGCACTACTAGAGGATTGTGGGTAGCTGCCCCAAAATCATCTACCGTGTTCACTCTATATATGGAAACCATAAACTTTAGCACGTCCATCCCGTGGTTAGCTGACCACACCTACCTACTAGTACCCGGAGGATTACAGCAGAAGACTCCAGCAGCATCTATAATTTCTGTATATTGTATATAATGTCATATTTCTATAATACTATATGTATGTGCATATCCACTAGATACATATTATGATACGGGTACATAGACATTTCTTGATACGGATCTCTGATTATTATTGGTATTCATATTATAAGATCCGTTAAACTTCACCAGAAAACACACATTATTGTCCTGCGAGACAAATTGTATAATAAGTATATTGATCTGGTGCTATAAAGGTTATTAGGTACACGGTGATAATATATTATTATTATATTCATTACTACACCGTGATTTTTTCTTTTCTTTTCAAGTGTATGGTATAAATGGTCCTATTCGTACTACTCACGGAATCCTTAACGGATTCGTATGTTAATAATATACGACATGTCATTATATAGTGAAGTTACTATAACAGTCTTCTTCAAGACTATATATTTAAATGTGGTGTTAATAACTACAAACACACATACGGATGTTATTATGTGTTTTATTTATTATCGACAGTTCCGTTACATATAACTGTCATTATCACATGTATACGATTCATATTACTTGTCTTATTAATTATACCGTAGATATAATATGATATTATATGGTATAGTAATTTAACTAACAGTTCCGTTTCACACAACTGTCACTTATTCAAGTAATTCGTATAATATTTCAACATCCTAATTGTTATTTGTAACTACATTCACTATCGAATATATGTATATGACATTCGATTCATACTCAATTTGGTGTTAATGTTATACCTATGGTTGTACCTCTATTACTAAAGGTTTAGACATATAGAAATGTTATCCTAGTAATATTATTATAACTATAACACCCTCCTAAATGTCTGGGGGAGTGGTGTAGAGGTACACGTTATTAAACCATAGGAGTTGGGTACCGTCTGACGTGGCGGGTGAGTCGAGTCGTCGGACGTTCCTCAGGTTCCGGATAGGTGGCAGCACTGATCCGGGTCTGTGGGGACATCTGACGACGAACACCTGGGTCCGTATATAAAGCCCAGGGCTCAGCCGCTACGTCAGAGGCCCTTCTGGCCTCCACACCATGTAAACCATTATTCCTTAATATTAGCTGCCTCTCTGACATCATCCGGCAGCCGTGAGTGTACAATAAGAAATAAAACTAACCGTTGGCATACACTTGGAATACTGTCTTACTCTTTCTTTTCGAATCGTAAGACCCGAACCCCCCAGGTCCGTAAGGCCACAAACCCTTACAGTACATTACGGAATGACCTCCAGGGGCAGATAGGATGTACAGAGGGTGACCTCATTTATACTATATCCTTATCAAACTAGTTACAAGTACTAAAAAACCAAAAACTGCTGAAATTGAATACCTTGTACTTGTATCTCCAAATTACAGTACACCATATGCTTGATTTTATGCATGGATCTTCATATTGTGATTTTGTGTGCCATTGATTGTCACACATACTTAGTGCCACAAATACTCGTGTAAAGAACTGAACTGGCTTTGCAGTTTGAGAGGCATGTCTAAGAGGCTGATGGTCAAAGCAAATAAATGTGTGATACATCAAATAACGATATGATTGAGACAAACCTTGAATTAAGATAGTAACTGATTTTCAGCTGATTAGGCAGTGACTGCCCCCACACCCTCAAAAAGAAAGGAGACTGATAGCAATGAGGGGCAAGTTCGCCATAATATAGGATTGTTTCAAGCAAAATCTTGTGTTAACCATCAATAAACAAGAAAAATGTGGTAAGGACCGCGGATAGGAGTTGCCACTCCTATCTATGGCCCAAGCCACATTTTTCTTGAGCTCACAGGGCACTCCCCCTACGGCTGATGTTTTCGTGTCGCACATCTTGGCAACCATAGTATCTCCTTCACGATACTGACTTCACTAACACACAGGACTCCGGCCCCGTCGTTGTTCTGCAAGTTTCCCCCCTTTTATCTGGACTATGTACTTTCATTTGCACCATGGAAACTTCCAACAAAGATTTAATAAGCAGGTTATCCGGGAGGGTATGTTTGGATTTCGATTTTATAGACTTGTCAGCTTACAATGTATGATTTAATCCTGCAGTGCTGGCAAGACTGTGCGAATGTCAATGATGGTGACATGGCCTGCTGGATCATGGATGTGGATGATACTAGGAAAAGCAGCTTTGTCCCTCATGTGTAGATATATTTCTTCATTATGTGTTATCATACAGGCTTAACTTCGTCTCCCTTAAGCTTTGCTGCCAGGGTCCCTCGACGTTGTGACTTGGTCAGAAGCCCGGTCAGAAGGCTTCTCTACAGAGCCATGGTTAAATGCATAAACCAAGCATATGGACGGCAATTTGGTGACGCATCTCTAGGCAACCACACGAATGACCTCACAAGTGTGGGCTGACGTCACAGACGTTTTGTGATGTCAAGGCCACCTATGGACAAAAACAAAACCATAATAGAGTTGCAATGGTCGCTATGCTCCCGGCCACAACCACGGCTTGCAACTCTAAAAAAACTAGCTATAGTATTTGTAACTCTGATATCATTGATTCTCTGATGACAGATTCACTATGACTGCACAGCACCAAGCTCCTGCGCTTCGGTTTTCTAATGCTATATGGCTTCCCTAGCCTAATATATATATGTACTAAAGGATATATATCTCCTCTTTCCTATCCCCTCGGATATGTATGGTGCACATATACGTGTGGGCACAGACATGTTCCTCTGTGAAATTGTGTAATGTAGTTCTCGCCATAAATATGGCCTCAGTTATTGAAATGGCGTTATACACCTATTACTAGTTTACTCACTCATTCTATTGCGAGAAACCTTAGCCGCCTTGGCACTGTGCAATATATGAGTTAATTCATACTATGCCACTAGGGTTCCTCATTGAGTCAGTGTCAGGTGTCAGGGGACAGAAATATGTGTAGTAACAGCTCGGGAATCCGCAGACTTTAGTTCAACATTTTATTATACAATAGTATCAGATGACATACAAGTTTCACAGTGAATGGTTTTATTATGAGTATTAACCCTTAGGTGCCCAAGCGCGCATTTAAGCGCGGTTTTGGGCTTAAATGCATGTATATTGAAATAAATTTTCATCCAGATACTTCTACTGGTCCAATCTGCAAGGTTAGACCCTCTTTAGAATGTTTATGACCTCCTTATTACGATACAACCATCCATTTGGCTTCATCTCGATCATATCAGACACAGTGAGTCAAAACTTAAAAATCAGCTGTCATTTTATGTGATTCATTAAAGGGCAACCCTCCAAGGAGCTAAAATCTGACATGGTACCAAAATGATGATGAATCATACACACAGTTTCTTATACTCCATTCATATCTTACACCAACTGTTCATATCCATAAAGATAAGCCATACCTTGTTACTATCATAACATATTATGTTTCCTGTCTGACAGTACAGATGCAGGCAGAACCCCCTTTGAAAGTTCTGTAATGTCTCAGGATTGCAGGGATTATGGATATATATAGCACAAGAGAGACCAAATACCACTAAATTACAACAAATGGAATTTTTTGGTAACTTTGGTTACCAGACATGCCCCAGAATGCCATGTCCTTAACTGAAAGCCTTCACTAAATTATGAGTATTATGAAAATGTAATGCCATCCCCATATCAAAGAAGAAGATCGAAATAACACATGGTATTATCAACAAAATGATACAATCATGAAATAATGTAAAATAATGTAAAATCTTCAAATAATTCTGGGCACAAAAAGGTTAAGATAAGCAGGATAAATTGAGTTCCGATGAACCCTTAACATTGTTCATAATCCACCATAACTCCTTAGTGTGGGTTTCTTATATTTGTCCTATTCTTGATAAAACTATAGGATTCTAGGTAAGGTTCAACATTGGCCATCTTAGCTCCTTATATCGCTACCTGAATAAAACAGGGTTACTGACATTTACCAGACCACTATTTTGTTCTATTTTATGGCATCAAAATAATAATTCACACTATTGCAAAACCTATACTACCGGGTACTTAAAAAGGGATGCCAAACTCAGTTTCTATGTTTCTACTGGCAGCAACCATTAACACTTCCAAGGTAATATTTTGATGAAAACTTCTGCTCTTTCATATGAAATTTGTACTCTGTAATCAATACTCTCAGGCCAAACATCCATTGTCATTTCAAAGTATTATCTGTAAGGACTGACAGTCAGTAGTACGCCCTTCTAACAGCAACTCTTGGTGGCAGTTCTTCTTCCCCTGAGGATCCTAATGAGTGTCTTTGTCCTCTGCACAATAAGTCCTAGAAGCTGGATGAGGTAAGTTGTACCAAACATAAAAAACATGAGGATGGACCTGGGCCCTAATGCAGCCTCCTCTCCACACACACCATGGATAATGATCGGTGAGATACTGGCCTGAAAGGTATAATTTAACATTGTCAAAATTAGATAATCAGGGTGTGAGTGATCTTATTGATCACTCCCATCACTAAGGTGTTCCTCCAAGACCAATTTCTGAGGCTATGTATACATGGTCTTACTATGAGTATATTTGACAGGTGGAAATGAAATGAATAGGATAAAAAAAACAAACACAAAGAAACAGCATAATTTGCAATTTAAGCATCCAGCAAACGTATGAGCGGAAAAAGCCTAAAAAATGGATCTTACTAGATATCACAATTGTTTGTTTTATAGATTTAAAATGGATGTCATTCCTAATGTTAAAAATAATAATAAACCAAATATCCACACAAACCAGACAAGTTGAATTAAATTGATTTTTCTTTTATTGGGGTAATTGACATCGAGATAAGGGGGGAACTTTTTTATATCTATGCAACGTTTCGAGCAATTTTATTGCTCTTCTTCAGGCAGGATATTCCTAATGTTAGGTGAACACATATAAGGCAAACAGAAAAAAACATGCATTTCTAGGCTTGCTGAAAGTCCTTCTGAGAATTACCTGTAGACAAAGAACACCAATAATAAAGGCGAGGTTCAGTAGGTAGAATGTAGCAACAGTCCTGTTCCTGAGAGAGAGCAGGTTTTCTGATATTTGCTTTTGTTCACATGGACTGACATGTAATGGCGACAGGTGCTCCTGGATAACAGCCTGAAACAGATATTGATTTATAAATCATTTTGAGGTTCTTGAAAGAAAAGGCCACCCTACTTTCCTTGTCATCATTTCACTTTTAGTCAATTTGACATGTCTTATCATAGATCGATTTATTTACCATATATAACAATGCCGTATTAGTAGTATAATATATCATGACTCTCACATGGAAGAATTGCTCCTCTTCAGGGGAAAGATCCCTGACTGACCCCTCTCCCAGCTCTTTCCTAAGAATCCACATGGGGTTGCTGTTATCTTCATTATCATTGTTATCAAGATTTGTTGCCCCCACGACTGTCACCTCTGTATATGGGGATGGTTCTGATGAGTTGATGGGAATGTAAGTTAATAAACTTTAAAAGATTAGCATCACATTCTGATGGACTGCTGCTTCAGTAATCTGTCTTAGCTCTGAAGAGTGATGGTAATGTGAAGTTAATAAACTTAAAAGTAATTAGCATCTGTTTCTTTCTAGACGGGTTGCTGATTACCCTTTTTGTAAAAGAAGATTACATTTATTCTTGTGTCAAGCCATATGTGTAGGATAAAAATTATGATTAATTTATTTACAGTAATTCTCTGATAGTATCTCATTTCAATGGTTCATATCAAAGGACCGTCAGTATAGAAAGTAGAAAGATAAGGTAATAATTTATTACATTGACCTCAAGAGTCACATAGCAATTGCCAGGGCTCCACTACGCAACACAGGCGGCAGTGAAACTACGCTTTCCTTTAAATCCATTGTTCTACTTCTGTGTATTTACATATAGCATTCATCTGGCGAGCAGAACGAATACCCCAATGCACTCCAATGATGTAAACAAACATATAGAACCATGGGAAAAGTTTTTCACACAAGAATGCTTCAGCCCTGTGCCGCCTAGTGGAGCTTGGGCTATTAATGATAGACCATAATTCTAATTTTTAACTACCTTTATCCACTTGTATCTCATGTTTACATTGTTCCCATGTTGACAAAATGAGTTCTACTTCTTCATCGTCTTCATCAGTTGAACACATTAACAATGACTGGAAAGGGGGGACATAAAACAATTTTATAACATAGAATTATCGAATATTTCCATTATGATATATGCAATTACCCTTGTGATAGGAATACAGTTTGTCTAGATTTTATTTTCTTCCAAATCTAAACACCTGATATTTAGAATAAATACCTTCTGTTTTTGGGGATACTCTCAACTCTTAAATGGTGTAGAAATTGTGACACAAGCTCATTAGGCACCAAAAGAGCTTAAATCAATCTAAGTCAACTTAGGGAGAATTTCCTATTTCAACTGCTATACTGCGACTAGTTTTCAAATCTGAGTGACCACAGAGTTGGGTTTTGGGATGAGATGTATATCCATGATATTCTTGAGAAAATAGAGATTGTAAATAAAAGTACCTGAGATTCAACATCAGTGTGACAAACGCTGCCATCTATCACAGAATCAGCAAAGGAAGAAATGTGTTGTGAAGATAGGAAATATCATGTGAACAACCATACAGAAAGCATACAGGTACTGTGGTGTCTTGAGGGTTCACATACAAACCTTCAGGAAACCACTGAAACAGGACCATCAATGCATACATGCTAGTCATTCCCAGTGCATACTGGTCATAGATCTCCCACCACACATCTCTTTCAGTAACAGGAAATAATGCTCACTCTTCGAGCATAGTTAAGAATGCTGATAATATTTTCTGTGTGGAGCATCCTTGGCTGCTCCATCACCCTTTTAGTGAGCTTGGTCTGTAGCCATCTTCCTTTATGGCTACAAGGTTTGCATCTTAAGTGATTTTTACCTAATTTCATGATAAGGCTGAAATTGCTTGGAGTTGTGTATAAGGTGAACATGCTTGGGAGATGTGTATAAATTCCTGTGGTGCACTCTGCATGTGGGATATGAAATTGCCATGTATAATTATACAGCTCAGCTAATGGTTGAAGGGAATGGCTATGATTCTTTGAACTATCATCTATTGATCATTGATCTGAAACTTAACTTGGGTATTGTATGAGGATAAAAAAAAACAGAGATAGAATCAATTAAAGTGCATTAAAGTTCCTACTTGTCTTAGATAGATACGGTTCCTCTGATAAACCATTATCCGTTGATGATGGATGCTCTCTAGTACCCCACACAACTATGTGAAGGTTGGAGTAGGCATAGATAACCATTACTAGATATACACCTGGTCGGAATAAAGGAGTAATGATCATAATAGAGATATAGATAAGGCATTATAGAGACATAGATAACGCATTACATGTTCCACCTTGATGGAATTCTAAATTAGGAATTAGAGAAATGTATATATGGATTATATGAATTACCAGATCATAATGTTACTTATGAATAACTATATTTATGAATTACCATAATATGATCCAATTAAAATGTTATTGTAATTGCATCAATGAATGCCAACAAAACGAGTCTCCATTATCATCTGTCTTCCTGCAAAAGATGGGTGCATGGGCATGGTCTGCATTCTCCTCCAGAGCATACTAGACCGACCAAACCCATACAATACTGGAGGCAAAATTCAACATTTTTATGTGTGCAATCTCTGCAGAGGACTTACAGGGTATGTAAAAGAAGTAGACAACTCCATAGAGGATCTCAGTAAACTCCCAGGTGTGAAGTAGTCCAGCCACCAGTACAGAGACACACAGACACAGGAGGAGCAGGATGGGTGGAGAACAAATGCCTCCAGTAGCTACCTGGTAAATGGCTGTGCCTAGTAATAGGACCTGAACTAGGGCTAAGCATACTGAGAGAATCTTTGCAGTCTGCAACTATAAGGATACAATTTCAAATGAATTAGAAACTTATTTCTAGTTGTTCATTCTATAAGAATTGAAAGGTGGCAGAAGGTGTGATTTCAGGGATGTGGTTGTGATTTATTATATAAAGCATCAACAACTTTGATATGAGCCTTCTAGTAATAAAAAGCCTAAATATCACTCAGTGCATGCAGTCATAAATCTGCACATAGCTACTGAAATCACAGTAAATATCTATAAGCCTTGGTCATTGTTCTAACACTGGCTAATGCACCATGATTTTTCTTACAAGAAATTATTAAGGCATACTTTTTAAAATAAATACTACTTACCTGTGTATGTTGGCTTGCCTTAAGGGACACCACTGCATACGCCCCAATAGGTATCAGGCTGAGTAATACAGACGGTGTGAAAGGTAGTCTGTAGTTACTGAGGGTCTCTCCAGCAGCAGCCAGACTCAGCAGGATGGTGGAGGAGGACAGGATGGAGGTCAGGAACAGGAAGGCTTGGTACAGGATGAAGGCCAGAGTCATCTTCCGGTTTAGCTAAAAGGAATGATTGGGGTTTCTTGTAATAATCAACCATTTAAGTGTGTTACAGTTTTCTATGTTTTTCTCTGGTGTTACAGATTTATGTACTTGTTAGAGTTTACCTATTGGTAAGTTCCTAGCCTAGTACATGGCTTCAAGGGATGGATGGAGCAGGTCTTTTAGAGCGCAGAAAGGGGCCCCTCTGAGGTCATTTAAATCTGAAGATTACTAAAAGCCACAACTTGTTTTTTTAATGTTTTCTGATGTATCTGGGTAATCAGCTCAATGCAGAAAAAGAGCTTAGTTATGGGTTGGAAAATGAGTGATGTTTAGTCCATAGAGTGCCATTCCTGTGACCTGGACACGATGTTTTAGCAAGAGAACATAGTGGGCAGAGGGGATCAGGAATAGAAAAAGGTGTAGGGGAGATGGGAATGATACAAGAGAGATTTCCTATGGAGGTATTGTTTTGCCAAATTGGAACAGTGACTAGTTTTCAAACCATTTGCAAAACAATGTCTTTTTTACCTCTTATCTGAGACAAATATCCCTTAGAGCCTCAATTTACGAATGCAATGTAAATAAGGACTATTTTGTGTGATGTACTAATAGCCAAGGACATACTTTGGTGAAGTTCCTCCAGTTGACTATGAGATCTAAGGTATGCATGAGTGTTGAAGGTGTCCAGCGTCGGCGCTGCTTGAAGAATTCCTCAAAGGTTTCAGGGGCCTGAGTTCTGGAGTGAGAGATGGAACTATAGCATGTCTTCCAACCATTCTGGATGAGAAGACTGGTCAGCCAGCGATCTTCTCCTGGTGTGAAATGAAATGTTTGCATTAATTAAAGTGTATATGTCCACTAGCACAGTGTCAATCTCATCAGTGAACACTCTAAAACAAAACAATGTATCTAATGAAATATCTCTTCTAAGTTTAACATAGAAAACATATCTGCATTGATTCCTGCCCTGCTAAAATAAATCAGATTTTCAGATTGCCTGTAGAAGGATCCGCTTGGCACTCCTAAATTACAAGTTGTACTAAATACTACTGTATTTTCGCCGTGTATTAGCCAGGCCCCGTGTATAATCCTGCCCTGTATATGAGCCTGGGGTGAGGCTTCAGGACTAGTGTTATACTAGCCTGCCCTGTTTATAAGCCCGGGCTATCGATCTTCAATCAATGAAATTCATTTTTAATGCTATATTTCTACTTCTACACGGAATATCCTCTCACTTCTTTCAGTTCTACTACCTTCATTCATTCCCCTTGCGCTCATGATGATTTTAAAGAAAAACAAATCATTATTTGGTGGGAAATCATTGTAAATGTGGACAAAAATGTGTAAGATAGAAAATAAGAGATGGTACCAGAGGTTTTTTTTAC
This sequence comes from Acholoe squamosa, assembly GCA_949317995.1. Taxonomy (NCBI): domain Eukaryota; kingdom Metazoa; phylum Annelida; class Polychaeta; order Phyllodocida; family Polynoidae; genus Acholoe; species Acholoe squamosa. The sequence continues at coordinate 27,055,353 of OX439038.1, forward strand.
TTTTACTAGAGTTTTTTTTCAGAAATATAAGCCTGCCCCGAGTATAAGCCTGCCCTATGTATAAGCCTGGTCAATTTACCACTTAGTGCTTATATAAGCCCGGGCTTATACACAGGGAAATACGATATTCAATGCTTGCCCTTTTCATGACCTAACATTGGTCGCTAGCCTGGACCTACCTTGATCTTGGAGTAGCAGGTCTCTGGCAACAGCAGAGGGTGTCTGGAAGGTGGGTAGGATGTCTAGAAGGGCAGAACCCCTGAGGAGGGAGAAGCAGCCAGGGGAGCAGAGCACACACCCTAACACATCTTCTGTGGTCTTTTGTAGCCAAAGGCTGAGGGAGTACTCAAACCGCTGACACCATACCAAGCTACCTGTAGGATTTTAAAGTAAGCTCAAATCAGTAACACCAAACAAAACTACCTGCAGTATAGAAGTATTTAGTTGCCAAAAATAACTGGTCACACATAAAGCTAACTCGGGCTTCCCTAGCCCACTTAAAAGGGTCTATATCTCCTCTTTCCTATCCCCTCAGAATGTGTGTGGTGCACATATGCGTGGGCACTGACACATTCCTCTGTTAAATTATCAACCTGTGAAGCACGGGATAGCCACTTAGTGCCGCTAAAGTGCTGTAAAACACAAATCAATCAATCAATAAAGCTAACTGCAGTATAGTAATACTTTACTTAAAACACCAAAAACTGCAGTACATGTATAAGAATATATACTGGATGCTGACACCAAAACATGAGAATAGTGGCATTCAGTCCTAAGTTCTGATGAGCCAGCTTTAAAAGCCTACCTTGTCCTGTGGGATGAATCCTACCACACACTGCTCCTATACTGGTGTCCTGAACCATCAGGTGGAGCAGATGTATAAGTGCCTGGGGGGAGAAGTCCATATCACCATCCAAGTGTAGGATGTGAAGCTGCCCTTGTCTTATAAGGTGTCCCCTCTTTTGTATCCTATGGTGTAAAAGGAGGTACTGTATAGCCATTACCTGAGGGATAAACCAAGGGAGAGAATCTTATATTTTAGATTCATTACATTCATGGTATGCCTACAGGTCTACAGGAGATCATGGGGGAATCTGGTGATCCATTGACTACCTACACTCTCAGGTGCAATACCCCTGCTTTATCTACAGTAGAATGCAGTTCGGGTGATTGGTTTTCAGAATTATTTCAGAATAATAAGTACTCTACTGTTTATCCATAAGACAGGCGGACACTGTAATATATACTACATTGTCACTAATTCATCTTGTGCAACATGTTCCTCAAAAGTAACTGGTATGTTATACCAAAAGGTAACCTACCTGACTCCATCTCTTCTTGTTCCTGATTTTAGCCTTGTCCTTGAGGTGTACAGTTAGTTTGTTCCCTTTGGGCATATCCCACTCCAGCTGACCTCCATATGGAGTGCAGGATTTTACAGGGGGAGTCACCACTACTGTGTCACCATGCATCTTTCTGCAAGATTTGAGTATATACCTTTTTTAATAGTTCAATCTTATAGAGATGAAAAAGAATATAGAAGTTCACTGTCTTTTCCTATACATACACAGAAATTGAAACCTCATCCCAAGACAGTCGCAAGATTTCTTAACTCTGCGACCATAGAATTGTTTATGTATAATAATGTCAGCAAAATCTGTATTCAAATGAAAAGTATGTTGATGGCATTTAGGAGAATTATCTTGGCCAACATAATCACAGGATGCATGGTTGGGGGGGTGTTGGTAAGAAAATAGGAGGACACACCTTGCTGCTAGGCTGACTGCATTGATGAAGGTCCTAACGAAGCTGTTCAGATTCTGTGCCTGTGTGGTATTGGTGTGGGCCTCCATAGCATCATCAAAAAATATGTGGGCTTATTGAAAAAAAGAAGATTTCAGACTCATTAAGATCAGCAGATCCTGTGCTTATTTCGTGATGAATAGCCATTCAATGAAGCATTTGAATAGCCATTCTAGGATGATTTAGGGTAACCTTTCCTTGCAATACAATGGTGGACTAACAACATAAATGCTGACAACATCAAATAGATGATATGTAGTTTCTCAGGTTGTCCATGATGGAATTTATTTTTACCTTCAAAGTCATAGACTCCTGCATGGGCCACCTCTGTATTATCTTCACTTGTGGTTTTATCTGCCTGATCCATGTCCAATCTGAAGTGTAAAAGGTATGTGGTATATGCATACTGTATTGGCCTGTATACGCACCCGGGCACTCATTGATCTTAAACAGTCCATAACCCCAGCACTCATTCAATAACAGTGCTGATTCTGTATTTAAAAAATGCAAAGCCCCTTTAGCCTGGGCACTTATTCAAGATCGGTGCTCATTTAAGACCCAGAGCTTATACAGGCCAGTATGGTATTATCATAATCATACCAGCACTGTAATACAAATATTACACAAGGGAAGTCAGTGTCATTATTTATGGTTGGCTCATAGTAAAACCTTTCATCAAATAGCAAAGAAAATGATAAAGATTAATATTCTTAAGCCTCATGCTGGGTAGGTAATGAACCCTTGAAAATTATGGTGTGTGTTCTCTAAGGCGAGCAAAATATAAACATTAGAGTAGCCTTTGAGGCTTTCATAATTGAAGTTGAAGCCTTGTCTTTAACAAATGCCCTCAAACTATAAAAGAACTTTAATAGATTACTAAATGATTGTAAATATCTTTGACTATGGCCTTACCTGAGTAATGAGGTTAGAAGCTGCACCATCTCTTCTTCTGTCTCATGCCACATGGTGGCACAAATGTAGACAAAGGGGACTTGTCCCTCTGGGGTCATATCTACTGTATACAAAGCCGCCATCTGTAGATATTATAGAATTATACAAAAATCAAATGCCACACAGAAACCTAACATGTCGAGCCTACATAAATAAACCTTTATATGATCACCTTGTAGAATGTATAACTTTCTTTCAGGATATATATTACCTTTCAAAGAGGTAATTTCCTGTCTTTTATTTTCAGTATGATCTATCCCTTGACTGTCACCAGTAATAGTTTCCATGTATATAACCATAGGTACTTACTGCCAGCATTATACCATAACAGAGTGGCCAAATGAACCTATATATATGATCACCTTGTAGAATGTATAACTTTATTTCAGGATGATGCAAAATCTTGCAACTTCACCGTCAGGTATTTAGGTGCAGTCAGCAGCAGGCCACTTCTTTTACTATCCAATGGAATGAAATGTTGAGTAAATGTTGACAATAAGTTCATCAACTGGTTGTCAACATTGAATCAGCATTCTGAGCCTACTGGCATATTATGTAGGCATATATAACCAAGAATTTGTTACCCAGGTCTTTTTTCAAAATTTACCGAAGTACATGTATCAGGGTGCCAGCCATGGCATCATGGGAAATCAAACCCCAATCGGTAAAATATTTACTTGTTTGTTTCTTCCTCAACTATACTAAAGCGAAAATCGAACAGTCTACTCCAACACCTGTCAAAGTGAAGTGTGCCAGTGGACAGAAGGTGGAGTCTATGGTCACATAAGAATGATTTTCTGCTCATCAGGGTGTGGCAAGTATCGTACTAGGTTCACCTACATCTAAATCACAGAGGCATGACCCCTACACCCAGGGGGTGGCACTGAGCCTCAGTTTGGGTACCAACTGTGGTACCGAGTCTGCGCAGCGGTGGCTGTTGACGCATCAAAGGGGAGAAAAAGGGGGCTGTTAGCTGAATTATATCTTGAGATTAGGGGGCTGTTAATACATTTTATGCCTTGATGCAAAGGAAGTAACTTGAATATTCCATGTTATCACTCCAGGGCTGTCATTCCTGAGTATTTAATATTGTCAACCAACCTTGTTTTAAATGGAAAAGGGCCCTAAGAAGGGGGCGGTTACTTCTTCAAAAACGGGGGCTGTGAAAATTGAGCTATAATATAGCTCCTTTTTTGCCAAATCACAGCCCCTTTATATATTAAAAAAGGAGAGGCTGTAGTTTCACAGTTGGTACCACCAATCAAAGACTCAGTAACCCCCCACCCCTCTTGGGCCCCACACTCTGTCTGGGAGTATCCCCAATAGATGTGTGTCCTAGAATTGGGGACTATATTTGGGTCAGTCTGGTTGGGTGGAGACGGCTGGGGGCGGCATAATGCATACATGATTCCTGTTTTAGTCCTAGCAGGGATGCACTAGGAATAGGATTGAGAGGTGTGATTTCCTTGGGATTTTCTTTTTATTGATACATATGATATATAGGCCTATAAGGGCCCACATACCTGGTCAAGCAATCATTAGGGTGTGTTCATTTTTTATCAACAAAAAGGGGGGGGGGGGCTGGGCGTCAATAACGCGCATCTGGGACTTGATTTTGGCCTAATTACTAGCATATAGTGAAAACAACTTGCATCCTGACTTCAAGCACATTGTATAAAGCGCAGCTGGGGGCCACCCCAGCTGTACTATACAGGAGAAGTAATCTATGTATAGGGTCTCTGACTCTCTGTAGAGAAAGGGGGCGGGGTGTTGAACAAGATTTACTATAATAGTAAAAATAGATTTACTATAATATTTAACTGCTCACCTGTAAGGTGCATCCTGACTTCAAGCACATTCTATACATGTGGCCAGGTGAGGGAAAACATGCCTCCGGTGGGGAAATGGCTTTTTAAGGTTTAAGTCATGGCCTTTAAAATGAGATAGCTTGAGCTAAAATATCCCTGGTAGTTTTGCTGTAATTGCCTGTAAAACCTATGTTGCTGTGTACAACTTAGAATAGGAAATAAGGTCTAAATGCAGTATATCCTATAATAAACACGAATAATGTAAAAAAAACAAACAGTTTTGTGGAAAAATAACCAAAGAAGGATGATGTTTTTATCATAAAATTGGTTCTATAGGGAATTCTTCAGTGCTGTTTTCACTTCTCGATTCCTGAAGGGATTTCAAAAAAGGTTTGTAGCAAAGATTTCCAATTGCAATAGTGGAGTGGTTTCCATGGCAACCACAATTTGCCCTATCTACAAATTTTCTATGTTTCCATGGCAACCAATGTTCCCAAAATGGAACACTTTCAGTGGAGATGGAATAGTTTTAAGCACACCACTGGATTCCTTGTCAAAACTTGGTCTAAAGCAATTTGTTAGCATATTTTTCAGTGTTTTACCAATATACTGCCCCCTGGTGGCCAAACCCAGTAGTAAAAATCCACCCCCCCAGAGGCGCGTTCTCCCCCGTTGGCCCACACATGTATAAAGCGCAGCTGGGGGCCATCCCAGCTGTACTATATACAGTAGAAGTATGTACGTCAGGTCTCTGACTCTCTGTGGAGAAAGGGGAGGGGAGGGGTGTCGAACAAGATTTTCCAGCAGTATATAGACGCCCTAGATACTAGTAACAAGAATAACAATAATACAGAGCACATTTCCTGGTAAATGACCCTGTATGAAATCATCAAGCCATTCACACTACTCTTCACTGTAACCACCCATTGGGTATTGATTCTGGGTAGGTATTGTAAAAAGAAATCAGTTTGTTTCGGTCACTCAATCGATTATTTCTCTAGGAGTTTGGGAAGGAAAAAATATGTATGCATCTAGGATTTTTGAACATTATTTTCTCCTTGCAGAACTCCACTGCTTTGATATCTTTGGAATTTTGAGAAAAATATAAGTTAGGCCCCTTATATCTTAGATCGTTCTTTTTGGCCCTCTCATACGAGAGAAGGGTTTAGAGATCTGCCAACACTAGTCCTCAGAGCTTTTGCTGGAAACCGATCTTACTATTTTTATTTGACAATGGTCTAAAAAGATACAGGTATCCCCAAACTAGGCCATTGATCTATGTAAGTCAGTGCAGGATGCAATGGGTTGAAAGTTTATCTAATTTCAAATTTTAAACCATGTAACATATCATTATGTAAGAAGGGGTAATTCATGTGCTTTAAGTTATGTGGTAGTCTCATGTAGATAGTTAATTTACGTTTCCTCTAAAGATGGAAAAGATCAAGATGGTGACAAGGTGATGCAAGGATGAAAAGAGAGAAATGGGAGAACATGGGCCTACTCCCTTGTGAGCGGCCATGCATGCAGAATCTAATTATTGGCATATAAATCATCCTTTTTGACTGCTGATTAGGTTTACAATGAAAATAGGGGTTTCTTCAATAAAGTTAACTTAGTTTAATACTGCTATACTAGGTTTACTCACTGACATAGAAGTAGCATTTATAGACAAGTTTAAAGATTTTTGAATCTTTCGCAGCTATACGAGCTTACAAGGAAAATGATATTTGCTTACCTTTCAAAGAGGTTATTTCCTGTCTTTTAATTTCAGTATGATCTATCCCTTGACTGTCACCAGTAATAGTTTCCATGTATATAACCATAGGTACGTACTGCCAGCATTATACCATAATAGAGTGGCCAAATGAACCTCCTATTTATATATTTGTACAGAGATGCACTGTAAGAACTTATTGGTTTTGTTGCATAGCAGAAAATCAGGTAATTTAGGATTCCAATGATACTACCACACTACCATCAACTTATACCAAGTGGGCATAGAACATTGAATCAACATCGAAGCAACATTGATTAACAATGATCAATGTTGTTTCAATGTTGATTTAACATTCTCTGCCCACTGTGATAACCTTAGCAAGGAATTAGCATCTAAGCAGGGATAATGCTAACCACTCGTCAAGACCTTCAAAATTCATCAAATTGGCTAATTGTGGCCATGAGTTTCCTGAACATAGTTTTGAAAATGTTGCCCACTGCTTAGCTTTAAAAACATGTTGGTATATTGAAAATGGAGAAAGGTTGTCCTATATGTTTGGCTATTGGATTTGGCTAATTGAAATGTGAGTGAAATTGCCAAATTGGCTAATATAATACAAACCCTAGCATTATCCCAGCTATGGTATATGTGGGGATGGACGCTTCTAAAGTGTGCCTTAATATAGGATCATATAGGGATATAACTATAGAATTATAACAGTATCAAATTGGTCAAAACGAGACTCCATAGGTCTGGCATAAACTCAGGCATGGAAGATCAGACCAGACCAGGCAATCTTTATTCTTCTTTAGAAAAGGGTGGGGTGCGTGTGAAATCTTGATAATAAGTGCTCTTTAACAGTAACTAACTCATTACAGTGCACATTCTTCCCACTATGCACACCTCAAAACCACAGAACCTCCCTAGGTGTAGTCTACATCCTATTCCGGCAATTCAGAGGAGACTCATCTAAAGGCTGATCCATAAATCATGTCACACCAGAAGGGTGTGTGTGTGTTGGTGTAACCAGCAAATTGGGGACATTCATGGGAACACACACCTACAAACTGGGGACATCTTGCGAACCGGGGACGGCTCACTTCGCATGACCTTGAGAGAAGGGGGGCAATGGGTTTGGGTATCACAAATGACCTTGAAAAATGGTTATGAACATGATTTCTAGTGTGTCAACAAAATGTCCCCAATTTGGCCCGGAGCAACTTGTGCTGTGTGTAAAAAGTAAGAGCTATTTTTTTGTGAATTTTTGCCTGTGTGTAAAAGTCCCCAATTTGTTTTGCACACTGAGAGGTCTGTGTGTCCCCAGTTCACCCAGTGATCTCGGTGTATTGCCTAATTAGCTTTATTGCCATTTTTGACCTCTTAGGGATTAATCCAGTGTATTTGCATAAAAATAGTCACAAATTTGAGCCAGACATTGAATCTGTGTGCCTGCAAACTGAGGAATTTCCTTAATAGACCCTGTGTGTCTACAAAGTGAGGACATGACTTCACAGTGTGTGCTTGCAAACTGAGGCCTAAGGGACTTGCTCTTGGGTATGGTCAAATGCAACGAGTGTAAACAAACTGAGGTACTAGGCATTATATCTTTTTCTACCCTTATACAAGAGCATTCAGTCTATTTACGAAGAATAGACACATTTAAACAAGGACAAGACATCATTTTCTAGCTGTGTGCTCAAACGAATTGAGGACTCAAACTCCACACAGTGTTTAGGCAAACTGAGGACATGACCACACATTGTGTGCATGCAAATAGAGGACTTGGCTTAGATACACTCCACACAGTGTGTGTAGGCAAACTGAGGACGTGACCACACAGTGTGTGTAGGCAAATAGAGAACTTGGTCTAAGATACACTCCACACAGTGTGTATATGCAAATAGAGGATATAGTCTTAGATACAATTCACACACTGTGTGTAGGCAAGCTGAGGACATGGCTACACAGTGTGTGTAGGCAAATAGAGGACTTGGCCTTAGATATACTCCACACAGTGTGTGTATGAAAATAGAGGACTTGGTCTTAGATACACTCCACACAGTGTGTGTAAGCAAATAGAGGACTTGGTCTTAGATACACTCCACACACTGTGTGTAGCCAAACTGAGGACATGGCCACACAGTGTGTGTAGGAAAATAGAGGACTTGGCCTTAGATACACTCCACACAGTGTGTGTAGGCAAACTGAAGACATGGCCACAGAGTGTGTGTAGGCAAATAGAGGACTTGGCCTTAGATACACTCCACACAGTGTGTGTAGGCAAACTGAGGACATTCCCACACAGTGTGTGTATGCAAATAGAGGACATGGCCTTAGATACACTGCACACAGTGTGTGTAGGCAAAGTGAGGACATGGCCACACAGTGTGTGTATGCAGATAGAGGACATGGTCTTGGATACAATCCCAGTCAATACAAAAACTTGTCGGACATTGGGAATGTCTGACTGTATTTATGGGACCTTGGGCTACATTTTATTTTTTACGGCATGCAAATCGACCATTATTAAGGTTTTTACCGCCTAAAACAAAAGCAGTTACTTTTATTTAAATTTTGAAGAGTTAAATGGTTGAAATAGTTGTTTAATGCTGTTTTTTTTTTATTATTCATTTCTCAACAAAAATAATCTTGAGGTATTAAGTCCTGCGGAATGATGAGATCTGCAGGACCAAATGGCCTGCGAGGGGAAAAACTTTTCTTATAGACTGCACTCCACACAGTGTGTGTATGCAAACTGAGGACATGGCCACATAGTTTATGCCAATAGAGGATGTGGTATTAGTTAAGGTCCACACAGTGTGTGTAGACAAATTGGGGACATGGCCCCACAGTGTGTCTATGCAAAAAGAGGACTTGGTCTGAGACACAGCATGTGTACAGGCAAACTGGGGACTTAGTCTAAGATATACTCCATGCAGTATGTGTAGGCAAACTGAGAACAAAGCCATACAATGTGTGGTAAAATAGAAGACTTCGTCTTAGATATCCTCCAAACAGTGTGTGGAGGCAAACTGAGGACATGGCCACACCTCCTCCTCCCATGCAGCAGAATTTATACAGTCAACTTTGTTTTATCATTTGACATATCACTGCTGAACAATATTTCTGCAGTGAGAAAAGGGAGGCTATGGGCTTGGGCATCAGCGATGACCTTGAAAAATGGTTATAAACATGATTTCTAGTGTGTCAACAAAATGTCCCCAATATGACCTTAAGAGACTTGTGCTGTGTGTGAAAGATCAGCACAAAATTCCACTTTCTATAGTATAAAATCCTAGTCTATTTAGGCTGACCATATAATTCATAAAGTGTTGTATAATGGTAGATGTAGTATTTGAATAGACTTAGGCACAGGGAGGTGGTAGGAGGCCGGGAGGTGGTGATAGGGTGCCGGGAGAAGGTGAGGGAGGCTGGGGGAGGTGAGCAGAGACCAGGAGAAAGTGATGGGCAGCCAAGAGAAAAGAGGGAGTGACTGGGAGAAGATGGGGGAAACACTTGGGAAAATAATGAAACTTAAGCAGCAGCAACCCCCCCCCCCCTCCATCTGCAAGAGCTTGATGTAATAGGAATAAATCAATTGCTCAAAATTTGGTAATGACACTGTATTTTTGCATGAAGATCATGAACAGATTACATACACTGTAAATACATTGTGCATTCTGTTGAGGATTACACATATTTACAATATTTTTTAGCGCCTCCCACGCCGCTTAGCAGCAGTACCGCGAAGTGGTACGGGAGTGCGCTATGATGATTGCATTTGCCCCATGTGATGAGGTCTCACAATACAAAATTACTGTATAGAGAAATTGATAATTGTGAAATCTTCTTTGTCTGCTTATATGAGACATGTCATCAAACACTGGTATACCGACATTAACGGCGGGAGGCGTTTTTTTACGCGGTCACAACCGCATTTCTTGTTACACTAGCATTTGGTAGGGTGTACCCCATTGGTGAAAGCAATGCAAATTCTATTGAAAATTACAATTATATCACTTTTACAGCAGAAGTTTGAAGAGTGTGAGCAAACGGTAAATTCATTGCAAACTCTGGCGAGAATTACACATATTCTCATTACCTTTACACCAGCATTAGCAAGGTAAAGGAACGCAAATGTCAGTGCATGTATTTACATCACCTTTAAATCAGCTTTACAAAGAGTGTAATTCCATAGTATAGTAATACATATTTTGGTGACAATTACACATATTTACACTACCATCACATCATCATTACTAAGGGTGTAAACCGATGGAAAATGCAATGCAAACTTTGGTGACAATTACACATATTTACATCACTTTTACTTGAGATTTACAAACAAATTAAATGTATGTAAATATCGTTCAATGTAAAGGCCAGGTAAATAGTATGTAAATCCTGAACACAATCTTTACACAGAAATGCGACCTTTACATTTTGTAAAGCCCATATCTTGTGCAGTGTGTATAACAGAAGGGGAAACTATATAGCTTCATCTACAGAAATATTATTATACTCTGTGTGAATCAGAGCGAGTTATTATCTGTTACATTCTGTACTAGGTTGTAGTTAAGTACATGATGTGACTATGTTTACTGCACTAGTTGTTTAATGCTTTTTTTTATTATTATTCATTTCTCAAAAAAAATAATCTTGAGGTATTAAGTCCTGCGGAATGATGAGATCTGCAGGACCAAATGGCCTGCAAGGGGAAACACTTTTCTTATAGACTGCACTCCACACAGTGTGTGTATGCAAACTGAGGACATGGCCACATAGTTTATGCCAATAGAGGATGTGGTATTAGTTAAGGTCCACACAGTGTGTGTAGACAAATTGGGGACATGGCCCCACAGTGTGTCTATGCAAAAAGAGGACTTGGTCTGAGACACAGCATGTGTACAGGCAAACTGGGGACTTAGTCTAAGATATACTCCATGCAGTATGTGTAGGCAAACTGAGAACAAAGCCATACAATGTGTGGTAAAATAGAAGACTTCGTCTTAGATATCCTCCAAACAGTGTGTGGAGGCAAACTGAGGACATGGCCACACCTCCTCCTCCCATGCAGCAGAATTTATACAGTCAACTTTGTTTTATCATTTGACATATCACTGCTGAACAATATTTCTGCAGTGAGAAAAGGGAGGCTATGGGCTTGGGCATCAGCGATGACCTTGAAAAATGGTTATAAACATGATTTCTAGTGTGTCAACAAAATGTCCCCAATATGACCTTAAGAGACTTGTGCTGTGTGTGAAAGATCAGCACAAAATTCCACTTTCTATAGTATAAAATCCTAGTCTATTTAGGCTGACCATATAATTCATAAAGTGTTGTATAATGGTAGATGTAGTATTTGAATAGACTTAGGCACAGGGAGGTGGTAGGAGGCCGGGAGGTGGTGATAGGGTGCCGGGAGAAGGTGAGGGAGGCTGGGGGAGGTGAGCAGAGACCAGGAGAAAGTGATGGGCAGCCAAGAGAAAAGAGGGAGTGACTGGGAGAAGATGGGGGAAACACTTGGGAAAATAATGAAACTTAAGCAGCAACAACCCCCCCCCTCCATCTGCAAGAGCTTGATATAATAGGAATAAATCAATTGCTCAAAATTTGGTAATGACACTGTATTTTTGCATGAAGATCATGAACAGATTAAATACACTGTAAATACATTGTGCATTCTGTTGAGGATTACACATATTTACAATATTTTTTAGCGCCTCCCACGCCGCTTAGCGGCAGTACCGCGAAGTGGTACGAGAGTGCGCTATGATGATTGCATTTGCCCCATGTGATGAGGTCTCACAATACAAAATTACTGTATAGAGAAATTGATAATTGTGAAATCTTCTTTGTCTGCTTATATGAGACATGTCATCAAACACTGGTATACCGACATTAACGGCGGGAGGCGTTTTTTTACGCGGTCACAACCGCATTTCTTGTTACACTAGCATTTGGTAGGGTGTACCCCATTGGTGAAAGCAATGCAAATTCTATTGAAAATTACAATTATATCACTTTTACAGCAGAAGTTTGAAGAGTGTGAGCAAATGGTAAATTCATTGCAAACTCTGACGAGAATTACACATATTCTCATTATTCATTTTTCACTTTAAGTATCTCAACATTTATGTAATGATTATCTAGCCTTTACTCAGAAAAGGGAAGAAAAAGACACAATTAGCCCTATCACTTTAGTGGCCACACATACTAAATTCAGAATGATTAACATGCTGAGGCTTTTCAAAGAAGGGTTATGACTGTTTAAGTGTGTCAACAAAATGTCCCCAATTTGACCTTAAGAGACTTGTGCTGTGTGTGAAAAATCAGCACAAAATATTTAATATTTTAACCAGTGTGTAAAAGTCCCCAATTTGTTTTACACACTGAGAGGGCTGTGTGTCCCCGGTTCGTCTAGTAATCTGGGTGTATTCCCTGATTTTCATAATTGCCATTTTTGACCTCTTAAGGACTAATCAAGTGTATTTGTAATAAAAATGTGTCACAAATTGGAACTAGACATTGAATCTGTGTGCAGGCAAACTGAGGACTTTCCTTAATCAAACCTCCCACTTGGCTTATTTTCAACGTTTGCAAACAATCTTTTTAGGTCTTGTTGAAATTTAAAAAATGTTTTTAAACGTGTTTTTTTTTCAAATAATTTAAAAAAAAATAAAGATGTTTGTTTTATCAACCTAATAAAAAGGTTTGTTACTTTAGTTTCTTTTATGTTAAGAAAATGTTTTTTGACCTATGAATATAAACGTTTTTATAGAATGTTACTAGTGCCTGTGGCACAAGAGGTAGCCACTTTCGTATCTCTACTCTACTCCTGTTCCCCACCCGTGACACAGACGATATTCAGTCTACACAAGAGTGTCAACGGACCGTTACAACTTGATGTTGTAATGAACACTGAATCCAGAGAAGTTCTTTGATCCTTGTTTATTGCATGATGACAGAGTGTCAAGGGACTATTCTATGTATTATAATTGTTAACGCCATACTTTAACCAAGCTGACCAAGCTTTCCCCTGTAGAACCCAAGGTTACCTATTTTTAGCCTACCGGGCTGAGTGACTCACTCACTCCAGAGTGACTCACTCACCCCCTCCCTCTCCCAGTGGGAAACCCCAGGCTCCACCTGTGAACCCCCACTGGAATGCATGATTCATACACTACCTCCAGGCCCACCTGTCCAAGTGACTCACCTTGGAGAGCAGCTCACCCCCCCCCCCCAAATCCGGATCACCCCCAGACTGAGTTACTGGACATGCCCTAATACGGAGACATGAGTCACCCCGAGCAGCTCCTTTCCCCCTTTATAAGCTGGAAGGATCCTGCTCAGATCATCTTATTCTTCTCCAACCTAGACCCTATGACACTCAGGTGCCTTGGCCCCAGGATATAGCTTGGTCAGACTGGGGAGTACCATACTGTATACCGTATTGATTACTCTCATGCCAATCTTACAATAAAGCTGGATCATCAACTGAATTGTCTGGACTCCTGTTACCTCACTTCATGACATGTAACGACCTGTTAACAATGGTGGAGAACTCCAACTGTAACAATCCCATTGTTTTCACCTCTCATGAGCCATGAATCAAAGTGAGACGACGCCCAAAGAGTTTGCTTCACAACGCGCCGTTACACCCTCGGGGCTAGACGCGCCCCAACCAGCAGCAGCAGCAGTGGCAGCATCAGCAGCAGCAGCAGCCCCAGACGCATACTAGCCTACTCAAACAGCTGACTCATCACCTGACCCCTTTCTGTTGGATCATATCCTCCCAGCCTCATTATTAACACCTGAACCAACACCTGTGAGTAGTGACAAAACTTTCTCATCAACCATAGTTGATAATAATACCCGTACACAGACCAGCACACCCAGCACATCACAAGCACCAGGCCTTAATTTGACTTTACCTGGTTTCTCAGACACTGAGTCCCCAGTACTGAGACTTGCTGGTCTGCCAAGTGAAATACAGTCTACACCTGTGATTAACTCTCCTAGTCACCTGGACTTAGACTCACATTTAGAGCCCAGGTCTCCTCAACTACAGGCTGCCTTACAGAGCATACCAGTTCCTACTCAGCAGCCCAGTACCGGTACACACCCCACCCCCAGTCAAGCAGGTTTCATACACCCAGACCCCTCTGAGCTCACTTGGGATAATTTCATTGCCCCAGATTCTACTACTAATACACCACCCACCTCTGATCTTTGGAGACATAGAATAAGATCAGCTATTGCCAGGTGGAGATCAGCAGGCTCAAATAGGAACGACAGAGCTCAGCAGGCGCAAACCTGCAACCCCGAGAACACACAGTGTGGTGAGAGCCCCTCAGCCTTTTTACATCGTGTCAATAGAATATTGGAGGAACAGTGGCCTGACGCCACAAACTTTAGGGATCCTTTCAGATCATACTTTTAAAAGTACCTCCACTCCTGAGGTAACCCCACCACCACCAAACACCCTCTCCCCAAGCTTGGAATCTGGAACCTCTACATCTGACTATACACCCTTACCTAGCCCCAGAAGGAGAAGGGCACAGTCCAGTTCACCTCATAGGAGACAAACACCTCCTTATTATAGACTGCTAAGAAGTGTAGAATCAGCAACAGCTGGAGGTAACATAAGGGCCACCTCTCATATTTTCAGCAGAAGACACACTGCCCCCGAATTTACATCAGAGGACAGCATCACTTCTGGAAAAGATTCTGAAATCTCTTTCCCGCACCTTAACAGGCACAGGACAGACAGCAGCATGGCATCAGCACCCCCGCCCAGATATGACCAAGATGACCTGGCAAGAAATCTGGAGAGAGAATGCACTCAGGCAGTCAGTGATCCTTTATCCAACCTACTGACCAGCCAAATTAATCTCCTATCTGCTGAAATCAAAAGGGTAGGCCAGGAACATACCAGCCAACTGTCCAGAGTCAATGACAGATTGGACAACATGGACACCTGGAGAGCTCAAATGGAGCGTGACATGATACACACACAAAGGAGAGCAGCCAAGGATAGTGCTGATGTTTTAAGGAGATCCATAGTATTGGCTGCAGATATTTCTGAGAGAATAAACAGAAATATGGACGATGTTAGAAGGGACATTTACACAGCCTATGACAACAGAGCACCTGCTCATGTCCCTGTCACACACCCAACACCAGTCAGCACAAGGTTAACTCACACTACTCACACCCCGAGTGCACCTCCTGCAGCCTCCAACCTACAACTAGGTACAAACATCAGATTAAGCCCTCCTAGTGCCTTCCACAGCAACACTCCAACAGGCTTAACACATGCCACGCCCACCTCAAACCAGCCGACCCAAGGCAGAATTCCTGGTTTGTCTGCAACCCACCAGATGGCAGCACCAGCTCCCGCCCAAGCAGACGCTAGACCCAGTGCTCTAGGCTCAGTGATAAGAGACATATACACTCCAGCACAAGGACACACCCCTGGTAATATACCCATACCTATGCAAACCTTGCACTCCCAAAGCACGGGTACACACCATACGGGCTATCACCAGGCATACCCCCACTCTACACCCTTGATCCCAAACCTAGGGCAGTCCAACTTCACTAATAGCATGGGACAAATGACGCTGGAAAATGATAGACTTTCCTCAGCCCAGCTCAGCTCTTTCAATAAGCCTGAGACCTTTGATAAGCCAACCGAGTACAGATCTGCATCCAAATTCATCATGGAATTCAAATTCTGGATCAGGAACATGTACCCCCGCCATCCCCATCTTCATGCCTCATGTCTGTACATCTTTCTCAAGGGGAGAGCGGCCCAATGGTTCTTCTCTAATATATTTGAGAAGCCCATGATGTATGATAATGAGGCTGTATATGCTGCTTTCCTACAGCGTTTTGGCACCCCTGACCCTGCAACCATCATCAAAGGTTACAGGAATAGGAAACAACAGCCAAATGAAACTGTGGAACAATACCTGGCCGACATGACTCTCCTCCTCGCCAATAGCAGCCTAGAAGAATCTGTGCAGGTGGATTATCTGATCAATGGTCTAAAACCCGAGTTTAAAACTGTAATCCTCCCCGAGGCACCCAAATCCATAGTGGAGGCAGAGCGCCTAGCACTAAAACAAGAGCTCAGTCTTGAAGCCAACAAAACGTCCCTTGCCTCCACCCAGCAAGCAGACCTCTGTGCCATTTTTAACAACAATAAAAATAATGGCATATCCAGAAAGGAAGCCTATTATCAGGACAACAAAAAGGAGGACAGGCTTCCAAGTGGCAACTATAACAAGCAGTATGATGCCAAATACAGAAGTGGTTTCAACAATCAATCTGAATCCAACTTCAGGAAATATAAGGGCAGATCTAGGTCCCAAGACTCACCTGGAAATGGAAAAGCCCAGCCACCCCAATTCAGAAGGTCTTTGAGCTCCCACAAGAGCCCAAGCTCGGATGAAAATAAAATCATCATCACTGTAGCTACAGCCCCATCTGACAATAAACAGGTTTCGTTCAAGAAAACCTCCACTCCCTCTGATGGCTCCTCATACTACAAGAAAAGAAACAGGGACTCAACACCCGGCAGATACTCCAAAGGCAGTAAGGGTAATGAGCCCACTGAATCAGACAATGACGCTGATCTCAACAACATTAATGAGGATAATCTTGATCACAATGATGGTGATGAATATTTCATTGATAATGAGGAAAGCCACGACGATGAAGAATAGGTTTCTGGGGAAGGTTGTATAGCACCCTGTAACCCCGCCCCTACCAAAATGGACAAGAAATCTGGAACGCCCCTCGCCAGCCAAGAGTCACCTGATATTCAAAGTGATGCAGAAGTCAACTCTCTTCAACAGCCAGACATCAACAGCAAGGTAAACTTAGATGACAGCTCTTCAGACAGTGAGGACTGTTATGAGGATAGCAGCAGCAGAGTGGCACGCCTCCAACTGAGAATCAAGTCAGAAAAGTATGGGCAGCAAGGTAAGGTCGTGTCAACGGACGGTTACATGTGGTGAAGTGAATGTACACGGAATCCAGGGAAGTTCAGTTGATCCTTTTATTGCATAGCTGACATGAGTGTTTCATAAAGGTGGTAACAATGATAACACTCGCTAAGATCTAAGCTCTGCCTCCGATCCTATAGCTCAACCTGTCGTAGGTTCTAGGTATAGGTGTAAGGTGTAAGTTGGGAGAGATGATTGGGAGCTGCTCAAGCTGCCTTTTATATGAGGGACTTGAGCAGCTCGCGGTGTTGTGAAATATTCTATACACGTGGCTCAATGAAATAGGGACACGTGTCATAGGGAGAGATTGCCACCTGTGCGTTAATCATGTTGATGAGGATTGAGAGAAGATTGTGAAGTATTCTCTCATTCCAAATATGGCACCACAGGTGGATCCCACATCCTCCAGCGGGGCTGTGTGGGTGTAGATATGATTGGAATGTTATTACATCCGTCTACATTATGTCACAGAGCCTCATGGAGGAAATGTGTTTGTGGTGACTGAAGGATCCTGGTTCCTATTGAGGAATGCAGGAGATTGTTGAGTATGGATCGTGAGCAGAGCTTGGGTTTTATATGGCAAAGAAATTAGTAAATACGAAAAATAATAATAATACCCAGAATGGTCCATTGACAAATCCCCACATTCCTACTCGTCTCTGCACGAGTGTAAAGGGAGAAAAATAAGCAGGAAAATAAGGCTTTGCCGAGTCCATTGACAATTATGGGTATTATGATACAAATACAGGGTTTTGTGAAGAACCTGATTGGTTTGACACTATTTGCAGTATAAAAAAAGGTTCCTTTATGGAATTACAAAAATAAAGTTTTTGTGTGGATCAAGTGACTTAATGTATACATACAGGTTTTAAATGCCGGGATAAGTACGATGCTTAAGGTATATGTGTACCGGTATGTTATCGTGGAAAAATTAAAAGAAAAATTTCTAATTTGATAACATGTTGGTTTTAAACAATGATACGCAATGAAATATATCTGAAAAAAAAAATTAACCAAGTTTGGTGATTCTTGGTATTGTGGGGTCAACAATCAACACGAGGGTGATGAGTATTTGGCTCCACATTACCAAGGCTCATAGCTGAATTTGCGTAGCGTCTGCTACACAGTCGGGTATGAGGTATAAGTCGAGGTGGTATTCAGTGTTATTTTTGACTAGAAACATGGTAATTTTCAAGGAAATATACAAAAATGGGATGTGTACAATTTGTTGATTATGGATAACTAATTTGACTAAAACTCATAAATACATGTCATAGTTGAGCTTGAAAAACAATGGTGAAGGTGATGAACTTTATAGCGCCTAGAGTTAAACCAGAAGGCCATTTTGGTTTTAGTCTCATAATGTTCATCGCGGGGAAAAAAAAATCTTAAGTTAATATATACATTTGGCCTAAGGAAAACAGGCTTTTTAAAGAATCCAGTGAAAAGGATTTGACATGCTGAGAGAAAAGAAAAAAAAAAATTTTACATTCTCAGAGAACAAGTAATACGTATAGGCATGGGGGGTTGTTTACAATTGTATCTCAATGGCTAGGTAGTACAAAAATTGAATCTGTGAAATGTCTATTTGTGTGTTCTGAAATGTCGATTAGGGTGAATGCTGTTTGGAGGTAGGTTCTGATGTTCTTTGATGTTGAAATTCTTGAACCTGCCTTCAGCCTTACGATGGGTCCTGGATCTGATGGGCCTGAATTTTGAGATGGTAATGTCGGAAAAGTCTAAGTATACTGATGCTAAGTCACCAGCTGTGGCCACATCTGATCCGTCCTCTGAGGTGGTATCTGTCTCTGTGGTAGGGGTAGGTCGAGCTGGCATGGGTTTCCACATGGTTCTCGGCGGGGATCTCTGTCTGTCGCCGCTTGGCTTAGGTTTGTTGTCATAAGCACAAGGGCACAGGAACCCATTCGGTTGATGGTAACACGGTATACAAAGTCTGGCAGCGGATACCTGCCCATTGATGTGGCGGCAGTAGTTGTTGTTGTGCCTGTAGGTTGGGGGCATGGGTGTGCCGGGCCTACAGGCTGCCGACACATAGGTTCCCCTGGGTGTTAGATGGGGCTTTCTAGCTGGCTCCCTCCACTGGCTGGTGGAAGTTGCTGTTGGGGCTCGGTGTCCGCGGCTTGTGGGGTTGGGTTTTGCCTGACCTCTTCCCTGCCTCTTCCTCCTGTCGCCTTCCTTGATGATGATTGCCCCGGCTCGTCTGTCTCCAGGGCTGGAGGGCCGACGGATGGTGGGGCTGCCAGGTCTCCAGAGGAGGGGTCTGTGGGGAAGAGAGCCGTGAAAACAAACCATTAACAGAGGTGTAAAATCCTGCTTGGGTCAGCTGGTGGCCTTGTCAATACAGGGTAACCAATAAGTGCTATAAATTTCTGCTGTTTGACACATAATATTAACTTGACAGAGCTCAATTTGATTGTAAGAATAGAATGCGGTAAGTGTAACTAAGCAAGCTTAGTTGGTTAATTTGTATCACGCTGAGTGGCGGTACCGAGCTGTCGCTTCACCGTGCTGAACCTGATTATTCAGATAAAAATCCTGAAAAATATTTCGAATAGTGGCCTAAAGTTTCATGAAGGTGGTTGAAAGGTCTCGAAAAAGGTTTGAGTTTTGGCATTCTGGCATACGGTATGCTAGCTGAATTTTGAGGGTGGGGGTCGCGAATTTGAAATAAATTTTGAGTTTTGATGCCTATAGCCTTGGCCCTATATAAGATATGGGTGCCGGCTATCTTATCAGTAGTTACGCAAGATGGAGATCGTCCAAGGCGTTCTCCATTTTCCGGATGGTCGTGCGTTGTTGATTACTGTATTTATCAACGAGGATGTATCAATTACGTAAGTAATTTTGAATAAGTGGTCGTGTGAATTTTATTTTGGAAAATTTTGAATTAGAAAATTTGTTTCGAATTTTTGGTAATTTAATTTTGGATTTGTTTTCTTGTAGGATTCATCAGGTCACCTACCTACTGCTGGCGCCTCAGGTGCCGGCAGTGAACGGTTTTTAGAAATGACGTGAGTAATCCTTTTTATCATGATGCTCAAGTTTTCTGCACGTGTTGATGTTGTTGTTTTCAGCCAAGTTGGAACGATCATGGGACCGAAACCAACCAACATTTGCATATCACAGAGCCCTTTAAAAATGGTGACGCCGGGTCGCGAGTGGCGCGAAAATTTTGTGCAGACGTTATGACTGCGTCTATGGGTTGTGGAACGGCTTTGCGTCGTCATTGATAAGATCTAGTGAGGTGCAAAGTGAAACAACGGCGGGATATTGCGATTTGTGGGCATGGTTTTAGGTATTAGGTCGGGATGGGGCCCTATGGGGGGTCCTTGGGGGGTCTCGGGGATCTCGCCGGATAGGAGGGGGATCCCCACATCAGCGTCTCAGGGCTATCCGGTCTGCTATGTAGCGCTGTTCAGCACCTGCCATCCCCACATAAGGGTGGTGGTACCGTCCAGTGTTGTCACCGGGCCTGTGGGCGCTGGGGAGAGTCCATTATGGGAGGAACCTCGGGGGGTGGCCGGTGGAGGTTGCTGAGGATGCTGAGCGTTCTCAACGATCCCCACATCAGCCAAAACTAATGGTTTAAAATTTAAAAACCTACCATCCATGGTGTCAATGGCCCTCTCAGCCAGTGTAGGGTCGAATAAGTATAGGTCCTTGGGTGGTTGGGTTTCTCTGAGTTGTAGCAGGGCCATCTCTGCTGGAGTTGTCCCACTGGTGGAGGCTTTAGGGGCTTCCCGCCTGAGTAGGTCTTTTCTCCGTGTCAAAGGTGGCACTGGTATGTAGCTGGCCGATAGTTCATATTCACTTGGTGTGAGTTGGAAGTCAGGCTGGTTTTCCTGTACAATGGCCAGGGTGACCGTGTGGGGTCTGGATCTGAGGATGATTGTGAGGGGGATGCGCCAGAGCAAAGGGCAACTGGGGTATCTCACCAGCCTCACCGTCCTCAGTCTTCCACCAATGATCATTCCGACGTCTGACTTCCAATGCGCATCAAGATGACGGGCTAGGGGGAAAGTTAACCTGGGTGGTGCTAGTTTGGGTGCCAAGATGGATGCTGGCCAAAGGTTCCTTCCATACACCATTAATCCCACTGGAAAGGCATATGTGTGCCCTCCAGAGTGTATCTTCAGCACGAATCTTGGGGTGCCGGGGGCGGGGTCCTGTCTGCCGTAGGGCCAATGCCTAAGACAGCGTCTCCCCGCCGCTCTGATGAATAGCAAGCTGAGGACGATGCCCAGGAAGGCAATCATGGAATCATACCTTCCTGGCATCTGAATCCAGTCAGGTGTAGTGATCTCCTGGGGTGTGGTCCGCGTAGGCCAATTTTGGTTGGTGTTTCTGATCATCTCTTTAAGCTTATTCCAAGATGCTGCGTCAGCCATCGTTGCTCGACTGTGAATGGTCATTAATTGGGCTAAGTATACCACGCGCATGTGTACACGACACGTGATCAGGCAGCACAAGATGGCGATGGCTGGCGACAACAGGTGTAACCAAGGGGAGAATTCCAGGTGATATCCTAGATGTATGAGTGAGTTGGTGCTCAGGATGGATGACTTATCATGAATTTTGGTGGCAGCGCCTTTTAAATTTAAAATGTCCTTGAATAGGGGTAGGAATTTTTGGTTGTGAAGGCGCTTCAGGTGCTGAAAATTTGGTAGGTCTAGATGGGTCGGGGTGGTTGCTATGGTTACTCCTGATGTGTTGATTGGCGGGTTACCAAAATGCCGCCATAGTGGCAAATTGACGGGCACTTTGGCAATAGGTTCTAAAGTAAAGTTTTGGGCGCAGGATAGATCGGAATTAATCATTATCATGCCTCTGTTTTTAAGTGAGCAGAGGCATGGTACTGAAATAATAGAGTAGGCTGCATTTTTGATCTCGATTTGGCCTGAGTTTGAGCATTGCATTATTGAATGTGAAGTGCTAGTGATCAGCATATAGGAGTTCTGGGAGATGGGCTTAGCAATGTTGGGAATTTGTGCTGTCATGTGGGCCCGAAAATTGCAGGTGTTATGTACAGCGTCAGGTAGGTCTAGAAATAGGGATAAGCTGCAGGTGGGGTACCTAGGAGATAACATGGGCAGGGGCAGGTTGCATGTTATAAAAACATTTACATCACATAGGTCTAAGTCAGAGTGGTCCAGTTCAATGTAGTGTGACTGGGACACAGACATAGCTATGTAATCAGGCAAAGGCTGTACTTGTGTAAACCCAGTAGTGTTTACATTAGTGGTATCAAATGGGACTGGAAAGGCCTCCGCCCTATATATGGAGTAGGTGTTGTCTCCCAGTCCTATGGGTATAGGTACTGTGATGTAAAGTTTGTTTTGGTCCTGCCAGTGCACATGCACTCTCCTCTTGTAGAAGAAACCAGTGGGTACGTTTAGAATCGTGATACCGTTATGGGCTTCATACAAGGAGCTTGATAGATTATTAAGTCCATCCTCCATAACTTTATGGGGAATTAATTTTGGAGGTAGCTCACCTTTCATTAGAGTGGTAAGTGAGTCCAGAAGGGTGTCTAAATCATTTTGTAGGTTCATTAGCGCTTCAATCTGAGAGTTAGCAGCGGTAAATAACATCGAATGATAGGTGTCTTGTCTGCTCTGTTGTTCCAGGTTGAATAAGATATTTGATACATTCTTACTCAAGAGCTGGAGGTTGGAACTGAGCCGAGACAGGGCGTCATCCGTGTTATATTGTATGCTGGAGAAAATGCTCAGAGATTGATAATTAAATTCAGAAATGTTCAAAAGAAAATGTGTGGCTAATTCTACCACGTGCATTTTAGTAGCTAGGGCTTTTTCTAAGTCGGACATTTCAGAATTCAACAAGTCTACTTCAGGTTGCGTGCTCAAGCCAATTGATGCTCTTAAAATATCACCTATGATCTGTCCTGGGGCGCCTCTGGGTGTTCTGGTTTGGGGATGTTCCAAAAATTTTATTAACAGGGCTAAAGATTTCTGAGATTTTTGGTAGAGATTTATCAAAATTAGGTCTAAAATTTGGGCAATTTCCAAGATAAAATTTGGGGCATTTTTGCTGACTAGGGAGGTTAATTTGTCTGGTCGCTGCAAGGATTGATTAAAGGATAGGTCTAAAGCGAAAACTAATGGGTAATCCATATATCCTGAGATCATTTTCTGGGGTATTTTAGTGAATAAAACACCATAGTTTGGCCTCAAGATGGTCTCTTCTTTGGTTACAAAATCCTGTGCTCCTGACTGTTGGGTCTGGGCGCACATAATTAGGAAGAGTGCTGCCAAGGAGGCTGCTATCCTAAAAATAGAAATTTAGATAAGCTTTTGAGAAATGCATCATATGAGACTGAGATAGGACTGCTTGTCCGGGGTGAGGTGGGTCTTTTTAAGGGTTTTGGGTTGGGGAGTTGGCTTTGTGTGAGGTATGTTTGTGTAGATTGGGCGGTGGGTGTCCTATACATGTGGGGGGGGGGGTCGCTTGGTTGTGTGCGGTGTGAATGTGGCGCTTTGGGACGTGTTATTTAAAAGGTTATCAGGTTGCTAGGCTGATATCTTAACCAGCAAGGATGTCTCCATCTTAGTCATGTTTTAAAAAAAAAATTGTCGTGAGAAGAGAAGAAAAAAAAAGGGAATTAAGGGAAAGTACTGATTTTTCACATCGTAAATGTGTAGGGGGGGGGAAAATGGGTCAATTCAGGGTTGATAGCTTTTAACTGTATAAGGGGGAGTATCTAGCCATTTCAAACGCTGCCAGCTGGGTCTGAAGATTTGTTGATTGGATTATGACATTGTATCTGCCGATACCTGTTTCATATCTTGGTAGCTCTTTAAGTGGTTTCTCTGAGGTAATCAGAGTTCTGGCACATAGGAGTGCTATATAGCTTGATGTTTCCTCACTGAATCTGTCCCACAATGGGACTGTGGGGAAATCTTTGCATAGATCGAATATCATGGCCTTGGTGGCCAATAATACAATTGGGTCTTGTAGGGTGAGCTCTTTTTGAACTGTTTTGTTGTTTAGGTATACACCTAAGTCTTCGCTGGATATACGTTTGATCATGTCTTTGTGCTCCATGATAGTTATTCTGATCTCGATCAGATCCATGGCCTTACTTTTGATGCCGTTTGGGCCTAAAAGACTGTGGATGGTCCACCCTGAGTTGGCTCCATGTCTAACCTCTGGGGCTCTAAGGCTGTTGTGAATAATAAGAAAAAGGTTTGATAGGTTTGTTGTTAGACTAAGATAGATGAATGGGCTGGTGGGGGGTTTTGTCAAGAGGTTGATAAATAAGATTGTGAAAAATCAGGCTGCCATACATGGTTTTGAAAAAGGACTGCAAATTCAACTATTGCATTTTACAAAGCACTCTGGGCACACACTACCATTGGCATGTAATGGGTATCTGGGCAACATGATGGTAGATTCCATCATTGTCATGCTAGAACGATTGATGACGCTACTAATGGACACATAAGACCAATCCTACCTGGGCTTGTTGCAGGGCAGTCCCGACACTTGGGTCCTGTGGTCTCCGGATGCTTGCTCCATAACGGCTGGATGTGGTGAGTTTGGTGTATTTGATAAGAGTGGTTAAGATGGGGGTAGTGTGAGGCTTATAAGCACTTCATGAGGTTGGCTAATTCCTCATTTCATGCCTCCCGATGAGGTATGTCTCACCCATATATGGCACGAGGCCTAGCTATTGGTTGTTTTGCATATGACAGGCCTTGTGATATGCAAATTGAGGAGGGGTACCTGTACGACCGGTACGGATGATCATTGGATGATCTGAATATTGAATATAATTAAGAGGGGAGTGATGGCTGTGGTGCTGAGATTAGTCAGCTTACCAGGGGTGCACTTGTTCCTGTTGTGATAACACAGCAGGGAACTGTGCTGAATTATTTGATTAAGTGTCTCACCAATCATTCCAGTACTGATGGTAAACAGGCATAAACACGGATCAGGATGTCTAGGTGCTGCTCTCCTACAATAGGCGGTCATTTGGTAATACTTTAGGGTATAGAGGAGCCCTGAGCTTGTAACAAACCGGCGCATGCGTGTTCCTAAAATTAGGATTCACGAACCGAGAATACGCTGTGACCTTGGGTAATTTATGTGGCGTGCCAACCTTAATCAATCATTATATGACTGTCTGAGTCTCAAACTCTAGATAAAAGTCAGTAAAAATAAGCCAGAAGGCTTTTGGGGTTTTGTGTAGAAATTGTGACGTTAAAGGTAATTGGTATGTGGTTTGGATGATAAAAATGATAAATGATGAGAAAAAGAAAATTGTGGGGAAAAACATCATTGCACGAAATAACACGTGGCCAAAACTGCCACCGGTTGGAGGTAAAGGTAGAGAGGTATGTGTAAATGTGGGGGGGGGGGTTAAGGTGGGTGTTTGGGGGGGGGAAATTGTGTGTTTTCTGAAAATCTATTTCTTTTTCGTGGACTTTTTCTTTGTCTTCTTTTTTGGGGAAGGGGCAAAGGTGACAAGTCCTTTCTTTGCAGGTCGTCCTCTTTTCTTTTTGACTGCGGGGGATTCTGGTTCACTAATGTGGGTGAAATCTAGATCAGGGTCATACAAGGTGTTAACTGGCCCAGACTGCAGTCTTTTGATCACAGCCTTGGCGCTAGCCTTGGTGATTGGTCTCCTTAATCTAGATACATGTATTGATTTTTTTCAATACTTTACCATCCTGTAGCCTTTTTAGTTTTGCAGTTACTGGTGAAGTCATTTTCATTATGATGTATGGTCCACTATAGGTGGGCTGCAGCTTTTTGCTCGTTTGTTTGACCAACAGGTTAGGTATGTGTAAATACACAAGCTGACCTGTGTTGTAGGTGCATGGAGAAGCAGTGGCGTCATATCTGGCTTTCATCTTTTTATGGTGTTTGATCATGCTCTCAGCTGCCTTAAGTTGGATGTCATCTCTTAAACTGAGTAGGGCGGTAACCAATTTTTCCTTGTCTTTGATCTCTTCAGTTTGTTGGACCAATGAGAGGGAGGACTCAGTTGGGAGATGTGTTTGTTTTCCAAATACTAAAAGATTGGGTGAGTATCCTAGCACGCTGCATACAGTGTTGTTTATGCTGAATGCTATAGCCTGTAGGAAGGTCGACCAATGTTTCTGTGATTTGGAGACAAAGGCTCTGAGTGAAGATTCTATTGTTTGATGTTGACGCTCACATAGACCTTGTGATTTTGACCAATGTGCACTCCCTGTCACATGTTTGATGCCGAATTTATCACAAAAATATGTGAAATATTTGGACACATACTGTTGTGCGTTATCTGTGTTCAGGACTGATGGGGTTCCAAAAACACAAATAACCCTTTGGAAAAATCCTAGCGCTACTTCGGCGCTGGTGTTATCCTTTGTGGGCCAAACAGTGATGTGCCTGGTAGCATGATCTGTGACAACATGGATAAATGAGGATCCATCCACAGCAGGTGTGAAAGGACCGCTGGTATCCATGGTAAGGTGATTTGGTCTTTTCTTTGTTGTGAGACATGTGTGGCAAGTGCCACAGTAGTCAAAAACATGTTTGAACATGGAATGCCAATAATACCTGGATCCGATTGCCGCGTATGTTTTAGTGGGACCAAGGTGTCCTCCTAATGGTGAGCAGTGTGTGGCCTCAATCAGTGATTCTGCCCACTTTTCTGGCATCACTATTTGTAGTGTAGGCTCTAAACTGTCTCCATAGGTTGATTTGGTGATCCTGAATAAAACTTCGTCTAAAATCATGAACTGGTCATGGTTTAGCAGTATCTGTTTGCTAAGGCTGGGGTCCTCTGGTAATTCACCCTTATTGATGTATGACAGCATGGAGTTTGAGAAAACATCCTCCTGCTGTGCCTGTATCAGTGTCTCCCTGGATGGGGTTAGGGAGTGGTGTTTACATAGCTGGCTTATCGCTCGTTCAGCCATGGGTAGCACTTTGTGTGATAGCTTAGCCCTTCTGGTATTAGCTAATTTCACTGATACTCTGGGTGACCTAGATTTGGGTGGTCGGCCCCTTGTTTTGGTCTTGGTGTCCTTGACCTTAGTGGGGCGGGTCTGTTTACTTCTGGTTGATTTGCTGGGCTGAGGGGGTGTGGCTGGGTCTGGTAACTTGGCTTTAGATCGAGTTAAAATGCACAGCTCGGGCACAGTTTGAATGGAGCTCAGTTTTTCTCTCTCAGAGCTACCTTTCTTGGCAATCACACCCTTTGGCTTCTTGGAAGTGCCACCCCAAATCTGTCCTCCTTTTAGTATGGACCTAGGTGGTCCCATGAGGACTGGATTTTTGGGAATTGGGTCATTTGATTTGAAGACTTTGGTCATGGTAATGTCGGAGAATTTGACTGATTTAGGAGGGAGTATTATTTTGCCTTGAGACCTGATGGGAATTGGGTCATCAGAGCCGGGCGGGTATGTCCTTCTGGAAAGAAAATCTGCCACAATATTGGCTCTGCCTTGCAGGTACCTGACTTCAAAGTCGTAGGACATGACTGTGTCGACCCACCTGGCTAACCTTCCATTGGTTATATTTTCCTTTTTGTTGAAAAGGGAAACCAGGGCGGTGTGGTCCGAGTATACTTTGAAGTGAGTTCCATCCACATAATGGTGGAACATTTTGACTGCAAAAACTATTCCCAACAGTTCTTTATCAGTTATCCCATACCTAGACTCTTGAGGTGTTAAACCTCTCCCTGCAAATTCAATCGGTCTATAGAAACCATAGTCATCTACCTGAGTGATTACAGCCCCCAAGCTGTAGTTGCTTGAGTCAGTAAAAATGACAAAAGGTCTGTTATAGTCCGGGAATTTCAGCACAGCTTCAGTACAGATAGCAGCTTTAATTTTCTCAAAGGCTCTCTGACACTCAGTGGTCCATTTAAAGGTGCTTTTTGTCGCCTCATAAAGGGGCTTCATGACATGAGCAAAACCTCTGATGAACCTTTTGTAAAACTGCGCCATACCATTGAAACATCTAAGATCATGGATGTTTTAAGGTGGGGGGAAGGTTTTGACAGGTCCTATTTTGTCCGGGGATGGTGACGAACCATGCTGGTCTACGTTGAAACCCAAAAATTCCATTTTGGTAGTTCCAAATTCGCATTTTTCTGATTTCAGTTTGATGTTTCCTCTGATAAAAAGTTTTAAAACCTCGTCCAGATCTTGTAAGTGCCTTTCCCACGTGGGGCTGTAAATGGCTACATCGTCCACATATGCTACAGCATTTTTATACTTGCATTTCATGAGGAGTTGTTCCATTACATTCATAAAGGATAGGCCTGAAGTTTTGAGTCCCATAGGGAGAACTTTGGCCATGTATCTCGTGCCATTGGCAGAGAAAGTGGTAAGTGGCCTAGATTCTTCTGCTAGGGGAATCTGGTGGTAGGCGCTGTAGACATCCAATTTGGAAAAATATTTGGCGCCCATTCTGCCTATCTGCTGCATGAGGTCGTCAGCTCTGGGGAATGAGTAAGAGAAAGTTTTTAAATTCTCATTTACCCATCTGTAGTCAACTACAATTCTCCAACCAGAGGCTACTGACCTGTCACCTTGTGGTTTCGGCACTAAAAAGGCAGGTGAGTTCCACTCACAGGGTTTGGTACACTCTTCTATTATCCCCTGTTCTAAATGTTTTTTCAGGAGTTCCCTTTGAAAAATTTCTTTGTGAGGGGATATCCTATACGATGGTCTGTTGCAGGGTTTGAAGTCTGGCTTTAATTCCAGCTTAACTTCATTTTCTACATTGAGACCTATGGCGCTTTCATTTAGGACAAAGGCTTGCCTATTGGCCTCAACGATGAGGAATGTTACAGTCATGGAGTGATTTACTTGGATGGGGGTTTTATCAGCCAATAAAACTGTCAGTCGCGCGCGTCTCCCGTGTCTAAAATTTGGTGTGTTCGCGATTTTGTCAGCCATTTTTTGGCTAATAAAAGAAAGTGAGGCGCCTGAGTCAACAAGAGCTCTATACAAGTGGTTATTTATGTCTACAGAAACTGCACCTTTGGTTAATTCTGTATCAACGTAAATGGCCTTACCTTGCTGCCCATACTGCTCAGATTTGATTCTCAGTTTCAGGATTGAAGTCCTCTGGCTCTGGTCCTCATACTCGTCCTCGTCATCACTGGAGTCTGAATTCTCATTGGTATTCAAGAAGTTGGTATAATTCGAACTGGATGATTGGGAGTCTACTGAATTCATTTCTGCATCAGCATCTCGAGAAGTGTCCTTGGATAATTTGATGGTCGTGGTCCGGGTGGGGTCGGGGTCACTAGGTGCTTGAGTGCCTTTCCCTGATCCCTATTCATCTTGTGTGTTATTGGGGCTGTCATTGTCGGCCTCAGACTGAGATCCTGAATGGCTTCTGGAGTAGTTCCTGCCTGGGGTTGGGTCTCTGGACTTCTTCAATGACTGTTGTACCCAATTGTCTGGGATGGTGAAGTCAGCTGGGACCATGAAAGAGACATTTTTATTGTTATTTGGCTGTCCAGCAACTGGTATGAAGACAAAACTCTTGTTGCTATCAGAGGATCTTGACCTTTGTTCTGATCTGTCTTTTGATCTATCTCTTCCTGGGGACTTATAGTCGGATCTATTTTTGGAATTAGATCTGTAGTCCTTGGGATTGGATCTGTCTGAAGACTTGGACCTTCCTCTGTAACTGTTTTTGAATTTATTTTCATACTGCTTGTTGTAGTTACTACTGGGCAGTCTGTCTTCTTTCTTGTGGTCGCGCTGATATTTATCCTTTCTGGATCTGTTGTCGTCCTTATTGTAGCCTACTGCACATAACTCTGCTGAGCTATTCTGAGCGAGGTTCAGCTCTTGATTTATGGCTGATTGTTCAGCTTCCAGCAAGGTCTTGGGAGACTTAGCTACAACAACATTTTTCAGCTCGGGTCTGAGGCCATTTACAAGGTAGTCCACTTGTGAAGCCTCGTCCAGGCTGCTGTTGGACAACAACATGGTCATGTCTGCAAGGTAGTCCTCAGTGGTTTCATTTGGCTTTTGTTTCCTGGCTCTGTATCCCTTGAGGATGGTACTGAGGTCGGGAGTGCCAAATCTCGCCAAGAAAGCTTCATAGACGGCGTCATTGTTTTGCATGATGGGCTTGTCCATTATGTTGCTGAAAAACCACTGAGCTGCCCTCCCTTTGAGAAAAGTGTACAGGCAAGTTGCATGTAGGTCGGGCCTCTTGGCGTGCACATTCCTTATGAAGAATTTAAATTCAGTCAGAAATTTTGCTGCAGACCTGTAGGGCGTCGGTTTATCAAAGGGTTCAGGCTTGTTGAATGAGCCTAACTGGGCAGATGTGAGCTTGTCGCTGTCCATTCTACTAGGGGAAAATCTGGTATACTCAGCGCCATGGTATCCTCCCTGATGCACTACCGGTGTGGAGTGTGCTATATGATCATACCTAGGAGGATATGGTAGTCCAGAGTGGTTGCTTGTTTGTCCTTGGGGACTGTAAACACCATTAACCACATGGCCACCGTGTTGGTTTAAATTAGGTGCTGTGTTACAAGATGTTGTCGCCCCCTGGTGGGTGTTTGGTGTGCTAGCTGCTGGAGATTGGTGTAGTGCATGTGATGCTGTGTTTTGGTTACTGTTGTCTCTGAAGGCATGTGGTGGGCTCAGCCTTGCTCCTGCTCTGTCATTATGGCTGGTGCTGTAGTCAGGTGCCGTGGGGTAGGGAGGAGTGGATTGTGCGTGTTCTGAATTGCCTTGGGCGCCGGTGACAGTTTGGTTGGAGTTGGTGGCATCGGCATTGTTAGAGTGGCTTTGAATGGCCCTCATTAGGTCAAGCCTTATTGAGTCCATAGTTTTGCTGAGCTGGTCAGTCATTTGATATGTGAAATCCTCGGATCTTCTGAGAACTTCCATATTGCCTTGTTCTGCCTGCCTGAAGTTGTGGGCGGTGTTGCTTTCCATATGCTCCTTCCAGCGTTCCATGTCATCTAACCTGAGGTGTACTCTAGCCAACTGATCTGAGTGTTCCTGTCCATGATTTTTAATCTCAGTGGATAGGGTGCCCACGTGTTTGGCTAATAGCTCAGAGAGAGATTCGCTGACAGCGTTTGTACAGTCCCTGACAAGACTTCTCCTCATGTCCTCCTGGTCATACTGAGGGGGCTGACCTCGGGACATTGCCATATTGGGTCGGCGGGGAAAGGTTACTTCAGTATCTTCTCCAGGTGAACCGATGAAATGAGGTGAGTTGTAAGGCGTCCTATCGCCTCTATTGAGTAGCGGGGTTGTAGCTACGAGATGAGACCTGCTTGTAGCTCCGTCCACACTTCTCAGTAGTCTGTAACCAGTGGGGGTTCTTCTTCTAAGAGGTGAACTTGATTGGGCCCTCCTTCTAAATCTAGAGCCTTGTCTGGGTGGTGAGTCCACTGACCTGGTTCTAAGTGGCTGTGTAGGTGTGTACACAGGTGGGGGTACAGGTCCTCCTCTTCAGAAGTGGATTGGTATCGGTTTGGCTGGGTAACAGTAGGGTCAAGTCACTCATCCAATAGTCTATTAATGTTGAGTGAGAAGTTTGGATTGTCTCCTACCGGGTGTCCAGAGTCGTAATGGGAAACCCTGCCTACACCGTTTTCATAGGCTGCTCTCCACCTAGAAACTGCTGATCCGATTCTGTCTCTCCAGTAATCAGCGTCTAGGGAAGCATCAGAGTCTGTATTCACAACCACTGGCTCCTCACAAATCGATGGTTTATGTGAAGTTACACCTGGGTTAGTTTGTGCTGCGGAT
Organism: Acholoe squamosa; assembly: GCA_949317995.1. Classification (NCBI taxonomy): domain Eukaryota; kingdom Metazoa; phylum Annelida; class Polychaeta; order Phyllodocida; family Polynoidae; genus Acholoe; species Acholoe squamosa. The sequence continues at coordinate 27,087,427 of OX439038.1, forward strand.
GCAGGTGCACTAGGTGTTGTGGGTTGTGGGGTAGTGATATCCTGGAGGGCGGCTTGAAGTTCTGGTGTTCTGTCCTCCAGGTGTGGATCGAGGTACAAGTGGCTCTGTGTATTGTTCACTGGTACTTCAGAGGTTGGGCTAGTTATACCAGACAGTCTTAGTGGCGGTGAATTTACTTGTGAGTAACCAGGTAAGGTGATGTCTAATCCTGGTGCAGGTAGTGATACTGGCGTACTGGTGTGTGCTCCAGTATTGTGGTCCACTATTGTAGAGGAAAATTGCTCAATACCGGTACTCACAGGTTGTAATACGTGGGCCTGCAGTGCTGTGGGTAAGACTGGATCCAATGTCAGTGCGTCTGGAGATGAAGTTTGCCTCTGGAGGTGATGTGTAGTGTCACTTGTGGATTGGTTGGGCGCGTCTAGCCCAGGTGATGTAAAGGTGCGTTGTTCTGAAGCTGGCTCCTTGGGTGATGTCTCACTATTGCTCATGTTTAATGAGAGGTTGGTAGTGGGATATTCTTGGAGGGTTCATCCACCATCGTGTCAACGGACGGTTACATGTGGTGAAGTGAATGTACACGGAATCCAGGGAAGTTCAGTTGATCCTTTTATTGCATAGCTGACATGAGTGTTTCATAAAGGTGGTAACAATGATAACACTCGCCAAGATCTAAGCTCTGCCTCCGATCCTATAGCTCAACCTGTCGTAGGTTCTAGGTATAGGTGTAAGGTGTAAGTTGGGAGAGATGATTGGGAGCTGCTCAAGCTGCCTTTTATATGAGGGACTTGAGCAGCTCGCGGTGTTGTGAAATATTCTATACACGTGGCTCAATGAAATAGGGACACGTGTCATAGGGAGAGATTGCCACCTGTGCGTTAATCATGTTGATGAGGATTGAGAGAAGATTGTGAAGTATTCTCTCATTCCAAATATGGCACCACAGGTGGATCCCACATCCTCCAGCGGGGCTGTGTGGGTGTAGATATGATTGGAATGTTATTACATCCGTCTACATTATGTCACAGAGCCTCATGGAGGAAATGTGTTTGTGGTGACTAAAGGATCCTGGTTCCTATTGAGGAATGCAGGAGATTGTTGAGTATGGATCGTGAGCAGAGCTTGGGTTTTATATGGCGAAGAAATTAGGAAATACGAAAAATAATAATAATACCCAGAATGGTCCATTGACAGTCTCTTACATTGGTACCGAGTTAACTAGAGGTGCAGTTTTTGTTGACATAAATGCCCACCACTATAGAGCTTTGGTTGATTCTGGAGCATCCTTGTCTTTTATCAGTCAGAGAATGGCTGACAAGGTTGTTAACACCCCAAACTTTAGACATGGTAGGGGATCACGTATGACAGTCCTCCTAGCAGACAAGTCGTCAGTACAGGTAAATCACTCTTTAAATATAAGTTTTCTAATTGAGGGACAAGAATTTATCACAAGGTTCTATGTGGTCCCTAAGTTAAACCACCCCCTCATCCTTGGAGTAAACTTCATGACCAAATACAAAGCCAAACTCAGCTTTGGCCCAAAATTGCCATCAATCTGCACAATAAGGCCAGTTAGAGGGCTCACAATTCCCTCTAATTCTGAGACCACATTAAGTGCTATGGTACTTGGCCCAGACAAATTGACTAGACTCACAGGCATCACTGAAAATGTCAATACAAGGTTGCCATTTTTAATTAAACATACCTTGGTTAAACCCAAGACAACAAAAAATTTAATACCGGTAACTGTGGCAAATCCAAATGATTTTCCTTTGCATTTAAAGAAGCACATGACTTTAGATGCATTCAAGCCTTTTAACATCAAGAAGGCCATACCAATCGGCCCCCTACATAGTCATCACTCACTGAACCATGTCACCCCTGACCAGGAGCTCTTCCCAATAAATTGTGGTGAAGACCCCCTAGAGCAGCTCCCAAAGGGCGATGAACCTTTAAAATACAAAATCTGCGAGCAGCTCACTCACAGCCAAAAGGAAGAAATCCGTAAATTTGTGGAGGGGAATAGACAAGCTTTTGTGATTGAGGACAGCGCCATTGGCTCCAATGTAGAGAATGAAGTGAAGTTGGAATTAATCCCCGACCACAAACCTTGCAACAGGCCATCTTATACAATGTCCCCTCACAAAGAAATTTTCCAAAAAGAGCTCTTAAAAAAACATCTAGACCAGGGAATCATTGAGGAATGTACCAAACCATGTGAATGGAATTCACCAGCCTTTTTGGTACCTAAACCTCAGGGAGACAGATCTGTAGCTTCTGGGTGGAGAATTGTAGTGGACTATAGATGAACCTAAAATCTTTTTCATACTCCTTCCCCAGAGCAGATGACCTAATGCAGCAAATTGGCAGAACAGGTGCCAAATATTTCTCAAAATTGGATGTCTATAGCGCCTACCACCCAATTCCCCTGGCTGAAGAATCAAGGCCCATAACAACCTTTTCAGCCATTGGAACTAGATACATGGCCAAAGTCCTTCCCATGGGACTTAAAACCTCAGGTCTCTCCTTCATGAACGTCATGGAACAGCTACTCATGAAGTGTAAATACAGAAATGCAGTAGCATTGGGAACTTGGGAAAGACATCTGCAGGACCTAGACGAGGTGCTCAAACTTTTCATCAAAGGGAATATCAAACTAAAATCAGAGAAATGTGAATTTGGCACCACCAAGATGGATTTCTTGGGTTTCTCCCTAGACCAACATGGTGTGTCACCTTCCCCAGACAAAATCCGGCCAGTCAAAACCTTTCCTCCACCCAAGAACATTCATGATCTTAGGTGTTTCAATGGCATGGCACAGTTTTACAAAAGATTCATCAAAGGTTTTGCTCAAATCATGAAGCCCTTATTTGAGGCCACAAAAAGCACCTTCAAATAGACAGTAAACTGCCAGAAAGCTTTTGAAAAAATCAAAGCCTCAATTTGCACTGAAGCTGTACTCAAATTTCCAGACTACAGCAAACCTTTTGTTATCTTCACCGACTCTAGTAATTACAGCTTGGGAGCTGTGATCACACAGTTGGATGACTATGGTTTCTACAGACCCATTGAATTCGCAGGCAGAGGTTTGACCCCACAGGAAACCAGATATGGAATAACAGACAAAGAACTACTGGGCATAGTCTTTGCAGTAAAAAAATTCCACCATTATGTGGATGGAACTCACTTCAAGGTCTACTCCGACCACACCGCCCTAGTTTCCCTTTTCAATAAAAAAGAAAACATCACAACTGGGAGATTAGCCAGGTGGGTGGACACAGTCATGTCTTACGACTTTGAAGTAAAATACCTGCATGGCTCTGATGACCCAATTCCCATTGGGTCACAAGGAAAAATCATACTTCCCCCAAGAAGTTGTCTTTCTCTGACATTACCATGACCAAGGTTTTCAGGTCCAATGAGCCAGTACCCAATCACCCAATCCAGATGGGACCTCCAAGATAAATCCTAAAAGGAGGCAAAATCTGGGGAAGCACAGGCAAACCACCAAAAGGTGTCATTGCAAAGAAAAATAGCTCTGAAAGAAATTACATAGCTTCACTCACACCGCAATCAGAGCTGTGTGTCTTAACCAGGGCGCAGTCACAAAACTCCCAGGAAGACACACCCCCAGCCCCCACCCAATCACGGACCAGAACCACTGTAAACAAACAGAGCCGACCCACAAAGGTCAAACCGGCTGGTTCTAGGTCAAGAGGTCGACCCCCCAAATCCAGGTCACCAAGGGTATCAGTCAGGGCAGCCAATGCCAAAAGAGCTAAGCTCTCACAGAAGGCACTACCCATGGCTGAAAGGGCAATTATGAAACTTTGCAAGCACACCTCTGCCACACCTTCTAGAGAAACCTTAATTAAGGCACAAAAAGATGACCTCTTCACCTCATCAATGCTAAATTACATTGAATCTGGAAAATTGCCAATCGACTCAGGTTTGACAACCCAAATTTTGAGCAATCACGACCAATTCATCATACTAGATGAGGTCCTTTTCAGGAACAGTGATACAGTGATGGGCAAATCACTAGACCCCACCCTTCAAATAGTGATCCCTGAAAAATGGGCAGAGTCTATAATTGAATCTACACACTGTTCCCCGCTAGGTGGACATTTGGGTTCAGTTAAGACATATGCAGCAGTCAGATCAAGATACTACTGGCGTTCAATGTTCAAACAGGTGTATGATTTCTGTGGCACCTGCCACACATGTCTCACAACCAAAAAGAGACCTAAACACCTAAAATCACCAATGAGACTTCGTGAACCAGTGCTAACAGCTTACTCCCACGTCACCATGGACACCATAGGCCCTTTCAACAAAGCTGTGGATGGTTCCCACCATATACACGTGGTAACAGACCATGCCACTAGACACGTCACTGCATGGTGTACAGAAGAAAACACGGCTGCGGATGTAGCCCTTGGTTTTTTCCAAAGAGTAATCTGTATCCATGGAACTCCCTCAGTCCTAAACACCGACAATGCCAGACAATACACTTCAAAATCTTTTGCATTATTCTGCAATAAATTTGGCATCAAACATGTCACAGGGAGCGCATATTGGAGCCGGAGCCAAGGTCTCTGTGAAAGACAACACCAGACAATAGAATCATCCCTCAGAGCTTTTGTATCCAAATCACAGAAGCATTGGTCTACCTTCCTCCAGGCTGTAATTTTCAGCATGAATAACACAGTCTCTAGCACCCTGGGTTACTCACCCAACCTCTTGATCTTTGGTAAGCAGACACACTTACCCACAGAGGCCACACTGGCGCTAATCACTTCAACTAGTGATATTAAACAGAAGGAAGATATAACCACCCACCTGTTAAATCTCAGGGATGATATCCAAATGAAGGCAGCAGAGAACATGGTTATGGCTCATAAAAAGATGAAAGCAAAACATGATGCCTCAGCAGAGAAATGCACCTTCAACACTGGTCAATTGGTGTACCTGCACATCCCTAACCTGAGGAGGAGAGGTAATGGCCGTCTGTGAGTGAGTCTATTTCGCGAGCGTGGGACTAAATTGCAGGAATTGAACAGGATAATAGTGTAGCAATTTCACCAAATCTTCAGGATACCACGTCGATTGTCTCGTGACCATTCTGACAAGGTTTTCTATATGAAAAAACCTTATTTTAACCCTGTTTTAGGTGTTTTTAATCTGAGACCACCGGTGAGTGGGCGGTAATAGGGGTCGCTACAACCCAAAACATACAAACCTGTATATGCTGAGTCACAACGGACTTACAAGCTACTAGTTCAACATGGCGGCGAAATATGAACAGGAGAGAGACCACACACCACTATCAGAGGCTGTCAGGGATATAAGAACTTTGAACCTGGGCAAAAAGGACTCCCCAATAATAGCTCTACAGGAAAAAACAGGTGAGGCTCTGCGTTTGTACAGAGAGGAGGCCAACACAATGGGCGATAATATCAAATGGAACAATGAAGAAATTATCCAACTCAAAAATAGAAATGACATACTAGAAAATGAACTAAAGCGCCTAAAAACTGAAATGGCTGAGGTACAATGTACTACTAGAGTAAATAAGTCCGCCATCGAAGATAATACAGAGCAAATCTCAGTGTTAGATAACAATTTGAGAAGGAGAAATATAGTTGTAGATGGATTAGTCTATCAAGAAGGTGAATGTACCAAGGATGTTGCATATCAGTTACTCCTAGGCATTGATCCTACTATTGACTACTATGATATAGATTATGCTTTTCGCCAGGGCCCACCAAATAAAACCACTCGAACCATGGTCATTGTAATGACAAAAGCCTGTGTAAGAGACTATATATTGTCAAGAAAAGGGGAATTAAAGCATAAAAAACCTCTGGTCTTCCTATCAGATGACTCAAACCCAGCCATAAAAAAGCAAAAGTCGGAAGTTAGATCCATAGCCTATCTAGGGCAGGAAGCAGGCATAGACGTTAAACCAAGAGGGAGAGGCCTGCTGGTCAATGGTAAATACTACCCACATAAGGCGTTGAAAGACCTCCCCCCAGAGCTGCAGCTTGCAAATGCGAAAACAGTAGTCACAGACAGCTATGTGGCCTACCAAGGTGAATTAGCCCCACTATCAAACTTCTATGAGTGCAAAATTGAGACAGAAGGCTTAATTTTCAATAGTGTGGAGCAAGGCTTTGCCTATGCTAAAGCTAAATTTGCAGGTAAGCTAATAAAGGCTCAAAAATTCATGGACTGTGACACACCTCTAGATGCAAAGAGACTTGCAAAATTTGAATGTGAAGGGTGGCGCAACATAGATGAAGATGAACTCCAGGCTCTGAACATTTTAAAATATGAGCAGGATAAAAATCTTCTTAAAATACTACTAGGAACGGGCCATAGGAAACTACTAGAGTGTGTGTCATCTCCTCATTGGGGGACCAATACATCAATAAACTCGAAATTATTGAAGGATGGTTCATACACTGGTAAGAACAAAGGAGGTGTAATCCTTATGGAGGTGAGACGAATCCTACGTGAGAGACACCCGGACTTAGCCAGAGAAGTTATGGAACAAACCAACCCAAATGCCACAGATGTTCAACAGGCACCTACTGCTCCAATAACTACTGCTCCTACCCCCACAATCTCTACCTCAGCGACACCCCTGACCCCTCCAGGCCAAATACTACAGGTGGCTGCTCATACAGCAACCATTGCCCAACCTATGACTGCCCATGCTACAGCTGCCCAGACAACAGTGATCACCTCTTCTCCAGTCACCACCACAACACCTGTAACCATACCAGCAACCACCAAACAGACCATAACCATGGATGAACTACAGGCTGCCCATGGTTCTCCTCCACCAAAAGCTACCACTACGATGACCTATTCAACCAATGCTCAAAATCCCATCATGTCGACTAGCAGAAGATCAAGTACCAGACAGCAAGATAAATCGAAGAAGCACCTAGATAAAGAGAAAATTGAGAAAAGTCAGGGATCAAACAAGCTACAAAAAATGCTCACTGCTTTCAGCCCTAATAAAAAATGATATTAATAATTTCAAATAGACATGACATACCAATTGTTCCCAAAAGCATTATGCTGATACAGGACTGAGTGTATGTATCTCTATTTTGATCTATGAAGTCTCTCTCAAACAAGTAGTGTAGAAGGGAATGTATTATTTTCAATGGACTGATATAGAGCTTTGTTAACGCCCTACCAATATGATATTCTAGACAATCTCTTCGTATCACTGGGCGCGCCTGGTTTGGATTGAAAAATATACAGCGTCCAAAAATAACTGCTCCCTATGCTATGTCAACAGCAACTCTGGGTCATCGGACGCGCCTGGCTTAACATTGAAATGATTGACCTACTAACCCCCATGTATAGGTGTAGAATAGAATATTTTTAGAATATTTTTAGACTAATTACTTTTTCAGATATTACTGGTATTGTTGAATCATGGTTAAAACCCTCTGTACTGGATGCTGAGCTACACATCCCTGGTTACCAGTATGTTAGACTAGATAGGTATCCAAGTAGAAACAAAAATGCAGGTGGACTCATGCTCTATCTAAAAGATCATTATGTCGCTGTTCCTGATCTTACGTGCTCTTTTATAGAAAATGACTTTGAAATATTGTGTGTTGATGTTCAAATAAATGTTATAAAATATAAGATCTTTGTATGCTACCGACTACCTGATAGTAAGGATAAAGGTGCAATATATAATAAATTAACCACTCTCCTGAAAAATGTAACAAAAAATAGAAAACTTATAATATTGGGAGACTTCAATGTCAATTTATTGTGTAAAAAGGATGTTGAAGACGCTAATGTGAACGAATTCTGTACCGGTAACAAACTATTTCAAATTATCAATGATATCACTAGGCCTGTGTCAGGAACCATATTGGATCATATTTATACAAATGTACATAACATTGCCTACTCTGGTCTGGTCGATGTACACGTATCGGACCACACCCCCATATTCATGACTCTAAAATGTGAAAAAGCCAAATTAAAGAAGAAGATTGTATATGCTAGGTCCTATAGAAGATACGACTTCCTAGATTTTAAAAATATGCTCACACAACATGATTGGACTGATATAGTAGCTCTAAATGACGTCAATGATATGTGGGAACAAATCATAAATGTAATTTTGACAAAATTAAATAATACATGCCCTATAAAGAAGATGAACATACCAGAGTACACACCTCCATGGCTTACACAACCGATACTAGAACTAATGAGGGTACGAGACAAACTCTATAGAAAGGCCAGGCTCACAAAATCAGACGGGGACTGGGCTGCTGCTAAGCACTATAAGCTTATAGTAAAACGAGAACTTTTTCTTAGCCAGAAGCAGGAAATCGAAATATTATTAAATTTTAGGAAAACAGACCCTGCAAAATTTTGGGATGCTATACACAAACTTTTGCCACATAAAACCAGTAGTACCCTTATTAAACTTAGAAATCGAACTACTAATTTAATTGTCCCTCCAGATGCATGTGCTGAGTATATAAACATTTTCTTTGTAAATATTGGTGAAGACTTAGCAAAAGCACTACCACCTGGAGAAGGAACACAAGCTGCCAATGTACCATATGGGAATCCGATTTTGAATACAAATCTAATGTATGATATATCTTTCACTGATATGATAAAGATGATAAAAGGTATTAAAATCAAGAAACCCTCTGCTATAAAGAATTGTAAATCATATATAATCAAAGATGCCTTCTTCGCCATTGCGGACATAATATTGGTATTATATAATCAGTGCTTACGCACTTCGACATTCCCAACTGTATGGAAAGCTGGAACTGTTATCCCTCTTCATAAAAAAGCAAACTCGCTTGATGTTAATGACCTAAGACCTATAAGCCTACTACAAATACCAGGAAAAATCCTGGAAAAGATTGTATGTAATAGACTCCAGACTTATATGAAAAATTGTGATCTGCTCTGCCCATCACAGCATGGATACAGAACTGGACGTTCTACTCAGTCAGCCATAACGGAACACCTGTCCACTATTATTAATAACATTATATTAAACAAACCTTCATATTGTCTATATTTAGACTACAAAAAAGCTTTTGACACTGTTTCACACTCGAAATTATTAGGGAAAATATCAGCTCTGGGTCTTGACTTTGCCACTTGCGAATTTTTCGAAAATTATCTAAATAATAGAACACAAAATACTATTGCAAATGATATATTGTCCACCTCAAAGAATTTGAAATATGAGTACCACAGGGATCAGTCTCAGGTCCTGTGCTGTTTTCAATCTATATTAACTCCCTACCCACTGTAGGACCTTTTGAAACCACTCTGTACGCAGACGATGCTGTTATAACTGTAAATACCCCGCTGGAAATGGAAAATGCCATAAAAGCAGTGTATAACTGGTGCCTACATAACTCACTCACTATTAATGAAAAGAAAACTAAATGGATGTTATATAATGGTTCAAAAAACGAAAATAGTATATTTATGTTAAACAATTCTGTATTAGAGAGAGTGTATAACTTCACATACTTAGGCATAGAACTTGACCCTGAACTAAAATTCGTAAATCATAGGGCAAAATGTACACAGAACATAAGGCATAAAATTTTTCAACTTGCTAGAATCAGAACATTTGTTGATAACTGCTCTGGATATTTTCAAAAGTATGATAATACCAACTTTTGATTATTGTGACTTTGTATGGGATAGGGATTATAGAGGAGAAACAAAAGAATTACAATTGTTACAAAATTGGGCTTTAAGGGTTGTTTATAAAGTCAAACTGGAAGAAAATCCAACCATGACAACAGAGCAAATTAAAAACGCAAGTAAATGTATGGAACTTGCTGACAGAAGAGATCAACATCTTTTATTCTATGCTTTTACCCTTTCAAAATGCGAAAATCTTGTAGACAATAGAAATATACCCACTCGTTTTCATCAAGGGAAAAGATTGTCATTACCACACTGTCTTAAACCTATTGTTATCAGAAGTGCTTTATATAGAGCTTGCACCAGGTGGAATCAGTTAAAAGCAAAATATACAACCATTGAGACCCTATCTGAGTTTAAAAACTCTATTAAGAAAGACTACCCAGACTGTTTCATGTAATACTTATGTGATTGTGTTATATTACTCCTCATCTTCATCTCATCTCATCATTAATTGATCGCTAATGTTTTGAAATATTTGATACGGTATTAATGACATACTGTTAATGCTTATTACAGTTAATAGGGCCATTACTAATTAATCTTATATATTCAGGACTGTCAAAATCGGAGTTTGATATGAAGGGGGCTTGGTATAACTACCACAATGCGTGGGCACCAAGTTTTCAATTGCACTTACTTTGTAAATGTAATTATTTCCCAATAAACAACTTTAGAAAAACCTCCTGGTTAAACACACAACCAAAAAGCTGCAAACCACCTACTCTGGCCCCTACATCATAGTCAAAATGACCTCATCACCCAGTTGGCAGAAAAACGTTTTTTTGACGTCAAAAAAACGTTTTATTTTGGTTCCTAAGTTTGCAAAACGCTTTTTTTCAACGTCAAAATAACGTTTTTACATGTACTCAAAAAAACGTTATTTTGACGTTTTTATAAAAACGTTTTTATATCAGGTTAAAAAAATGTTTTTTTAACGTAAAAGAAACGTAAATAAAAAACGTTTTTATTTGGTTGAAAATTGGTTGAAAAGGCAAACGTTTTTATTTGGTTCAAAATTGGTTGAAACGTCAAAATAACATTTTTTAAAAACGTTTTTTATCCAAACCAAATAAAAACGTTTGCAAACGTTAAAAACACCTTTTTGCCAAGTGGGCAGTAACTGCAAAAATAAAAAGATTGCAGGATGAAGTTTTTAACAAAGCTGTGCATGTATCAAGACTGAGACGACCAAACACCAGGGCCAGCGTCAAGGCCATAATAAAGAGGCTCCAGACCGGCCCTGTGTCAACCCTCTTTGACCCCGACTTAAGTACAATGCCTGACCCCAGCACACCGACCCCTCCTCCCAAAAAGAAGAGAGGTCGACCCGCCAAGAAAGGCATTGTCACCTTTGCCCCATCTCCACTCAAAAAGGCAAAGAAAAAGAAAACAGCCAAAGTTTCCTAAAGTTTTCCATAAAATATTCTAGCACCCCCCCAACCCCACACACACAAACCAAACCCCACGCGACCCACAGCACACAGCCTGCCACACGCCTCACCCCTGTTATCTTCAGAAGATCAACTCCACACACACCTAGCACCCTATTACACCCACCTCTATGTGACATCCTGACCTACAGTTCGTACTGGCGATAACACCCATACAGCAGCCTCTCTAAAGAAATGCCAGTATCCAAAAACTTTCCAAAATACTAACACTTATACCATAATCCCTATCTCTGTATATTTTTCTCATTTTGGTATATTATTTTTTTATTTTTATCTTTGTTATTTTCTTTTCATCAAGAAACAAACCCTTCTCAATTATCGTCAATGAAGCTGCGGCTTCAAAGACAATCTCAAGCCGCACTGCTAACCATTCAAGGGTAGCACACACATATAATACTCACTCAGTAGTGGCTTGGTAGCCACGTATATTGTCCAAGGCAGCAGTGTATCCTCTGGTACATGTCTTTATTTTAGAAAGCATGCATACCCCGGCTTGTTAGCTTTTCAGGGCTCCTATTTACCAGTGACATGCCTATTGTAGGTGTCTGTGTTCCCCATGCCCAATCCATGTTTGTACCTCTGTTTAGCACGAGGGTGGTGATGCAGGTAGAATACAAAATTTATGACCTGTCAATTAAAGACAGCTCACCTTCTCATGCATGTTCTCACACATCATACCTCCCTGGTCAGCGGCTTCTACAAACATAATGTTGACCTTACCCACCCCTCCCTTATCTCATACAACTAACCCCAGGGTCCCAATTATAAACCTTCTATACCTAGGCATAGGTACCAAAATTTGCATAGAGGGCAGCGCAGCCTAAACTGCATCCATCCAATAGAATTTGGCCAACGCCTTATAGGGCAAGACATACCAACACAGGGAGACCAGGAAGTGAGAAATAGCCACCCTCACGGATGGTTTATAAGCCTTAGCCCACCACCACCTTATCCACTCTCACAATAACCCCTTATCCACCCACATCACCGTACCACGTCAGCAAGTACCTGGACTGGGATTTTACCATGGCGTCCATCGCGTGCAACAAGCCCAGGTAGACCTGTCCCATGTGCCCATTCTAGTATTAGACTATCAGTCGTTAATGTGTTGTCAATGGCAAATTTTGTTGTCATGATACCCAGGTACCTCTATTAACCAATGGCAGTGTGAGCCCAGATACCTCTAAAAGTTTGAAGTTACTTATACCTCTTCACATCCACACCTGAGTTGATTTTATTTTGCCTCTGTGTTACCCCCCTGTTTGTTTTATCAGCCTATTAAAAAAAGTAGCTTACTCAGAATAAAAACTTCTCTGCAGGAAAAATGCTCATGGTTGGACAATTCATGACCTCCTGGAACCCATTAGAGTATCAAATGGCAGAAGAGATATTGTAGGGACTAGGTTGCTCATTATGGAGCGGCAAAATTTGGTTATCAATATGACTGAGGGGGATAAGAGCTTCTACCTGAATGACCCGACAGTGTTTAAAGAACTGCCCCTAAATGACCCAACGGTCGCCACCTTCATCAAAAGGATGATGTATTACGTGGTATGTGACAATCCCACTACTCCAGATTGGAGCACCTTCTCTACCAAGGCAGCAGCTTACATAGCGCTGTTATGTGCGCGCACACTTCTGGCTTCTGACAAGCCCCTTAAAGACCTTCCCAGATATTTCACTGGGATAGGCAGACTTATGGTCATCAGAAATACTGTAGAGCTCACCTACCAACAAGCCATTTTTGAAACCCACTCCTGCCCAATGGGCAACCTAGATTCCACCAGCACCAGCCACCAGAGCTGATTTGAATAACCCAACCAGGGTAAGCTACTAATTTTCACAATTTAAAAACCCCCAACTAGCTTAGAACCTACTAATACCCTAGGTCATCTATCACACCAAAAACCCTCACCTCACACCCAAAAGCCAAGCAACCCCCCACACTCACACGTATAATCACACCCAGCTAGGTGTTACCAAAGCCAACCCACACAAACCCCAAAGTAAAAAAAAAAAATTTTTTTCATACTACTAAAACATTCTCCCTTTTTACCTTTGTTCTAGGGATGCAGTCCCTATGGCAGTCATACTCATCCTCATTGCTGCCACCAGTGGATCACAACATCAGGAGCCACACACAGGAAACATATTCAGATTCAATTACGGAGTCCTATTCACACCAATGCCCCAGCCCCTGCTGTCAAATTTCATGGACTACCCCCTGGTTTTCAGCCTAAATATATCTCTCACCCCCACCCTCCAGAGACCTGACAGAGTATCCCCCCTGGTCAGACCCAATGCCTCGCCCTACATCACCCACACAGCCAACAACTTGGACCTGATGATCAACACCCTTTTTAATAAATCTCAAAATTCCCTAGACCTCCTTTTCGGTCTAATTTTAAACCCCAAAGTATTTTTTTTCAAGTATTATTCTGAATTTGGAAGGCCAAGCCAGACAGGACAACTTCTACTCTATGCTGTTTTCTGCAGCAAATGCACAAATTGAATCACTCATTGATCTCCAAGATGACTTAGATACCCTTCTAAAAGCCATCAAGGATTTGATGGAAGGCGAGCTACCACCCACCCTAATTCCCCATGACACCCTGAGGATAGGTCTAAACAATCTCTCCAGCGCCCACCAAGGTATCAGTATCCTACAAGTACCAGTAGGTTTTTACTACAAGAGAAGGGTGAGCGCTCACTGGAGCGACAACTCTACCTTACTTATAACCATACCAATACCCATAGGCCTAGGGGATAACACCTATTTTTAGGACCGAAACCTTCCCAGTCCCCTTCAACACATCAGACCCAGGTTCCACAGGCTATACACTAGCACAACCCCTGCCCCCCTACATAGCCATGTCCAACAGCCACGCCCACTACATAGAGCTGCAGCAGGCTGACATGGACATGTGTACACAAGACTCCTTTATAAGCTGCAACCTACCCCTACCCCTGTTATCACCACTCCACCCCACTTGTACCCTATCCCTACTTTTAGATCTACCTGATGCAGTCTATCACACCTGCAGTTTTGCTGCACACATGGCTGCACCCATTCCAAATCTAGTTAAACCCATAGCTAGGGACACATACCTTTTGATCACCAGCACCTCACCATCCCACCTACAATGTCGCAATGCTGGACAAATTACAATCAAAACTGCAGTGTATTCAGTAATAACAGTACCATGTCTATGCTCCATTAATAATGCTGGTATGATCATGATAAATTCAAACATGTCTTGTATACAAAACATCACCCTAGACCCCCTAGCCATGAGCCCCGTCAACCTCCCCCTATGGCGACACTTTGGATCTCCTCCAGCCAATGTGTCAGGCGTCTCCATGACAACCACGCCCCGGCCCCTGGAACTACCTAACTTTCAGCGTTTAAAATTCCTACACAATCAAAAAATAGTACCTTTAATTAATGAGGTACTCACCCTCAGGAATGCAGCTGAAGGCCTGTCGGATGAAGCTTCCCTGTTGTCAGCAAGTTCACTAGTGCACCTTGGCCTCCACCTGGAGTACTCGCCCTGGTTACACCTGTTGACCCCGCTATTGGCCATCTTCTGTTGTGTAATCATGTGTCACTCATACAGGCGCATCACACGCCTTGCCCAGTTGGTCACTGTCCACTCTATGCTTAAGCCCTCGACCATGGCAGACGCATCAGCTTGGAAGAACCTCAAGGCACTGATAAATGAGGCCAACAACAACTGGCCCTCGCCGCCTACAAAGATCCCTCGGGACGAAGGGCTTGACTTCATCCAGCAACCCAACAGATATGATGCCTTGTGGTCCATGGCCGTGGTCTTGGTGGTGTTGTATCTGCTACGCCTCCTCGTTGCAAGATGCTGGAGGCACTGGCCGTACGGCAGACAAGACGATTCCAGTGGCCTACCTCAGTTCATCCTCAGAATTCATTCTGGGGACCGATGCTTTGAATTCGTGGTGGGAACCATGATGTTTGGAACCAACTTGTGGCCCCCTTTCATTAAGGCCCCCAAGATCTCCAGACCCCGCCTAACTAGCCCCTTTGGCCGCCACCTAGATCTGCACTGGAAGGCTAAGGTTAGTTTCATCATCGCCGGACAGCTCAAGGTGGTGCAGCTGGAAAGATACCCCCGCTGCCCCTTTTCTGGAGAATTCCAATTTATAGGATCCTAAACTCAAACCCCCATGTCATGACCCTAGTCATTAAATCTAAGGACCAACCAGACTTCCAGTTGTCACCGGCTCTGGATATCTCGGACTCTACCAATCTACCGAAATCCGACGCCCCAGGAGTCCCCTCTCACTGCTGAGATCGTCCCATCAATCCAGGAGTTTGGTGGAACTGACTGGCTACAGATCAAAGGAACTCCAGCCCTTAAAGGATAAGTTCCTTTTTGACCCCTCCAAACCTGATGAATCCACCAGATTCCTTCCAGCCGATGGTAGGTCAATTTAAAATTTAGCCCATGATCAGGAATTATGTGGGGATACCCTCATATATACGTCATTTACCACAAACCCACCCGACCCACCTGGAGGATCCCACCGGATAGCCCCCTCTGTTAAACCTCATACCTCATGTGGGGATGCCCACTATTATACGCCGAGCCATCCTGACTGCATTCCACAAGTAAACACCGACCCCCCCATACCTTATCAGCCGTTATCAGCTGACAAACAAACCCAACTAAAACAAACATACCGCCACATACCTATATAATAGCAGCCCCACTGACCCAATTTGGACCTTGCATAGCGGATTACAGACGTCAAATGCTGACGTTGCATCTGGGCATTTTCGCGCCAAACGCAGCGTCATGACATCACCTGAGCGTCCCCAATACAGCTCCAAACGTCAGTTTTTGCACGTTATAAAGTGGGATTGGCGTCATCAATACACAATCCGACGTTCGCACGTGGTGCACATATCAATACAACAACATAAGCACGTGTTCATATTGACAATAGACTTGCAACATACCCCGACTACCACTCCCCAATCACCAAAGCCAATCTAATTCAGACAACACCGGCGCCCAATTTACAAGCCCCAAAAGTTATAACAAAACTCTAAATTGGTGGTGGACTTTCTATATTATTAGAAAATATCATCTTTGATCAGGCGTTCTGGCATCAATCACATCAAATCACAGGGAATCAAGTATTTTATCAGTGTTAACTATCACAGTTCGATCTGAGCCCTCCTGGCCATTGATGTCATAATCACAGTAGTAAATCACAGGTGAAATCATAGTCAGTTAATTAAATAGCGCATTAGGCCTTGCCACCTTCTGGAATCTAGTCCTTTTCCCTCATCATCACATCATCCTGATCAGACAGCGGCCAAGACTCCCGTAGGTACCGTCACAGGCTGCAATTAAAACAGACCAGTTCCTCGTTTACAATGGAATCAAAAATTTTTTTTTTTACGAACCAAAAATTCAGGATTTTCTTTTTTTTTTCTTCTTCTCCCCTCTCTTCCCCCCCTCTCTTAAAAAGACACAGCTGAACCTCAGACCTACCTCCTACCTCCGGAACCCCCCATATCAGGGTCGTCAGGGCGGCCGCCTCCATCCTTCCTCCCCTTACAGGGAAACAACACTAATCCAACCCAGTAGTAGACGACCCGCAACCTGAAAACATAGGTCAACATGTACCCCTGCAGCTCCGGCCAATGATTTTTCTTTCTCTCAAAATCGCACACCTAAAAAGACCCGATCAGACAGTACAACTTACCCCCAACTGTCCAGTTCCACTACAGCCAGGTAAACCGCCCCTCCTGGGCTGACAAAAATGAACAGGTCAACGATCGTGCACTCCGACATCTTTCTTGATTTCACACAGAACGTCCTCAAGTCAAAAATTTTCAGCAGCTTCTGACATCAAAAACGCCGGCCTCCCCTTTTATACTAGGCCTAGCCGCGGGAACATCAAGTCGCTTTTCAAGCCTAACTTTCGAACCCAAATCCAGGCAAAATCAATCAGAATTCTTCGAAATCTCACCACCACACCACCCAGCCATAAAATTTTGAACCCCCCCCCCAGCCCCAACCCAACCCTGAAGGATTGGCGCAAGTCTACATCATTCACTTACCGTAAACTCATAGGCCTTAGCGTAAATCCCATACATTAACGGAACGCTGTAGAGACGCTGGCGCAGTGGCGCCTCACAGTGTTATTTTTTCAAACCAAAATCCAAGACGGAGCAGCATACGGCCCAACGACCGCCCACTGGCGCCGCCTGGTCTGTAACAAAAGAACTTACTTAGAGTCCTTAGCGACAAGCCTCCCGCGCGTGTTATACCTATCCACCAAGCTCTATAAAACACTGGTCTTTGTCTAACAATGATACTTAATACCTCCGTGTTAATTTTGGTATTAGTGCGGACCTGCTTGCTAACCATGCAACCTGATTGATCTCTGTTACCAACGTGTTTTATCTCTCTGTTTCTTTCTCATAATAGACCAAACCCAGAAGACTGTTCAGAAGCAGGGCAGCTCAAAGACATTTTCACCACCACAAGGGTCAGCCACAGCCTCAGCGACCACCGAGGCAGTGGTTCATCAGGTGCAAGAGCAGGAGGCCGACCCACCAAAAGACCAGTAAGGCCAGGGACACCGATCCCTCCTAAATACAAACATTGGAGGGACACGGCTGTCTCCCCCACCAGCAGCCAGAACCAGGATGTCGGGTGCAAACTGTGCACCAACACTCCGGACGGTTTTTTGTGCCCATGTTCCCTTACAATAGCCACCAAGAAAATCAAGCTCAAGCAACTCACCTATACAAGACCACATACCCACCTGGACTCTTTCAGACCCATCCCCACCAAAACAGCTTCCACCCAGCCATATCAGAATCAGCCCACAACCAGCTGGCGCTCATCACCAAATTCGCCCCCCTTGGACTCTGAAAGTGAGGATTCCTCATCCTTAACCTCAGCCGAGCCAGGCAACCTGGCTTCAGTCGAGGAAGATTTTAAGGACCTAAACATCACTCACTATACCAAAACCATAGACAGAGCAGCCAACAGAAGGAAGACCTCATCCAGGAGATATTACTTAAGATCACCCAGGAGCCACAGCGATCTGCCCCCAGCTAGTATCGGGGCCAGCTCTTGGAAATTTAAGCATTAACTAAACTTAAGCCCATAAAATATTTTCATACACCTTTTACAGTATGTTTGAACTGACATTGTGGGGACACAATTTACACCCCCCCCCCCCCAAGAATACCCCTAAGGTGCTCGATATTTTATTGTCATTATTTATGAAAAAGCTGTTCCTAAAATTGATGCTAGTCTCAGGTAACATCACAAGTTGCTGTACATGTAAAACTCTGGTCACCCCCTTTTTCTTCTCTCTGTAAAAGATTTTTGGATCTGGGCCAGCTGGCAACCAAACACTAAAATCTTCAAGGTGCTACAGAGTCCCATCTTTCCTCATCCTTTCAAACCCAAACTCGCCAATGTATTTATGGGTTTTAGTCATGTAGTAAAACTTGTGTGAATTTTTATTCTTCTTTTCATGGGCACCACCGAGAACTACCCTAGTCACTAAAAAAAATCCCAGGACAATATTTTTTTAAACAGCTCAATGACCTCAAAGTCCCGTTCAATACCACCATTGAGGCCCATAATCACACTCCACCCCGGAGTGCAGAATTTTTTTTTATTATCATACATTCAGAAACAAAATTTTCAAAACTCAATTCTGGGTGGACCATTGATTATTTTTATGTCAGTTTTCTTTCATTTGTTTCTTACGGTACAAACTGTTGTCAGGCCCAACAGTCAGAACCTCAGCGAATATCTCTGCTGTTGTTGCCCTGACTACCCAAGGCAATACATAAGCAGCGAATATCACTGCTGCCTACAAGGTCATTTCAGACTCTTACCTCAGTGTATATCAAGACGATGTGTACATTTTCATGTTTCCTTAACTTATAACTGACTGGTTGTAACTGCTGGTGCTGCCCTGATTACCCAAGGCAGCATGTAGCAGAGAGTGTCACTGCTGCCTGACTGATCTATTTTCGCATAAGCCTCAGGTAACACACATAACTTGCAGAGCAAGTACTGTATTTTTTTTATATAAGCATATTGTCCACAGACCAGACCAGTCGAGCCCTTTTTATTGCCTCACATCTGTCGCTGTATTTTTTAGAAAGTTTTGTACCAAGTTTGCCTCACCCGCTGAGGATGCCAACTTTTACTCACTTAGTCTTAGAACAAAATACCAGTTGTTATCCAAAAGTATCTACTCTACCTTTTTCTACCGGTACACAGACTGTAATTTAGTTACTTAGCAGCTGCTACACAAGTTACCTCAGAAAACTTGTTTTCAACCCTCTACGAATTGTACCAGCTGCTTATTTCATGTCAAGATCAGAATATGCCAATGCACTTGATGTGTCCTCCCTTTCTTTATAATTATTCTCCCCTTTAACCTCGTGCAGAGACGAGTGGGAATGTGGGGATATGTCAAGGGACTATTCTATGTATTATAATTGTTAACGCCATACTTTAACCAAGCTGACTAAGCTTTCCCCTGTAGAACCCAAGGTTACCTATTTTTAGCCTACCGGGCTGAGTGACTGACTCACTCCAGAGTGACTCACTCACCCCCTCCCTCTCCCAGTGGGAACCCCCAGGCTCCACCTGTGAACCCCCACTGGAATGCATGACTCATACACTACCTCCAGGCCCACCTGTCCAAGTGACTCACCTTGGAGAGCAGCTCACCCCCCCCCCCCCCCCCCAAATCCGGATCAGACTGGGGCCGGGCTGCTCACCCCCAGACTGAGTCACTGGACATACCCTAATACGGAGACATGAGTCACCCCGAGCAGCTCCTTTCCCCCTTTATAAGCTGGAAGGATCCTGCTCAGATCATCTTATTCTTCTCCAACCTAGACCCTACAACACTCAGGTGCCTTGGCCCCAGGATATAGCTTGGTCAGACTGGCGAGTACCATACTGTATACCGTATTGATTACTCTCATGCCAATCTTACGATAAAGCTGGATCATCAACTGAATTGTCTGGACTCCTGTTACCTCACTTCATGACATGTAACGACCTGTTGACAAGAGTGTACATATAGGTCGTAACAATGATACACTTGCCAGCGTGCAGGCTCTGCCCCTAAGCTCCCAGCTCAACCTGTCGTAGGTCCTAGATACTAGGGAGGTTGTACGTGGTATAATGTAAGTAGGAAAAGATGAGCTTAGAATAGATGATTGGGAGCTGCTCACCAGGTCTTAAATACTGAGGTGAGCAGCTCACAGGGTGATGAAATGTCCTGGTAGGAACAGGTCAGATCTGGTCAGATCTGGTTGGGTCTGATCAGATCTGAAGCGTCGCCATACCCGGTAATGATTCTATTTATAGATGGACCAATCAGGATGAAGGGAGCTTGTGGAATTTCCCTGCATCCTAGAAATGCGTCCACAGGTATGGCGGTATGTTGTGATACTCCCAGTGAGTCAGTGCCCAGAAATAGGATGGGTCCGGCTCTCACAACATCCTGGTATGGGTGATGTAAGAGCAGCTCACTGTACGCACTGGGGGGGCATTGAGCTGTGAGCTTGTAAGCAGGTCCTGAGCGCGTGTGGTGAAGTATTTGATAAATGTGTAAAATAATGAATAATACCCAGAATGGTCCATTGACAAATCCCCACATTCCCACTCGTCTCTGCATGAGGTTTAAGGGAGGAAAATCATTAATAATAATGGCTTTTGCCAAGTCCATTGACAATTTTGGGTATTATCCATACAAGGTACATGGTACAAAGGGATTTTCGGTATGAAAATACGGTACAAGAATGAAATAGGTGTACATGGAGGTTCCTTTATGGAACTTTTCAAAAATAAGAGATACTGGTAGCATGCTATTAATTGTTGGATCAAAGAAAACTTATGATACTTATTACTACAGGAATAAATGGGTACACATATTTTTGGCACGTCGTGAATACTGTTTGTACCTGAGTTCGTCGTGGCTATGTATTGATACAATGGAGTATGAAAATACATTTGTCTAAGCTGAGGTATATGGAGTATTTACAAATATGATGTACCAGTAAGAAAAGGAAGGAAAAAAAATTTATTTACACGGTATGTGGAGTTGGCACCGTGAAGTCGAACCAAGGTTGGGAGTTTCCCAAGACAAGTTCGGCTTCAAGCTGCCAAGGGCACATGTTTAGCCAGTATAAATTCGACCGAGGTCGTATTTGGCCTGGCTGTGGGAAGAGAGACAAAAAAAAATTGAAGATTTTATGTAGGACAGGGTCAAGGTAGTATTCGATATGACTGTTGGCCCCGCTCTACATAGTTGTGCCAAACTTAAGAACCTAAGGTTGAATATGAACTTAATTATGCTACTGACTAAAGCTCATAAATACAATACATAGTTGAGCTTGAAAAGGGTGTACAAATGGGGATGATCTTGTAGCACCTAAGGTGACATTATAAAAGGTCATGTTATAAAAGTCACCTATAAGATCATAAGAGTTTGCCAATCTATTGAAGGCAAAAAAAAAGGTTGACCTTGTTTACAAAAATAAAAGTCAGTCTTTTGTCCAAAATAATCATCTTGGGTAGTTGTTCGTGGCGACATTGTCACTCGTTTCTCCTGAAATGTTCTATAGCATGGAAGCTATTAGGTGATAAGTTGCCATGTTGTTTCGATGTTAGTTTGGTCCATGGTTCAGTAGGTACTGGTCCCTCCTCCTTGGGTTTGGTTTCTGGTACTAAAGGAACCGATGCTGTGTTGGTGGTAGGCCTGCTGAGAAAATGACAGGAAGAGGAGGCAATTCATTGACCTACAGATTGTCTGTTGTGGTTTGCAGACAGGCCACAGTCAACACAGAAAAGGTCGAAGTTCAATATCATTTTGTCAACGTATAAACATAAGTACAGAGCTCAATAGATTCATTTGGCTAGCGTGGGGTCCTGTATCCAGGGACACTTTGATTAGTTCTTCTAAACTCCACCAGGTGGTAGTAGCAAGCTGGCGCTGCACCATAATGGCGAAAAATCAGATAAGTTATGGGGATTAATACAGGTATGACCTGCTTCAGTGGTGGGGGGGGGGCGGCTGGCCTAATATTTGGAGCAAATTTAAACATTTTAAAGATTGCTAGCTGTGCCTGAAGGTTGACCTTGTCAACAAAAGGTAGTGTCTGCTGACACATGTGTAGTGACGTGGTAGTTCACGTAAAGGTTGCTCTGAGGCGATATGACTGCAAGTTATATGCTAAGTCTGTCCCACAATGGGATGGTAGGGTAGTCGCTATGAAGGGCTTAAGTGATGCCTTTGATAGCTGAGGACACTGTGGGGTCCTGGAGTTCATCTCCTTGTGCGCTGTACTAGACAGGCGAATATCAGGTCTTAGCAGCCTATGTCAATAAATAAATGTTAGTGCTTCATGATAGCCAGTCTGATCCCAAACAGATCCATGGCCTTGCTTTTATTGCCATGTGGGTTTTGAAGACTGTGGATGGTCCACCCTGAGTTGAGTCCATGTTGAGTACTGTTTGTTAAACAGTATTAATTAAATGGTTAGTCTAAGGTAAGACAGCTTGTGTGTGGGGTGGGTGGGGTGGGTGGGGTGGGTGGGGTGGATGGGGTGTTGCCAAAAGGGTGATAAGTAAGATCTAAAGTGGTCAGGTCGTCGTAGAAAGGCATGAAGTGGACTGCAAATTCAACTATCACATTTTACAAAGCACTCTGGGCGCACACTACCATTGGCATGTAATGGGTATCTGGGTAACATGATGGCATAATCCATCATTGTCATGCTGGAACGATTGATGACGCTACTAAATGGACACATAAGACAAGTCCTACCTGGGCTGGTTGCATGGCAGCCTCGGCATTTGGCCCTGTGGTCTCCGGATACTTGCTCCATGTGGTGACTGGGTTTGGTAAGTTTGGTGTATTGTTTGGGAAGTGGATAGGTTTGGGGTGGGAGAGGCCTATATGCCGATCATGAGGTGGCTATTTCTCAATCACAGGCATCCCTTAAAGGTATGTCCCTCCCTAAAATGGCATAGAGCCTTTCTATTGGTTGGATGCTAGAGGACCCGCCGGTCTCATGTAAATTATGATCCTGTAGCTAACAGGATGGAGTGGTCAGTTATGACACAATATTGTTGTGGTTATGGGTCGGGTGATACGTGAAATACCAATGGTAAACAGAGGTATAAACACGGATCAGGATGCAAGAGAGCTGCTCTCCTACAGTAGGCCGTCGTTTGGTAATACCTTAGGGTATTGAGGAGCCCTGAGCTTGTAACAAACCGGCGCATGCGTGTCCCAATTGAATGGGAACACAAACCAAGCGTACGCTGTGACCGTGGGTAATTTATGTGGCGTGCCAACCAGATCATTCAGTTTACGGCTGCCTGAGCCTTTAGGAAATTAAAAAAGATTTTTGGCAATGTCACTCACTAATTGTGGTTGTGTAATGGTTTAGTCTTACGGATTTGGTGGTTCGGGCCTTACTAATCAGGAAAGAAGGAGTAAGGCTGTGATTCAAGTGCCCTGGCCCTTATATACGGACCTAGGTGTTCATCGTCAGATGTCCCCACAGGCCCGGATCGGTGCTGCCACCTATCCGGAACCTGAGGAACACCCAACGACTGGACTCACCCGCCATGCCAGACGGTACCCACCACTATGGTTTATATTAACGTACCTCTACACTACTCCCCCAGACATTTAGGAAGGAGTTATAACTATTGTATTATTATATAGGGATAACATTACGATATGTCTTTACCCTAATAATAGAGGTACAACCATAGATATAACATTAACATCATGTACAGTATCATTTGAAAGATATTTTGATATATCCGATAGTATTAATAGTTACAGATGAACAAACAGGATAATCGATATAGTTCGAATATGTGGAAAAATAACAGTTATGTGTAACGGAACTGTTAAGTAATGAATTAAACCACATAATAATATCCTAATGAGTTTGTTATTATTATTATCATAGTAACTATATAGTCTTGAAAAAGACTTTCAACGTAGCCATACTATCTAATGATACATTTTGATTTATGAACATTTAATCCGTTAGAGGTTCTATGTTTTAGAAACCTTATGATACGTAACCGCTGTGATTTATACACTTGAAAAAAAAATAGATAGAGTAACATATATGACATCATCATGCATTAGATAACCACCATAGCACCAGATAACTATTATTGTACAAACATATGTCACGCAGGACAATAATTATGATATTCTGGTGATTATGTACTATATAGGTATCGGATCATGTTAAGTGATATAAATAGTGACAAGAGATCCGTATTACTATTAACCCGTATGACAGTATGCAATAACGTATCATCATAGTGTAAATATACATATAGATATAGTATTCATAAGGATAGTGAGGTTATAAACATGACAATATATGTACAAAATACTATTGACGTCTTGTGCTGTAGTCTTCCAGATGCCTTGTAGGTAGGTGTTGTGGTCAGCTAACCACGGGATGGATGTGCTAGAGTC
The DNA here is from genome assembly GCA_949317995.1 of Acholoe squamosa. Classification (NCBI taxonomy): domain Eukaryota; kingdom Metazoa; phylum Annelida; class Polychaeta; order Phyllodocida; family Polynoidae; genus Acholoe; species Acholoe squamosa. The sequence continues at coordinate 27,112,173 of OX439038.1, forward strand.
TATTGTTATCCAGTAGAGGTTATATATATAGAAACACGGAAGTTGAAATAGGGGCAGCTATCCACAATCCTCTAGAAGTGCTAGTGTTTGTAAGTAGATCCGAATGGTGTGAAGTAAATAATCCGTTGGTCAACAGGTAATAATAATAGTCCTTTTGTGTGTAGTTGACATAGTGGTAGTTCAAAATAGTTGATCCGGAAGTAATTAACAGGGTAAATAAGTCCATTCGGTACATCAGTAGATTATATCGTATAAGTCCATCCAGTATAGTGATCAGGAACGGGTAACAGCAGACATCAGGTTAACGTATCAGCATCCGGAGGTAACTTGCAGCAACATTTCTACTATCGAATTTTTATAAATATGGGTTCTAATCCGAATAGAACTTTCAGGATATAATAATAAATGTATGTCCTGAATTAGGCTATTTTCTGGTTATAAAGGAACCCGGAACACATAGAATAATCATAAAAGTTGATTTTCATAGGGAACATTCGCAGATATATATATAATTTCTGCAAAAACTAAGTCTGGTTATCAAGGTTTAGGAGAAAAAAATTTGCCGAGTAACCCGGAACACACTTAGGTTGATTTCTTCGTGTGTTTCTTCCTAAGAAGGTCTAAAGCCGACTCGGGAGTACTATCCCATTCGTCAATGTCGACTCCGAATACTCTCATGAACTTAGTGTTCAGATTTGTATTCCGAGTTATCTCCTCCTTGACACGTTTCTCTAGAACATGTACATCCATAGCTGCCTGTTCCTTGGCAGCTAAGGCATCCTCCTCCCGAGCTTTTACGGATGACAGTCTCAAGGCGTTCCTTTTCAGCATCGCCCACCTGTTTCATACACAACAGAGTATCATTCAGGAGGCCCTGATGGAACTCTGTTGCTCTGTCTCGAACACATTTCTCCCAGTGGGTGTAGATGGCCTTTTGGACATCTGCTTCCCCCTGGCGAGACTTTTCGAACCAGATTTCAGCGTTACCAGTCTTAATGGTAATCGCGTCCTTTGGTTTCGCAGATGGTGCAACAACCTTGGGGGTGTTGACACTGCCTGAGGGGCACTTCCAGATGTGGGGCTTCCGGACGTTCCTGCTGTTGGAAGACAGTAGGTGGGTGGTGGATTTTGTCTCATCCCCATCTCCATGTACATTTGTACTTGTTCTGGGGTAAACGTTACCTGCTGGGCGGCTGCAGTACTTGCAGATCCGGCAGCGGCAGGTGCTGAAGTCTTTTTAGGGACTAAACGGCTTCCTTTTCCCACAACCAAGGTCTGGCTCTTGGGTCCAGGTCCTTGTGTCATGGAGGGAAAGTTACGGGTGTTCACTTTCCCTGGTTTAGATACGGCGCCTGCGTATCCGGCAGGTCCGGGTCTCTTGAAAACAGGAGTACCCTGGGTCTGCTCGTGTGGGTGACGTGCCAGGGGGGATCTGGAACGATCATCCGCCCTGGTTTGAGTGACAGTAGTAGACTGACCATTGCCGTTGCCACCTCGGTTCTGGTCTCTCCTAACTCTCTCTCGTGCTCTTTTTTCTTCCTTTCCAGACTCTTCGCATTTCTGCCAAAGAGACTCATGCATGTCTAGTTTGCCCTTACCAGGAGTTAAGACAATCTTGGCGCGGAGTTTCGAATCCTTCGTCTTCGGAACTTCGCAGAGGACTTGGTCCCCTGGTTGGATCTTTGACCAAGCATCTTCACTCAGACTGTCGAACTCCTTCATGAGTTCCTGATGCATGTCCATAATATGTTTACGGGCTGTATCCAATCCTTTGGCATGGGCCTTCTTCTGGTGTCTTGCCAGATCGCTATGCCGGTTGTATTGCACCTTCGTAGTACATTTCTTCCCCTTCTTGCCATAACTCGGGTCACAAATGTAAACCGGGTGATGGTGGAAGTGGGCCTCTACCAGATGCCTCTGGAACCGGGCTGAAGTGCTCCAGGTCCAGACCAAGACATCGCTAGCATCCTGGCAGATGGAGAAGGGACAAGACTTTTGATCGTCTCCGTACCACTTCTCAAGTGCCCAACATAGCTTGCGCCTCTGGGTATAGGTATAATACCCTTCGGTGTGGTTAAGCATAAGCCACATCTTACGATAGGCTTTGCTCGGATTGGGATCTTTGTCCGAAAGACGCATCCAATCCTCGTCGTCGGATTCACCATTCTTGTTCACTGTATCTAGACAGGTATACAGAGTAGAGCCGTCCTTCTTTACTCCGTATGCACAGTCTGAGAAGCACGTTGGGATCCGGGTTTTGAATCCCGATTTGGCGTTAGCCCAACGCTCGGCCTTGGTTTGAGTAGATGGAGTGGCCTTCTCATGGTACTCTACTGAGGACTCGTGTACCGATTCCTCGTCAGAGGAAACTACTTCCATGGCGGTGCTACCGGTGGCTGAGGTGCTGGCTTTCGGGTCGGCTCTAGCATAATCTGGGAGATTCTTGAGTCGCCGAGAAGCAGACCTCCTGTTCTTACTAACCTTCCAGTCTTGGATCCTTGGTTCCGGATTCACTGGAAGTAGATGCTTCTACCGGACTTGCGGTTTTCCCAGTAGTACTGCCAGTTGTGGTTTTAGAACTGGCCGAACTTCTGGCGCCTAGCTTCAGGTCGGGGATTGGAGGTGCGGGTGCCTCCGCTTCCCTACGAGCGTGCACCAGGGCTTCCTGCTCCGCAGTCAGACGATGGACGAGAATCGTCCGAAGGGCTGCGCTCCTGTCCAGTCCTGTAAGAGAGGTGTTCTGGACTTCCGTGAGTTCGGCTTCGGCTATATAATAGCCATCATCCCACTGCTCGAAGTTAGCAGCGGCTTCCCGGTATTCCCTCATGGTTCGGTACTCCGGCCGGACAGCACTAGGGCGTGGGTAGGTTTGGCCTTCGGGTTCCGAAATGCAGCCTACCCAATCAATGTTCGTCTTAGTTAGATTCCACTGAGACCTGTCAGGCTTTGGATAAGCTCCTAGCAAGAAGGCTCTGTTAGCTTCATACACCACCTGTCGAAAAGCAATGTCAACCATGAGTCCACGTTGGAACCAAGGCCAGTCTCTGAGCCATTCTGGTGGCGTCCTGTCGAGCTGTTTGGGGGCCATGACACCCTCGATAGCCATCCTCACCTTTGAGGATGGCTATCGAGGTACCAATACGGATTGGTTCTAGTTTTGCAGATAGCCAAGTATTTGCACATACCTTGCCAGAGATTAGATTCGAATTCTCTGCCTTGGTCACTGTGTAGCATTAGTGGTACACCGAAAGTCAGTACCCAACCTTTTACAAAGGCCTCCGCACAAGTGACTGCTTTGTGGTCCGGTAGTGGAAATACTTTGGTGTATTTCGTGTAGTAGTCACACACTACCATCATACAGGTATTATCATTAGCGGTTGTATTAAGTCCACTAATGATATCTACTCCGATTCTCGCGAATCTAACTCCGAAAAGTTCCTGAGACAGGGGAAGTTTGCCCATCCCGGGTCCGGGTTTGTTTTTACAACAGTCCGGACAGGTGGTTACCCATCTTTGCAAGTCTCGTGACATGCCGGGCCAATAGTATTTTTTAGAAAGTCGTGCTAATGAGCACTTCCTTCCAAAATGACCACTGGTCCGATGTCCATGACAGGAATACATAATGTCATGTCTCATTGCATGTGGTATAACCACTTGCATGATTTTCTCACCACTATTACATGGCTTCCAACGGTATAACACGCCTTTCCGGACTTCAAGCTCAGTCCATTGAGCAAGAAACCTTCTCATTTCTCGATTTTCCAGGGAGACCTCTGGTCTGGCTGGACGTATACCCTTTGGTACCAATTGCAGTAGCTGTGCAGTTATCGAGTCAGCTTCCTGGAAACGTCGTATGTGATCCATAGACCATTCCAGTACACTGGCAACTAGGGGTTCGAAGGGTCTTCGAATCCCTGCTAAAACTGCTCTGTGAGCTCCACAATCAGTACAATCCGGATTATCACATTTCTGAATTGGTATTCGAGACAAAGCATCAGCATTTCAATGCTTAACTCCGGGTCTATGCTGAATCTGGTGATGTTCAAGCCCATATTCGGATAAATGGGCTAGCCATCGACCTAACATACCTTCAGCATCTCGGAAGTTCAATAACGATCTTAAGGAGGAATGATCCATACGTAAAGTAAAGTCCGTCCCCCATAAGAAGTGTTTGAACTTCTTTGTATATACAACTACTGCTAACAGTTCTCGTTTGGTAGTGCAGTAATTGCGCTGAGTTTTACTCAGTGTGTTGCTAGCAAAGGCAATTGGTACCTCCCTCCCATTTTGGACTTGCGAAAGTGCTGCACCAATGCTGTCATTACTAGCATCCGTATCCAGTATGAAATGATCCATCTCATTTGGATATTGCAATACGGGAGTACTTGTGAACAGATCTTTTAGCTTTTGAAAAGCAGATTCCTGTTCATGCGTCCAAGGAAATTTTTCCTTGGTACTTCCTGGAGTCCAGTTAGTAATGGGTAACTGACTCTAGAATAATTCGGAATAAATTCCCTATAATAGGAACAGAATCCTAAAAATGATCTCACTTCTTTAGCTGATTTAGGTCTATTCCAATTCGTAACTGACTCGATTTTATCGGGATCAGCTTTTATTCCTTCATCAGAGATGATGCGGCCCAAATAATTTATGGACTTTCTAAACATGTGACATTTTTTAGGTTTCAATTTGAGACCATTAGAAATAATACATTCTGATACCAATTTATGATTGTTAGAACATTCTTCGAATGTTTTTCCAAAGACTATTACATCGTCAAGATATACGAGACATCTTTTCCACAATAGATCACTTAATATAGTTTCCATCATTGCTTCAAATGTAGCTGGTGCATTGCACAAGCCAAACGGCATTACATTATATTGGAATAGTCCAATATGACTCGAAAATGCTGTCTTTTCCATATCTGATGGGTTCATTCCCACTTGCCAATATCCCAATTGCAAGTCTAGGGTACAAAACCAACTGTTACCTCCTAAGGAGTCAATGGTTTCGTCTATTCTTGGTAATGGATACGAATTCTTTTTCGTTACTCCATTCAACTTCCTGTAGTCTATGCAAAAGCGTATAGTACCATCTTTCTTTGTTACCATACATACAGGACTACTCCATGGACTATTTGATGAGACTATTACATCCTGATCCAACATCTTGTTTATTTCCTCTTCAGCTATTCTTTTCTTTGCTAAAGGTAACCTCCTATACGGTATTATAAAGGGTTCGGCATCTCTAGTATCTATTTTGTGTACTACCTTATTTGTCATACCTAGTTTTTCACCAGGTTTGGCAAAGGCAGTTCTATACTGACAGAGCAATTCATGAAACTCTTTCCGATGTTCCAGATTTTCTAATGAAGTCTCTTTATACAACTTTAACAAGTCATCCGAAATTTCATCGTCATCTGTTACCTTTGGTAAGTTTAACTTACTATCTGTTACAGTTTCCGAAAGGGTCACGTTTCCAAAAACTTGTCCCTTTTTTAGGTAGATAGTAGCGTTTCCAGTATTGGAAATAGGCACTACCGACCAGGATGCATTCGCTACTATAGTGTCTACGGAAACCAGTCCGATACTTGACAAAGTAACTACATCCGGTTCTATCACTGCAGGCTTATTGCGCATTGCAGGATCGCTTCTCACAAGCACATCACAGGCTACACCTGTAGGAATCCGCACCGTGTGTGCAACGCTAGCCATACTGCTTACATGCCTTAGTACGCACCTAACCTTTACAGGATACGGGTATTTCACACTCAACACTCCTGATTGTGGTTCTAAAACCACCCCGTACAGGGATGCGAAATCCAACCTGAGTATCCCCTCATCTGCTATATCTGCAACGGTGGCACTCATGACATAGTCATGTATTCCATCCAATTGCAACTTCACACAAGTTCTTCCATACGTTTGCATGGTACTGCCATCGGCCGTCTGAGCATTTCCTCCCGATCTGACTGGTCACGGCACCAATGTAATGGTTTAGTCTTACGGATTTGGTGGTTTGGGCCTTACTAATCAGGAAAGAAGGAGTAAGGCGGTGATTCAAGTGTATACCAACGGATGATTTATTACATGAACACTCACGGCTACCCGGAAGATGGTACAAGGAAGATGGTACAATGGATAAAGATATTACATGATCAGAGGCCAGGAGGGCCTCTGACGTAGCGGCTGAGCCCCGGCCCTTATATACGGACCTAGGTGTTCGTCGTCAGATGTCCCCACATGCCCGGATCGGTGCTGCCACCTATCCGGAACCTGAGGAACACCCAACGACTGGACTCACCCGCCATGCCAGACGGTACCCACCACTATGGTTTATATTAAAGTACCTCTACAGTTGTAAGGTTATGATGTGTTGGAAGAAATAATTGGAATTTGTGGAAAAATAAAACAAAAAAAAAGGTGAATTTGGTGGTTCTAATGAATGCTCTCCATTGAAATAGTATATGGGAAATGGAGAGGAAAGATCTATTACACGAAGAAGATATGCCTATAGTGTCTGGGTAGTGTTTGTGTGTCTGTTTCAAGGGTGGTAAAAGGTTATTATGGGGATGAGTCTGTTAAAAGGTAATAGAGTGGGGTTGGGGTGGGGGTTGGGGGGGTTTATGCTCCGAATATAGACGTTGCAAGATAATATTGCAGGAAAAAGATCCCTATTCTCTTTTAGTGCTGGGTGTTTTAGGTTTAGGACCATGGGTGATTTTTGCTCTGTATTCAGTCATGAAATCTACACCTAGGATGAGTGGGTGGTTCAAATCAGGAAACACATGGGACCTGGTTCTAAATTCATGGCCGTCGATGAGGAAGTCTATGGTCATCAAGTGACTTATCTGAGTTGGGGTCTTATCAGCCAATAACACTGTGAGTCTAGAGTGTCTAACATATTTCTAAAATCTGTGCTTGCTTTTTTATCAGCCTCTTTTGGCTAATAGAAGACAGGGAGGCGCCAGGATCAACAAGAGCTCTATACAAGTAGTTATCTATGTCAACAGATAGTGCACCTTTAGTCAATTCTGTATTGCTGTCCATATTGTTCAGACTTGTTTTTCAGCTTCACAATTAGTTCTCATATTGGTCCTCATCATCTTTGGTGCAAGAGTCCTGGTCCTCCTTATATTCCATACGTTCTGTGTAATAGTTACTGGAGGTGTGAGAGTCAATTGAGTTAACTTCTGCTTCAGTAATAGGATCAGGAGTAGTGGGAAGCGGTCGTATGGTCTGGTCCCTTAGGGTGGGGGCGGGGACTATAGGTGCTGTAGTTCCGTCCCTTGAATCCTAATCATCGCGACTGCTCCTGGGGCTGTCGCTGTCTGCGTCAGACTGAGGCGCTGTACAGCTTCTACCAGGGGAGGTGTCCCTTGGTGTGATAGGTGGGTGTAACTGGATCATTTTGAAGGCGTCAGGTGACGAATTTTCTCTCTGGAAATGGTGTGCTGCAGTTGCAGGGGGGTTGGACACATCTAGCCCAGGTGATGCAAAGGTACGTTCAGAAACTGGCTCCTTGGGTGTGGTCTCACTATTACTCATGGCTATGAGAAGTTAGTAGTGGGATATTCTGAGGAGTTCTCCACCATTGTCAATGGACCGTTACAAGTTGATGTTGTTATGAACACTGAATCCAGAGAAGTTCTTTGATCCTTGTTTATTGCATGATGACAGAGTGTACATATAGGTGGTAACAATGATACACTTGCCAGCATGCAGGCTCTGCCCCTAAGCTCCCAGCTCAACCTGTCGTAGGTCCTAGATACTAGGGAGGTTGTATGTGGTATAATGTAAGTAGGAAAAGATGAGCTTAGAATAGATGATTGGGAGCTGCTCACCAGGTCTTTAATACTGAGGTGAGCAGCTCACAGGGTGATGAAATGTCCTGGTAGGAACAGGTCTGATCTGGTTGGGTCTGATCAGATCTGACGCGTCGCCATACCCGGTAATGATTCTATTTATAGATGGACCAATCAGGATGAAGGGAGGTTGTGGAATTTCCCTGCATCCTAGAAATGCGTCCACAGGTATGTCGGTATGTTGTGATACTCCCAGTGAATCAGTGCCCAGAAATAGGATGGGTCCGGCTCTCACAACATCCTGGTATGGGTGATGTAAGAGCAGCTCACTGTACGCACTAGGGGGGATTGAGCTGTGAGCTTGTGAGCAGGTCCTGAGCGCGTGTGGCGAAGTATTTGATAAATGTGTAAAATAATGAATAATACCCAGAATGGTCCATTGACAAGAGGGGGTTGTCCTCACATATTGTGGGTCATTCTCACGACAAATTGTGGCCCATTGTCACGGCATAATGTGGCCCATTCTCACGGCAAAATGTGGCCCATTCTCACGGCAAATTGTGGCGCATTCTCACGGCAAAATGTGGCCTGCATCTTCGGCAAATTCTTGCCTGTTTTGTGATGTCACTGACGTTGCCTAGTAACATGACGTTACCAGGTAACATGACGTTGCTAAGTGACATGATGTTGTGTCATAAATCATGATAGTAACATCAATCTCCAAGCTGATTCTTTCGGAAGGGTTCAATTCAAAAGTTTAGGGTAAAGTATCTCAATAATTTTGAGTCCTTTCAACACTTTATTTCAAGGGGTGATACCATGGATGTATCGCATTAATTTAAGGCAGTATATATGCACAATCTATTTCGGAAGTACTTATTCTAGTGGCTCATTTAATGAGTTCAAAATGGCGGATTTATCAAAAATGTTCTGTCTCTCGTTGTTATGCAATGGGGCTAGAGGTTATTGTGTTAAATAATTTATTATTTTAATTTCAAATGAATCATATCATTCAATTGGTAAGGAGAAGTCTTGCCATATAGGGTACCTAAAAAAATTAAAAACCTTGAAATCATGGAGAAAAATCGAGTTAATTTTGAAAAAGTACATATTCTTATCTAGCCTCTTTTGGTTTATCTGTTCCTGGCAAGCATCCAAGTTTATTTCAATGGGGTGGGTACCAGCGACGAATTAATGCCTTTTTATATATAGGGTAAAAATAGTATCTTTTTCTGTACATGTTTTGAAATTACTTTGATGTTTAAAACAAACATTTGGCAAACTTAGGAAGGAAATAAAAACTTCTTTTTTAACGTAAAAAAACATTTTTATGTCAAGTAGGCTGTGTGTTTACAAAGTGGGGGACTTGGCCACACAGTGTGTCTATGCCAAATGAGGGCTACATGACTTTGTCTATGGTATGGACAATTGCAAAAAGTGTAGTTAAACTGAGGGTTTGGAATTAGGTATGGAACTTTGGACATGATGACACAGCACATGTATGCAAATAGGGGATGTGGACCTAGATGTACTCCATGCAGTGTGGTTAGGCAAACTTAGGACAGTTGTAGCAAATATAGAACATGGTGAACAAGTAACCAATGGATAACTCATGATGAGTGTGTGTTAGTGAAGGATAATGACACGAGGCCGTAGGCCGAGTGTTATTAGCCTTTGCTAACACACACGAGTCATGAGTTATCCATTGACTACTTATTTTATACCACGAAACCAATAAATAACCAATATAATACCAATAAATTCAAGTTGAAAACAAAAATTATTCCCCCTCCCCGGGACTCGATGCCAGCCATTGTGTGTACACGATCGGTATGGTACATACACCTCGGTGCCCAGCAGCGGACAGTGACAGCCCCGATCTCGGTTTGGCATTGAAGGCGTCTCGGTTATGGTAGCTGACACACGGTGAAAAAAAGATGCCCAGTACCGTGTTACTAACTGTTAGACTAGATATACACCTCATCGCCCGGCAGCGGACAGCGACAGCGCACACGGCGAAAAAAGATGCTTCTCGCGGTTATGTTTGTGTATAATACACCTCCTCTCGTCAGTCCCTGTGGCACAGTGCATAGGGAGTTGGATTTGGGATGTTCGATCCCTACCCTGGCCTGGAAAATTTTGTGGGTTTTAACATGTAACATATGACATGTAAGGACATGAGAGGTGTGCGGTTATCCTGGATAACCGCACGCCTTAGAAAATTGATGTTAAAGCATACAGGGTGTGCAATATCGACAGATATGTGGATGGAAATAGACACCAAAAAGCACTGTGTAACCCAGAAATACAACACAGTGTGTGTATGCAAATAGAGGACATGGTCTTAGATACACTCCACACAGTGTGTGTAGGCAAATAGAGGACATGGTCTTAGATACACTCCACACAATGTGTGTAGGCAAACTGAGAACATGGTCACACTGTGTGGGTAGGCAAATAGAGGACTTTGTCTTAGATACACTCTACACAATGTGAGTGGGCAAACTGAGGACATGGCCATGTAGTGGATGTCTGCAAGTAGAGAACTTGGTCTGAGATATATGGGTCAGGTCCCCAGAAACCATCAGATTTCTGATTTTAAAGTCAGAGTTTCTTTATACAACCTTATTACGTTTTGTAAAGGAGTATCTCACCCACTTAGAAACCCCTTTTATACAGACTTCCTTCAATCAAAGGACATGGCCACACACTCTGTGTATGTTAATAGAGGTCACAGTCTTAGATTCACTCTACATAGTGTGTGTAGGCAAAGTGAGGACATGGCCATCACAGTGCTTGTGTATGCAAACTGAAGACATTCCCACACAGTGTGTGAATGCAAATAGAGGACATGGTCTTGGATACACTCCCAGTCAATATGAAAACTCGTCGGACATTGGGAATGTCTGGCTGTATTTATGGGACCTTGGGCTACATTTTGTTTTTTACGGCATGGAAATCGGACCATTATTAAGGTTTTTACCGCTTAACCCCTTCCACCCCATAAAGCAGGATTTGTGTGAAAATCCCATAGAGAAAAGGAAATACAGGGGTGAAAGGGTTAAAACAAAAGCAGTTACTTTTATTTAAATTTTGAAGAGTTAAATGGTTGAAATACTTATTTAATGCTGTTTTTTTTATTATTCATTTCTCAACAAAAATAATCTTGAGGTATTCAGTCCTGCGGAATGATGAGATCTGTAGGACCAAATGGCCTGTGAGGGGAAAAACTTTTCTTATAGACTGCACTCCACACAGTGCGTGTATGCAAACTGAGAACACGGCTACATAGTGTATGCCTATAGAGGACTTGGTTTTACTTAAGTTCAACACAGTGTGTGTAGACAAATTGGGGACATGGCCCCACAGTGTGTCTATGCAAAAAGAGGTCTTGGTCTGAGACACAACATGTGTAGGCAAACTGGGGACTTAGTCTTAGATATACTCCATGCAGTATGTGTAGTCAAACTAAGGACAAAGCCATACAATGTGTGTTAAAATAGAAGACTTAGTCTGAGACACACCATGTGTAGGCAAACTTGGGACGTAGTCTAAGATATACTCCACACAGTGTGTGGAAGCAAACTGAGGACATGGCCACACCTCCCCCTCCCACGCAGCAGAATTTATACAGTCAACTTTATTTTGGAGTAATTCTTTTGCAATACCTTTGTAAATCCTGTGTAGGATACTGGTTAATCAGGGTTGATCGATCAGTTTTGATTAATGTTCTACACCACCGGTCAGGAGTGGTCTCTCCCCGTACCTTGTCAGAGTAGGACCTCTCCTAAAGGTGAACACATGCACTGCAACCTAGCACACTGATTAGCCACTTGCTCATATGATAATGCAGCTCAGCAACGAAGTACCCAGTGGGCATATTAATGTTGATTCAGCATTGAAACAATTTTTGTAGATAAACAGTTGATTCTTGGTTTAGATATCATCGAATTTGAAAATTGACACAACATAATCAAATCAACTGTGATTCAACATCAAATCATAAGTGCTGATTCAACATTTGTGTTTCTATGTTGATTCAACATTGTTTCAAAAGTTGAAACAACACTGATACATGTAGTAGTTAGGCAATTCTTTGTTGACATGTTAATGTTGAATCAACATTGAAATCAGTATCATTGATTTGACATGACAGATCAATGTTGAATCAATGTTGAATTGTGAACAATATTTCAGCATCGATATGTCAACTGTTGATCTGATGTTGAAATGGTGATGGTTGACAAAATTGATTTGGAATGATTGAAAAAGTGTTGAAGACAGGTTGATCAAAACTATCAACACAATATCAACCAGTTGGTAATGTTGATGAAATTGTTAATGAGAGTGACTGATTCCTGACAACTCAAGGGACATCCCACTCAAAAGGCCATGTTCTGTTCCAGCTCTTTCACCATCCTGGTCTAGCCAGGGGGTCCAGGCCCATTGAATCCTGACCTTCATCAGGACTTTTTCCAGCAAAGACTGTTGTGCAACAACTGACCACCCAGCTTCTAGTGGTTTACCTCTAACCCTAAGTTATCAGCAGCCTCCTTAGTATTCCTCCTGCAGTTTTCGCAAACTTCTCTGAATGTTTCTCGTTTGTCTGTTCTGTGGCTCCCTACTGGGGTAGTGTGCTTTTCAGGTGACTCATTGAATTACTGCTCACTACTGGTTGCTATATAACTATTCCCTCCTAGGATAGATCATCTAAGCTGCCTCTTCTGCCCCCACCTAATATGTCTTTGAGCCTTTGTCTATCCTCAAATTCTCTCCCTCTGTTTACTGGCATGCCTTACCAACTTAGGCAGTTGGAGGTATGTATACACTATCTAGTCAGTTGCCTGGGCACATTCTCAGGAGGCCCTCCCCAGGATGCGTGAATGGCATCAGGTTAATAATTGGACACATCTGACGCACATCTTCCTTGGGATAACCTTCTAGTTGCCTGGCCCTCATTTCTGGGCTTAAGTGGACAATATGTTGAAGACTGGGACCATACAGCCAACCAATTGCCATGGTGCATGGAGCTCTTTTGGGCACCCCCTCCTAGTGTCAGGAGGCACAGATGCCTCCCCAGCAGCTGCAGAAGCACCATCGGCCTGTGAGCTTTACCCTTTAATAACATTTATGTACTATCCTTGTGAGGTACCCCAGGATGGGGGCAGACGGTAGGCTGTCTTTCAATTTTTGAAAAGTCTAAGCACACTGAGATCCCATCTGAAAGCCGTCACTCAGCCAGGGAGGAAAGCAGCTTCGTAAACTAGGGGATATGATGGACCAAGGTTCATGAGGCTAGCAGTGCCACCGTATGAGGCATAATAATATACCACCCGAAGAAGATGCATACCTCCTTGAGGAAAGTCTGCTCTGGCCACTCAGCTACACATAGAGACCCTCTATGAGATACATCATTTAGAAGGCCTTACCTTGAGCCAAGCATCCTCCAGATTCTGGAGGATGCTTGGCTCAAGGACCTCCACCATACATTCTAGGAGAGGAGGGGAATTTAGTGCAAAGATGAGAATATCATCTCAGCAGACCAGACAAGGGGTCCACTTAGTCCCCTCATCTCCAAAAATGCAAGGGCCATAGCATAGCTTGAAGGGCATCACACTGAACTGATGCAATGACTAGTGAATGCTTTTTTTTCCTCTTTTGCCTCTTTTATTTCCACTGGGAAGCCCTTATTTCTTCCTTTTCTATGACTTCATTCAAGTGGGAAAGATAATCTCCTGTGCATCTTGCCTTGTTAGCCAAGATGTGGTTGCAGACTTGTTGTACTAGTATGACCCATTGTTCACTTAGCGAATCAGCCAGTTGGTGTATCATGTGGAGGCTGTTCCAGTCCCATCTTGCCAATGTGTGCTACACCTCTTTATGTGTCTTGAATGAACCCTATGTATGATATTAAAAGTTTCTGTCAGCATAACTATATAGTCCCTAGCTCTTAATATGTTTAGTTTGTACAGAGAGATCTCTTTAATCCGCCATCCAATAGTCCGCCATACTCAGATCCGCCAGGGTAATCCAGAGGACCATTCTTGTACATTTCAATTTGATTTTCACTCAATAATCCGCCAATCTCAGATCCAACCAATAATTTTCAGGAATTTGGCATGGCGGATTAAAGAGAGCTCACTGTATAAGTATTAATAGTTTGTCACACCATGACACCTACAAGGCATGCGAGTTTTAGTTTTTTGTTGTTGTCGTTGTTTTCATATATAGGCAAAGGTTCATGAGTGCTCCTTTGCATTTATCTCATGGTCAAAAGGGCTTACTTTGTAAGCTACAAAGTCTGTGGATGGTTACAACATCTAAAACGTTATGCATGGTTTGTTTACAACGCCATCTTAAATATTGTCAAAAGGTCACATGACCAGGCAGTGTGATATGACCACGTTGCAAGGAGAGCACTGGAAATGGCAAATCGCGACTCAGTTTTAAAAAAGTTCATCCAATCTTTCTACATGTTGAATATTATGAAGTATAGTGCATTGCATCACTATCTATGGATACTATATTTACTGGAACCTGGAGGGATTCGCATGTCAACATGTTTTTCTACCTTAAATACGAATGCAAAGCCCGGAGACATGGCAGTGGGGTGAGTCAAAGCTAGTATAGTGGTTATGGCATTCTCCTCTTACCAGCACGGCTGGGGCTCGCTTTTCCGTAGGACCTGAACGGTTTCAACTGGATATGTATGGAGTGGTTGACTTTGTATTCTTTTCAAATTTATTAACATGTCCAGATTCCAACCAAGACCTTCTTGGAGTAGAATAAAAAGTCTCAGAGTGCGGTTATACTCCAATAATGCGCTGGAGTTATGACCAAAAAAAGCACGATGGAGGCCAGAATTGTGAGATATGCTTATAAAACCAGTCTACTCAAGGTCAAATGTTCATATGGACAGGTTGTAAAAATGGGTAAATGACAACGTAGTGACACACAGACTAAACCCAGATTAATAACCAACTTTATTCTTGAATAATCATCCTTATAAATCCTATCTATTGTTTACATCAACAAAGCTCAAGTACTATCCATTCATTCTGCGCATGCGTGTTGTCATGACTCAACAGCCTCCTAGTAGTGGGAGAGGTAGTTCCCCTAATATATGTAACCATTAGTACATGATTCCTTGCAGGTATCGATACCATGTCAACTCATTCATTAATTTAATCAAATGTACGCTAATCAATAACACAATTTCATTACTGGTCATCCACACCATGTCAATAAACTTGTTGGTAAATACAATGTTATATGCCTTAATTATGGGTTTTACATCATCGTGATCGGCCCACTGTAACCAAGGGCACAGTATCAAACCTTGCTGATCTGAGATTAACAGCTCTCTGCTATCTCCAGTCCACTTATGCAGGTGAGGGACTTGGGGAGGGGGGGGGGGTTCCAGGTAGGGGAGTGGACCAAGACTTGATACTGTGATGAATGATTATCATTAAACATTTATATATGTAATTATTTTAGGTGCCTTGTATATGACATCTTACAATATGGACAGGTAAAACCCATCAACTCTAGGGAAACATTCACAATACACTGGTAATCAAAGTTAAATGTTCATAAATGTACTGGTAGCTCAATCGGCTTAAGGTCAATGTTCACAGGGTTCACAGGATTGGCCTACAGGGCTGTATTGAATTGAAGTTCACCTTAGGAGGATCATGGGCCTCCCCCTCCTCATTGAAAGCCCTCTCGAGGTCTTGGAAGACCTCCCTCTCTTCCTTATCATTGTTCAGCCAAACCTCATCATCCTGGGACCCATAAAGGGCATTGCTGAGGCTCATCTTGAGGAAGCTCTTTACCACCATGGGTGCAGGGATGGCATCCCAGGATTCAAGAGGCCACTTGGCAAGGATTTCCTTCATTGGGGGCTCATGATTCTCTTGGTCAGGGAGGACAGGTGGGTCTCCATCATCCATTCTTCCTATTTCCATCTCATGTAGCACATGAAGGGTCTGTTCAACACATCTAGGGGTTGGAGCAGAGGGGTCAATCCTCCTGGAATGATTGCAACCTGGACATTCCTCCTAGTGAGGGCCTCCCTCACCGCCTCTGTAAGGTGTACCCTGCATGAGTCCCATACTCAGTTGGTGGTCAGTCGGGAGTAGTTTTGAGAAGATCGGAGATAAGAGATAAGATATGGGTCCAATTGAGGCCTTCTACTCCTGGCCCCTGATTTACAAATCTCTCTGTTTTTCTTAAATAGGTAATTTCTATTACTAAATAGGCTGATTTTTTTTTCTATATTTCATCAAGTCATTTCCTGATTTGTTTTATATTTTCTGTAAATTTTTCTTATAACTTATCAATGATTTTATGACTTTGGGTAATAGAAAATGGGAGAGAATTTTCTCAGGGGTTTAGAGCCCCACTGCCTCTGCCCACATCACCCTCCCGGCTGGGGAGGTTTCAGATACGACTGACCTAGGCCTGATACTGGGTTTACTATATTGCCTGGGAAATGTTCTCCGTATCCTATCTAGGCATTTTTCCTCATTGATGTAACCTTTCTCTTGAGCTTCCACGACAGCAACTGGAGTGAAGCTCAACCATATCTTATCCCAGTCCCAGGGGTTTTCATGGAAATTAGAATACCAGTGAAGCCTTGTTTCTCATTGCCAGTGGTCTTGAACAGTACTGTCCTGCCTCTAACAGGGGCCAGTGTCCTTATCTGGGGGAGGTCATGGGTGAGAGGGGTTTCATCCATATTATGGATGTCAGCTAAATCATAGTTCTACTGCTTCCTGAGATCAATGACAAAATATCTGGAAGGGCAGCACCTTCTCAGCATCAGGGGGATCTTCTGCCCAAGTGAGGTTGGAGTATGCGTACTGAAGACATTTCTCCTTTTAAATCTGTACAACCACCCAGAGGCCTTGAAGGGCAGTTTGGCCATTGCAGCAGTCTTTTTGGCCTGTACTTGGACTTACCTCCCAGAGACAGCATGACCCTCTTGAAAGATCAGTTCACTCCTACCATTTTTTCACCCATTCTTGTACTTGTTTCTCATTGACAGCAAAGTGGGCAGCAGCCTTCACTTTGAAATTGCCCTGAGACATGAATTTCACCACTTTCGCTTGGAGGCCCGTGCTTTGGCTGTCTGTTGCCATGGGAGCATGCCATAGTAACAGCATTTAAGGCACTAGTGGACGCTCGCAGAGAGAAATGTCTGTCCAGGATTATCTCAAATAACCTCCCACTATGGATCCTGCTAACCAGGAATGGAATACTCTGTTTTATTAGTGTTTGTTTACATTTATGCACAGAAAACTCCCAAAGGTGCCTCAAATTGACCCAAAAAGAAGGAGTCCAGAGTCAGGCAAGTGAACCTCCAGGCTTACTTAAGCAAAGTTGAATTGAACCTATTTTGGCAGGCAATGCATGGTATTTGAGGGAACTGATGCTCTCTCCACACATATTTTCTTTGGATTAAGTCTAAATGTTTCTGAAACTTTGAAAGTTTTCTAGCAGGTCAACCTAACTGAGTCTATTGGGATTCTGGAGTAGTGTGTATCCCTTTACCATAAGGTTTCAACTCTACTGTCACTTGACCAGTTCCTCCTATATCCACAAGGACTCCCTCTACAATGAAAATCTAATTTTAGATATGTCATCAGTTTGCTAAGAGTATGTATACATTGGTTTTCTATTTGTAGATTCACACTGTATTAGTTTGTACACACACACTTTATGGACCTTACCTTTAACCAGGTTCTGTATTTGCCCACATGGTGTACTAATGTCCTCTTTTTGCATACACATACTGTGTGGCCATGTCCTCAGTTTGCATACATATACTGTGTGTCCTCAGTTTGCATATACACACACTGTGTGGCCATGTCCGCAGTTTGCATACACATACTGTCTGTCCTCTATTTGCATACACACACTGTCTAGTTAAGTCCTCGGTTTGCATACAGATACTGTGTGTCCTCTATTTGCATACACACTCTGTGTGGCTAAATCCTCAGTTTGCAAACACACTCTGTGGAGTATATCTAAGATCAAGTCCTCTATTCGCATACACATACTGTGTGATTATGTTGTCAGTTTGCATACACATTGTTTGACTCACCAATTTCTACATAGGTAGGTAATAACATCTTGCTTATTTAAAAAAACAGTCTATTCTTCATAAATAGACTGAATACTCTTGTGATTAGGATCAGAAGAGTAGACATAAAATTTGAATTGTACAAATGTCCTCACTTTGCTTATGAAACACTGGTCATGTCCTCAGTTTAGGCACATCATACTGGTCTACTTGGGAGCACCAGAGGCCAGTTTGATATTTTGCACTTTAACTGTTTACTGTTTAATGGGAGCTAAAATGGACTTGTGCTCTAAATTGAACCCGAATTAAGTGAAAGCTGGGTGAATGTAGGAATGTCCCCGCTTTGGAGGAGTGTGCAACAGTGTCCCCAATTTGCTGGTTACACCTGTATGTGTGTGTGGGTGGGGGGTGTGTCCAGGGCTCCTGTCCAAAAAAGCTTAAAAAGGTGTGACATAGTTTATGGATCAGCCGTAACACTGTTAGTCTACTCTAGTTCTTTCAAAGCTATCCACCCTGCTGATCTCAGGATCTCATGTACCGGGACTTGTTTTCTTGCTGCAGCTGACGTTGACGCATGGATTAGCTTAGAGAGACAGTCAGGTATGGTGAGCTTATCGCCATACTTTAACATAATTCAAGTTTTAATTTTGCTGGTGACTTAGTGGTGGGAAGAGTGCCTCTAGCACGATTGTTGGGCCAACCCATGTCAGTGGTCGATAGGATATTATGATAATAATTACAGTTATTTTACATTACATTAAAATAACTTAACAATTAGATATCCGTTTATTGACCACTGACATTGTGGGTAGACTACTTCAACTCGTTCATGAAATTAAAACTCAGGCGGGAGCTTTGCGATCTAAATAAGTTTTATTATATGTTAGCAAAACTACAGTCATCACTTTATATGTAGACAAACATATATAATAGGTCAGGGGAGTGAGTAATAGATGTTTAACGCCATTTCGACAGCTAAGGTCATATTCATGGCGAGAACTACATTACACAATTTCACACGGGAATGTGTCAGTGCCCACGCATATGTGCACCACACACATCCTGAGGGGATAGGAAAGAGGAGAAATAGACCCTTTTAAGTGGGCTAGGGAGGCCCGGAATAGGTCAGGAACTTTATGTTCTGAGTAAACAGGCAAAATGTTATACATTGCGTAGACCTTGTATGACATAACAGTGTTATTTCAATGACTGTATGTACCTCTCCCCCCTTTTTTTAAGGAAAAATAGTTTACAGCTATCTTGCTGTAACAGCCTTAGTGCTCATCATGCCTGTAACTGTCTTGGAGGCTGAAAGTCACCAATCTTACTGTGTGTAAGGGATTGAACTGATACACAGTGTAACCTAAGCTGCTACTTGGATATAAGTGACTAAATAGACTTATGTAGATATTTCCACCCTATAGTAAATTCATCTGCAGATGAATTTCTTTGCAAACAAGTGTATGAGTACTAGTGGTAGGATGATGCAAAAAAAACCAGACACAGTCAATTAAAATTAATTGTTGGCTTTAATTTCTTTGTTAATACAACAGTGGAAAATGTTGCGTATGTAGATTATATGAATCAACGTTTCGACTAAATTAATTAGTCTTCTTCAGGATCAGGTGTATGAGTGTTTATGCATCATAGATACAACAGGAATAGGATAAAGTCTGTAGGTTGCAGGACAGGTGGTATATACAGAAGTCTATTATAGAACTGAGCAAAGGTGGTTTCATTTGACCACCCTGCTGATCTCAGGATCTCATGTACCGGGACTTGTTTTCTTGCTGCACTTGATGTTGATGCATGGCGAGCAGAGTAAGCTGTATACTGCTCATCTACTCCAGCATCCTTTAGCGCTGATTTTACTTGTCTGGATATTGTCTTTGCACTGGCCCTGGAGGTGGGCAGTTTCACTGTTGAAAAGACAAATGGGATATCAGATTATGACCTTTGGTCAGCAATGTATGCCCTAAGATGGGAATAGACACACAACCTTTCATCTTCTCTCCTTTGAAAGTACATGATCAGTGGCCTGTCAGTTGGATTGTTTGTTTTTGTGCGAAGTGAGTATGTAATCTTGACTGAGTTGTCAGTCGACTCACAGTCTCCTCTGAGCATAAGGTGCAGGGCCTGCAGTCTTTGTCCAGTGGCTAGTAAGATCAATAACATAGTATGTCTGGTAAGTTTCTCATAGTTTAGTCCCTGTATGTAACCCCGGTTCTGCATTGTTAATAATGCTGGCTATGGGTCCCACACAAATTCCATTGACTTTTTTTTTTCTTTTTTACTTTTGTCCCCCTTACAAATCTCGATATTGTAGGCTGTTCTCCAGCTGGTTTCCCGTTGAATGTAATAAAGCATGACAGAAATGACCTGGATGTATTGATGGCACTGTGACCTACCCCAGTATCAAGATATTCACTGAGGAACTGTATGCATTCCCTGACAGATGATTGGGTTGGTGCACATCCCTTAGACTTGTGAATGCCATCTATCGATTTGCACATCCCCCATAGACTGCTGCAGTATTGGGACTCCATGCCATGGCCATTACCTTCCATGCAGCAAAGGAGTAGTCCAGCAGATCACACCATATGGTTTTTCATATAGGGATAATCATTAGGTGTGATCTGCTTGCTAATGGGAATTTCTTAGTGGGGTCCCCTGGCCACAACAGGGTCGAAGAGGTAATGGGGATTTGCAGGTGCTCCCTGTTGGGGACCACTAATAGTCCAGTGGTCTTGTCCTGCTTTATCTTCCTAAGCACCCTGCCAATGAGTGAGAAAGGTGGGAAGATTAATGAGCTATCGTTCCATGTATAGGTGAATGCGTCGGTCGCAATAGCATTAGATAGTAATGTAGTGAAATGAACTTAGGGCAAATCGCATTTGATAAGATGCAAACAGGCCAACCTGAGGTTTGTGAAATGCAGAGAAGATGTAATTTTGGGTGGTAGGGGATAGTGACCACTCTGCAGATGAGGCAAATGCTCTTGATGCCCTGTCTGCCTCCACATTGAGTTTAGTAGGGCAGTAGGACAGCTTGAAGGTGATTTTATGTTTCAATGAATAAGTGTATATGCACTGTGTGACCTCATCATATGGTATGGAACCCAGGGAACCACCTTTTCTGATACAGCATAAGGCTGTTGTGTTGTCGATGAACAAACGTACACATTGCCCCTTCACTCGATGTTGAAGTTTCTTCAGAGCCATGACAACTGCCTTCAATTCGAGAATATTGATATGCAGTTCTTGTAACTGCCCATATTCGGAATCGCCTTGTTGCCAATAGCAACCCCACCCTGTTTTAGAAGAGTCTGTGTAGATTGACACCTGTGGGTGGATTTCTGCATATAGCGCTAAGGCGATAGGGAGATGTGACAGCCACTGTTTGATGCAATCATGAACTGTGTCATTTAGATAATGGTTATAATAACCTAATGACTTGGCGAGGGCCCAATATTTAACTATCTGAAGGAGTTTGATATGGACCTTGGCCCTGTCATTTCCAGGTTCAGTGGCTGCCAGTTTTCCTATGACTGCTGTGAACTGTCTGATTGACAGCCTCCTGACTTTCAGGATGTCACGTGCCATTGTCACCAATTTTGTCACTTTCTTAGGTGGTATGTGTAGTGTCAGTGTGTTTGAGTCAATGGTAAAACCCAGGTATTATTAGACTGTGCCGGGGTCAAGACTGATTTTCTAAAGTTAATCGTGAAGCCTGCTTCTTGTAGGATTCTGAGAGTGTGTTTTACAGATTGTTCCACTAATTTTGGAGTCTCAAAAAATAAGTGTGTCATCAATGTAAAACACCAAGCTTATACCGTAATGTACTCTCAGATGTGAGAGCAGTGCCTTCATGATACGTGTAAACAGTCTTGGCCCTGGTGAGTATCCATTTGGTAGACATGTATACTGTAATAAACATTGGTCAGCGGCTAGGGGGCACGTCGGCGGTGACATCACAGCTTTGTGACGTCACCATCGGCGGCCAGGACTATAAAATGCCATCTTCGGTGGTTTTCTAGTCAGACGCGATCAGACACTCAGGTGGCCTATGTGTAAGCCTTCCTATGGGAGTTCGGTGGCTGGTTTCTAGCCCATGAACAGAGTGGCATCTCTAAGCAAGTATAAGTACTGGTATCAGTAGAAGCAAGTAACTGATGACAAGTGCCTGTTAGTCCCTAAGGTCCATAAGAAATAAAACAACAACAACGGCTGTAACTTTAGATTCAATTCTTTATACAAGTTGTCGACTCTGGTTATTACATTGGTGACAGCGGTGGTTGTTTATATTAATGAATCCGCACGTACCAGAGTAAACAAAAAGGCATGGCAGCTAGCGAATTGGAAATGGAGGAGGAAAGGAAAGCCCTAGAGGAGCAGTTAGGGGCAGGCAGGCGGGGCGCGCTTATCCAGGTTGTGGACGAGGAAATCTCAATTAAAATAAGAGGGGCGGTGGCCACGGCAGGCGACGCCACCAACACCGCCGGAGCAGACGACAGGAAGTGGGCAGTGGAGGATCGAGTTGATGAGAGGGCAAAGGAGAAACCTCCCGGGGTAGAAGGGGGTATAGCAAGAGGCGTGGCTGGCCACCAGGTGCCTCCTGGTGTGGCGGCAAAAGTAGAAGGAGAGATGGACCCGACTGAGTTTGGTGGCCGGTTCGCAGAGAACGATAAGGCAAGGGAGGGCCACCGGAGGGACGGACGAGAGGAGCTCACTGACTGGGGCCCCGTCAGAGCCCATGGGGAGGTCAGAGAGGGCCAGGGAGCGGCTATAAGAGAAGTGACAGACCCGTTTGCGGAATGGCTGCGGCAGGGCAGCCCGAGAGGTAGCTCTAGGACTGAGAGCGGGGATGGGGCCAGGACCTCCACACCCCTGGGGATAAATCAGACGCAGGGGACGATAGCACCAGGTTGCGGGGGACACCCTAGCAGACGGGGCCACGCGGAAGCCAATTGTCATGCCGGGCAAATATGACGGGTAGAGCGACCTGGAGGAGTTTTTGTCACACTTTGACCTTTGTGTCATGGCCAACGGCTGGACGGAGAGAGAGTCTGGGACGTTCTTAGGCATTAGCCTGTCGGGAGTCACCCGGCGGCTGTTGGCGTCAGAGCAACCAGCAGCCCCTTGGGGATACAAAAAGCTGCGGGACGCGCTAGTTTATAGTTTCCAGCCGAAAAACCAGGTGGAATCGTATAAGGCCCTGCTCCACACCAGGGTGCGTGAGCGAGGGGAGGAATTACATAGCCTCTCTGGGGAGATCTTATGACTGGTGCGTCTGTCCTACCCTAATGCGGACGCCCAGATGGTAGACGGCATGGCCAAGGACGGGTTTGTCGAATGTCTGGAGGATACGGAGCTCCCACAGTGGATATACCAGGGCGAGAACCCTACCCTCCTACGGGCGGTAGAGAGGGATATACGAGCGGAAATTTACCTTAAGGAGGAAAGGGCAAAGGCGATGAAGGTCAGGTCCACCACAAAGTCAATGGCGGAAGAGATGGGGGAGCTGCGGGTGGCGGTCACACAAATGAAGGAGACTCTTTCCCGGTCGGCCACGGCAGCTTTAGAGGGTGAGGGGGCAGTTCGGGGACGGTGCTGCTTTGAGTGCGGGTCTCCAGATCACTTCAAGCGCGACTGCCCTGCCTGGAAGAAACGTGTCGAGGCTGCTAAGAAGAGGGAGGCGACAAAGAAGGCCTCGGAAAACTAGACGGGGTCCCCTCTTCCAGCCGGGAGGAGACCTATGGAGTGGAAAGGATGAGAGAATGGCTGGGTCGGAAAGAGAAAAAAGGGAACGGCCTGGAGGTCGGAGGGAAGCTATGGGGTAAAGACATCCACTTAGTGGTGGATATGGGGGCCACCAGCAACCTGCTCTCCACAGCATGGTGGAAGGCAGAGGGGTCCCCTGGGGACTTGAGACCGGTGACGTCAGCATTCCATACGGCAGATGGGAAGCCGCTACCAGTGGAGGGGCGGGTGACGACGGAACTACAATGCGCGGGCCCACAAAGACTACATCTTCCGTCGTGGCCGACATATCCACCCCTGGCCTGCTGGGGGCAGACTTTTTGCGGCAGACACGGGCAACGATTGACATGGCCGGGGAAAGGCTGGTGTGGCCAGAAGAGGAGGGGGAGACTCAGCCCTGCTGGCTGGTGAGCTCGCGGACAGAGTGGGTGAGGGGCCGCACGGAGAAGGCCATACAGGCTCGGATGCCGGAATCAGCCAGGCAGACAGACATGATGGTGAAGGGAGTGGAGAAAGTGGAGATGGCGAGGGGTATTCACATAGGCAGATCATTGGTGACGCCCGAAAAGGGGGAGGTGCTGGTCCTGGTCTGTAATCCGGGCCCTAATCCGGTGATCCTGTACAAGGGGATGCACGTGGCTGTGGCCGAGGCCTTGGAGGAGGAAAAGCTGCAGGGGGCACAGTGCCGTATGGTGACGGAGGAAGGGCCGCACGAGGGGTCCCAGGCTCTTGCAGAGCGGCTGTTAGGGGGAACCCAGGTAGCAAATAATCAGGAGTGGATCCAACTCATCGCCCGGAATAAAGCGGCGTTCCAGGAAGGGGATGAGGATCTGAGGCATACCGACTTGGTCTCGCACACCATAGAGATGGGGACAGCGGCCCTTATTAAAATGGCTCCCCGACGGCTGGCCCCGCATCGACGGGAGGTCGTGGACAAAGAAGTGGAGGAGATGTTGAAAAAGGGCGTCATAGAGCTGGCGACAGGCCCGTGGGCGAGCCCCGTGGTCCAGGTGG
Source organism: Acholoe squamosa (assembly GCA_949317995.1). Classification (NCBI taxonomy): domain Eukaryota; kingdom Metazoa; phylum Annelida; class Polychaeta; order Phyllodocida; family Polynoidae; genus Acholoe; species Acholoe squamosa. The sequence continues at coordinate 27,136,840 of OX439038.1, forward strand.
CCATGAAGGTGGCGGATAAGCCAAAGACTGCGTTTGTGCTTATTCCACAACCGGGGCTTATTCCAATTCAAGGTGATGCCTTTCGGGCTCTGCAATGCGCCCGGGACGTTTGAACGCCTGATGGAAGTGGTGATGAGAGGGCTACAGTGGTCCACCTGCCTCGTATACCTGGACGACATTATCGTGTTTTCGTCCACCCTCGCCGAACATGCTACCCGACTGGAGACGGTATTGGGGTGGCACAAAATGCCGGCCTCAAAGTCAAGGCCAGTAAATGCCAATTCGTGAGGGAGCAGGTCAGCTTCCTGGGCCACCGCATAGACAAGACAGGGATCAGGACCGATCCCGAAAAGGTAGCAGCTGTCCGGGATTGGCCTACCCCGGTCTCGGTGAACGAAGGTACGATCCTTTCTGGGGCTGAGTGGCTACTACCGCAGCTTTGTGCCCAGATTTGCAGCCATAGCACGGCCCCTGTAGGAATTGACCGAGAAGAACAAGAGGTTCCACTGGGACAGGTCCTGTGCGGAGGCCTTCCACTGCCTGAAGGTGAAGCTGAGTGAGGCTCTGGTGTTAGCATACCCGATGGCGAAGGGGTGCCTTCTGCTGGACATGGACGCCAGCGATTTAGGGTTGGACGCCGTCCTCTCGCAAATGCAAGAAGGGCTGGAACGACCATTGGCCTATGCTAGCAGGACGCTCAGCCGTTGCGAACGCAACTACTGTATGACCAGGTGGGAGCTGCTGGCGGTGGTGTTTGCAGTAAAAAAGTTTCGGTATTACCTGATCGGGCGGCCGGTTCGGATACACATGGACCATGCGGCTCTTACGTGGCTAGCGAGTTTCCGGGAACCGGAAGGGCAAGTGGCCCGGTGGTTGCAACTCCTAAAGACGTTCGATCACGTGATCGAGCACCGCCCAGGCAGGGACCATGGTAACGCGGATGAGTTTTCCAGACGTCCATGCGCGCAGTGCAGCATGGAGGGGGAGGGTGGCTCTCCCCTATACGACCAACCGGGTGAATGTAGGGCAGTAATGCAGAGGGAGGCGGCCGCAGACGCGGAGGCTGACAGGGCCAGCGGGAGGTCCCAAGCGACCGAGGGGGATGATTCGGAGGAGGATCCTAACTTGTCCTCCGCGGAACACTGGGTGGCAGTGCAAGAACAGGACGATGTCCTGGGAAGGGTCCGGAGGTGGATAGTTGAGAACGCAGGTCCCTCAGCGGCTGAATTGGCCGGAGAACCATATGCGGTGTGGGCGCTGGCGGTACAAGTGTCATGGCTGAGACTGGAGGGAGGGGTGCTTACCCGGGTCTGGTGGGAACCGGGAGGCCGAACCTTTGGGCAGATAGTGGTCCCGGAAGGAAGTGTGCCGGAGGTGTTGGCGGAAGTGCATGGGGCACCCCTGAGTAGCCACTTCGGGAGGGCCCGCATTCTACGACGGTTGCAGCAAACCTATTACTGGCCCAGCTATAGAAGAGACCTGATACAATGGCTAGAGACCTGTTCGCAGTGCTTAAGCAGAAAGGGGGCCGTGCACCCCCCCGGGCCATGATGAGACATGTGCCGGTGGAGTCGACGCTGGAAAGAATGGCTATAGACCTGATCGGCCCGTTGCCGATGACGGGGAGGAAGAATCGGCATATCCTCATTGTAATGGACTACTTCACGAAGTGGGCGGAGGCCATTCCCTTGCCAGACCAGGAGGCGGAAACGGTCGCCCGGGCCTTCATGACGGAGGTGGTCTGCAGGCTGGGGCCGCCCCGGACGATTCATACCGATCAGGGGTGAAATTTCCAGGCCCAGATGTTCCGGGAGGTGCACCGTCTCCTGGGGGTGGCGCAGATGCATACTTGTCCCTATAATCCGAAGTCAGACGGGCTGGTGGAGAGGTGTAACCACACCGTAGAGGCCATGCTTGCCATGATGGTGGACGAGAACCAGACAGACTGGGACCTGCAGCTACCCTTTGTCATGGCCGCTTATCGGTTGTCGGTCCAGGTGTCGACAAACCAGACCCCCAAATTTATGATGATGGGAAGGGAGACGGTGTTACCTGGGAGCCTCATCTACCCCCAGCCAGAAGGAGGCCCACCTCAGAGAGCAGGAGATGGGGAAGGATTCGCCGCAGAGCTGCAGGCCCGGATGGCAAAAGGGCACGCTTACGCTTTGACGCATATGGGGGAGGCGGTCTGCCGACAAGAGAGAAATTATTCCACCCGTGTGAGGGGGGAGGACCTGTCCATCGGGGACAGGTTTATTACCTAGTGCCCAAGAAGGAAGTAGGCAAGTGCCCTAGGTTTATGCGGCCGTGGTCAGGCCGATGGACGATCACCCGGAGTTTGGGGGGCCCTGTGTGGGAGATAAAAATGGGCCGGAAGATCAGGGTGGTACACTATGACTTGTTGAAAAAGAGCCAGGCCCCTCGCGAGGAGCCTGCGGAGGTGGTACGGTGGGCGGGGTCCACCGCCATTGAGGAGTGGCCACCGGTGGCGCCATCTGGAGCCACCGCGGTGGTAGGACCACCAGAGCGCCACCTAGTGTGGTCGGCGGAAGGCGGGCCACATCCGGGTGATGATGCGGTATCCAAGGTGACTCGCGCCCACCACAGGCGGCTTCCATGGGCGCGGTAACTTATAGAGGAGGGCACTTGTGCGCGTCGTACTGGCATTGGAGCCTAGTAGAAGAAATAAAGGAGGCAAAAGGCGGGGGAGACTTACCTGCAAAGGGAGGAATCTGTAGGGAGACTGGGAGGTGTGCTGTGAAGGTCACCGGGTCAGAAACAGTTGAATTCATCCTTCAGCCACTGGCTGGCCACGGTGGTGGTCGGAGACCTGCAAGGGAAAAAGGAGGTGTTAGCACAGAGAGGGTGGTGGGGCGGGAGAGGTCCAACCAGCCGAAAGGGGACTTACCTGCAGTTATCCAGAGAGGGGTGGAGTCGGCTTGGGAGATGAGCGAAAAGGTGGTGGCCATTTTCACGGCCAAGAACCGGCGGTGGGAGGAGCAGCAGAGGCGGGAAATGGAGGTGGCCACGGCCACACCCACTGACCACCGAACACCGACTGCCGACGCGGAGGCCGCCTGGTGTAACAAGCGTGAACTACAATGTGACCTCGTTAGGACCGCCGACCTAGAAAAGCGAGAACGAGGCGCGGCATGGCCTCACAGGGACACCGACACCGAATCTGACATGAAGAAGTCATAGGTGCCTCTACCCTGCCCCATCTGTGGCCGGAAATTTATGAGGAAGGATAGCCTCACGCGCCACATCAAAGCCGTCACACATGGCGGCTCAGCACCCGGGCCACCCGTGGCTGAGTCTGTCGAGGGCTGAGCAGCCACCACTCTACACCATAAGGTACAGGGGGGCGGCCCCCGGAGCGGCGACCACTGCGGCTGGGGAAGAGCCACCTCCCACCGAGGAAAGAGGGGACAGGACGGAGGAGGGAGCCACCGCGGGGGGGACTCCGAAGGCGAGGAGGGTCACACCTCGGGGACGGCCACCGTCCACGCTGAGGCGACCACCGACCACGTGGGGAAGGCCGCCGAGGAGGCAACCACCGGAGAGAGGGCCACCGAGAGTGGCGGTGACAGCCCCATGGACAGCCCCGCCAGTTCTCAAGGCTCCCCATGGTCTCGTTCCCGCAGTGGCACCCAACGGGCAGCTCACCTCACCAGGGAAAGGACCCCCGCGCCCGTGAGTCCGTGCCGGTCGCCCCGGCGGCTGCGCAGCGTGGTCCGCTCAGTCCCCTAGAGGGGGGAGTGCAGCCACTCACCGCAAAAGCCCCACCGCCCACTTCTGCAGCTTGTCGGGGTTGTCCACCCGCTGCCAGGGGATCTGCTGGTAGGTGTCCCCGGTCCACAGCGGCCTCCCAGCCAGCGGGTCCATCTCTTCTGCCCGTGGTGGCTCCGGAACCTCCAACCCGGGGATCCTCTCTCCCCACTCCTCCCTCCACTCCAGAGCCGGTCCCGCCACCACTCGGCGGAGGATCAGGAGGCCGCCAGGGTCCTGGTGGAGGAGATGGGGCGGCTCACACCAGCCCATCCACCCTTAGACCCGGAGGCTGAGGCCCTCTTGGACCGTGTCCTGGAGGCCCCCTCTGCCGGTGGAGACGGGGACCCACTGTTGCTGCAGTCGTTGCTGCGGAGCGAGGGGGGCGACCCGGCCCCAGCCAGTATCGGAGAGGGCCTCCTGAGTCATACGGGCCAGCTGGCTCAAGAAATGGCCGAGGTCATGCGGAAGCACTACCAGCGGTAGCTTCTGGCAGAGGCCTTGCAGCGTCAGCAGTGGCGAACCCCAGAGGGCGAGGTGGTTTTGATAGACCACCCCTCGCCAGCCAAGGTGGACCCCATGGAGGTGGGAGGCCAGCCGGCCGCTGTGGGTTCCCTCCGCCAGGGGCTGCCGCCGGAGCAGGTGAGGCGCATCCTGCAGACCACGCCACCCCCTGTTAGGCCCCACACCTCCGACAACAACACCCCGGCCCCAGAGGGACAATTGGAGACCCTTATCGCCTCGCGAGTGTTGGAGGACGGCCCGGAGTTGGAAGAAGAGGCGCTGGATTGGGAGGAGGAGGGGCCCGTATTGAAGGCGGTGGCCTACCGCAGCATACCCCTGACTATGGACTCGGACGAGGAGGCGGCATCCCTGGGGGAGGCGGCTGACAGGAGGGTGATCACCCTTACAGGGCTGGACCGCGAGGACAGCCCGGCGCCTGAGACCGAGACACGCACGGTCACAATGGGGGGCGCTCTGCTACCCGGGGCCCCTATTCAGGTCGAGGAGAGAGGGGAAGGGGGGGCTCCTACGCCAACGAAAGAGAGGGAGTGGAGAGACAAGGAGGCAGAGGAGAAGGAGTCGCGGGGAGAGGGGAAGGAGAGAAGGGAGAGAGAAAGGAAAGTGAGGGATGAAGCGAAGGCGGCCAAAGAGAAGAAAGAGAGAGATGGGGAGAGGGCTACCAAGGACAGGAAGGAGAGGGAAAAGAAGGAGAGGGAGGAAGAGAAGGCAACAAAAGAAAGGAAAGAGAGGGAGAGGAGGGAGAGAGATGAAGAGAAAGCGGCTAAGGACAAGAAAGAGAGGGAGAGGAAGGAGAGAGACGAGGAGAAGTGGCTAAAGACAAGAAAGAGAAGGAGAGAAAAGAGAGAGACGAGGTGAAGGAGAAAAGAGAAAAGGAGAGGAAGGAGAGAGAGGAAGAGAGAGCGGTGTGGGAAAGGAGGGATAAAGATAAGAAAGAGAGGGAGGAGAAGGAGAGAAGGGAGAGAGACGAGAAGGCTGCGAGGGAAGAGAAAGAGAAGGATGAGAAGAGGGAGAGGGACGAGAAGACAGCAAGGGAGAAGAAGGAAAGGGAGGAAAGATGTGCTAAAGAAAAGAAGGAGAAGGATGAAAGAGAGAAGAAAGAGAGGGAAGATCGAAAAGATTGAGAGGAGAGAGCGGCTCACAAAAAGAAGGAGAGGGAGGACCGGGATAGGAGAGAAAGGGAGGAGAGACAGGCTGAGGACAGAGAGAGGAGGAGGCAGGAGGAGAGAAGAGTGGATGAGGAGATGAGGCGAGAGGGCCGGGGGAGTCAGCGGTATGAGACTGGTCCCCACAGGAGTGAAAGCTATGGGGAATATAGGAGGCGCCGCGAGTTTGAGGAGAGATACGAGGAGGAGAGGAGCCGCCGGGGTTCAGGGCTCAGGAGAGAGGAGTGGAGGGAGGAGTGGGGAGAGAGGATCCCTGGGATGGAGGTTCCGGAGCCACCACGGGCAGAAGAGATGGACCTGCTGGCTGGGAGGCCCCTGTGGATCGGGGACACCTACCAGCGGATCCCCTGGCAGCGGGTGGACAACCCCGACAAGCTGCAGAAGTGGGCGGTGGGGCTGGCCCCATCCCCGGATTTGGGTGAGGAATACACCCCCGTAGGCGGGCGGGCGCACAGGTGGGTGGAGCTGGTGGGCCCATCCCTGTGGCGTACGCACTACTACGCTACCACGGTCCAGAGGTACGACCCTGGGATGGGTCAGGGAGGAGTGCCCCCACCACCACCTCCACCTCCCCGCCGGGAGTGGGGCGACCCCCACCGTCAGCTGCAGTGGGTAGACCCCCCATCCAGACATCGGGAGCAACGGGGATAGCTGGGTCCCACGGCTCGGGCTTGGGACTTCCGCGGCCCACATCCCAGTGCCAGGGGAGATACGGCCACCAGACCCTCACACCCTTTGTTCTGCCACCCCCAGGGCCCTCTAGAGTCACCCCGCAGCTGCAGCCACTGCGACCAGCCAAGGCACCCCTGAGCCGCGACCTGGAGGAGAGGATTCGCCGGATGATGAGGGAGGAGCAACAGAGGGGGAACCAATAGGCAGGAGAGCGAAGGGAGAGAACGGGGAGAGCGGTCATCGGAAGGGAGAGCGGGCGGTGGGAGGAGGAAGAGGGGACGGGCAGTGGCCGGTGAGAAGGGATGGCAGGGATGCCGGAGGGAGCAGCCGGGAAGCTGATACAAGGAAGGACAGCCGGGAAGGGGGTGCGAAGGGGGTTAGTAGGGGTAAGGGGGAGTACTGGTGGGAGATTGAGTACCTGCCAGGAAACCCAGGCCCTGAACACCCCTGGAAGCCCCCGGGGCACAAGACAAGTAGCATAAGGGCTGGCAGCCCAGAGAGTTGGGAGGATCCCCGTGGCCAGGACAAGGTAGGGACGTCCCCCCCCCTTCCGGCACGCCGTATTACCTCGCCCTTCTAGACCATGGATTTCCAGTGATCAAATGTATATACCTCATTCAGTAAATAGTAATTTAAGAACAGCCCACTGTTGGTGCTGGTAGCCTGGATTAAGTCCTTTTTATAAGTCATTCATGTTCTAGTCTGGATTAAGTAATAGTAATTTAAGAACAGCCGACTGTAGGCACGGGAGTGACGCGAAAATTACGCGGACAGCAGCAGCTGAGGCGTGCGCTTTCCCACACTCCCCATGGCAAGTCTGGGAAAATGCCCCCAAGGCATCCATGGTAAGGATGATGCTCCCAGGACATGTAGGCCTATATAGGGTATTGGACTATGCCCCGGGGGCATCGTTTAGTACATGGATGCCCCCAGGGCATCTTCAATTTTTTTTATGCATGTACGATTATCTAAGCTTACTATGAATGCCCTGGGGGCATTGTCCCCCATTGTTCTCTGTACCATGCCCCTGGGGCATCCATAATATGGATGATGTGTGATGATGCCCCCAGGGAATGCACTGATAGTCATATGAGTCGAAGGTTGGAGAGTGCCCCAGCCTAGTAGGCTCCTAATTCCCCCCTGATTAGCTTAAAGTCCAATATTCCCTGAGGGCATGCATGGATGTCCCAAGGGCATACCCTTGTTTAATACCGATTCATTTATCATCAACTTTATGCCCTGAGGAGTAACATTTGTAGACTGTAGAAGGAACCCGGGAGAAGGAAGATATATGCCCTGGGGGGTATGCATACTTAGGCCCTTCTTGTAGCTAGCCTACAACTTGTGGAATTGTACTACATGCCTGGAGGGCATGCTTTAGTCAATCATGCTTTAAAGAAGCAAGAAATATGCCCTGAGGGTATGTTGCCCTGAGGGCATGTGCATGTTTTTCTGGTCAATGCCAGAACGTCTAGATCTAGAGGTCAGGAATGGTCCTGTGTAAGCCTATGCCCTGAGGGCCGATACACGATGCCCTGAGGGCATAGACTAGCATGGGTAAATTGCTGATTTCTGGAAGGCCAGCAATATGCCCTCAGGGCATGCATAATTCTGCGCGGCAGTCCTGAAAATATATGCGTCACCACAGGGAGCGGCACTGAATGCCCCCAGGGCATAGACCGATGTAACAAGTTGTATCCTGCCAGTGACCCATGCAGTGGTGAGATCAGACCTGTCTAAAAGCCTTTAATGGTCAGGTGTATGTGATGAGCTGTAGCCCTCGTCAGAAAATGTTTGAAGAAATGAAATTAGTTGATTTGGGTTCCCGACAGATGTAGCAATACCAAGATTGGACTTTTTTTGGTGGTATAATTATTTCATGGAATTGAGAGTATGGTCGGTCGCACTGGCCATGTAGAAGTCATGTTAAATAGCCCATTTGTCTTGTGCAGTACTCATCCTGGTTAGAAACCATTTTAAAACATCTAGAAACTTGTCATGCAGAGGTTTTGAACGGGTCCAAAACATATAGTGCCTAGTGCCAGAGAGCACCAGCAGTAATTCCAAGCATAGTCATGGCGTAACAATAGAGGGCTCCACCTACTGGCCTCTTTAATCCACCTGTTACAATAGTTACTTATCCAATTCCCAGGTGCCCCCATTGTACCACTAGTGACACATGCAGTGGTGAGATCAGACCTAGATCTGAAAACCTTTAAAGGGGCCCTGGCACCGCACACTAACAACATGGGTACCGATTCAAACAGCATCATAAAATCGCGGGGACCAGCGGAAAAATCGCGGTGCCCTGATTGGTCAAGGAGTGGTCACGTGACATTTTGATGCAGGCGTGCATTACGGTGCCAGGGCCCCTTTAAGGGTCAGATGTATGTGATGAGCTGTAGCCTTCGTCAGAAAATGTTTGAAGAAATCAAATTAGTTGATTTGGGTTCCCCACAGATGTAGCATTACCAAGATTGGCACTCAGACATAATAAAAGCCCATTTGGGCTCAGGAACTAATGAGCTTTATCAGATTATTTTGTTGTCAGAAGGGTACAAGATGATATGAAAGGCTTTTAAAGTGGAAAAAAATTAGGGTATATTTTATTAAATTGAATACCTGATTAAGGCCTTATTCCATTTCAGTCAGTGAAAGTCAAAGTCCAGATCAGTCAACCAAAAAGGTCTGACTGAATAATTGGTACCTGATTCCATTGTGAAGGTGACCTTTTCGGTAAAATTTTTCAAACCTTTTCAGTCAGTTCTCAGACTTTGTCAGTCAGTTCTGAAACTTTTTCACTCCATCTCTGAATTGAAGTCAGTACACCTGATTCCACTGGCCGTCAGTCTGTGGTTGACGGAAAATTTACTGAAAAAAGTATGACTTGACTGAAAGTCAAAAGCCTGAATGAAATAAGTGTCTTTTTGAAATAATGAAAAAAAAGTAATATTTGGAGAAAAGTCAAAAACTCACTGGAAAAGTTTGACTTTGACTGGAACACTTCTGCTAAAAGGTTTGGAAAAGTTCACTTTTTCAGTCAACTTTGAAAAAAAAGTCTAAATGGTATCATAAAAAAGGGAAAAGTGTGTGAAAGTGGGAGACAGCTGATTGGAAAAGTCAGAACTTCACTTTTTCAGTCACCGAAAGTGGGAAAAAGTCATTCAAAGTGACAACTTTTTCAGTCAACTTTTTGCAAACTTGACTGAAGTGAAATAAGGCCTTTACCGGTAGAACTTTTTAATCTCAATGTCAATTTACAAGCAGAAATGGTGTTCAGCACATGGAAAACCAATATAGACAAACTTCCATGCTTGCTGCCAAAAGTGTCAATACCGGTGCTCTATCTACTGGACTACCGGAAATTCTCTGGTATTAGTCGCTACCCTCGTATAAGCCATACCCCCGACTTTTGGGAGAAGCTTGAGGCCATAGTCAAGGCTTGAAAATTGGTATTTCAGTACTAATTTATAGTGTAAAGGACCCTCGTATAAGCCGCATCCCGACTTTGGGCTGTTCCTATTTATAGCATATTTTTTATTTGGGTTCAAGTACTAGCCGCAGCTTATAAGAGATAATTTACGGTATTGATCAGGGATGATGCGAGCTTTTGGTCATAAAAGAGAATTTCATTCATAAATATTTTGTTTGAACCATGTATATAGATGAAATCAGTGACAAGACAACTCATCTTTTGTTTATGAATGTTTTATTTGATTAAATAACTTGATAATCTACACCAGCTACTGCTGTAGGAAAAACTACTCCTTCTCTGACTTCCATCATGCCAGCACAGCTCTTTAGTGTGTTGCTTTGATTTCTCAAAATATATGCTACTCATACACTATGATCACATATTTTGATAGTTTCCTTTTTTAAATATGAATTACGTATATACAAGAGACTACGTTCCCCATGTATCGGGTGCGTAATGTAGGCGCGTTCCACATGGTGGCATTGTAGGCTGATTTGAAACTGTACACAGAGACACAATGCCTGAGGCGCATGGTGCATTGTCCTTTTTTTCTATGTATAATTTTTTTTTTATATAACAGTGTAGTATACATATTATATTGGAGTTGGCACCAAACTACAACTTGAGTCAGTTCCTACTGGTATGTACAATATAGGCTCTGTGACATCAATCACAGAACGGTTGTGAGCGTATGTGTATGTGTGTGCGCGCGACTCTGTAAGGCTTGTGAGCAGTGAACAATGATCTGCGTCAAAACAAGCGATAAACAAAGAAGGCTAATACAACTGTGTTTCAGCCATGTAATGCATATATGTAACTTCAGGTAAGCATCTACCCTGCAAACCTACTTCAACGGGCGCCTCTTCGAGTATACCCTTTGTATATACTTCTCTATACAAAACAACTGCTGCACATGACACTGCACAGCCTAGATCAACCTGACAATCTTCACCCTTTTCTTTGAAAAACAAGTTATTTTGTAAAAGAAAGGCTTTTGAGGTAAACATTGCTTGAGAAAAATGTTGAGGGAAAATGTGAAATGATGAGAGGTAGACAGACAGGTGTGGACCAGTGGAAAAACATTACTATTACATTGCCATGTCGAACAAGACAGTGCTTCAGTAAGGGTGAAACTCTCTTGAGAAATTCTTTGGAAACTTAATCATACAAAATAGCAGAGTTTTTCAACTATTTCTTACAATGATGAAATGAAGAAAATGTCAACCCTCTGACAATTGAACTAGGTCTAAATCAAGAGTTGTTCCTACATTTAACAGAGCTGTTTTACTTAATGCATAATTGTTACAAATCTTAAGCTGTTTCTTATCATCATAAATGGGTTTAAAGAAAGGATAGGCTAGGATTAAAATATTGAAACATCACTATGAAACAGTATCTACTTATCTTCTTAAACTATTGTATACATTCTACCAATTAAAACACAGGGAATATAGGTAGGATTGATGTACCACAGCTATTATATCAACACTATTTATCAAATGTATTACAGTCATTTAACATGAAAAACCGTTGGTTATCAAATCAAAACAGGGGAGGATATTGTTCGTGTACTTGTCAACTTTGACATTCAATACCAGTTTTCAGACAGTCAAAATATCATTTATGGAATGAACATACAGCATTTTTTATGAAATGTTAAAAGAACTTTCAAAATATACAAAAGTTGATGCTTGTTTCAACATCAGGCTTCCTAGGCAGGTTTCATACATTCTCAAACATTTCACAGCAATGTTATTTTTATAACAATCAGACCATTTATTTCTATGTATTCCCTGAACAAGGAATAACAGAACTCACATGTAATAAATTTACACATCTTCTCTATCAATCTTAACATTTATTCTTTAACAAACACACAATCTTAAATGTAGCACCATTTTTTCTTTTGAGTTTTGATACACTTTATCAACACAAATGAAAGCATTCTCTCTCATCTCTCATATCACTTCTACTTCTATAAATCACAAGCACACCACCCATACTTTATAACCCAGATATTCTATTGGACATTCACAGAACCAATTCTCCCAGTTCCATTTGAAATGGCTATAGCTCAAGGCACAATCTTGTATAAACCCTGCAATATACATTTGTTTAATATTAAAAAGGAACAAAATAGAACAAATAAAAAAGAGCAAAACAAAGACGCGAACAACATATACATGCAGGCTACGTTCCACGTGAACACATTCTTATGATCTCAATGTAACATGTTTGTCACAACTAGGGCAGCATCGCATGTTACAAGGTAACCGTATCCACAGTAACGCGGGCTGTTATTAGTTGACTGTCACTATGGCAACCACTCCCTGTTACCATTATAATACAACTTCCTTTGACTGAATTTTAGAGACACAGATTCACATCAATATATTAGTCTTTCATTATGCTATTATAAATTGTCTCAATATGTTATGACTACCCTGGTACATAGCTCATCATCGGTTTCTCCGCCCCAATACACTGGAAGACATTAGCGCAACTCGCTATTACCACGCGGGTGGTTTTAGAGGAGGCAGGTACTTCCTTCAATCTCTATATCAACAGTTTAACATCACTTCACTTGTCTTTGTGTCCTCTCTGTGTGGAATTAGGCTGATGAGACCATCAACATAGGTGGTGGTAATATATCACCTGTAAACCTACGGTTTCATGGTTCAAATCTAAGACAAGACTGTCTTCGCACTTTAACATCCAGAATAGTGTTACTGGTACCAGCAGTGTTCCATCATGTCTCTGTTACTTCAACACGTCCCGGTGATTGCTTGTGTCCGATGGATAACCTTGATTGCCCAACTTGCATTGTTACAAATGTGCAGTGCCTTTTTTGGCAGCACAACACAACTACTGCATCCCATCTGAGATATTGTCATTTTATTGCTTGTGTGATGTCATACGTCATAATATAATGTAGTGATGTCACAATAGTCCCAACACTTTACTGTCATCAGGCACTGTCGGTCAGGGTTCGCTGGCTGTGTCATCCTTGTCATCGTTCCCGCTGCCGGTCGGTGCCTGCTGGTCAGACTCTGGCAGTGAGAGTTGTCTGTTCACGTGGTGTGTAGCCTTCAACTATACCTGTTGAATAAAGAAAAGGAGAAATAGTTATATAAAATCCTAACTCATGGTTCTTATTTTTACAAAGGGATTGGAGTGCATGTTTTTCTTACACACAAGTTAGGACTTAAGTTTAGTTGTGTACTATTAGCAAAGCAGTGCACTTTTAGCCATTACATTGTAAGTCTGGCAATTTCCTATATTTATATTTGCATATCTTATTATTTGCTGCTTTTACATAAGCTACTTCTTTGTTAGCAAGAAGCAGGACATTTTACCGTACTGTTAACTTACGTTAGAAAATTGACATACTTATAAATAGATATAAAAGTATATTATTCCTTTGAAAGGAAAAGGAAAACTGACATCTCTGTACTGTAATACTCTTATAACCTGTATCTGTTAGCCATAGCCATCAACTCTTACTACTATTTGATATATAAAGCCCAGGTTCTTGGGAAATACATTCTGTGCAATCAATACTACAGTGTCCAAAGTCCTTCTTACATCTGTGCTTAGCATGTGTGATGAGGTCTGTGTGCCCGTGTTGCCGCCAGCCGCTAGAGACACTGTGTCAGACGAGGAGCTATTACTACTGGGTGCCTTTGGGTGTCGCGGGGGGCGTTTCAGCGTCGTCTGGGTACACGAGTCGGTCATGAGAGAGGTGGAGGTGGGAGGGGTTGTACTGCCCATGTCTGCGACGATACCACTCTCTGTACAGGGCACAAAGAAATAAGCATCGGGTCTTAAATTATAAGGGTCAACTTGGTGTGTGCAATGTTCAGAGGAGGACAAAATATAACTGAATGGCTATTGCAGGCGAAAGCTATGCAATACCATGGTAAACCTTGCAACTGCATATCCAAATGGCTTTTACTGCTCAAAATTGGCAAACCTGTAAACAAACTAGTATTTTAGATAAAGGATATTAACGGTACTTCATGTTCTTGAGATATTATTATGGTGTCAAATGTGGTTCCTTGACCTTCTACTAAGAAAGAACCTGTCAGTTGATCAAAGTTTAGGATTCCAAAATTTTCAGACAATATGCACATAAATGAAATTTTGAAAGCCGTAACAGTTAATATGATATCAAGTCCTTATGAGTATTAAAAGGCAACACGACAGGTGTTACACACATATATATGGTCTGACTCAAAGGCGTTCCATATACAGTGGTTAGCATTTTCCAATTAATCATATTTGCAAATTCATATTCTTAGTTCTGAAAGGTTGGTACTATTTAATTCAGTCTAATTCAGTCTACTTTGGTAAGCGGCTAAGGTATCACTGCATCACACAACAGAATCAAATGTCAACAAGGATATAATTCCATCTAATTAACCAATGAATACTGATTAAGCTCAAATAGCTGGTAGTTCACATCACACAAGAGATTAATAGAAAAAAAAACAACAACTGAGTAACAAAATTTGTTAAACATCCTCCAATCTGATGACTAATATATACATCGGCTGAACACGCTTCTCACCGTAATTCCCGCCGTAATTTGTAGTTTACGGGGAAGCAGGCCAGACCTATATCAAATGAATCATCTAGTGATATTCACTCAGTATTTTCACCGAAAAATTTCGTCACTTTCAGCTTAGGGAAGTGTATTTGGATGTTACAATGGGAAACAGCAAGGTTATAAGCCTCAAGTGCAAGATGAACAGCCAAAAGGTTGTTGCAAAAGCTTCAACTAAGTATTTTGCACTATATTCCAGGCCTTGAAAATGGAGCAATCAGAACTAGGGTCCACAACTTCAAAATCCATGGCACAGGTTCTGATGCTAGCAAATGGATACTGATTCTGGCAAAATAGCTAACAATGCATTCCTTGAACACCTGATCAAAGGATCTGAAATATCGGTGTAATCAATTTTAGGGGAAGCTCATGCTAGGTAGAAAATGATTTAGTTTTCTTTGCCTGTGCTGTTTCTTCGCCATAATAATGTTGTGCGGAAGAGATTCTTTGATTTGGCCACCCCACGCGTTACCACTGGAAGTTGGCGAAATAAGTTCATAAACCTGGTAAATATTACCAAATATCCAAATACATAGAAGATTCAATGCAGAATTTTCTTGCACTTTAAATTGGATTCATAAATGCAATGTTCTAAAATCATTTAAACTGCCTGGTTTCCTAATTCAAATGTAATTTCTTATTTTTCAGCAATTTTACTGATGGCATCCTTTTATATGTTTTAGACAGCAGGGCGAATTATGATCCACCAACTGCTGGTCATATTATCCACTGCGGAGTACTAATCTTTACATAGCCATCTTACTAGCTACATAACTCTGCTTATACAACCTTATCTGCTACCTTAACCAAACTTAACCCTATCTGACTGTGGGTGTATGAGGCCATATACCAACAGTAGTTTCTACCACACAACTTATCAACTTATCTAAGAAGGAATTAGGAACCACAGAGCGCCCTACAACCAATCAGTTGCCATCCCATACTCACCATTGGAGCATATCGTGTAGGACTTTGAGTTTCTTTGCGGTGATTCTGAGGTACTTTCTAGGTTTGAGCCATGTAAATTACTGAATAGGCCAGGCCCGGATGAGTGGCTGCTGTTGGACGAGGACGTGCTGCTGACTGATATGATGGAGTGCGGTCGCTTTGTGCCATTCTTAAGGTGCTCAAATGATGATACCGCAATTGAATTTCGTGACCGAGGAACTGGAAAAATGAATGAAGGAAGGGGTATTAGGATCATGCAAAGCGGTTAGGTTGGCTGGACATTCTCAAAAGATGCATAATTCATATTGAAAGACAATATATAACACAGAGACTGACATAGTACTTCATATTTGGCAAGTCTTGGGGAACACAGAGCACTCCCATTAATCATGATGTTATGAATAGAAGGGGTATATAGGATTCTATAAAATGTCTAAAATTGTCACCTTCAAAAACAGCCAACATCACTACACTTACCCCTGTTAGTGGATAGATTGACAAAGCGGTCCTTGATGTTGTCCTTGCTCTGTTTGAGGTCCAGGCATGGTTTGCTGCCGATACCCATCCGTGCCATCTCCTGTAGTCTCAGCTCTGGAATGAAAAGATATCCATGTATGTTTACCTGAATACCTGAATGTAGGGCTGTCAGTTCAGGGTTCCAAGACCCTGGGCCTTCAAATCTTAGCTCCCTGGCCATGAGTCCCTCTGAACATGGGTCTTAAGACACAAAAAAAAACCTGAACCGTGATCAGTAACCAAAGATCCTAAACTAGACTTTTTAGAAGAAGCTCAGCTTGACCAAGGCTTTTAGAAGAACAAGAGCCCTTGAAACCAGAGCTTTTGATTATGATACCCACTAATATTTTATCTATTGTCTTTGACTCTTGCTTTATGTGACTGATCACTCACCTCTGTTCTTAATTGCTTGTTTCCATAACAACCTCGAGATCTCCCGTACCCAGGCAGCCTTCACATCCATGTTCGGTGCCTGTAGTGTCCGTGTGGCTCCATCTGTCCGCCGCCGGAACCAGATCTCAAACTTATACTGGCTTTCCCCTACATTCTCCGTCAATCCGATATCTGCTGTCTTCATAGAGTTCTTATATATGTATACATCATGGCCATTAGGACTTCGTCTTGTTTTAGAGAATAGGATCAGCTCCTCAAAGAGGAAGATTCTTCGGAGCGATTTGCGACGGCCTGTCCAGACTAGGAATTCATCTTGCCGGAGAAGACGACCTTGTTCTTGGAGGTTGACGTCACAGTCGCGGAGTGAGTCCATGACAAGGAGGTCATTACCATGTCGTAACTGGAACTTGACCATCTCAAGAGCAGACTGTAGCAGAGAAGATAGTAATATTTTGAATAATGAAATATCCAAGAAAAACAAAGTCTTCATGACTTATATCATAGATTGCAGGAGTGCAAGGTAAATTGGCTCATCACGTCAAACTGTGTATTATTGGTAATTCATCTGTATCCTATTATGAATCAAATCACATCAAAGAGCTGGAGATAACGTCCCTGATCACATATACCACTTATATGGCTCATTACACTCTGATGAATCTTTTCTTTTATTCTCTTATCTACTGAAGAAACCATAATTAAATTCTGTAATTACCTTGAGGTCCGCATGCTCCTGTTCAGACTCTGGGCACTCCTTGAGTATCTGTTTGAGAAGCAGTGCGTACTTCCCCATACGTTGTACGGGTTTGAGAAGGTAGCTCGACAAGTCCATCCGGTCCTTCAGCTCTGTCTGCTTCCGACGGAAGAACTTGGCAGCGTACTCACTCATCAACTCATCTGACTTAGGTTTGTTCTTGTTGTACAGTGCGTAGAGGTAGAATTCTTGTGCCTGAAAGAGCATTATTCCATATTAGACATTTGAAAAGACATCTTTCATTTTTCTTACAAGATACTAGGAAAATTGCTAATTATTTGTTTTAATGTTGTACAATATTTTCTTTGCTCCTTCAAATATGGAAAATCCAAAGCATATCACATAACAGGACTGTTCATTTCTATTATCTTCACTATATTTTACTTTGTTTTAGGGAACATTTTCCTCCAGGGGGTTCGACCCTGGTATTCTAAAAAAAATTTTTTACTTGGAAGGGAGGCAGCTACTACAGCACCTATCCAGCTACTCCATCTTATAGATAATATTCTTTTTGTAACTGTCACTGTTTTATGTCTATACACCGACTAAAGGAAATTGGAGCCTAACAACACTTACATGTTGTAAGAAGCAGTGACAGATCTGGAAGGGTGTAACTTCACACTGTTCTAGTGCATTCAGGAAGTACTGTGAGTGGAAGGTGTGAATCTGCTCCAGGTTCCCAAATATCACATTTCGCTTCCCCCTCATAGGCTGCGGCACGTCCTCGCGCAGTAATTCAGGGATGTAGTTTTCGATGACATAACCAAGGGATTTGACGTAGTTCCGCTCGGTTTGTACCATCTCGTTCATTATCAGTTCAAGTGTTCTGAAAAAACAGTGGAACCAGTGTTTGCATTAAGCAGCTGTGGCGACAAAGCAAACTCTTCAATGCCTCTGTTGTACATCTGTTACACAGTGGGATGGCTTGACATTGAGAGATCCTGATTCACAGTTGGAACAAAACTAAAATGTGTGACCTTGTTTCAGACTGGGTTTCAGAAAGTTTATTTGAAGTTGAAAATAAAAGGTACAAGTTTGATGTGACTCACCTTCTTCGTTTCATTTCCTCGTCGGTAAGTCGGAGGTCAGCCATGGAATGGTAGGAGGACAGGGTGCCTCGCGTCTGTCGTGCCAAGTGGGTATTGACTGGGACGGGAGACCACACAAATTTACGTTCCCCATTAGAGACCTGTCCTTCCTGCCGCTCCTCGTCACCTTCCTCCTCCTCAGGCATACTGAAACGGACAAATTACACCATTCTAATTTGAGAGGAGAAATAGATGATATCTGTATGTGCTAAAATGCTGTTCCATTTATATTATGATTGATAGGTCGATAAAGGTCCCTTAAATGTTTCAGAGAATTGTAATAAGTCAGTTTCACAGATTGAAATGTCAAAAAAATATTAAAACATTGTTCACAAGAAACATTTTTTCCTATTTTTGTTGCATATTCTCTTTTTTTTTCAAAAAAGAAAAATCTCCCCAAAATGACAGAAAAGCTTCCCTCAACACCTACCTGGGTAGACTCTCAGAGCTGCCGCTGATCAGACTGAGTGTCTTGCCCTTCCTGCTGTCTGTGCCGGGTTGGTGGTCAAGCACCTCACCCTCTGCCCCAGTCAGCACACTATTCATACGGCGCATCAGCTTCTTCTGCGGCTGGTTACCACCCTGCCGCCCGGGTAGTACAACCAGGGGCTGGTCTGCAGCTGTACCTGCAGCTGTTTGATGTAGGAAAACATTATAATTAACTTATTGTAAAAAAAAAAAGCTTTTTCTTGTGAGTATATCACTTGCAGGACCTTTCTCACAAAATATGTACTGGGGGGTACATGTAAATCCACCCTAAGCCAATGAGGGGAAGAGAGAAATTTGAGACTGGATCTGACAACACTGGTTACGCACAAGGATTTGGAAAATGATACATCTATGAGCAATACTAAAGTGTAAAGAAACAGAAAATTACCTGGGCTTTGGCCATCATCTCCTTGCCCTTGTTGACCACCTGCAGCTGCCCCAAGACCTGTTATCTCGCGAGGTAGTGAGCTGCTCTTCTGTTCTCGGGATAGGTTCTCCGACGAGCCACCCCGCAGTGACTCCTTGGAGGCCCTAAGGCTGTCCATAGAAGTCCGTCCGGCTGCTGCGCCAGCCCCACCTTGAATGGAGGTCCCGGGTAGGGAGGTGACGATGCGGTCGGACATATCCTCTGTGATTAATCCCTCTCGGAAGAACTGCTCCTCGTACTCGCTGAGGTTGTTGTCACGGACACCATCTCGGAAGGCCTGCGCCTGGGGGCTGTACATGGGTGCTGATGATTGGCCGGCGTAGGAGCGGCGTCTTAGCGCCATCATGGATTGTACACTACATGCAAGTTCTGTCTGCGGCTGCCAGCATGGCTCCTGGAGATCGGGTCCAAAACCACTATGTGACATGGCCGAGACTAATGACGCACGCCGCCGCTCCTCTTTTTCCAGCCGCCCCCGTGCCCTCCGCAGGGCAGCCTGGCGTGTGCGGAGCAGGTTACTTGTTTCATGGCAACGAGCTTGTGCTTGTCTGCACTGCTCATGGAGTTTATCATTTTCAAGTTGTTGTGCTAGTTCGAGCATTGACTCAAATGTGTTGTCGTTGATTGGCGGATGTTCCCGCAGATAGAGGTCTAGGCTGGAGGTGACCTTGTCAAGTCCGGCCGGGGTTGCGGTTGTCTCCATCTTCATACTGCCTACATACTTCATAGCATCCAACGCCCACTCATATGACTGTGGAGTGAAAGCAAAGATTTTGTCAATAAACATTATGAAGTTTGACCAAGTATTGACGTCACTGTGCTGTCACTGATTAAAGCTTGAAGAGTATCAAATTATGAATTAATGCCTTTGTTGAGGTAAATAGGGGACAATATCTTGAGAGCCCTTACAACCTGTTTTAGTAGTATACTAACTTAACAATGTCGACTTCTTCAGTTCGTTTTATCAGTTTCAATAGAAATACCTTCTTTCTACATCATCAATTGAATGGAATTTTACTCTGCACAAGATTGATACATTTGATATATCCACCTCTCAGATGACAAGAAATAATAATCGATTCCTAGTAAATACCTTATCCAATAGGTGGTAGCACTGAGCGGTGTTGCTGATTTTGTCCTTGAGATCGTCGAGGCGTGAAGTGAAGCTTCGTACCCGCGTCTTGAGTTCATGCGTAATCTCCTTAATACCGGATACATCATCAAACTCTCCAGTCTGGGTGAGCACACCAGCTTCTTCCAACATGTCATTCCCTTTCTCTATGTGTGTCTGCAAGTAGAGAATTTAGAAGACAGGTTAGATAATGAGCAGTTTTGAAAATAATTTCTCTAGATGTATCTGTCAGGGGAGAAAGTGGAATCCTGATAATAGTTCCAGTATGTGTGACAATTGAATATATGAACAGAAAGATAAGAAACTGGATATGTCTTGAAGAAATGCCTATGTTTTAGTTCCTCTCTGTACATGTGTATCAAAGAGGGAAGAAAACACGCCTAAGATGCCTTTACTTCATCGATACTAGATCAACCATTACATGCACGTCCCTATTTCTGGGAAAATCAAAAGTTCCCAATCTGCCTCTAGCCTATATTAATATATTGGTTAAACCCTTTAGTGATAGTGTAGTAGTATTTAGTGGACTAAGTCATTTTATTGTCATAATGCATGAATGTAGCCCTATCCAGTAACTCGTCAGGGTTACATTTAATGCCGACATTCCCAAGTTGATAAACTCCCATAGCACCGACATGATGCATAAATTCATTTTTGCATCATGGCAACGTCTGAGCCTAAACCCATGAGGTATGAAGCTGTCCCTGAAGTGAGTGAGTGAGTAATAGATGTTTAACGCCATTTCGACAGCTAAGGTCATATTCATGGCGAGAACTACATTACATAATTTCACAGAGGAATGTGTCGGTACCCGCGCATATGTGCACCATACACATCCTAGGGGATAGGATAGAGGAGACATAGACCCTCTTAAGTGGGCTAGGGAAGCCCCCTGTCCCTGAAGGTTTAAACCAACAGGACCAGTCCCAGTAGTACAGCTGATCACCTCATGGTGTGTGTGTGTAGCGGAACTTTGGGTTCTCACCACTGATTTAAGCATCGGGTCTAGTTTCTCGGAATGGATAATCAAGGATATCCCCAATACTTTAGATGTAGCTTCAATACAGTTCCAACATTATAACTGTTATTACTGACCAGCATCAGTATATTTTTTTCAATTTAGATGCTTAATCTGGAATTTAAATGACGCCTTTTTTATATTACTACCCGGTACTGATGATTCACACCGATATTCCTGTTTTTTTTTATAATTGTGGTAATGAAGCTTTGTTTAGAAACACATATTTTACTTCCTATTTGGGAATCCTTACTGTCAAAATATATCGTGCCTAGTTGCCCTTCTGAAAGTCAACCTATTTCTAATCAATTCTAGGACCTGGTTCAGAATTTTCACCAGATGTGCTCCAACTAGGGGCATCTACCACCGGGGTAGAATATGAAATCTAAGGTTTGTTAAACTCTCTGAAGTTAGTCAAACTATCATGACATGATCATCATAGTTATAGATGATTAAATAGTCTCATTTACAGACTATGACACATAATGAAAATATGACGTCCCCAGCTGGAGTACTAACCACTTTGATGTAAGTTTTCACTATGGGTAGGTGTGGGTGAGTGTAGGAGAGGTGACAAGGGTCAGGATTCATAAACACAACAACTGGTGACGATGGGAGCTGGAAACAAGGATGGGTGATGGCGGGTGGATGGCAGGAGGTGGGGGGTGACCAGGACCTTGTTATACATGTAGTATAGCTGCAACAGCTGTGGTGACACTACTCTCAAATTATAGTGGTACCTCCAGGCCCATGTGGGCTTTAGGCATTCTTCTCTTTTATATATATATATATATATATATATATATATATATATATATATATGCTGAAGAGACATTTAAAATGATTACCGTAATCTCCCACGTAGTAGACGCGTTGCGCGTATAGGACGCACCCCCTTCTTGGTAGAAGCATTTTCGTGTATAAGACGCACCTCTTAGGGCTCAATTTTGTTAATTTAGTACAGTTCTATAGTAAAAGTACCCCTCGTATAAGACGCACCCCAAACTTGAGGAAATCCTATAAGACGCACCAGCATTTTGTTTGGCATAGAGGACGCGTCTTATACGCGGGAGATTACGGTAATTCATTTTAACACATAACTGTGGTTGTGCCAATACTAAGTCTTAAATAAAAGGGATGGAGGTAGGTGGGTAGGTTGGGGACCCACCGATTGGGGATGTGGATATTTTCAAATGATGAAAAATATTCGCATCTAATTTTGCCAGGGTATGTCTGACCCAGCTGTGACCATATTGAAGAGTTTATAACTATTTTCTTCTTTTTTTTTGTGTGTGTAGTTGAATCCATGCTCTGAGCTACATGATGAGATGTACAGGTATGGGGGGAGCGGGGTTTAGGCCAATGGACACTGTTGGCACCTTCCCAGATTTAATACCTTTGATGTTAGTCCAGGACCAGACTACCCTACGCTGTCCACTGTCACAGACTGGTCACAACACCAGGACCACCTGAGCACACAATCCCACACACTCTGTGACCCACACTATCATAAGGTACATCCACCATGAGTCGACCATTTATATTGAGTTTGGACTTAAATTTCTAGATTTTTAAGGATTCGTAGGCTTTCCCATTGGCTTGTTTTTGTTTACAAGGGTAACATCTAAAGTGTATGTTAATTCACTGATGCAGGGCATTCATTAATCGTCGCCTTAGTGCAAGAAGGTTCTACATAGGTAACTGCATCTGGGTAAACAAGGTAAAAGACACCTCAGTGAGGGGGCCTCACTGAGGTGTCTTTTATACCCTGCTGACCCAGATGCAGTTACTTTCTTGCACTAAGGCAACCTAATTTAAATTCAAAAGCTCAATGTATGTGTCCGATGGCGACTCATGATGAATCTACCCTTGTGACCAGTGACTCAGGCCTGATGTATGGTCTATGGTAAGCATATACATGTACAATAACAGTATATGGCATAGGCCGGGCCCCTGAATCAGGACACTGGACCTCGCGCCCAGACCAGAAGGCAGTATCTACTTCTCCTATCAGTGGCTACTGAGAATATGCTGATCAACAACTGCATATAGCAGTAGGTACTGCTGAAATACTTCCGAAACAGCTGACTCCACACTGCATTTTCAGTCTAGACTCAGTAGTGTACTGACTATCAACTGAATATGCACTGCATTTCAGGCTAGAATCAGTAGTCTACTGACTCTCAACTGAATGTTAATAGATTCCAGAAATGATACACTCTGTGCAGCAGCATAGATGCAGTAGTCTACTGACCATCTACTGGTAAGACTCTGTCCATTCACAGATTATTTACCTGATGCTTCTAAGACAGTCCATAGTGTGAATGTCAGTATGGTTGTGAAGAGCAATCAAAAGATTCAGTAATGTTATAGTGAAACTATCCAGTGTTTGTGGAGACAAGCATACTTCACTCCTTTGCATATGAATATCTTATTCAGTGCCAGTAATGGATACACATGGATGTTGGGGTGTATGAAAGTAATGAATTACTCACTGACTTTATATAGGGTACAAATATAGTGAATCATCAAGTATTCTTTTTGGTCCCCATCATGACATTTTTTTTTTTACATAATATCCATGTATCGTTGATAATTACAAAGTGCTTGTCTCATCACCTTAACATCAGTAAACCGAAAGACATTATACTATAGCAGCACTCTATAGATATGTCTACTCTTACCCTTTTGTTATGGTAAGAGTTACCCAGTACTACTGAATCAATACTGCCCTAGCCCCCTCCTACATGATTTGCATGCACTACTAGGAAGTAGTAAGCGCTCCAAATAGCTGATGGGGCGGTGGCTCAGGGGGCTAATGCGTTGGTAGAGTAATCAGAAGATCCCAAGTTCAAATCCAGCAAGGACCACCTAGGGAGGCATTGGTAGTGCCAGTACTAGAACAGCGGCTGCTTCTTTTATGCTTCTACCTGCCCCCAGCAGTAGTTTTCAGTATGATCTACTGCTCAACTACTGCTATAGCAGCAGCCATGCAGTAGTGCTGATTGAACACTGCCTCAACCCCATACATGGTCATGCAGCATTAAATAAGTAGATACTGTTCAAATGCTGCCATCTTATTTACATAATTGGGACAACTGATTCAATACTGCTTGCATGCTGCTAATACTACTCTTCTTCTACTGTACCACTGCTGCAAGTTTTGTTGTGCTGAGCAGTAGAATGACAGTAGATGCTGATACAATACTGTTTCTGATGCTGCTTTCACACTGAATCACTACTGTCACACCACACTGTTTCCCAGCTGCTTTAGTGCTGCATTTCTACTGCATTTTGGTCCGGGCGATCAATAAACAGGATCTTTGGTCCATTTGTCCCCAAAGTCTTTCAAAAAAGGATACTTGTCACCAAAATCCTCAGAGATAGTGTATCTGGACATTGATTTTAAGTCTGTTCACCTGGCCCTAATCCCTGTCCCCTTGGATCCTTGGTTTGGTTGATTTTACCTCCACTAATACTACTTAAAAGTTAGCTGAGTTACTGTGGTTCTTGGACATTAAGTCCTTTCTTTTCTTTTTGGACAGGTATTTAAAAGCTGCTTGTCCAAACAGCTAGACAGGTATTTACATGCTGCTTGCCCAACACAGCAGTGATCGCATCTATGGGTGACCTAACATATAAGATGATTGAATGATCGCATCTATGAGGAGGGGTGAGGGAGAAAACAGCTATGAATGATCGCATCTATGAGGCGGGCTGAGGGAGAAAACTGCTACTGGGGCTTCATTCCCCTACTCTTCTTGAAGGATAGCAATTGTTCTTTTATTTGCCTGGTCCCATAGACAGGGCCAGACAAACCATGGCCTTTGATCACTCAGACGTGGTTCACTGAGGGGGAATCCCATGACAAAAGAAAGACATGTAGGCCCAGGCCTGCATATATCGACACCAGCTGCCCACATGCTCACCTCGTGCCACAAGAAAAGTTTGTTGCCATTTACGAATCTGGTATGCCCACTGGTAGAATAGAAGGAGAGTTTCTCCTTTGTGGACTCCCAGTGAAGTTATTTTGCTCCTTCATGCCCTGATCCTTGGTCCTGTGATCGAAGGCTCTTCATGCCCTGATCCTTAATCCTGTGATTGAAGGCTAAGCCCTACTACATGTACTTGTTGTAAATCCCTTCGAACCAGGCTCTTGAGCATTAATTACACTGCTGTCGGTTAAATTAGCTTATCCGACTGATTTTTTCCATACTTTTGCAATATCATAAATCGTCAGATTAGGAATATATTCCGACTGATTGTACACCTGTGGAACCAGCATTCTAGTCATAATTTTTTTCACCTTGAAATAAGACCATATATACCATATAAAGAGAGTGTCATATCAGCGTCTGGTACTTTTTATAATAGAAAGTCACTAAATGATATTCCAGGTGGTCACTTCTGGGCACCATATCCTAGATGTACCTAAGAGGTGTGGCACTCACAGCTATTGAGTTACCCACCCATGGTATAACATTCCTTTCATACAAATACATGGATATGCATGGGTATATTATTCTAGTGCCCACCACAGCCATGGTTACATCCCTACAACATTCACAGTACTGAGCTGTGGCTGCTGGAAGACGTCGTCTGGGGCTATTTATAGAACATTACACACCCACTCCTACAATGCATTACAACATAGCAGACCAGAGACAAAAAGGGAAAGATCTATAGACACAATACAGACATGATAAGAACTGGTAACATACAATGGCACAGGGGCCATCCATAAATGATGTCATGCAAAATTTGACCATTTTTGACCCCCCCCCCGTCATGTTTTTTGCCAATTTTGCAATGCTGAAGGTATATGGAAAATTCCATCATGCCGGGCCTGACCCCCCTCCAGCATAACGTCATTTGTGGATGGCCCCACATAGCCAGGAAGGTGTGAGTAGTCCATAGCTAGTCTGATATGCACTGTACATGTATTTTGATACACATAGGCAGTGAGAGATATCTGTGCCTCATTTATAGGGCCCTAGACCCCTAAAATCGACATGGGCATTTTTGAGCTTAGTGACATGGGACTTTGGCACTTTCTTAAAATGAACACCGGGAAATGAGCTTTTCTTAAAATCGACACAGTGACATGGACATTTATTAAAATCGACACAGTGACATGATCATTTATTAAAATTGACATGGGACATTGGGGACCCCCCATCAAGGGCCCCATTTATGACCAATTATTTGGAAAGTGCGATTACCCCATACACATCCATTTCAAACATGCTATGAAATGCATGGTATGGCCTATGTATAACCAATGATCAGATCTGGAAGTCTTTAGATAACTTCTATGGGAAATTCCAGAGAAAAATGACCACAATGACCAGGCCTACACAAGTGGCATAACAGATAAAACCATTGTCTCACCAAAATGCATGCATCAACAGGTTCACTACTTGATGTAGCTGGCTAACTGTCTGTCTATTCTAGACAGTCAGTCCATTAGCAGGAGACGTCCATGCCATTAGACAGTGTAAACCTTACAATCAGAGGCCTGATAGAGGGACAGTCTTGTCTGTTGTGTTCTAACCACCTCCACATAGACACACCCTGGAGGCAAGTAGGAAGTCCACTCAACTGACTAACCCTTCAAGTGTCACATGATGGTTCATGCTCCTTTGTCGTCATGATGCACCAATACAGTGCTGGCGAGTCTATTCACCAGCAAATTGCATTGGTGCATCATGCTGTCCCCTGGCCAATTGATCAATCAACCCCATAGGTTCGCCATGATGTATGAATGCAACACGGGCGTGCATTCAGACACTGTGATGGCAAATGGACACATCTAATCGCAATGGTTTAATGCACTAAGATGCATTTGAAGGACTAAGTATAAGCCTATACTAACACAGAGTGGTGTTTATTGGTGGAGGATGAGGGACTTTTACAGATAAGGTTTGTACCTGAGGGCTGAGGCTCACCTGGCCAGGTGAGGGATGTGGTTACAGGTAGGGACTGGAGGCTGGCTGCAGGTGTGCTACGTATCTGACTTAAGGCACTTACCTGGTTCGGGGATAAGGTGTAAGGTGGGAGATGGGAGGATGAGGATGGGAGGATTCTTAATTCTTAATACCAAAGTAACCACAAAGTGCTGGAGGTGGACACAACAGACACAAGACAGTCATAGATTGGAGACAATATTCCTGAATAGGGAGACAGGAGCTTGGAATGTGGTCTGTGCAGGGCTGCAGGTGTGTTTTGTGACAAAGAAAGTCTTGTATTCTAAGCGATATGTACAGGTCGCTGAGTGATGGAGCTTAGTGCACACAGCAGACTTGCTAGCAGACAAATTATACCAGGAAGACTTATGATTGGGGACAAGTTTTCCCGAGGAAATTGACAAAACTCTCGATCCACATTATAAACCAGGAAATTCTGTAAACCTGGAAAAGTGGCATCTCTGACACAAATTGACTGCAGTGTGGATCGTCCTGTGTGCAATTGTAAGCAGGCCATAGAAATAGGAGTCTGAATAGATGTAAAAGGATTAGGTTTTTGAAGGATTATTTGCAGATCTACTGGGAGAATTGGCTAGCATTAGCTAGGATGACCAGTATCAGGAGAATGGGTGGGGTTAGAGGAGTGGAGTATGGCATGTATACAGGCCTAGAAGTTATCAACCAACATGGAGGCAGCTAACGGTTAGCTATACCAAGATCAGTATATCGGCAGTTCTTTTATAAGATAGGACTGAATGCTGTTACAGCAGATATACAAATGGTAACCATGGTTACATTGTCCCAACACAAGACCATTTCCTGTGATTCAGTTCTACACCTAGACTATGATATGATCCTGCATTGGGTCTTCATTTCTATCCTAAGTCAAAACATAGGAACAATATTGAGAAGGTTAATGAATCTAATAATTTTAACTCACTCCTGTACATATGAATTGTATTATTCCTTTATTACTCTACGTCTAATATCCTACCATTTCAGTGTTATGTGAATAATATCCAATGCTGCCATCTTACCATGTGATGTAGGGCTGAGATGAGCCTCTCCACAGTGTCCAGTACCATGGTGCCCTCCTCAGTCACATTATCCTTTATCATCATTGTCTCCTCCGGTGTGAGCAACTCAGGCTCCACACCTGCTACCTCCTCCAGGGTCTCTCCAGTGTACCCCATCATGTCCTCCGGTGTCTCCTGGTAACCCTCATCTATTACTACCTCCTGGGTCTCTGGTAAGTCCACCTCCATGGGCGTAGCTGATGTATAGGTCTCTTGGTTTAAGTCTGCAGCATTGTGGAATGAAGCCCCCAGGGTCTCAATATGAGCATCTTTTTCACTTTCTCTTCCAGCCCCTTCTTCTCCATCTCCTCCCCAGAGGTCCATCAAGTCCTCTTCCTCCTCTCCCCATCGTGGTACAGCTAGATTGACAGCTTTATTGATATCCCCAGCATGGGGAAGACCTAAGGTTTCATTGTTATGTTTAGTTTTTTCTCCCTCCCACAAGTCCATCACATTCGCTTCCTCATCCCCCCATACTGGCACCTCCAGGTTGATGGCCCTCCAGATGTCCAGGGCACTGACTTTACCCCAAGGCCAGCCTACCTGGAAATGATCACTGCTGTGCTGCTGAGGTTTTCTACCATCTCTCCCTTCACCATTTTTGAAATTGGCCCAGGTGCGTCTGCAGGGCTTGATTGTATTGCCTGTCTCCCCAATATCAATTAAGGTACCCTCATTTTCATGACCAGCTTTGCTGCCATTACTGATGGGTGTCATCTGGATGTCTTGACCCTCCAGGATATCCATTGATCCAGTCTGACTTGACCAGGGGCCTGTTTCTCCATTTTTCTGAACCTCTTCAACTCCCCGGTGATGGATATCTGCTTGTGTTAATTTCTTGACATTGCCCGGGAGTGAACATTTCCTCTTGCCCCATGAGCCTGGATTCTGAAGATCCACCCAAGGTGGGGGCAGGGTACTACTCTGATCCCCCCAACAACAATCACTGCTATTTAGCTGATCTGTAATATTATCTAACTGGGTTGTACTAGTATTCAATTGGCCTGTGCTACAATTCAGTTGGATTGTACTACTTTTTAGCTGAGGTGTAAGGCTGTCATTTTCTTTCATGTGGGATACAAGATTGTCCTTTTCTGCACTGTCATGGGGACTTTCCTCCAATAACTGAGACCCAGTCTCTTCCTCTTCTTCCACCTCAATTAGTCTTTCTTTATCACAATTCTTAGAGTCTTTAGGTGTGGAATATAATGTATTTTTCTGCCACCATAGATGACTCTGTCCCTCCCTTCCTGCCCACACTGTCCCTTCCTCACATTCCCTTCCCTCTGCCCTAACCTCCACCACCTCCTTCGTCCACTGTCCATCTTCCCTTCGCCCTGACAGCCTCAGGTAGGGGGCAGCACCTGGTGGTGACGTAACGTCATCGTCAGGACCACCGTGACGTCGCCGACGTCGACGCCCACGACGTTTGAACCACCCCATAACCCCTTCTAATAAAGAGAGTCCAACGCCGAGCATGATGAATTGGTGATGATAGTGTACTATTCTTCTTCTGGTATATCCACATTGGAATGTATGGTGATCGAACTAAATGATCTGCCTATTCTCTTTGTCTCTTCCTGATCTTTCTATATCCTCAGTCTATGGAGAACTGGTTGTTACTATGGCCGTGGCCGCTAATACTGCTAGAACCAGGATTTTAACCAACGATGACGATTAGAATACTCCTTTTGACGCTCTCCAGCACAACTTAAGATCCCATTCTAATCATCTGTTGGTTCAAACCACAATCAAGGATCGGCTTGGAGAGGAGCACACTTGCATTATGCATACATACATTCCCCTTACTGTTATCACTGACTCTCCTAGCAGAATCCCCTGCATCTCAATCCGGATGTACCTAGCTTGGTATCTGTACACCCGGTCTGTACACTGTGTGTATATATACCACACATCAGGCTGGAGAGTGGAGACTTGCGACATACCGGAAGTGATTTCAGAGAGCTACGTCCGGCTGCGTCTCAGTGCCCCATATAGTTGTGGTCGGGGGACGGGTAGACTCATACAATACGCCAGCTAGAAATGGTATTTTGTGTATTGTTCTGGGTGACATACCGGTACCCCCTCTTTATGTTTATACCTCTATGGTAGAGTTTTTTAACCGTTGGTATGGTGTAAAAGAAATACTTGGCAACCATCTCAGAGAGCCTTAACAGGCCCATACCCAGACCTCATGGGGAAATTGTACATGCCTAATCATATCCATAAAACATGGCTGGTGCATTCAATTCATTCCCATTCGTCAGAGACATTGACCGCAAAGTGCTAGCATTGAGTCAAGTAATGTCCCTTTTTTAATCTGTAGATCCTATGTACTATTCTGATGTAAGTTACTATGATGCTAAGTGTACCAGAGGAGAAGTGCTGCTGCCAAGACAATCTAATGGACATGGGCCTATCAGTCTGGATACCCTCCATGGTATACATGTATAGGGATGAGTCATTACATACAGATATCAGTAACCATGCCAACTGCTAGTACTAGGCCCTATCTCCTACAGATTGTAGGAAATACTTTGGGTGAGGTACTTGGCAAAGGCCCCCTATATCAAGTCTTCAATAATGTCCCAAATAATACCCAATATATTTGGATCAACACGGTAAAAGGTATGCCCACGCACCCCCTCGCGGGCGTACCTTTTTACTGTGTTGATCCACAATTATTTTCCGTAATCATTTTGGCAGATGGTCTCTCACTTCCTCAGATATATCAATCACAAATAGCCATAACCAGCTTCACCTTTGCCCCTTCACCTTTCTAACTTTGCCCTACCATACTGTGGCTTTATAACACCCACCAGACCTGAACAAGAGAAACACAAAGAGGAAACTTCTATCACCCATCCTCCTACATCCTTCATCACAGAGTGCGCTTATTTAAGAGTAATGACCTTTCTGTCAGACAGACAATGCATCTCTGGTGGTCCGTCCACAGGTACATTGGTACAATGGCAGCAATCAAACCAACCTTTCTCCACCAGGCCTCTCCTAGATAGCATTAACATCTGGCAAAGAGTACACTTTTAATTGACATAATCTTATGTCTTCCTTTTCCATACTTCAGAAGTTAAGTGCTCTTTGGGTACAACGTCAGTTCACTTTCACTGACTGCCAAATGGTCAATTGTCACAAGGTGAGTTTAAGACACCAATGTAACCATATGTGTATATATGATTATGTAGCACTAATGTCTGACCCCCAGAGACCCCTCCCATCACCCATCCCTCCTGTGACGTCATACCGCCATGTAACAATGATTCTGCATCTTTGACCTTCATGTGACTTTCAGGTGACCTTCAGGTCGCACCCAATGACCCTCACAGGCCACTGGCTGGAAGCTCATATAGATAGATCTGATCGCAAAGTGGTGTGACACTGCCAACACTTGGGTTAGGAACTTCAAGGTTTTGTCAAATATAAATGCCATATTCACTGTTACAAATACACAGGGCTCTCAAAAATAGCAAAATGATGGAGGGAGTTTCTCAAATATTTGTACTATAGTCTTATAGTTATAGACGTAAATACCCATAAAACATATACCACAACTAGGACATGTTACCGTATTCAGTATATCAGATTTACAGCCGCCATACTTTGGTTGTCACAATGATGTTGATGATGTGACTATGTCAGTAATTAATTGTTACTTCATCAACCGTGAGGGAGCAGCTCATCGTGACTATAAGGAGCAGCTCAATGTGAGGGGTTCTATGTAAACATCACTAAGTGGAGCTGACCTCTTAGACTCGTGCTGTAAGGGTGTACAGTACATTCATTCACTAGCCTTTGCTCCGACTGTCTAAGTTTTAGAGTGCACCATGTTAATATTGTTGGCTATTTCCCTGGGGATATTTCCCATGGATGAACCTTCATTATCATTTGCCTGCGTTGTCTCACAAAGCTTTGCACGATACCATTACATACAAAGGTGTGACCAGACACATGACAGATTGGTATTCTTTATTGCAAAGCATCACTAAAATGGTCATTTCTCCACAAGGAACCACACCTATAGTTATAGCAGGACCCTGGCCCCCTATTTAGTGAGTTGAACTACCGTAATCTCCCGCGTATAAGACGCGTCCTCTACGCCAAACAAAATGCTGGGGGGTCTTATAGCTTTCTCTCTAGTTGGGTGTGCGTCTTATACGAGGGGTAATTTTACTATAGAAATGTACTAATCTAATATCTTACAAATTTCAGCCTTAAAATGTGCGTCTTATACGCGAAAATGCATGTGCTGAGTTTAGGGTGCGTCTTATATGCGCAGCGCGTCTTCTACGCGGGAGTTTACGGTACAACCAGGATGGTTTCACACCCTGTCCACATCCTACTCTGTGGACCTCCTTTAGTTTAAACTTTTTCTTTATATTGGGTATGGCTCATTTGGGTGGAGGGAGCTGTTCTATATAGATAGCTACATTAACCCACCACACCCAGCATGTGTTATGTTAACCCTTTAAGGGCCGCATTAATGCATCATACCGACCCTGCGGGGCTGATACAGTCCCAGAGTCGGCATGATGCTCCAATGAAGTGCTGATGAGCAGTCTCGCCAGCACTTCATCGGTGCATCATGACGACCAATGAGTTCATACAAGTCTGCTTCCCTATATTGTCACCAGGCGCAATATGGCGCTGCTGTCTTAAGTGTAAGGGGCCATGGGCTTGGAAAGCAGGGGGGACCGGGGGACATGTCCCCCACACTTTAGGCCAACTCCTCAAAAGGTCAAAACTGAAAGGTCAAGCAAAGGGAGGTCAAAAATTGCAAAAAAAAACCTGGTCCCACCCACTCTGAAACTTTCCCACGCCCCTTAAAGGGTTACATTCTTTATGACTATTTTGTTGGAGATCCTATCATAAAAGTAGGACTTCTCTTCCTTTTTCCTCCAGTGTTGTCAAAGACGTGTTTCCTCCACTCCCACATGTAAAATTGATACATTTGAGTCACAGTGCTTTAGGGAGCGTTCATTATTTATGGCAGGGGGAGGGATGACCAAATGAAGGGGGGGAGGGTCATTTTTTTTGGAGGTATTCAAAGGGGGGGGGTCATTTATTTTCAACCTATTCTTAGAGGGGGGGGTTGCTTTTTTTCAACCTATTCTTAGAGGGGGGGGGGGTCATTTTTTTTTAACCCATTCCCGAGGGCCAGGTAGTTTCCTGTTGGGGAGTATTTGCCAATGTGATGCAAATTTTATGACAAAGGAACAAAAATTTTCGCGACACGTCGTGAATTTTAACTATTTGGTTTTCAGTAATAATTCTAGATATAATTCTGCCCAACATTTTGTTACCTTTTTTTTCAACCCATTCCTAAGGGGGGGTCATTTTTTTCAACCCATTCCGAAAGGGGGGGTCATTTTTTTTTCCAACCCATTCTGAAGGGGGGGGGTCAGTTTTTTCTGACGTATTCATTCTGACAGATTGTTGTCCCCCCCCCTGTCATAAATAATGAACGCTCCCTTAGGTCATTTATATGGATGTGGAACACAATCAGTGTTTTGCTTTTGATATGTTACAGGTGTACAAGAGGAGATTATAACATAAGATTTGATTTACCATCTTTATCGACATGAATGTCTGGGGGGAGGGGGCCTTTTGATTTGAACTACAAAAGGACCTCGTGTATGTACCGCGACTTTAATATGAATCAGAGGCCTGATTTATGTTTTATAAGAGACTGAGAGCTAGACTGGAGCACATGTGAGACCTATGATGAACTATGTTTGTGCTGTATCATGAATTGTAAGGTTATGAATCAATATGAAAAAAAAAGTGTACACCAAAACATCTAGAAAAGCAGACCATATATATAAAAGTGCCTACTTTTAGACGCTCTAGGATACCGGTGTCATTCCAATGCTGGGTGGTCTCTTGTGTAGACAAACAACAGGCCTCTAAATCCCTCTCTTCTTTATCTTCTCTCAGTAATCCAGGGTATATCATTTCACTGTCATCAGTTTTCACTTCATCCTCCACAGGCCCAAAAGGACCCCAGCCCCCACCACCTTTGTCACCAGGGGACTGTTCAGTTCGGTCACCTGGACCTCCCATTATAAAGGGAGAAGTGACCTCAGAATCGTTATCCCTGATGTCATGGTTATCCTTGAAGTCTGTGACCTTAGAATTGAGTTTGATATTTGTCACTAGAGTAGGAATAGCATCAAGCTGACCTCTGCAGGCTCTGCTGTCTCTGGCATTAGAAATGACCTTGGTATCAATGGTCTGAGAATTGCCCTTGGAATGGACCTTCGTAGCTATGGGCTCAGCATGGACCGAAGTTCGACCATTTAGAATATAGTTTGGATCCACAGCATTGGCCTTTGAGTGGTCTATTAGAGGGATCGCCTTCACGGTGGCCCAGAAGTCACCCAAGGAGGCATTTCTATTGTGCTGCGGGTACTTCTGGTAAAACCGGAAGTCAACCTTCCCAAGGTCTCGGTCACTGTCCTTCATTGTCATATTTTCTGTTGAATCCTAAATGCCAACATTCATATAAAATTCAGTTTGGAGGTGGTCACCCATGGGGGGTTTATCAAAGTACACAGTATAGACATCTGGCCTGTCTTTAGTAAGCTCAGTGCTGGCCTTAATGTGAAAAGAATAGATCCTTAAAATAATACAATTCACAAATGCTTCACCATACACTGTGCAAAGAGTTATAATGTGATCCCGAGGGTTAATTATGGGCTTCCATACAGAGGTCCAAAATAGTTTCAGTCCGACTTCCCTCGTATGCTAGAATTCCTGATTTTTCATTAATAGAATTCCATATGGTATCGTTATGTCCATCGCCTCTATACATCTAAATCTATTCTCTGCCATTTTAACCTAATCAGAGGCCTAGGCTACAGTGTGAATTTCCCCCCACCAAACTAGAAACAAGTACACTAACTCCAGCCTACAGGTAAATATAGATGTAGTCCATCGTCACGTAGAAGCGTTGCCATGACAACGATGACGACTTTTAACGACCTCTTGGGGACCTTGTCAACTCAAGGTACCACAGTCAATGGTAGGGTGGGTGTAAAGTGAGTGCTATAATTGGGTGGGTGGGGGTCAGTCAGATGCCCCGCGGGCATGGAGGTCACTCCACGGTCTCTACACAAGGTCCTTGCTCAATTTAGCCCAGGTGGCGACAATTTCCTGGGTTTCCGTGTAAATAGCAACATAGGTGATCTGTTGGTACACGGAAAGAAATGCTTGTGAATGTAGAGCCTATTAATTGATGGGGGTCTATGATGGTCGATCAGGTTACAACACACATTGGCAAATTTGCCCATATAAATCCATGTTTTCTCTGGAAGTTCTCAATATATTCCTCTAAATTATGAGATCTACAGGTAAGAAAACTCCCTTTGACGCTTACTCCATTGAATCGTGAAACTGGGAAGTCTTTCTCAAAGGTGTCAAAATGGGCGGTTTTATTCCAATAGCCAGTGATCTTTTCACAGATCATCGTCCAGTAAGTATATTTTTATAGACAAGGTTTCGGGATATTATATGTAGGGTTCCAGCGATGTTCCATCTTCAAAGTCAAAATCTTACATCCAGGAGGCACTGCTCACAGCAATGCTGGCAGAGAAGCTAGTTTACATACAGTTCATATATAGGCATAGTGCCTCCAAGTGATACAGCTCCAGGTGAGGTGCCCTTAGTGTAGGTGTACCTCCAGGTGAGGTAGAGTCCTCCAGGTGACTGTTGTCCCCATCCTCCTGTACTGTGTACTGATGGTCCGCCAACACACTGGCCCCTCGATGGTGAACCTACTGCCCCCCCCCCTCAGCTCCAGGAGGAGGGGTCCATCTCTGTGTCGCAGGGGGTGGGGTGGGGGTAGGTAACCAGAACTGTGTTTGGTGGTTGGGGGTTGGGTGGGGGTTGGGAGTTACCTGAGTGCTTTACCTGCCCCCACGTTAACTGTATGATGAGTCACCAATATGATGGGATGTCATAAGTGGATTTTACTTCATATTTCAATTGTGTAGTTTCTGTTTTCAAACTGTATGCCACTCTGTTTTCAAACTGTATGCTTTAAAGGTAATTTTCTGTAATTTTATTATGAGTCACATTACCCTGGATGGGTAAGGGTCACATGTCATTTAGATTTTGCAAAATACCCAGTCCAGTTTTAGTATGAAACTGACTGTCATTTTGTAACAATTGCATGCCACATGTCCCTGGTCGGGTAGCGATGAGGGTTTCATAACATTTAGATTTTATGAAATACCCATATCTCGTTTCATATTGCATCAGGAAATAAGTTTAGTAATTCTGTGAGCAGTTCATGGGAATGGATGAGCTGTATCCCTCTGCATGGTGCATCCTATCTATATGGCTGCCCACATCTAGACTGTCTATTGTATGGTATTCTACCTGCATGGGCCACTGTGACATTGAACTTCAACTTGTGGTATTAACATGAAGCTGAGTGTGGTGACAATAGAGAATAGAGACCAGACTATAGCACTTCAACTTATCTAGATATCTTACATAACCAGAGAGGACATATTACATTTGGGAATGTGATTCATGCTGGTTTGTGCTGTAAATAATACTGATATGGTCATAGAAGTGCATACTATTCTGTATATCTATGATTATAGTATTAATATAATCAAATGATGAATAAGCCTAGGGGATGTAGACCAGTCACAACTTGATAGGGGCGAATGTAAGAGAACATAAGGCCCTGGGTGAAACTTGACTACTTTAGAATCTATCATTTCATTTCATTTAGGCCTATGTACCTTTTTTTACTTAGGTTGGGAGGGTGGGGGACTTTTATCAAATTTGAAATCAATTTGAAGCTTAACATAGTTGTATAATAAATAATACCACGAAGAAATACACCATAAATACTGCACAAAGGACCTGTATATACATACCCTTATCTGTTTCCATGTGACACAGGTAACATACAACCCTAACTAGTCTCACTTCCATAAAGTATCTGAGTTAAGTGAATGTGTCCTCCATCCTTCACCCCCAATCTACCTGTCAATGTCTCCTCACCCCTCACGTTAGAACCATCCTTATGTGAAACCCCTTGAAGTACAATATGGTACATCAAGGTGGATGTGCTTTGGTCGTCATGCTGCACCAATGAAGTGCTGAACAGCCTACTCACCAACCCTGCCTTGGTACATTATGTCGACCTCTTATGATCATTATGATCAATCCCATATGGCTGACAAGAAGCTTTAAAATGCAGTACTGGTGAGTTACTCGCCAGGACTGCATTCATGCATTATGATGAAAGATAGGAGGTATTCAGTAGTGCAGGCTATGTTGCATTTATACACTACATGTATTTGGTAGTGAAAGGGTATATATATATATATATATATATATATATATATATATATATATATATATATATATATATATATATATATATATATACACATACACACACACTAAGGAGTAGAGGACTTCATGCACCTGTGTTTAACCTGTCTGAGTCCGACTCAGACAGGTTAAACACTGTCTCTCACTGTTGGTCCTTTTATTGTTACTGCGTCACAGGTGCCGCCCCCTGGATGGCAATGGGAAAACTAAACCTGGATGACATTACCCAGATCAAATCTATTCATAACATAGATCTGGGAATTGCTTAAATACATTATTGAAAGTTTGTCTTAGAATCATAGTGTTTTTATGACAATATCTGGTAATTTTGGAACCGTTTAGCCCTTTATCGCCCAGGGGATTTAAACAGACGCTTATCAATCCAGTTGCCATAAACTACCGCTATTTTGCTTATCGACATCACAATAATGATATCAATATAACCTTATCGTCAAGGTGGTGAGGTTTAACGTTCTGCAGTTTCTCCCCAGATTCCTTAAGATTATCTTCACAGGTAATTTGAAAGGAAGTTACTGGGGGAGATGATCCAGACTATGACATTAAATCCCAGACGTTTACATCACTGGAAACAGGGAAAGATATATGTGGATCAACATAGTAAAAGGTACGCCCGGTAAGGGGGGGGGGGGCGCGGTCGTACCTTTTGTCGTGTTGATCCACATATATCTCATTGTATGGGTCAACTGAATTAGACTGAATTTATATTTCATTTCAACCAAGCGTGAACAAAAATCCTTTTTTTGACAAAAATCATAGCGGGCTTCACTGAAATGTCCTCATAGAAACCCCATACAAAGGGACAATGGCGAGTAAAACTGACTCGAGCGCCAGATTACATTTCACTAATTGCTGGGATAAGAGTCAAAGGTATCCATCCGCCAGTACACCCTCGAATTAACCACCATGCATGAATCACAACCTAACCTCAATATGACCTCAGGGCATTTATTCAAGGATATGGGTAGAAGAGGTAGGGGAAATAGATAGGTAGTGGTGATCAATGTATTGCCTATTCAAGGGCTACAGAGTATTTAAAAGCATACGCATATCCTTTTTGTCGTGCTGGTTGATTGCAAGAGACCCTCACTCAGAGCTGCATTCGTGCAACATGCAGATCCTGTGAAATTGATACACTCCGCAAGCATCAGCTCGATCCTTACCGGCGAGTAACTCGCCGTGATGTATGGATGCATCATGGATGAGAATGTACCATATTTATCACCCTTTTATTTAAGGTTATTTAAGGTTTAGGTATTATCAGCACTACTACCTTCTAGGATGTACATAACAATAGGGGGCATCAATCTGTGGGGTTGTGTGTAGCTTACAGGTTGTCATGACAAACTACTTGGGTACAGATAATGGTGGTGTCTAGACAAGTATCAGGTATCATAGGCCAAGGCATCAAGACGATGTTACTTTCAGGGAAGCTTGAATTACAAATTATTAGAGTTCAAATGTCTTCACAGCTGAAAAATGAATTGCGATTTGGCAAATCCAATACATGTATCAATATCTTCTGATACCAAGTCTACTTTGTATGAATCCTTCAAAATTTTGAATTTTCATTGAAGGGACATTTCGCGTTGTATGTAGCTATAGAGGGGAGGGTGAGAACCCAGGTAACATCCTAAAAAGGGAGATCACCCATACATATCTGTACTAAATGACCCCATCACGTGTATGACCCTATACCTGTAAGGACACTTTATCAACCCTGATCCACACACCCTGTACACCCCACTACTGACAGCTACTATATATACATGTATGTACAAAGGTTCTTCATCACACAGCCTTCCATGTATCCTTATTTCTGAGATAGAAAGTGGATAAGAGCAGAGAATGGCAAACACCTCAACCAGATAAGAATCTGTGTATATTGTACCAGTGCACGTTGTATCCAGACAGGTGGCAGAGGGCAGACCTTTCAAAATCTGGGATTTCAAAATACATGTACCTCAGTTGAATACAGGAATCGCCTGTAAATTGCAAGATACCCTATGTCATAATGAATGAGGACAAAAATGCTGTTATGACATGGTAACCCACAACTTATCTTTTCTGAGGGTAGGGATGGGATAGCCCTATAAAGACAAGCCACTCTCTCACATAGTAACTGGGGAATTCCCGGTTTATCCATTGGAGAATTCCTGGTTTATCCTGGATATTGACAAACTATTACTTCCAGGTACAGGTAAGAGTAGTAAGTAGTGTATCTGAGATGGTTTTACACAAGGGTAGGCAGGCTACTTCCAGGTAAGGCACTGAGGTAGGGGTATGATCTAGTTGTAGGTTGGTACATGTGGGTTGTATCTAGGTGTGACAATATGTGGACAGGATCCATACAGAGATTGTGTCCACTCTGACACCACTTCATATTGGGGTTGACACAGGCCTGAATCTCACTGAGACTTATCACACACCTTCTATACACAATGGGTATGTACATAAGCATATGGTCCACTCACTAGGTCTTCACACAGACCGACACTTTACCTTTAAACCACCCTTTTAACTTTAGATTTATCCTCACGTCTAGAAAAATGTTAGGCCTATATTTTCACAAATTTCTGATCAGCAACTCTCCAAACAAAACAAATTCTGAATATTTCATTGCAGTAGAAGACCCCCAGAAATGACTCCTTTCAGTCACTGTTTATAAATCTGTATTTCTAGAACGTAGTAAGATCTCTTTACTGTCCCCTCACAAGCCATATAAGTATGAGCCATATATATCAGTCAGACACACAGTAAAAGTCTCTCCATGTACACATGAGTTAAACCTGGGTTCAGTTTAATGCATTGTCAACACCATATTAATGAGTGTACTGTCACACATCCCTCAGGTTCCAACACATAAAATGCCACCCCCTCACATCACCAACTATGCTTTTATTCAGGATCTACATGTACAATATAGTAAGCAAGCAGTTAGTTTCTGAAAAGTACCTGGCATTTGTTCAATAATAAGTGGCATTTGTTTTCATGAGATGCGATTTTCTCCATAGATGAAGTAAAAACAAATTCATGTTTTATGAATAATAGCGAATACACCCTTAATTCCAGAGCTCTTATTTCGTACTCCTGGAGCAGTCTATGCTTTCTTTGATTTACATAAGCTTCATTTCAATCTTTATGTGGGTGCTTAACTGAAGCCTTGAGGACTACAGTCCAATATTTGATATGCGCATCTTGAGAAATGCTGCCACCTACTCAGCACCCACTACATCATAGCATTGGTAACAACCGTGTTTCTCCACATGGGTCTGACACAATGGTAGGTTATGTTGACGACAGGGGGCGCTACGGGACAGGAAGTGAACCAGCGGAAGTAGGGTTAAGCCCTTCCTATATACATCTATAGGGAGTAAAAAGGTAGATGAATCAGGCCATAGAGAGGAGAGGGTAAGGAGGGGCAGATTCCTTTTGACTAACTCCTCTTTTAGGGAAGGGTCCTGTTGATGCCCAGAATCTTGCAATAATAGTTAGGTTTCCTGGTGGTAACTAATCAGTCTGATTTAACCCCTTGCCACAACTATAGGTAGGGGCTCTGGTAACTGCCATGGATGGCTATTCTTAGTTTAAATAGCAATAGATGATGATCCTAGAATTGCAAAGCATTATGCTAAGCAAAGGCCAATAGCCTTTTATGTTATATATCAACATCACATCCATGGTCCATTATGGTACAGACGGTGGGAACCTTGTGAAGTTAAAACTTGCCTCAGGGCCTCAAGTAGCACCCACGTGGTCTTTGGCTTACAAAGTGGACAGTCTTAACAATGGCTTTGTCTCTGGGAGTCGTAGCTTGTCTGGAAGTGAGAGGGGTCTTTGAATGCAATGTGGTGGTTATGTAATATTGAGGTTGGAGAAGATCCCCTTGAGGGTTTGAGCAGTGGGGTATAAACTAGAAAACCTTACATCTCAGATTTTATTGGGGAGATTTTCACAAATGCCCTGTGGCAGTGTGGCTTGAGCTTTCACTACTAAAACCCTTTTATTGTTGTATTGTGAGACAGGTATTGACTGCATCCCCTTTGATGATGGGTTTTAGTCCACGTGAAAGCTGGTAGTGATGTGTTTGAAGGCCACCCAACATGGTACAGAGGTAATCCTTCAGATCTGGTATAGCACTGGTCATAGAAAGAAGACTTTTCTATTTTTCATTTGTTATTTATTGTTATTTCTTAAATCTCTATTCACATACCGCCGACCGACCAAGTCTATATATTATGCCCCAGGTTCTATACGACCTAGTCCTTATTCCTCCCCTCAGCCAGCTTGAAATATTCAATGTAGAAAATCAATGAAAACCTTATATAAAGGCCTGTATAATCATGGTCTATTTAGCAATACATTACGAAATTTCACAATTAAGCAGAGCATGGTAATGCTATCATTGTCACGGTTGTGAATCAGAAGGAAACTAGCACATGGATAAAATTCATATATGGAACAATGTCCAACACCACTGCTGCCACAAATAGCATTAACTGACACTGTCAACTGTCACACCCAGTTGACAGCAGTGACAGCATGTTATTAGCCTAGTTTGTAAAGAGGGTGACAGGAGGGATGATAAGCCTCTGTCTACAGATTGAAATCATACTGTCACAATGTCAACTGACTTTTGTCCTGCCACCCTGAAGCTCCCCACCTATGAACATCAAATAGGTCTAATAACACATCCAACACCATAAAGAATCCAGTAGTCCAGTACTTTAGATATGGATGATTCTTTATGATTATTTTTTAAGTTTATGCTATCATACTGTGCCATCCTGAGAGAGATTCCCAATGAAAACAAAATCATTCCAATTTACTCAACGCGAAATAGCTGTAGTTAAGGTGGACCCTTACCTAGTTGTAAAAGAGGTTTGAACAGGACTAGGTGCACCGAGCAGAGGCGTAGGAAGCAATTAGCAGTGTCGGATCCAGCATTTTGAAAGGTGGGGGTCACCCCTCATTTGGCCCCTAATTTTGGCTAAGTTCTAGGGTAAGAAAAGTTAGGTAAACTCCTAAGTACTGGGAAAATCCGCCACTACAGCAAATCTTCATGGAGGGCCCCCAGCATGGGCCCTACCACAACCACATTAAACTGTCGGCTCAATTGCAAATACGCTTATATATACCTATATAGAATTTATATACAAAAGTAATTTTTGTTGAATTTTAGATCTGATTTGAGCCTTCAGACCCCCATTTTTCCTATATCATTACTATATTAATCTAATTGAAGATGCAAGGTTCTAGCTTCTTGTCCAATTTATTATGAATTATTGGCAAATTTTAGGGGGGGGGCAGACATACTCAGCCCCCCCCCCTCCTTCATGATTGAGGGGGCCCAGGTCCCCCTGCCCCCCCCCCTTTCCTACGCCCCTGTCGAGACAGAAATACGAATTATTACCTTGGAACGTGCTAGAGGAAAGGGATCTTGGTGACTCCTGCAATAAAGTCCCTATTGTAGATCCTTTCTATATAGATTGAATCAACCATCAGGACCCTTATGTAGCTGTGTGAGAAGTGTGGGCAGGACTAAGTACCATCAGGGTTTTGAAATCAAGGATCCTTCTACCAACTCCTCCCGTGAGGAGGGCCTATTGAGCACGACCATGTTGCCTAAACCATTCCTGTTGTTATGGTTACCATGTACCCCAGATTCTCATGTCAAGTGTGTATGACATGTACACCATGTCACGTCTCTCATGTTAACACCTAATGATTAGGCACAGCACTGAACAAGACTTTAAAGTCAAGCATCAAGTTTGACAACTATAAGCTGTGCCAATTCAATGAGGCTATGTTCATCTTTACATGCACCTCTCTAGAGGTGCATGCCAATTCCATGCAATAAATCATGTATTCCCCTTCACATGCCACCTTGCTAATTATGGCTGTATATATGCTAAAAGTTCCCCACTGAATTTGGGATAATGACATTGTTAATTCTATTTGATATGAAATCATTATATCTAAATAAACGCTGGGTCCCTGAGCTGTTCAGAGCACCAACAGTGACTAGGATTCGAAAGGATTTATTCAAATATATTCAATATTCATACCGACTCTAAAGACTGCCCACTCCCTGCAATATGGACCTGCGACATTTCTGTATAAACCATTATCTATGCCCTTCTGTTTCCCAGGGAAGCCCCTTCAAATCAAGACAGGAAAGAGGTGACAGGTAGTGTGGAATAACGACAGGACCAAGTGACAACAAGCAGGGATCCTGGCGAGCTATGGCAGGAAGGGGCAGGTAGGAGGGAAGGAGGTGGGCCATGTATCTTTACCACATGGAAATATAGGGGAAAGTAGTGGAGGATACAGTATGTATAGTATTACCATATGGGACAGAAGGGGCATGAGGAACTGTGGGTTTATTGCAGGAAAGGGGTGGGACATCCAGCAAATCAGTCTGGGTCATCAAGATATG
Organism: Acholoe squamosa; assembly: GCA_949317995.1. Classification (NCBI taxonomy): domain Eukaryota; kingdom Metazoa; phylum Annelida; class Polychaeta; order Phyllodocida; family Polynoidae; genus Acholoe; species Acholoe squamosa. The sequence continues at coordinate 27,180,685 of OX439038.1, forward strand.
AGAAGAATTACGAAGGATTTAGATTTGAGTTAACCAAAATGGGATCTACAAGAAGTAAAAGGTAATTTAAGTTTACCAAAGAGGGTCTCGTCCAGTCCTCTCTCCATCATGATCTTCCTCACACCTCTTTCAAATCACTCATCGTGAGATGCCACTAGTAAGAATCAAAGTCTTGCTATCAAATCACAACATCTCTCCTTGACAAGGTTCTGCCTATGCTACTTACCTGTGGGTATTTGGAGCCCTCATGTAATCCACAACAGCCCATAGGTACACTCCTGCAGATGATAACTGGGGAAGTCTGCTCTAAGGTGCAAGGGCCTTAACACTGAGATGCAGGAGTCAGGGCTGTATGGGACTTAACACCAAAGATGCTGCATACAGGAGAAGGAGGGTGGAGGGACTTACACCCCGGTCATACATGAGTGACTCTGGTCATGGTCACATAGTCACAACCAAATACCTGGACAGTGAGTCACACCACCTAGAGGCCAGGTAAGGAACTATAGGCCTTAGGGTTGACGCCTAGTGGAATGGCCATTGCTTGATCTGGCGCCTGGCTAGATAACCAGCATGATGGGTACCAGGTGTTACATAATGTACCCAAAAAATTCTGCAGTGAATACAGGGAATCATCTGATTGGTTAATAATATATCCCCGGTGAACCCTATAGTATAGGTGCACCTTAAGGGGTGGGTTGATGGGAGGTGGGTGGGTGGAGGGTAGAGGAGGGGAGAAGTGGAAAGAGAGCCTGAGTGATGGCGTAATTACACCATTGTCCCCTTATCCCCTCCTCTATGCAACATACAGCTGAGGGTGACAAGTACAAATAGTCAATATTCACCCAGATGGAGATAGCAGACCCCATGCAATTCTCAATGTTTATTTTCCATTTCCTCTTAATGATGCATCAATGACGTGTCAGCGAGTAACTCGCTCCTGTTGCAATGGTGTATCGCCCTATTCCCTAGGAGTATCCCAACTCTTTGCACTCAGCATGATGATGCATTCTCATTCGCACTGCCTTCAAGCATCAAGGCAAAAATGGGACATACACTGCAAAAAAGGTGTTTATAGATACACACCAAATTTTCTCAACACAAACATTTAAACATCTAAACACTTGAAGTGTTTAGGTGTTTAGCTTTTAAACACTTATTCTCAAACACCTAAACACTGAAGTGTTAACACTTGGTTAAACACTTCCTAGTTAAACACGTTTAAAATTAAACGCGTTTAACACTTAAGAAGCGTTGAGAAAAGTGGGACAAATAAGTGTTTAACCAAGTGTTTAACTTCTAAACACTGGCGTTTAATCCCTAAACACTGTGTAGTGCACTAAGGCAAGCCAACCTGAAAGGGTTGGCATTAACCAATCAGTCTATCACATTGTCAACTCTATCTTGCACTCCAACCACTAAATCTCAGTCCAGAGTTAAATTGAAATCCAGCTCACATCTTGTGGCCTGTTGTCCAACTTTTAAATGAGTAAATGGCTGCTGTTATTGGTATAGTTGAGGGCTTTTATGTGAAAGGATAGGGTCCCTACGGTTAGCTGTCAGTCCATAAACCATACCTGACACTGGAGCTGGATCAGCTATGTCAACAAGGTTTAAACTGCTGGTGCTCTAGTCCCCTCTCACATAAATCTTAGTCTTATTCTCTATACATCTCCACTCCATACCCCCTCATCATTGGGAGTTTTCTTTCTTATTCAATTTCTAAAGTTGCAATAGTAGCAATCTGTACACACAAGATGACTGATTTGATTTTCTTCTTCTATTTTCTCTGTGTATCTGTCTGCCTCCTTCAAATTCCTGAGCTGCAAGAGGTATCTGTTTATACTATGGTGTGTATTTACATCTTTTTTTCTTTTTTTTTTTTTTTTTATTGTGAAACAACCTAGATTTTCCTACATCTCAATTTGCTATATTGCTGGATACACTTTAGAACTGGCAGCAATACAAATCATTTTGTAATGCACGAAGAAAACTTTAATCTGATCCTCCTTCAACCGTTGCACGTAGCTTTAAAATAATTATCAACTTATGTTGGAGAAAAGTGCCTCTCCATTTTGTTTGTTTGTTTCATATGTCCGACATAACATGAATTCTACTGGGGGTCTAGATGGGGGGTCCCCATGTCACATGTCGATTTTAAGAAAAGGCCATGTCACATGTCACTAAATTTCTATTTCCCCATGTCCCTGTCACTAAACCCCATGTCACATGTCGATTTTAAGGAAAGGTCATGTCTCATGTCACTAACTTTTCATTCTCCATGTCCTTGTCACTAAGCTCTATGTCACATGTCGATTTTAAGAAATGGCCATGTCACCCTGTCGAATTTAGGGGTCTAGACCCATTCTACTGTAGATTCAGCACGATCTTCCAAAGCAAAGTCTTCTTAACCACAACTTCTACCCACCAGATATAGTCTGAATAGGGCTTATATCAAACATTCAGCATTTCTATACACTAGAGGTTGTCAGTGTGTCCATTTCCATTTAACCCGGTCACTGCAAACTTGGCTTAGACCTATCATTAAGGTGACTTCACCTCCTTGTACCCTGCCTGCCATCCCAGGTAGGACAATAGGGGGTGAAGACGGAGGGGAATACCCTTCATCAATTCCTGTCGTCCAAATTTTCACACCACTGATTACCCCTCAATACCTTGCCATAAGGAGAGTGGACACTCCTTGTGTGGTCATTTCTATCTGGTCTAGCAGGTGGACAGTTGGTGTGATCACAGAATGAGGCCTTCAAGCTTTTGTGTGAGTTTCCCTTTTAAAGGAGGAGTGTGCTGATTATCTACGCCTCCCTCGTGGACCTTTCTATATATAAGAGCCTATAACTAATGGCTCTGTTAGCAGAGGAAAGACTGTTTGCGTAGTATTTAGTTTTTTGAATGTATGACTTAACCATCCCTCTCTAATTTTCGCCAAGAACTATACATTTATACAGACATCAGGTTTGGGAGTTGGTGGCTAAACTCTCCCACTAGATGAGCTTCACTCACCACTGAGCACTAGCAGTTTCCATGATGTTTGTTATCACTCAATTCTGTGAAACAGGGAGTATGTTTCAGCAATCTATACAAAACATGTATAACCATATCAGATATTGCCATTTCCTTGGTGCCACCTGCATCACCTGTGTATTGGATTGGCCCTAAGGCATGACTTCAATCTGAGACCCCCCCCCCCCCACCTTTCTTCCATCCTTCTTAGCTTCTCTAGTCCACAATAGACACATCCTCAGGTTTATAAAGCCCAGGCGGCTACATCAAAGCGTTCCATTAACTGGTATCTCATGGATTTAGGTTCATCATGACAAAGTTTTGTCATGGATCAACTTTAATGAACCTGCCTCATGGGGTGTCAATTTTCCCTTCACAGCACTCAAGATAAGGTTGACCTGCCCCCTCGTGTGAAGAAGCCACACCACTGACATCTCAAACAATGACTCATCCCAGTACATGTACTGCTAAGCCTACCTTCAAATACCCAACGTGTCCAACCCCATACTGCACACACATACCCATATCGTATACACCTTGCAATCTTAGAGATAATATCCTGCCCCCTCCCACCTCTGCCATCCAAAATCATACCCAAATCCTTTGAGCAACACAATCTTATATTAACACACTACCCTCTGAGACCACCTTTCCACCCCCTCCCCAATATCTACCTGGATCCCAGGCGCAAACCACTTGACCCATCTTTTCAAGGTGCAAGGGTGTGAAGCAAGTGACAGGTGGGGGGGGGGGCGTGTATGGTATATTCCTGTAAGGGGTGCATGATGCCTTCAATTCTGTGCCCCTTGGCAGAGGCGTAGGGATCAAATCTTCATTGGGGGGCCCAGCAGGGGCACCCACCTCGACCAACTTGAATCGTTGGCTTAAGCGCAATGACGTCTGTGCATACCTATATAAAGTTTGTATAGAAAAGTAATTTTTGATGAATTTTAGATCAAGTTTGAGGCTCGGGCCCCTAATTTAATTTGAGATGCAAAGTTTTAGCTTTTTGTTCAATTTATTATGAATATCGGGGGGGGGGCAGACATACTCAGGCCCCACCTCCTTTATGATTGGGGGGGCAGGCCCCCCTGCCCCCCCCCCCTTTTCCTACGCCCCTGCTTGGTGGCCATGATGCACCAAATACAGTGCTGGGGCATCTACTTCCATACCAATCACTGTATTTGTGCATCATGCAAACCACCTGGAGTTACTTATCAGGGCTGTATCCTTGCACCATGGACAGGAACAAAGCATTAATTTCCAATGTGGTCTTGAGAGGGGATGGAGAAGTGGGGTTAGAAGACTACAATAGTATCTTTCTGTGTGAGAACCCACCTGTAACCCCGGGGGCTGTGCACTAGATACGGACGACCACCAGGACCTGGGGCTGTCATCTTGGCAGGTGGGGACAGACTGGTGGAGAAGGTGGGTGGGCGATGGAGTGTAAAGGGGTAAACATATGAACAGAAAAAGTACCTAACATCCTTAACTACTGGGGTTAACCTATTTGAAAACTCATATACACTAATTGTCTCCTTTATCTTTAATACATGCACATATTCTCATCGAATTCCTATTTCTATTGCCCCCAGGGTAATTAAGAATTTCAGTGGTGAAGATGTCAGCTGAATCCAGTAAAAATTGGGTGCAATCATGGGCCAGTAGTAGGTATATTCAGATATCCCAAAAGATTGTATTTCTATAAATATGAAGGAAAATCCTAGGGTTCAGCTAATTCTGCTAATTTGGAATATGTAACCTTAGTAACCCGACACAAGTCTTGTTGGAAACCATATCAAACCCTTGGATATTGGATTGAAACTCATTTCCCCGATCCCCTGTCCTCGGATGCTCCCATCAGTGCTCCTACTTGTACTTCCTGTAAATCTCTATCACTACTTCCGGTCTCGATATCACTTAATCCCCATAATTCTGCCTACACAGCCTATCCTGTTCCTGTTTCTTCACAATACACACTCACTACCCTCTGTAACTGACACCCAAATTACCTCATCCACAATCACACTAAGTCAATCCTGTACCTAAACCTTTAAAGGCCACATGATGCCTCTGGATATAAGTTTATTTGTAGTCATGATGCACCAACATGGTGAGGCTTCTTAACAGCATTGCATTGGTGCATCATTCCGTCCAGAGTGTATCAAACACGTAGGGTCAGCATGATGCATGAATGCAGCCCTGGAGAGATACTCACCAGGGTAGCATTCACGGATCTTTAGCAGCAAAGCACCGTCATCAATGCATAATATAGTCCTAAAATGGTTTTAGTCATTCAGGGCTGCACTTAACTCCTGTACATAAGCCTGTGTAAGATAATCTGTATACATTGTGCTGGATGTTACCAGACTGACAATAAGAGCACTGAAAACTCACGTGTAACTATTACCTGGTATGACCCTAGGGAGGTAGAGACGGCTGGCTGAGTGGAGACTACCCCCCAGACCGGTCCATATCATCTAGTCTATCTCTAACACTGGGTACTATGCCCCCCCCCCCACAGCAAAATCATTTGGGAATCTATGAATGGAGACATGTCTATTTTTTTGGTAAACAGATGCAAGTGCTGCTATTCTCCTTTTTTTTCCTTCTAAATTCTCATCCATTTTATTCAGATAGTACCACATATTCGAGGGCGTGGGTGGTATCGAAGGGGTTAGGAGGTACCTTCCAGACAGGTTGATATTATCTGCCTATCATGTGTAGTCTGTATAGTTTATCTACACTTGATAACATCCCTTCTAGGCATGTGTACTCTCTGGTAGTGCAACACTAAACTACCGTAACAAGTAGATGTAAGTGGTAGTGGAGCTTGCGAGTGGGAAAGATATGAAAGATTACCCCCCACACATAAGTATTTTAACAAAAGAGCTGCCAAGTACAAAAGATACCCCACAGCTTTAGGTAAGGCATATTAGATTAGTGACTAGTCAGCTATTCTTCACAGATGACCTCCCTTCGTAGTTTTTCCTATATGGCAAACTGTAAAATTTCTTGCATTTTACTATTTATTTCTGTATCCTCCAATTTGTGAATACCTGTAATAAATCATAGCTGGAAGGGTCTATTTTCAGAGAGTTCAATTATGCAAAAACTACCGTGAGAACGTTTTGACAGATAATCACTGTCAGTATTTTTCTCCCTCTTTATCTCCCTGAACAATGCCAGAGGGAACTGTTGGTTCCCATCAATGGCTAGTATTGTTTCAGATAAGACCGTATATATTCTACTAAGACTAAGATACCATATGTTCTCTGCTAAAATTATTAGGCACCAAATTCAAGGTATTAGCCGGTCCTTTTACCATTGTAGTATCCCATATTAGCTGTAACATTGGCAGTCCCCCAATATACACACTTATAGGAACGTTCACCAATCATGTCCCAAACTTAGGGTATTTTTGATGATATAATTTCATCTTTTTCTTTTGGGCGGTCGAGAGGGAAGAAATTGTGACGAATCGTTAATGGTATAAATGCATACTTGCACAGTGAAACTATCAAATGTATAGGCAGAGATTGTCTGAAAATGTTCTTTCTACAATGTACATCATTTGTGAGCGTTCCTTTTATCATATATAATACATCAGCGCTGACTCACCATGGCGGCAAAGTAGAGTTTATCAAACTCCTTCTGCTGTTGTCGGACAGCGCGCAGGTTGTCGGCCACGTCGGCATGTCGGGTCAGAACCTGCTCCCCCTCCGACGTCAACCAGCCCACCACCTGAGGAATATAGAAAATGGAGAATATTTAATGTTAGTATACCAAAATATAAATAGAGAAAATCCATGTATGTATATGATATTGACATATATAGAGGCACCACACCTTGGTCCAGGAATGGTATGGATATCGTCATTATTCATTTTATTTTGGTCAACTTTCGCCAGAAAAGTTTGATCTGATCTTTATTTTGCACAGGTCACACAATGTAGGGTAATAACCCCGAAGTAAAGCAGGGACACTTTCATTACAGGGACCTCGTCATTCGACAATCGGAATGGTATTTGGCGGAGTTAAGTATACTGGAAATAGGAAAGCAGGGAAACCCCACGCGTCTATTATTGAAGAAATGGGAAAAACGGATATTTTACATGTATGTTTCTGCTGTAATGGAAATAGCTTATTGACACCTTAAGGTATAGATGCATAGATTGATAAAGTGTTAGGGCAGAAATTGCTGGAGGCAACAACTGGCCATATTTATATGAATGCATATAGATAACCTACTATTGTACTACTCATTGTCTATGTCATTAATGGTCAATAGGCATGTCTATGTGTAGTAAGCATGAGGAAAGGGACCGTACACTACCTATGTACGGTAAAATCCCCCACCCTAAACATTAAAAATACCAACTAGGGCCTATAAGAGACTGCACTGACCCTTCAGACCTGCGAAAATTCCCACATCCTTGAACGGAGTCTATGCGAGAATGGATAGAAGGAGAATTTGGTCCCCATATGTGGGTACTCTACCACTAATTTCCCTTGTGAAAGCAAACACCAAAACCCCAACACAAGTTCCCCATACTCCACTCGACCATTACCCCTTTTTTATAGAGACCTTCAGTAAGCTGTTTGTCACCCTCCAGTGTTTAAAGCTGAAGGGTGCAGGATCCGGCTACCACCGAGCTATACACAACATTCTGCTACAATTGGCACCAGATGGCAGCACAAGGCCTAGGTACAAACGAATGGCCAACGTTGAAGAGTGATTTTCATGTGTGGATGGGCTATGTTGGCTTTTGCCTTTAAGTTGATTATAAGGTATGAGGGATGGTCAGAAATCAATTGCCCTGTTCTCAGGATATCCTATAAACCAGGGTCATTGAAACAAAGGTCTGCTTACCCAGGGCCACGGACCATAAGCCCTTGGAAACCAATGCCCTTTGAAACCAATGCACTTGGAATGATATTGCACACCATGATGCCTGCATCATGACTTTTGTAAGGTGTGCAGTTATCCAAGGATAACAGGCACCCGGTGCCGTTATCCATGGATAACCTGCACACCTTACATGTCCCTACATGTCATATGTTACATGTTAAAACCCACAAAATTTCATGGCCAGAGCAGGGCTTGAACCTGCAGTCTCAGACCCCTAGTCCAACTCCCTGTGCATTGCGCCACAGGGACTGACAGGTAGTGGCTGGCTACAACTAGGTCTTGATATGATACAAAGCCCGGGGAGGCGACGACTGCGGGCTGTCCGCTACCATAATCGCGGGACGCATTCAAACATAGCCAAGCCGAGACGGCCGCTGAAGGAGGAGACGCGGTGGTCTAGTGGTTAGCGCATTGCGCTCAGCCGTCAGAGGTAGGCAGCTCGAGTCCCGGTCCAGGCACATCTTTTTTTCGCCGTGTGCGCTGTAGCTGTCCGCTGCCGGGCGCCGAGGTGTATGTACTGATTGTACACAAACATACCCGCGAGACACATTCAAAGCAAGCCAAGCCGAGACGTGCGCTGTAGCTGCTCGCTGCCGGGCGCCGAGGTGTATGTACCCATCGTGTACACACTATGGCTGGCTTCAAGTCCCGGGGAAGGGGAACAATTTTTGTTTTCAACTTGAATTTATTGGTATTCTATTAATTATCTATTGGTTTTGTGGAATAAAATAAGTAGTCAATGGATAATTCATGACTTCGGGGTACACCCTCGTGTAATCATTCTTCACTAACACACACTCGTCATGAATTATCCATTGATTACTTGTTCACTATCCTGGATAAAATAGAGCTCCCAAGTAACTTCCTCATTCTAATAGTTCCAATAACTGCCAAGAATATTAAATGTGGTCATATATCTTTCCTCATTAGTATTAATGATATTGATAAGTGCATGTTATTCTCCCTTCCCCATCCTATACAATGTAAGGAATGTGGCCTGGGGGAAGGAATCACAATGTCTGTCAGCTGTCACCTATCACCGTCACATTTTTCCACACTGTCAAGAGTCAATACACTCCTCCCTTCACTCCCCATGTCCTTCCTTGACCCAAATCAGGAAAGGACCTGACCATATCAGGAATATATACTGCCTATCTTCTAAATGGGACAATCCCCTGCCATTTGTAAGAACAAAAGAAAAGGTTAGTGATATTTCCCCTTCTGATTCTTTTTCAACATCGCCCTATCAAATGGGTGGGTGGGAGGTAGGAATTCTAGTCTAAGAAAACATTGAAGACTTGCATCTCTTCCCTTGATTTGGGGCACAAAGGCACAAAACGGCAAGGCTACCACAACAATCGGCACATAACCCAGCAGCTAGAGTAAGTGCCACTGGTGGTTTTACAGACTGGCTCTCTAGTCTCCTCCCATGGCACCACTGCCACATGATGTACAAAAACTGCTATCACTTTATCTCAACACCCCTGGGACCTACAGACGTAATTTACCAAGATGACTATGGGCGATAACCACGTCATCTTATTCCATGGCAGCATTAACCCTTTAAATGCTACATGGTATTATACTGTAGCATTATGTATCCATTTGTCGTCATGATGCATGAATGCAGCCCCGATGACTAACTCGCTAAGGCTGCATTCATGCATCATGCCTACCCAACGGGCATAATCTCAAATGGTGTATTTATGCACAGCCATACAGAGCTGATGCGTTACTTGCCAGTACTGTATTGGTGCATCATGATGGCAAAGGAACAATGGACCTCGAGGAGGCATCATGCGGCCGTTTATAAGGGGTTAATAGAATGTATTTAAAAAGGTTGTAAAAGACAGTGGAGGGTGGTGTGCTGGTATGTGGTGATGACAGCCAGCTGAGACACCAGTACCACCCAGGCACTACCTGATACCTTCTAACTATTACTGCACTATGTCCCTGAGGTGCAGTTATTGAATTAGGCATTGTAAAGTAAAGTATTAGTTAATATCCTTAAAATCAACATTTGTATATTATTTTTTGGTCTATACAATGTTCCTTTTTTAATCTCAGGGTATATTCAACCACAGCAAGCTATATTAAGAATCATAATTGTGACATACCCAACGCAATGTAACTATAGAAATGACCCACCCCTTAAATATATATCATGTAGACTACAGTTTTTGAATGCCATTTCTGCCTCCTGTGTAGGTTAGGGAGGTTTTAGATATAAAGTACCGTACTACTTGTACAATTTGCTCATGGATAGGAGCAGCCTACAATATAATATAGAGCCTTATCATGTACCTTATATTTATAAAATGGTCATTTTATAAGATGGTTTAGATATGCTCTATGGCACCGAAAATCTAATTATACTTGTGTACAAGTTTATACCTTATAGACATAAATCATAATAATTATATGATAGTGAGTGTACGTTGTCTAGTTAGTACATGCTCTGTGAAAATTGTCTCATATCATAACAAAAAGTAAATCTTGAAATGGACTTATCAGCATGTAATGCGTATCTTCTGATGTAATCCAAAAAGTCAACCATTACATTTAGACTAGTGGTTATTCCATCTGCATCATGACATGGGGTCAGTGAACGCTTTGTGTGACTTAATCTGATATTTATGTTTGCAAATACATTGAATTAATGTTTTATAAATATATAAAAAGAATAGGTCATGTTCCGATTCCGTCTTTTTTATTTTGCATATTATCTGCTAATGTTCCCAGGGTGGCTAAGATGTGAATGGAGGATCACCCAGAGCAGTGAGAATACCGTGGGAAAATCAGAGACGTAGCAGGAACATGATACCTAGTAATTACAGTACATGTTATCAAAATCATTCTGAAGTCATATTCTGACATCTGAGATTAGATATGCTGAGATCAAACTATGTCTGGGTCTAGCATTCGTAACATGGGAATTTCAGATGTCAGAAATACTGAGGTTGAAATGGCTTGGGATAGCCATTTCATTGGAAAAGAAAAACACTTATATCTTCACTGGGAAAAAGGTATCTCTAAAATCCTGAGTTATTTACATAGATAAACGATGGTTGATTGGATCAGTACCTACTAGTATCAGTGAGTGCCCTAAATCATACACTTTTTGGTATCAAAGCCTAAACTAATTTATGTGGGACCAATATTGTTTTACATCACCCATCCTCCATAAGAAACCTAGGCATACAAAAATACCCCACATACATTTACCCACAGAACAAATCCCCTGAATCAACATGTTACATATAATATACTTATAGACATATCATTCACCTTAACACCCAATAAACACACCCTTCATGGGGGGGGGGGGGTTACACGGTGCTTTGATAAGCTGTCCATTGGTTGGGCGGTGACCAAGTGACGAGTGAGTCCTCTTATTTTATTTTTGGTCTTTGTTGCTAATCATACTGGGGGAGGATGTAAGGGGTATCAGTGTCTGGAGCAGGGAGGCTGACGGAGGACACGCAATGTCAGGCTAACATGTTTTATATAGCCACAGACAGCGAGGTATAGTCTGTCTACAGCTATATATGGACCCCCCCCCCCCAAACCACCAATTTACCGTATAATATTTTTTTCTCCAAAAAAGTGGCACTGTGCAGGCGTTCAGCAATATGTTAACCAATGATTTCCCTAATCTCTCAGTTCCTTTTGGCAGCTTACCTTGATGTCACAAAAATACCCCCCCCCCTCTTCTTTTCATATAAGAAAAGTTTTAGGTGATCAGTTAAGATAAAGGTACAGAGACAGGGGTTGGAGCCATTAAAGGCATATATCAGTTAACTACATGTACATGTGCTATGTCCAAATAAAACTACCTGTTATGATTTTACTAAAGGTCTATGTCTTTCCATCAGAATGACACTCGTACATACTTGTGGCATTTCCACCTTATTGTACATATTCTGTTTTGGCTCCAGTTGGAACCACCAGTATAATAGACCCAGTATAGATCCAAGGCCTGGGAACGTACCCAACACCATGTTAGAGCAGGGCAGTTATAGATCAAAATAGCATCAGGTCTGTCACCCTGTATCTTATTTGAAGGGAGCATGATGGGGTGGGGGGGGGGGTGGCTAAAACTCAATCCAGTGCAATCATGTGATGCCCGAGCGTTGATAGAATGATGAAGCGTTGTCCTGATACATAAACTGACCCAGACCCACGATGATAGAGCATATTAATTACCAAGTACATGCATGAAAAAGTAGCCCTAACTCTATTGTGCCTATACATGGGTGCTCAAAATTTTCAGGCCGTCATTTTTTTTATGAAGGATGGCACGTCACTCCGTCACTTTTTATGTAATTGCCAATGTACTGTGAACTTTTGATAGTGTCGCCATCCGTCAATTTTTAAAACCCCTGCATCACTTTTTAAAACCCCTGTGTTAAAGTGTCACAAGGGTCCCTTTTTACCCATGTATAGGCACTCTATTCCAGTATCTAAGGCTCTACCACCATAATTCAAACTCCAATTTCCAACTATTGCAACTACACATAGTACCCAGCCATCAGCTCGAGAGCAATAATTTCCCATTCACCAAACTTCAAGGGTCTGCTCTGATTGCTTACTGATAGGGAGCAATTTATGCTGTTTATATTTGGTAAGACTACTGCATAAAGCTGAAGCACACCTATTTTGTGTCTGAATACTAAAATAAACCATATTTCTTTATGAACTAACCTCCATGGCGATGCAGAAGTCCACCAGAGCCATTCCCAACTCTTCTACCTGCTCCTGAATTTCTTCCTCTAGTACCTCTAGGGCTGCCAGGAGGCGCTGCAATGCCTCTTCAGGCGTCTCCGTGACGTCACCAGCGGACATGACGTCACAGGACGCCTTGACATCACCAAAGGACCTTGTGACGTCATGGACGTCTCCATATTGACTCCTTGTTGACTTATTTAACTTAGATCCTAGTGAAATTTTGGAGGCGGTCCATAAAGTCGAGGCTGAAATTGTCTTGGACTCCGAAATACTTGAAGATGAAAGCGATGATTTCTTAGATACATTCACAATGGTACATTCACTATGCTTACTACTAGACGTAAATCCAGTGGTATTATTTGTAGTGTCTGATATATTACAACTGTCGGTCGAAGAATCTACATTATTACTAATAAGCTCTGGAGTGACAGTAATTGTAGATCCAGTCGATGTCGTGGATCCGCTCGTGGACTGTGTCGAAGAGTCAGGTTCAACTGAATCAGCTGAGTTAGGAATCTGGATGGCATCACTTGTACAAGATTGTTTTTGATCTCCTTGATCCATGAACACATCATCATCTCCTTCATCATCATCCTCACTCTCTGACTCCTCACTTTGAGAATCTTCCAGGTCACTGCCAGTATTAGTCCACTGATCCAACTTACAACCTTCTGCTCTGGATAGGTCAACTATCTCATCAAACTCTTCCACTGAGAAGTCCTTTAGCAGAGTACCATACCCTGAATCTTCACCATCACCTAAACATGAAGCCTCCATTCTCTCGGCAGATGGGAGCACTGGAGGCTTCCCAGAGTGGTCTTCATCATCTGCTTCCTCTGGTTCCTCCTGGAGTGGCATAAACCGTAAGTGACCCTTCCCACCACTTCCTGTGCCAACCTGGTGTTGAAAATTTGAACTGGTGAGGTGATGGTCAGCCTCTGCGATAAGCGCATCCAATGAAGCTAAGAGAGGATCGCGCTCCATTGAAGAGGCCATCTTGCTTTTCTTGCCCCGCTTTTCAAAGTGCAATTTGTCCTTACTGATTTGCTTGATCATTCTGGATGACTGCTGGCCAAATTTAAAGGCTAAAAATTAGTTGGTAAAGCAGATGCTTCGCACATAATGAATGCAGTAGGGGAGAAGGATAGGCTTCAACACTCCCAATATTCTTTTCGCAAATGCGCCTAGGCAATTTGTCTGAAATTTCTACAGTAATTGGAAAGGACTTGCACTAATTATCCTTTCGTGGCAATTATTGCCCGTGTTTCAGGATGCTATGTTAGGCACGTTCTCTTCTCAAGAAGCTTCTCAACAATTATCCAAAGACTACAATGGTCTATTTTGTGGCAAAGATCACATTAAGTAGATAAGGCAGTATTTCTAAAGCCTTATACAAGACACCCTCTCCACAGTAGTTAGTGAGTAGTGACAGTATCCTGTGTTCACTTGGTACCCTCTCAGCACCTTTCCACATACCAAGTACAGTCTCATACCCTGGGGCTTTATCTGTTGTATCAACCCCTCCTTTAAGCCTCACAATCAAACAAAGAGGCTGCTGGCAGGGACTGGAGCTAATTCTTCAGTGAAGATAGATATATAAAAGGTTTAAACCTTTAGCTTGAAATCAGCTTTGACAGCAGCTTAAATTCCAAAAGCAAATGTATGCAGATATTGGGGTACTTCCCGGAGTGACATGGACTTGGGACGACATGTCGCGCTGCCCTTTTGGCAGGGGTTGTTCGGGAGGAGGACATGCACGGGTAGTGTTGGGACATGTATACATACATGCATTGTGAACATGTGGAGGGTGACAGGGGCGGAAGGTACGTGCCCAATGACCGTGCAAGACAGCTCAGAGCAGGAGGTACCCTGGTATCCTCGGCCAAATAGCAGACATAGGCAACAGATAGGCTCAGGATATTGCCAATGTGAGAACACGGATTCTAGCAGGCAATTTGGCCTTAAATAACTCCAGTGCTGCAATCCAGTCTCTTCCTTACTTGCCTTATTCAGAGAGGGCAATGTCGAAACCAGGAAATGAGCAATAAATGATTTTCCTATGTTTACACTCAAGTCCAATACAGTCTGATAATCAGCAGTTACCAGTGGTAAAATGCACACCCCAGGAGCCCAGAGTACTATGGGCGTACAGTTGGAGAAAGGGTGAGGTGAGTACACTGTGTGTTGGGCCCTCAGTCACAGGAGATTAAAGTGTCCATCTTGACAATAGCCTTCAATTCTTCACAATGCTACACCTGAGACCCTGGTGGTGACCCTGCACATTAATGCCCTAACCTGGGGTCAGAGTGTCTGGGTGCCTCCACCCTGCCCTGTCTCACCTGTCCACATGGGGTACAGGTGTGGTGAGGGATGTATAGAGGTAGGGTATGGTGATGATGTCCTGCCTTCTGTCAGGTGTGTCCAACCCTGTATCTGATGTGTCTCTGCATTGGAGCACTGGATGCTTTGTGTAGGACCTAGGGGTCAGGAAAAACCCTTATTTTCACTCAACATCCCCAGAGTTGATCCTCTATCTCACATATATTTAAACAATTGTAAATATTGCAATTTCACATGGGAGTATTTGTCTATAAACCTCCACCTCCAAAAACTACTTGGCCACTGTGGTTGCCTATCAGCAAATATAGGTTTAGCCAACCCTAATATTCTGTGTATATTTATCCTTAAACGGAGGTAATCCTCCTTTGGTTTAAACAGGAAATGAAGAGATGAAAGCTCCTATTTAGAGGAGACAGGATGGGGTCTCACTTAAAGTGGTCTGTTGCAAGGTTTCCCCCAGGGCATAGAGGCTTAAACAGTGGTAACCTGCCTGTCCTCCAGCTGATATGCAGTGGTACTCCATTTCTGTCATCTCACTCCCCTAGGTCAAATCCCCGTCTCCTTATATTCATGAAGATATCTGATTATCACTCTCAACCAGCTGTAGACCAATAGGTCTATCTTCACTTAGAACCTTAGAGTAGCAGGCCTTGGGTAGTTCCAGGGAATGGAAAAAAAAACAAGAATCAGATTGCACCATGTGAATTGCTAGTTAATGATAATGGGGAAGTGCAATTGCCTTGTCAGATATGGCAGATATAGTTGAGACATTTATAGAATTACATGTTAACCTTTTGGTGTTACTTCCTTTGGTTTTTGAATCACTTTTGGTCACTGAGAGATGATTTATTTTTTGTGATGGCCTCCCTTTTGTTCTGCTGTCAAGGGTGATAATGGTAAATCTGTTTTTCTCTTTAATATAATATTCCAGTCCTTTTTCTTCCTGTCAGCAGTCCTTTGTACACTTGAAGGGCAGCTTTTTTATCATACTTTTTTCCTATTTCACTTTTATTATAGCATGCTGGACAGGTTCAGATGAAATTATAACAGACATAACTCAAGCTTTTGTTTTGAATTTAGCACCATGTGTATGCAGTCATTTCACATGGTCTGGAGTCATGTGGGGAGACCCTGGAGGACAGTGATGACGCCTTACTATGTACTGGACGTCAGACTGTTATAGATTTGGGCGCCAGATTGGGGCTATCCTCTGTGGCAGTATAATGATCACACAGCCTTGTAACGGTCAGAATCAGCTTGGTATGTCATTAATATTCGGATTCCTCCTGCATATCTACGGCAATTAACGGACAGATTCTCCCCCACAGGAGTGGTGGTCATATCAAGCTTTGTCTTTGCTTTTTTCTTCTCTCCTTTCTTCCCCTTTTCCTGTTTAGAGATGAGAAAGTCTAAACACTCCAATACAGGTAAGAAATGTCCACAACAGTGATCATGGGATAAGGTTGATGACAGCTAGGTCCATGCTAGGTCAGTGAGTGTAAATTCTATATGATGAATATTACTCTCCTAAAACTGATTACTATTCTACCAGCATAGACATAATAAAAGCAGGCCACAAACATCAGTAGCTCACGTAGACAAGATATTTCCCACGAGTCTAGAGCCTAATAGAGGGCCCCTATGAGTTCAAATGTGTCCACCGCTGTCAGCCTTTGGTCCTGATTGTAATTCCTATATAATATCATCACATTCACAAGTTTATCGAAACTTAGCCACCAGGTCCAAGCATGTAAGGTGTGGACTGTGACTGCAATCGAAATTAATCGAATTTCTGGAGTGTATCCTGTATATTATCTTGATACAAGGGAGAGGTACTCTTGACGAAATGTAACCCACTATTTGTAATCCACTCCTGCCTTTATACCATGCCCTTGGATAGCAAACTTGATGCTATCACGCCCACACATGGTCAATCATCTGACCATGGTCAAAGTTTGACCAGTTCTTCAAAAGGATTCCTTGTTATTCCATGTTTCTTATAATAATGGGTAGTAACCTGTGGGTTTAGCATAAAGAAAGTGACCCTAGTCCTTGTGTGTGTAGAAAGGTGTAGGTCCTCTCCAGCAGGCTACACGTGGACCTTAAGCTTGACCATGGTCAAGCTTTCAGTAGTCCAGATTTGAGAAATAAAAGTGAAACCCATCCTCCTTATGAGGAATAGTGGTATCCCTGTAGTGAGAGAGTACCCATGCTCCATGTATTAGTAGTCCCAGTGCTCCATGGTATATAACATCATGTGGGGTGGTGAGTGGTGTGGAGGGATGTGTCCTGGGAACTGGAGGACACGCCTCAGGTCTCCCGCCTCCCCCAGAACCACTGGTGCGCCACCTGCCTCCTGCCAGACTCACTAACTAGTATGGTCTTTGCTCTATCTACCATGGTAGGGGGACTGTCTGGGCCAAGTTGGGTATTCTAGCTGGCATGTCGATTTCTATCTTTAGGTCTGACGACAGAATTAGTTCCACTTTTTTTAGGGAGAACACTGGCACACATAGCTGTAGCAGACTATGTGTGATTAATAAAACCATTTTTTCTTCACTTTGACCATTGTAAGTATCATTGATTACAGATTTGTTCGCCTTTTCGTCCCTTTTCCATATTTCAAACAGCACTGTCTTCCAGCCTAGCTGCCTAAGCACATACGCATTACCTTGATATATCACATACTATTCATCCTTGGCAAGAATAATTCCAGTGGAGATAAATTTTCCCTCTGGGAGACATCAAAACAACAACTACATTATGATAATTGCATAAAATTGGAAGTTAAACGTTGCTATTTCAACTCAAGTGTAGGTCTGTATTATGTAGAATTGTTCGGATTCAAGAGCCAAAAGAAGTAGGCGTTTTGCCAATAAGGACACCGTGTAGACTTTGAAGTCTACTCTGATAGAGAACATTAATGTTAGACATGACCGACCAGATGCTGCGGCCTCTCTACCTGGTACAGTGGAAATTATGGACGTTCAGCCAGAAAAAGAATTCGTGGGGGGTTTCTTGAAACTTGGAAAACAACAGGAAGTACCGTAAACTCCCGCGTATAAGACGCGTCCTCTATACCAAACAAAATGCTGGGGGGTCTTATAGGATGTACTGAAATTGGGGGTGCGTCTTATACGAGGGGTAATTTTACTATAGAAATGTACTAATCTTACAAATTTTAGCTTTAAAATGTGCGTCTTATACACAAAAATGCATGTGCTGAGTTTGGGGTGCGTCTTATACGCGCAGCGCGTCTTCTACGCGGGAGTTTACGGGAGTATTCTCGGCCACTCCCCAGGTTCTTATGGATTCTATCTTTTGGGGGTGGGGTTTGGGCAGTGGCGGATTTAGATTGGGGGGGGGCGGCCCCTCCCTTTTCCCTGTAGTTAATAGTTTATTTACCTTGTTTTATCCTAGAATCTAGCCAAAAATCAGAGGCCAAATCCTGGTTCTGACACTGATTGGGTTAGATTAAATAGTATGTGAATTACTGATAAAGTGCAAATCTGATGGGGAGTAATTAACCCTTTAAGGGCAGAGCAAAAATTGTTGCCCTGGCCATGGGGACCGCCTCTGAAAAAAGTATAGTTCCTAGAGGACGGGCTTATTTTCAATTCCTATACTAATCCTATATAACTGGCATCGACTATAGTCGATGCTAGGCCTGCCATGGTATCGACTATAGTCGATGCTAGGCCTACCATGGTGTCGACTATAGTCGATGCTAGCCCTCAATGGGTTAATAAAAGAAAAGACCACCGTTTTTTCATGTTGACGTATTTCAATAGGCTTTGTGCTGCATAAAAGGATTTTGACAAGTTGTAATATACACTACCCTAAGGTAGAGAGCAGACCTTTCTGATGCATTGTATGACGTCACAATTGACCAAATGCAGCACAATATTGACATCACAGCACTGTTATTCAGTAAAGAAATGGCAATCTCAAATTTTGTGTTAAACTGATTGGTTATTTCTTCTGTCAATAGATACAGAATATCCTGGGAGAGTGATCCTTTGTCATATCATGATGGGGAGGGGTACTCTTGCATTTCATGAGATGTTTTCCAGAAGTGCCCATACTTAATCAATGCAGCACCTGCTGCATTTGGTCAATTGTGACGTCATACAATGCAGCAGAGAAGCTTTCTTCTCTCCATTACAGTACTGCTTATTTAGCTATGTATGCCAGAATCTTTTTAATTAGCACAAATACGGACTTAGCAGGATTATTTATTAGCCAATGAGATAACCCCAACGATTCATTGCAGTCCTCTTGGGGGCCGACTGGTACCAATCTGATATGTCTTATCAGTAGAACTCGCTGGTAACAAGCTCCAGTAATGGCGGCGCCCATGGGGCGACCTGCTAACTCGGAATACCATTGAAATAATATGATATGAAAAGAGGGTGGTCATAGGCGGGCTCGGGTTAGCTGAAACACACTTATGCATGCTTAGGCTCGGGTTAGCTGAAACACACTTATGCATGCTTAGGCTCGGGTTATCTGAAACACACTTATGCATGCTTAGGTTCGGGTTAGCTGAAACACACTTATGCATGCTTAGGCTCGGGTTAGCTGAAACACACTTATGCATGCTTAGGCTCGGGTTAGCTGAAACACACTTATGCATGCTTAGGCTCGGGTTAGCTGAAACACACTTCGTCATTTTGTATTATGGACATTTTTAATATGTTGCAGGCATTACATTACGTTAGGAGGCCATATACTTCCCTCTGTCCGTCTGGCGCCGTGCCTGAAGGTATTTGTAAGCTGGTTGGCCATTGGCTGACACCTTAAACGTGCAGTCATAGGTCAACCAATGACGCATACATGTATAGACCATGTAATGGTGTTATTACGTATTGGATTTGTAGTGTACTAATTGTCTTTAGAGAAGAGTAATGGGGTTTACTGTCATTTGGCCAACTGTCCCTCCTAGTATTTGTAGGAAATAATTGGATTTGAACTCAAGCCCTGCATTTGGCAGTTAACTTCAAGTCTATGCATTCTCCCATCATATCCCCACTCCAATAGTCAGGGAATGTTGCTAAACCCATCATAGTTTGTAAGTTTAATGTATCAATGATGCATGCTTATTTCAGAACTGGTATTTTAATATTTTCTATAACAAAAATATTCATTCAGGCTAATTTTCCAATTAAATTTGGTCCTTTTCAGTACTCGTATAAATTATTTGACTGCAACCCTTTTCAAATCTATAGGGCTGTCTGCCCCTAAATTCTGAGTGTCCCTCTGAACAAGAACCATATAGGCAAACCATACTCAATTCAGAATCAGTACACACTCTTCTTGAACTTGACTTTGGAGTTATTTTTTGCTTTTTGTTCAAGATCTAGTCACAGCTGAAGTAAGGCGGAATGGAATGTGACTTGTTTGATACACTAAACTAGTCCTTGACATTAAGTCCCTCAAAAAGTATATACAAGAAGAGGGCTGGTCCATTAATCTGCACTAACCTTTGTGCCTATGTCTATTTATGTCTACCTTGTGTGGAAAAAGAGTCACATACATCTCATATAGTACATGTAATACAATAGGAGGAGTGTTGGGCCAATTAGCTATACAAATAAAAGGTAGTGTGGGGAATATCTGAGTAGTATCTATGGGTGATCTTAGGGCATTGACACTGTATGTACAAAATGTACTTGTATGCTTTGTATTAGTGATAGGGGAATGCCATAAATAGAGGTATATATATACTTAACATGTAGGCCTACAATATAGACCTGACCTTGATTTGGATAAAGGTTGGACCCTTATTATTTGAATCTTGATTTAACCTGTGTCTAAAACTAAAGTGACTCTGCATAGACCAGCAGACTACTTGGTGAACTGATACTATACATGTAATACTATTCAAAGGCTATTTCTGCAAACCTTATTCTAAGTACCCCAACTCGATCCATTTGAAATTCTTGTACCGGTAATCATTAGGAATCCGCCATTTTGTGTCCAGATAAGGTCTATATCAATGTGTTCATATTTGGTATGAATATTCATATTTAAAGGCTAGATGGCCCATCCACCAAATTCCCCACCCACCTTAGACCTGCTGTCAAGTACTTAAGCTTTGTAGACATTTAACCTGTTTTATTACCTGTCAATACGTTTGACATTTATGACTTAAGGACTAAAACTTTGTATTCAAGTGATTATCATTATCATAATTCAGCTAAAAGACACATGATTGATGAGTCTCCTATGTTAACGACCCACTGAAATGAATATCATGATGAATCTTTACCTCGGCTGAACCAAAGATACCCAAAAAAGGGCACTATCCAATCCAAAATGATTGATAGTTTTCATCCTTCATATTTGTCTTGACCAGTAAATAAACGGTTCCCGCCTCTTCCCCAGGTGCCTCGAGGGGCTGCATGAGTCATCACTACCTCCTGCCACGTGTCCACATATAGGCCTACCTTCCATAGTTACCAATGTGGAAACTAATTAACCCTATGAGGGCCATATAATGATTCTATGCACAATTCTTATTGGGTATTTTGGTGGAATGAATACGGCCCTGTCGGGTAACTCGCCAAGGATAGAAACATGATGGGATGCACCAAAATCAGAGAGGCGAGTTAATCTCAATGTGCCAACATCAAGACATGTTATGTTTTCACAAAGCAACAAGCCTCTCTTAAAGGGTTATGGGCATCCAGATGCCTAGAGACTTTTGTCCATTTGTTGTCATGATGCACCAAAGAAGGGTTCATAAATACATCATCCCTCCTGCTTTTACCTGTATTGTAAAACACTGTGGACGTATGCCACACCAGAACCAGCCATGACGTGCATGTACGTCCTCTTTAGGTCAAACAATGCCGAAGGTTAAATGAAGGTCAACCAAGGCCGATGGTGGATGATGCCTAACAACATACAAGCATACGTCACGACTCGGGCATGTACGTCATGTGTGTACGTCCAGCTGTAGTTCCCTGGACACCAACAGCAGAGTGTAGCAAGACCAGAGTCTCATAAGATTCAACACATGTTCTGTAAATAATCATTGCTGGCTTTAATTTGCTGTTATTTTCCATCAAAAGCCCCTTTATGGCTATGTAGGTTCTAATGTGATGATCCAATATTTACTTTATACTGAAATAGTTGGCATAGGTATTGTTAAACAGATGGCCATCATTCGTTATTCACTCAACCATTGCCATCTGTATATCATTGTAGTTTATTATGATTTTCTATGATTTACTATGGAGGTGATGACTTATTATAATGAGTTCTATGTAAGGTGTTTCTGTACCGGTACTTAATATAGCCCGATTGTGTTAATGTCACACCTTCATTGGGACTGACCATAGAGCTTTTCTATGCATACTTTTTTTTCTGTGTACCATCATGTAGTATTGATCCTTGATGCTTCATAGCGAACAGAGAGACCCAGTGAGGGAATTTTTAAGGAGTACCGTAATCTCTCGTGTAGAAGACACGTTGCGCGTGTAAGACGCACCCCAAACTCAGCAAAGGCTGTTTCGCGTATAAGACGCACCTCTTAGGGCAGACTTTTGTAAGTTTAGTACTGTTCTATAGTAAAAATACCCCGCCTATAAGACGCACCCCCAACTTGAGAGTAAGCTATAAGACCAGCCTTTTGTTTGGCGTATAAGACGCGTCTTATATGCGGGAGATTACGGTAGCTTATTTCATTAGTATTTATTCTCAAAGATATTGCAGATTGGAGGTCTATATGGTCTTCATTCAGCTGAAATGAGTGGGAAAACCAGGGACCTAGAAGTCAGCATCGAGAGAAAGGGGAAGGTTCTAGGCCAACTCTGCTCTAGTCAATCCCTTCAAGAAAAGAAAACCCGCGTTAGCAGGTCGGCTTCATATATCATGAGCAATGTCATCTTTCAGAAGATGCTGTGCAAAAATTGAACCTCAAGTCTCAGAAATAATTTGCACATTGGCCACCAGGTGCAGAGCAGCTCGTCCCATACCGAGGCTCCCTGTGAATGCCTGATTGTTCCTGACGTGAATCCCGTCAATGACAAAAGGTCATGCAGGGAACCAACTGAAGTCTCGCAGCTCACCAGCGCTGAAGGGACGCCCTCTTATGTCGCCCGATGGTACTAACTGAGCAGACGACAATATAATGAGAGTCGCTCTCCATACACATAATATAATGAAGTCCCCAGCATACACTGGTACAGACGTAGCACACTCATGAATGCTATCACCAAGGCTCTGGTTGGGGAATGAGGTCGGCGTCTCTTGAACCTCACAGTTTTGGATCTTTTGAACCCTTTTTAAGTTGATGTTTTTATTTACAAGTAAAGAAGTGTGGGTGTTTACAATTGCAGCAGCCTCCACCTTAACTACAGTGGTTTGCACAAGGCTGTAACATGCCCCGAGTTCCGGCGGCTTGAAGGAAGTTCGCAACTCTGTGTCCAAAGTCGGTGGAATTCACATAAATTTTCTGCATGTTTACAACTTGTTGGCTTCCAAGTGTGGGAAAACACGGTGGCAGCAAGTTCAAGTATTTCTAACCTTTATTTTCCTATGTGTATTCAAATTGAGAAAATAGACCGGTGTAAAATGGTAAGTCATCGTGCACTGGGTTATATCAAATATTTCAACCTTGTTCTCAAACAGCTTAGAAAACACGAAGTTTACCACTGATCTATTATCAAATATTGCATCAATCTTATTACAATCCTCATAGCAAGCATTCTGCTTGAATAAAAATAAAGAGAAAGTACCGCCTTTTCTAATAGTGTAGAACGCAAACATGTCCAATGTAACACAATGAAACCTCTTTGAAGGCTTTATATCTTAAGGCTAATGTGACAGTTTCTTGAATTCTTCAGACATGGTTACACCCAGTGTCCCTATCAAGTGTCTAGACTATAACTAATACAAACCATGTGGCCCTTTAAAGGTACATTCTCTAGTTAAGGATGATAGTGCCTTGTGACCATGGTAGAATGGTTCATACACAGACTGGACCAGTCCAGACCCACAACCAGGTAAGGGTCCTTAGGCTACCATGGTATAGAATTCCCTTTGCTAGACGAGCCATATTTTACAATCCCAGAAAGGTCTTTGTAGAGAAGCATTAGTTATTTCTTGGAACACTAGTTTGTAAGAAATTGGCATAACTGTAGACAGATGATATTTCCACAAAAAAAAGCAGGAAAGAATCTCTGCCCTTGAGATAACTAACCCAGGGGTTGGTACTACAGCATCAACAAATGCAAAAACAGGGGAAAATAAGATGGCTAGAGCACTAGCCAGTCCCTCACAAAAATGACAACCTCCTATGCTACATACAGTTCTATACTAAACGTGACCCGGTCCTGTTTGGGGAGATGCCAACATAATCAGAACTCTGACAACACAGCAGGCATTCCTTTCTTCACACTCTCCGTACAATATATACGATGAAATGGTACTTATGTACTAAAACAAAGAGATGTGCGTATTATTGAGATTCCTATTCTTTTTGTCTGACCCCATATTCTAACATTTTCTGGGAAACTATCAGATGTCATGTTGGGATGTCTTGGCTTATTAGACTTTGTATTCATCCAATTTTATTTTAGGTGTAGCCAGAAGGAGCTAAATATATCTGTTGTGGATATAATTATTTGTTATAAAGATATATTATATAAATAGCAGACTTCAATAGTTTTATCTTACCCTCTCTCCAGATCTAAAGATACCATTATTGAAGAGATCAAGAAAGAAAAACTGACAAAGGTTGGCACCCTAATCACATTTCTTTCAGAAAAGAATCCCTTGTTTCCAATAGCCATATATATGTACTATACAATATCTAGAAGAAAGGAGCTGACACTTTCGTTTCAATACCCTCATTTCAGATGCACTTTGTACATTTACAACGGCTAATGCCATTTTATGATCCTTATTATTTCTTTGGTGAGCGAGAAAATATTAACTTACGTAGTGAGGTGCTAAACTATCTAGATTATTGTCAATATACGATATTGTGACTGTAAATCTAGTAAGTACCTCTACCCCAGGGTAAAAGAGGAGCAGCCCCTGGTAGAATTGTCCTTCAAACCATTATTGAAGGCTTAACTTAAGTCTATTCTGATCTTCAGAGAGGAAGCCCGCATTGACGTCATTTTGCAACCTCAAAGGATATCATATCTATAGGAATGCATTGGCCAGCTAGGGAAGGGAACCCTATATGGGTGTGGACCACTAAATTTGACATGGTGACATGGCAATTTCTTAAAATCGACATGTGACATGAGAGGTTCTTAGAGGTGACATGGGACATGGGGATTTAAGTGACATGTGACATAACCATTTCTTAAAATCGACATGTGACATGAGAGGTTCTTAGAAGTGACATGGGACATGGGGATTTAAGTGACATGTGACATAACCATTTCTTAAAATTGACATGTGACATGGGGGACCCCCCATCCACACCCCCCCTATGGTATTGGAAATGCAAGCTATCTTTCCCATAATAGACTGTACCCTAGTTGTGTCTCAATAAACTAAACTCCCAGGCTACATAAGGTTAGGTACAAACAATAAGGGCCCTGTCCTACCTCATAGACATGGTTATCTGGGAGTATAGGGACGCACCTGGCCTCGACATGTTAGATTTTTATATCTAGTTTCACTCATTTGTCATTCTCTGTCTCCTGAAAGGATTCCTCTCTGGGGGCTCTATCACCATGGTGTGGGTGGGGGCGGATACATTATAGGGGTAAAAGGCCTAGAGGGCTGGTATCTAGACAGTAGGTTGATATGGCTTTTCTGTCAAAGATATGCAAGGAGGGCCCAAGGTGGTTTCAAGGGGATCTGGTACCTGTCACAAAATACTGATAAGCAATATTAACATACCAAAAAATCTCATCCATAGCCAGCAAGTGGGAAAGCTTTGGCACCATTTGGACCCATAGCTAATTTTCATGGAAGTCTTGGCAGGGCCAAATGCGAGCCTGGTTAGACTCTGAAGGGGGTCTCATGTTCTTTTGTACCACTTCAAGTTTTTAAAGAAATCATAATAAATCCCGCCCTGGTCACGTGCTTCCTGACCTCTATACGGGTACTTGGAACTGGGAGCTGGTTCCAGGCTCTCCTGTCTCCTAGTATGTACAGTAATGTTACGTTATGTCCCCCTCTTGTCCCCATTGTCACCCTCTTTTCTGAAGACACGACCATAGTACAGAGGATCAGGTAACTTCACATTTGAAAACAAAAGAGTCATGTGGGATATGATCACTATTAATCACGTCACACTGGGTTTAGGCTTACAGGTAGGTTCCTGTACAGTTACAGGGATGAACGTCACTGAGGCCAAATATCCCTGGAATGCTCAATAAGAACCCACCTAAAATGCTAAATACTGAATTTGTATAGGTCCCTATGAATGTATAGGACTTTGGAACTAGAAAATCTCTGAAATCAGGGAAATCCATGAAGACTTCCATGCCTGCCTGAGCTATATCGCATTGCTACCTATAAGTGAGTGAGTGAGTGAGTAATAGATGTTTAACGCCATTTCGACAGCTAAGGTCATATTCATGGCGAGAACTACATTACACAATTTCACAGGGGAATGTGTCAGTGCCCACGCATATGTGCACCACACACATCCCGAGGGGATAGGAAAGAGAAGAAATAGACCCTTTTAAGTGGGCTAGGGAGGCCCGCTACCTATAAGTAGCAATGCGATGGCCAGACCAGCGGTTTAGCTTCTTTCTACCAGTGGTAATTCATAGGCTTATTCAGGATCCCAGAGTACTTTTGTCCCCCCTTACCTTTCTTTCTCATGACTCTCCTTTTCTCCATGGGTTATCTTCATAACTAGAAAGACTGCAAGGGAAGGGGCGGGGTAGTGACTCATACTTATAACTGTAAAACAATTATTTCTGAGACAGAGACCCTCTTCATCCCATTTCCCCAATTGTCAATTGTGATAAGTCATTACAAAGAAGTTGTTGTACCCAAAGGCACCCAACCATAGTGGATCTGTGGGAACCCCTGTGTGGGTCTAGCTATGTAGCCAGAGTCATGTCAACTACAAAGATTTATATCTTCCTTTATAGATAATATTAGAGAAGACCATTACAGTTTGTTTATCTCTTGTTTTCAATGTCAGAATGCTCTCATATTAAACATAAATCTCTGCAAAATGGTATTCTTTCTTTTATTTTCAAACAGAGAAACTTTGATAAAAAACCTACACTTCTGTAAATGGTCATGACAAGTCAGGGGAAAACGCCATTTCCTCCCTTTATGTCAAGATGGATATTTCTGTCCCATCAAATGTGTATATCATCGCCTTTGTGCACTAAGGCTGCATCTTGGCTAGCTAGGTAAAATATACCTCTCTGAGATCCCTCAGATTCAGCTACAACCTTCTTGTATACGATATTGGGAATCTCTTTAGTGAGTCTTCTTAATATAAGGCCAGCACTTAAAATCCCCCCCCCCCATTTCTTTTTTAGTAAAAAGCCCTCAGTTGATGATACAGTCAGTTGGCCATTACGTTTACCCCTACCCTATGACTGTCTGCACGTAGACCTGGCAGATATCTAGAGATTGTCACATCAAGATAACCCTAACGTCTTCCATTCCCCTCAATTTGGGATGACAGCGAATGGCAGAAATTAGGTTTAGGTCATTCCCACTCCCTCCTATCTCGCAATGCCATTTTTCTAACCACCCCTATCCCCAATGTCACAGTAATGACACAGCATAGGCCCTACACATTTTTCATTCCAATTTTAGGCTTTTATAAAGCCCCTGTTACATAAGAACTATGACACAGATGATGATCCCTAACTTTGCATCTGGATCTATTAACCACCATCCCATCCAAGCTGTCAGCACTTAGTCTATTGTAGGATGGGAGAGGTGATAAGGCGACAAAAATTACCTGTTAACCCCTCCACTTTGTGAAGACAGCGATCAGTGATTCTGGATGCTTTTAAACCAATCATCAGCTCTTTGAGGATGCTACATAGCCTGAAGATCCAGTGTTGATTTGATATCATCATGCACAAAAGCTACGCTGGCGAGTAACTCACCACCATTGCATTGGTATGATGTATAAATGCAACCCTGGCGTGTCACTCGCCACAGCTGCATTCATACATCATAACAGCATGTAGGTATACATGTATCACAGTAAGGCTTTATCATGTGGTCCTTAAATGGTTAAAACACCTTATTTACAAAGATGACCTTGAAACGCTGACCTTCACATTGGCTTTAAACCCCCTAAGCCTGCAGGGTGTAAACACACAGTGTAGACATTTTCTGTTGTAATAATATATCCAGTGTAAGTCGTAATAGTCGTCGTAAACCCAGATCTTTGTAGCAGACGACATTTTCGCTAACCTATTTACGTATTTTACGTAATGTTGCTGTAACCTTTGGTCAGAGAGGCATTAAGTTTAGATGATGAAGGTCAGTGAGCAGACGACATTTCTTTGTTAACAATCTGTACTGAAAGATCTGAACAGGCCATTCCTCCATTCTGAAGTTACACTGAGGAAGGGCATCTAGACTTGAGGATAAGACCTGTTTAGATGGGCTTCCAATATCAGATCAAAATCTTATTTAGGTCTCAAAGAATTGTGCATCAAGTCGTATGGTCCTGTGGTCGATTTAGGGCCTATGAAAACTCTGGTAAACATTAATTCTGAAATACAAATCCAACTGAGCTGTGCTCACCCCAACTATGTATGCCCGCCTTCAATAAGGGGCAGATATAAAGTAAAAGCTAAAAACGTTTGAAAGGCTTAAATCGTACCAGAATAGCCATATGAGGGCACATTCAGCTTGTGTTCACGAAGCAAAACATGTACTTGGAGCGTTCACACTGTTGTTACGAAGGTAACATATGTCATAGGACAGCGCCATGTTTACAATTCATGATATAAATTTAGAAACCTGTATTCATCAGAAGGGCTACAAGATGGCTGCCAGCCAGCCTCCTCTCTGACCTTGACCCCTCCCCATGACCGTACACTCCAGTTGGCCACAGTTCACAGAGCACATTTTGGAGCCTTCCCCAACATTGTTTACCTTCAATTATTTAGTCCAATGTAGTATGCTACTGCTATGGATCCTTATAGATACATGCACTAAGTTGTGCCATTATTAAGGTGGATGGGGCGGGTAAATATACCAAGCCTGTTTCTATATCTGAGTTGGTTGTGTGGACAAAGATACAGAAGCCCCAGATATAGAGATTGTCTACAAATCCTTCTGATGCATCGAGACTATCTGACCTTTCAACACGAAGGTGTGACCTCCCCTTAAATCCAAGTAGAAGGCATCCCTTTTCATTGTCTTTTATTTTCAATTTAATACAACTTTATTTCATTTTCTTAATGCATTGCACCCTTATATCGACACAAGGATGTATGAATGCAGCCTTGGTGACAAATGCGCCAATACTGTATTTATGTGTCATGAAGCAAAAGGGCACATGGCATCAAAGCGCTTTTTTGCCTTAAATGGTTAAAGCATTATGCAGCCCTGAAAGTAGAACTGACCTGTGAGGCTTGTTCCTCAAACAGCCTGAGTTGTAGACATTGTTGTAGCCGCTGCCGCCTAGTGTCAGATAGTTGTACTAACCGCTGCATGGCCTCCTCCACCTGGCCCAGCAGTAACGCCGCCCCCTCTAGTGTCTCCCTGTGGAATTAAAATCATAGGTCCCATGAGGAACTCACATAATTATGTACAGGGTTTCATGTATATTAGCTTACAAACACCAGATCTGCCAAAAATCAATCTTCTGGTTCGTCTACTTGGACCCCATTACCTCTGCAGTCAGTACACTTGAATGATAGTCATCCAGAAAATAATTTCGTTTTGCTCTGGTAGGCAATAAATATTATGTCAAGGTGAATATCCAGGGATGAAAGTCACAGAGCACAAAAATCCCTGAAATGGTTCAATATTCGCCCCAAAAACCTGGGGTTCTATATGAATTTATAGAGCCCTGGAACCACAAAATCCCTGAAATCAGGGAATTCCCTGAAGACTTTCATCCCTGAATATCGATGCTCCATTGACAATGCACTAGCCTCCCGTATTGCACCCCTGCGTTAAATAACCCGCGGGAAATCCGCACGATGACGTCATAGCTCCACCGCGCATGCGCAGCATTTTTGAAACGTAAACATTCGAAATGGCGGCGGTCAGGATTTTGCGATGACAATAGGTAAAAGTGAGTTTTTGTCCATTTAATAGATCAAATATACACCCAAACACCTTGACATAAATGTAAAGATGAACTCTGATCAGTTTGAGCCTCCTGTTTCTTCACTCGCGTGTCCTGCCCGCTCCGCACTCGGCCTACCGGCCTCGTGCGGAACGGGCAGGACACACTCGTGAAGAAACGGTCGGCTCAAACTAATCATCGTTCACCTTTACTATTTAGGATCACTGCTGAGTATAAATACCATGGACTTCCAAAAGAATGCTTCAAGTGACAGACAAAACTTGTATTGTTTGGTGAATCTAACTATTTCAGCATGTACCTTACGGTTGATAGACTTCCGAAGTGCTGTCGTAATGTATTTTCGCCTGCATTGGTGTGTCATAACCTGATTATGTAAGATTGTGTAAGGCCAAAACAAAATAAAGGTGTTTCCAGTAACATGACTTAATAAGGTAGGGTCGGTAGGTCAGAATTTGTTTTAATTTTATTTTTTTTTACATTTATATAGGGATGTTAGGGCACATATCAATGGATGTATCAAATTCTTTTATTTCATTGTAAAATAATGATGGGAAAATGACAACTGCAGAGATGCCACTCACTGGCCAACAAAAACCAGGAAAACTGGACTTTTGGCCACATTTCTCCAGGAATTTAATATAATTTGATACAGGAATCTTAGAATAATAACCAGGAATTCCTGGTAAACCAGGAAAAGTGGCATCACTGCAACTGTGAGAGAGGGGAAGAACACGAAAGGATACAGGAAAATCCTGAAAGTAATGAAAAATTTCTTTAAAACATGAAAAAAATGAGACAAAATTCTTCAAAATCACAAAAAAAAAATGCTTGCCCATTTTGCTAGGGTTGGTCAATTGGAGTGCTAGTTACTGGAAACAAACCTTTTTTTTTTTATTTGGCCTAAGTAGAAACAAACAGACGAGCCCACTGCCTTACCTGTAGTCATCAGACCCCCTAAGAGTCTCCTCTATGTGTCTACACCTCTCCAGCACCTGGAGTCCCTCCTGTCTCAGCCCCTGTAGCCCAGCATCCTCCAGGGCTGAACCCACGAGCCGGTCGTGGGCTGCCAGGTGGGACCGAGCCTCGGTCGCTGTCCGCGGGGTCGTGTCTGATGTTGCGAGCTCGGCTAGGACTGAGACTAAGTGTTGAGCACCGGCTCGACATCGCAACATTAATGGGTCTACCAACTGAAAAAAAAAATCTACTTTAAAATGGTGCAAATGATAGATATATATTGTACATAAATATCCTCTTGAACGCACATCAAGTGGAACAGTCTGGGCAGAGGCTGGGGCACCAATCCACTAGGACTCCACGCAGTGCTGCACCCTGGATGATCAACATCAAACTACATAGATTTCCCAAAGGTTATTCATAAGATTTTTTGCTCCTTTCGCAAATTCCCTGTTTTCATGTTCTTACCGATGTTGCACCCATTTTAAACTCCCTGTATTTTAATTCATCTTATCTTAATGTTTCACCTAATCAGCACGAAGCATTTTTAAAATGATTATATATATATATTTTAGTAGTGAAAGGATTATCTTCAACCTTGTATATAGACCCCATGAAGACCACCTAATGTGGATTACTGCATCAAATCTGTTCAAGTTATCGAAATCTATGTGAGACATATATACATTGACTCCACAATATCAAATCATGTAAGACAGATAGAGAGCTTTAAACTTACCCGTCTGAAGATGACCCAGTCCCGGTGCGGGTGTCGACCAACACCACCAAGCTCAACAGGTAGTCGTCGCTGATCGACAAACTTGTATAACGTCTCCACACTTGTCACTAAGTCAATCTGAAATTGATATTATTTAAAATTTATTATGCTATATGTCTGACATGATATGCAGGAAGTCATTTGGTAACAAATTGATGAGGTTACACTAGCCTGACTCGGTGGCAAAGAATACAGAGAACAGGCCTTCTACCAGCCTTTGGAAAAAATAAAGGAATTTTAAAGGAGCCTTCTCCGTGAGAATAAAGGAATTTTAAAGGAATTCTAAAGGAACGCTTGCATAAATAAAGGCATTAAAATACAGCATTTGGTTATGCAATAGTGTGTAATATTGAATGCAGGATATTGCATGTATCACCATTGCTTAGATTCAGCTTTGAAAATGGACTGGGAAGGAAAATGGGAGGAAAATACAAAAAAAAAGTCTCTAATGATTCTGACAAATACTATGGACTCCTGCATACATGACATGGCTGATACCACGAGTTAGACCAAGGTAGAGGAGTGAGGGTAGGGGTACAGATTCTAGGCTCATCTTACCGGTCACCAATTTGCCTGTGGCGCCAGGGAGTTTTCCCTGTGGTATTAGAGTTTTTACTAGATTTCACCCTGCTTTTGAAAAATTCTACAGATGGGCTTATGGCCGGTAGTTCGCAGTAAATTTCCTTGTAAATCATTTTGACTCTTAAATACATTGATGTACATTTATTTTTCTTGTGTGAATAACAGTATCGGGCCTGGGAGCGTATCCTGAAAGAAAATTTTGAAAAGTATGATGCCAAAAGGTACATTCTGGTGCCATTGGGTCCCATGTATAAACTGCGACTTTCACACAAACCAGAGGCTTACTACAGCCTTCCAAACTCAGAAGGCGGCTTATAAACGAGGATCCTGTACTACAGAACTGTACTAAACTACCAATTTTCAAAAGCTCTTTGAAAAGTAAAGAATTTAAAAATGCATAACTTTTTTTCTTCTTTTTCTAATGAATGTCAAAAAGCTTGAGATATTAGATCAGTTGGGAGAACATCGGTCATGTCTCAGATCTTACTCCTACCCCCCCCCCTCCCCATTCCAGTGGGTCTGGTTCACATATTAGCTGTGGCTGATAGATGGGGATTAATGCTATACCGTATTCATTCTAATAAGCGCACATGTATGTATTTTTAAAGAGATTGTGTATTCCTAAGAACTTTACTTGGCCCATAGAATGTTTAAATCACACTTTCAGAGTAGCATTTTCTAATGGGTTCAAGGTGACATACTACTCCAAGCAAAACCAAAAAAGTCTATGTTTAACCGATGCAGCCTGAAATGTTCTGGTGTTCCAGTATATATTGTCCCAAGAAATCTAGTACTCTTTTATAGTACAAAATACCCTCGTATAAGCCCACCCTGACTTTGGGCTATTCCTAAAAGCCTCTTTTTTTTATTTGGGTTCAGATGGGCTTATGGCCGGTAGTTCGCAGTAAATTTCCTTGTAAATCATTTTGACTCTTAAATACATTGATGTACATTTATTTTTCTTGTGTGAATAACAGTATCGGGCCTGGGAGCGTATCCTGAAAGAAAATTTTGAAAAGTATGATGCCAAAAGGTACATTCTGGTGCCATTGGGTCCCATGTATAAACTGCGACTTTCACACAAACCAGAGGCTTACTACAGCCTTCCAAACTCAGAAGGCGGCTTATAAACGAGGATCCTGTACTACAGAACTGTACTAAACTACCAATTTTCAAAAGCTCTTTGAAAAGTAAAGAATTTAAAAATGCATAACTTTTTTTCTTCTTTTTCTAATGAATGTCAAAAAGCTTGAGATATTAGATCAGTTGGGAGAACATCGGTCATGTCTCAGATCTTACTCCTACCCCCCCCCCTCCCCATTCCAGTGGGTCTGGTTCACATATTAGCTGTGGCTGATAGATGGGGATTAATGCTATACCGTATTCATTCTAATAAGCGCACATGTATGTATTTTTAAAGAGATTGTGTATTCCTAAGAACTTTACTTGGCCCATAGAATGTTTAAATCACACTTTCAGAGTAGCATTTTCTAATGGGTTCAAGGTGACATACTACTCCAAGCAAAACCAAAAAAGTCTATGTTTAACCGATGCAGCCTGAAATGTTCTGGTGTTCCAGTATATATTGTCCCAAGAAATCTAGTACTCTTTTATAGTACAAAATACCCTCGTATAAGCCCACCCTGACTTTGGGCTATTCCTAAAAGCCTCTTTTTTTTATTTGGGTTCTGGTATTAGCCGCGGCATATACAAGAGTATTCTGTTCTACGGGATGGTTCACTTGAATCACCAAAGATGTCTCGAAAATTGGAAAATTTCAAAATATCAAAGGGAATTTCACCATTTTAAAGGAAATAAAGGAATTTTTCACCAAAATAAAGGATTTTTAAAGGAATATTTAAGGAATTATGTCATTTTAAAGGAATAAAGGAATCGGTAGGAGGCATGAGAGAATATTCCATTATGTTATGAATATACCCAGTAAGTCAAAAAGATCTGTGTATATATAATGGGTGGGGCTCCAGAAAATGTCCAATTTTGAGAAAAAATGATCAAATTTTTTAATTACCCTTAGACTTCTATAGTTTTACATGTCTGTGGAGGAGGTGATAAGCCATGAGAATGCTAAATATTGTGAAGTTGGGATTTTTCCATCATTTTCTATTTTTTAGCTCAAAATGCATATATTTTAAGCATTAAGAGGGGTGTTACGTTCATCAGATTTGATTAAATGAGATAAAATTGTGGAAAAATGATTTTCAAACAATATACCATGATATATATTCACTGGAACCTGGTAGAGATGTATCTCTTCTATGCACAGAATATCATATATAAATTTTTCCTTCGTTTCCACATATCTTGTGTCATGCTTAAAATATCAGGTAAATTGAGAAAATGATGGATTTGCTCTAAGTTCATTTAAAAATTCTTGTAAACAACAAAAAAAATATAAAATTGAACAATGTTCCACTAACTGACAATTGGAAATGATTGTATTCACTTTTATTAGCTATACCTAAAGATATTTCTTTGATCTACTTATGCATTATAAAGGATTTTATCTTTGATAAGTCATTAGCCTGAATCCGATGAACGTAACATTTTTGGGGAAAATCATGAAATATCTCCTTAAAGAATATATCTATCTGGAAAATTCATATCCTATTCTGATTAGGTTGATTTTCTCAGGTTTACTGGTTGTTTAAAATTTTCTTCATGGATGATTTATGCCATACATATGCTATCATTAGTTTATCCGATGAACGTAACAGTCTGATGAACGTAACACCAAAAATCTGATGAACATAACATAAATCCGATGAACGTAACATAAATCTGATGAACGTAACATTTATGATTGCATTCCTATTACAGCAAAACAATAATCTACATTGAAAAAATTCTTACACTAGCTGGTGCAGTTCACTACTTGGGTACCCTATTGATATTTGTTTTAACTATTATTGAAGAATTAGGCAAATAAGAGGTAAATCATCCATGTGAATCCGATGAACGTAACATAAATCTGATGAACGTAACATTTTCAATTTTCTGTCTTTTATTATACTTTGAAGTGGAATTTCCGGAATCAAATGGCAAGATCCTTTCCAGGCCCCCACCACACACAGTGTCAACTGAATTTCATCTTTATATGCCTTATATTTATATAATAAATTATTCCCCAAAGAAAATAGCCTTAAAAGGGTCATTTTTCTACCCCTCTTTGGGCCTCATTTATGGAGAGAAAACAGTAAAATATTCAGATTTTTGCATATCTGCTCCAATATGTGGGTGTCAGACTTCTACATACTGTCAAAAAACTACCTCAAACGCATTCTATTCATATAGATAACACATTTTTTAAATAAAAACATGATTTTATGAGAAAAACTCTATTTTTAAAGATTTTCATCAGATAATGAAAAAAATTGAAAATTTTCTTGAAAATTCACGGTGATGTACAGAAGGGTCTCTAAAATATGTTGTATTAATTGCAAAATGGGTTAATACAATGTGAATAGAAAAAAAAATTGAATGAAAATCATTTTTTCTCAGGGGACATGGATTTTTTGGTATTTTTCAAGCAAAATATGGGTAAATTCAGAAAATAACAGGAAAAATATAATTTATTCCTTAGTTATTACATAAGTACTCATTGAGATCTTTGTAACCATGCTGTTCATATCACCTGAAATGATCTTATTACAGAGTTATTAAAGAAAACATGACAAATTTGCATAATGGACATTTTCTGGAGCCCCACCCATATATATATATATATATATATATATATATATATATATATATATATATATATATATATATATATATATATATATATATGACAGTTGAAATAGGCTATAACATGTTCTCCAACATCGCTTTCAGATTTTGTAAACCTGTTTTTATTTAACAAAACAGGGTATTAGAATTCGGCTAGTTGCTTCAAAACACACATAGGGCATTATATCTAAATGACACACAGAGTTTGGTACACCTGTTACACATGCCTTCTTTATTTCTCCATCATACATTGCCATGAATGTGTTTATGCCTTGACATGTACATGTAGATGTTTGACAATAACAGAACGAACTGTCTATTGTCTCCTTCCATCTGTCCCTAAGGCCACACCAAAAAAAAAAGTTGGGTCTACGGATCGCCCTCTCCATATTTTCGGGAATACAATTTTTTTTCTTCTTTGAAAAAAATCTTGTCTACGGATTTCGCTCGCTTCAGTCTCTACAAGTTTTCTCTTTGTGATGTTTGGCAAAATTTTAAAAAGAATTTCAAAACCAAAATCCATAGACCAACTTATTTTTTTTTTGTGTGGCCTAATGTAGACTGACGTCAACTGCTAGGATAACTAGTTATCCAAGCTAACTTGAGTTATGTGAGGTATCTGCAGAAATGCTGAGGCTTCTAAGATGAAATGGGGTATCCATGGTTCCTTTTAAATCTATGTGGACTCTCTGGAAAAATGTTTAGATCAGGGTATGTGCCTTATGGTGTATTAAGAGCACACTTGCCTTTTCAATCACCTTATATTATGCCCAGAGTAAGTGGCTGGGCAAAAAAGAGTTCAGAGACATTCCAGAAGGTTGGGAGTGAGTGAGTGAGTAATAGGTGTTTAACGCTCGACAGCTAAGGTCATATTCATGGCGAGAAAACAACATTACACAATTTCACAGAGGAATGTGTCAGTGCACCACACACATTCGAGGGGATATGAAAGAGGAGATATAGACCATTTTAAGTGGGCTAGGGAAGCCCGAGAAGGTTGGGATACTTGGTTTAAACTTACCTTAATGTTAACCTGCGGGCGGAAGACGGGAGAGCGGAACAGTAGAGACTGTGCCACCCTGTCTGCCAACACGTGTACAATAGAGATGGCATCTGTAGAAGTCGCCTGGAAGAATCAGAAAGGGGAAATTATGGATTAATGTTTGCAAAAGTTGGCATTGTTCCCCCTCTATATATAATGAGATATGGGGAACTCCTAAGGCATGTCATTTAAGGATTGAGAGCAGGAGTACAAATTGACATGGTTATACAAACTCACTGATGATCACTCTGAAAATACACATAAATGTTGGAAAGAATACTTCCGTAATCTCCCGCGTATAAGGCGCGTCTTATACACCAAACAAAATGCTGCTTAGTCTTATACGTGGGAGGGACATTGCCTTGAGTTTGGGGTGCGCCTTATGGGGGGGGGGTATTTTTACTATAGAACAGTACTAAATTAACAAAAATCTGCCCTTAGGGGTGCGCCTTATACGTGGGACAGGCCTCCCTGAGTTGGGGGTGCGCCTTATACGCGGGCTGCGCCTTATACGCGGGAGATTACGGTTCT
The DNA here is from genome assembly GCA_949317995.1 of Acholoe squamosa. Lineage (NCBI taxonomy): Eukaryota > Metazoa > Annelida > Polychaeta > Phyllodocida > Polynoidae > Acholoe > Acholoe squamosa. Next base: position 27,218,549 of record OX439038.1, read on the forward strand.
TTAGTAGAGAGCCAAGCATGGTGGATCTTAACTACAAGTGAATAGGAAGCCCTGAGGCCCCATGCTGTCCTGAAGAGGGTTAAGCTCTGTAAACATCTCTACAATGCAGCTTCCAGCTCAACACTTGAATACACACCTGAGGGCTGGCATGTGCCTAAGTAAAAGATGCAGACATATCCAGTAAACCCTGACATGTAGGATTTGTAGAACCAACTAGCTATGTGGACTGTAAACAATCACATATCCTTACACCACAGTTTATCCTCAGATTATCCCTTCATATCATTATAGCAATCAGATACACAGATACGATCACTGAAGGCACCATCTATAATCTGATAGTCCTCTATACTAGCCTTCTGGTAGCAGACATTGGTTTTTCCTTAGGTTACAGTCTATTGAGCCTCAATCTGAGCAAGTTTTTGGCTCAACTGTAAAGCACAAAAATGGAAGTGTTAAGGTCTGCTTTTTTTCTACCCATTGTGACAGGATTTCGCAGCAGTAGTCCAAAATCACGAGTACCCGGTAGTACAGACTCACCAGCCCACAATTTCACTACCTGTTAACTTTAAGTAGGAGGGCAGATCATAAGTCCAATAAGTGCAGGCCAGAGCTAACCAATCAACTGTTATACCAGAGGGTCAGAGCAAAATTGCTAAAACTTTGAAGTAACCAATAGACACCATCACGAGAGTAAACTTTCAGACTGATCCTATCAATAATCTCCACATTGGTGTTTTTTGGAACGAGGTTGGTCCCAGTGTGGAGCAAAGTGGCACCGGATAAGCATCAGCAGTCTCCACCCTGGATTCTCATACCTTGCAGTGTCCGGCAATAGAACTACCGTTTATCTCACAGTGGCAGCAGATCTCACACCAAGTAGCATCTCTGTATGTACAGTGTAAATAAACATAGAGACAAACAGTGGAGAGTATCCACCTTAATACACACACTAATATATACACAGGAGGCTATTGGCCACTAGCTGGTCTGGAGCTGGTTCCAGCGACACACACTGATATGGTGGGACCAGCATGTCCCTGGAAGTGGGTGTTAACCAGGGACAAGGTACCCATCATGGTATGTGTTATCAGTAGGTTTTACCTCAACCAGCGAAATTCAAAATGGCAGCTCCACTAGGCCTCGATACAGAGGTCTATACCCGACAGGGACCTGAGACATGAGCTCACATTGTGTGTACAAACACTGTAGTCGTAAGTAGTAAATGTGTACCTGATGTGGGTACCGTAGATACACACCAATAGATACCGAATAGAATAATGAACATGTCTCCAAAATACGCAGAGGGAGTCTCAACTCATTCAAGTCAAGCTGAATTCATTGTAAAAACATGTTAATTGATGAGAGGGACTGAACATAAAAATCCCTGAAGTGCTCGATTTTAATAGAACCCTGTAGATATGATTTTTATATATGAAAGTATAGGGCTTTGGGAGCTGAAAATCCCTGAAAACTTCCAACCCTACTTGACATGAAACATGGCAACGGCCCTTCCGGCATATTGTATTCACACACGGAATAATGCAGATGTACCCTATTCAAAAAAATCTGAAGGAGCCTCAACGTCAACTCATTCAAGTCAATCTCAACAACCGCCCAAGTCCTTTTTCTACAAAACAGAAACTTAGAAAAGCCCATCTGAGCTGAGGCATGACAACGCCCCCTCCGTGGTTTAGTCACTATGGCAACGTAAATGAAAACAAACCCTGAAGTACACAGATCATAGTACTATGAGTATGGATACGTTATAGGAATGTGTGTAAACAGTAGTAAAGCACATACCATGTTGATGATCGCTGTGAGTGTCATTGTAGTTGTAGGTATGTGTCACACTCTGTCCCATAATACACCTGAGATAACAGAACAAACAATTGTATCTCTCTACTCTAACTCTTGACTTCCTGATCGTTCTGTGTCTGGACTGAGTCTGAGCTGAAGAGCCCTGGACGTGGTGGACGTAGCAAACACGTCACCACTATAACAGGGACACACAGACACTGAGACACCACCCTCATTAAAAGCGCTGAGTCATAGCCAGGAAATGTTGTTTCCTCCATACGGCGCCAGGGGGCAGTGTTAATGCGACATGACCCCCCCCCCCCCCACCATCCCCATTCCCCAACACAGGAAGCATCTGTGTGTATGGTTTATAAACCGTCCCCATGGGCCATGATGCAATGTACCGTACAGCCCTGAGTATAAGCCGCGGCTTTTAGTGCCTTTTAGGCCTTTTCAAGCCCTGCGGCGTATGGGATATTCATGATGCGGCTTATAGGCTACACGAAGTTTTGTATGTATAACCGTAAGTAAGGAATGGCAACAGGTGTGGCTTATAGCATTATTTCAAAGTCAGGGTGCGGCTTATACATGGGGTTTTGTGGTAGTACCAGTCTGAGAGTGTTGCGAAATTCGGTCAGTGGTTCTTTTTCTGGTGTCTGTGCCTTTCTCTGTATTTTTGTGGGTTTTTTTTTTTTTGTAATTGGCATGTTGTTTTCTACCTTGCGCAATGTTCGCTCTACCTTTGTGTTTTCACTTTTTTTCTTCTAAAAGCGTCTGTAAACGCCCTTTAGGCGTTTGTAAACTGCACAAATGGGTGAAGTCATGGTTATTTTTAGCACCATTTTCCACTGTTGTCTGCATTTATATCTTTGAAAAGAGAGACAGGCCCATGTATATTCCCATCATGTCTTTGAAACTTCCTATTTTGGCCAGACCAGAGTGTAGTGTTGGGATGATAACTCCTGCCTCGTCTCACAGAGAATTGTTCCTATTTGAAACTTTTGAACTGCTCCTAAAAGGTTAAGTACCGGTACCTCATCCTTAGTGCGGTAAACTACCCCATCCCCTTTTCGACCAAACATGAAAAATGTAGGCCTATATTGGTAGACAAAGCAATTGTTAATTTTAATTTTAGACCATATTGATAGCACAGATGCATAGGTGAATTCGTTTATTAAGGGTTCAGCGTTAAACATAGATCTGGTTCACTTTGAAACTGTACCCAATACTTGACCACCACTTCCTGTCTGGACCTTTAACTTTGGTTAACCCTGGAGGAATTTAACCCCCCTAAGCACATATAGTGTTACCTGTGTCGCAGCATGCCATAGGGTACCAATGGTATGCCCACAAACCAAAAGTGGTCAAAAGGACCACCTACAGTTGGATCGGGACTGTATGTATATGTATAAAACATCCCATGACTGGGACTAAAGACACATGCCCCAAAATCTGGTAAATTGTAGGTTTTATATTCATTGTAGCTTCAGCAATTCATCCATCACTTTGTCCAGAATATTTATAACGACCCCTACGTTATTCATGATCCAGAAAACTAAATATAAAGCTAAGACTAGGAGCTGCTCCCCAAGCCACATTTGCTGAATCAGCCAATGTTATACATATAGCACAATATCTGATCTATTTTTTCCCCAACCCACCCTCCCTCCATACTCCATAACATCACCACCCACCCACCCTATACTACTTTCCCAGGCCCGCATACATGTCCTTCATTTCCATGAGTCATTCTTCCCACCACGTGGAGGCGGCCACATCACTGCAGCCGTCACCATGACAACGCGTCGTTACCAAGGTCACCAGGGACGCCATATGCCGCCATCTTGTTACCCACAATGCAGTGCGCGTGGCCAGGATGAGTCATGTTATTTTGGTGAATGATCATATCATAACAATCATGTTAGGGTATGGCCTGTTGTTAGATCTAGGCTTATGTTTTCATGGCACAGATGGCATACAATGCTAGCCTTTACAGATTAAAATACCACATGTCAAGAAGTTTTTCGGTGGCAGCAAAGTTTCTTCTATATCGATGTATTCCCGTGCACATATCGGTACTGATGAAGAGCTCGAATTCTCATTTGAAATATAGAATAGCATTGTGCAATGCAGGTAACCCGAAAGGGCATCTAATCTCTTTGTTTATGTCCTCTCTAAAGTAAAACCTAACCAACTTGGTTTGGTGAGCATAGTCATTATCAATGCTTAAGCTTATGGGCAAATACACCATTATCACTCACATTCTCCTCATCGGCCAATAACTTCTCTCTTGGTGAGTTGAGCCCTCCATCATGTCAACAGGTCTTAAATAAGGGCCTATCCAACCAATACACAGGTCGATGCACTCCAAATCAATCAGAATTACTTTAATCTCCAGTGTATAACTATAAGGCATATTTTACTCAGATGTGCAGCATCATAAAAAGCTTCCTTGTATAGTGCTGCTGCCACCTGGTGTTGTGTCTTTAATTGATTCATGGAATTAACACTAGGTGACACTACTAGACAATTTCTATATTTTTGAGAATGTAGGTGAATCTAGGTAATTTAGATGGCTTAAAAAGAATATACTCAAACTATGTGTAGATGATGTTATGATTTATGTTCATTCCCTAACATGCCACAACATTGATGGAATGCTCAAATGGAGAACAAAAACTGATGATACAATGTTAGGGTTAAGTTCTACTTTTCTTCACACCTTATTTGTGGCTTTCTAAAAAAAGCATATGGTCAGCATCCCACACATCCTATATTTATCAACATTCATCAATTTTTCTGCACCACCTCTGTCCAAAAGGGTGGGAAAATTGAACAATTCGCACCTCCTATGGGATTTAACATGGGCCAAATGTGTCTTAGTTTCCCCCACTGTTAGTGGTGTCTTAAAAGTTGCATTTTTACCCAGGATCTTATAACCCTTTCGGGTTAATTAAGAATTCAAGGCTGGTACTGTATCGGCATAGAAGTTCTGAGGCTATCCTATTGATATAAATTCCCCCCATCCCCTCCCAACCCATTGACCTGATGACTTTCTCCATCCATACTCATGTAAACACTAGACAGGCATACAATCATTGCAAAATGTCCTCATACGAAACGAGACCTGTTCAGATTTGTTATGTGATCAGGGATGTCAGGTATGGGTAAAAATCAGGAAGCCATACATTTATTTGATATAAAAGCCTTCTAATTTTTTTTTTCAAACAGCGCTCCTTATCACGTGTGTAGAGGTCGGCGGAAAACATCCTGGAGAAACCGGGAGTCGAACCCAGGACCCTCCAACCTGAAGGCGGAAGCTCTACCGCTGAGCTACTTCCCCGTCTGACATTCTCTGCCTTCCATCTACATCTGGATCGGTATGATACACAAGGGGGGCAGCTTATACCGGCTGACCAGCCCCTGGGGGCTGGTGCAACCGGGACGGGGCAGATGGCTTACCGCCATGGACTTACAGCCAGAGCTGGCCCCTACACTCCTCCCAACCAGCTTCAACCATGGCCAACCAGCACCAAGCATTCCTCCCAACCAGATCGGTTAGGCTTTATCAAGCAGTGTGAGCCACTCCTGACTTCCCAGTTGACCTACCAGTACACAGTACTGCCAGGGTCGAAGCGTATCTGTATTATACCATTCCAGGCACCTACACCTGGATTGGTATGACACACATGTAGGGGGGAGCTACCACCGGATGCCAGTTCCTGGGGGCTGGGATCTCCAGAAACGGGGCTGCTGGCCTTATGGCAGAGCTGGCCCCTACACTCCTCCCTACCAGATTCAATCTAGGGCTCAGTACCCTATAGGTACCAGATACCCGGGACCAGTACTGAGTTGTGCCCAACCACCAAGTCTCCTCCCAGCACTAGCAAATTGAATCGTCATTCATGTCATACCAGCCCAGGTACCGAGTTCTCGGTATAAGGAAATCCTGATAAAACCTGATGACAATCATGTCTGAGTCAAAATCATTACAGTTCTCCTTGATACAATGTAGGATAACAAAAAAAAAAGATAAATAGAACTAGAAAAAGAGGCCTGCTGGTGCCAAAACACTCGTCATATCCTACACACAAAAACAGCAGTATTAAATACGTGATGGTCAGTATTTAGTATGCTAACGGTAGGTTGTATCCACAAAACATGAGACCTCGCCCCCCTCTGGAGGTACCCCGACCATATTATAATACATCTTTAAAATTGGAATAGCAGAAAAAACTATGGCCAATGGGAGTTTAAGAACAAAGGGACATCAGTGAGTGGAGAAAAAGAATAGGGTTCTTTTTCTCTCAGTGTCTTGGACAGTGAGACAGAGACAGTGGCACTCGGTGGTGGCGCCTCATAGTGGGAGTCTGTGGAACTAATTCCACATTGTACGAAAACTCCTAACCACAGAACTTTCTGTGTCATAACCATAGAGAATACAACATGTACAGCCGAGACATCAGGAGCCCCTTGTATTTCCTATGTTCTAACATACAATATCTAAACGCACGTTTTCTTCCCTTCTCCTCTATTTCTAAGGGGGAGGTCAAATGGTAGTATCAGTTATGAAAAGAGTTGTAAAGATACTTTGTTGGTCTCTGGGAATCCAGGAATAACCAGGAACAAAGGGGTTATAGTCGTCCCTACCACTAGTACCAGGAATAAACAGAAGAATCTCGCCACTGAGAATGGACAAAAATCATAAATCGATAGAAATCCCCCACAGCAATAGGAAGCCAGAGTAACATCATGTACACAATACATATAGGTCTATGCCCTGGGTCCATATTCCCACCATATGACTTTGTCTATTTCCACCCATTTAACCACCTCCTGTTAGAACCGTTGTTTTAACACCGCTCCATTAACTTCTGGACAACAAAAACTAACTTTTGCACAAAAATGGTATTGTTGTCGTTCGACCAAGGAGACTTTAGCGAAAGACTACCCTAGTTTAAACTTAAAGGGACAGAGGTTTAAGTTAAAAACATACAGTGACATCATTCTTAACTGACATGTTTGGTACATATCTAGTCATTCTGTTTATAGAGACACTTGCTATGTTGGGAAACAATGACTTTGTCCTATACACACGAATTTAAAAGAATATATAGCGTTTTAGTCTCATTCAAACTGATGAAGGGGCCTAGCCCATCTAGGACTGTGAGTGTGACAAACAGAGCACTCTAAGTCTAGTGGTATTGGGAGTTATTCGTTGGGATTGCATATCAGGTATGTTTGTCTAGAAACAGCTATTTAGAAGGTGTGGGAAACCTTAGCCCTTTTCTATTCAAACACATAGAAATTCCTAAAGTAAAAATATAATGTATGTGGTTTAAGTGAAAATCAAATTCAACTTACATGGACCATATAGATAGTTTCTAGTAGTTTGTTGAGTATAGGTAATGTTGTGCCGCGGGCGTCGACGATCAACGTGAAGCCTCTGGTCTTTATGTCATCTCTGAAAAATAAAAAAATAAAATCTTGTTATCAATCTCATGTGTCATTTCATCTTTTATCTCATGTGTCATTTCATCTTTTAAATATGCAAGATTATAGGTTTTAATTACGTATGGATATCCTTGTGAATTTCACAAAAGACATGATGTCTATGATGATGATAGCCCTACTTTCCTTAAAAACTTCAGGATTTACATAGAATTGATATTTAAGAATCTGTTAGATCATAAGATGTTCCCCTACTTCAGAGAATGAGTTCTGACATGAACCTATTTGTTCCAGTGTCATGTCAGTGACACAGTTGGTCAGCAATTCAAGTAGAAAACACAACATCCTTATACAGGAGAAACTCCCACTATGGGCCACTTTGGTGAAGCTGAACTTGCCAAGTACAACATATACGGCACGGATCTGCTCTGAGCTGCTCATGTATGTTATGATCAAATCTAAGTGGGGAAAATATTAGTCAGATGATTAGAAAATTACAGGGAGCTACACAGAGGTATGAGAAGTAGTTTCGAAATTGTCCGGCAAAACAACTTTCTAGTCATTATGACTTTTTAGTTTTAAATTTGATTAAATTATTACCCCATTTTTCGTGGAGAAGGGGCTCGTGAAAAGTTGCCCCCCCCCCTCCCTCCAAGCTTTCCATGTCATTTCACTTTCTTTCTGTGATATAGCAACATTGAACAGACCCTTTTCCTCCTATTTATCAAATTAAATACCCCAGTCATCAACACAGTTTTCCACTATACAGATTGTACCTGTCACCAACACCATGTGTGGTCACTCTGGGACCTTGACGTGACACACCAGCCATGGTTACCAGTTACAAACCCAGCTCACCATAGCAACGACCCACATCACCATGACAACCACCTAAGTTACCATAGAAACACAGGACGCCTGTATCTTGGTGACTGTCCAAGTGTGTATCCGAGGCGACATCTGGTAGGTGTTAATGGCACTAATGGTGGCCACGTGACCACCAGGAACGCTTCAGGAACGCCGGGTGGACGCTTAATTAACTCATTAATGAGCGGAATGTGAGACTGGGCTGTAAACTAAGCTGATAAGAACATACTTTTACTGCCCCTTTCATCCTGGCCTTTGGCCTCAAACCTTCCCACGGTCTGACCTAGGACCCCTTGCCTTTTGTGAGCTTGTAAACACGATTTATTTTCCATGTGATATGTTTATTTCTCTGCCTTCTGTAGAGGGAGATCTCACAATATCGATTCTGCCCTCTTTTGCGTTTATCCCTTCTTATCTAGTAATCATTTGTTGTTGTTGTTGTTTTTTTTCTATCTATCCATAGGAAAAGAAAAGAGTGGTGGCATCTATTGCAGTGGTGTACATGTATGTGCATGGTACAACTAGACTTCTCACACACATCTCTGCTTGGCGGTGTATAAGCAACAGCCAAGCAGAAAGGGTACCCCTATAAGGGTTTGAGGGGAAGAGGGTGGGGCTTTCCCCTTGCTCTCAGGGTTATCGATAATACATTTTTTCTGGTGATTACCGGTAGTTTGTCTTAAATTATTTCACAACTTCTACAAATATATAAATCATGTATCTCTATAAATTATAATTTAATAAATAGTTCTTGACGAAGCAGATAACCTGCATCGTTTTTCCAAGACCAGACACCTCCCCCCCCCCCCTACACATACACAATCTCACACGCACAAGGGTTCGCTCCCTATCGCTCACCCCAGTATCTCACACGTGTTTTCTACATGAACAGCGAAACAAAACTTGCATTCTTCAAAGAAGGTGAAACCACTTCACTGAACCCAACCCCTTTTTTCAGCTTTAGGACCACACAAATTCTACCACAAGTGGCCTGGCTGTCACATACAATCACAGTGTTCGACTAGCTGACTCAGTACCTGTGGTTTGTGCAAAACATGTTGGACTGAATGTTACCAGGAATCTGGAAGTTTTCATTGTTTAGATTTACAATAACATTATCTTAAGAACTTGTCCACTCAGGATAAATTGGTGTGCAATATGACACTGCATAAACACATGTCTGTCTTTCTGGTTTAACAAGGTGAAAGACAAACAGGTATTTATATGTACTACAAGTAGGGGTAAAGTGAGCCTCGGCCAGCGGCTATTGATACCAGTTCCTCTGTCGGGCTGGAGGGGGCGAGCCGGGGGTAAAGTTGGATGAGTAGATCACTATAGCTCTCGCAGGGTGGTCACTGGGCAGTTCATAGAGTTGCTCTTATCGGGCATTTAGCGGCTGAAGCCTTATCTAGAGGTGTTAACCCCCCAGGATAATGTCAGTCCTTTTATGCTTTTATTATCGGTGCCTGGAGGCTACGTGTGCCATGTACCAGTTTCTCAATCATTAGCACCATTAAAAAGGCACTAAATGACAGATAAAACTGCTAGTTGTAGGTTGGAATAAAACAAAAGTTAAACCAAATGACTTATTTGCTGCAATATGGTACATGTACATGTATCAAAGGACAATTGGTTATAAGTCCAAGAATGAGCGTCCCTCTACAATTGAAGGTGACGCCAATCCTGTAGTCTACATTCTGACATTTCGTCTACACATACATGTTTTACTCCTTATGCACGTCTCAGTGGCAGAAGTTGGGGTTAGGGGTTAGAGTTGTGGGGTGAAAGTAGTAGAGGTTATGGTGGTGAAGGTGGGTTGTGGGTTATAAGGGTATAAGCTGTCTGTACCACATGTACATCTATAACATCTCTCACATCTCCACATGGACTGTATACATCCTCCACAGGGGGTGGCATGGGGCTGCCTCCTAGGGTTAACACTATTGGGTGGGGGGGGGGGGTACAGAGCAGAGCTGGGGGTTCTTTCACAGAAACCATAATAATACACAAAATTCTTCTGAAGTGTCTTTTATGTCGTATTAAAGTATTTTCTCAGTTTATCGTTTGTGAGTCCTCATGGAGATATGGCATATGCACGTCCCCAGGAAATCTAACCCATATGTATTTTGAAGCCTCAAGCCAGAATGAAGTTTCGTTCTCTGTCTTTCAGAAATCTTCGCTGAGGTAAAGAACCCGTGTCATCTTGTCTCTTGTAGTAAGAACCCCATGGGATTTGGATAGGAGTCATTTCCAAGCAACAACAGTAAGCAATAAGCACTGGCTAACCTCTATAAATGTAATGTGATCTAAGTCTGGACTGGGAGGGGTTGTATGTGAAGGGTTTCTAGGTCCTTGACACTTTTACTAGCTCCAAAAGATACATTCTCAGTGTGGGATCAAACACATAGAGGTACCCAATGGCACCATCAGGCTATGCTGTTGTCAAGTAAGCAATATAGCAAAGCAGCCATATTGTTTGGAAATTTCCTCAGGAAGTGACCTCCGGGAGTTGGAACCATGAGGATTATCCATCTGGCGGCCTCTCATGACTGGATACCTCCAGGACTATTGCCTAGAAGACACGGTAGTACATACGCCTTAGATTGCCCACAGGTGGCGTCCTCTTCTGGGAAATTGATGAACCAAGCCCTTATCCACTCTCCTGACACAGTCAGGCACCGATCCTCAACAACAGGACAATACCCGGTCTCTGCTGGGAGAGTAGGAGTAACTCAGCCCCATTTTGCCCTAGAAGTGTCACGTGATCTCTTGACTTCCTGTCCGTTTCTATTACTTCTATGTTACCCTTGACCTTGACCTGTAGAGGCCATACCTATATGTAGACCTTTGGGTGCTGTGCTGCATGACCCATTAATGCACCATGCCCTTCTCTAGGAATGCTTATGTAACGAACTTTGCAAAAACAAATACAAGTAACTCAACAGGTTGTTAGGTTTACTATGGTTAGCTTGATGCGTGCATGATGCTCTCTGCATTAGAGCATCATGCTGACAAGTGAAGGTGAATGTATCAGTCCTGTCACCCCCAAAGGACCAGATTAGCAACATTGGGTAATGATTCAGTCTGTGGGTGCTGCATGTATGCATGACTGCAGAACATGAGGTCAACAGGGTCAGACGGACATGTGCAACTGTGAAGTAGGGCCTACATCAGGCTCTGCTATCCATTTGGAGGTCATTTAGGGAAAACTTGGGATTTCTTTTGCATGGATACAATGGATGATGTACCTTTTATTTTATCAATTCTTCCATTTAAAAACTGTCACTGGCGTGTTTCAAAAGTAGGAATTAATCAGGGTGGATTTTAGTAGATATACAAGAACCAAGTCAGGGCAGGTTTTGCAGGCAAGGTTCCTGCAGCCATGATGTTTTACACAGGATTCTATACCCTGCTGATCCTTCTCACAACATCTACATTGATCCAGAAATCTCTTCATGTAAGGAAACTCAGGGAAACTCTGTGGTACCCCCCCGGGGGTACCCCTTCAGCATTTGTTACTTTTTCATGTATCATTTTCTCCCTCTACATAATGCCTATGGTGTGTTCCCAAAAGGCCTATAGACTATAATATTATACATCAGATACAGGTCTAGTGGTGTGGTTTACAGTGGGGTAACAAAGAGACATTCTTCACATATATAGAACCCTACTTCATGTACCCTATGTGTGCATACCGGAGTCAATGTAGTGGACAGAGTAACCACACAACCAGTAACATTGGGTAGCCAGGGGTTGGATGAGGCACAAGGGGACACGTGCTCACAACTGTAAAAAGAAACAGTCAACTGCCACACAGAAAGGATACTCTATGTGCTATCCAATATATGCTGGTGCCCAAATCAGCATTTTTTCCTTGTCTGGTTTTCCCCTTTCATCCCTGCCCTTGAAGCTATTCTATTTCATCTATAGTAATGAAAATAAAGGATTAATTGTTAATGGGATCGTTTTCAATATGATGAGCAACCAAGTATCTGTTTTCATAAACACATTAAGACTGTCCTTACAAGTTGATCATCTCACATCAAAGACGCTCAGGCTCTTTGAAGTTTGAACCCAGGAGTACAAATATTTACGCCTCAATGGACGGTATCATCAACAAATCCAGAATATCATCCAGTGGGAAAACTGAGATTTAAAGTAGAAGAAGCAGATTTAACCCTTTTTATAATGCATCTAGGTTCCCATTTATGAGTCTATTTGCCAGCACTACATTTTGCTGTCTCGTACCTATCCCCTTTAGGAGTGCATCAACCCTATAAGTACCATTGGCCCTTAGAGGGTTAAAAGTCCTTGCAGCCAAAGTGGTGGAATCTATGCTCCAGCCAAGTCTTTGGCCTGAAGCCAGCACAACCCACAGACCCGGAGACACGGCTGATTGGGGCAGATGAAAGGGTTAAGATACCCTCTCACACTCAGTGGTCACCCCTTCCCACGGCCATCTCCCTCTCCCTGTCTCCAAAAATGCACCCCATAAAACAAAAGGCATGTTAGGAGGTGACGACAAACATGATGCAGGAGAGGGTAGGGAGTCACATGCCTGGGATAACACACCTCCCCCTTAGCTATTCTAGTTTAAGCCTTCAGGGATGTGATTTCAGTTTGGCAATCGTGTGTAGGAAAGTCGATCCGACAGGGTTATAATGGATCCATTGGTACTTATCCAGCCTAAAAATATCAAAGACACCCCCTCCCGACAAATGTTTAAAAAGACTCTTACTGGATCCGGGAAATTTCATAAGGGTCCACTTTAAGACCAGAAGTGTAGAAATTCCTACAGAGGTAGGAGAATCCAGTGGTTTCATGTCCGGGGGGGGGGGGGGGGGGGGCACTTGCCTATGAGTTGGATACCGACTGCAGCCCGACTCTCGAAAGCGGTGGCGGTCAATTTCCACTAGAACCAAAAAGGGTAGGGTGGTGGATTCCCATGAGATCCCTATTAGTAGGGTGGTGAAATTCCATCAGAGGGTATTATTTATGCCCTCATACGTATAAGGGCATAAAATACCCTCAAAAACATATTTCTGGTCAATAAAAAATTCTGATTCATACAAATGCATGTGGACAATAGACACCTTGGTGGAGGATGGAGGCTTGGAGGGGGGGAGGTCCAGACACTATTTGGGATTGTTGAAAGGGGGGGGGGGCGGTCAAAGTCCATCTTACCCTCTCAAGTAGGGCGGTCAGATTTCAAGATAACTGAGAGATAGGGCGGTAGGGCGGCAGTTGAGGGTGACCTTCAAAGAGTCAGTGCCCCCCCCCACCGGGTTTCATGTACAATGCACTTTTAATAGTGGTCATATTGGTAAATGAGGGCTGTGCTGGCGAGTTCTTCGCCAGTAAACTTCTACTACAATATACTACAGCCATTGGATGCACACGAATGATGTACCACTGCAATGTGTGCAAGTTAATCGCCAGCGCTACATTGGTGTATCTTGGCAACAGTGTTGTTTCAAGACAACATGCCATTCTCACATGGTTAATTCAAACATGTAAAGGCAAAGGGACTGAAAGGAGACTTTATAACCCCCACCCCCATTGTATTGAATGGGGGTTGGGGTCTCCTCTCAGTCCCTGTTCCACACGCATGCATTGTCTGAGTGTTAACATGTCGAACAGATTTAGTGCTGCCTGGAGAGTATCACATTGTTCAGCACTAGTTGTAACAAATGGCCATACTGTATTACATGATGTACACGAAGTCTTATTGTCTTAGACATGGGAAGGTGCATAGGAGGACCACATCATGGGGATGGGGGGCTTCTTTGTCAGTGACACGTTCCATACTAAGTCACCCCAAGGTGCCAGTGATCATAGCATATTGTTAGTGAGATACCAACAATGTTTTATTCAATCAGAGAATATGCCAGAGGAGTAATCAAGTTAATCGTGGGTATATGCTGAACGGACAAGGGTTGGGGATGGATCGGTGAATTTGTCTTGATTACCTGAACTCCTCTGATATTTGGATTTACCAAATGATCATGCGGGGGTACCCGCTGGACACCTTCCCACATTCCTGGATAAACCCAAAATCATTGCTACCGTGACCTCTCTAAATTGTGCTCATAACTGGTAATTTATTTCATACAGTACGAATCAGTCTGTCATCAGGACCCCTTTCATGTTTGTACAACACTGAGAGGATGAGACAGTTATGGCCCAACAATGCATGTCCTTGGTCAGGATCCGTGGGAGTTGAACTCCAGGCCAATCTTTACTTGTGACCTTCAGGGGGTTTAAGGTGACCTTGAATTGCCCTTGACTTGACCTTCAGGTCAGGGGTCAAGCCCCCTGTCGGCAGCCTCAGGACCCGGCTCTAGCCTCGCTTTCATCCCTTACACGTGTAATTTCACCATTTAAACAAACACACGTGTAAACATTGGGCGATATGTTGAATGCACGTGTAGATGGATACACGTACCAGGTCCATCCTTTGTGGGAAGTTGGGTTTAGACTTCTAGATCCTCTGGTCAGGGTCTCTCAGTTATTACTAGGCTACATACTGCAGGTGAGTCCTCCCCTACTTAGGCACTTACCTAATATTTCAAGACTTTATCCCATTAAACCTATCTAATGATCAATGGATGGATCTTGAGAAAAGAAGTGGATTTGCTTTTTAAATGAAGTCTCTATGTCAATTTTAGGTGGAATTACAACTGGTCAAAGGTACCAAATCAGACCCAGAATTCTGCCATAGTTAAGAGTTTAATTTGGATCTAATTTTGTGATCAAGCAAGATGAATCCAAGGTATACTAGATCACTAAAATGATTATTTTGGGCAATTTTCTTTTCAGATAAGCAAGATATACCCTCAAGAATGTAAATAATGATACATTTTATCATAAACAAACAATGTAAAAGCAAATTTTTGATGTCATCTTTTCTCTTGAACTGTGCGCTCTGACAGAACCACGGCAGAATATCGCCTTTGACTCAGGATGTTTGAATGATTATAACTTCCATTCAAATTGACATAATAACTTCATTTAAAAAGCAAAACCACTTATTTTTATCATAGCTATCAATAGCTATCAAGTGTCCAGAGATAATCTCGCCCAAAAAGTTTGCAGGGTCTGTCAAACATACTGCAGCCCCTTAGAAAAAGAAAATGAAAACATTTTCTAGATCATTTTTAACCATAGAAGAGGTGGGAACCATTTATTTTTAGGTGCTCAATGCTCTTCTCATCATAAAATGGTTCTAAACTTTTGGTTGAACTTTGATGGGGTCAAAGGCAAAATTCCCTGCATTCAACCTTGTACAAAAAATAATCATTTTAAAGGACTAGCCAAGCCTGTTAAAATGAGCCCTTGTTTGTAAAGACCCATCAGTAAATAGCTTCAGAATAAGCTTGCAAAGAAAGGAGAGTTTAACACTCCCCAGTTTCAGCTTTATCACAGTTTCACACCTCTCCTGCAGCAGACTCACACAGTGGAGGTATTTCAGTGCCTACCCTACTGGAATACCCAAGCAGAAAAAAAATATTACACGTGATATGCCGTGGTACTGCCAGAATTCGTGACTATACACCGTGTAACTGTAAATATTTCATACCCGTTTTTGCCAATTTTGGAGGTAGATCTGAGGGGGGAGGGGGTGTTGTATCCTTTAAGTTTAGGTGTACGGTTCTGGAGCCTGTTAGAGTAACAGATACTTGCAGGCTCCCATATCCCTGTTCATCTACAGCTCCCATGCATAGCTTTGTAGTGATGACAGTAAGGTTCCAACACCTCTACAAACCACCCAGAGGCATGTCAACAGCATCATTATTAGCACTCTTAGCAAGAAGTGCGATGCAGTCCCTCACCCTAACCCCCATCCTGACCTGCTCCCTCACTCTGAGTTGCTCCCCCGTCCTGAACTGCTCCCTCACCCTGAGCTGTTCCCCGTCCTGAGCTGCTCCCTCACCCTGAGCTGCTCCCCGTCCTGAGCTGCTCCCCCGTCCTAAACTGCTCCGTCACCCTGAGCTGCTCCCCTCTGTCACCCTGAACTGCTCCCACACCCCGAGCTGCTCCCTCACCCTGAGCTGAGCAGCTTCCCTCCCCCATCCTGCCCCATGTCCTTTCCCTCAGCTGAGCTGCTCTGCTCCCTCACCTTGTGTTGCTCCCTCACCTTGCACTACCACCCACTACAGAGCTGTTCCGTCAATCTGAGCTGTGCCTTAACCACTATACCATAACTAGCTCCTACTCATCAAGTTTCCCTACAGTATTAAGATATTTCAGAAGGTTGAAGGTACTTACTTGGGTATAGAGCTGTAGAATAATAATAACCGTGCTAGTTCTCGGGGTGTCACCTTGTCCCGGTCCCAGCCACTGTGTTTACAAAACATGCCTACGATTCGGCTACCGTGTGCATCACTGCAGCCTGTAGGGAACAAAGAGGTTCATTTCATTTAGGATATCACAAAATTAACAGAGGACGATGCTCTTTTATGAAGGATGTTTTTTTACATCAAAAACGACAATTTAGTAGCACAGATTGCCGGAACAACTGCAGCACAAAGGAATATGGTTTGTTGAAAATATTTATGATATACCGGTATGGAAGTCATAACGTTGGATTCTGGCGTATTTCTAAGGCTTTCCTTTTTTTTTGGAATACTATATCCTATCATGTCACATCATGAAATAATCTATAAACCAACCAGATGAGTTCGTATCCCATTTTGACGGTAGTGACCCTCTCTCCCCTTTTGTTCTCACATGTTTTCCACCACCCAAGACATGAAATATCACCCAGACATCTGTACATAAAAACATAAAAATGCACTAATGGTGAATCCTTCTATATCAGGATTATAGAAACACCAACCACTGTCTGGCTATGTCACCTCTCCTTCTCAGAGACATCCTATACATTTTATAACGCAGGCTAGACAATAAATATCCAATTCCCTTTTTTGGCATTCATATTTTTGCCATGCATAACTATTTTTGCCATTCATAACTTGCTTGGCTGAGTCTTCCAGTGCTGATGCCAACAACATGGCTCAGCTCCCAACCCAGCACTCACCCCGCTGTAAAAACAACACCCTGACCTTCACCAGGATCAAGGTCAGCTCAAGGTCACCGGTTCAAGGTCACACAGCAAAGTCAGAGGTCAGGATCAGGAGTCAGACCAGGTCAGAGGGCTAATGTAACAGGACTGGGTGAATGTCTCAGAATATGACAAGGTTAGGAAGCTCATACCGGTCATGGTCAAATGGGGTAAGACTGAGACCTTTCTCCCTGTCAAGAAATTCATAGTTGTAAGGTTTTCCCTCTCCTTTCGTATGATCAGTGACTTGAGAGGGTCAAATGCAATACTAAAAGGAGGTTAGAAACAATGTGTTTTTAGAATCATCCTCTTTAGATCATACCGAATGGAGTCGGATTGACAGTGTTTTGGGAGGGGGTTAGGGGCTGTCATGAGAGAAATCATATCAGAAGCAGGTCATCCTGGGTCCAACTACTGTATGGCATCCAGATGTGGGTGGGTCGTAAAGGTTGTGCAAAGTTAAAGATAAAATGTAGGCCTTTCCATATTGTTTTAAATGGTGGTTAAAGGAGGTCTTGGGTCCCCTGTAAGGCGTAGATGCATATATTGTCGCCTCAGTACAACCACGTTGTATCTGCATTCTTCCAGTTTTGCAGGAGTCAAAAGAAGTGTTTCAATTATTATAGCACCAGATTGATATAACCTCATTGCACTTGTTTCTATATGCACACATATCATAGATAGAGCTTCAGTACTCTCATATAATTAGGTAAATTTCAATTTCACCCAAATGCCACTTACAACCTTGTTGCATTGAGGCGACGATATATACTACACTGAGTCAGCAATGCATGGCTGGGTAATAATCCCCACTGACCAGAAGTGAAGCAATGTTAATTGTGTCACCATAGGTTCACACCTGTCTGTCTCTGGTATTTCTAACTACTATATCTACTGCTGCTGTTGAGCCGCTCCTGTTGCTGCAGCCTCTCTCTGTCTATGCCTCTGACTGTGGGCCTTTCCCTGCCTGCTTACCTGGCCACCTGACAGCTGTTCAGGGCAGGAGGAGGAGGAGGGGGTTGTTATATAAAGTCTTATTTCTACAGAATTTCCCCACAGTCAATAGCTATATATGTATACACGATCCTAAAAATAGATAATGACAATCAATGTCGGGCCATTGAGCTTCCCTTTTCTTGTTCTATTCTTATTACATGTGCAAAGTCTGAAGTGAAAAGGGCCTCAACAAGAGCTCTGATTTCAGGTGTGCATGTAGGCCTAGTATTTCAAAATGATCTCTATCCATGGCGTGCCTTTGAATCTGATTTCCCTATTTCTCACGCGACCCTATCTGATGAGACTGGAGCTGCTTGGGAGCTGCTCTATGTGATGTGTCATTATTTAATATAAAACATTCTTGGTAACCTCAGACACCTGTCCATGTACCTGCTCATCATGTGATCATCCTGACAGCTCCTATCACAACTAAGGGGGTGGCTATTATTTAACAAAATTTGGGAGATTTTCTGAACAGCACAAAGAGTGATTTTAGTATAACACCCAGGTCCCTTCCCAGACTCTAAGCTGAAGTAACGCGTTGGGGCTGCCTATGAAGAGCAAGCAGTCAACCCTATTCGGCTCATTCAACCAACATTTTATTTTGTTTAATTTTACTTTTCTTGGTTTAAGCGTCTTTCCACATGTATGCAGATAATGAATGTAAGCTGCCAAGTAGCAATCAAAATAATCCTCTCACTGGTCTGTTTAAGAAACTCTATTACCTTTTTGCCGTTTTAAACATCTTATTTCATACAATGAGAAGTAAGAAGATCCCATTACTTGGGGGGGGGGGGAAATAGAAAAGAAGATAATATTTAAGGATGATGAGAGATAGAGTATCTCAGCAGGGGTACATCTCCATAAGGGAACAATTTAAAACACATTTACTACAGATAGAACTTGAACTGATTTACCTGCTCTTGCTGACATTCTGAGGCACTCCACAACCTTCACGCCCTCACAACTAGACACATTCCAAACTCATCTTTACTACTCCCCTACTTTTTTCGCGGCCCAGGTGTGAATACCAGTCGTTTTGAGGTGAGCAGCTCAAGTGAGTGGGTTGGGCAGGAGGAGATAAAAGGGTAGTCTTGTTCAAGTCTCATTTTGGATATGCATATTAATTCATTACTTTTTTACTCCAAATGTACTTTTTCGGATTTTAATTTAAATGTGCCACTGATTTCCGTAAAATAATTAAGAAAATCTTGTGCACGACGATGTTCTAAATGAGTCCGTGTATGAAAAGCTTATTGCAAAAAGAAAAGCGCTCAGTTGTTGCTAGTCTACTTTTGAGTTCCTATTTTGAAAGAGTGTCAGACCAAAGACTCAATCAACACTTCGATCACTCCTCCCCTGGGCAGTTCGTAATTATTTTTCCCCTTCCTTTCCTTGTCTTTTGAAAGGGGGGGGGGTCTCCTTTCACCAATCCTTTTCACGAATCGTCTCTTTAAAATGTCAGCAGCCGAGCATAAAAGAGATGGCTGGGGGAGGATGTTCTATTCAGCCTGCATGCCCCTCATGTCCACTAAGAGGTGCAGTGATAAGCGTGAGGAGGTAATACAGGTATATAAAGGAAGCCTTCTCAACTTCAAACCAAGCCTGAGGGCTACATGAGCTTATCTGTCACCCAAGGAAATCACTGTCAACATAAACATCACACCTAACTCTGAGTCTCTAGTCAATGTAAACAAATAAAAGCTGCCATCTTCAGAACACAGAGCCACTGGTGTTCAGTCAAAGCTCTATATCTAAAGGGCCTCCCAGACTGCACGCGGGCGGGCGTCTTGGGTAAACGACCATCGTGGCATGGCGTTTTTTTCATTCCACACCCAAAGCAGCCTTCATGGGGCATTTTGGTAAGCATTCAGGTCAATGTGTGATAAACCCTCCCTTCTAAAGTATGATAAAGGGGCCCCTTTAAGAGAAAAACGCGCAGACAGGCAGCAAAAATAGGAACATGTTCTATTTTAGCAGTGACGCCCGCACCACCCCCAAAAACGCCGTGCCGCCCGTTGCTGGTGTAGAGAGTGGTGCTATCTGATACAGTTCTAAATGAAAACGCCCGCCCGCGATGGTTTAGCCGCGTGCAGTCTGGAAGGGCCTTAATGCAGTACTGATAGTTAATTATCCATCTGGTTCAATGTGACTAAGAATCATAGTGGTTATCATTTTGAATAATTCCCCTGGTTAGCATTTTGGATAATTTATATTCCTGTGGCCAAAAATTTGCAATAGCCGTCAGAACCAGACCTAAAGGTGGCCTTTGCCAATTTGTGTAGGTAAATGCCATGAATCAACTATAAAGAGACAGACAACGCCACCTGTGAGAGATATCTGGACTAATGAGCAGCAGCGTCTCTAGACCTCGTTCTGGGAAGTAGGCCATGTCTGAGAACACCTGGATTCACTGAACCCGAATTTTCTCGTTACTAACTAATATAGTCTGTAATATAGGCATTAACACGCATCACTGGAAGTATGTCTGATCACCTGTCAGAATACTGATTTAATGCCATAACATAAGGATAGGAGCCAGAACCAATAAAGTATAAACTGTAACCTGACTAGTGAGAAAATGTTTTCTCTTACAATTCAGAATCCTTGACAAATTTTGCAGGTTTCTTCCTGGTTTAGAATGAAAAAAAAAGATAATTTGTAGTGTAAATGTATCCCTTATTCCTAATCCAATCACTGTGAATGTCTATATCTAAGGTTGCAGCGTCTGAACATGCATCCCTAAAGATGGCGCGTGTGGATTTAGGGTTAACACATAAACACAGCTGGCATTGAGACAGTCTGTCAGTTCAGGTAACAAGCTTAGTCCATAGTCCTACCTGTAGACATTTGTCTTAAGCTAGCTTAGAGATAATACACACAGGAGTTATGGTGATAGGGTGATGTATGGTCAGGTTACATGAACCTGGGTGTTAGTCGTCATTTGTCATGGTCTTGGTGGGAGGCTAGGCCTACAGATGTAAAAAAAATCACTTTGACTTAGTGGGCTATGAGTGTGTGTGTGTGCAGTATGGGGTTTGTATGGAATTTGGGAAGAAGTCATTACTTCATTTTTAGCATCTCTAATGTTAGTATTTAATATAAAACTGATCAGATAGGCTCTAATGAATTATGATTTCAAGATGGCACTTCAATTCACTTGTGATTGATTGATTTGTGTTTTACAGCACTTTAGCGGCACTAAGTGGCTATCCCGTGCTTCACAGGTTGATAATTTAACAGAGGAATGTGTCCGCGCATATGTGCACCACACACATCCTGAGGGGATAGGAAAGAGGAGATATAAACCCTTTTAAGTGGGCTAGGGAAGCCCGAATTCACTTGTGAATCGAAATTGCTTTGTGTCAAAATCATGTCTAGTGCGGTCAACGAATTGTCCATTCAGTATATCATTTTGTCGGTTAAATAGCAGAGATTATGGTAGATATTGTTATTCGGAGGAAGGATTGGGTTGAGACGAAGTAAGAGCGTCTTTCTCAGAATTGACATAACACTGTGACGATTGAGCTTAGCATCGCCTAGAAATGTTAAGGAATGTCTCCAGGCCTTTTGACACAGGATCTCATATTATGTAAACACATGGTTGTCATCTTGTACATAGATCCACTACCACCCCATTAGACTGACTAGACCAGAGCGACAAGTGCCTGGGGCAAAGCATTGGTACTAATGCAAAGTCACTTGAGTCAACCTTTGAAGTGTCCAAACAATACACTAATAACATATAAATCAGCACTTAGTACACTGGAGTGGCCTTTGTATGTAGTGTGGGAATTGTGAGCATCTTAAGGTCTCATGATGATCCAACAGGAGCATTCCAGCCATATCATGTACATCTGAATTGATGCTCATGGCTCCCAGGGATACCCTAAATGCCAGGAATATCAAATATGCCAAGCTATGTACATTTCCTCCAGGGGAATGCTAAAGGTTTATTTCAAAAAACACTTTTCAATTGGTACAGTCCCATTCACATCCCACTTCATGATTTTATAGCTCAATGATTTAGTCAAAAGTGTTCACATAAATTGAGACTTTCCAAAACACCAGGAAAAGATAAAGTACACTAGGCAGCACACCCGCCACACTTCTTGCTTCTTTTTTGAAACTTAAGAAGAGTTTTCAAACCAATTATTTGTTGAACTTGGGGTTTAGGCTGTGTTTAAACCACAATTGACAGGCCCTTGTTTAGTCAGGGTAACAGTATACTTTGTGTGTCAGAGGGAAGGTATGTAACATGTATAATACATGTTACACTGTGCCAGTCATGGTGGTCCCCTGTCTGAGGTACTACTGGTGTTATAATACAACTACATGAGGACAATATGCAGGCAGGAGGGCAACATATTCTGCTGGCACAAGAGTAGGACGTGAGATGTCTGCTTTGGAATGTTTATGTTGAGATTATACCACATAACAATGATACTTGTTTGAGATGACTGATTCAAATATACTTGGGCTATAAATTTGAATAGTTTTAAAGCTTAGGACTGTGACCCCTCATCTGGGTATTGCTTTTTAGTAATGCATTTGGGTCGGCAACTAATGAGTGTTTGGTGGGCACATAATTCCTTCCCTCTTACTTTATATAGCCGAAATAGAATCTAGCACATGACTCTACAAAAACTTCAATAAAACTAAGAAGGAAAATTTAATATTGAGGATGATCAGTTAACCACTTGAATGAATTTCTGGCTGGGCTTAATATTTCTTTTCTCGGAAGACAAGACATGGATAATACTTCTTTCCCTTAGTATAGTGAAGGTCAATATAGATTCTGTATATGTATGAGTACTGGAAGATGTTCCCCATCTTCATCTCATCTCCATCTAAGGATGATGATGTCAACGTGAGGAGGGGCAGTGCCAGTCCATGATGACCCTAACAGGGGCTGTTACCAGAGACTGGGATTGGTCATAATGACCCCATCAGGACTATGGGCTACTGTTATGGTATGGTAGGGTAAATATGAGTCTGATTTACCATAATGTTTTTGTGTGGTATAGAGAGATTACTGCTACTATGCCATATACATTGTAAAAAATATATGGTCTATTTTGTTCTGTAATTGCACACATTATTGCCAGGGGCTGCAAAATACATGTTACTAAGATGCATTTATGTAGGACAGAGCTTTGGAACCTCCAAAAGAATTCATGATTCAGGAGGGGAAAAGTGAAAAAAAAAAACACAAAAAAAAGCCAGCATAACATAGGATTTGAAATTTTAGCTAAAATACATCTACTCACATGCCAACATGGTTATAAAAGTACAGAAACCAACACTTACCTGGGTAAATAGCAAGCCCTGATTCGCTGACTTCGGAATCCACCTCATCGATACTTGTAGGTGTATCGAGTTGAGTATGTCCCGGATCAGACGGCTCCATCCGGACCAACGAGCCATCCGGAGCAACTCGATGAGCAGCTCGAGCCTCTATAAATATATAAACACAAGATACTGAGTTTCTTTTGTTTCCATGTCTCTTTGGTTTTTCAATCTCACAGTTAGTTGTAATTTCCATTGGTTCCGCCATTTTGTCCTCACCATCATCAATACATCCACCAATCACCGTTCTTGTGTGAGATTTATTATCTACCAATCAGATCACATCTTATATAATCCTCGAAAACACTTGTTCAACTAGCACTTGCTAAAGATAGCTGAATGTTTTCCAATTAGTCTTCACATTTTCTGCATAAAACTACCTAATCCTTCTGTGTTAATCCAAAGTGTTCATTCATTATATCCTTCTCTACTTTCAGACAGATCAAATTCAGTCTGTAGGATGTAGGCCAAGTAACCTTTTGCCCATCACCTTGTTGATAGCATTAAAGGTAAAATAGGTTGGCAATGAGATCCAATGAGTGAATATATCCTATAGTATACACCTAGGTCAGTGATCCTGTCTCCACCAGCCTCCATACACAGCTGTCTCCATGTACCACACAGATCTGATACATATTTCGCTGGTTGTTAACGAGCAGACAGTGTATATAGCTCACCAACAAGGTACACACAGGGAACAAGCTTAACACGCCCCCTGGTGACAAAAAGACTCAATGTTGTAGTAGCAGATGACAACGTCACGTCACGTCACGTCACAACACAAGCCGCGTCTGCCCTGCGTCTTGGTCTAAATGGAAGTCTGGTACCCTGGTTTCCTGAACCAAATCATGTACAAAGGGTCATGGAACTGTAAATTCGAATTTAAATGTGATAAGGGTTTCCTGGGTGTCCCCTTATGACAGGCAACTGCGATCGTTGATGTCCGAAAGACCAGCAGGTGGGAAAAGCAATGTATCACAACTAATGCACAGTGCATCAACAGGTCAGCAGTTACCAGTGGTAATTTCTCCCCACAGATGACCAGTGTGAAGGTTAGGTAGACCCACCACAGGTAGTCCTGATATCCCAGTATAAGTACACATAAACATTCATGTGACTATAAATGGCTGATTAACTGGGGAATGCCTCAGGATGTCTGAAATTTCACTCCTTTGTCGCTAACTACATTTGGGCTCATATTCCTCCTGGTGGACTAATTCTAATCATGAATGAACAGGCAAATTGTACTATGCCTCATTGTTTATAATTCTCAATGTAGGTGGAATTGGATTAGGGCGAGCTGGTGGCTCAGAAGATGATAGGACGAGTACCGTTTTATCTAAAATTATTGCACTTTCAGCATGATATTGTATGACTTCAACATGAAGGAATGCGTAGCATCCTTTATATTTTCCTGGCCCGAGGTACATTCAAAAAGGTAAAATTAATGTTCCATAGAATATCAGTTGGTGTGTGTGCTGTCGGTAATCATTCTCATTCAGTACTTGGTAATTGTCACCACATAGCCTAGAGGCTTGTGTCATGGCATTCCAATCACAGGACACTATTTTCACCAAGAACAGAATTAAAAGAAGAGAAATTCATCACCAACTGTCACCACTGTCGGTCGGGTAGGTAGGTAGGCTCTATCTGTATGGTAGGTGCTAGATTGGATAAGCGAATAAGCAGTATCTTTTAGATGTGTTCATCATCATTTACAGGTTACACATATCTTGAAAGACAATAGAAAGCGGCTTGGTATGTTGGCAATGCAGCAGAAAGCCTAGTGAGCCATAGTCATGAGTTATCGGCATTGACTCAATCAAACCATGCTTCCTGCTGTAATTAAGTGTTGGAAACCACACCTTCAAAAGCCACTGCCCAGACGAAGATTCTTTTTCTTTTGTGGCAGTATATATGTAGAGCAGCTAAAATGGCATGGCTCAGTAGTTAACCCTAGGGATGTATTTGCTTCTCCAGGCAATTTAGCAGTTACCTACCGCAGGTAATGTAGTTACCACAGTGGCCTAATGTAACACTCAGGTAGTCTGTGGCTACTGGAGCAGGTAACTGCTGGTTCCACCTCCATAGACACACCTATCCTCCTCCAGGTGTAAAGACGCAGGTGTAGTACTCACATGAACAGGTCCAGAGTACTATTGATACTGCTCACTTAACTCCAAGCCAATCCTGGCATTCCTGCTTGTAAAGTGCAATTCTTTTATCAAAAGCTCTTTCTTAGATCTTGCACTAAAGTCGCCCTTTTATTGTGACTGTGCATGGATGCTATCCCCAAAGTAATCCTTGCTTAAGTTAAAAGTTCATACCACATTATGTCCTATCCTTACTATCTGCAGTAGCTATTCCCAATGCAGTAGTCCTTATGTCTTCAATACCTTAGTGAGCTACTCACTGAGCAGTTCATTGACTTGTGAGCAGCACAGAGGCGCTCACACCCTCCCTGGTCGGCAGCACAGGCTGGACTGACCCCAGGGTAGCCAGCTTGTAGAGTTGGGCTGCCCGAGTGATGGGAGCTGAGGTGACTGCAGCTCCTGGGCTCTCTGCGCCCCCTGCCCTCGCTCACCCCCAGCCTAGTCTACCCACCACCTCTATCTAGTGCATCTTCCTATTCTCCATTCTGGTCTATGGACTATTAGGCCTACTACTTTTTATGCAAATTTCTCAATTCAGCTTCCCAAGTGTAGAAATTAACCAAGGACCTTGATGAGCTTACTGTGTACACAAATCTTTCTTTGTGTCCTGGAGGAATATGCCTGGAGCAGTGAAGGGACAGTGAAGGTCGCGTGCCCCCTGCCCTCACTTGGTGGGACGCCATGGAACTGGGGCATGGACCGCCCCCATGTGGACAAATAACCGTAGTGTCACCATGCATGCTCAATCCGTAATCTCCCGCGTAAAAGGCGCACCTCGCGTAAAAGGCGCACCTATAGTTTTAGAAAATAGTCAAAAAATAAAAAATTCATAACTTTTGTGCTACTTAATAAATTTTCAAAATTCAAAAAGCTAGATCCTATTATGACTTAGGGGGGAGTTTAAGATATCAAATGAAAGGTCTTGGTATTCCCCTTCTGGATCCAGTAAGAACTAAATCCTCTCGTACAAGACGCGCCTTGTACGCGGGAGATTACGGTAGAATATATTTATAGTATTTCAGATATCTGCAAGCAATCCCTCTTCTCTGAGGCCGAGCAATATCAGAAATTGCCATCCCCCCCCTCCCTGCGTCATGCATCCTTTGAAATTTGCCACTCTTTCAATGAAAAGGAATGATAAATTGAATATCTGAATTGACAAAATATGTAGAGTTCTAAGAATGCAAGGATGTTCTGATCTGCAGTAAATCCAGAAACTAACGATAATTGCTTTAATAGGATTCCAGCATTCCAGAACCTAAATTGATTCTTGTGCATTGTGATGGCCCTTTTCCAGTTGAAAGCAACAAAGTTCGTGGTGATTTTGCTGTCAACAGGAGGGGCAGGGGTTCCATGATATAAACTGACAGAACCTATACTATGTACCCTCTGATACAAGCAAAGACATCTGACTAAACTCTAGGGGCAGAAACCTTATATTCCATCCATTCTACATGAAACTCGCTTCTCCTTGGGTAAAAGCTAACCTCCAGAAATGTCTTTAGACAGCAACGAGAGGGTAAGAGATAATCTCTCTGCAGGTGTTTTGTATTTTCTTATTTATTACCATTGCCAAAGGGGATTAAACCAATACTCCCATGTCACCAAAGGGAGGGGGTTTAGTTATATCAGGATTAGCTCAGTCGAAACTAAATTTTTAACTTAAAATCTGGAGAAAGATCTTCATGAATTTTGGCCTTAACTTACCTAAGTAATTTATGACATCAGACTATTATCGAACTGTAATAAGGCCATCATAATGTTATAAGAACCAATACACACTGCGACTGGGGCGCTCGTCGTATAAGAGACCACTCATGTGAAAACCTATACTGTCCAGAACACTTGTTCTTTTAAGTTTATCTTTGTTTTTGTTATTTTTATTGTTGTGAATAGCAGTAAGTGTAGTGCATGTCCACATAAAGTGTTCCACTCCTTCACTCTGCACATTTTCTGTCTCATCCTCCTTAGTGCTGGGAACACGATAGGCTTGTGGATGGCAGGGAGTAACAGAACACCTACACACCACTGGCACTTTCATGGTTCCAGCTTGAAAGAATTTATGATTCCAGCTTGAAAGAATTTCATTTCTCTCCCCCTCTTTCGGGAAAAAAAACTCATACAGGTAGAATATCTGACACAATAAATGCCCCCTCAATGTCTGTTTTTTTGTTTGTTTTGTTTTGAAAGCAGGCCCGACCTTTGGCTATTTTCAAAATGTATTGTCTTGCAGAATATCTGGAAAAGGAAAATGGCACCCCCCGGCACCCCCCGGCACCCCCTCCCCCAGGCCGCCTCCCATACTTTCATGTTCGTTGTTACAAATTCAAGAAGGGAGATTAGACATAAACCTCAACACATTGTTCGAACGCGAACGTTGGGGCTCAATGTGCTTTTTATGATGGTGAAGGGGATTCCCCAAGTCTGCCCAACATGTAAATCTATCAGGTAGCCTACCTTTCCTGGACAGCCTTCATGGCACCTAGTAGTAATCTGATAGGTAATACATTAAGCACTACTAATTAAGAAGAACGCCTTTACCAAACAATGTAGACACATGTGCATGTATACAGTGTGTCACGGTTCTACTGATTTCTAGCATAATAGAATGATTACTAACGTTTTTGCAAGAAAATATAAAAAAAAAACACGGTCAGTGTCAAAGATTAAATGATTAGACCAGCCTTGAAATTTCAAACATACAGTTCATGTCGGTGACCACTCCAGGACCCAGGTCATCGATTGACCTTACAAACTTCGAATCACAAATTCATCTTTTCTCTCATAGCTTCATTTACCTTTTTTACTTAGAGAAGATCGACTTGTCACATATGGTACCTAATTCTAGGTACCATATGTACCTATAACTTTACTAATAACCCCGTGGAGGGGGCGCTGTTTCTGTCCCCAGGTTTGTGTCTTGGTGCAAATGTATATGTGCGGCTGGCAGTGGTATACATGTATTTTAAGCAGTCTACCTCTCCAGAGGAAGGTGCCAGTTCTAGGGACCTTCTCCAGGGGTACATAGGCCCCGGGGGAGGTACTCACTATATGATGCTATCTCCCCACTGCCAAACTATCGACCCCCTGAATCTAGGCAAAATAACTGCTCCCGACTCCTGTAGTAATCCACCGCCCCCTAATTTAAGGGCATTTGATGTCACTGCCCCTTAATTTCAAGGCATTTGAAGGGACTGTACCTAAAATTGTTAGAAATATTTGCAGCAAGGACCCTTATTTATAAAGTAATTATTTACCGCCCCCTTTTTTGGAGGGGGCACAGAGATATTGCCCTCCTTTTTTTGAAGTGCATACAGAGTTACCACCCTGTATTTTTTAGGTGCACACAGTTACCGCCCCCTGAATTTTTGTCTCACTGCCTCCGCTTCTGGGGCCCGTTTGGCAGTCGGTAGCCTATTCCGACCTGAGTACCCCCCCCCCCGGGACATAGGCCTACCAGCGAGCAGGAATATGACCATCCTATGTTCACACTAGACACTGTTACTGTTGTTCTTGTTGCCTTAAGCTGTTTATCCACCTCTCCACGTGTTTCTGACTGACTTTACAAACATTCTTTCCTAAACAGGAAGTGGACACCAGGGACGCTATATGGACGCTCACCTCCCGCTGTCACGTGGAACCCCACTGTAAACAATAACATTGTTACCATGGAAACATCAACGAAGCGGAAAGTCCTTTTATCATGGTAACGTCAGTGAGTGGTCAGCCTGATGGTCAGTAACCATGGGGACGCTGAGGCGTCCGGTAGTGTGCCCCATGTATGGTAGGGGGAGACACTGAGTAGCGAGCGTCCCGCGATTGTCAAATTGACCATCTCTACTGACACTGTAGACCTAAGCTTTTATGGTTTAATACATGTAATCATGGACTTATGAACTGGATGCCCCCCAAGAAACTTAATTGCTTTCAGTAGTCACTGGCAATTGTTTCCTATGGGCTTGGATGGTAATAATATATCCGGCATTTTTAGGTGTGCTAGGACTCTTTGTGAAGTACATCTAAAGACAAACACATGCCGTTATTATGTATTGCTTTCTTGTGAGCATTATGAATACAACTGACATATGCACCTTATTGGGGGGGGGGGTGTATGATGATAGATCAATGTAAATATTAGAATTTGAGGAGGTAAAAATCATTTGATTTAGCTGCAGAGGTTTCATATATATGCAGTTTTAAAGTTGATAGATAAGTAGGCTACCATAGGCCAACACATAACCTTAGAACGATTGATATGCACCTGTTACACTAGAGTACATACATGTACATGTTCATGGGAACTTCCGAAGAAGATCCCTCGACTCAGTACTGCTCACACGGGCACACATCTGCCACCTGGTGAGAGCGAACAACACCACAGACTTGGCTCTCATCTGTGTACTACCGGTGGATCTAGTTCAACAACTCCAGTTGGCGTCAAACATGGAGCACATAAAGAAGTCAATTAAAAATAAGATAATGTAAGCTACAACGTAAACTACACGACAGTTTGGCTTGGATCCAACCTGGCATAAGACACAACAATTAGACTAAACAAGACGTGTTCTCCATGTTGGAATTTGTTGATGGTAATTAATACCATAGGCCAGTAGAAAGGAATAGGGCTTAAGATCACCTGGGACCATGAGCAGTTATAATGCAGCAATGTAAATTGCTGATAACTCGAAAAGTGAAAAGCCTGTAATTGGCTCCCAGGGGCCATCCATAAATGACACTATACAAAATTTGACCCTTTTTAACCCCCTCGTCATGTTTTTTTTGCCAATTTTTCAATGCTGAAGGTATATGGAAAATTTATTTCATCATGCCGGGCCTGACCCCCCCTCCCCCTTCAGCATGACGTCATTTGTGGATGCCCCCCCCCATGAGTTGTGCACTTATCCTGTTGCATCAGCACTCTCTCACCCAGGTTATTCACATCACCAAGCCACTATTCACATAACTCCTGCCAAAACTGCACTATTCGCACCACATTGCTAAAAAAGGTGGGAAAGTTGATAAATGGATCAACATCAGCATATACCTTCACCATTGGAGGCAAAAAGCGTCTTATGGCTGCCAACGAACTGAGTCTGTATACATTATTGACAATTTCTCAAAATTTACAAAACTTG
Organism: Acholoe squamosa; assembly: GCA_949317995.1. Lineage (NCBI taxonomy): Eukaryota > Metazoa > Annelida > Polychaeta > Phyllodocida > Polynoidae > Acholoe > Acholoe squamosa. The sequence continues at coordinate 27,249,364 of OX439038.1, forward strand.
GTATTGAAATACCTTTTCCTGCAAGACCCCTACATCTCCTCCTTTATTGGCACTACAAATTCATTAAGTAATTCTGCCTCTTATATATAAAATTTCCATCTTTTTCAAAACTTATTCGCACCACCAAAATGACTGAAAGTGTGGTGCCCCAGGGTGTCTCCTTATAACTCGCTGTTCGAGTTAACAACAGAATAGGAATAGGCCAAGGTGTACCTCAGTTTAGTTTCTCAATATTATCTTAGGGTGGTCACCACTGTTCACTGAAACACTTTTTGTCTAAACCCTTTCGGGTCATTTCTTAATTTCTCACACACAAATGCAGAACTGGAAACTGCCTTGTCTCTGTTGCATCCATGCACCATGCAGGAAAAGGGGCCAGTATATGAGAGAGCAATGTGCTGCCCTTTTTATGATTAAACTTTGTATTATTTACATGACCTACTACGTCCACAACTAATTGCTGCAAATGTAAACCATTCCACAATTTAGTTTGCTGTAGACTGAAACGCCCAAGGACATGATGATACTGGAGGTCAGGATAAAATAATGATAATCCTGGAGAGAAATGTAGTTCATCCTCGCATCCCCTATAACACTATTAATGCCCCCATCTACCCCAAATAACATCATTATTTCTTATCTATATCATGGATACAATGCACCCAATGACCGACCCTCATATATCAATATATTATTATCACTGTCAGCTGAGTTATAGAATTTGATAAATTTGCCCTAAAGCCCGAGGCTGATTTTTTGTTTGGTGTCATAGTGTGTATCGCATTTTGTACGCTAAGCGATGAAAATACTGGGATTTGCACATAAATATAATTGATCAAACTGACCTGGACACATATATCCGGCACTTATCCCTCTGTTACTATACATGTACATGCCCACTTATTCCCAAACCACATCATTGATATCATGTTGTATTACACGGTAGTCTGGTCAGTCTAACGAACCCCTTATCATCTGGAGTGCAAAACATTTTAGATATGTATCCTCAACCATGACATTCAAGGTGGGGTTCCTTGCTGTAACCACCATCCCTCTCTACCATACCCCCCCCCCAAATTTATATTAACAGTGCATTAAACGGATCTATGCAGAAATCTGGCATATAAGATAAAGTATATTATGCATCATTATTATGGTGGTGTTATAATGACGTACGTGCAGGGTGTGGGTGTCACGTCATATGACGTGCAAGACGTCATGCGTAACGTTGTCCCTAGATAGGGTCATCCTGGACTCCCTTATCAACCTTAACATTTAGAGAGGGGCAGTCTGGTACAGATATGAAATAGATACATGCTCTCTTGAGTGTAGCTTGCATTATTGGGGACACGGTTGCTAGTTTGAAAATTATGGGTTTCCTGTCTGCTCGAGATCCAAATCAAGGTCCATAATTCACATGTACCCCGAATTGGCTACAGTCCGAGTCTGTCTTTTATTCGCTAACTGTTGGTTCACAGCTAAGAATAATTTTCTTACAATCTTAAATTATCTTGCCTGAAGGACACAACGACTAGTTTTGAGATTTTTTTATTTTCTTAAAACTGGTAGTTTTGGCCGCCAGGTGAAATTATCTTTCTTGATTTAAGAAAGTAATACTTTCTTCAATCAACTTCAACTTTTTCTGTGATAAGACAACGAATAGACTCTTGACAAAGTGACAGATGGACATAGGTTACCGATGAGTTATCGGTTTATCAACGCTCTCCACTAAAACTGTGACCTATGACTTATGACCTAATTATAATGACAGACGCTACATCCGTGTCTGGAGGGCTTTGCTTCCTTAAAATATTATTACCCCCATACCCCCATGTATGCCCTACCATATTAATCGACATGCAACTCTATGATGCTCTTTTTTTCAGAGAGAGGAAGATGCTTAATTAGTTCATCTTAAGTATGAAGTTGGCAGTAAGTTTCTCATATTATGTTCACTCCACTAAACCTGAAAAGGGCATGCTTATGATGAGTTCCCTTTCTGGACTCTTTTTTTCCAAACCCTCGCCTATAAGGCGCTGTAGGAGCATCCCGACTTGAGGAGGATTCTATAATATGCAGCCAGGACTCACCTTCGTGTATAAGCCAGGACTTATACGCGAGGTATTATGGTAGTTAAACGTTTCCTATTGTTCTTATATTATACTACCAAGACCCAGAGATGCCTGCTTCTCTGTCACTTGCATAAACATGAACTGCCTGCTCATGAGCCAATGTATAACACCTTATAGGTTAGAGAGCTCCTCAGTCCGACTCACCAATAGTCTCACTCATTGCCAACATTGTACCTGTATACAATACTCACCTCCCCCCTCCCCCCAAACACACACACTGGGACCTCCCATTCTGCCTGAATCACACTGCCAATGTGCTGACTATGGCAGCCAAAACCTCCCATAGAGCAGCTCCGAGCAGCTCACAGCAGTTAGTATAGAAGGTATTACAGCGCCAGGTACTACCTGGATGTTGCCCTTATTGTGTCTAAGGGTGTATGTACTACTTGTACCTGTACACTATCTACTTAACTCCCTGTATTAGTGCATACCAGCGGGGCATGAACTGCCTTTTACTGAGTAACCTAGTCATTGACTTTAGTAAATAACGTTACACTCCCGCCACACACCTTACTAAGTGGGTGCCTTCCAAAGTACTGCATAGTAGACATAGTTCGTGATTCTGCATAATATCAAGGTAAATACAAAGAATGGTTAACTGTGCCCAGTACATCTTTTATCAAATTTTACATTCCTACCGTACTACAGAGTTGAATCACGAGGTAGGTTGTGGGTGTGACTTGTATAAAAGTTAGAATCAGCTGAGACGATAACCCCTTTGGGGTCTGAATGATGCCTCCGCGGGTTCTTGGGCCCTTTGTGGACATCCCCACCCCTTTGTCACACTTTTACTAAAGAAATGTATAGGAGCCATGGACACCTCCCCCCACCCCGTCCAGTGTGACATACTTTATGGATCGGCCCTTGCACCTTTGTCGTCATGATGCACCACTGCACACCCCAGCATTGGTGCATCATGCCGACCTGTCGAGAGTGTATCAACCCTGAAGGGTCAACATAAAGCATGGATGAGTTTCTTGCCAAGACTGCATTAGTGCATCATTATGACAAATAGGCATGCTGCTTCATTGCCTTGTACAACACTGAAAGGATTAGGAGATGTATGAGGACTTTGTGTTTACTTAGACCTGGTGTGTTGCTCATAGTAACTGGTATCTTGGATGAGGTTCAACAAGGAGTTGACAACCACCAGGCATTGCCCTGAATACTAACTATAACCACTAAGCATATCAGGGCAAGGGAATCTGTGCTTACTGTTTCAGGGAGTCCTACCTTTCTTGGAAAAACTGAATATAATCAAGTTTAAAAGGAAATTTTGACACAATGTCAAAAAAAACAGTCAAACAGCCATACACCTTTCTTGATATATCTGTGATTATTATCATAAGCTACATATCTTATATTTCTTTCTGTCCATAGTATGTGAAACAGATTAATGCCATTTTTTGTCTGAAACAAATAGGGCATCTGTATGCTGTGCATGAGGTTTCTAGGCAAAGAACATCTGCACTCATGTTTTATAATTTAATGTTTGTAAAATTTATTTCTTACTTAGACATCCGTGTCTGTGCATTCAAATGACAAGCTCCAACTTTTGGAGTCAAGGGTACCAGATTCATAAAGTTGGAAATCATGGTTTAGGGTCAGTTTGAATAGACAATCTTAGATATAGCACAAATCAAGCATTTGAGCGCTATCCATGTCCAGAATTATTGTTTAAGGATAGGTGCAGTGACTATTCGTTCCTTGGCACCAAAGGATTCTAAACATTCTGAGGACACATAGGACATGAGTAGACTCATGCTACCTGTCATGTAAAACCTAGTACATGTGCTTGTCTGTTTTACAGGTAAAAAGCAACAGGGTAGGTAATAAGACACTCCTCCTAATCCTAAACAATGCAAACACTAGAATACAGCAGTTTGTATAATGACAGTGTATAGTGGGAGTAGGAGGGGTTCCTGTTTGAAAGTCTGTGGTTTTACTGCCAGGGTTTTATCATCAGGAGCTGTAGGTGTGTTCTTAATGAAATGTCTCTTTCTTTTATGCCCAATATGTAAGTAACCAACCAGAAAGGATGATCCTCGCATTAATGTACAGAATATTCTTTCTGCTCTTTTGTTGAAAGGTCCTAGCCATGCAATTTCAATTCAAAAGAAGTGAGTAGCCTAACAGAAACGACTGCCCACCCACACAGAGCATCCATTTTGCCTGGTAGTTCAGATTTATATAGAAGGTACTAGCTGTGATCTCTGTTTATTATATCAATATGGAGAAATCTGCAGTTCTTGGTAAAACAGCACTGTGCCATTTATAGTGAATATATATTATGACCGTAATCAAGCCTTGAAGAACCGCTATAGACAAGGAGAAGTGGGGTGTTTTGCCTGCTGAGAACAGCAAAAAGGGCTGTTTGGACTCGATCCTTCTGAGGAGTCATCCTGTGGGCTTAGTGTTTTTTTTTCCTTCTATGGCTCTAGTATCCATAACGGTCTTGTACAATAATACACCCAGAACAAAAAGGGGACGAAGCGTATTGATATCATATTCCTACCTCTTGCACACCATCTATTTTAAGTCTGAACTATCAGATTCTGGTTAGCTAAGTACATAGGGAAAAGTGAATGGAATGACTTGAGTGCAACTGATATAGCATCCTGTTTATTCACTCAACTTTCACAGGACAGCTCAGGATCTAGCAGTAAAGTACTATCATATGGTTTATTATATGCACCGACTGGTTATGAAATCTGAATACCATGGCAAGGTGTTGTCTACTACATGTACTTCAACTGTAAATGGATAAAGGGGCCTGGATATGCATGTAGTTATTTTACTTGTTTCCATAAACGTAACTAACAGATCATTCAATGTGACACATTATAACCGATGGGAATCGCAATAAATATTACCAAAATGTATGCCAACGGTTATCATGACAGTACAATAGACATCTCCTTACATTACTATATAACATCAAGTACTTGAAAATTGAATCCTATTCAATGATCATTTACTAATCTGTTCACAATATGCTCCTGACAGTTGGAACTGTCAAAGGTGAATCTCCATACTGGTAAGCCATTGTCGGGTAATACGGAATATGCCCCTAGTTACTACTATCCTTACCAGAATATTATTTCTCCAAATTAACACATGGAATTTAGAAATTGACCTAAATAGAAGAGAAAAATGAACATTCATGTGCCTCTGCATTACTCACCGTCAGTAGGGGGCATCCACCATGTCCACAAGTGTCCCACCAGTCTGCCCACACCCCGAGTTATACCAAGTGACCCCAGGTAATCCATGCTGGGGGTCAAGGTCACCTAGAGGTCACATCAACCTGCCAGGTCAAGGTCATCTCCACAATGTTATCACAGGATCAGGTAAACCTTACAGGTTCTGCTGATAGCTACATCCATGGTTATCACAGGATTTGAAGGTGAGGTAAAACTGATAATGAAGGTCAGATCCAGGTTCAGATCATACCAGGCTGAGAGCAATCTAATGCCAATTTAGAGGATATATTATGGATATTTCATTAATCGTTTCCAGCATTTATAAAGGCACAGGTGGGCCTTATACATTGGATCCTTTCTCCATTTGGCCTCTCAGCCTTGGACTATACAAGACTGTTCGTCACAGTGGATTCCTCCCTACTCTGGCCTATGCCATATATAATTATGTGGGACAATAATTCACGGCTTGGATGCAACAGGATATTATAATCCTCAACTAGAACTGCTTTCAGCAGTGTCAATGTCTACATTACACTGATATTCATCTGTGTCAGAATGGATTGGTGACACATTTCATGTATTTGATTTTTCTCATTCTAGGTTGTTTGTTGGGGTAGCACCCTCCTCCTGTATGGTAGTGTATATATCCCACTATTGGTCCTCTAAAATAAGCCTACTGGGGGCTGGGCCACTCTACAACTCACAACTGGTCGTCACACCTTCAAGTAAGAGGTTGAAAAAGACATAAAGAAACCTGAATTAATGAGTAAAAGAAAACACTAGACTACAGGTGATGAAGACATGGTTGTGGCAGGTCTGGCACGGTCCAAACTCCGCAGCGGCCAAACAAGGGCACCGCCAGGTGTGTGGAAATGACGGTAAAATCCAAACTTTTTATATTGCTTATATGTAGCCTTGGTTATCCTGTTTGCTCTACTATGAAACAGGTATACCCCTTGGTTATTTAGCTTCAAATGAGAGATGATTACTACATTGGAATGTGAGATAGGACTGCTGGGAAATGAAGGGGTATCCTGATAACATCCGGGATAACATGCTCTCCAATGTAGTCCAATTAAGTTTTACCCTCTGGAGTCTGATATCTCCGATATATAGGATCAAGGGTTCCACAGGAGAGGCCCGCTTTGATCCACAGGAGAGGTCCTCTTTGTTAGGATACAATCTCAACACTTCAAAAGACTTCAACGGGTAGGTTGGTTTGATACACCTGGCTACTTGTACTAATACCTCACCTGTTAATTAAGATTCAGGTGACCCAAACCCATCCTCAGGTATGGCCTCAGGTGGCACACATACATGTAGTGACTCTGTCTGTCACAGCAGGAAACCAGACCTAGTAACTGCTTAGATTTGGGACTGATGCCAAAGACCTTATTTCAGGGTGAGTTCACGTATATTGTGTCACAGAAAGGGTGGTATAAGTAGCCCTTCTAATCCACGTACTGGTATTAAACTCAAGCTCAAATTAAAGTAAATTTAGGACCAAAATATCCTCAATACCCATATGGATCTTTACAGGTCTATTGCTGATAATGGTAGCCCGACACGGTACTATTGTGATGCTCCAATTAGATCCTTGATATGAGGTTGTATAATGTTAAAGGAGCTCAACAAGGAGGTGTAGCCTAGGTCTCCATGTGATATCCTATATATGATATATCCTATGGTGTATACTGTATAAGTTGAACCTCTCCAGCCTTACTCCTACCCTTGGTAGCTTTACCCTTAGTATACACCCCTTATAGTGTATTTGAGAGGAATGATGTCCTCCTCTCCAGTACCAGTGGCTGCAGCTGATGACTCCTCACTTAAACATGTTGGCAAACACATGACTCCTCTCCAGTCTCTAGTGCTATCTCTCCACTCCTCACCTGCTCCCACACCCCTCCGCCCTATGGTCTGTGGATAGGAGTATGGTGGTGTTCAGGTGGGTAGGAATGTCTATAGTGTGATGGTGAGTAGTTCTATGTATGATAGTGAAAGCTGGGTATGTATACATTACTGTGGTGTGTAGATTTCTATGTATACCCTGGGAGTAAATGAGGTGGCCAGGTAGGCCTACAATGTGGAGGTGGGTATGGTATGAGTCCTGTGGTACCTACTTAGTAGGCTGAGCGTGCATGTATGACCACATAGAGATAGTGTAGGATGCCAGGTGAGACAGCTGTCGGTGCACCCGACAGGATTAATACACATCTATAGTCCTGTGTTATTGATGTTTACAGGTAATAGTCCCAATCCATGCTCACAGCCTCTATGAAACTCCTAATGGCGGCCCATATGAGGGTGATGCATTTTGCAAAGTCGGAGTGGGAAAGACTGTATATGCCTAGACATCTTCAGGAATATCCACAGGACTGCATATGAATGTCATGATGGAAGTCATCTCCAAGATTCCCTTCACTGAGTCAGTTTCAAGTCATCCCAACTGCTCCTCACACCCTCATTGAGGCTCCTACTAGTTCTGAATGGGGTCTCCGCGTCTATGGGAGCCACACGAGCGAACACTAGTTGGCACAACTTTCACCAGAGGGCAGCACCTCTTGAACGTTCCCATGGTTACCGCACGACGCCGTCACCATAGATACAGGGGTAAACAATAGTGTATGGATGCTCAGGAAGTGTATGGTACTGGGAAATATTTATTCCATAAGAGACATGACTGATGTAAAAAGGGCATGTGTTTGGTGTAAAAACTCTCTATAACTGGTAGTGGTAGGTTGGGAAATAAGATTTGTTGAACCTCTGGGAGTTGTCAGTTCGCAGTGTCAGGGTCTGTCATCTCAGAATAGGGTGTTGGTACAGTTTCACTTATTTATACAAAGTCTCAGACTGTCAGATTCTAGGTGTTATGTGACCCACTCTGGAGAATCCACCCTTTTCTCTATGTTATTATGATTATCCAACTACCCAGTATTATTTAAATTTCCAAGGGGATAAATCCCTCTTGGAAAGCCTCTTGTAGTCCCCCCTGCTGTGTAGTTAGTTCCCAGCATGTGCCATAAGTATACTTTGTTCTAATTAGTGTCACAGCCATAATGGATGCAGCGGGAGAGGACCAGATGGTGGAGACAGTGTTGATATAATATATTATTACACACTTCAGTATGGGCGACTTTGCAGACATGGGAACCATCAATATGGAAATTGCTGTCATTTGAAAAGAGCGACAAACCAGATTGGAACTAGAGTGTGTCCCCTGGGGGTTATGCCCAGTGGGTCAATGTGTGAGCCCTACCCTTATACTCAATATTTAAGCCTAATTGGGCACTTGTTTCAACAGGTACATCCCTTTCTTTTATTAAGAGTTATTTTGTGTGTTCCGGGCACTGGACACAGAGATTTGTACAGACTTGCCAGGGAATATCTCTGAAAACTTAGAAAGGCTTCTTTAATTTTTGGTCTAAAATCTGGGCAGCTCCGTTGCTCCCTGTTGACATATGTGTAGAATGAGCGTTAGACAAGGTAGACCTCCTCTATGTCTGCATATATGGGTGTAGGCCCTATGAACCACAGGATGCCATTGCCTAGCTCATGCTGACATCTGGCGTGAGTTTTTTAAACTAGGCCATGCACCATGGACCACCAGTGGTATATAATATCATCAGTGGCGGATTTAGAAAGGGGGTTCTACTTCAGATTTTATTTGCCTATTTTTTACCTAAATCTTTTTCTCAAAACTAAACAAAGTAAAGAAACCTCATTGTTATGCAATTCAGGTTTCCCCTGTATGCCTACTACTAGGCTACCGGTACTGAGTAATGCCTGTCGGTTATTACCAAGTTTGATGTGAAGTAGCTTTCAGCTTCAAAAAGATCTTTGACGGATTTTAAACCTGACGACGAGATGGTAATTGGTGGATGGTGAGCATATTCTTGAATATGTGTAGAACTAGTGATATTAGATAAACATATTAAAATGATACCATAAATATCTGAAATATAAAAGTAGCAAATAGGCATATAAAGTAACAATACAATACAGTTCAATCTTACCTTGAGAAATCCTAGGCTGGAATATCTCACTGGTAATCCGTAAATTAGACTTATCCAGGACACTTTCTGCTCCCATAGTCACATCACTACTTGTCTTACTGACGTCACTTAGCGTCTCTGACGCCATCATGGACGTACCTTGTGACGTCACAACGCCGCGTCCCCTAGTGTCCGTGCCATCATATGGCAGGAGGTTGAGCTGGAGCGGACGCACTCCTTGTCGCGTCACGCTCTGCTCCGCTGCCACCATTGAGTGACTCAGCAGCGCGGCCAGATCGGCCGGCGCATGCGTACTCAGGTTGTGGGTCCAGTCCATGGTGAACAGGCGATTGTAGTCGGTCTCCAAGACGACGTGGTCGTCAATGACGTCACCATGGGTCCGCTGACGTAGCACCACCTTGACGTTGACGTTAGGGTCGGGAGTGAGACGAGCGGTGGCGCCCTCAGTCGTAGTTTTAGAGGGGCTCTGACTGGTGGCTCCCTCTACAGGGAGAATCAGGAAGTAGCAAGCCCCCTCCTCCCGCAGCGCCTCTGGCGGCAGAGGACGGAGGTGAATGATGAGACGCTCCCCGTCACGCAGTGGCCAACTCTGCCGTGAGATCAACCCATCGTGAAGCAGGCCCTGCAAGATCAAGGAAGACAAGGTCAGACAGGATAATCAGGGTCAAGGTTATTGACAAGGTCAATGAACACCAAGGTCATAATCAATGTCAATATGATAGGTCATATCCCAGGGTCATGTCGAGCCTGTTAGGACATCAAGCTGTAAGGTCGAAGAGATTAATACTAAACATATATCTGTAGAGCTTTGATAAGGCATTGGGGTTAGGCCTATACCCGGTCCTTTTTAACATCTTGACCCCTGACCCTAGGGGGGGTGTCGACATGTGACAAGGTCAAGTTCATTTATCAGGTTAATGTGTCTAAAGGATGGGAGATCATGCACGTATATGTAAGTCATCAGCCACTGTCCAAAACTGGTTAAACACACTGGGAGGCACATTGCAAACTTGCCCTAGGGTCAAATTATTCAAAGGAAAACATGACTTCAACATGATGCAGGCCAAAGTTCAAGAGAATACACGTGTAAAACACTTGACATGGTTTATCATGATTCTGACAAATTGTAGCAAAATTTCCCATCTGGTACAGTAAATTTCGACAGGTCTGACATAATATAGTCACTTTAATATCAGGGATGTAAGTCAAAAATCAGGATGCCATACATTTTCTTGATATAAAAGTTTTCTTTTTTTCCAAACAGCCCTCCTTACCACTCTTATGAGGAAAATAAATGTCATTCAAAAATTTCAGAAATCAGGAAATCCTGATAAACCCTGAAGACTTACATCCCTATATAAAGTCTGACATAGGCCATATATATGTCATTAAGGTTCTGGGTCTAATTGCTAAATATCAAAACATTTGTGTATGGTGCTGTAACGTTTTGAATTCTGAACTGACATACATAAACATTTGAAATTCTCAACAGCCAAAGTGTGACAGGCCAAAAGGAAGACTAACGGGTCTGCCACCTCTATAAGCCCCATAAGTATGTATAATGGTAATATAAGTAACCACCTTATAGGTAAAAGACAACATGCACATGTTTGATAACAAAACAAGGGCACCACACACATGTTTGATCCCACAATAATGAGATTCAATGAGTGTAAACATGAAATGGAGGGGTTAGCCTTATAACAACACTCACACCTTATGGTAATGGTTACGTCTGTAGTGTTTGTCTGTCCTGAAAGGGTGGACAGACAGGATCTGCCACTGGCAAGTAAGGACCAGAATATGCCAATGCCATTTTGTAGTACTTCCCTAAGAAACTCTATAAGAATTTGTTCTATATAAATTATAATCAAAATGTATTTGCATTCCTATCAGATTTCTAGCACCAAGCCTACATGTCTAATGTAAGTAAAAGGTACCAACAGTACCCTTACCATTAGGCTTTACCTGGTTGTGAAAAAAGTTGGACAAGATAAGGTACTATCAGGACCCACCCTTTGCTAGTTGCCATATAGAATAGATAGGACTGAAGTAGGGGATTACATGGGGTTTGCAATCCAAACAGGGACCTTAACATTGTGTGTTTACCCCTGACTACCAAATCACCCCCATTTCTCCCTTTTTAATACATAGGTAGTTAATTCTATCTTGTTGAAGGGGTTTTCTCATGTAGCACGGTGCCTGTAGACACTGCAGTAACCTGCAGTTAATGGTGCTCATCTGTTGAGTACTGGATTTTGTTTCTATTGCAGAATACATGTGTTTAGACTAAGAAAACCAAATAAATGCATAGATTTCTACTAATGTAGCGTCGTTCACTGAAATCTTGAATACAATTATAGTCTATTACATTACAAAACGTCTCCTCTTTATTAAAAGGTACTTTTTTTACAGTGCATACCAATTTCGTTAAAAGCCTTCGTGATCATTATCCAAGTCCCAAAGCTGCTCTTTTTTCAACTTTCAGATCACATTAATGATCTAGTCCGTCAACACTCAGCACGTGTGTGGTCTGTGAACGTGCCAGCTGATGGACTGTGTCAATGTTTATTATAAGCTCTCATTACACGAGATTAAAGTGAATTGAAGGGGGATAATACCATCAAGTAGATCTAGAGTGTAAATATAACATTTGATTTCACAAGAAGCATCATTCATGGATTCTATCTGAATTAATTTGCCCTAATGTAATATGCTATCTCTGTGAAATGTACTACCCCGTAACAGAATCTGACATGAATTATGTTCATGGTGGATAAGATCTGCATTTGGTATCATTTCTCTTCTTATTGAAAATCTCTGCAAATTCGGTTTAAATTTAAAGCTGTCAGATGCACCTGACTTGAATGACAATTGAAACCTCGATCTGCCATTTTCTCTGTTTAAGATTCTCAAGGGGCCACTGACAAAGAGGTTAACGTTATTTGACGTTAGAACAGGAAAGCATGAGAAAGCTTGCATGTATATATAGTCTAGATGAAGGTAACTGCCAACCACCATATGTCTTATTCTGATTGTTTCAATGCATATTAACAACAAAACTGACACTACACTCCTGTCAATGGGCACAGAGTTGATAACATTTGACACCCAAGATCTCAGATATGGAGGTAGTTATTGGATTAGGCGATTTTTACAAGTAGATCTAGCCCCAGGATCCACCTTAACTTAATATGAACTTCAAGTAAAGCATTCATCTTTATAAAAATAAATAAGCACTTGTCCAACGCATACAATTATATCTTGGTTGTATACCACTTCTTGATATTTTTACATCTCTGACTGATTGTATTGCATGACAAATACTGCACCACTGTGGATGGGAAGTGCTGTCTTGACCCTAGAAAAAAGTAAAGGCCATAAGGTGGGAAAATTCTCACATGTTGTGCATGCTGTACATGTGGTCTTCATGTTGTACATGTGTAACATGTTGTTTGTGTTTATCCTAGTCACTCAACCTTCTCTCTGACCCATGACGTTACGTCAATCATATTCACGTCACACATGACATAGGACACTCAGTGACACCCACTGCTGCCACCTTATTTTGACAACATGACAAGACTTCCTGAGATTTTCATACCAGAATTTTGTACTGGTGCCAGAATATAGTTTAGCTATTCGGAAACAACTGTGAACTTGAAGTGTCCCAGAAATCAGGATCGAGTGAGTCTTCAATGCTATTGTAGGGCTATATGTGCGGAGCTTTGGTATTATGATGCAATGTTATATAACATATAATATTGGAATCTTATCAATTGTCATTTATTTGTATATTAATGTTGCAAAGGCATTTTGATATATATTTGGTTAGAAATATGATGGGTATTAGAGTGCAACTGTGTGGGCTGTCAGCTCCAGGGTGGAGGTGGAGGTGCTAAAGCTGGTACTCCCACTTAGTGTCAGTGCCACCAGCCCCCCCCCCCCCACCTCCACCACTCAGGGTGTGACAACCAAGCCACACACTAGTTGGGGCTTGTTCAATGCCCAAATATGGTTATAGCAGGCTAACAATGATGAGGTTAAATAGAGTTGGAAAGGTTAGAGACAGTCAGTAGGAGTCCAGAGAGCAAGGAGCTAGGAGCCTAGGAGCAGCAGTTCCCAGTATGGAGTGGCTATGGGAGCAGATATAGCCAGGGACTGCTAGGACTCTAGGGGTGGGTTATATATGCTACCAGGAACCTGTAGCATTATAACCCTAAAGGTACTGTGATTTTATTTGGAACCCTCTGCCTGTTTTTATGTTGTATTTTGTTAAGCTCTGGGACCTGAACTTTATTATATTGTGAATTGTGTATGGCTATGTACTGTGAGACTGGTACTGGATATTTGATAATATGAACTACTATTGAGAATATTGTGACCTTTTGATGGATATCTCCTGAGATAGTGAGTAACATTAATAAATATATTATAAACCGCATACTAGCTTCCCATTTGGTATTTTGTAATATATTTTGATCCCTAAAACCTTGATATTAAGCCATAAGTGAAATATGGTGTAATTATAGTAGAAAGCAATCACTTTTAGGGAAAAGGCCCAAATTCTGCCTTTACCTAATCTGTGTGGGGTCATATCTGTCTCACATAGTGACGGTAGGCAATCAGCCTTACCCTAACATTGCGACTGGTGGATAATCCCAAATAGGTTACTCACAAATTCAAAATGTCACAAGATAGAGAATTAAGATCTGGCAGGATTTTTGGTCAAAATCTTGAAGATGCCAATATCCAAGGTCTATATCAAGCCATAGCTCAGATGTTTGAACACAATGTTCAAACTATGGAGCAAAGAACAGAGCAACAAATAGAACAATTGTTTGAGAGGCAGAGGGGGGAGATCAATGCTTTGGGCCAGGGCCAAGGTCAAGGTCAGGGCCAAGGTCAAGGTCAGGGCCAAGGTCAAGACCAGGGTGATAGACCGAATGTCTATCATTTAGGGAGCAGGTCAGCATATGCCAAACCACCAAGTAATTTCAAGAACAGTGCTAATATGGATCCATCAATATGGATGGAAGATTTTGAACGCTATGCAAAGGTGCCAGGTCTTATGAATATTGATGCCGAGCTTCTTAGGATTTTTCCTACCTATCTTGAGGGCCCAGCTAGAGACTGGTACATAGTCAGCAAGGTGAAGGACAAAGCCACATGGGCTGAGGTGAGGAAAGCCTTTCTAGACAATTTCACCAAGGTGACTAATGCTGAATTTGAAATGTTGTCTAGGTTATCCATGAGGCCAGATCAAGAGTTGGAAGACTTTATAGTTCAGGCTTCCTATGCCTACCGGCGAATGGGTCTGAGTGAGACCGATATGATTTTCTCGTTCATCAGGGGAGTGACTAGTCCTTATAGAAAGAAACTCCGGAAAAGCAATCCAGCCACTTTTCAAGAGGCTATAGACATTTGTAAAGAGGCTGAAGAAGACTTTGACATGAATAAGGACCAGTCTATCTTTGCTAATCAGAGAGAAATTCAGGCTATTCTTAAGCAGAGTGCTGACATCACTAAGCAGCAGTCACAAGAGATAAAATTGCTGAAACAGCAGTATGCCTCTGGTGTAGCAAGATTTGATAGTCAGAACTCTTCAATTAGTGCGGTCCAATCCAATTCACCAATTGAGTCTGAAAGTGACAGGCTCAGGCGTGAGATGGCAGAGCTGAGGAAGATGGTTGAGGCATGTAACATCACCACAGTTGCTACTATGGATTCCACTCAGAGGTGTTTCAATTGCCGTGGGGTAGGGCATTTCGTCAGGGAGTGCCCTTTACCTAAACGACCCTATACTCCGAAGAATCAGAGGAATGGTGGCAGGGGCAACAACCAAGGTACCAGAACTGAGAAAAACAGCGGCAGCAGCTCGGGCAGTAATAGCAACAGCGGTGGCAGTGATGAGGGATTCTTCAAAAGGTTCTGTGCTGAGCTGATGAGCAAAGTTCAGAGCTTGGAGGCAAAGATGGAGAATAAGTCATCTGCCAACCAGTCGGAAAACTAGAATCTCCTCCTCCCTGTGGGGAAAGAGAGGGGGAAGGTTCTGGCAAGGTAGAGTGTATGTCTGACAAGCAAGTGTCGAGTTTGTCAGGAAAAAGAGGTAACAGAAGGAATAATAGAAGTTCTAAAAGTAAAAGTACAGATTTTAAAGATAATGTGGTAAATATTACCAGTAAATGTAATGAGACATCTTGTGTAAAAGTCAAAGATCCAGTTGAGTTAGATTCAAACAGAGAGTATAGTTTCTTGTATAAGAAAGATTATGACACAGATATTCTGACATATAAGGATGATGAACACCCTGAGGTAGACAACCGTTGTACAAGCTGTTCTAATGATAATGATTTATATTCCAGTCAGGAGTGTGCCATGGGCAATGTGCCGTATGAGGATCCAAAGGGGAGACGTGACCAGTCCAGGAGAGAGCCGACGGGCGTCAAGGGATCTCGTAGCCCATGCACTAGGGATATGATTTCATCTATCTGTGAACGCCAAGACCGACAGCACCAAGAGGGTAAGGCCTACATGGCATCACATCTGTTGTCAGAGAGGAATTGTGTTGAGGTATGCATTGGTCAAACTTGTGCACGGGCACTTGTTGATACTGGGGCAGACCGTAGTTGTGTAGGTCTTGACTATTACAACCAGGTAAAAGCAAATGGTGGTAAAATAGAGGAATTCTCTTCACGTGCATGTGTGACATTTGCAGGGGGTCAGGTCAGAGATGCTCATTGTGACATGAGGGGTGTTATTAAGATTGATGGCATTCCTTATGAAGTCACATTTCATGTTATCCCAGGCCTCAGACTAGACATAGTTCTGGGCAGAGATTTCCTGAAACAGTATGGTATGAGCATAGTATATGACCAACCCAAAGAAGTAGACCAAGAGGACAATAGCCAGAGTATTGTGAGGGCACATGGTAAGTTGGTAGTGCCAGCACATACTGAGATGCTGTGCAGCCTCCCTGTGGATGATGTTTTCAAAGAAGGTACGTTTCTGACTTATGTAGGTTTTAAGGTAGCAAAACAGACAGGATTGTGGACAGCTAGGTGCTGTGTGAGAGTGCATGAGGGCACTGTACCTGTGAGATTTGTTAACCTTTCAGACCAGGAAATTGAGGTGAAGCCAGGAACGGCTTTAGGGACGTTGAGTTTGTCCAGAGATGTTGAGGTGATACAGGTATCTTCAATGGAAATGTTTGAGCCACAGGTTGAAGGCAGGGCACAGAAGCAGGAGGGACAACCCAGTTTCATTCCAGCGGTCGATTATTCTAGGTCAAAGTTGACAAAGGAGCAGAGAGAGCGGATGGATGCCCTTCTAAGAGAGAACTGTGGAGCCTTTGTAGGACCAGATGGTATGGTGGGTTGTACCGATTGGATAGAACATGAGATAGAACTGATTCCTGGGGCTAAGCCTGTACAGCAGATGCCTTTCAGGATATCACCCAAAAGGAGAGAACAATTGAAGGCGCATATTGATGAGCAAGTAAAATTGGGAATCTTGGAACCCAGCTACGATGGGGGCTGGTCTAGCCCTGCCTTTCTTGTGTCAAAGAAAAGTGGAGGGCATCGGCTCGTTTGTGACTATCGAAATCTGAACGCAGTTACAGTGCCACAGTATCTGGCTATTCCAAAGATAGAGGATGCCATTGATGCTGTGGGTCAGATGCAGCCCAATTTCATTTCAGCTCTCGATTTGCAGATGGCGTTCCATCAAATTCCCATCACAGAGAAGAGCAGAGATAAGACAGGGTTCTTAACTCCATTTGGTAAGTTCAGGTACAAAAGGATGAGTATGGGATTAATGAATTCCTCTCGTAGTTGCCAGATGGTGGTTGACCTTGTCTTGAAAGGGTTACAGTTCAAAAACTGTATCTGTTACATAGATGACATTCTCGTGTTTTCAAACACATTTGAACAACATCTGGAAGACTTGGGTGAGGTTCTGAAAAGAATCCAGAAGGCAGGGCTCAAATTTAAGCCAGCCAAGTGCATTATTGCAGCATCTGAGGTCCCATTTCTAGGCCATGTCCTGAATAAGGAAGGAATCAGACCAAATCCGGAAAAGATACAAGCTATCAAGGATATCAAAACACCAAAGAATCCCACCAATGTCAGGAGGTTCTTGGGTATGAGTGGCTTCTATAGGAAGTTCATACCTAACTATGCCACAAGAGCACGATGTCTGTATGATCTCACAAAGAAGGGAAAGGAGTGGGAGTGGACTGAAGAACACACAGAGGCTTTTGAAGATCTCAAGAGGGCTCTGGTATCCGATAATCTGCTCTTATATCCTGACTTCAGAAAGGAGTTTATTGTGACAACAGATGCCTCAGACTATGGCATCGGTGCAACCTTGAGCCAATATGATAAGGATGACAATCTGAGACCAGTGGCCTATACAGCAAAGTTGTTCAGCCCAGCTCAAAGAAACTACTCAACTTTAGATAGAGAGTTAGCAGGTATTGTATATGCTTGTCTTCATTGGCATGTGTATTTGGAGGGTAAAAGGTTCTTGATAAGAACAGATCATGCACCCCTTCAATACATATTAAACCCAAGGAGCAAGCTGTCACCTAGGCAAATCAGATGGGCAGCTGATTTGAGACAGTTCACATTTAAAGTAGAGCATGTTAAGGGCAAGGAGAATGTTGTTCCCGACTCTCTGAGTAGGCTAGAAGGTAAGCCGTATCAGCAGGATGACATTGAGGAGATGATGGAATCATTTCCTATGCTGAGTTCCATCAGTACTAGTGAGATGCAGTCTCTTATGTCTTTCAAGCCTGCATCAAAGGTCAGGATTCCAAAGAGGGAGAGAAGGAGAGTCAGAGCAGAGAGAAGGTACAAGAAAAAGATCATGAAGAAATCAGATCTTCCTAAGAAAAGGGTTACTTTCAGTGATAAGATTAGCCCACAACATGATTTGATTCAACAGGAGGAGCATATGTGGTTTGGTCCAGATTTAATGGATCTAGCAGTGCTAAGAGCTGAGAACGCACCACATCGAGAATTCAAAAGAAAGAAGTACACAAATGAGGTCAAGCGGCAGTCAAAAGATCACTTCCCACTCGTTGGTATCTCTAGAGAAGAGATGTGGGAAGAGCAGGAGGGTGATGACTTCTGTCATAGTGTGAGGGACTATCTAGTTAATGATAGGTTGCCACTAGATGCAAAGCAAGCTAGGGCTTTGGTGTTGAGAGAAGCTCATTACACTATAGTGGACAGAATATTGTACTTCATGGATGTCTCGATTGGACCAAAGGCTGAGGTTACAGCACTGATTGTTGTGCCCCAAGGGCTAAGGTTGAAGATTTTGATGGCACACCATGATGACCCAATGGGAGGTCATCTTGGTGTCAACAAAATGTTGGGTGCAATGAGATCCAGGTATTTTTGGCCTAAGATGTCACAGGATGTCACTGATTACTGTGCCTCTTGCGAAGACTGTGCTCAAACAAAGAGAATGACAAGGCCAATTAAACCTCCTCTAATCTTAAGAGACCCATGTCCAAGGCCCTTTGACACATGGAACCTAGATGCCCTCGAAAGATTGCCTCCGACACTCAATTTCAATGAACATATATTAGTTCTTGTTGACTATTATTCAAGGTTTGTTGTTTGCTTTGCAGTAAAAGATCTGACAGCAGGCACAGTGTCCAGGGCATTCTACAACAAGATGATTTGTAGGTTTGGAACACCAAGACGGTTGGTTATGGACAATGGCAAGTCCTTTGCAAGTAAAGTATTTGAGTCAGTGTGTGCTACCTACAACATCCAACAACAATTCAATTCTGTGTTGCATCCTCAGGCCTCAGGTCTTGTTGAGAGAACAAATTGCTCGATATTAGGAGTGATCAGGAATTATGTAAGTGAGAATCAAAAAGACTGGGACAAGCATCTGGAGGCAGTAGAGTTCAGCTTGAATTCTACACCAGCGTATGCCACAGGGCATACAGCCTTTATGATGAGTCATGGAGTAGAACCTCTATTTCCAACTGAGAATCAACTCAAATTTGATTCAGAAGAGGTTAAAAGTGTGAATGAACATCTTGCAGATATTCTCAAGTCCCAGGAAATAGCTGCAGAATGTGCAGGAAGGCACATGAAGCATGTCCAAGAACAGATGAAAAAGCGGTATGATCGTGGAGCATATGATCCAAAATTGAAGGAGGGAGATATATGCTGGTTATACTGGCCAAGAATCAAGGATCCAAAGACAAAATTGAAGTTGGCCAAGATATTCCATGGACCATATCTGTTGGTGAGATACCATACTGAAACAACAGTGTTTCTGAGACATGCCAAGAGTGGGAAATTTATGAACAGGCCAGTGACAATTATGAGACTAAAGAAGGGATTGTCAAGGGAAGAGGTAGAAAAGAGATGGGCCAAACCTATGGCTGATGAACCAAATATCCAAGATCCAGAAGATCTAGATGAGGGTGATCTCCCGGTGGACAGTTTCACACTAGAACCGAGAATAGAGGAGCCAGATGACGATCAGGTGCTGGAAGATATCCCGAAGGGAGAGGATGAGGAAGATATGGAGGATGGACAGACAAGTGAGCCAGAGACAGTGCCCACAGAACCACCTCCAACTGATCCTCCAGCACTGATTCCAGTGAGTCACAGACTTGTGCCCAGGGCAGCAAAGTCGATACCCATCGATGGCCTACCCACATATCATGAAATAACTAAGATTAGTGATGTGTGCAAACCAAGAGGAGAGGGTGTGAAATATTTAGTCCACTTTAAGGATGGAGATACTTTGTGGTTATCTATTGACCATCTTGATGCACTGGCCAAGAGTAAATTTGTGACAACAGATCTCACAAATAGAGTCAGAGATGTGCCGAGATTAAGATCTCGGTAAATGTGTAAATAAATTCTAAATGGAAAGTATTCTAGTTTATGGATGATGGTGCTTATATTTTTAGGTGTACGTGTTGCGCAGCGTGTTACACTTGTGGTGCTTATACCGTGTGAAATCTGTAACTGAATACCTTACCATTTCTAGAGTAGTAACTGTCTTTCTATTTTACTGTTTCATATCATGCATTATCCAGATGTATGATGTACTGGGGATGAACTTACAGTCTTAACACTATGTTTACATGCTTTTCTTTTCGCGACAGGAGAGCTATAGGTTTGCATAGATGTTTGTAAGATAGAACCAGATTTTTAACCTGTAATTAGTACATGCAGTGTCCTAAGCAGGCAATCCAGCCTCTTAGACTACTGGTGATGTACACATATTTTTCTCATTTGAGCTCAACCACCAAAGGGCAAGCCAGCTCATGGTGTATAAAGTAGAGCTCTGGGAACCCAATTGAAAGAAAGGGGTTGAGTATCACATCTATATGCCAAACCAGGTGTACAGAAGTTATATGAAACCTAACAAAGACCATTTCAGACAAAAAGTCTATCTATGTGGTAGCAAGCCCAATTACTTCTAACTATTAAATCGAAGGGACAAGTGTATCATTGTGATAAGCTGTGAAAGGAGCAGACTAAGGTTCATTGCTATGTTTCACCTCATGGAGGACTGAAAAAAAAAAAAAAAAGCTAATGTTTCTGTTCAGTTCCTATTAGCATCATGATTTTATATTTTCTTTACGATTTAACCCGAATAGAGGGGTGATTAGGCAGTGCTTTGGTAAGGTTCCATACCGATACGAGTATTTGGTTCCAAAAGACCAGCATTATGTACCTAGATCAACCTCATTGGACAAAAACAACCTGGATTTGAGTTTAAAATCAATGTGTGGTACTGAGAATGTGACAGGAGCAGATGCCAGAGGTATTTGGGTCTGTAGGTGGTGTGTTGTGACACGTAGGGGCATAAGTTGCATGGAGTGTTGCAAGAGCACAGGGGACACATAAGAGTAAGCTTGGGATGCAGGGGCCCAGAGGAAATAGCTGCATCCAATAAATGTCTAATGTGTCAAGTCAGGCAGCATAAGACGGTGTGTAGGAGCCATTGACCTGATGTATGGTATGGCTGAGTAGAGGCAAGCTTTGAATGTGATTTCCCAGCCACCTATCTGAGTTAGCTTTGAGATATTTGTCTCAGTTTAAATACCACTCATTGTTACAGATTTGAGAAAATAGCTGGCAGGTTAAAGGTAAGTCTATAACTGCATAAAGTAAGTCTAAGGATAATAACAGAGAATTAGTTTAAGATGTTTAGATCGAGCCAGGAAGCTGTTCCCTAAAGGTAAGTGGAATTAAGTTTAAGGTGCTTCGTGAAGAGATTCTGAACTGAGTATTATTGGTTGTAGAAAGTATGAGACTTACATTGTTACCCATGCCATGGTTGAGATGAGTGTCATGCGTGTCATGTTTTGATTGTGTTTATCTCACTTTTCTTTGATAATCAGATGCT
Organism: Acholoe squamosa; assembly: GCA_949317995.1. Classification (NCBI taxonomy): domain Eukaryota; kingdom Metazoa; phylum Annelida; class Polychaeta; order Phyllodocida; family Polynoidae; genus Acholoe; species Acholoe squamosa. The sequence goes on from OX439038.1 coordinate 27,271,111, forward strand.
GAGTTTATGTAGGTTAGGTGCCTGGTTGGAACAGATGGCTGATGATATCAATGGTAGCAGTAGGGCTGCGAGATAATGACTGGTGTTAAAGGGTGGACTGGTCACAAGTCATACCTTTCGGATCCAAGTATGATACAAAGGCATGAGCACATGATTGACAGAGATATTACATGTTGGGTTTTGTCTCTCGGCACAGGGACGAGCCCATTATGTGTCAGCCAACCAAGAAGTTACTTTACTTGAGTCCCCATCAAGTTTTGTTATCTATTGGAAGGTTTAAGAAGATTTGATATGTATGATGATCATATGATGATGTATAGGTGATAATTATTGTAACTGGAAAAGAAAATATTTTGTATTGATTATTTTCAACAAGGTAAATGTTCCAAACTTGATGTTGAAATTTTTATATGTATGTGAAGGTCTTGAATAAGATCCTGGTTGATGCACAATCAGTTAGTTATTTCTATGCTGTGATATAATTCACATTTATAATTTTGATGAATATGTATTTGTTTTTGTCAGAGATAAGATAGGATCTTGAATAAGATCCCGGTTGATAAATATAATCAGTAACAAAGATATATGGTAGTCTTATTGACAGTGTGTTATATTCAAGAATTGTGAGTTTTAAAAGGACCAGTTAGATGTTTGGTTATACTATTTGTGTGTACAAAATAAGAATTTTTTTTCATGCATTATTCCATTTAAGTAAAGTAACTTATGTTAAAAAAAAAAAAAAAAATAAAAAAAAAATTGAAAATACCCATAAAAACGGTGAATTCTCAGGTGATTATGATTAGTTTTGAGTGGTACAAAACGTTTTAGTTCCCGAGGTGTAATGTAGGGCTATATGTGCGGAGCTTTGGTATTATGATGCAATGTTATATAACATATAATATTGGAATCTTATCAATTGTCATTTATTTGTATATTAATGTTGCAAAGGCATTTTGATATATATTTGGTTAGAAATATGATGGGTATTAGAGTGCAACTGTGTGGGCTGTCAGCTCCAGGGTGGAGGTGGAGGTGCTAAAGCTGGTACTCCCACTTAGTGTCAGTGCCACCAGCCCCCCCCCCCCACCTCCACCACTCAGGGTGTGACAACCAAGCCACACACTAGTTGGGGCTTGTTCAATGCCCAAATATGGTTATAGCAGGCTAACAATGATGAGGTTAAATAGAGTTGGAAAGGTTAGAGACAGTCAGTAGGAGTCCAGAGAGCAAGGAGCTAGGAGCCTAGGAGCAGCAGTTCCCAGTATGGAGTGGCTATGGGAGCAGATATAGCCAGGGACTGCTAGGACTCTAGGGGTGGGTTATATATGCTACCAGGAACCTGTAGCATTATAACCCTAAAGGTACTGTGATTTTATTTGGAACCCTCTGCCTGTTTTTATGTTGTATTTTGTTAAGCTCTGGGACCTGAACTTTATTATATTGTGAATTGTGTATGGCTATGTACTGTGAGACTGGTACTGGATATTTGATAATATGAACTACTATTGAGAATATTGTGACCTTTTGATGGATATCTCCTGAGATAGTGAGTAACATTAATAAATATATTATAAACCGCATACTAGCTTCCCATTTGGTATTTTGTAATATATTTTGATCCCTAAAACCTTGATATTAAGCCATAAGTGAAATATGGTGTAATTATAGTAGAAAGCAATCACTTTTAGGGAAAAGGCCCAAATTCTGCCTTTACCTAATCTGTGTGGGGTCATATCTGTCTCACATAGTGACGGTAGGCAATCAGCCTTACCCTAACACTATCATGAGAATGGACAATCGGCACATAATTCAAGGAAACCTTGGAAAGGGAACGTTCACAAATGACCTTTCAGATCTTTTTAAGTTTTATTCTGGACTTCCTATCTCACTTTCTCCCCACATTTTTCCTTCTGCAGAGCTGCATGTTAAAGCTGCATTAACATGCCAGCCATCCTTGAGACATTTCCCTTATGCAGAATGAAACAGGGACTTAAGACTTTAAAATGATCAACTCTGAAAGTAAAGGTACTAACAGTAATTGTATGGGTACCCGTAATCTCCCGCGTAGAAGGCGCGTCTTATACGCGAATCAGATCGTGACTGGGTCTTATACGCGGGAGGGTAATTGCCTTGAGTTGGGGGTGCGCCTTATACGCGGGTTTTTCCAACATCTCATTTGGGAAAATGCGCCGATGACAGCTTGAACTCATAGCGCCAGCACCGCGGCAGACCGGGAGGTGTCGACGCGCTCGCCGGGGATAAGGCCCACCATGCGCCGATGACAGCTTGAACTCATATAGCCAGCAACGCGGCAGCCCGGTCGGTGTAGATTTGCTCGGCGGGTTTGACGCCGACCGTGTGCCGATGACAGCTTGAACTCATAGCGCCTGCACCACGGCAGCCCGGTCGGTGTAGATTTGCTCGGCGGGTTTGACGCCGACCGTGTGCCGATGAGAGCATAGACTCAACAGGTTGACAATGCGGTGTGGCTTGCCGGAGTGTAGGGAACACGTGGGCCGATGACAGCATCGACTCATAGCGCTAGCGCCGCGGCAGACCGGGGAATGGTCCGCACGCCTGCCGGGTTTGACGCCGACCGTGTGCCGATGACAGCATCGACTCATAGAGCCTGCACCGCGGCAGACCGGTCGCTGTAGATTTGCTCGGCGGGCAATACGCCGACCGTGTGCCGATGACAGCTTGAACTCATAGAGCCAGCACCGCGGCAGACCGGGAGGTGTACAATAGTGGGGAGGGGGGGGCGCCTTCTACGCGAAACAGCCCCCCTGTGAGTTGGGGGGGCGCCTTATATGCGGGTTTTTCCGGAAATCGATCCAGAAGAGGTATGTGCGCCTTCTACATGAAAAGGCCTTCTCTGAGTTGGGGGGGCGCCTTCTACGCGAGCTGCGCCTTCTACGCGGGAGATTACGGTAATAGGACGACTATAAGTGTGTAACGAGGGGAGCCATTCTAAACATACTTCTTCCATTTTCCTATAATATTTCTTTTCTGAAGCATGGCACAAATGGCCTAAATATAGAGTCGGTGATGTCGCTAAGGGCCTTGGGAGTGGGTTTACAGTAGACACACATAATAGACGGTGTCTGGAGCATCCTCCTAAAGACTCAACTGAGTACCAATATATTTATTATACATTTTTTTCTGAGGCGAGCCAACGACAGTTTTGGAGGCAAGGTTACAGACTGGCACAAGCACCTGATGGCGTTGTAATGGAATATATCTCCCCCCCTACTGTGAAAGAGGCAAAAAGTGGACCTGGACTGAATTCCTTCCTCTGCTTTTTTGGTCATGTTGTTCCCAATGTTTAGTACTGTAACAACAGTTGATTCCTGTTCACCGGATACCACTGGGAGTCTAGCTCTTTTAACCCTTAGGTGCCCAAGCGCGCTTAAATGCGCGGTTGTTGGCTTAAATGCATTTATATTGAAGGAAATTATCACCCAGATACTTCTACTGGTTCAATCTGCAAAGTTAGACCCTCTTTAGAACGGCCATGAAATTGCAATTACAATACAACCAATAATTCTGCTTGATCTCCATTTTACTAAACACAGGAAGTCAAAACCTGAAAACAAACTGTCATATTATGTGATTCATTAGAGCACAACCCTTCAGGGGGCTAAGATCTGACATGACACCAATATTATGCTGGATAATATATATCCAATGTGCCATACTGTCATTAGATTCTAAAAGAACTGTTAATATCCATAGATGATCCATGCATTGACACTAGCACATTATGTTTCCTTGGGTGGCAGTACACATTATGGGCAGAATAAGAACTGAATGTGCTGTGAGGTCTCAGGGACTATGGGAAGTGGGGGGCTATATCATAAGACAGGAGAGACCAATTACTACCAAATTACAACAAATGGAATGTTTTGGTAACTATGGCTGCCAGATCTGACCAATAGATTTCATGTCCTTAACTGAAAGTCTTTGCTGAGTTATTAGTATTCAGAAAGTGTAATGCAGAGCCCAAATCAAGAGAAAAAGAAAATAATACATGGCCTTATAAACTAAGTGATACAATTGTGAAATAATGTAAAATCTTCAAATAATTCTGGGCACCAAAGGGTTAAGGAAGACGTGTCTCTGGTATATTCATGATTTTGTGAATCTCTGTTTTGTAACACAGAAGCTGCCATGTCAAATATATTGCTACAATTCTATTAGTACCGGCAATAGGGATGATGAAATTAAAAACAAAAAGCACTTTAATGGTTTAGCCACTTTACATATAAACCTGATTTAGTCTCTTTGACATAGGGAATGGAATCTCACTGCATACATGTTCTAAGCACCAAAGGTTTAGAGAAATGTGAATGACATATCTCAATTTTCTACTTGAGTAGAACCTCCAGGGGGTTCCCTTTCACTCTTATATATACCTCAGGCCATTTGCCCTAAAGTGAAACTTAACATGCGCCTACGGCTGTAGTATAAGCGAGATGGCCGAGCCTGAGGCTTCCATAGGTTTAATATAGTTTACAAATAGCAGCGTTGAATAGGGAACGAGGCAACACTAACCTTATCTATACATAAACATGGGCACCATCAGTAAATGCTGCAGATCTCACCACGCTATCTGACTCTACATGCTGAATGTCAAGACAGATATCTGATGTACATCCAGGCCAGAGGCCATCACATCAATCTGAACATATAGGGTGGTCTGAATATTGTTTAATAGACTTGCACGATTCTCTGCTAACATGCAAGATATACTTGATTTGCATGACACTGCGAATTTTTAAATTTGACTACTAGGGCTAATATATGCCTAACATATAGTATTCTGCCATGTAGGATGTCTGCAATGAGCAGTACATGTATGAGATACGAGATATGGTGACAACCTAGGGGCATCAACAAGTCTACTTGTGACATTTCCTGGTGGTTTCTCAGGGCTGGACCTTTTAGTATGTATGTGTGAGTCCGTGGGAAGATGGGCAGTGGGAATGGGAGTCTGCATTCCCCTGGGGGGTATTTCTACAACCAGGTATACACAATACACCACAGGGACCTCCCTGCACCAACCATGCCACCAGCAGACCCTCAGAAAGAACTCTGGTGATACCTAGTTCTTCACAGACTCCTGCTACCACATAAGCCTAGACTAGATAGGGGTACTAGAATACCTATTCCTACCTATGCAGAAACCTGCTACATCTATACGTGATGTGGCCATATTAATAGTAGCAGTGCTTTGAATCAGTGCATGGTGTAGGACATCAAAACCAACATAGATGCATTGACCTCAGGACTCCGGCAAACCAGCTAGGATTGCAAAGTATTCCTGTGGACAATGGAACCACTGCATAGTTACAAAACTTGAGGCACTCTAATAGTGATTATATTGAGCTTGCTTGGAAAAGATATGTGTTACAGTTGAACCTAATTAAATGATTGTATGTCAATTTTCCTCTTATTTCATTTGTGAGACGTACAATTTTCTTTTTTAGTTTGAAAAGAAGCTTATAAATGGCAATGGTGTGCCCTAAACATTACAATGTACTAGTAGCCTGCCTGATGCATGGATGGTATACCACTCTGCACTAGTCGAGGTACAGGCTCCTGCAGGTTTATATTTCCGTATTGATAAAAGGTTAGAGTTACCTGACTAGAACTCCCAGAATCCCAGTCACCTGCCTGCATTGCCCTTCTCTCTGTCCTAAACTCCCCTAGTCCATAAACTCCCCCCCCCCCCATGTCCAAGAAAAACTTTATGTATAAGGTTATGTGTATTGCGCTGTTCTTATCAACCTTAAATGTGCATGTTATATCATCTATTATTAACTGTGATAGAAGTGGGATAAACGGGGTGAGGTTTCACAGACTTTGCTAAATTGCTTTCAGCTGAAAAGCTGATTTCCACTGAAATCGTGTATTAAATACATTGACCACAACAGAATTGTCTTTGCATTCACATGTAAAGTATTCTTCGTTGCCTTCACGAGTATTGCTCATACTGTTCCTCGGACACAGGTATACATCATAATGTACCCCCGAGCATTCGCTTCACTACTTTTTTTTTTATTAAGGCATGAATGGTAGGCCATTAAATGAATGGTAGGCCATTTAGTTCCATTTGCCAGCAGTGAAATACTGCTGGTTTGGTGGGTTTCCTTTACATCACTGTTCCGCCCCTTGCCTTTGAATCAAACCAGCTCAGTCTCTTTGTGTGCATGTCAATTAATCCTGGAAGGTCCCTTTTTCTGCTATTTGCAATTTGGGAGAAACCAGACAAGTCTTTCCGATTACCCGGTAGTTGATTTTTATGTGTGATAGTACACTTCTTGAATTCACAAGTGGCACCCACCACTTGTCGGGGCAAAGCCAAGTGTTGCTTTGGAGTAACAAGATCTTTTCAACACTGAAATGAATACTCATTCAATTTCAGAAGTGAATGATGTAGTTTTTGTCCTTTTTTTAGGACTGCAGATATGTTAAAGAAAACAGAAAGTAGGAGTTTTGGGATTCGCTCTAAGTATTCATATTCTATACTATATTTTCTAAAACATCTTAACTGATATTATAGATTATAAAAGAAGATGTTGATTACAGTAAATCTAGTAGGGTATTAACATACTGGTCCAGTACTTTAATCTTAAACTACCAGGTCAGTCCACACCCCACTGGAAGACCCACAATATAGAGCTATGATAAAAGTCACAAAGTTGTCAATTCTGATATTCAGGATATTTCAGATAATGATTGTGGAACTTCCATGTGGCTCTTTTCATGAGACAACTGAGGACAAAACTTCATTGTATACACAATAGTGGGTCACGTATAAAATTCACATTTCCTGAATCAAACTTATGTCACGTATTCATGGCAAGGAAATGATTTTAACATCATGTCATCGGAGCCTCATCGGAACTGACCTCATGGCTGACATGATGTGAAGAGAAATTGATGAAAATAATGAGTCATACAATTATTCTGTATGAGGAGAAAAAAAGATGAAATACAGCTTTCTGTTGTTTCTGTGTCATACCACTATGGTACTTTCGATAGTCAAATTTCCAACACAGAATAACACACAGGGTTGTCTATAATATTTTCCATATACATGTACGTGTAGTATAGTTGGATTCATGTGCACTACCTATTATATTTCTTTTCTAAAGAAAAAGAAGTCCTTGTTTTTCTTCCTTATACTGGGTTGACAGAGACGGCAAACTTATAAGAATACCACCAAATTCTGACCTGCACCTATCCTTTATGTCAATGCACATACTTCAACATAGGAATTTGTACCAAAATTCGCGACAAAGGAAAAAGGGAATTCCTGTAAGGCCTAAACCAAAAGGAGTGGCATCTCATCACTTGTAGGATTTCTTATTCTACTGGCTATAGGCTCTGCCCATTCCCAACTCATCAATATGGGTATACTTTTACCTCGTGGTGGTGAGCTCTGTCTCTATCTTTCCCTCCAGTACTCTATTAGTGTTATATGTCCCTGTATTAGAAGACACCAGGTGTTACACAGTGATGATGACTCCTGTACCTACCTGACATCTTCCCAGGCTGTCACACATAGCCTACTTAACACCTGTCACTACCCCATAACCAATCTGCAGCACACCTTGATGATGTATACCACCCATAGTCAGCAAGTTCTCGATGATGTATACACCTATTGTCAGCAGCTTCTCTTCTGCTTACATTATCGACCGAGTCAGATGTGATTCTTCTTCCAACTGTATACATGTAGCTTATTAACAAAAGGTTAAATACTGGCCACGTTCACAAGAAAATTAGTAAATTAGTTACATGCCCCCTTTCATTTTTCCAATATCCATGCCTTGTCCACCTGCCCCCTGCCTTTGGGTCCTAGTTCACAAATATCTAACTTAGACTCACCCTGCCTACTCTAACCTAGCTGCTATTGTGCTAACTTGCCCCGCCCACCTGTACCATGCAATAACCCACCTGTCCTCCACCAGGTGTGTGAGTCAGTCTAGCTGCTCCTACCTACCCCTCACTCAGCCCCACGCCTGCAGACATATGACATACCTCATCATTTATAACACCTGGACAGCCGCTCTCTGTACTAGAGAGAAAGGGAGATCGGGAGGGGGGGAGGGGCTTTGTTTTATCTACAGGGATGGAAGTGACTAAGCACCAAGATCCCTGAAATGCTCGAAAAGAACCCCTTAAATATAGGTTTTGTATAGGAATGTATAGGTTTTTGGAACATGAAAATCCCTGAAGTCAGGGAAATCCCTGAGGACTTACATCCCTGTATCTAGGTTACACAGGGAAGTATGCTCTGTATAATTATTATTGTTGGTAGTCTGTGATCTATGGTCTAGAAGAAAACAGACAATAGTTTACATTCTTTTCCTTTTGTATTGTACTGCATACAGAGTCCATTCCTTGTTACCAAACCTCAAACACATGACAGTGTACGATCATTATGCAAATTGTAAAAAAAAATCCCACTATAAAATGTAGGAATTCCTATAAGGTATACGATATACATGTACTAGGAAATAGTGGGAAAGTTAGCATCTCCGATTCAGCCTATCAAAGCAGCATCGTCATGAATGGTATACTATAAAGTGTAAGTGACTAAATGCCCATTCATTTGACATCTGGCATCTGTATAGTAGACAGGGGCAATTATTCCTACAGTGCTTGAATTCCGAGGACTGGCCCTCGGACTGTTACTGTGTCAATTGGATCTGGGGAAGGAATTTTGTTCCCTTCTGATGGAATCCCCAAGAAGGCATTTTTACCCCTTCAGAGGGAATCCCAAACATGAATTCCAGGAGGGACTGCAAGACCCACAGGAGGAAAATTCAAGAAGCCATCCCCAATTCCAATCTATCTTTCATTTTACTTTTTCCTATCAGCCATAATACCAATCTACAAAATGGTACACACGTTTCGATATATACTAGGCCTTCTATAAATCCAGGATTATTTTGCAAACATGCAAATAAAAGCATGGGCCATTTTTGCATATTGAAATTGTACCCCCTTTCACACTACATGTATGGGGGGGGGGGAGGCAAGGGGGAGTGGGGAGACAGGGTGCCGTCTTATAACATGTTTGTCCACCTCCACCACACCTCTATACCACATCAGGGCCATGTCTCACCCACAGATCTCACTGTATTATGTTACAATATAGCTGCATACTTGGTGAATCATCACGAGTTGGGCCAAAGATTTGACTCCATGCAACTGATATCATTATTTCATTACTTTACGACATCGCTGTATGAGATGAAACTCTTAATTAAACAGTTTTAGTTCCACAGAGGCTTTTAATGAGTATACACTTAATTAACACAGCCCAAACTTGCTGAGAATGAAGCCTACATACTCCACACTTTTATTCTCTCTGTCACATTCTGATCAAACTTGTGAAAGTTGACCACTGCATGGTGGAATATAGCCCTGTATACTGTGATGACTCAGTTAAACAAACCTGTTCTATCCCTATGCTATATCCTCTGTGCTATATTATGTTGTGTTGGTAAAGTTATGCAGTGTTTCTAGAATGTCAGACATGGATTCACCGGGGGTGTTCAATGTAGCAGTTCCATGGTAGAACACACAAATGTGTCTAGGTCCTATATGCGATCTAAATACAATAAATTCTATATCGATGTAGGCCCTATGCATATAGTAAACTCCCTCAACACTCATTCAATCATTTCTGTCCTTCTATATTTCTGTTAGGGAATACGATATATTGAAAGGAAGTACATAAGCACCGACTTTCCAACGCTAAACAACAGAAATCTATCAACGCATAAACAACAATAAAACACACACACACACACACACACACACAATTGTTTTCCCTTCCTTCCTTTTCGTTTGGAGCTGAAACGACCTTTTTGTAAGACAATTAACAGTCACCTACCTCTTCTTTCCCCTAATGACCTCCCACCTTCCATCTACAAACTCAACAGGAGGAAATCCCCTGAGGCTGACTAGGGAGGTGGTGGTGGGGAAAACAGGGATCTCACGATGTATGTCAGTTTTGCCAAGACTCTTGTCATACCAGAGTAAGGGCCCTGGTGGTACTTGGTTCTATAAGTATAAGGACTCTTGTCACAAGTAGGTGAGGGTCCAGGAGGTACCTTACTTAGTCCTTCCACGACCCCTGCTACATTTACTATATGTATAGTCATGCACTAGACCTCAGTCCGATTGCAGAATATGTGAAAAGGGAGACAATGGTCTAGCATCAACTGCAAACAAGATGGTGTTGATCCAGCATGGGCATTTGACACTAGAAACAAGGCCCTGAACCATGAAGAGACATTTTATAGACTATGGGAGCAGGGTGGGAATATTTAGGTAGGTAGGTGGGGAGAGGGATTCCTGGATAACCTTTTTGTAGTCTGGCTTATATGTATATAGGTGTTGGATGGGACCCAAAGTGCTCCCAGCCTCTACATGTACCATCAGACTCTCCTATGGACCAAAACATCCCCATGATGATGGGTGAAAAGTATTCATCTCTGACATTGAGTCAGTGCATAATATAAAGTGTGATATTTATAGGGACCTTTTTCTTAATGCAAAATCTGCATTCATAAATCTTATTCTAAATATATGAGGGATGCTATGTTTTATATATATATATATATATATATATATATATATATATATATATATATATATATATATATATATATATATATATATATTTACACCTGTCACATTTCTCTCCATTCTGTTCTTTTTTTATCAGGTCTGAAACTGAAGGGTATGGGAAGGAGAGCAACATACTGAAATGTATGAGGTACTTTCAACTTGTAAGGCCCCCACGTTATAACATACTAGGGAGTTTAAGATCACGACTTGTACGGCAACGTGTACGTCTAGAATGATAGGAAATGGTAGGCTAGACGTTTCCGTAGACGTTACAAGTAGGCAAATCTTAAACTCTCTACTGCTAAATAGTACATAACAATATCTCTGGGAGCTCAATGAGCTTACCACATCTACCTACTGTTTTATCTTCACTGAGTGAAATTGTTTTAATAAATGGGTCTTACTGACTTTTAAACTTCCTTTCCCCTTTGTACCTGATATCTTGCAGATATAGGATAGACTTAACACCTGGTTGCTCGCAGATCACTTTGTAAAAGGCCTCTGTGATGAAGACCGCAATATATGGCTTAAAGTCTATTATGTGGCCATGAGTAACGTCTCGTCATGAGTAACATCTATTAAACGTGAATTCTTCCCCTGAACATTTTACCCGATGTATTTAAACCCACTTAGTACTGACCTGTGACCTGGAAATGTCTGCACCTGGTGTGAAGTTATATGGAGTCGTAATTTAGCAACTCAGCAACTTTGCACCTCTGGTTGAGGGGAGTATTTAATGTCTGAGGTATGGTTGCTTTACCATACACTAAAGTGTCTCTTTTTAATTTTCAATTTTTCTTTTCATTTTACTCGGGCCTTTTCTTGGTATCCTCCTCTAAGCTCCTAAATATATCTTACCATTTCTAGCAACAGTTATGTGACCATGAACCACAAGAATGAGTCTGACATGCCAGCAAGGTTACCTTTTTGACAAGCACCACTGCAACACATTAGTAGAATGGCCAGAAACTATTTATGGCACAGGATTCTGAAAGCCTCTTGTGACTTTTTCCTTCCAGCTACCATCAATAGAATCGCCTTTCCTCCTTGTCGTCCATCACAATCACAGTTTTACCGAGCGACTCGAAATCTATGTAAAAGACCCCCCATTGAACCTTGAGCCCCGGGCCTTGAGCCCAAATATCGCAGCTGTTACTCCCAAAAGAGGCCAGAGGCGTCTTACTGTTAAAGTGTGGTACATAATAGGCCTAGATTTGTATGCTTGCATGTGTGTCTCGGCAATGAGCTTCTTGTTAACAATAAGGCTACGATATCCCTGTTAGTTTATGTGTGTAAAGGGAAGGTTTATGTCTATGTGTGTGGTATCTGTGTGTCTGGTGTGGAGAGGTGTGGGTGATGTGTACTTTGGGCAGCCTCCAGGCTTACACTACTAGCACCTTTCTCACCTCGTTACCCTACGTTAAACACACCAGGTGGGGCTACTAACATCACCACCAATCCTACAAAACCACCATTTTACTATCCTAGCTTTTCATCTTATTTTGCCCTCTTTATTTTCTGTTAATTTCTGAGGACCGGATGTTCTATGGTTCTCGCTTCTTTTATTTGGCATTGGCCCACGTCTGAGCCAGACTAAGACCCCTAAATGACCACGGAGGAATACACAAATATTGCAATGCAGTAGGCCCACAATGCGACCAATATATATGTCTGGTCAAAGTCATTCATATAGGCCTACTTTTCGCTGTTACCACTGACTGTAGTCACTACCTTCACACCTGTTTTATAACTGTCAGTCACCACTTACTGACCACACCCATTTTAGATTACACTGACCCTTGCTCTCCCAGCACATTCCGAGCTTGCTCCCTCAGATATGAGGGCACACACCTTGAAAGTAAGGGGCCCGAGTGGTTTAATCATTGAGGTCACCACCCGGAAGTGGTCCTTGTCGCCATGGTTACAGCGTCCAGCTGCTGGTTGTCAAGGAGTGTTACTATGTTTAGTTACTATGGTGACAGGTGTCTGTGTGCGTAACTAAGTGTTACCATGGTGACAGGTGTGACTGCTCGTGACGTATGACGTATGAGTCATATAGGGAGTACGTCATGGGTGTGACCTAAGTATATCTTAAATTGACTTGGATTGATTTGTTCCATTGGGTGGAACAATCTCCTTAATTGGTATAGTCTTAATAGCAATTTCCTTAAATATTAAAGTCCTGACATGTATGACCTTCCCTGTGATTGAAGCTAGCACAACCCAGACACAAATCCCACTTTCCTTGGCCTACAACATGGCAGTAGTGGTCAGTCATCGAGCCCTGGTCACGGGGTCATAGGTCACGGGGGTCATAGGTGTTGGGGTCAAACAGGTGACCCCTGACATTGCCACACGTGCAAGTTATGAGAGACGCCGCCCAAGATAAGATATACTCCAGTAGTACTAGATGGAGTAGTAAAGGTGTAGCTACTAGTAGACATATTATCAATCATATCTCACAGCCAGAGCCAAGACCAAAAAGAGATTAAAAACTCCAACCTGGTGACAGTGAGCCTACTTAAGAAGAACGGTCTGGGCTAAACCCTACTTGTCATAATTTGTTTCTATATACCTCTCATTTCGAGGACATTAGGAGCTCAGGAATTGTATTTTTAGTGGGTGTTCACCCACAATACTCAATGATTGATAACTTCTTATAGGCGTTTCCGGAGGCATCAGATCACCCTTAATTCTTGTATTTGTAGGCATTTGGTGGATATAGATAAGGATGAGGGCTGGGCACAGCTGTACGACCAGTAGGAAGCAGGTTGCTGCAATTCTTATCTACCTTGTCTAGTCATTAGTGAAGTGGTGCCGGTAGGTTGATCTCTTTCTAAACCCTCTAAGGAATGGATAATCTCAGTGCTTTATTTAGTAAAGGATTTTATCTCCATGAAGAATAAAAGTAAATAAGATAACTCTCCAATGCTGTACCTACCGGTATACATCATGTGCTTGATACACTCTCAAAATGGTCAGCATGATGCACAAATGCAGTTGTTGGGAGCTTGATACTTGAGGCATCATGCCATCCTCAAAGGGTTAATGAGTGTGTGGTGAGGAGGCAGGGCATGAGATAGATAGCCTGGCTGGATGGTGTTGAGATAAGAGGTTATTTATTACTGAATAGCCTGACCTGTGTACCTGATATCTGGCACTTCCTACGCATCCTCACCATGTATAATGACTGGGTCTGGAGAGCTGCCTCTGTTTACTAACCATCTGGGTGGATCAGCACTACACCCAAGAGCTCACCATTAGGCAAAGTGTATTGGTTACCAGACCCTACGTAGTCATCCATTTCCCTCATTTTTTATGTTATCTTATTACAGTGGCGGATCCAGGATCTTGAAAAGGAGGGGGCGCAGCCCAAAAGGAGGGGCGCACCCTCTTTTTTTTGAGCAAATTTTGGGATCCAAAATCTGTAATTAAACTCTTAAAGGAGCTCTATTTCGAAACCAAGGTAAAAACAAATTGGAAAGTAAGACCCAGTGGTAGTGTACCCAGATCAGCAAACTCACTAATCAGTATGCATACTCCCCTACTTTATGTTTTACTCTTTTATCTTTTGAATATATCGGCCGTCCTCCTGTAACTACCTGTATATCTACCTGTCCTCACCTGACATTCCCTCACAGAGTGGATGAGTAGATCTCATGTTGGTACATACAAGGTTATAGCCCACCATGTGCACCTCAATAACTCATTTGGCACAGCTAAAGTGTACTGTAGGGCATCAAGCCTGAGGCGCTTTAGAATCTGGCTCCCCTCAACTAAACCCATGAAGCAATGCCCTTTTGAGTTCCTTTACAGCTTTAAAGCAGACGGTTTAGATAGAGGGTTTCAAAATAATACACTCTAGATCCTAGCCCTTCAGAATCAGGGCTTAATAATTATTAAGCCCTGATGCTGATTAACACGCTTCAAAACCTGTGCCTTCCGAAAGAGGCTTAAACATCAGGATCTTCAGAAGGAGGGCTTCAAAACAAGGACCCGGAGATTTCAGAAATAGGGCACTGAGAACCAGATCCAGAAGTTGCGGTGCTAACGACTTCAGCATCGGGGTACGCAAAACCAAAGCCCTTAGAAGTAGACAACTAAGAAAATGGCCTCCACTCTGGCCAAAGCCTTCAATAATTTCATCCGACATGTTTTTTTCTTAAACCCAGCTGTTTAATATTGAAGGATGGACCAACAAATATTTTGGGTTTAATCTAGCGGCCTATGTCATAACCATTTATTCACCCCAAGCTGAAATAAACAGTGGGATGTCCGCCAGACAAGATAACAGAACGAGAATGGACAGAAATGATGGATTACCTCTTAAAGCTGAGAGGAAAGAGGCCAGATCGTGTATTAATAGTTGATGCTGGCAGGGTGTGTGATGGGTACCGGTCGGTAACAGGTGATGGAGGGACATAGAACTACTTTATTTACCTTATTAAAATCAGCTCCATCTTTATGAAGAACTTACTATTGTACAATATTTTGAAATGATTTTTAACTAATGCTCATTCATGCTAATCTGTAAACTACACACGTTCGTGGGTCAGAGCATTATTAATACAGGCCTGTACAAGGTAGCATAAGTAGCATTCCTCTCTATGAAAGCAGTATAATGGGAGTGCACTATTTAGCTGCATTTAGGATAGTAATCTTTACACCTATAATTGAGCAGTCATACTGCCAATTCAAAGATTTTCTTCAAATAATTACTATTTATATTAGATTCGCTCACAACTAATATTACTTTTTCATTGGATCCACAAAATGTACTTGTCCTACATGATCTACATGTAGATTGATAGGATCAATCCATGTACTGCGTTGACTTGGGGGGTGGAATTACAGGGTCACTCTGAGGTGAAACTAACCAATAATACTGGCAGTAGGGCATAGACTGTCAAGTCTCAAATAAAAAGCTCATTGTTTCATAAGGGTACCGTCATTAAATCATATATATATATATATATATATATATATATATATATATATATATATATATATATATATATATATAATAACAATACATCTTAAGTACATTAAGGCTAGAGTACAGGCAGGAGTATTGGAACTAAGGTACAGCACATTATGAATTTGTATACAATATCAATTAACTGACTATTCATTAGAGTTTTGCAGGAAAACAATCTTTCCAATGCTGAGTATAGGCTAGCTATTGCTTAAGTTGGGAATCGTGACTGGAGTAAGTAGAGAAGTCTTCAAAATGGAAGCTATGTGTGTAAGTGAACAAACACAGTAAATGTATATAGCACTCGGCTAACCACCCTGCCCTCCCTGGCTGCCATCCATAACACTTCCATTTTACACCCATTAGTAAGCACTTGGTTACCATCCTGTATCATTACCTTTTCTGGGCTGCACAGTGTCTCAATACCCTATACCCCTTGTCCCAATACCCTAGACATAGTGCATATCCAGCATTATGTATATAGATGCAGCCCTGGTGAGCTGCTCAGCAGTGAAGCCTGCATTCATGCATCATACATACCACATGTGATGCAGACGTATAACTTGGCGGTGATGCATGAATGCATCTTAAACTTGTCGGCCATGTATCGATGCATCATGGTGACTAAAGCCCCAATGCATTATGTTGCCCATGTAGGGGCCGCCATCGTTGTGTATATATTAGTGCGCTTCATCCGAGAGATGTGTTCGTGTGGTGCTCGTTCCTTCTATGCCAACCAGGTGTCGCTTTGCGATACCCGTTTGGTACAAGAGGGGGCAGCACCACGCCTCGCGTCCAGGTCCTACTAAGGAGCCGGATGAACCGCAGAAGAGGACTGGACCTGGTCCAGTCCAGACGTGTGATCTCTTCTCGAATAAAGGCCTACCCGAGCGGTAGGAAGTCTGGGGCTTTGCCCAACCCGAAATCCTCGTGTTGTGTTGGTATCTCTAGTGTTAAGCGAGCCAAAGAGCCACCCAATATATAAGTTGAAACGAACCGTTACACCCATAATGGGTTTAATATAACATCACCAAACTAATTACCTATTCAGCCTCCTCCCCAGCAGTGAAGGCACTTAGTGTCATTTGCAAGCAGACCAATTGGTCTCCACATTAAAAGCATTCATGGTCAGTTCTCGGCCCGATATGTCAATGTCTAGAATGTGAAGGATGTATATAAAACAATTCCCAAGAAGATGTTAAACTCTAAAATCCTAAATGTCCTACGAAGCAAAACACTTTCTCCCAGACCAAAAAGTGGGCCATGGACAGACATTACAGCAAGCTCTCGTTGATCATACCCTGAGGATGTTGTAAAATCAGCACATAGACAGGGGTACGTCTGGTATAATGTGCATAATGCCCTCAGGTTATTTACTTTTATGTATATGTATACATTATATGTATGAATTGATATACACACATCATGGAGATGTAGATTCCTTACATACATGAAGTGGACATTATTCTGATGGGTTTACATTTACAATGATAACAATAGGTATAGAGGTGTGACAGATTGGGCCCTTATATTATAGCTGCTGGTATTTCACTTTAGCGATGTCATACTCTAGATCTTATAATATACATACATTTCCAGGATGCAGCAACCAGTAACTTGCTGTAACTACAATCCAATCCTTTGTGACTATATTATGTAGTGTATATAAATCATGCACGATCCTTGACAGTGAGTTAACCATCATGGCATCATAAAGAAATGCATAGTGTTGAATTCTTTTTTGTCTACAGAGCTAAGCATTAATTCTCCATCTACCTGCCTGTGCTTGCCAGGAATCTGAATTATCTAAATAATTTTGGCTAAAGTCTGTAGGCATATCCTTTATGCAACGCCGCATTGATTCATTGTGGACAGATCTACTCATAATGTATGTCGATTTGAAAAGTTAAACCGCATATATGTGTTGTGGCAGAGCACGGCACGACTGTTTTGAGGACAATAGTGCCAAGAGCAGCTGCTTGAAATGTAGCCTCCCACATAACAGATTACGTCCTCCTACTACAAGGTACTATTTCGAATTTGTCTTAATTTGTTTGCTTCTTGTTACTCTGTTCAGGCACATTCAGTGATGACATGAATTGGGAAGCTATCTACAACTACTTTGCTGACTGCTTTATTACCTTCTTATTTGTTAAGGATTTCCAAATACTTGTCAAAACCTGACATGGTGGTGATATGCTTTATTCATTGATGGCTCTTAAGTACTAGTGGCTTGAAAGATATCTTCATTTTATTGGCTCAGTAGTCTGACCCAGCGTAGCTAGTAAAAGAGCCGAGCCGTATGGTGTTTAACAGCTTTATAAATGCCTTTCACATTGCCTTGAGCCTCATAAAGAGAAATTCCAAGCCCATGGGCCGTACAACTAAAGTTATAGAAGAAACCATAAGAAATACCATAATGCTTTAATGCTTTATGTCCTCTCGTCATTAGGGAGCAATGCACCTATAATCCTGGTCAGTGCTGTAAATATGCATCATGCAGACACCAAAGGGTTAATATTGATATACCTACTCCCAATAATTTGACATGATGCGCCAATGGAGTGCTAACAAGTTACTGGTGCATTGATGCATTATGCCCATAGCCTCATAAATGAACATTATAGCCTTGAGGCAATAGGCTCTCCTCCTGAAGGGTCACTGCACCTTAAAGGCAGTAGGTAATGGCACGTGTAGCAACAGGTTAATGCCTAGTGTGTGGGCACAGTCCACGTGTCCACTCAGTATTCTATAGGTCTTTGTGCACATATATAACATACCAGGGGGACTTTGGTTCTCTATTAGCTAATCTCTGCAACATAAAAGGCTTTTCAGTCCAGGAAATTGGCAGAATAACTCTCATTCCGCCTTAAATCAACAATGAGTTTGTAAAAAGACTTATCGGACTTTGGCCTGGTGTGTTTGACTAAAGCTCTCGGACTTCATCAGATCATGTGTATACGCCTGTGTTAAAATCAATCTAGATGTATATTAGAAATGTAAAGGAGGGAAGATAATGGTAGTCTAAAATCTAAAACTTAGATAGTCTAAAACTTAAATAGTTTAACACTTTGATAGTTTAGAATTGGGGGAGGAAATAATTTATCTATACATAGATGTCTCATCATGGTATATCAGTATGATGTGATGCATACACGTGGAGATGAATGCCTTCCCTAGACTAGTTAATTCTCTGTCTATAACACCGTGATCAGACACAATGTAGGGATATGGACAAGGTATAAGGGCGCGGGGGGGGGGGCTTATGCAGCTTCTATCTTGGCTGGATAACCTGTCGCCCTATATTAGGCAGATAAGCCGAGATATCAACAGTTTACTGTGGTATATGAGGTTTGGTTATGGTATGGTGCTCATAATCAGTCATAATCTGAGACCCTGTCCACAATAGCCAACATGCATAGAGCAGAATAGGATGCAATAGCCATTCATAACACCCAAATATCATTGTAAATTGTTATTAAATCAAAGGATCCAAAGACATTAATAGAGACAGGATAAGGATAAAGCTCACATTCAATTCCTTTCAATTTTCAAAAGATGCTTTGTGCATTAAATCTATCCAAATACCCAGTAAAAATAGGGCCTGCCTTGAAATCAGAAATATTTAGTTGGCCTAAACGTGTACCAGGTCGGGGGCCACTTATGTAGATTTATGACATCAGGAAAAGTTGAAACTAAATGGACTGTGACTGAGTGTTGTATGTCAACATAAAACCTCCAAAGGCCTACCCAATAGTGTTATATTGTATATAGATGATGAAGTGTGTATACACTGAAACATGGATATGACACATGTAATGTACCATGACAACATCCATATTCTGTGCTAAACAGCTTCATGTGGGCTTCATAAAGATACCCACATGCATGTATAAGTTGGTTATAGAGGCATAACGGTACTGTGCTCTCTCACCCAATAGGTTTCATAAATGAACTTGCATGGGTGTATTTATCTCTGCACTAAACTGGCTTATCAATGTCTCATGCTTTTAAGGCTTGAAAGGCTTCTTTTAAATCCTAAAGTGGATAAGCTTTTCAATGAGATACAACCCGGGGGATGAAACCTTGGAGTGTGAAGTTACACAGTCTAATTGCAGCAATGATTTAAATGAAGTTTCCCTTTGGAAAAAAATGAGCAAAAGGGCGATCGTGTGGGTTATAGGCTATTTCAGCATGTGACAGAGATAGACCAATAAGGCCCTACTGCTGGGTAACAATTCTTTATATTAATGTCTCTATGCATGCAGAACATGTCCATGCTACACATTAGACGTGACAGTTCCGGTCGTCACGGTAACCACATCTCGTCACTTCCTGCAGCCTCTCGCGGTGGGTGAGATGTGTGATTGATGAGTTACCTGTGTGTGTAGGGGGGGGGGGCGCTGTAAGTGTCCTGCAGAGACTACTACCGCCCCCTGGTGTCTGCAGACCTTACTGCTGCCCCCTGGTGGGCAATGACCCCAGGTGTAGTCACCTGTAACATGTATATGGGACATCCTTTACATAGGAGATCTATCTAAAACCTTAAAAGTACTGGCCCAATCTATAACTGCAGGACAGAGAAATATTGAATAGCTATTGTTTGATATGAGAAAAAAACTTATTGGAAGTAATGTGATACTTCACAGGGAAAATCAACTGGGTATTTGCTAGATGTATACCGTTGACTGGAAGAAATTATTCCTCTTTCTTCCCTAAACGAGGGCAAAAACCCCTACCCATTATTTGCCATGTTAGGGTTCTTGAAAAGTTGTGTTTCTCTATGTTAGGACTCCCCTAAAACAACATGCGCGACAACACTAAATGGATAGCGAATTTACCTTGGTTTTGGCAAGACTCAGAAAAAAATACCAACTTTAATTGCTCGGTAAAATCATATTTCGCTTACTAAGCACTTCTTTCCTTTTCTCACACATACATGTACCTCTGGTGTAGATTCAGGTGGGTGCAGACAGCAGGACAGTTGAGCTGTATCAGGTGCAACCATACTTGGAGGTACTCTTCAAGATCAATTCAGACACAGACAGGCTGTAAACATTATTAACCCCCCCCCCTCATAATGAGGAGGTTCCCTATATAAGCCTATATAAAAATATAGCAGGCCCCCCAACTGAGACCCCTGCCCCCCCCCCAATAAAAATTTGCTTCCTACGCCCCTGCCAAAGAGTAAAAAAGTATATAATGAACATTTCACTAACTGTTGAGTTTGTCTATTAGCTTTCTGATTGTCCATTTCCCAGATATGTACTCAAGATAACATTCAAATCCCCTTCTGCGAAGGCGAGACAGTGTCAAGTTCTATACACTGCCATTTATTTTTTCCTATCCATGTATTGTAGTCTCTTGAAGCCATTCCTAGATCTGAATACAAACATAGTGACTATTCCTCAGCAGAGAACTCATTGGTCATAAAGAATGTTTGAAATCTTTCAATTAGAAGCGGCATTGCCTTTTATATGAAGCACTAGATGTGAATGGGGCCTATATTCTGTAGATCAAATTGCATATCAATTGAAAAACAATGGGCCAATGTACAACCAACACATTTATGTTACTGACAGTTTGATGTACATCAGTATGTTTGAACATTTCATTATCAACATAGTGCAATGGCTTTAATGCTTCAAGAGTAGACTATTATACTTTCTGTCAGCATGATGTATGCAACACCTTTAGCGTCAATTTCACTA
Source organism: Acholoe squamosa (assembly GCA_949317995.1). Classification (NCBI taxonomy): domain Eukaryota; kingdom Metazoa; phylum Annelida; class Polychaeta; order Phyllodocida; family Polynoidae; genus Acholoe; species Acholoe squamosa. The sequence continues at coordinate 27,292,450 of OX439038.1, forward strand.
AATCAGCCATTCCTTCTGCTTCTGAAAGAGCAGACGACATTTCTACTTCCTGCAGCATCTCTGGGTCACGTGTGTGGCACGTGTTTGTCTTCTCTCACGCCCCCTGGTGTGTGAACTGTGCATTCATCCTCACTGCCACACCCCAACACTGAGGGAGCTTATGGAAAAAAGTCATAGAATAAACCACAATCCCTATATCATAAAAACTGGCGTAAAAAGCGCTGACAGGAGGCCAAGGGGTTGAGGTTGGGGTAGTATTAGTACAAGGTGCACGTGTGTAAGGGTTAGTTAAGTGAGTGCATGTCACACATATCTCACACACATGTTATCTTAACATATCCACCCCTAGGGGTAATTTCACTATGAGTCGAAGAGACAGACCTGTACTTTGAGTTGGACACTTGGATACCTAGTTGTTAAGGAATGTCTGCTTCTTTTTGTGAATACAGGATAATCTAAGTACTACCATTACCAATACTCAGTGAAAACCAGGGGCAACAAGCCATAATACAGCTACAAATTCAAATGTCCTACTCAAGGTGCACCACAACCTGTTCTACTCAAGGCCAATCTACCCTACCTTATCACAGCTCAGTGAACAGCATTATTGTACAGAGTAGTAAACCATGGGACCACCGTTCATCGGCACCATTTCCAACTAAAAAATGCATGTACAAGTCCACAACCACATCCAGCTCAATTCATTCGAGTGGACTACTGAGCAGCACCAAATGTACATGCAGTGGTAAATGCCTACAACAAATCCTCGCCTATATCAAATGCCATTCCCTTCTCCTTTTTTTATATTGCATAGAACCACAAGCACAGCAGCAACCAAGTAATCTTTGGATACCGCCCATGTGTGGACGATCAGTATTCTATTTAGACGCACTAGGTGGTTATTAGTCCGGATTAATCCCTGTTTTAGTGACTTTCTTTTTCTTGCTTTTCTGCCATTTGAAGTACCTTTTGATACATTGATATTGGCCTTCATAGAGCACATAGAAGTATAGTGCGGCAGTGTTCTTTGAGCTACAAGTAATGAGACGTGTAAGGTCATCTGCACATCTGTGAAGATGAGCTGCCGACCTACTGCAACAGAAGGATGATGGTTCGATATATGTAAGGGGATTCCTAGGGATGGTGTGGGGAAGCTTGGAGAACTTGAAGGTATAAAGATCACCATGAAGACAGAGCATTCTTGTATCCAGTTTCTGCTGACTGGGCTACATCCAGAATAGCCACCACCTGACATCATTATCTGCTCCACCAAAGCACAAAACCAATATGTCTCATATCACATGGACAGGGCTCAGGTGAAATCACTGCATCAAGCCTTTTTTGCATTTAGTGCCAGACACGGCATGGCCTACATGAAATAAATTCCTAGTCCCATAATTAGTGGACCAAAGAGACATACGCTGCTGAACAATGGGACTAGATTCCAGATAACTCTATAATTCTGGACCCTTTTAGTATCAAGTCCCCGCTGAACCAAGACCTCTCCCACTTAGGGATTGGAAACCAGACTCATTCTGTCTTTTGGTACATGCGCTTGGTACATTCCCCCCAAGCTGTTCAAGGACACCACCGAGTTTAGACATCATCAAGACGCCAATTCTCCACACACTGAGTCGACGTGTCAGGTCCCAGACAGGGTTCATGGCATACCATGTAGGACAGTCTAGACAACTGTTGTTCATCTTCTTCTAGGAGATTCTTGGACAGAGAAAAGAAAAACAGGATGGCAACCCGGCAGCCTGTGAGTCTGGGCTAAGATAAGGCCTGCTCTTCAAACCTGTGCTTGTCTGGTCCCCAGGGAGGGGACAGGTAGAGGTCAGGCATCCATTTATAGTATCCACTTTTGGAATCCAATGTTTAGAATACACCTCGGCCATTTCTTTAAGGTGATTTCAAACAGAAACTGGCATATCACCCATAATGCTGACCAGTTCCTTATGAAGCAAGTGTAGGATGGGTACTAACAACAGAACGGCCAAGCTCAAAGTCTGGTGGCAACCTCTTGAGGGCCAGTAGACTCTCCCATCTTATAAAGTTACCACAGCATATTCACGATGCCCTCTCGGGAGGGAAATCATTGGAACCACTGGACCCTGTCTGATTAAAAGGGTGTACCCAGGGACAGGACTATCATTTAGACATGTGGCTGTCTGGTCCCTAGTGAAAAGGTGTAGCGTGAGGGGAGAGGGTGAACTCAGATAAGAGAGACCTCTTGAAGGCTCTTCCATGCACAGCTAGGTGAGGGCCCTGATGGTACCTTGGTCTGCATGTACTTCTGCTAAAACTTCTTTCAATAATGGCTCAGGGGAAGTCATATGTTAAGGGTGCAAGAACAATGATCATCCGGAGGGAATCCAATTCAAAATGGCTGCGAGACATTTCTAACATAACTTACCAGCTATAGAGTCTGACAGCTGAATGCAAAACTACATAGTGCAAAATAGCATGGTGGGAACTGGAGATCAATGTGGATCCTCTGAGTGGGACACAAAGGGACAAGACGAGACTCGCGAATGGATACATAGCATCTATAGACTTCTAGAGGCTATTGATTCCTGATATCACCTATGTACAGGATGTATAATGAGTAGGCACAAAGAAAGGATCCTCTACAAGAGCCAGTGTGCAGCATTCTTTCTAATTGGGCAGAAATAGAATTCACTCTTAGTCTACAGTGAATATCACACGTTCATCTGCTGATGCTAATAGAATCAGAATGGGATGATGGATGTTCCAAGTCATATCAGATTGCATATCTAGGAATATCTGGTGTGACATTCAGAAATCAGAACTGGTCAAACATAAGTACTTGGCAACTGCCACTCCACAAAGAAGACGGAAGGCTTTCTATCTTGGCAACCTGTCCCAGTGTCTATACATACATGTACTCCATGCAGGGACACTACCTATTTAAGTTTAAAACAGCAGTTTATTTGACTGAAAATGTTCTGAAATTCTCGTTCAACTGAAATTTCAGATTCCATGCAGGTACCCTTGCCTCCTGGTACCCACTGAATGTGTATTTTTAACTGATACAAGGGCTGGAACTGTGGAGTAATAGGTTAGAGGTTATGTTTAGGGTTATAAATGGCCGTTAGGGTAGGGTATGGAACCTGTTACATGTTGTGGGTTAGTAGTAGGGGTTCTGGGTTTAGGGTAGCATGTAGTAGAGAGGAGTAATAGCCCCCATGTCATTACTGATTGTGTTTACATCTGGAACCCCCTTGCTAAATTGTCAAAAATGGTCTATGTACCCCACCACTACACTGATAAAAACAGGCCTGAAATTGTTAGTCAGTATGGACTATGTTTCTATAGTCAAGTGAATGTATCTCTCACGACTATACTTGCTATAGTCACTGGTTACTAACTTAGTAACATAGTCATATAGTCACCATATAGTCATGCCTTGATGCTAAGCATCAAGTACTTAGTCACTGTAACTAATATGTATAGTCATCATGACCAATACCCATCAACAATAGCTGCTGTATGCCTTCTCCAAGATGCCCAGATGAAACTGTAAATAACCCTTAAAACACTGTAATAATCACACAATATCATGATACATAGATGACTTACCTATCCCTTCATTGTCAGTCATGATCAATACCAATGGATGAACAAGATAGGGTGAAGATTAGGCCTGATTATGTCCTGATGTGTCTCCTTTGTAAAGCATCCAGCAAACTTGTGCTTTTTTTGTGTGCACATCATTAACCTATGAGCTTGACACATAGTCAGAATGACTATTTCCATGACTAATATGTGACTAGTGCATATAGTCATCTGACTATGGGGGTCAAATATGCGGCTGTAGTCAGTTCTGACTATAGGTTTTATAATCAGTGTATAGCCACTTGGAGCGGATACAATGGCTTAAACCTGGTGAAGAAGGGTTGTAGATGTGCTAGGAGGCAATGTTACATCCTTCAAGGTGTAGGCCTAGTAGGGACGTGAAAACACTGCTAGCCCTGGGACAAACTCTTTATCCTTATCTATGTCCATAATACAAACAGTTCAGGACATGCAGGCACCAGTATCTTAATGCAACCTTATCAGAAAGGTATGAATCATCTCTATGGTCAACCTTCGGAAAGAATGTGCATTGTACACAGAAATTGCATTCAAAAACACACTGAGTAAATAAAGGGTTATGAAATCTGCTTTCCAAACCTTTTGGATTTAAGACATAGGTTATAGCTCTGAATTCAGGGAATCGCATACAGAAATGGTCTCAGTGCAATCCAGACCCGGTTGACGCCAACAGTAGTTCCTCATGGATGCATATACGAATACTGCATTGGGTTCTAGGAACAGAGATGGGTCTGGAAGGGTGTGGTTGTCCTGGGTGTGATTTAATACCCACCCACCCGCACCCTTGTACAGGGTTCAGGTACATTAACCCACACGTGCGTCCTTACAGACCGAGCACCAGCGTAACCACCCTCCACTGGTTACCCCCTGCTCTGAGGTTATACCACAAACTCACCAGAACCAGCTGCGAAACGGAAGAAAACACCACTTCCTGTCAACATCTGGTTTGCTGGTTCCCTGCGATTTGGACAGAATCATGCAGTTACCAGCGAAATATCTTTCACCGTGAAATGTCTTTTGCTTTCCATTTCTGATTATTTTTTTATGAAAAATAAACACATCTTTTTCACTTTGCAAGTCCAATCTAGGTCTTATCCCTGTTGCTCTGACATATATCATTCTTGGCCATATGGCAACACTTAGGAAGGCATAAATAGCTATGAATTATTCTGTTGGCACACTTTCACCTTGTATTCATCTATATTCTAACCAACTACCTGGGCCTTATTTCATTTCTGATTTACTTTTTATATTCTTACCTCTACCATGGCTACTTTCCAGCAAAACTGTCCAACTTTTTGACTTTAACGTTTACATAGCTAAATTCCAACTACCGGTGCCAATGTGGATTTTGGGCACACAAAAACATTTTCGATAGCTTATCTCTCTCTCTTAAAAGTTTTCTTTGATAGGTTTGAGATTTTGAAACATTCAAACATACTACTTGACCAGTTGAAGAGTCCCAGTTTTCACACTATTAAATCAGGGCCCTCATGTTATCATCATTGGCTATAAATGTAATATAGCTGTCAAATTGATGTACAGTATAGTGTATTGTACAAGTAGGATATATCTTTATATATACCTCCACACAATACTTTGACAATACACGTATCTCAAATAACCAATTTTCTACTTAAGGAAGAACCTTATTAGGACTAAATCTTGGCAGACAAAGGTACCAACGCAATCTTGCCAGAAGGCTGTCACATATTTTACCACTCATTTTCTAGCCCAATACTTGTGGCTTGTGGCTTTATTTTCCTTTGTAGGAGTTAAATGGAGATCACAGGGAACCGTCATAATGTATTCCGTAGTCTAGCCGTCCGTCATTTGGCACTGGGCTCAGTCTTCTGTCACCCCTCACCCCCTTCCCCTTTTAGTTACACCCACACATCTTAAGCCTTGAGTCAGTCTGTCTTGGCAATACACTTTCAGAACTGTAGTCTACTCTACTTTTCTGCTCAATGGTAGGAACACAATGGGTTATAAGTATATGTTGTGATGCTAAAAGTAACAGTTATCATAATTGTTTTAATAATCTTCTGTTCACAAAGATTATATGTAATGACCTGTTGAACACAAGTCGGGGAACTACTATCTCTAGTCGGGAGACTAGTATCTTTGTAAGAACGCCCGTCTCAAAGAAGGGCCGAGAATAGAGCGGAATTGAAGCCATGGTCAGTGCAACGTTACCTTGTTTTCTGGAAACCCTTGTAGTTAGTTATGGTAGAGAGACACTCACCTGAAAGACAAAGGAAGATTAATTAATAATTACTTAACAAGTAAGGGGTTCTTTGCAAAGGAGACTGGATTCTACCTGTCCCACTCATATAGTTCTATACCATTGAGAAAAGTTGCAATACTTTGTCCAAGAAAAAAATACACACACTCCAAATGTCTTATTATGTACACAAATGACACAAACAGTGAAGAGCTCAGATCACTAATTCTCTGCTCTAATAACGTTTACACTTTGAACACATGAAACTCTCCATGAAAGCTCATTTAGGAACCCCCCTCCTCACTCCTCCATTCACTCCCCATTCACTATACTACCATCATACTAAGTACTCACATATATAACAAAGTACTTCAAGTCTTGTTATAAGAGCATTCCAGAATTTGTATTATGACGACTACATCTTAAACATACCACCCCCACCCCCACACATTCACTCCTTATGCTCCTATACGGCATAAGGAGACTACAGCCTCAATCATACAGTAACAGTGCACTCAGAGTAATCTACTGAGAGGGTCCCAGGACCTGGAGGGCTGGGATTACAGGCTATACTTTTATAGTGTTGGCTGGTACCTCCTGGGCTGACTGCCAGTACATCCAAGCACTCTTATATTGCTAACCCTCTATTGAAACTCAGAGTGTGTTAACGCAAAAATGCCTTTTGTTATCACAAGGCATTGATATAGCTTGGTGGATTGAGTCACCAGCACTGCATTCATACACCTATGCATGGAATTGACCCATATCTCTAAAGTCAGTATGATACACAAATGGAAATGATGGCGTAGCACGTCAGCGCATAATGACTATAAATGACCATGAATACTAGAGGCACTATACCGTCTGTAAAGGTTTAGAGAGTTCTGAGGTCAGCCTTCTCTCAATCCCAAGACAAAACCTTTATTCCAAAGATTGTATTATTTGTTAGGTCCATGTGTCATTGCACAAACCAGTCTATGTTATAGATCTCTGTTATAACATCCTCTTATCGATCTCACCTTATGGTGACCTAATTGCTGTCCTACTCCATAAAGTTATAATATCTCTTTTATTTAGAAAGATAGTTGTATCATGGATTGGGCTCAGTTTCCATCTCAGCAGTGGCAGTTCAATAAAAGTCCAGGGCGTTTCTGGAGGAACACAATAATTGTGAAAAATATGGGGTTGGAGGCTACAAGATAGTCTTCACTCCTCCTGCTTTTCTACCTCCATTCACAGATTTCAATTTGGGGCAGAGACATAGTGTAGCAGTAGTGGGTGCAGGGATATTGTCTGGTAATAAGTAATAGGCTCCTTGCTATGCTACAACTGGCTCCACCATCCACACTTTCTGTGCTACAAATTGTGTCATTTTGTCAAAGGTCAACTCTGTACCCTCTAAACAGTAGTGCATAAGTATTTGTGGTCCTCAAAGACATGTTATGGTATGCATGGGTGGGGTGTTTCGTAGCGAGCTGTACAATTCCTAGAGCATAGGACAATCCATTTCAGTATAGAGAGGAGAAGTCAGTGGCAATATGGAATCCATAGAAGTTTATATATGAAACATAGCTTCCATTTCTATCACCGTTCCTATCACAGTCACTCTAAGTTAGTAGTATGGAGTCAGTTTGGGACCTAAAATTAATACCTAAGGATTTGGCGCCGCATGTATGATGTTTCAGTGCAGCCTGAGGGACATGCCATCATCTCACCTCTATGGGACAGCTGTGCTACATCTGCAATGTACACACACATATAGAATAACAAACCTTGTTTGGCCTACATATCAGTATTCCCTGCTAGTTACAATCAGCTGATAAATCAGCTTAGATATGAGCTATATAATGCTAAACCAAGTATCACTACATAGTCCCTACACATGGAGCCACCTCTTGACTTTCCTCATTCATTCTGTATTAGTTATGAAATACTGCAAAATGCTCAATGTACCATGTAGCTGTCTTAGAAGAAAGAGCCGTGGACCTTCAATGAGATCAATCGTTATCCAAAGTCGGTAAGTAGCCTACACCTATATAAATTCCCAGCAGCTGTGTGTTTTATTAGTAACACCGCATTTGGGCGCTCTATGTATTTAAGTTTCTTTGAGACGGCACTAAATCTACATTACATGCATATTTACACCACAAAATTTCAGTTAAGTTTCAGCAAAGATACGCCTCAGTCGAAATGAGGTTGCAAATCCAACCACTTTTAGAGACTGTGTGGAAAGGTGCGATTCTGACTAATATTATATAAAAAAAAGCGTTGTGGAATACATCATAATCTATAATTTACTAGGGCACTGACCCCCGCCATCGGTATACCCATGTACTGCAACCCTGTGCTTTTATGACTACCCGGTACTCCTATTAGTAGCAGCAGACTTCTACTACCGTGCTTTGCCTGGACACATCTACCACTGACCTCTGGGAGCTGATTAGACACTAAATTCTCCCCCAATGCTTCCTGAGGTGCTCACCCAGTTCCATTTCCTTCCTTTACTCTATGAGCAGCTCATGCTGAGCACGTCCCAGGGACGAGCACAATGGGAGCGGTCAGGTGACAGGCCGATTTGTTGGGGACAGTGATTGCAGTAGCAAAAGGGAAAGTTTTTGCCAACTCACTTGCTGCTTATCTTTCTCTATAGTACTGGAATTACTGCAACAGTGTAGAATTGATTTTCTGGGACCTTACCCCTTCCCCATGGACATTTATTTACATCAACCAATACTAAATTGAACATTTGGGGTCAAAGCGAAAATGGCATTGAATATAAATTTCTTAAATCATGTGGGCCTTCCATGTGATGGGAGGCCTATGTCCTGTGGACGAATGGCACTTCCTTCCTGTTTGTATTATTCTGATAATCAGTCCATATACCGAAATCTCCTGCGTAGAAGGCGCAGCCCGCGTAGAAGGCGCACCCCCAACTCAGAGAAGGCTGGTTAGCCTAGAAGGCGCACCTACCTTCTCTGAATTAGTATGTAGTAAAACCCCGCGTATAAGGCGCACTCCAAACTCAAGGGGACTAGTTTGAGTCTCCTTGTAGCTGGGCATAGCATTAGTTAGAGTTAAGATTAGTTTGGATATGATACTGACCATATATTTTTTTTGAATGCCACAAATGAGGTGTAACCAGAAGTAGAACTTATCTCTAACATTGTAGCATCATTTTTTTAGGTTTTTTTTCCTATATTCATATAGTCTATCAATGTTGAAGCATATGAGGGAATGAATTTAAATCACAACATTATCTAAACATAGTTTAAGTCAAACATGTAGGAAGTGTATATAAATGGTAAACCGGCTCCATCTGGTGGCACTTCTAGGAACCATTCCTATTGAATACAGGATTATATATGATCATGATTAAGATACAGTTTGCATTATCATTATGTGTTAGATTGTATTCCCACTACTGTAGTTGTAAATGGATTTTAGGTTATCCATGTCTAGATCACTGTTTTACATGATAATTTCATGTTATCATGTCAATAGGTCATGATGTGGTTGATTTGTCAAAACTGTCAGAAGACAGTATACAATTGAAATTTACCTCAAACTGTACCTTAATCATGATCATTTGTAATTATATATGCAATAGGAATGGTTCCTAGAAGTGCCACCAGATGGAGCCACTATACCATTTATATACACTTGCTATGTGGTTGACTTAAGAACAGATGTTGAAACTATGTTAAGATAATGTTGTGATTTAAATTCATTCCTTCACATGCTTCAACATTAATAGAATATATGAATGTATGAAAAGAAACCAAAAGAACTGATGCTACAATGTTAGAGATAAGTTCTATTTCTGGTTACACCTCATTTGTGGCATTCAAAAAAAATATATGATCAGCATCATACCCAACCCATCTCACGATCTGATTCGCGTATAAGACGCGCCTTATACGCGGGAGATTACGGTACTGGTGAGTGTGTGATCACAGTGTGTATATTTACATTGGAGTCTGGAGGAAGGAGGGTTTATAAAAAAAGGGATAGGTCAGCACCACTCCTAACTCCGTGAGACAGTACGGTACGACTACAGCTGCTAGGTTTATTGGGAAGTGTCATAATGGTATCTTTTCCTGGACAGACTCCTGCTAATACCATAGGTATGTTGTACATTGGATTCCCTTCAGTCATGTTGTCTTTGGAACAATCCAACTTACTGCATTCCAGAACATGAGAGTGCACATGAATTTTGAGGATTAAATAGGAATCTGTAGTTCCATTTAAAAAAGCACCACAGTAACCCGACTTGGTGCACATCAAAAAGAAAATACTGAGAAAAATAACCTCAGTGCAGCTTGGGCATTGTACACTAGTGTTCAGCAGAACCTGTCTGAATACAGACTAATGGATCGACTAGCACCATGTCCAACCAAGCCCACTTTGTTTGAAATATACAAACATTACACAATATTTCACAAACACACACAAATCCTACCTTGAAGGTTTACAGTTTTACTAACCCCCAACCCTTCCTGCTTCCAAGCCTTGTGCACCGCTCGTGCCCCACCCTCTAACACTACACTGGAGGTGGTATGGTCCAGTTGGTACTATACTAAGGCCGAAATGTTAACCAAATACACACCTGATCTACAGGTAAATCCAGCACTATAGGCCTGGGAAAATGAACAATGGTATTTTAGATTACTCAGCCTTACTCAGCAAATTACAGTAAACCTATGGGAATTTGACAATATCAAAATGACTATTATGACTTGGAAGACAACAGAGGCATGACCTCTGTGGGCAAATATATGTCTGACCATGGAGAAGAGATAAAGAGTAGAAAAGGCCATTAGGGTCTGAATAAAAAACATATAAATCATATTTTTTTGTCCATGTTGCTTGCAACATGATTCCCATTGGTTTGCCCACAGATTCCCCTATGTGTACACTCTATAGTGTGCCTGCAGACTGAGCGGCACATCAAACTTCAAAGGACATGGATCAGCATGGAGCCAGCTGACATATTTAGAGTGATATTTTGACACAAGCCCATGCTGTATCATACAGACTGGCTGTAGGTCATATGGAAAAAATTATGGAAACTGACTCAGTGACCTCTCTGACAGTTTTTTTGTCTGGTATTTATACAGTTCAGAGATACCACTCGCAAGCAGACAAAAAAAAACAACAGGAAAATCTACAATTTAACACCTTTTTGTGGGAAGTTGTGTTCAATCCCGCTGTTCAATACAGAAATCTCTGAAAAGAATCGGGAATTGCTGGTGATCCATGAAATGAAGCATGAGATGCTTCATTTCATGGATCAACCATACAACTATTTGTAGAATTAGAGTTTATGGATATGAAGGGACGTGTCAGATCGTGTATCATATCAAAGTAACATGGGTCAACCAACAGGGTAAGGAACACCCAGTGCCAGGGTGCCAGTGGCAGCAGGGATGTGTCTTGGAAGTAAAAAGAAGAAGTGGAGCTGAGTCTGACATCAACAAACAACTCTGTGCCTCTGGGTGAGAGAATGCTGACTATACTCTGCAGCTAGGGGTGTCCCAGTCTGAGTGCTTGGTATATATAGAGAGGAAGTGTATATAGCATGAAGATGGAATGGATGGCATGGTGTACAAGTGATGACTGGACACTGACATTGGGTACTACTAACCTACTACCACGGTCAAATACTCTGTCCATAGTACATAAACCTGAGCCTAGTAGAGGCCTATATGAATACCACATTCTAAACTCTACCTATGGTACATTAACTAAATGCCAGTTTCAGGCCAGCATGTTATTAGTGCTATATATACCCATAATTTGATAAATCCTATCTCAGTATGCCCCTATATGCCACGTTTACATTTTCTGTTCATGGTACATGAATGCAGCCCTGGCGGGTTTATGGAATGTCAAAGACAGCACAGAGATATGAGAACAGGAGCAACTGGGAAACCAACAATGTAGGTCTTCCAAAAAGGAGAGAGGTGTAGGTCAACGGCTGGGAACAACAAACATGTCTCTGAGAGACCACATTCAGAAGACTAGGGTGAGAGGGGTCGCTGAGTTAGTCCTATATATCGTAGCACGATGCATGTATATACATGAATATCTATTTATATTAAGGGCAGCTTGGTCCTGCCATTAGTAATATGTACTGTCAGATAGAACAGCCCAAAGGTTAGAATCTGATTCTACAAGGAGACTACTCTTTCTAGATGTATCTTTTTTTAAATATAGGGGCCTATAGAAATACATAGAAAATAGATGTTCACATGACATGCATTCATTAATACATGTACTGTAATGCACTGTTATGGTGTCAATCCTATAGCTATAACATCAAGTAATCAGCCTGTCCAGATGATGTCCAGATGAACATTAATCTAGTAAGACATTCATTCTAATACTAACCAGTTATTAACTAACATGATCATACTCCTATTATACTTCAGTGAGTGGTGTCTCCTCCAATGCCTGCTCCTACAGACCTGTATAGTGGCACACGTACTCCACACCAACAGGTAAATGAGGCCTCTCCAGGTGTCACATTCACTCACAACTCCAGGTAATAGCTCCTTAGGTCCTCCAGGTACAATTAGCACTGACTCCTCTCTTCTCGGTGAACACCAGACCCACCTGACTATGAGTTACTGGAGTATACTTTGCTTGAACAGTGACCTACTGACTTTCCAGGGCGAAGTTCATCTACCTAGGGCTTAAATAATGGGTCTGGTAGCCTCCGATTTGCAAACACAATGCCTAGTGGGCAAATAAAGCAAAAGAAAACTATTCAGTTTGCTTGCTTCCAGGACAAATCCTTGCCAACTGGGTCTCTCTCATGTGTGTCTGCCACAGGGGCCTACTCCCACACCTCTCCAGTACTGCACCAAGGGGACCACGAGTCTAGTCCACTTATGTGATGGCCCATCTAGTATCACCTCCTGTGGAATTGATCAGGTAATTGCCAATGTGAGAGCAAAATAACCTAAAGGTTAATCCAGGCCAAATCCATTGGTTCTGCTCAGCAGGTTGGTAGTGGTAATGTAGACCTCTCAAGTGTGTAAGTATTAAGTGAGTGAGGGCAGTGCTCCTGTCCTCTCTCCCTCTCTCACTGGCTGACTGAGTGTGGTGAGACTCTGCTAACTTCTGATACACATAAACTGGAGTAAGCCTGGAGGGAGGGGAGGGAGGTGGAGGTGGTGTATGTATGAGTATGAGTATAGTGGTGGCGGTGTATAGAGGTTAGTTCTATGGAGTCTGACTAAGAGCCATACATACATACAGCAGTGCTGGTGATAAATCGACTTGCCAAGGTCAATTTTTTGTCATTGCTGACTTTCTAGCTCGTTCCATTGTTTAAGTGCACTCTGAAAGTACTTTGACATCTATTATGAGAATCAAGGCAGATTCTCCCATGTGTAATTCCCCATTTATATTACTCCCATCGTCAACAGAATCGAGCAGCACTCTCCTGATGACAGATAGAGATTTAAGGGGATAATTCAGTATACCCGGTAGATTCTTACCCACCTTATTGGGAATCTATTATAGACTATTTCACTTAAAGAACAAAAATCTAACGGAAGCACCCTTATGAGGAGAACGCTTTGGTAGTCAACTCGTAAATCGTATAGCCTGGATGGCTTCCTATTTTCCCCTTTTATCCAATATGTGAACCAATATATTATTACATAAATTAGATACAGACACAGTCGCTGACAGAATAGCAGAGATTCTATTACGATCTGCTGCACATTTGCAAGCTTAGAGTGCCCTTGCTAACTCCCTATGGGATTTCCTCTCTTCCTGCCCTCTCAATAGATTATAGCCCCGCCCCATCCTCCCTCAATACACAGAATAGCAGTCACAACAGTCCTCTGAGCCTGACTGGCAGGGAATCAATGTCTTATCAGTTAACCCTTTAGTGTCTGCATAGTGCGTTCATGCATTATGCCCTTAGTCGTCAATGATGCATCACTGCAACCCTGGTGGTTAGTCCCCAGCATTACATCCATGGATTAGGCCTAACATATTGTTGTATTCACGTAGCGCTCCCTCCTCTCTATTTTTTTTCAAGTCTTCATTGATACACCCCCTTTGGGTCGACCAGGGAACATAAACATTTGCCCCTTAAAGGGTCAAAGAGGGATTCCTTTTATCAGACTTAGGCTAGAACATAGAGGATAACTTTAACGGTTCCGGACTTCAAAGCACGGGTTTATAGCGTGGGCTTGTCGCCTGATAATGGTACAAGATACTAGGTATACCATGGACTTTGTTCTAGGTCAATACTGAACACCGTGCATATTACCCACCCAAGAAATCGGTGCTGTAACCTGCCTCGAATTACCTTTGTAATCTGCTTCTAATTGGTGCTGTAATCTGCTTTAAATCGCCTCTGAAATCTACTTCTAATTGGTGCAGTAACCTGCCATAAATTGCCTTTGTAATTCCTTTTAATTGGTGCTGCAACCTGACGCAAATTGCCTTTGTAATCTACTTCTAATTGGTGCTGTACCTGCCTCTAATTGCCCCTACTTCTAATTACCGCCGTAACCTACCTCGAATTGCCTCAATTAGCTACTTCTGATTGGTGCAGTATCCTGCCTAAAATTGCCATTGTAATCTACTGCTAATTGATGTTGTAACCTGCCTCGAATTACCTCTCTAATCTTCTAAATGGTGCTGCAACCCGCCCTGAATTGCCTATGTGATCTTCTTCTTATTGGTGCTGTAACCTGCCTCAAATTGTCTCTAGAATCCAATTGGTGCTCTAACCTGCCTCGAATTGCCTCTGTAACTGATACTGTCAGGATTTTATTGACCCTTGATGCACCTGGACTCTATAGTACCTGTGGTTGTACACCTGTGCTACTAATATCAGCTCTTGTCTATACTGTGTAGCATCACCTGCAGAGAGTCTACATGCAGTGATGTCTACTGCTGTCTGGCCTATATCATATTAGATGCACTAGACTTGCCATTCTCTCTATGTAAGAGGGATTTAAAATTCAGACCACACCCAGTAATGAGTAGTGTTTGAAATTGTATTGATTTTCCTGAGGGCTACAATTTGACAGAGGTAGACTATATGAACTTAATATTATGTCCATTTTTGTGGATTTTCCTTTTAATTCTTTATATCAAATCTGTATCAATCCTCTAAATTATGTTTATTTTTATGTAAACTATCTCCTCACCCTAGAGGTAATGAGCTGGAGGATAATCGACAGGAATTTGCAAGATCCACCAACTAAGCTCCAACAGTCTATATTGCTTCAAACTGCCATACATCTAGCTCCAGGGATATTCTGTATCAATCTCTGCCTATATATTCCTCCATGTATCAGTACCACTAACCATCACATGTCACTTTGGGTGCTATTCCCAGCAGTAGGGCACTCCCTGTGGACTGTATATAGAACATCACCTGGGGTTGATGACTCATTGACATGCTGGTCTATATAGTCAGCATTACTCAATATACATATAATACTAAGTATAACACACTGTACCCATCATGTTAGTGATGTCTGCATAGGCCTATACTGGTATACAGACACAAATGTCATGTGGAATATTACACCATGAATGGCTAGGTACCGGTAGTCTTAATTGGTTGACACCCTGCACAAATGCAGCCGAGGCGATTCTGTACTCATCAGCACTGCATTCATTCCACAGTGCCGACATGATGCACCAATACAGCGCTGTCTGGTAGACTTACCAGTACTGCATCCATGTATCATGACAAAGAAATATACATGTATGGGTCTAGAGACATCATGCGGCATTTCAAGGGTTAAAGTCACATTAGCATTGTGTACACTGGATGTGGATCCCTGTCCTGATTTGTATGGTCGTACAGATACACCACAAAGACTGAGGACTATATACTGCTGATTTGATCACACATGAATGGCTTGTCATAATACTATTAATACCTCCATTCAATGATTTTTTATTCAACTGTTTTATATGTAAATGTAGGACAAAGCACAATGGCATTATCAAATCTGTGCAAAATCAGTTTAAACTTGCATACAAGGTTTTTCAGTAGAGTATACATTTCATTGATGACTATTTCCTAGAACTAAGCCCCTGGGGAATACCATGTCAGCTGTATGTCTTCCTTTTTTCTAAAATAGACATCACCATCGGGAGTTCAAGTTGACCTTTGTGGTTGTCAAGGTCAGGGACGCTGACCACTGAGGAGGAGGCCCTCTGGTGGCTGGTGTCGGAAGCTGACAGGAGGGCAGTCCACTTCCGCTTCCTGTGGTGATCCTCTCTACGCCCTCCACGCACATACATTGTAGGTGTTATGAATTTTCGAAATTTAATACGTCTATTAATGATTAATTATTCAAATTTACTCCCAAAACCTAATTTTGACCTGGTATTTTCTGGCATAAGTCTTATTCTGGGATTTTCTCAAGGTAACTGGCAAATTGAGTTTCATACAACGGAAATCAAGCATCAATAACACATCAATTTACAGAGACAGGATTTCCCACACTATATATCTTTGGATATGCCTTTGATGCTCCATTTACTAAATGGTTTGCAAGTGCTGCATTTCTTGAGCCATGTGACTTATGCATAGCTGTAGATATAACAGGAAATAACCTACAGTATAACCTATTCTAGACATTCTGAATATTAACCTTCCCTAGAACAGAGACAGTTCCCTGTGTTGTAAGGCACCAGATGACCTCTACAGTTCAATATGTGACCTTGAGAGGTCAGAGAACGCTGTCATCAGCCCACCCCCGACTGTGGCTCCATCTATGTAGAGTTGGGGGTCAAATGGGGTCTGAGGACCCCTTACTGTTATAACTGGTACCACGGACTCTTTCCCACCTGCCCTTGTCCCTTTTTCTTCACATCCATGTTAACCCCTTAAGGACATCATGATGCACTAAGGCAGTGCTGACCAGTTGCTGATGGCAACGGAATCAGCACCACTTCATCAATGTTTTATGCTGATCCTTCGGTATAGAGTCAGCATCATATATCTAGGCAGCGCTACTTATTCCCTTGTCATATATCTTTATTCGTGCATCGATCAGGGCGGCATAGTGCATTGAACTAGTATGTCGCCCTATTAACGCATGAGACCCTCTTCTTCGGCGTTTTACCAAATGCTATGGCGCACAACAACATAGATGGAAGAGGGGAAGAGCGACTTTCATCAACCCCCTCTTCCCCTCACCATACATTCTGCTGCTATCGTTTTCCTCGCTACTACCAATGTATTCTAGTGCCATTTCATCATTTATAAATCAACATTCTTCTCATTTACTCCATACAGGACGGGTGAAAACCGAACGCTTGTCTCAGTAACAGAGGTTCACTTTTGATGCATTCGGTTTCCATCAACTCTGAGTTATATATCGCAATATGCAGAGGCCCTAGAACTAAACCTATGGACGGCCTTCCTGAATGGAGGTAGGTGGGAGGGGGTTGGGGAGGACAGTATTGGCTGCATCCAGGGTAGATTAAACCAGTTATGCACCAAGCATCCTGGATCAGGATGGGAGGGAACTGGAGTGGAGGGATTTGTGAACCATCTGTTAGGTTCAAGGATCCAGGTTAAATGTTCTGACAGCTTTCAGCATAACTAAGTGTAGAAGATCATATCTTAGGGCTTTTAGGGTCATTGTCCTGTAGGAGAGCATCAGCAAATATTTCAGATTAATCGTCGATACTCAGTGCCATACAGTGAAAGATACATTGTTATAGAGAGATCACAACTGATCATAGGTGGCCAAGGCTCCAGCATACACTATTCCCTGCGTCTGATTATCTTACAGTCTGACTAGTATGTAGAAGGACGTATTTTTAGAAAGTAAGCCTACAGGGACATCTAAAGTATTAAAGCCTTTGGAAGGAAATGTGACTCGATCGATGGATGGACCTTTACTGCATCTTTTATGATCAGCCAAAGTAAGGGGTGCACCCTCTACAGGTATGTGAGATTAACAAACTGTGGAACAGTGCTGAACCCCGAACTATGACTCTACATGCACCTTATAGTATGTTCCTGAGCTCAATGTGCGCCTTATACGCAGGGTGCACCTTATACGGGGTATGACGGTAGCAACCTCATGACAAAACAGGGGCGTAGGAAAAAGGGGGGCAGGGGGGCCCGGTCCCCCCCCCCAATAATGAGGAGGTTCCCTATATAAGTCTATATAAAAATATAGCAGGCCCCCCCCAACCGAGACCCCTGCCCCCCCCCCCCTCAATAAATATTTGCTTCCTACGCCCCTGCAAAAGCACATTAGAATGCTTTCTCTTTGACGACATCTATGAATTATTTCCTTACTGGGGTACTTCCTTTCTGTACTGGAGCCTTTATAAGCACACAAGTGGTTGTCAACAGCTCCTCGTCTTGTCAGTGTCACAGACAAGTGTTTCCGGGGCTAATTCCTCCTCAACTTTTATCTCCGAGAAATCAAACAGAACACTCTGTAAATAACTGGGCCTTTTATCTGAAGTGCCCATATAAATGTCTCAACAAGTTAAAGTTGATAGCAAAGAAGCTACAGGTCACATACCGCTCTTCTGGCGAAGGTGGAATAAGGGTGGGGACTAAAAGACTAATATCAATTGATGTTTTGAATAGAAATGCCGATAATTCCATGTATTAGTCAACGCATTTAGAGAAGTCTTTTCTCATGCTTATTGTCTTTATTCTTGGTATAACGGGCCTGCTGTCACTTGGGCAAAATAGCAAAATAGAATTAGATTTCTAGTTTTAGAATACAGATATGTAGGAAATGGACCTGTACACCAAGTAGATTTGTACTGGTCAACGATTTTCTTTTATTATACTTAAAACCATAAAAATAGCATCCTTGAAATTTTGACAAGGATATTGACAAGGATATATCCTTACAGAACTTCCTACCCATGTGTTGTCTGAGGACTGAGTGTCAGGGCTGACTTACACTTGCACTTTGATCCCTCACCCCATAAAAAAACAATGTCAGGACCAAGGACAGCAGCCCTGAGGGTGAGTGAGCAGTATAATGTGTGTTTGTAGGGCAGTGTACCAGTGTGTCATGAGCAGCTCATTGCTAACACAAAGGGTACAGAGGTATGTCTTACATGGTTGAAAGTTATCAATATCAAAGATAACAAAGATATGCTTAAATAGATATGTCTGACAAACACATTTGCGTGGGAAGCCCCCCCCCCCCATTCTTTCCCGATCCCCTCACTTTTAGGTGAATACCGTAATCTCTCGCGTAGAAGGCGCGTCTTATACGCGAATCAGATCGTTCATGGGTCTTATACGCGGGAGGTAAATTGCCTTGAGTTTGGGGTGCGCCTTATACGTGGGTTTTTCCAACATCTCATTTGGGAAAATGCGCCGATGACAGCTTGAACTCATAGCGCCAGCACCGCGGCAGACCGGGAGGTGTCGACGCGCTCGCCGGGGATAAGGCCCACCATGCGCCGATGACAGCTTGAACTCATATAGCCAGCAGCCGGTCGGTGTAGATTTGCTCGGCAGACCGGGAGGTGTCGACGGGCGCTCGGCGGGTTTGACGCCGACCGTCACACCATGTGCCGATGACAGCTTGAACTCATATAGCCAGCACCGCGGCAGACCGATCGCTGTAGATTTTCTCGCCGTTTTTTCACGCCGACCGTGTGCCGATGACAGCTTGAACTCATATAGGGGGGTGGGGAGGGGGGGGGCGCCTTCTACGCGAAACAGCCCCCCTGTGAGTTGGGGGGGGCGCCTTATACGCGGGTTTTTCCAGAAATCGATCCAGAGGAGGTACGTGCGCCTTCTACATGAAAAGGCCTTCTCTGAGTTGGGGGTGCGCCTTCTACGCGAGCTGCGCCTTCTACACGGGAGATTACGGTACTTTGTAAAGTTTCGTCTATGATAGGCTATCTATGATTCTTTTAAAATGTTTTGTTATGAAATGAAATTTTTTAATCGTAAATGGAAATTTCTCTGTTTCCACTTGGGACCATTTGATATCTACTACTCATGAAATATGCTTTGTTTGTAATCGCCTTATCTAATCAGTCTCAAAGGAAAATGTTCCAATGTTGCCATCGGTACATGAAGATAGCATTCTGCACTGAGCCCTGGGCTTGCCACTGGCTTAGTGCTAAAGGAGGTTAGTCCGTCTTAGACATCTCACAAAGGATTCACTACACCTCTCCTGATTATTGAACAACTGGAGACCCCCTCCATCCCACCCTCCACCAACTCTTCATGCCCATTCCATGTTCACTAGACCCCCTGCATGCCAACCCTGGAGAAGGCCATGACCAGGCCACCAGGGCCTATGTAGGGGTTCATGGAGGATGGAGATGGTGGAGGGAGGTGTCTGGGCGTTGACAGTTTCCTAGAATACATGTATATATTCCAGTTGGACTTGATGACATTGTATTTGGCGCATGGTATTTCAATTTACACTGATGCTTAGGAATTCGAAACGATGATCGACTTTCCCTTAGAAAACCCTCACACATGTGGACACACATGTGGACACACCCAAAGTTATTAAAAGCAAGTCTGTCTCAAAAGGGGTTATTGGGGCAATTTTTATTCTATGGCTTATCTTTGTCTTGAGTATCTGTACAAGGGGGTTCTATATATAGCTCTGTTGGTTCACAGTGTGTGTGTGGTGATGGAGGTTCTGTTGATACACAATTATATTATTCCTGTGTCAGAGTGTTGTGAGATGGCTGGGGGTTGTACTAGCATATTTTATTGGCATTTAAAAAACAGGGTGCTCATAGATTACATGTAGGCTCTACCCCAGGCGCTAATTGGAGACCAGTGCTTATTCAAGACTTTAATCATAGTGCACTAAAAAGTTGAATACTTTATCCCAGCACCTATTCAAGACTCATTCAAAGACCTGACACGTATACAGGCCAATATGGCATATGCCTGTTGATACACCCTACCACATCTATAGCCATGTAGTGGCAGTGTGGTTTGGGATGGGTGTGGTCCTGAACTGCTCCCACTGTGAGGGGTACGCTGTACTGCCGAGCAACTCACGCGGCCCAAACCTCACTATAGACCTGCTCCATGTCCCAGTATATTAAATTTTAGTCTAACAGATGTAGAATTTATATGTTTTTACAACTGACAGGGCAGTTATGGCTGGCAGACACAATAGGAGTCTGCTACACTCTGGGGTAACCTACCTCTTATCAATTTGTTATCTATTATATATTTTGAATCTGCACACTGTGCTAGGAAGAAGCAGAATATCTAAACATTTCAAAAGCAGTAAAAGCTTCACATCTGTACATAATGATATTGTTTAATCTTAACTTTAGACACTCTTCATTTGAGAAAATATATTGGCCAACAGCCGCCATACAACCCCAACAAGCGGTATTAACTTTCAGAGCTGTAACTGCAAATGCCAAAGATGTATTGGTAGAAGCAAAGGGGGGATTTCGGGCCTTGCGCAAAGCCTGGAGCAATCGACCTACCGGGGTACGTCCAATTCAATCAGAGATTGTGCAAGCCATTCTCTTCTTGATTTATTCTTTTCTAAATGAGTTCAACTCTGGCACGGCCATTCCATTCCTTAACGTACTATGCATCAGCATTAATACTGTACAATACTGTCATTTTCGCTGTTTTGTTGGTTGTTTTTTTTTTCTTTGGATTTCTGCATAGAGTGGGGAAGGGTTCACCCAAGGAACAGGGTGGTCCAGGGTCACAGGTCGGGGTGGAGGAAACCTTATCCAAGACTAATTCTAAATACATGGCTATTACAACTTTTCACCAGTGGCTTGGAGTAAGTAAGAGACATGGTAGTAGTTAGTGTCTACTACTTCTATTTGTACACTGTTTGTATTATATTAGTAGCACATTGGCAGAGGGCTAAAAGGCCATGAGGAACTAAGTGACAGAGGCTCTTTTTGACTCTATACTCAAAGGGTTTATTAGCTAGAATAGGTGTTAAAACCCATATATTCCTCCCTTTATGTATACAGGTGATTATAAAGTCAGTTTTCACCTGTGTAGAGAGGTGTTATACTGACCCAGGAGCGTAAATCAATACTAAAACACCACCTCCAATCCCACCCCACCATGCTGCAGCATGAACTGGAAACTGGACCCATGCAACAATGTTGTCTCAACTTTTTTTTTATCATTTCATACACCCCCAGGTAGGTTTCCCTCTATAAATGAGCTTTTGTACAGGTAGAAAAGGCTTAAAGTGCAAATGTACTAGACATGAGGGATGCTTTTCTTAATATACATTTATAAAACTGCAATTTGAATGTGATGTGTCATGATACAATGAGAAGGGAATTTTTTACCAAGGGCATTTATAGTCAAGTCCCTACTAATTCTAGATGAGCCAATTCTAAGAAAACTGATTCAAACAGACTCAAGTTTGTCTCAACTAATAACTAGCAGCAAGCAGGCAGTTCACAACTTGTTTTGAAAACATTGGAATTGCCCCAAAGATCACTTTGGAAGGAACACACTATTTACATAATTTCTTTACAGAGAGTAGAAAAGGCTGGTAAGTCTGGCTAAATCTACTTATAGTAGATGGTGGATAGAACCGTGTTGCCATGGACGTCATCAGTAGGAGAATCCTGCTGGCAAATCGTTCTGGTGCTGCTGAAATGTCAACATCATTCCCACTATGACAACACTGCTTCTGCCTAGAGTTTCACCTGAACCATCCACATAACTTCTCCTAGCCCTCCTCCCCTACCCCAGGTACTACCAATGACTGTCAATGTCATCCCATTTACTCCCAATGTCAGAAGGTGTGCTGTCAACGACAGGGATGAAAGTCACTGGGGACAAACGTCCCTGAAATTCTCAATAACATATATAACCCACCTAAAATAAACAATATTGATTTTGTATGGGTTTGGGAACTTGATAACCCCTGAAATTAGGGAAATCCCTAAGGACTTCCATCCCTGCAACGCTCTATTAATGTGCTGCCAATGACTTGGATAGTAATTCAATGGCAAAGTCTATAAAATGCCCTCAATTGGCATATGCCTGTTGGGAAAATGTGACTTCCCTGGCACCATACACCCTGGAGGATCCCAGGAAAGGGTAGAATACAATATGAATACCTACTTGATGCTGTGCCAAGTGGACATGGATGGGGGCCAGGACTGGGTTGAGGACACTGACAGCCACAACCCTGTCTCTGGGATTGGACATAACCTCCAAATGGAACCCTTCTCTTAGATAGAACCACGTCATGTAACATTAAATTAATCAGAAAAATGATTGCTCCCCATTGCTCCATGTTTGGGTCATTCAAATATAATGATTTTCGTAAATCACATTATGACATTGAAGCTTTAATATATTGCATGACAGTATTGTTGAAGAGTTGAGTGCAAATATTACCTTTACCCTGATACATGTAGAAAATCTATACCTACATGGATATAAAGATGTCCGAAATAAAGGTCCTGCAGGTTTCCAAAATATAGCACTATAAGTAGTCTATGGCCTGAACTATAGAAGCCTAATGTAAGGTAGGTACATTCTTACCGGTTTCCTCTGCCAGCCACTGATCAAACGTACTCCAGGTATGGAAGATGAAACACCAATAGTCCCTGGTGATCCAACCATGGGATTCTCTGCACCGCTAACAGGACTCAATGCACCAGCTAGGGGACTCTTCGACCCGGCCAGTGGACTCCCTGCAACGGTCAAAGGACTTAATGCACAAGGAACTGGACTCCTTGCACCTGCTAGTGGACTACTTGCACCAGCTGATGGACTCCCTATACTAGACACAGGACTCCTTGTACCTTCTAAGTAACTCCTTCTGCCAGATAATGGACTTGCTGTACCAGACAGAGGACTCCTTGCCCCAGCTGGTGGACTCCCTGTAACAGCTAAAGTACTTCCTGCAATGGCCAATGGACTCAATGCACCTGAACGCGGACTGCCTGCACCTGCAAGCGGACTCCTTGCACCACCAATTCCCTGCACGGCCATCCTTCTGCCAACAAATGGACTCCCATCATCAGCAAATGGTATCCCTGCACTAGCACCTGGACTTGGTGCTTCAGAACTTGGAGTCCTTGCAAAAGTTGGGGCTATATGTCTTGGTTCATTAGGTCTTGTATGAGCACCAACTGCACCTGTGGAATTCTCTGCAGCTGGGCCTCTCCCAGTTCTACTAACAGAACCAGGGTTTTTGTCAGGTGTCAAGGGCACCGTGCCCCTACCAGCTGATACTGGCAGGTGGTGGTCCTTATCAGCCATGGCTAAAGGTAGATCTCAGTGGTATAGGCACAGGTGATGGTATTTGAGCAATCCAGAATTCATACCAACTTCTATGTTTAAGGAGGCACATTCAGTCGTTTCTGTCTAAAGCAGCAATTAATGAATATAATGAAGAACAGCCAGCAAAGTTGAACAGATGTATTTTCGCCTGTGCCCTAGCCATATGTTTTTATGACTGGTGCCAGTAATCTTTATTATGGCGATGCATCACAAAGAAAGAATGCAATATCAGCATTCTAATATTGGACTGGCGCCACAGTTACACCTGATGTCAGTTACATCATTTACTGGGAGCAGAGTAATAAGTAGAAATGCCAATTCAGCAATGATGCCAGTTCAAATTTATATTGCATTTTAAACCGAGGTGATAGTCTGACCTACCATCGATTTGATTAAGAATTGGCATCTGTTGAGTTAGCTGTGAATTGTTATCTTCAGTCCTGGTAGAGGAAAATGTATTTGGTCTCAATCACCATTCTTTATTCTGTCTGTAATACCAGGAGAACTATAACGCTCTCATTATCAAAACTGAAATACTACTCTTCAGTGTAGATCAAAATTCATCCTGACTTGCAATGTTTACAGCAGATAATAGCATCCCGTTTCACCTGCCTCATTTCTCTATGGTGTATTAACACTGCAGGCAATATAAAAACCATACCATGAGTCAGTGGATTTCGATATCGCTTCGTATTGGGGATTGGCTTCAATCGAAATCTAAAATCAGCCAAAGCAATATACTGCCACCCCAGAGCTACATCCTGGAAAACTCCACTGTTGAGGAGGCTGCCTGTAATTTGAAGTCATGAGAGATGAAAAGTCTATTCACACCCACGGTAAAACTGCAGTGAAACCAAATCTATCACATCAATATAGGACCTGTACCCGAGCACAGCCAACACCCAACAGTAAATTCTAGCTATAATCCACCTCCCTCAGGTTCGATGGATGTCTGGCATGATCTGTAGTTCCATGCGTGGACCCCAAGTAAAGAGGAAAGGGTCCTTGGGAATGAAAAGGCATTTCTCAATGCAGAATTTCCTAACAAAGTACATCAATCATTTCACTGTTCTGCTATCCTTTGATCATAAAAGTTCACTTCCTGTGGCATCACTTTGATGGGTCTATTCCAGATACAAGATGACCCTGCAGTCTTGTAGACCTTATGATGCAGAAGTAATTCCTAGAGTCATCCATAACTGACTTGTGAGTTCTAGCTGACATGTCCCAGAGGCAAACATGTGGGTGCCATGTCTGAATGGTGAAGCAGCATATGTGGGAAGGCTGTATAGGGCTCCTGTTGAACAGGTGATATTGTCACACAGAACAGCTCTTTTTAACAGTGTCAAATGTCATTCATTTCCTGTATACAGACCATCAGAAAGTCCTGCTTTATCTAAGTGTCTGCACATTTTATCATCAAATACATACTTGTACTCCCCTAATATTCAGTGTTTTTCTCAAGTCAATGTTAGGGTCCACACGTGCACATACATTTACACAAAAATATCCTTCCCTTTTTATTTGCAATGCCACGTGTTTTCCTGTATAGAAACAGAACTTTCTGCTCGTGGCATGACGGACCTCACTATTTGATTCTCGTTCCTGATGTTTTACAGGCAGATGTCCAGAACAGGTCTCAAAAGCTCACACTGTCAGCGTTGTGAGTCTGAATGTACAATTAATTAGAATATGATATCCACTGCTGCAATGTAACCCAATAGATCGCTGAGGCAGCTGCTGTCCACTAGGCTGGTACAAACACCTTCAACAGGCAATACCTCCCTAGAGAGACTATAAATGAATCTCTACGATGTTCCCCTGTTAATTACAAAACTTTGCTATACCCTGCTAAACAGCAATGCTCATCACTATGTCCTCAGTAGTCCACTGTCTATGTTCCCATCTCTTAACGTCATCTCCTTATTAGACTGAGTAGGGGCATAATGCAGTTCTTTCTTTGATAAGTCTCCATATAAATATCCAGACTAGGTATGGTATACCAGCCTTGTTAACACACAGGATGAGTCTGTATGGGTGCAGTCATACATGCACCACCCCATTAATTTGTACAGGGTATATATATATATATATATATATATATATATATATATATATATATATATATATATATATATATATATATATATATATATATAAGGACAGATGGCTGAACATTAGCAGTGTCCAGTCAACCTGCTGGATGGTCTGACTACACGTGCCCGACTACAGGTGGTGATGGTTAATGTCACTAGACACAGAACTGCTGAACTCTGATCTATGGGCTCTGGCTCTGCAATGGAGCTATAGGGTTATTGCATGTTGCCCATTGTATATAACCATCATGATGCTGCTGACTTTGTACTGGTTGATATCTACTGAGAACTCTTTCCTGAGCTGAAAAATTGGGTTGCTCTGATTGGCGTGTCTGATTTCCTTTGTATGTTTTTGACAGTAAGAAGCAGTTTCCACAATACCAGACTTTCTGAAATGTTAGCTGATGGTAATCAGGTGAAACTGTGATACACTAATGGTGTTCATGGGTAACAAGCCTTTAGCATCTACCTCATACAGGGATTTCGCTCCTACTCCTGGGAGGTACCAAAGTACCGGTAGTACTAAACCCAGTAAAAAACTGGTTTCTAGTGGTCCTAAGTACAAGTTATAAAAACCACAACCTTAGTTGATGCAATAATCCTCCTCCCATTAATCCACATCCAGTGCGAGTATGATATTCCTGATTATTCTTCTCAGTAAGCTCGCCCCTCTCCTCCAGATCCTGTTAAGTACAAAAGAGTACGCAAGCCTCAGCTTCCAGTGTTACCTTTCCCATAATATAAGTAAGTACTCCGTGGTGTGAACTCCCCTGTTAGCATCAGCCTGTACTGCCCTCGCCTCCATCACCTTACACCCTTTACACCATGGAGATGTAAGACAGTATGTAATGATGCTGTACATTCCTCTCGCCCCCTCCTCCAGGTACCCTTCTCCTCCTGAGGATGTACAGCATGGAGCTATGTGGGGTACTTAAATATTGGTACCACTCACCTGGGAGGTGACCCTTCAAGGTTACCAATATGTAAGTTCTAGGCTCATCCAGAGCCATTTTTGGAAGATTCCTTCTGGAAATGACTTCAGACCATCGAATCTATATTGATGCCAGTTGTACTCTGATTTTCTTTGTCTTATTGGTAACCACTGTAATGGTTTGATGATACTAGTTAGGAATAGACGGGTGGTGGTAGTGCTTTTACCCTCACATGGTTGATGAATTGGTCAGGGTTCTTCTCAAAATTCTCTCCAGGACCCTTACCTGGTTATTGGAGGAGTATGCACAGGACTTCTTCCCTGATGCCCCGACCACACCCTCTCCCTTAACACTCCCTAGTTCCTCCAGGGTGTTGTATGGAAGTTATCACTTTTTGTTTCCTCCTCCTGGATCACTTTTTGCTGCTGCTCCTCCTTCCGTCAGGCTCTGCTCCTCCAGGGCTGATGTTAGTGTTGTTCACTTCAGGAATTATAGTACACACCAATACAGGTAGTTAGACGTGTTTCCTGGGGCACTGAAGGTATATTCTGGTTTCCTGGGCTATTTAACTAATGTCCGAAAGGTTCAGGTAACTTCAAATCCCAGAAAACAAGGCATAATGGGTTAAAAACGATCATGCCTTGCACTCCACTGGTAGCCTCATTAGTACTTTTGTGAAGGGAATATTGAAACCTGCCAGTGGTATTAGTATACATCAGCACGGGGAACCAGTGTAAATTGCAGTAGGGTGGGTGCTGGTGCCATGATGGGTGCTGAAACCAGCATGGTACTGACAACCCTGTATTTATGTATACCACTACATGCAGTGGTATCTACCTAGTACAGGTCCCATGGGGGCAAGTAGATATTACACAGTCACGGTATTGTCCACATAATGAGTTCAGATTTACCATCTGTAGTGAGTAACGAGTGATGCTATTTTTGATGGTTTAACATCCAGAAAATATAGCTTAATAAAGGGATAGATTCCGTTGGTGTACATACGAACTGAAGTCCTGCTGTGCCCTTACAGCATGTGTATACTGCTTCCACACAGAGGTGCTAATTTTTATTGCCCCACAGGTGGTCCTGTTTGAAGTTTGGTCTATGTGGGGTCATTAGGGTTTGGGGGTGGAGGCTGGAGCAGCTCCATAAACTGACCAACAACCCAACAGAAGTGGGTTGGTGTCTATTGATGGAACAGCCTGATTTCAAAATTCTGACAGTTGGAGAAAATAAAATACTCAATTTCTGATTGTTTTATTCGTCAGAAAAAGCTGATTTCAGCTATGCCTATCATTGAGGTACTCACACATATGGTATGCGCTTTGCAGAAAATAGTATTCACTAAAGACAGAGATATTTAGGATAACTTGGCATATTTGACCAGAGCTCTTTACCCCACCTTATATGAGACCCCCTGTGGGATCACAGGCTGTTCCGTCCTATTTATAGTCTTCATTCCCCATCAATAGAGATTCCAACTACAAATGAGTGTTTCACAAATAATCCTGAAGATGCTGAGGAACACTGTAAGATATCGCCCTTAGGTCCACCTCAATTAACTAACATGAGGGCTCTTTTACCTCCAAGACCATTAAAGAACATGGCTTGGTATGACACAATGAATACAGACTTTCTTGAATTAAATTACTCACTCTTCTTAGAAATGGTGATGGATCCATGGCTGGTTTTTGTAAATGGTGTTGTGGTTTCCCCTTGTTGTTTTATCTGTGTTGGCGTTTATTACTGTTGTGGTTTGTGGTGATGATGTTACTAGGTGCTGTCACCGCAGACCAATATATCCTGGATGAAATGATAACATGTGAATACCCATACATCCATAACAGTGTCTACCAAGGTCTAGCAGACGACGGGTGGGGAAGTGGTAGCCACTAAGAGGCAATGGAATAGAATGCTCAGCCAATGGGTGTTCTCTCATACACAGCCCATTGCATGGGCATTATCTAGGACCCAGAGCAGAGTAACTCTCTGTGACACCACTGCTTCTAACACACCATACTGACCGCTGTCCCTGCTAAATCCACCTGCAGTATTGCCATGGAAACACAGCGCAGACGACATTTGTAAACCTCCTCCTCCTCACCCGGCGTCCATTCACTCCCAGCGTCTACTGGGCGTCTCCCGCCGGTTTGTCACCTTGCCAGCTCTTATTAACGCCACCCCGGCGTCTCCTGGATTTCACCTCGAAAGTACGTCACATTGACGTTCGAAAAACGTCGTTATGACAATGTTAATGACGTAACTACGTCGTGAGTACGTACCAGCGTCTGACAGTGTCGTCCATGATGGTTTGGTGTTGACAGAGGCAGCGGTTTACAGCAGAAGGCGGGGCTGGCTCACTGTCAGCAGCCCATAAACAAATCAATAGTCGTCTGCTCTGCTGATAGGCTGCTGCACTGTTGGGCAATCCCCCGACCCCCACCCACCCTGCACTTTAAAGGGAAATCCGACGCAATCCTTGGTATGCGCTATGAGTACACTGAATTTCATGAATATTCTGATGAATGATTATCTATTCACCTGAAGAAATCACTAGGTCCCAAAAATGTCCAATTTTCTGAAAATGATAACTGTGAAGGAAGGTCCTTATAGAGTCCCCATGTAGAGGCCACATGCGACCTTAACTTTCAACTGAACTCATATGACTTCCATTTCAGATTCTTTTCTTTTACGGAATTGCCTTCCCTTAAAGGTCACAATAGAAGGACTGATTCACTCATGCTGCCACGATTTCTGTACCGTGGATGGTGTTAGTTTGACCTTGGAGTGCGCTGACAGCTACCTACCTCAGACCCCCCGCAGTGATGCTACGTCATAAACCACCTCCTTCTTTAGAATGTCATTTGATCTGATCTAATTGGATAAGAACGAAGCACAAATTTAGGGACTTTAGACCCACAAGTTTGGTTTAAAGCAACCAATCTAACATATGAACGTGAAATGCAACGCAAATGAGTACAATCGTGGACATATTTTCATAAACTATATTTCTTTGTCTGAAAGGATTAATTCAATACAGACCATTTATGATTAATGTTTTTTTCCGGGGGTTTCTTTATATCATATTCTGTGAAACAGGGACTCTAATTCCCAGACTGTCTGGCTTTAGCCCCCGCCCCATCTCACCCCGTGCATGTCAGGTTCCCATCTAGCCTCTGATAATAAACCGCATTGGGATCGTTCTAACGGCGGGAAAGGGCTTCATTCATTAAGCAGAATGTCGTCTGCTTCCCGAACATTGTCGTCTGCCTCTGAATCATTAATTCAAACTTCACATTTTAGCCTTAGATGTTAATTACAATTAAGTTGGTATGAAGTCGTCAATAATGCCAAGGGCAATATCTGATTGCAAATAGCAAGGTTTCAAAAAGGTTTAAAAAAGAGAATTCAAATTCAATTCTATTGATCAATCAACAGGGTCTATTCATGACAATTCCATAAGTAAGAAACGCTATTACGAACTCACGGTCACATCGATCATATCATCCATATCGACCATATCGAGTCTTCATCTGAACAGAAATTCAAAATATCTAACCAGAATGCAAATTAGACTCGATTTAATAAATCAAGTCATGAATTCTGAAAATTCCCTGTACTAAACGTCTCCCATGGTGGGCCTTCGTGAATAAAGAAGCAATTAGGAACGAGTCATTTATTGCTAGGCGGGGGGGCTAGATGGATTTTGGCGGATCAGTAAATTTTTTTCCGACCCCCCATCACTATGACAAAAATGATCCCGACCCCCCACTAAGAGCTGATTTTGCAAAATGAACCCCCAAAAATTGGATACACACATGGAATGATGCGTCGCGATGGGTATTTGAATTGCCCATATTTAGTTTTGACCCCCCCACCTCCCAGTGGGAACGTTTATTGGGTTGTGGCCCCCAACCAAGGGGCTCTTTTTTAAATGACCCCCCCCCATACCTAACAACCCCCCCCCCCCAGCTAGCAATAAATGACTCGCCCCTTAAAGGTAACTGAAGTACACTATTCCAGATATTAGCTACCTCAACTTGGCTCCAACCAGACAAGTTGTGATGTGAAGTGTTAAGTTAGACACAAGTCGTATCCAATCAGAATCAACACTTCCTTTGAAGCCATCCAGGGACTGGAAACTTCAAGGCCGCTCCTGCGTCCCTGGTGACCCCAGTGCACTTAATCAATGACCCTGACTTGACCTTGAAGGTCATGAGGTCGTGGCTCATATAGAGGTGAACCCTGGGGTGAAAGGAGAAGGAGGCAACCAGTGGTAATTTTCCTGCTCCAGGGTTTGGGGATCTGAGGGAATGTGGATAATGATCTAGTTCTCTTTGGTCTATGAAGGGAATGCAGTGTGAAACCTGGGCATCTTAATTGGCTTTGGTCTCGCGTAATTTAGGACAGTACCACACTGCCACACTGCATGATGTGTCAAACACTTGTGACCGACAAGAACAGAGACAAACTCCCATGAGAGCAGTCACCCACCCCCTACCTGCACATAATTTATAAAGGATGGTATAGGTAACAGTGGCATGCTGTAGGCTTACCCAGACCTTTCAAGACCAGCATGGCACAGGGTAGCAGCTTAGCACCTACTGGTATATCATGTGGCTCAGCGTGGTATATCGAAAAAGATTGGCAGCTACAAATATGAAAAGATAAAACCTATTATTTTGGCAATGTAGGCTATTGATCCTCATTCCCACTATGCAGTTCTTTTACTGTCAATCTAGGCCTATCACGATCAGCGGTATAGCATTCTCCACCACTGCAATTGCCGCCCTCAGAAAACCTCAGTATACCAATGTACTGTGGAGGTGGTAGTAGTATATTGAAATAGAGGTGAGAGTGCAGGCACATTTGTAGTACCAGACAGTGTACAGACGGTTCTGTTGGACTTTGAGAGGATCTACAAAGGAGTCATCTCATTATCTGTAAGGACGTGCTGGGAACGAAATCAGCCAAAATATCACAAGTACTATAAAGTATTGTCTTCAAAATGGACAACCACCCCTCCTCCTCCAGACTATTTCAGCCATCTCCTGCACTGTCTTCAAACCTATACTGATATAGACTTTATGATAGCATTCGACCTATTAGAAGCAAAGCTAGGGAAATTATTGTCAATTTGTTTCATGTTCAAAAATTTTCCTATTTCTTTTATCTGCAATGGAGTTAATATGGGTACCTTAAGATATCATTTTTCATTTGGCCTGTGTGAGAGGGAAATGACGCAGGCCACCTTGGCCTGTGTCGATAAAAAGTTTTCGGCCACACTGTAAGTATTACCACAAGTGTCCAGTGTACATAGACCACAGGGTAGGCCTATACAGACTCCTCAGTCACTCCCTGTCTCCTGTGTTCCTGGCATACCCTACATCACAACACCTCCAGGGCTGAACTTGGTCCTACAAGTTAAGATAAGATGTAACCAATGTCACATAGGTTATTTCCAAGCTCATTCTAAGTGACAAGGTCATACTGGGATTCAAAACTTCCAGTAGATGCTACAGAAGGTCCTGTGTGGTAAGCTGAAGTGACTGTCTAAAAGACTCCATAATGTTAAGAAAGGTTTCATGCCGATGCAGGAGAATAAGATATAGGTTTTGTCTTTTGTCTAAGCAATATGGAATGATCTCCTGCTTGAGTATATGGGAATGATGAGATGCTCAGAGTAGTGGCTCAGATTGTTGTCCTATACACAGTAGAGACAGAGGTATATCCTTAGCTATTACCATTGACTTCTTCCCCTGTTAGCTTGAGGGGTACTGGCTAGTCTTCTACAATCTAACTGGACGTACATTTTACAACGCTAGTAGCTTGGGATGCAGTGGTTCAGGAGGGTGGGTGGGAAGTAGGGGACACTCCAGTGTCTATGGATTATGGAGGCCTGAGACGGTGAAGTCTCCCACCCTGACACACATCTGTCTTCTAAACAGAATGAAGTCCTGAGAAGGTTCAAAGTTGGAATCAGAATTGGACTGAACTACCCTGACTTTGTCTGATTTCCACGAAAAGTATATTGCCGTAGCATTTTCAAACTTGTGGATCTTGTAATATTTCTCTTCTCATTTATATGGCTTTCTCTTACCCACAAATGGATTTACAGATCTCTATTACCTTTCCATGACTGCCCTTGACTCAAGAAACTCTGGATTTAACTGAGGTTATGAGGCAAGTAACCCAGCTTTGGTATGAATTGAATGTCTATAAATGGACTTACCTTTGTTTCTACCAATGACAAAGACGGTGCACTCACCTAGAGAAAAAAGTAGAACTTTTATTATTACAAATGCTAAGATAAATATTAACTATATACAAAACAATTGGGTGATATTTGGCACTTTTTCATTTACCATAATATTGAGAAAGCTGTCTCGCTCACTCCTACATACAGAGCCCAACCCTAACCACCCTCCGCCCCAAGGGTGTCTGGACGATGTCCGCAGTGTCGTTAACCCCCTATGTGTGTCTGACATCAGGTAGGAGGTGGGGGGGGGGGTACTACATAATTCACACAAGACAGGCACAGCCAACAACAACAAATAATAAAACACTACCTGACCCACAAACACATATCTCTGACACTAACCAATACGCTGGGCTCCTATTGTCATATAATATATTACCACTGGCACTAGTGGTTTCGGTTACTCGGTATATATAAGAGTATCAATTGTCTTGGTACTGCAGTTCTCATCAGGTGCAAAGCGATTTATATGGACGGAAATAATTGATGAGGCTCGCATTCCTATTTACCAACACCTAAATGAATTATGACTCAGTGAACGCGAGTATCCATTTTTAGGGTCATTACCCCCTACTAGAAATACTCGTCTGACAAAATATTAAAGCCCCTCAATTGAAAGGGAAATATGTCTGATGAACAATGCAGAAACCCCCATGTTGATATCTCTTATGGTTATTGAGCTATTAAGGGAAATGTGAGGCAAAGTCAGGTGTTTTCTGTGAAAAATTTCCCATACTAACTGAAGGCAGAAAGTTGTCATGGTCTGTGCACACACCACCACTCCACCACCCCCACTACGGCTCATGCTTTTATCACCCCCTAAAGCCAACTCGTTCAAGTCTAATCATTACACATTGCATTTATAGCATGTTTTCCACCATTAATTATATTTATTTGCCTTTAAAATTGATAGAATCCATTGATTTCTGTTGTGAGACGACGAGAAGGCCCTCCGCCATCTTGGGTTTCATGTTGACTTATAGTTAAGCTGGCGACCTGGTGCAACACCTATTCTCGTAGGCCTACTACTAAGGATACGATGGGACAGGTCTGTGCCAGTCTAAAGGCTAGTACATTCTTAACACATCAGATGGAGCCACCTGTATTATCTCAAGTTGAATACGAGAGCCCCATAGGCTTAACCAATCACACTCCCTGGAAAACGCCTCGTGTGATAACCCTCAGTGCTGACCAATTCTCGTGCACCTTTGTCTATGTATTGACAGATTGGCGAAGACACACAGCCGCTCGTCCGATTCGGAAGTTTACGATTTTTTTTTATATTAAATACAGCCTTAATATCAAGGAATCTACCCGACAGGGAGTTACAATAATGTTTCAAGTATGTTCTGTCCAAACCATGGTGTCTCATTTGGTATATATGCTTCACAAATGGAGGATTTAAGTTGGTGTCAACTCATTGTCAAGGTATGTCCAGTCCGCTGTCATTTTGGGTTCCTCTCTCCTGATCTATGGGAACTAGTTTTATCCACTTTTAGAACTCAAACCAGTGCCGAACTCGACAAGCATGCTATAAACAGGGCTATATATATATATGCTGGTGTACTTTAATTGTTCATTACACCTTAAATATTTCCTTGATATTCCTTACATGGATGATGTCTAATGCATTACCAAATAGCACTACTGACTTTGTCATTCCTCCCCACTGAACCCAGCCCAAATATAATAAAAAGTCACTTCTTTAGGCTTAGATATGCCCCCTTATAACCCAAAATCTGTTCTAAACTACTCAAAATACAATCTAACACATAATAACTCTTTTTCATTGCAATCTGCCAGGACTGCCTTATTAGCATACAGAC
Source organism: Acholoe squamosa (assembly GCA_949317995.1). Classification (NCBI taxonomy): domain Eukaryota; kingdom Metazoa; phylum Annelida; class Polychaeta; order Phyllodocida; family Polynoidae; genus Acholoe; species Acholoe squamosa. Next base: position 27,327,667 of record OX439038.1, read on the forward strand.
ATTGTCCTTTTTTTTCTCAGTCTGGACTGGTATTTAAAAGCTGCTTGTCCAAAACAGCTAGACAGACATTTATATGCTGCTTGTCCATCACGGCAGTGATCGCATCTATGGTTGACCGATTTTATGAGATGAGTGATGGAATCTATGAGGATGTGTGGTTTGTGTTCACGAGCAGTTGGTTGAGGTGCTCGACCTTATCTGACCCCTATATGTACACCCGTTAACCTCATGATGCACAGGGATACCAGCATGTACAGGTTATCTGGTCTCCACACACCACCCACCACCTGTCTCACCCTCATTACATGGACGATCGATAATGTATACAGGGTATGGACCACTGGTCAAAAATCGGAAAAAGCCATCATAGAGTTACAACATGTTGTGTCCATGTCCTTTTCTGTAGAAATGTATTTCCCCTGAATGTACATCTTTTCGGGGATTACCCACGTATATCAAAGGGGGTTATTGTGAGCCCTGGTGCGCCATATATGGTAGGTCAAAGTTGGGAGGTCCGCCTTATAGGCGAAGCTGTTATACTATGGAACAGCACTAAACCTCCTAAAAATCCAGCCCCGGGGGCGCGTTATAGGTATTTCTAAAGTTGGGGGTGTGCCTTCTACACGGGTGGGGGTGATGCCATTTTTAACATGATTCCACCTCTTAACCGCGGTGCAAAAAAAATATATTCCTATGGATTGAACTAAACTATGATATACACTGCTGAATCTGTAAAACAATTTAACTTCCTGATTTTGGACATCTTTCGTGATTTTTAACCACGTATACCGGTAAATCAATTTTGATATGCCTGCATGCTATCAGGGCTTCCTAGAATGTATTTCTGATAATATCAGATATGCTCCAGAATATGTTTTCTACTATGCACATACGTCATACGGGTACATCAATGCTTATAACCAGTGACTTAATTCATGCATAGCAAGTCTATCATTGATTATTCTTTAATCCAACGTTTTATTCTCTCTTGATAAACCTTTAATCCCATGCTTTTATTGTTTTTCTTAACAATCTAAGAACTGTTCTGATTTACTATTTTACATGAATATTGGGAATCTTGTGTCTTTTATTTGGGGGGGGGGGCAAATACATTCCACCCTCCTCTTTCCTACGCCCCTGCACGTTCCAGATATTATACCCATGTCCGGTATACCTTTACAGTAACATAAAATAAGTGGTTGGAACCCAGTATAGCTCAACTGGGATGGAGAGATCGACGTGAGCAGAGAATAAGGGGGATCCGTGAGGGCAGATTGAGGGATCCAGTAGGATATAGTTCAGAGATCCACAGGTCAGATGGAGATCTCCAGTACAGCCACCTTCAAACAACCCCCACCTTAGGTTACAAACAGCCTCCATGTCTGCGTCCTTTACCCATCTCTAATGGCATAACCATTACATTAGAATGCAGTGATTTTATACGACATCCATTTTATAGTACATGACATGATGCTAGGATGTCCTGTGCTAAAACAAATGACAAAAAAGGGAAAATGAAAATGAATTTATAAAAGTTCTATGCTACTTTTATCATATAGATCTATGTCTAACACCCAATAAAATGCTCAGTCATACCCTTTTATTTCTCAGCCCTTGGACTTCTGGCCTTCAATTTCTCATCAAAAAGCATTACCATGTTATGATTCAGATTTCCCCCCTTGCACCTTAGGATATTGAATATGGAACATTACGGTATACATACGGGGAGAAGAGGTTAGCGTAAAACATGTGAAGGGGGTTACAGTATTCTGCATGTTGATACAAGAAGTAGGACAGCTTTATAAAGGAGTCTGTTTACTTTTCAACAGGAGGCTCTCTGATACTCTCACAGGTCTCTTTATATAAACACCAAACACCTGTGCCATTTTTATGTTACTTGGATGGAGACGTGGCTGGGTATAGTTTATGTCATGGCAGATATGATCGTTACTATAGAACAGTACTTGACATGCTGTATTAAATGGGGGGGATGGAATACAATGTGGCTGTATTCAATGGGTGTCCGCCATCTTGGATTCATAGAGAGAACTAAACGACCATGGTGTACGAGGTGGCCGATCCACTACAAGGGGGGAAACACCCCCTGAGGGGTGGATCAGCCACCGAGGACACCAGGGGAGTTTAGTTCTCTATTTATTTTATGTTTTAGAGTGTTTAATTAACTGAAAATTAACAAAATCTGTTACCGTAGTTCACCGTGCAAGCGCCGGTCCGCCATTTTGAATGTTTACATGCACCCGGATCGAGGCTACGGTACCGGATCGGCCGCTGTGGTGGATCGGCACACATTACGCCACTGGGGGTGTGGCGATCGGTCCCGCAATGCTATCTCTACGGGAAGAAGTTATTCACATAAAATAATGAACAGATCTGTGTTTCTCTATTTTAAAGCAAATTAACCCCGTAGGGCCATGACATAAATGCAAATGCCAACTCCCATGCAAATGCCTATAAGGCCTCTTTGAATACGGCACTCACTTTGGGAAATACAATGCAAAAATAGTCCATGGTCGTTGACATTTGCTTATGTATCTCTTCTAAGGTGATCCCTTTTGAAACCAAGTATTTGCCTAAGTGGGGTGGGCATAGGGGGAGGCACTGACCCTTGGTTTGGGAAACAACTGCAGTACCGTCCCCGTGGAGTGGTGGCTGGCGATGTGTCAATGCATGGCAAAAGGGGGGCTGTTGACTTAATTACATCTTTTGTTTAGAGGGGTGTTAATACCTATCTTAACTTGTAAGGACAGGAATTAACTTGAATATTTCATGTAATCACTTCACGGCTGTTAAATACCTGAGTATTTTTGTCAAAGAACTTTAATTTATATAGAAGAGGGCCCCAAAAGGGGGGCTGTTACCAGACTTCTTCAAAAAATGGGGCTGTAAAAAGTGATCTGTATTTTAAGGGGCTGTAAAATGGCAAAAGAAAAGGGGGGGGGCTGTAGTTTCGCAGTTGGTACTACTAATCAAAGACTCAGTCCCCCCTAAGGGAATGTACATTTCCGTTTTGTCATCATGATGCTAGGATGTTTTTTGTCAGATGAAGCCTGGTACTGGCTAAGGATGCATTCCTGTATCATGCCAACCCTTGGGGTTGACACACTCCAAAGAGCTCAGAATGAATTTAGCGCCACTATATAGAAAGGAGGAGACACTGTTACCTGGTTACCATTGTGTTATGTCAAAATGACTCATAGAAAAGGGCTCCACACCCAACATACCAATGAGCTGTTTTGAAAATAAATTAGTCCTGATGAAGGCCCGAAAGAGCCGAAACGTTGACCGAAAATTAATTCTGCAGCCTATGTGATCTTTCATATACTACCAAACAAACCCGAAGAGGGTTTTGAGAATATTTTTCAATCATTTTTCACTATATCTAGAAAGACATGAAACACCATAGACCTTCAGATTAGCCCCATATTGAGAGCAACGAACTCTAGTCTAGAAACCTAAGATGACAAGTTGGTGCATTGTTAAATAACCGTCGGTATGTCTAAAACATGGAAACATGTATGATATTCTCAACCGTCAAGGTGAGAACCGTTGGTGCCCAGACACTGTAGTGTACAAGATATGGAGTAGTGGGGTATGATTATATACATGATAATAGGGTACTGCTTCAAAAGGAACAATGCTGCAAGGTATGGGGTACACTGCTTTGTTCTGACAAAAATAAATTACAAGTGACTCTGCCTTGGGATTTTCTGGAACCCAATCTACTGTCATGTAATGTTTTCAAACTGCCTGACTTCTTAACTTTCTGGTGATCATTGATCCAAATGAACGCTTCTTTTTCCAACCGGGTTTTCCCAATAAAAGACTGACTCTCGGTGAATTCTGCAACTCTCTCCCATGCACTGGAGTCATCGGTACTTGGGAGCAAGAATCATATACAGTATTATACCCTATACCCTTCTGCTTGGAGGGAAATAAGTTTTAAGAATACATTTTTGTGGGATCTGCATCTTGAAAACGTACAAGGGGTCAATGGTTAGGAGATTATGTTAAGGATTCAATTGAAAATTTAGGATCTAAGATCTATGATCAAGAGGCCCGTGTTAAGGATGCAATTGAGAGGATTGAATTTAGGATCTGTCATCTATGATCAAGATATTAGGATTTCATATTTAAATTTGACGATCAATTCTGAGTTTAATATCAATTCTAAAAGCAGTTAAATTGCAGTGCATTTCCCGGATTAGAAATTTATCCCATATTTTCGGCAAAGTAAACACAGCAAAGCTGTAATGCCGTGCATATTCATATCATGTTCTAAGAAGTATAGAATTGATTTACAACATTTTTAATATGATCTTAGATCAAAATTTTCAGAACAAATATTATTTTAATACGGAATATAAAAGCCCTTCATATGTTGTGTGTTTTGCAATTTATTAATCTATAACATATTTTCAGGAAAGTAAACACAGCAATGCTGTAATGCCGTGCATATTCCTATTATGATCCAAGGAAAAAAGATCATTATATATGAACTCTATGGCCTTTGGAATGGACCTATACTTAAATATATGCTCTGATTGTGGTGCTTCCTCGCTCTCCATGTAAAATCCTGTCCCATTCCTATAGTATGGAGTAAACCTATGCCTGGATTAAAATATGCAAATAAGGAATGTGTGTGAGGGTTGGGAGTAGTGTGGTGGTGGTATTGGTGGTGGTGGTGTCACAATGGTCACTAACATCCATCTGATAACTTTTGAAGATCAAAATTGACCACATATGACCTGGATCCCTGTGATTCCTGAAACTAAGATGGCCGACACACAAGGAAAACAAAAGAATTAGGTAGTTGAGGTGTCCCAATGGTCACTAACATCCATCTGATAACTTTTGAAGATCAAAATTGACCACATATGACCTGGCTCCCTGTGATTCCTGAAACAAAGATGGCCGACACACAAGGAAAACAAAAGAATTAGGTAGTTGAGGTGTCCCAATGGTCACTAACATCCATCTGATAACTTTTGAAGATCAAAATTGACCACATATGACCTGGATCCCTGTGTTTCCTAAAACCAAGATGGCCGACACACATGGAAAACAATAAAATTGGGTAGTTGAGGTCTCCCAATGACTACTAACATCCACCTCATAACTTTGAAAGATCAAAATTGACCATATTTGAGCTGGATCCCTGTGTTTTCTAAAACCAAGATGGCCGACACATATGAAAAACAATAGAATTAGGTAGTTGAGGTCTTTCAATGGTCACTAACATCCATCTGATAACTTTTGAAGATCAAAATTGACCACATATGACCTGGATCCCTGTGATCCTGAAACCAAGATGGCCGACACACAAGGAAAACAAAAGAATTAGGTAGTTGAGGTCTTCCAATGGTCACTAACATCCATCTGATAACTTTTGAAGATCGAAGTTGACCATATATGACCTGGACCCCTGTGTTTCCTAAAACAAAGATGGCCAACACATATGGAGAACAATAGAATTAGGCAGTTGAGGTCTTTCAATGGTCACTAACATCCATCTGATAACATTTGAAGATCGAAATTGACCACATATGACCTGGATCCCTGTGTTTCCTAAAACCAAGATGGCCGACACACAAGGAAAACAATAGAATTAGGTAGTTGAGGTGTCCCAATGGTCACTAACATCCATCTGATATCTTTTGAAGATTAAAATTGACCACATATGACCTGGATCCCTGTGTTTCCTAAAACCAAGATGGCAGACACACAAGGAAAACAATAGAATTAGGTAGTTGAGGTGTCCCAATGGCCACTAACATCCATCTGATATCTTTTGAAGATCAAAATTGACCACATATGACCTAGATCCCTGTGTTTCCTAAAACCAAGATGGCCGACACACATGGAAAACAATAAAATTGGGTAGTTGAGGTCTCCCAATGGTCACTAACATCCATCTGATAATTTTTGAAGATCAAAGTTGACCATATATGTCCTGGATCCCTGTGTTTTCTAAAACAAAGATGGCTGACACATATTGAAAAAAAATAGAATTAGGTAGTTGAGGTCTTTCAATGGTCACTAACATCCATCTGATAACTTTTGAAGATCAAAATTGACCACATATGACCTGGATCCCTGTGTTTCCTGAAACCAAGATGGCCGACACACAAGGAAAACAAAAGAATTAGGTAGTTGAGGTGTGTCCCAATGGTCACTAACATCCATCTGATAACTTTTGAAGATCAAAATTGACCACATATGACCTGGCTCCCTGTGATTCCTGAAACCAAGATGGCAGACACACAAGGAAAACAATAGAATTAGGTAGTTGAGGTGTCCCAATGGCCACTAACATCCATCTGATATCTTTTGAAGATCAAAATTGACCACATATGACCTGGATCCCTGTGTTTCCTGAAACCAAGATGGCCGACACACAAGGAAAACAAAAGAATTAGGTAGTTGAGGTGTGTCCCAATGGTCACTAACATCCATCTGATATCTTTTGAAGATTAAAATTGACCACATATGACCTGGATCCCTGTGTTTCCTAAAACCAAGATGGCAGACACACAAGGAAAACAATAGAATTAGGTAGTTGAGGTGTCCCAATGGCCACTAACATCCATCTGATATCTTTTGAAGATCAAAATTGACCACATATGACCTAGATCCCTGTGTTTCCTAAAACCAAGATGGCCGACACACATGGAAAACAATAAAATTGGGTAGTTGAGGTCTCCCAATGGTCACTAACATCCATCTGATAATTTTTGAAGATCAAAGTTGACCATATATGGCCTGGATCCCTGTGTTTTCTAAAACAAAGATGGCTGACACATATTGAAAAAAAATAGAATTAGGTAGTTGAGGTCTTTCAATGGTCACTAACATCCATCTGATAACTTTTGAAGATCAAAATTGACCACATATGACCTGGATCCCTGTGTTTCCTAAAACAAAGATGGCCGACACACATGGAAAACAATAAAATTGGGTAGTTGAGGTGTCCCAATGGTCACTAACATCCATCTATAACATTTTTTTTAAGATCAAAATTGACCATGTATGACCTGGATCCCTGTGTTTCCTAAAACAAAGATAGCCGACACATGGAAAACAACAAAATTGGGTAGTTGAGGTCTCCCAATGGTCACTAACATCCATCTGATAACTTTTGAAGATCAAAATTGACCACATATGACCTAGATCCCTGTGTTTCCGAAAACCAAGATGGCCGATACACATGGAAAACAATAAAATTAAGTACTTGAGGTGTCCCAATGGTCACTAACATCCATCTGATAACTTTTGAAGATCGAAGTTGACCATATATGGCCTGGATCCCTGTGTTTCCTAAAACAAAGATGGCCGATATATAGTGAGAACAATAAAATTAGCTAGTTGAGGTGTCCCAATGGTCACTAACATCCATCTGATAACTTTTGAAGATTAAAATTGACAATATATGAGCTGGATCCCTGTGTTTCCTAAAACAAAGATGGCCGACACACATGGAAAACAACTAGGAGGCGTGTATTTGATGGATTAAGGAAATCAGTTAAGCACGGCATAGCCGTGGTGATTTATTTTGTCATGGTTAATTATAATGCTTAAAGTGTGCATCAATGTAGCAGGTCACCCATAAAGGGTTAATTGTGCATCAATGCATCATGCCATCCATAAAGGGTTAAGTGTGCACCAATGCATCATGCCATCCCTAAAGGGTTAAGTGTAAATCAATGTATCATGCCATCTATAAAGGGTTAAGTGTGCATCAATGCATCATGCCATCCCGAAAGCGTTAAGTGTACATCAATGCATCATGCCACCCATAAAGGGTTAAATGTGCATCAATGCATCATGCCATCCCTCAAGGGTTAAGTGTGCATCAATGCATCATGCCATCCCTCAAGGGTTAAGTGTGCATCAATGCATCATGCCATCTATAAAGGGTTAAGTGTGCATCAATACATCCCTAAAGGGTTAAGTGTGCATCAATGCATCATGCTATCCATGAAGGGTTAAGTGTGCATCAATGCATCATGCTATCTATAAAGGGTTAAGTGTGCATCAATGCATCATGCTATCCCTGACGGGGTTAAGTGTGCATCAATACATCATGCTATCCATAAAGGTCTAAGTGTGCACCAATGCATCATGATATCCATAAAGGGTTAAGTGTGCATCAATGCATCATGCAATCTACAAAGGGTTAAGTGTGCATCAATACATCCATAAAGGGTTAAGAGTGCATCGATGCATCATGCAATCTACAAAGGGTTAAGTGTGCATCAATACATCTATAAAGTGTTAAGTGTGCATCAATGCATCATGCCATTCATAAAGGGTTAAGTGTACATCAATGCATCATGCCATCTATAAAGGGTTAAGTGTGAATCAATGCATCATGCTATCCATAAAGGTCTAAGTGTGGACCAATGCATCATGCCATCCATAAAGGTTTAATTGTGCATCAATGCATCATGCCATCTATAAAGGGTTAAGTGTGCATCAATACATCCCTAATGGGGTTAAGTGTGCATCAATACATCATGCTATCCATAAAGGTCTAAGTGTGCATCAATGCATCATGCCATCCATAAAGGTTTAAATGTGCATCAATTCATCATGCCACTTAAAACTCCTAAAAAAGTGCATCATACTTATGTGTACATGTATACATAAATATACATGTAGGTGGCCTTTAGTGGGTTAATAGTCAGTGGTGCTGAGAAACGCACCACCAGCAGAAGAGAACCACATGGTGCTGGGGGAGGTGGTGGCAGGCAGGTATGGGGCCACCCCAGGAGCACAGCCACCACCACCATTCAGAGGTGGGTGGGGGGGGGGGCTCTATATACTATATACCATGGCTCTGCCTGGTGTCCAGGGCTACCACCACTGTCCCCAGGGTCTACAATAACAGGTCCACCAACACCACCACTGCCACCACTTCTATGCTTGACTGATTTGCAGATTTTAATCCAGGTATAGGCATACTCAATACTGTACCTATGACAGGATTATACATGGAGAGCGAGGAAGCACCACTATGAGAGCTTGTATTTAAGAATGGGTCCCCTCCTATAGCCGTTCATTCTTAAGAATGAACGGCAATAACTACCAAATATAGTGTTTTACTTAATGTATGTGATCAATCAAGTAGACAGGTACTGTGTCGGGAAGTGCGGATCGAGGATCCTTTCAGCTTGCCTACTTTACATATTGTTATGATCCATGGAAGTAGGTTTGAAGTCCATTATCCTGCACTTACCTGTAACACAACAGCCACTCACAGTAAGGCTTTGATCTACAGACGGTGGAGAAAGGAATCAAGAATACAGGCACCTTTTCTTTTCTTTTCCTTTTTTCCCCTTTTTTTGGGGGAGGGGGTGGGGGGGTGGCAGGCATTGCATCTGTCTGTGGCAAGTTTCCCCCATTCTATCCACCGCTGAGCGATCTGTACCTCAGACCCAGCGATACGGATCCTTTAATCTATTGGCTGGAAGCGGGACTGGAGCTGGTTCTGTCAACCTGCATTGATAAGAAGTGATAAGATGGGACCAGCATGTCCCTGGCAGTGGGTGTTACCCAGGGACAAGATACCCGTCATGGTATGTCTCATCAGTGGGGCTTACCTCAACCAGCGAAATTCAAAATGGTGGACCCACAGGACGTCCATACTAAGCTCTATAGAGCATGGTAAATTCAAAGGAGGATGAATATATTATGGCTAGACCGTTCCCATTGTTTTCCTCTTTTAACGTTGAAGATATGATGTCTCAATTATACGGCATTCAAGATTGCAATAATTGAACTTTGCAGATTATTTCCACCAGCCGTTAGCACTACATGTAACACCTTCAGTGGGCATTAAGGAGGAAGAAGGCATTAAAATCCAAAATAAAAATGTCCAAAGCATGTGAACATTGTTTGCCAACAGTAAATTGGTTTTAAAAAGCACGGCACTACTGGCATTGTTCATGTTCCTAGTCTATCACAATAATATAGCAGTGGAATTGTTCATGTTCTACTACCAACTTTGAAGATTACGATGTACAATCAAAGGCCATCAAAAAATGAGAACACACCAACAAGGATAGAGACTTGTGATATTTGCTGGTTCATAATACAGGGATGTAAGTCAGGAATGGGCAAAACTCAGAAAGCCATACATTTACTTGATATAAAAGCTTTCAATTCTTCCAAACAACCCCCGTTACCACTTGTATAAGGAAAATAAATATCAGTCAAAAATTTCAGAAATCAGGAAATCCTGATAAAACCTGAAGACTTACATCCCTGATAATAATTATATATAAAATCATTAGCACCAAGTGATATTTGCCGATTTTAGAAGGACATACAATAGCTGCACAATGTCTCACTACATCTATTTGTAATGTTGCATATTCCACTGGGTTCAAATTTTCTTTTTATACCAGTGCAGATCCACATTTACTAGCTATTTAAGGATGTCATGCCATAACGCCCAAAGGTTCATTTCATCATATTTTGATAATAAAACTGCCTTATGGCATCATCTCCTACTTCGGGAGTGTACCAGCTTAATCCATGCATCAGCATGATGCACTGATGCAGCATGATGCACTGATGCAGCATGAGAGTTACTCACTATACAGCTGTACCAAGTATCCACCCAACATGAGGACAGTGTATTAAATGACTATGCTGCCCTAAGGGTTAGAATCCTCACCGGAGCTCCATAGGCACGTCCCAACCTGCCCACACATACCACATAACATTAACAATGTCCTTGGGAAGCTGGTTTTCCTCTTTTATTATGAAAAATGCAGGTACCTCCCACTCTCTCAGCATGTCCTCTCAACCCGCTCCATCTTGCTTCAGCTCTGTATCAAGCTGAAATCTCTGATCTTTAAGAATTATGAATAGAATAGAGAAAATATGTATGCAGGCAATGAGCATTTTCCTGGGGCATTAACAAACTCTTACATACCGTATTGGCCTGTATGAGGCCCCAGCACTCATAGATTTAAATCTGCTTCTACCCCCAGCCTTTAGTCAAGACTGGCGCTTATTTTAGACGTACTTATCCGTGCTACTCTACCCCCAGTGCTGATTCTAGACTGGCTCTCATTCAAACCCCCAAAAAATTATAGAGGACACTGCGGTATTGGCTATGTTTCGCTGCCAAATTTCCTTAGAAGCACGAGAGGAGACAGTATCAGAGTAGAAGCAAAAGACACCTTGGTTGGAGAATGCAAACTTAAATGTTTGCCTTCTATAAGTGAGAGAAGGTGCTATTTGCTTTCCTCTAACCTCATTCTTCTTTCATTACACAGGTCAGAGCCATACAGGTATGCTGACAGAAAGCTGACAGAAAACAGGGCTGCAATATTGACAAACTCCTTTAAATCTCACTATAGAGGGCTGGCCGTGCGAGTCGGGGTGCCTCTGCTGTGGTACCCCTGGACAAAAGTCTGAGACCTTGAAGATGCCCCGCTGTGTCCCCAATCCCAAATGTAATTCTCACACCGCCCACAAGGGGCATGCATGGAGGAGTTTTCAAAGGGAAGATGTCATGAATGTTCCTGAATGCATAACTAGCTGGTGTACGTTAGGTGAGGGTTGAAGACCTCTTCATCCTGGTTTTCTGAGCTGATGATGCTCAGGTAACCACCAATAACTTCAATATTAAAAGCAATGATGATCACCCATGGATGTTTGATAGTCGATTGATTTGATGTCATGCATGTAACTACTCAGCGGTAGCTCAATGGCAACCAAATAAAGAACAGCGAAACACCAGTGCTAATCTACCTGTAGTAACACTACCACAAGTCCCATTATATCAGCAGGTTAATAATTATTTAATATAGAATTAGCACAAAGTATACAAGTACCAGTCAGCAGTTTACAGAGGAAAAGTCGCACCAGTACAAGAAGTGCGATTATAAAAAAATGAGAGTGCAAGACAGACCTGATCATATGCATCATGGAGAGCACTTTTTACCACTTTCCCACCCAGGCCTCACACTGTTTTATGGAGATCCTACCTCTTCAGAATAACCAAGTCACCAAGCATGACATGGCAGTATTTGTGGAGTTCATAACCTTTCACAGCAACTGTCTACGGTCATAAGGAGGATCACCACATTAAAAGAGAATTTCCAATGACTACAAACTAGAAAAATCAAAGGTTTTTGAAGGAGAATGAGACTTTTCCCATGAGAACTTTTAACCCACCTATAGTGCCTCACATCCATCAAAGGGCCACCTCACAAAGCAGGTGCACTCTGCAATCGTATTTCACTTTAGTGCTAATCTATACGGGACAGAGCCATTGCTAGTACCAAACAAATAAGCTACCGTAATCTCCCGCGTATAAGGCGCACCTCGCGTATAAGACGCACCTAGAGTTGAAGAATTTTGTCAAAAAAATAAAAAAAAATTATAACTTTGGTTGTACTGAATGGATTTTCAAAATTCAAAAAGCTATGTGTAGCTAGGGCCACCCGCACCCCCTTGAAACCCCTTCTGTCATTTTTTGAGTTAAGGGGAGTGTAACATATCAAAACAAAGCTCTTGGTGTCCCCCTTGCGGATCCAGGAAGTACTAAAACCTCGCGTATAAGACGCGCCTTATACGCGGGAGATTACGGTAGGTAACTTATGTAGCCGGGGGCTAGATCAGCAGCTGGCCTCTTTGTACAGTTTACTTTGGTTGGCCCTTACTATTAGTCTATATGAAGCTATATTCTAAAGATCTATACCTTTCGATAGCAAATACTTTAAACTCAAAAGATTTAATGTGTGATATATATCACATATGGCCCAGGGTCTACTAACCCCCCCAATATAAAAATTGGGCGTTGTGCATTGAAGCACAGAAGGCTCAGGGTAGGTACCATAAAACCCTCTATCAACCCTGTAGGGTCACAGGAATCAGCACTTGCGAAATATTGACTAATTACTTACAAATAGAGACTATTATCTATACATGTACTGACACCAGTCTGGCATAATCTTCTCTTACTAAACCCCTTGCACCGCTGGCCCCCTGGTGTGCTGGCCCCCCCGGACACCTGGCCCCTGGACACCTGGCCCCCTGGACACTTGGGCCCCGGACACCTGGCCCCCTGGACACCTAGCCCCTGGACACCTGGCCCCCTGGACACCTAGCCCCCACAGAAAACTTTATCCTTAGCATGCTTAGTTTATCTCTCAGTCCCCAATGTGTTATGTGTATAACACTATAAACACTGCCTGCTGAAAAAAAGTGTCTCACTTGGTGATTACCCATAGGACTCCATGTGCTAATTTCATCGCCAAAATCTATCTGACCCATAGACCCAATGGTTAAAGAACTTGTAGTCAGTATAGCTCCCAAAAACATGACGTAAGTACAGCAGCTTTTTTCGTAGAGAAAGACATCACTCACCATAAAGGACAAAATGTTGTCTGATAGATGAGATTTGAAACTTTCCTTTGGCTTTTGAAAAATGTGTAAACTAACAGTATATCACTGAATGATTACACCCTAAAGTTGGTGATTACAAATTTGTGGATCTGACTGAAAACCTGGCTCCAATAGCCCAGGGGATACCCTCGGCCAACAATATAAGCTTTACATAGACTGAGTACTTCAAATACAAGAGAAATTAAACTTTAAAAGTTTTCTTAGAAGGCACATATAATCCAGGCTGAGTAAAACCAAGCCATTGTCTCCCTATCAGGCTAATCCCCTCCATCCCCAGCTAGCACAACTTGTGCAATTTACATCATTCTTACGTGAAAACTCATGTGATTTACGTAAAAAAGACATCATTTGGATTAGTTGTGCTAGCAGGGTTCACACCTAAAACAATGGGCAGGTACTTAAGGTGATTAAGATAGAGACAGGGCCAGCTTATCAGTCTTATCAATTCCCATTGTTGGTGGAGGGGAAGATAAGAGATTAACCCATAACCCTGTGCCAGATCCAAGATGGCCGTCGGCGGCCAGTTACATAACTGATTTCAAAATGGCCACCTCCATACAGGAATGGCTCTGTTCCCTATACATAAGGCGCTTCCGTATTTAGTACACTTTACCCTTCTAAGTGAGGAGTGTTGGGGTGATGGTGTTGCCCAATCACCCTACACTGTTGCCCTAAGGGGAGGGGATTAGGAAGGATTATCTCCTTGAGTAGCGGGATCTATGTGGCTATTAAGGCAGGTGTTTTGGGTATAAGAGGGTTGCAAATCTACCTGAGAAATATACTATAGGCTTAACTCAATTTATCTTAATGCAATCAATGTGCCCAACAACCAATACTGGACTCTTTCTCAGCTCTTCCAGTTATACAGATTGGGAACAGGTGGTGGTGAGGGGCAAGATCTTGACAACAGGTGGGGATCCATGACGGGTATGTAGGGAATAAAGATTCTCTCAATCCTAAAGTTTCTGCACTCAGGTTCAAGAGGACTTTTCGAAATTTACACCTTTTTTTACATTTGTTTAGATAGGCACAGAGTGGCCATCAAATTGCAGTCATACTAGCCATTATTACTTTGTGAAAGTCAACATCGCCCAGGAACTATTATTGTGTAGCAAGATCCCTTTAACCTTGTTTTGATGTGGCCAGGGGAAAAAGATTTCCGGTGCTATTGAAGATAGTCTATCCTTTGTTTGGCGGAGGGGGGGTTAAAATGAGGAGAACGTGAGTAAAACGGAACGACATATTTAGAGTGGCTATTAAACTAGTGTTAAATGGAAAGAAATATGTGTGTTGGGGAAATCATGCTTGCGAGTTAGCGATAAGGAGAAATACATGTGACAACTAGGATGAAAGGGTTGGGGGTGAAGCTGTGTGGTGTGTCTATATGTAGCATTGATCCCTAGGGCTGTACGTAATCCCCACTTGACCTGACTGTGAGGGTGCAGACATGGACTGGAGACTGGATCACAGAGTACACACCCTTACACAAAAGTCTGAATCAGGCCTACACTGGAATCCTGTACTAACATGATTAATTAACACTGGTAACTGCTGAGCTGATGATACATTATGCTCTGGCGTAATGTGTATTTACTCCTGGTACAGAATCCCTGGTACATTGTGCTCTGATGGCAAATAATGCTTTGCCATTGCAATTGATGTCCTGAACACTTGGGCCATCCAAATCATTTTGCTTTTAAACAAACTCGTATCACAAATCTAGTACCAAACTGACTTTTTTCCTTTTACAAAGAAGTTCCCTGAACCCCTCAACACCACCCACAAAGTCCCTCGAGGAACCAGGGTACTGTAGGGCAATCCCCCATACCCCTAGGAATACATTCCCGCTACACCCAAGGGATGACCAGGGGGCTTAGTGTTAATTGACTCAACAGTTAATGAGCCGTAATGACCTACACCATCATAGAAGCTGAAAAGGTGTATGGTGTTTAGCACTAATGTTTAGGGAAGGAATCACTTGTATTTTCACTACTTTATTTCTGGTGATTTAACTCCCATTTTATACATTTGCATACTATATAATCTAACTTTAAACCCCAAGTTATTTGTTAATCACATAGATGAAAAGCTAGGTTAGTTGGCACTAATGTAAATGTTTAGACTGGGCATCACAGGGGTGTACTTTATTTGTCAGGATTTAATCACTCTATTCCATCTTGCCCATACACAACTTAGCAGTCCCACCCTGATTAGAATGTTTTCTAGTGTCCCTGGATCAGTGTATTATGAAGGGACTATTTAGTAGTTTAGAAAATCTCAGCTATAGTATACACTGATCTCAATAGAATCTAAATATACCACAACTACAATGGTCCCCATTTACATCTCATGTCCTAACAGATTGCCTCGTCATTCTTAAGTACTGGGTGGCAGGGAAATTAAGCGTGCTACCCTTTAGGGGCCTCCAGTGCATCATCATGTCCATTGGTGCCCCATGCCGCAGGGCCCCATGTCAATCTTCAACAAGTCTATTAACCACTTAGGGTTTGCATGATGCATGATTATACAGCTATAGTAAGTAGGCTGACCAGAGCTGCATTCTTACACATTATGGCGGCCAAATGGTATGGTTTTATTAACGCATTTATATAGCCCTTAAAGGGTTAAGCATAGACTTATAACAGGGCACAATAGGAACACTTTGTATCAAGGTTGATTCATCAAACACTCCTCGGGTAAGCTTTTGAAGATCAAGAACCAATGCAGCTGTCCCTCCACTAACACCAACTAAGCCTTTCACCCTTCTCCACCCCGTCAACTCTACATCCCAAAAACAGCTGTTCTCTCTTATAAAACCACCACTACTGGTATATCAATACACTGCATGTCCCTGGAAGTCATTCACTTATAAATGCTCTAATTACGCCTTCACTATTGATAAAACCCAAGTACTATGTACAGCTGTGCCTGCTTATCAACCAGCAAAACTCTCTTTCAACCATTAAAGTCGCATAGTCCGATGATTCGGGCTCAACGAGTGTTGAAGCAGCAGATATCGCTGGTAACTCAGAAAGCGGAAGACTTGCCATTTTGACATTATAGTGACAGCAATGTGAAGGGTATACGGCTCCAATACCCGCCATTCCTTACATACAAACAATAAACTAAAGACACATGAGAAGAAGAGGAACATACCAATGATTATATAGAGCCGTAGTAGTGGTTCCTGTTAAGAAATATCCCAAACAAAGAAGAAACATAGTCCATACGTATTGCGCGCTCTCCTAGCTCCCGCCATTTTGTTTTCTTTGCCATCAATCAGCGGGCTATGTCTTACTACCGCAGCAAATTTTCTCAAATAATTTCAAATCATATTTATTATGCCTGTTTTTGCATGGATCCATCTTCTTCTCCCTACACTCTAACATATCAAATTTAATTCAATAACCGCCATGTTTGTATTGAAGTGAGACGCCACAATGGGAATGTCGTAAAAGTTGAGCTGCTCGGAAAATTTTTTGGCAAACACAATGCCGAGACGAACGTGAACTCTATTATCGTAATAGAATGAATTTATTGCTATATTTTTAATGCGTATACAGAGAAATGTACAAAACAAGCCTCGACAAAAGATTAACATGCAATATATTATTTTCCATTGATTTTTCTTCAGGGATATGACACCCAACCCGCCCGGACCTGACACCCAAAATGACACCCCCATAGATAAGCATTGAGTGCACCAAGCGTCTAAGTTGGACTTCAGGTGACCTACTTTTTTTCAAACCTAAATTTTACAAAGATTAGAATCCTATAAGAGGTAAATATAACACCTCCATGATCTTGAACATGTACACTATCACATGACAGGTTTCATTATTTTCATCTCATATTTGATGGTTTTGATGTAATTTGAGGGTAACCTCAACCACCTCTTCTCAGAAATGCTCACTTCCAGTCTTAAAAATTTCCCCAGCCCCTACCTGTCTCTTAAAACTCGGCTTTCCGAGTTAAAAATCTATCTTCTCAAAAATGAGCCACAATGTTCACATAGACCATACTTCCTATGGTACCTACTTCATTTGCTCTCTTTACCAACAATTAAGATCATATTTGAAGGAAAAGTCAGATTTATACCCTATTTCCTACTTTGGAGTGCACACCAAGAGTCCATCCATTGGAATACACTGTAAAATGCCTATGGATGATAGGTCCATGCCACCGAAAAAAATTCGGACTATGTCACTTTAACCATGTATCTACTACTGTCGTCTCTCTTCTCCCTATTTTCATTTTACTAAAAAATATAAAGAACATTGTTTTCGAGAATACATACTGTTCTTGGCGCTCACAATTATAGGCCTGTATATTAAATTCAAAATCGTACGACTCAACCTGGTAGATCTTACAAAAATACAACATAATACGTTAGCAATTGCTTGTTGCTTATGAATTTTGTCAAGATAACTAAACTAAATATTACCAAAGTTCAACTACAGACTAGGAAACACCCGGCTGCTACATTACATAAACGTACATCCAACACTCAAAGACATTATCCACTGGTGGGGGTCAAGAGATTTCCCTGATACGCTAGTCCCTTAAACACCTGCCCCTATAGTAAAGGGCCCATATTGGTCCTCCCCAGGCATTGATGTTTATGGTACTTGGTTACACTGACCAACATCAAACAATACCCTCCCACCTGCTCTACACTATAGACTGATTATGTGCATCAGGACGGAGTAGCCATTTTATAGTCAGCAAATCACATTGTGACTATCTAAAGAAAGGGGGGAAGATAGAGTTCTTTTAAGTGACTTCCTAACTATAGCCAATCACATCTTCCACCATATTTATATTTTAGTATGTTCCTTTTATGGTATCTTTTTGTGGCGTTTTGGAGGTATCAGTCACCACATTTATGGTATCTTTTTGTGGTGTTTTGGAGGTTTCAGTCACCACATTTATGTCTTCAAATGATTACTAACCCCACATGCCTAATTTTAAACGATGCTTCTCCTCCTGGCGGCTGGCTGCTATGCATTGGAGCTCTTTGCTTGCATCTCTCTTTAATAGCATACATGTAGTTAATGATTCATTGCAGTTAACCAGCCCTTTTCATTTTCAATCTTTACTTTACCCTCAAAATCTCATTTTCTTTGAGAAGGGCGGGCTTGCTGTCAATATGATCTTTATCTGTACAGTAGCCACCGACATAGTCAAATAGTGTCAACTATTTTGGGTAGCTAACATTGCCAGTTTTCATATCTGATAGGTTACATGTATGTAGTAGGGAAGCAGGTATTTATGATTTATCTATTTATTCTATACAAACAATGTGTGTAGTAACAATGTACGACCCTTTTATACAGGGTCACCATGACTCCTTTATAAGGAGCAAACAATGTACTTCCTGTTGTTGTTCCTGACCTTGTTCTGACATGGGAGGCCCATAATGGTATAGGACCCAAATATTAGTCTGTGGGTATGTGAGTGGGCGGGGATGGGTTATGGGCTGTTGCATGAACCAATAATGGCCCTACATGATGCCTAACATGGGAATGGCTTTTGGGGGGTCATCTTTAATTTCAAATAACATACTTGTGACTGGAGAGGTGGTCACAATTCAGACCCTTCATGGCCTCAATTGCTATGATTCCCTTTTTCACTTTCAATATTACACTATAGCAGGCTTCGTTTCTCAAAAACCAGGACTACAATTCTGTTGTCCACCCCCACCTCCAAGACTGGTTCAGATTTCCATATCACCAAAAAGAACAAAGCACTTACTCCACCTCTTCCATTCTAGGCATTTGTCCGCCTTATTACCTGCAAGTTCATATTCTTTGCCTTTGTGATTTTATACTAGTATGTAAGACTGTCCTTTTTCGGTTTCATAACTCTCTTTAGTCCATGGCTGTACCCTTTAAGAATTGCATATAACGCCTCAGATTCATGATGCACCAATGATGTTTTAGTGATTCTACTCAGCAGCACTGCACTGACAGCATCATGACGATCCTTCAGACGTGCATCAACCCCCTAGGGTCAGTATGATGCATGAGTGCTCCAAATCAATATGTGGCCCATAAAGTACCGGTCAGACCATCTACTGTAAATCCTTGCGTATAAGACGCGGCTTATACACCACAATTACACCCTTTGCGTCCTGTATGATTTAGCCAAACTAAGGGTGTGTCCTATATGCAAAGATTTTACTTTCAGTACTAAAATGACCAAAATCTGACCCCAGATCCATCCTATACAATCTAGCCCCACTAAGGGTGCGTCCTATACGCGAGGGGCGTCCTATACATGAGGATTTACGGTCGGTTCTATCATACATGCTGCACACATATACCATGTTTGTTATCCCACTAACTCTACACCCACAACCCTTTTGTTTGGGCATCATAAATTCTACAATGAAGTTTGCCTTGCTTAGCAATAAAAAAAAGGAGTGGAGAATAAATAAACCTTAAACCTTTGTACAAATTTGTTTGATGGTTCCACATTTGTACAGCCAAAATAGGCTCGGGACTGGGATTGTGCTGCAACTCAGCAACCTTCCTCAGCAACAGGTACTCCAGTGGAAATCCAGGTAATGCATTAAAGATGCGCCTCTGAAAATTATTCATACCAAAAAGCATAGCGCACTGGCCATTAGGGGAGGGCTGGGGGCGCCGAAACATAAATCAATAGGGTTATTCAGGGGTACATGGAAATTTAAATTTTCAGAAATAGTTGGTGAGACTGGGTCTTCAAAAAGCCCCCCCCCCTCCAAAACTGGTGACTTCATGTCTGAATATTCCCTTAGCGATTGGTAAAGTTGTCTTCAATTCAGACTTGGCTTATTGAGGAGGGTTTTCAGCATTACTACGTCCAAATATACTCTATAAAGATCTACTTACCCATTAGAGATACTGGGTATTGACCTGATGGTAATATATCAACTCTAACAAGATAACCGCCTGAACGTAAATAGAGACCCAAGATAAATTACTATAATGATAAGGTCTGAAAGGCACACCTGACAATAGGAGAGAAGGATAGACTATACTAAAGATCCACAGGAAACTCACATCTTTTAGTGTTCAAACAAATGTAGCCCTATTCGGCTTTCTCCTGTCGCTCAGGAAATACCAAGGTCGTCAAATCCACAAAAATAATTATGTAAAAATGTAAGGTTGTGGGTAAAAAGTGGAACCATATATCTTTTAGATGGAAATTTGATAACAGAATAAGGGTCATATATCTACCGTAACCTCCCGCGTATAAGGCGCAGCTCGCATATAAGGCGCACCCCCAACTCAGAGAATGCAAGTCCACGTATAAGGCGCACCTCTAAGGGCAGAGTTTTGTTAATTTAGTACTTTTCTTTAGTAAAAATACCCCCCCTATAAGGCGCACCCCAAACTCAAGGCAATGTCCCTCCCACATATAAGACTCAGCAGCATTTTGTTTGGTGTATAAGACGCGCCTTATACGCGGGAGATTACGGTATTGCAACAATAGATATGCCCCTTATTCTGTTATAACAGAATAAGGACCACACCGGTCGCAACAACAGATATGCCCCTTATTCCTTTATCAATTTTATAACCTGTTTTGTCACTTATAAAAATGTCAGCGACTATAAAATTCCATCAAGCCATATTAATCTTTGTTTTTTTTAACCTATAAAAGTTTCAGCAACTAATATCTATTGTGGGAAATACAGAATGGCTTCCTGATACCAGAATAAGGGTAATCTTTGTTATTACATTATTTATCATGTCTTATTCTTGAAAAAATGTTTGATCCCCCCCCCCCCACAAAAATCAACGATTTAGGACAGTGTCTTATTCCGTCTGCCCTGTTTCAATACATCATAAAGAGACAGTGACTTATTCCTTCTGGCCTGTTTCACTTTCTAAAAAATAGTCAGCGACCTATTCATTCTGTAATCAAATACCCTGGTCTGATACCAAGAAAAATATTAATCTAGAATGTTTAAGACACAGCACTGATATCAGTGTAGCGACTTATTCATTCTCACCTACTAGCGACCTAATTTTTTTGACCATCTATAATTGAGAGGTATCAGGTGATATTACATATTAACACAACCAATCTCTTATTGAACATGCCACACATAGCGACCTAAAAGTTCTTACACTTTGTTAGAAGTAATGAACCTTGTTGAATACTTTCTCTCCCCCAAAAAGCCAAGCCCCATTTTTCTTATATTTCTCCCCTTCAAAGAAACCCACTTTTCACGGGAAAACCTCCCTTGAATGATTTAATTTTATCTTTTCTTTTTAGGTCGATAACAAATTGGTCGTTATGGCGACCTAAAAGTTCGTTCACTTTGTTAGATATGACAAACCTTGTTGAATACTTTCAAGTAAGATTGTGTGGATACATAACTTTTTTCAAAGTACAGCCTAGTACAGGTAAATATTTGATTTTCGTTTGTTTCAAACATGTTCCTTGTTAAAACAGGATTTAGCCAAGGCTCTCAAATATATTCAGATTGTAGAAATTGACTGGCCTATTTCAAGTGATATGAAGCTTTTGAGTGCAAATCTGTTCAAGAGTTAGAAGTGATCGATTTAAGAAAGGGTCAAGTACGATGCCTCTTCAGCACCAACTCGGGGCGATAATAGGGCACATTATCAGTTCAACACTGATAACAAGGACGTTGAACATCCCATTGAGGACTTGTATCAGAGACGGAAGTACTTGGCACTCCAATGATGAATTATAGGAATATGACAAGAAGGAGCAGTTACAGATAGTTAAGAGTCCCTTTCCTCTAGATATACCAACAAGTACAAAGAGCTGTGAATAGCTGTGGGGATTTAAATACATTCCAAGCTTTGAATTTCTGGATTAATAAATGAGAAATTTAATGGTGGATGAAAATATCAAAGCAACGTATTGGTGTTAAAAAACATGTTCACCATGAGAAATTTCATATGAAAAAAACATCCCATGAAATACATCAATCGCAAAATCACCCTGTGATTCTTAAATTTATGACATTACGTAGGTCTACAGGTGGTCTGAGCTGGTCTTCAGTAGGCTAAACCTATACAAGAATAATCGAATATATTTACTGTGAACATATTTGACAAAAGGCTTTTCTTTTATTTATTCTCCCTCTCCCTGGGCATGCAGAGCAATGCTCACTGGAAAATCTAACACCCCCTTAAACAGGATTGGGCCGTCAGTGCATTTATGTGTGCAGAATTGAAAATGGATCTGCATGGTCGGTATTCTTATGTATGAGCCAGGGGACGAGAGGGGAGGGGACGAGAGAGCTGCCAAATGGAAATTTGGACCAGAAAAGAATGTGAGTTACAAGTGACCAAATAAAGTATACGAGGGATGTATTATGGTATAGCATTTATATTTATGCTAGATGAGGGATCGAAGCAGACAACTGCGTCCTCGACTATTTGAGTATTTATTTCCCCTCGGGAAACACCAGGAAAGGAAAGGTCTGCTGTTCAACAACAACCTTTTAACGCGACTTAAAATCAAAATCCTTTTAATAGAGGCCTAATGTTGGTCGGTGAAGTCTTTCCACACTGAATTTAAGCTCTTTAATGCCCGGAATTTAATAGTTTTCTACGAGAACCAGACAGCATTCGCAGCAGAGAATGGGATTGGGGCGAACTTCAAAGTTCACCGATTTAGTTGGGTCAAAAGACCATGAGGTTGGTGAATCAATTTTTCTGTCAGCATCCCAAATTCCTAATGACATGAATTACCGGTGGTTTGCTAATGACCTGTCAACAATTCCAATATTCATAAGGCCTAAAAATTGTGTTGTGTTCAGGTAACGCTACCTACCCTAATTTTTGGGCCCTACCCTATTTTTTATGGGCCTTTGAGGGGGGGGGTGGAACTTCTCCAGACATGGAAAATTTCTAAGAAGAATACACATACTACGGTTTAACTACAGCGTCTGGGCTTGTTGACCCTCACATCCATGTCAAAAAATACAGTCATCTTGTGCAAGTGGTGGACTCGGAAAACAAAAACTTGAATTATACCATACATAAATGACTTGATTTCTAGAGGACAAATGTTGAACTTCCACACCTCAGCAAATGACTTGATGATAATTATCCATTTAATTCCTACGTAATTATATATACTCACACCACAGCTGGAGGACAAAAGATTTTGTCTTCTGAATTCGATGATGATTACTAGTATGTATTTTTTTTGTAAATATAACAATACAGGCCACGTGACCCGATAAGGGTAGGCCTGGTCACGTGCTAGTTCCCTTGGTTACCTGACAACATGAGTCGTTTCCTACATATAACTATACCTTCTCATGATACTAGTCAGGTCAAGTAATTTATACACAATGTAATTTATCAAATACATGTATAATCATCATTATCTTGACGACGAGTATTTTCGACAGGGCTAGTCCGTCCTCCTCACAAAAAAAAAAAATAAAAATTATCTTGACGACGAGACAGGTCTGTCACCATGGTTACGTGGTCAATGGATACCAAAGTGAACATAGAGGGTATGTATTTGAATGAGCTCCATGTGACCACCTTACATACCTACTATAGACCCATGCCACAAAAAGGGGAAAATCCAAGTACATTTCTCTTGGGTTTTTAGACAAAGTTCATTTATTACTTTTAGATCAAGAGATGACAGGATTCCAAAGTCTGTTTTTTTTTTTCAGGTATCAGAGTAACAGAAAATCATTTCATGTATTTTGAATATATCAATGAATTGTGATGTATATATTCATGAATTTTTGTTTGTTGAAACTTTTGTTGAAAGAAATGTATATAGGCTGCCAATGATATTACCAATAGTCTATAGGTGGCGTGCAGGCAGTAGTTAAGGATCGTTTGACATATTTTCAGTTTAAATTATTTTGACATAGTTTGTATACATAAAATATTGTATACAAACTTTGCCTCGGGCAGCAGTAAAATTAGACAAGGTGGTGGTGTGGCTTGATAGCGTATTGTCTGTTGTATGTAGGTTATTCTATATACAACCATGGGGAATCTGTATATATGATAAACATATCCATGTATGAAAATATAACCCCTTTATTCAAGGATAAATGTATTTACCTTAGTTTCCAAGAATATTAATGGTGGAAAGCCACTCACCTACAAGGGAAGAAATGAGAATATTAGTGATAAATAATATGAGACATAATTATGATTATATTACATTAGTTGAATTAAAATTATAAATTGCCTCAAATTAGCTGGACTTCAACAAGACTATACCATCATGAGTTTGAGAATCAGATGCTGTCACTCCCAGTGTACATACACAAAAAGCATTGTAACACATGTGAGTTATCACCATGTCCACATAGTTCATAATGTCACAGCTGGTGACAGCTCAATCATACCAAATACATATACCAAACAGGTAAAAACAGGTAGGCAGGCCTGTATTCCTCATACACACATACTTATTACGTCTGTAACTGTTCTGACAAATAAAACTGTTACCAATACTATTTCAATGTGCCCCCCTCATATCCACAGTGCTCTGTACAGATCTTCTCATTTTAAGCTCATTAGCTTTAGGTTAAGGCAGTTAAGAGGCCTCAGACGTGGGTCATAACTATTTTCATTTAGAGATTTATTATGTTTGAACCGCTGGTGTGATCCTTTTATTTTTAGAAACAATGATATCGTCAGTGCTGCATCGGCATGTATGCATGATACATAATACCTAAAATTTTCAAGGCACTGTATTAACTGATGCCCTTTCATGGGGGCATCCCCATAACTTTCCATTGGAGAAATCAGCATGGAGGAGGGAAGCAGGAGGGATGCTGACAACTTTGTTAATGATTCAATAAAGCTATGGATTACCCAACTGCTGGATGATCGTATAGACAGTGTATAGGCCACTGAAAATGTCCATGGATGATGGGAGTAGAGTATTGTATGGTGATATCTCGATATGGGTGTGGCGCATACCATGAACTGTAACATTGACTTGTGTGTAAGTTGGGGCCACATCAGGTCAGATTCCAGGAGTGACCACCTCTTGGGGCCTGTATTGATCTCTCGAATTTAATCATCAATATCATGTAATAAATGCTCGATTCTCATGATTTTGGCAAAGATTTGACAGGAATATAACGTTGGAATATGTAGGTCTATCAGGTTGGGATGTATTCAGTTAAAATCATCACCACAGCCTCTGACCAATTTTTTCAAAAACTATCTCTTTTACTGATATTTTTTTATGACACAATGTTACATAGTAATAATTAAATGCATATATTTTGGCCCATCTAGTGACAATCACCTATTTGATAGTAAAACAATAAAACAGCACAAAAAGATCAAGGTCAGTAAATAATCATCAGCCCTGCTGACTGATGAACCTTATCTTTATTGACATAAAACTCAAATGTACCTAAGATGTCCTTTAATATCTATCTAGGACAAAACTTCACAACGAATTATGGAATCAATTTTCTGAAACAAAATTGTATACTTATGTAGGGGTTCGTTCCCCCGTCGGGTGCGCAGAGCCTTCAGAGGGACTGTTCACTTGATTGTGTCACTTCCCCTATATATATACCATACCGATCCAGGGTAGTTGGAAGGTAGAGAATGTCAGGCCAGGGGATGTAGCTCAGCGGTAGATTTGAGTTTTATGTCAAATCCCGGTGTCTCCAGAGACGTTTTCACTGACCACTACACTTATATTACGACAAATGCTGTGATTTTGTATAGTCATTTTATTGTTGAAAGCTGATGTGATATGTTGACAAATATGTTCAAATTTATTGATTCATCCATTTATAGACGTCATATGGTACGACTGATAGATATATGTACAAAATGTTCTGGTAAATAAACAGATTAAATCATTTTAAAAAAAATCATATAGAACATATGTTAGGTCCACCACATGCACATGATATAACACATCATGCAACAGCTTCCAACAAAAATATTCATTTACAGACAAAAAATACTTATAATTTGGATGTGTCTGTGTTTAAATAGCGGAACTATGTGTGTTGGAAGCGTTAACGTCCAAAGTCCATCATGCAATCTCCCGACACCCACCTCCTAAAAACAAACTTAATTCTATACTCCAGACAAATGATGTTGCCTATGAATGAACCTGGACATAATGAAATTTGGAGAAAAAAATATTAATACAACCATATTTCCTGTCACTCGCCCAAGTGAAAAGGTGAGAGAAAAGAAATCGAAAAATCACAATTCTACATTCTGTCAAGGTTCCAGGTTTGAACATGGAGAAATGTCAACATTACTATGGCATATGGCACTCACAGCAGCTTGGTGATCAAAGGCTAAATGTCATAATGCTGGCCTACTGTTGGGTCTGATAGGGGCTGCTGGCAGTCCACAATGCATGTGCATGTACATGTATATAGAGCAACTCTGGTCAGAGAACCAGGAAAAGAAATTCTATTCTCATATTGTGATACCAGAGGTAGCTAGGTGAAAGTAAAAATTTCACTTTTATAAGAAGAACCATTTTTTTCTATGCCTTTGGGGTGCCTGGGAGATGACCCTAGAGCTCACTGAGGGGCCTTTTTCAAACTTCTATTCCCATGATTTCTATGTCCTTTTCAATTTTATTAGCCTCGCTTATAAGAACCACATCAATAGACAGTAGGCCCTTATTATATCAAGATATTCTGTTGAATGTTCATAGCTGATTATATCAATGGTAATTAAGTTATAACCAAGTCATCTACATAATTATATACAGTGATTATCGCTTATATAATTAATGGGATGACAACCCCTCTACTTAAAGTCTTTTAATCTGTAGAAATATGGCAGGAAACCAGCAGGAAAAGACAGTCACGTTTAAATCACTACAAGCCTTACAAGACACTTTAAAGTGCGAGTGCTTGGCGACGGTAATCAATGCACACAGTGTTTGGTGGTGAATTCTTATTATAATTCTGTTCTTACATGGTTTACTTTAATTACAATTTCTATTACCTGGGATCAATCAAAGTTATAGAAGTAAGTTGTGAGGAAGGCAATAGTGAGGTGGGGGTGGCTGGGGGGTCTTCTTTTGCACCTATTAATGCAATATGGTAAACTGCCATCTGGTTTACAGATGCATTCAGGGCTCTCTGCATGCGTCTTACAATTTTTTTAATTGCACAAATTTAGTATGCAAAAGCACATCAAGTGATAAAAATTAGGATGACTACAGATCTTGGAGAATATCCTACATACCCCCCTCTCCTTTGACTTAGTTTTCCTTACATATATACAGTAGATATTCCATATGCATCCTGCCAATCCTCCTGCCCAGCCTTCTCCTTTTTTACTGCCCATCAGGGGCATGTTTGGCTGGAGGTTCACTAATATTTGTGGAACATGATAACAAGTTGTGAAGGGGACTAGTGAGTGGGGGTGAGGTGTGGGGGAATATGAGGGAGCCATGGACAATGGACACACATGGGTCATAGCCAGCTCACTCTTTAACACTTCAAAGGCTGAATAAAGCTTTGGTTGATTGTGCACTTTTCAGGTTTTGTGGTTAACATGCATTGTGCGGCCATGGCGATGCATGAATGCAGCCCTGGTGAGTTACACGCCAGTTTGCTTCTGGTGAGTTACACGCCAGTTTGCTTCTCATCAGTCATACCATACATCAGCCATACATCGATGATTCACTTTTGCCCGCAAGCAAATGCATTAGTGTACCATACTGTTATATGGAAATAAAGGCCTGAGGCATCATACCATTATTGAAGGTTTATAGTAACGTCCAGTGTGATATGAAATTATGACGTTTACCCTCTCAATCCTGCCTAATTGCGACAGAGATTATTAGAACCCTTTGGTCTCAGTCAAATCCCCCCCTCCACCTTGATACTGGCAACGACTTGCATTTACCTGCTCATACCTCACCTTTCTACTGCCCCATCACCTCAATGTCCTTAGACAGTTTGCTACTGAGGTACCGATAAGTAGACAAAGAGCGAGGGCTGATGTTACTGGTAATGCTGCAGTTTGCTGCCAAACTTCAGACAAAACACACCCACAAACTTATGGTCATAAAACTTAGCTTTTGGCACCTGACAAGATCGGCCCTCATACATCCATAACTTGTGATTTATATGCTGCAAAATGTGATTTAATAGGAAATTTTATGGCAAGAATCTCGGTCAGTTAATGAACGTGTGATGGAAAGTATTCCACTGGAAGGCTTTCACGGAAATCTCAAATATCAGGGTAATCCCCCGATTCTTATTGTCTAGGCATTTGGCTGCTTTACATTGTCTAGATTTAGCTACAAACGTTCATCTATTTAACTCACACTACAAAATCTGAGACTGATACGTACACTGAACCGTCTGTTGATGAAACTCATTGTGGTATCCAATATAATATCAAAGGTAATGTTAAATCTCCAGATCCGCTCACACCTCTTTATCTGAGCTGTTCCCTGCAAACTTGTAACCAAAAGTGTGTGGCAACACAGACCCTCTGTGGGCAGAAAAAGCCTCACACTATGGAATATACCATAGCGTGGTCTTAGCATGGTTCCAATTAATACCACCGTTATTGGATCAATTATTGTAAACTATTGTCCTTGATGTGTGATATATAGACTGGCTCTATTCTTGTTCTTTATGCCATGGCGAATATCGACGACATTATAGACAAGGGGTCCATGGTTAGGAGATTATGTTAAGGATTCAATTAAAAATTTAGAATCTAAGATCTATGATCAAGAGGCCCGTGTTAAGGATGCAATTGAGAGGATTCAATTTAGGATCTGTCATCTATGATCAAGATATTAGGGTTTCATATTTAAATTTGACGATCAATTCTGAGTTTAATATCAATTCTAAAAGCAGTTAAATTGCAGTGCGTTTCCCGGATTAGAAATTTATCCCATATTTTCGGCAAAGTAAACACAGCAAAGCTGTAATGCCGTGCATATTCATATCATGTTCTAAGAAGTATAGAATTGATTTACAACATTTTTAATATGATAGTAGATCAAAATTTTCAGAACAAATATTATTTTAATACGGAATCTAAAAGCCCTTCATATGTTGTGTGTTTTGCAATTTATTAATCTATAACATACTTTCAGGAAAGTAAACACAGCAATGCTGTAATGCCGTGCATATTCCTATGATGATCCAAGGAAAAAAGATCATTATATATGAACTCTATGGCTTTTGGAATGGACCTATACTTAAATATAGGCTCTGATTGTGGTGCTTCCTCGCTCTCCATGTAAAATCCTGCCCCATTGCTATAGTATGGAGTAAACCTATGCCTGGATTAAAATATGCAAATAAGGAATATGTGTGAGGGTTGGGAGTAGTGTGGTGGTGGTATTGGTGGTGGTGGTGTCACAATGGTCACTAACATCCATCTAATAACTTTTGAAGATCAAAATTGACCATATATAGCCTGGATCCCTGTGATTCCTTAAACCAAGATGGCCGACACACAAGGAAAACAAAAGAATTAGGTAGTGGAGGTGTCCCAATGGTCACTAACATCCATCTGATAACTTTTTAAGATCAAAATTGACCATATATGGCCTGGATCCCTGTGATTCCTGAAACCAAGATGGCCGACACACAAGGAAAACAAAAGAATTAGGTAGTTGAGGTGTCCCAATGGTCACTAACATCTATCTGATAACTTTTGAAGATCAAAATTGACCACATATGACCTGGATCCCTGTGTTTCCTAAAACCAAGATGGCCGACACACATGGAAAACAATAAAATTGGGTAGTTGAGGTGTCCAAATGGTCACTAACCATAACTTTTGAAGATCAAAATTGACCATATATGACCTGGATCCCTGTGTTTCCTAAAACAAAGATGGCCGACACACATGGAAAACAACAAAATTGGGTAGTTGAGGTCCCCCAATGGTCACTAACATCCATCTGATAACTTTTGAAGATCGAAGTTGACCATATACGGCACATGGCTATTGTATTATTGACCAATGGGAGGCATCCCTGGCATATACTGCGGAGTCGGGGGCTGAAGGTCTTAGTCATAGTGCCGTCGGGGTCTAATGGCGGCCCTCAGCTGATAATGGCTATGTGAGCTATATGGCCTGGATCCCTGTGTTTCCTAAAACAAAGATGGCCGACACACATGGAAAACAATAAAATAGGCTAGTTGAGGTCTCCCAATAGTCACTAACAGCCATCTGATAACTTTTGAAGATCAAAATTGACCACATATGACCTGGATCCCTGTGTTTCCGAAAACCAAGATGGCCGACACACATGGAAAACAATAAAATTAGGTACTTGAGGTGTCCCAATGGTCACTAACATCCATCTGATAACTTTTGAAGATCGAAGTTGACCATATATGGCCTGGATCCCTGTGTTTCCTAAAACAAAAATGGCCGACATATATGGAGAACAATAAAATTAGCTAGTTGAGGTGTCCCAATGGTCACTAACATCCATCTGATAACTTTTGAAGATTAAAATTGACAATATATGAGCTGGATCCCTGTGTTTCCTAAAACAAAGATGGCAGACACACATGGAAAACAATAAAATAGGCTAGTTGAGGTCTCCCAATGGTCACTAACATCCATCTGATAATTTTTGAAGATCAAAGTTGACCATATATGGCCTGGATCCCTGTGTTTTCTAAAACAAAGATGGCCGACACATATTGAAAAAAAAAATGAATTAGGTAGTTGAGGTCTTTCAATGGTCACTAACATCCATCTCATAACTTTTGAAGATCAAAATTGACCATATATGACCTGGATCCCTGTGATTCCTGAAACCAAGATGGCCGACACACATGGAAAACAACAAAATTGGGTAGTTGAGGTCCCCCAATGGTCACTAACATCCATCTCATAACTTTTGAAGATCGAAATTGACCATATATGGCCTGGATCCCTGTGTTTCCTAAAACAAAGATGGCCGACACATATGGAGAACAATAAAATTAGCTAGTTGAGGTGTCCCAATGGTCACTAACATCCATCTGATAACTTTTGAAGATTAAAATTGACAATATATGAGCTGGATCCCTGTGTTTCCTAAAACAAAGATGGCCGACACACATGGAAAACAATAAAATAGGCTAGTTTAGGTCTCCCAATGGTCACTAACATCCATCTGATAATTTTTGAAGATCAAAGTTGACCATATATGGCCTGGATCCCTGTGTTTTCTAAAACAAAGATGGCCGACACATATGGAAAACAATAGAATTAGGTAGTTGAGGTCTTTCAATGGTCACTAATATCCATCTCATAACTTTTGAAGATCAAAATTGACCATATATGACCTGGATCCCTGTGTTTCCGAAAACCGAGATGGCCGACACACATGGAAAACAATAAAATTAGGTACTTGAGGTGTCCCAATGGTCACTAACATCCATCTGATAACTTTTGAAGATCGAAGTTGACCATATATGGCCTGGATCCCTGTGTTTCCTAAAACAAAAATGGCTGACATATGGAGAACAATAAAATTGGCTAGTTGAGGTGTCCCAATGGTCACTAACATCCATCTGATAACTTTTGAAGATTAAAATTGACAATATATGAGCTGGATCCCTGTTTCCTAAAACAAAGATGGCAGACACACATGGAAAACAATAAAATAGGCTAGTTGAGGTCTCCCAATGGTCACTAACATCCATCTGATAATTTTTGAAGATCAAAATTGACGATATATGACCTGGATCCCTGTGATTCCTGAAACCAAGATGGCCGACACATATTGAAAAAAATAAAAAGAATTAGGTAGTTGAGGTCTTTCAATGGTCACTAACATCCATCTCATAACTTTTGAAGATCAAAATTGACCATATATGACCTGGATCCCTGTGTTTCCTAAAACCAAGATGGCCGACACACATGGAAAACAACAAAATTGGGTAGTTGAGGTTCCCCAATGGTCACTAACATCCATCTGATAACTTTTGAAGATCAAAATTGACCATATATGGCCTGGATCCCTGTGTTTCCTAAAACAAAGATGGCCGACATATATGGAGAACAATAAAATTAGCTAGTTGAGGTGTCCCAATGGTCACTAACATCCATCTGATAACTTTTGAAGATCAAAATTGACCATATATGACCTGGATCCCTGTTTCCTAAAACAAAGATGGCCGACACACATGGAAAACAATAAAATAGGCTAGTTGAGGTCTCCCAATGGTCACTAACATCCATCTGATAACTTTTGAAGATCAAAATTGACCATATATGACCTGGATCCCTGTGATTCCTGAAACCAAGATGGCCGACACACATGGAAAACAACA
Source organism: Acholoe squamosa (assembly GCA_949317995.1). Classification (NCBI taxonomy): domain Eukaryota; kingdom Metazoa; phylum Annelida; class Polychaeta; order Phyllodocida; family Polynoidae; genus Acholoe; species Acholoe squamosa. The sequence goes on from OX439038.1 coordinate 27,360,380, forward strand.
AAATTGGGTAGTTGAGGTCCCCCAATGGTCACTAACATCCATCTGTTAATTTTTGAAGATCGAAATTGACCATATATGGCCTGGATCCCTGTGTTTCCTAAAACAAAGATGGCCGACACACATGGAAAACAATAAAATAGGCTAGTTGAGGTCTCCCAATAGTCACTAACACCCATCTGATAATTTTTGAAGATCAAAATTGACCATGTATGGCCTGGATCCCTGTGTATCCTAAAACAAAGATGGCCGACACATATGGAAAACAATAGAATTAGGTAGTTGAGGTCTTTCAATGGTCACTAATATCCATCTGATAACATTTTAAGATCAAAATTGACCACAAATGACCTGGATCCCTGTGTTTCCTAAAACCAAGATGGCTGACACACATGGCAAACAATAAAATTGGGTAGTTGAGGTGTCCCAATGGTCACTCACATCCATCTGATAACTTTTTAAGATCAAAATTGACCATATATGGCCTGGATCCCTGTGTTTCCGAAAACCAAGATGGCCGACACACATGGAAAACGGTCCCAAGACTCCAAATAATCCAATGCCACGCCACTTAAAACTCCTAAAAAAGTGCATCATACTTATCTGTACATGTATACATAAATATACATGTAGGTGGCCTTTAGTGGGTTAATAGTCAGTGGTGCTGAGAAATGCAACACCAGCAGAAGAGAACCACATGGTGCTGGGGGAGGTGGTGGCAGGCAGGTATGGGGCCACCACAGGAGCACAGCCACCACCACTATTCAGAGGTGGGTGGGTGGGGGGGGTATATATACTATATACCATGGCTCTGACTGAGGTGTCCAGGGCTACCACCACTCTGTCCCCAGGGTCTACAATAACAGGTCCACCAACACCACCACTGCCACCACTTCTATGCTTGACTGATTTGCAGATTTTAATCCAGGTATAGGCATACTCAATACTGTACCTATGACAGGATTATACATGGAGAGCGAGGAAGCACCACTATGAGAGCTTGTATTTAAGAATGGGTCCCCTCCTATAGCCGTTCATTCCTAAGAATGAACGGCAATTAGTACTACTTACGCCGTATTCAATGGGGGGGTGGAATACGATCCTCGCATATTCCGCGGCGCCATTTTGAAATTTATACAGAGTTAACTAGTTTCGTATTTAGGTATGGTTATTAGAAGTTTTACGCAAAAAAGAATGATTGAAATAGTTAAATAATATGTTATGAATTGTTTAACGTATATCCATGTATTAGCACCATGTTAAAAAAGAAGATATTGTCCTGCGCAAGGAACATTTCTATCGAAACTAAAAGTAGCGGCTAGCTCCGTATCACGTGACCTACTTCGTCGAACAAGGTGTCATGGCGGATGAAAACAAACCGGGATGACTCGACACGTTGAAAAACAGTAAATATGGTAGTGTTTCTTGAATTTAAAGCAATTATTCACTGGTCGTGGACATTTGCTTATATCCCTGACCAGAGTCCACATGTATTTTTCATTTATTCCATTTCTGCACTACTGACAGGTATTTTCAGTATTACATTAGGATTTACCATATTGCCGTAATTTCCCGCCTAAAAGGCGCGTCTTATACGAGGGGTTTTAGTTCTTCCTGGATCCGCAAGGGGGACACCAAGAGCTTTCTTTTGATATCTTACACTCCCCCTAACTCAAAAAAAAAATACATAGGGGGCCCAAGGGGGTGCGGGGAGCCCTAGCTACACATAGCTTTTTAAATTTTGAAAATCCATTCAGTACAACCAAAATTATGATTTTTTTGGCAATATTCTTCAACTCTAGGTGCGTCTTATACGCGAGGTGCGCCTTATACGCGGGAGATTACGGTGATTATGATTTATGAATGCAATCATCACTCCCTGTGCATATAGGTTAATACATTATAAAATGGGTCCTTCCCTTTCTAGTTCTTCCCCAATCCACATGCAAAATCATGTCTTTTTGCTGGTGGAACTATAGTATATATCAGACTTCTGACTCCTAGATCTATTGGTAACTACTACAGGGAATTGATCCCAGCTGAAGTGTCAATCAGGCAAATAACGAGCACATCGGTAACCAATGACTAAAATAATATATGTACAAAACCCACTACCCCATAGAACTGGTGTTTAACCCTGTATTTGACAAATAATGCCTAAAAAGCAATGTACCTTGGTCATCATGATGCAAAAAATGCACTGCTGATGAGTAGACTCTCCAGCAGTGCATTGTTGCATCATGCCGCATCAAGCCGATAGGGCCAATGCGCCGAAGCTTCAATCCATCATTCCAATTAAATGGCATAATGCATTAATGCACTATGCTGAACTTAAATAGTTAACTTAAAGGTGTTGGTGAGATCGATTTCCATGAGGTAAAGGTAAGGAGGAGGGAGAGTATCAAGAAGCTTAATGTAGCACTTCTAGGCATTATTCTAGGAATCCTTGACATGGTTCAACAGGAGTATCACCTACTCTAATTCACACTGAGGCTCTAAGGGCCACTACAGAGCAAATATAAGGAGAATGTGTTGTTGACAAGTAGGCTACTGACCTCCAGGTTTCCTAGCATTAACACTTATATAAACGGTTTATTTGTCCAAGTATTTATAGTTCTAGGGACACTCATATAGTGACTCCTGTAAGAAAAACCTAAGACTTGGATATAAAGTAAGTGTCTCATGTGTTACATTTCAGTCTTGAAATACCACAATTTACTTATTTCTAGTTATATTTCAAAACTCTTTGGGATTTGGTTCTTCTGATTGCATCAGATTTATAAATCATTGTATCTGAGCACCAATGTGGTTTCATAAAAGCCTGTATATAGAAGTTTGCCCTGTATACCTATAGGAGACTGGGTTTATTTGGGGTCTGGCAATTTAGCACAAAACTAGAGTAATCAATTCTTAACTGTGGCATTCCAATTTAGGCAGTTGCCAATTTGTCCTAGTTAGGACAGAGAACTTTATTACCACTCTTTAACAAATTGGTCCAAGTATTAAGGGTTTGTCAAAATATTTACATGCTATTTGTTTGGTCAAGACAACCTGAGTGGAGGGGGAGCTAGAATTGCAAACTGAACCATTAGGTTACTGTTAGAGTAAAGAAGGACTAAGGAGAAAGAACAACAACACTGTTCAACATGACATGTTACTATAGAAGGGAAGAAATAAGCACATTTTGATACTTTCTATTCTTTCTCCTCTTTCTAACCTCTTTAAATGAGCACCAAAGATCATTTGCTCCTACCCTTTTCTGGCATATGCTCTATCATAACTGATATTCCAGCTATCTCTATTACCGAGTAATTTTACAATCTGATTACGTCCTGATAAATGAAGTACAGTGTTTGCTTTTTGGTTGAGGAAGGACTGGCACTGGAGATATGACAATTTACATTTTGTGTTGTTTTATTGTCGAAACCCAATAAAACTGTCACCATCTAAAGGATAACCGGATCTGCAGGACCTTACACGGACAGGCTGGAGCCAGAGGTATCATCCAGTAGAATATGAGTCACCATTTTACTGCCTGACTCTGCTGATGACATGTAGGGTCTAGAATGCAGAGTGGAGTTTTGTAAGTGGTTCCAAGAGAAGTGGCATTATCATGTTGTTCTCTTGTCCCACAATGCTCAGTTATCTGTATTGGCTTCCTGCAAATCCCTTATGTTTGATTTTTAGCTTTCGGTAAATCCCCATGTTTAATTATTAGATGAAAAGAACCAAAATGTCGGCGATTTATACATATGAGCAATAAATTGTTAAAGTGATTAAATGGAAAATGTTCGCTTGTATCCAAACTCCCAGAAATTCTCCCATTACGGTATTCACCTTACATAAATAATCATAATGTACCTAGTTCATAGAGCAGTAATTACCGGTACTGAAAATTTGGGTAGGCCTAAACTTTCACAAAGGGTAGGCGTAGGTACCGTGGTATAGTCAGGACAGTTACCTAGTTGTGGCACGTGCCTGATCAGGACAACTGGATCGGCAGATAACTCGCCTACCTGAAGATAGGGTGAGCCACCAGTGGGCAGGTTAATCCTGGCCTTATATCAGTGTAGGGGGCTATAGTGATACCAAGATAACCTCATAGATAATATGATGCACACCGGCAGGTGTAAGAACATGGGCAATACATGACACCTTTATATTCATGTCTATGGTATCAAATAGATATCGTAATGCCAGATTTCTTTCTTTTGATAATTACCAGGAATACCTATTTTTTTCTGTGCATTACTGAAATCTATACCCTGTCGTCGAAAATTATATTTATCAACTATAAATCGTTGCCTCGTGCAAGAAGGTTGTAACTGCATTTTTCAAGTTTTGCATGAGAGGCAAAAGAAGTGTTACTATAAAACGAAGTGGAAACAGCAACAATACACTGGGGTCTGTAGGCACACATATCAGACAGAGCTTCAGTACTTTCATAATAGCTAGATAAGGGTCAATACATGTTAAAACAGAAGAAACATCATTTTTGCCAAAATGTCAGTTACAACCTTCTTGCACTAAGGCGACGAAATGCCTGTGGCTCATGGCAATGCTCTGACTGCACTTTTTTTCAATACCGACCATGAAGCCCTGGTACCTAGCGTAATACCTCGCATATGAGGCGCACCACCAGGCGCATCCTGCGTATAAGGCGCACCCCTATCCCTATAAGGCACACTATGCCATTATTATCCACACTCATAAGATGCGCTTTATACGCGGGGTATTACAGCAGTCTATTTTCCTCTAATCTTCAGGCTCCTTGGTTATATTTCTAGAATTAATAAAACCTGCTTCCAGTACTCTGTTGTATTGTTCTATTACATTATCATATTTAAGGAGATAAAAATGGCCCCAAAATGACTGATATTGTTTTGGTATTACCTGTTGTGATTGCGCACTACGTCAAGGACGTTCATTGATGACAATGTACGTTGGCAGCTTTTAACCCTACGTCAGCATTTCTAGCAGCATTATACATAGGTATATGTAAACAGGAGATGATAATCCAGTTACATCACAAACCGGAGATAAGTAGGCCCTCTGTGATAAGGAGACAGCACTTAGTAGATGGAGATACCCCTCATGATAAGCCACAACAAAACACAAGAACTCTAATGCTAAACATACCTATGGGGCATAATGGATTACAGTAGCATATTGATAATATTATTTCAAGGAAACCAAGTGAAAGACATGTCTTTCATGTGGCTACAGTCAGCCCTTGCTTCCTCAGATATGGAAAATGCAAGGAAAATTGTCTGAGGAAGCAAATTATCTGAGGACTTAAGTCCAAATATAATAGAAAACATAGAGGTAGTTCCAGATTTTCTGTCTGAGGTAATGAGGGATCTGAGGAATCAGAGGGTCGAGGAAGTGAGGGTTGACTGTATTTTGTTTTTTTCTGAAGCCAGGACAAATTCTGTTCTACTGCGACTGTGTCTTGCCCTACAAACGTGCAGCTATTTTGTAACTGTTCGATTGAACATCATTATATAAATTTCCTTATGAATGATTGATTGTCAGTATTGACCCATATCCTTTGATCCTGTACTAGCAAATTTACATGTTCCACATGAATTAAGTTCTGGGTTTCTTTCTATATTTCATTATTAACAATACCCGGTCCATACTGACATGGAAAAGGGAGAGGTAGGTGGGCGGAGTCTTCACACTGCAGTTAAGCTTGGTGTGGATTATGGGTGATATCACGCAACCAGCGTGAAGGCATTGTGGATGGTTGATCCCTTGATCAGAGGGATCACCAACACTGACAATGTTTTCAGCCGCAACGTATTGGTCACAGAGAAAAGGGGCATTTTTTTTCAACCAATCCCATTCTTATCCCATTTTGACACACAAAACTGCACTTTCTGGTAAATTCTGATGAATTATGAAAAGGAAAATGAGTGCCAGCCTTAGGTACCTAACCTATATTATTATGTTGCCAGAAAGTCACAAGTATTTTGGGGTATTTTCCCGCCAGCACCATTGAATGATAAAACAGCAATGGCAGTAGTAGATCTCGTGTGTATTAGAGATCTCGTGCTCTGTGTGTTTACTGGGTTCTGCGCATGTCTGTGTTGGTCACGTGCCGTATCATGTGACCTGTGTGATGAAGGTGCGTACACACACTGCACCCAAAGACCCCAAGAGTTCAGGTGGGGAGGCTGGACTAAAATATGCCTTCTTTTCAGGTTATTTCAGAAACATATGTTTTGGGAGTGAGGCCTCTATGTAGGGGTGGGCTGGCAAGTACATTGATGTATTAAAGAAGGTGGGACACTGGGGTTTCCCCCGGTGTTTTCCGACCATTTTCACCCCCCCCCCCCATCCCGAGTTTTCGAGTTAAGTCTTAAGTGACCAGACGCACCCCCTCCCCTCGCCTCAGTCTGGTCCCTCCTGCTGTCTACTGACCATTAGGATATGTTTCATGCTGGTCCTTTGGCCTTTAAGGTCATTTAAAGTGACCACAGACCATATGCTACAAATCTAGTCTCATCAGAAACATGTACACGTCCTTATGTTTCACATATTCTGAGTGACAACCTGGTGGTGTATAACCTGTTGAACCTTACCACCCACTGAGATACAAGTTTTGTCATCGTTTTCTTTCTTACATTTTACCCCCCCCCTCCTTTTTTTCTCTTTTTTTTTTTTTTTTTGGGGGGGGGGGTCGGTACCATGAAGCACCACAGGATTCAATATGTTTTGAACAAGCTTACATAAGTCAGTACGCGATTTTGTATGAGAGATCTGACATTCAATCCCATCACTATCAGGTCACTTTCATTCCCTGGTTAGACGCCAAGAACTAGTATTAAAGTGTGATCTTATTGGGCAAACATATTGAACAACATACCGGTACCTATAGCACCCTGTGTTATGATGCCAGAAGAATAACTGTAAGTGGCCTGAATCAGGGAATGATTTAGATCACATCCCACCTGTTTGGGGATAAAGATACTAAGTTTCCATCAAGAATACAAGACATTGAGCAGGAAAGCAAGATTGAATCTGTTGCCATGCAAACTCCACATCTCACAACAGTGCCCCTTAACCTTCTCCTATAGACAAAACTTCTCAACCTAAAACCTGCTTGTTTACCAACTGTCACTCCCTGACACCCAGTCACATTCTCAATGTCACACTGACCTTCAATGTGACCTTCAAACACAAGCATAAATGTACCTGATGAACCCTGTCTCATCTAAGGGAGTGGTCATTTTTTAACAACAGGGGGGGGCGGTGAAATTCCGCTTGTGCACGGCAAAAATTTTTCCGCCCCCCCCCCCCTCCGAGGGGTCTGAAATTTTTCCGTCCCCCCCTTTTATTCTATAGTCGCGCGCTGGCTTTTTCGCTGAAAAGGGGCGACATTTTTTTGTCAACCCCCAAACCCACCAACCCCCCCCCCCCCCCTGTTGTTCAAAAATGACCACTCCCTAAGCCAACGCCGCCAGACGGCACCAGCAGCGTCCGCCTCATTCTCAGGGAACTGAGATCTCCGAACAGATGTTTGGGTGGTAGGATTATGTGTATTCCCTCCCCGACGACTTTCTGCTTGGACCTTGAAGAAAAATGACGTATGGCGTCTCCCGTAGTGACGTCACAGTGGGAGACGCCACGTGCCGTACATGGAGGGGACCATGAAATATGGCAGTAGTAACAAGAATTGGGACTTGCAACCTACTTAATGTACATTTAGTTGCAAATGGATCTCTAATACTCCATCCCTTCAGTTTTACAACAGTGCATTGCAAGACTTACAAGGTAGTCTACCCTTTTCGCTTTAATAGTGGATTCCTATGAAAAGGCTAAAAAAATCAGACACAGGTGACACTGTATCATCAGTGAGATACAATGAGACCTTGATAATCTGGCCCTTGATAATCCGACATACACAGGATCCGGACAGGCCGAGGCTGGGACATTCCAATACGAATCTATTGTAATATGCTTTGATAATCCGGCAGTTTTGAGATCCGGCCAATATTTGTTTGCAACAGGGGTGGCCGGATTATCAAGGTCTCACAGTATACGTAATATAAAGGCAAAGGTTCACGAGTAGTAGGTCTGACTGACCCTTACTCAGACCCACTACGAGTGAACCTTTGTATTTATTTCATGTTATCTAAATCAGAAATGTTCAAAACTCATTAAAAAGATCATAAAATGATAAGTATTTTCATGTTTTTAGACCATTTGGAGTGCTGTTACTGGCCGTGAGATACGGGGCAGGGTTACGTCACGGGGATGTGAGATACGGAGCTCTTAGGTTAAACCTTTGGGGCATCCGTATGCCACTGTTCCAAACATGAAATAAAGTACGGGACACCATCCGGGGTAGAGTTGGTACACAGTCACATTATCTCTTTAGAAAACTGTTAACAAATATCACACCTTGTTCTTGTTATGGAATGTCTAGTCTTAGTGGGGGCAGTGCACAGCATCTGTTTGAGATGATATTTGAAGAGCATAAGCGTAACTGTCGCAAAATCCTTATTTGATCTATATAAACATTGCCTTGGTGCAAAAAAAAATATATCTAAGTTGGGGGCGAATGGGAGGGAGACACAGATGGGTTCTCTTAGTCAACATGTACTGAGAGGGGGGGGGGGGTGACTGAGAAAATATCTCAAAGAGGGGCAGAGTGTGTATTTGGACCTGTTACGTTCTGACAGTGAGTGCTGAAAGGCCAAAGGTAAAGCACCCATACATGAACTCATATAGACTTTACGGTGAAAAGAAACAGATGGTAAGACATGGTAAGTGCAGTATACAATCAGACATATATGTAGCTGTCTCACACTCAGATGGTGGGTAAATGGTTTAAACCAGTGCCAGGGGTGAGTACATAGTAAACTACATAATGAGGTGTAAAATGTCTTTGATAAATTGTCATAATAAGAGTGGGAGGAGAGATGGAGAGATAGAGAGGCTGAGAGTACCAAATGAACCCCTAGGGCCCTTTAGTACATCTAGTGCTACAGAACCTAGAAGGAGAATAGAGAGGGAACGAACACAATTTGTGAATGGGGAACAGTGGCTTTGAAATGAGAGTGAATAGAGGACAATGCATGATTTGTGGACAGAAATGGAAGGCCATCTGCTCGTGGATGTAGCCATTTATTTGGTAGACAATGCAAAACAAAATTTCTGCCATGATTACAAAATTGCCACTTATTTTTCTTGTTTGATTTTTTTTCTTTCTTTGAAAACGTGTCCATTTAATAATGAATGCATTCAGTTTCCCTATTCTACATGACTGTTTGCTAGGTATATGTAATGCATGTGATTACCATCCCACCTGGCAAGCATGATCGTTACCCTGCATGACGTATGTATACATGTAGATTATAACTACTCTAACCAACCATAACAGCTTTAATGATTAGAGAACTAACTATAAGGGGCACAAGTCTCTTTTTTAGCATAAATCTTTAATCATGGCTTGAATGGAGCGCTGGCGAGTTACTCACCTCGTTCACAATGAGAACACGAGTTGATACACTCCCAGGGGGGATACCTTGATGCACCAATGAAGCAAATGAGTTATTCATTACACTATATTGGTGTCATATCAGGACAAATGGACATGGGTTTGAGACCCAATGTTGACCTTAAATGGTTTTAATCCTTCCAGGACCCCTGGCCCCCATAAGTAGCATCTCTAGGCCTCCTACAACTGCAAACTCACCAAGTCAGATATAAAGATTATATTGCTAAACTAATACCTGACTTTGAGACAATAATTATAACCTTTAGCTTTCTGTATATCAGTCTATTTTGCAAGAGTCGATCATGCTTTACGATGTTTAACAGGGACAGAGATGGTAAAGGAGATCGCAGGATCGGGACAAAGAAGGAGAAAAGACCCGAGAAAAAACAACAGAATGTCTGAAACAGTAGTTTAACAGGCAGGCGAGATGGACAGACTTAGTTAGCATAGCAAGTGGGAGTAAGAACCTTCATTTACATTTTGTATTCTTGATTGTCCATCTGATTAAAATAAAGGCCATAAAATCACCTGGGTGGTTGGCAGGGGCTTCCCTCGCTAGTCTCCACATTGTAAAGCCCTTAGGCAGTTCACCTGGAGGGACAGTTTCACGTACATATCCCCAGGGCCCAGTGTCAGCCTGGACAAACAATGCAGCTGAGAAAGAAAAATGGAGAAGACAAAGTGAACTGTTTTTAGGGGTTTCTTTTTTTTTGTGAAGTTTTATTTCACCAGGCTGTGTGATTTTCTTGATGATCTGTCTGACTTTGCTCATGGTCAATGACCTTCGCCCCCGGACTCGAAGAATCCCTTTGCCCATAATGCAGAAGAAATTCGCTGGGCAGTCTTCATTTGAGAGCGGTGCACAGTGGGCAAAATTCAAATTATTTCCATGTGGTCATACATTTCATGATTTCAAAAGTGGAATGTTTGCAGAAACGATTTGTCAAGCCTTGATCCCATCCAAGCTCCCACTTAGTATCGAATCTTCCAATCAGTACTATGCAAATCATTGTGATGTAAAATTAATGGCAATCAATTGAAGACAAGTCACATGTTTTCCTCACATCCTTTGGGGCCAGTAAGAGATAGGACATGCTATCCATCAGTTGACAAAATTATACATTGCACAGTATACTAGTATCACAGAATAGACCTGTTCATATCTCTCGTTATCATCATCGATCTGTGATTAAATTTGTCCAGCTAGCATTACGATAGGGATTATCAATCAGGGGCTCATAATCTTTGATGTCTAAAAGCATTATAGTGATATGACCTGATAATAAATGTACTTCAAAAGAGCTATCTCTCACAAAATAGCAGTACATCACTATGGGTTACCACATATGACAATTGTTATCTTCCCCTTTGATAGCACTGATTTGGTATCTTTACCCATTATCGCCATCTCATTCTGACATAAATGTGCGTCATTATAGTATAAATTATACACTCTAATTGCATTAAATAAGATATAGCCTAGGGTTACTTGATGATTAAGGGCAGCTGTACTTGCTTGGATAAAAGTTCTATTACATAAGTTAGTTAGATAGTTTATTGGTAAACATACTTCCAAATAATTATGAGCAAAAAATCGAAGCATTCATTTCGACCTACCAGTATTTCTCATCGCCAAAAGAATATGGCTCATGTCTTATTTCCCCTGTTGTTTTTTTATCAGTGATAGTACCGGTACTCAAAAACCTACATTTCTTATGGGCCTGAGGAAAAAAACGAAAATTGTACCTCTGGCTTGTGAAGGTTGTGAACCTCTGTGCTTAGGCTGATACTGAATCGACCTTTCTATATCATGTGGATGATGTATGATGCATTATGTACTTCTACCTTGATATTTGAAATAATACAGTAACGCATCGTGGCGATAAAAAGGTGCAGCCTTTAACGGGTAAAAATGTCACTTCTTGGTTCACAAAGAGGGGGGAAACCATATGATTTTTTCATAGGAAATTATTGAACATTTTTCTTCATTTTCCATATTATTGTACACAATTTAATGAGGAAATCCCAATGAAAAAGAAGACTTACAAATGTTTGAGAAGTAGAATCTGTGTTTTTCAAATGGTTAAATCCCCGATTCAGGCTCTTTACATGTTAGTGGTGAAGATGGGTCCCTAGTGGGTCATTTATGGCCAATTTACCCCGGGAATTTACCACAGTCTAGGCCATTTATGTGGACTGGAGGAGGTCTACCAATATCCAGCATCACTGGTAGCTCATATTAGGACTGGAGAGAACTAGCGTTGTATTATAAGGAATATCCTGCAGACACCAAGGCCTTCCACAGATCCTACCCTTGAAGTAGAAATCATAATAGCGCAGTATTGTAAGGAATGCCCAGTTGACACGCGGCTATTACCTGCGATATTGGAACACTGAAGTGGTAGTTAATCTTGAGCATGTACACCTAAAATGTGGAAGTCACGATGTGCTAGGATCCAATAAGTAGACCCCTGCATATGTGGGATCCAAAGTGTAAAGAAACACAAGAAGGACCCATCCCTGTTTGAGGGAGATGGCCAGGAACTGGGTTGGCTTATCTAGGCTTTATGTGTAGGTTAATTCCAGAACTCCACTCCTCAATAGTAGGGTAATTGTATGTTCTGGCACAGCTTGGTCATGTAAGGTGGCTGTGGTGAAGTTTGCGTTACATCATGCCGTGACAAATTGTATTTAAATTCTGAGCAAGAAAGGGAGAGAAAGGGGTAGGAGAGGATGGAATGTACACCAAAAGGTAAGGCAATTATATAGATGCTATGGGAGTAGGCTTTCAATATACATGTTATTATGGTCATAATGGTGTCAATTTGATGCCATTTTTGTAAGATGGTTGGATATCATATCTATTACTTTTGCGGTTTTTAATAATAAATACTATCTGGTAGTAGTCATGCCATCTTCCAAACAGTATTTAGTCATTAAGTTGCCAATGATGCTCTGTTTTAGTTGGATATGTATTTAGCAGCAAATATCAAATGATACAGAAATTATCACTGTGCTCTTCCAAGAATAGATATTATCGAATTATTTTTAATGATCAGGTCGCCAAAACACCTAGTCATCCAAGTTATCTCATCTCATAATGAATTATGATGAATGCATTTGACTATAATGTGCATAAAATTAATATATGACAATCATTGCTTTGTTTTTCCTTGTTTGTCTGTTCTTTTTAAAAAAAAAAAAAAAAAAAGAATTCAGAAAAGCAGCAAACAATGGAGGTTGAAGGGGACCATTCAGCTACAGATATTTATTCGTAGTTTTCTGACCTCTAACAGCAAACTTTCATTCAAAGTAATAAATTTCACCATAAACAAGTCAAATTTATCCTTGTCAACATAGAATATACTAGCCTGAGGGAATCTAAATTGTGAAAAAAAAATGATGTCTCAGAAGTAGGGCCCATAGAACCAGGATCTTGAAATGGAGGACCTTAGAATTAATGATCAATAATTCTACGGCCCCATTCCAATGTTGCACATCCCATGCAAGAGGACCCTTCTGCCTTAATAAAAAAAAGTTTAAAAAAAACAACAACAATTTACCCTCTTTTTTTTTTATCCCACTTCATATTGTAATTGATGACTTCAGTAGTGTAGTATCTATGTAGTGGGGTGGTTGTCCCCATCAGACCACAGAGTGGGTAGTAGCATCATGATTGATGATCTATAGTGGAGTCTGGCCCCGCCTAGTTACAGCCTCAAACCAACACACCTGGCCAGCTGACCTAGAACCAACAACACCCACCCCACACCCCTTACACATCCATACCTCCCACAGGTCAAATGAAATCTATCTGATAGAAAGGGAATATACATATACCACCAGGGATGTTCTCCTGATTCTGAGTAGTCCTAATTTTAAAGACAAAAAGGCAAGAATTTGCCCCTTTTTACCATCCATACCTCCCAGTTGTCAAATAAAAAATATCAAGTTCAATTCTTAAAAAAAGAATAATGATAAAAAGGAAAGCTAACAAACTTTTCTGGCTGTTTTAAATATATGTGACTGGACTCCCATGCATTCTTATGAAAGCGGAATGGAACCTTAATTGTCAATACATATAATTTTATTCACTTACAGTATAAAAGCTACCGTAGAGTGGCCCTTTCACCCGGGTCTTCCATGCATAGGGCCATTATCATAACACATAGAAATAGGTTCTAGGCTGAATAATATTGATACTCATAATATTGACATATCATCATGTGTCAATTTAAATATTGATAGTGCTGATATGTCAATAGTCTGTCGATACATGTCTTTATAGGAAATATTTCTTTATCAGTGATCGAAATCATGTGCTCAAATTGCATGGCAAATAATGAACATTTGTGTTGGCACAAGTCATGTGCGACAATTCTAATGTGATATCATTATTTCACTCGTTCTTACAAGCTAGGACCTGCAGTAGACTGTCAAATATGACACGTTATAAATGCCCCAATATAAAATTTATAATCCATAGGGTATCTGCAAGACTACTCCTGCAGAAGGGACCAGGGCAATTGACAATAGAAATAAAATTATAAAAGTACTGGGTACACTGTCCGCTAAGTCTAATTGTTTCATGCCAATAGTTTCCAGTATGTTGAGATAGTCGAATATGTGTTCATATAATGAACGTACAAAAAAACAGTAAATTTCAATGACATCCCTCTTTTCGGAAAACCATAGAGGAATTCTTCCACCCTACTGTTTTTAATCATACTTACATTCCGAATGCATTTTATTCCTATTTCTCCTATATCGATATGAAATCTACATGTGTCTATATTTTGGGTAAATTTCAGGAGCCAACGCATCTATATTATTTTTAAAGTTATAGGGGCCAAAGAGTAAATGATATCATTAGATACATCATACATGAAAAGCTTACATGCTGTGGGCAGCTTATTTCTGACTATCAATTTACAATGCCACAGGGAAATTAATCATCTTTTTATATGACCTAGACTATAGCCTGTGGTGCACGTTTTTCCACTATAGAATAAATCAGTTTTTTCTTCTCCTCTATAATGCACGCTACATGCCTTTTATAATACATGTTTTTACTTTGCCTTTTAATGAATATATAAAAAAAAAGTCGATGCATGTACAACATCAATTGAATATTATTTACTTTATTTTATTGAATATCTGCCCAGTTTGTGATGTGCATGTTGATGGACTATTGTTTGCCCTTTGAAGATTTAATATCTCTGTCCGACCCAGTTAATCTCACCAATAATATATTGACATAAACTGTTGTGGAGGTGCAGGTGTCTAAGTGTAGGTAATTATAGTTATCTGCTGAATTCTCATTACGTTATCAATTAACCCGAAGGGGCAGACGTGACAAAACTAAAGAATATCGAACAGCTTCCCTGTCTGCAGGCAACATTTTCAAGTGTAGCTGGAGTACTGTGATACCCAGCGTATAAGGCGCACCCTGCATTATAAGACGCAACTTGAGTTCAGGACCATCCTATAAGGCGCACATGGGGATTGTTTTTGAACACTTTAGTTCACAAGTCTTATTTTTTTAAGGGTGGGGGAGGCTATGGAAAAAGGAAAACCATGACTGATGCCAAATTGGCATCAGTCATGGAAAAGCATCTTTAGAATGAAAACATTTTCCAACCCACGGCACATGCCCTGGTTTTTCGATCCTGTTTAAGTGTTAGTTGAATACAACAATTCAATATAATAGCAAGAACATAAGAGAATATGTACAGAGTCAATGCTATGGCTTTATATAATCTATTCCTTTTATTCTTTCTTTTGTCTTATCCATAATCCCGGTTTTTTTTATATCAATATTTATCCATATGGTAATGGGCCACTATGATAGAATAAGTTAAAATTACAATCCACGACAATATACAAGATACACACCTAATCTATTACCATGTAGAGAGTCCATTCAATGTATTGTATGTCGCCGATCAGGATCATTTTTCCCTTACTATCGTCCCGGTTCCACAGAGACAGTGGCGTGGGAACAGATGCCCCCTCCCCCCTCACCCCTCTCCTTACCCGTGCAAACACGCACAACCTAAGAATGCGTAAATTCTGGGGATCAAATCTGAAAGGGTCAAGGATGTCCAGAAGTGATTCCCACGCCCAAAGGGGGCATGCTTCTAAAGTAGAATCCTAGGCATGTTAAATCTCCAGGGGCGTCCAGGAGACCACTGCACAACCACCTGTCGATTACATAAACCTGGGAGGATTACTAAAGGGATGACAATAATAAATGCTGAAAGCCTGCAATATCAATGACCCATTTATTTATCTTACCCCCTATCCTGGTGCCACCATCAATGTAAGGGGTACAGTTAACCCTTCAAGGGTCGCACTGTGTGCTATAATGCATATTGATCGCTGGTCGCATGAAGCCCTGGGAAATGAATTAGGCATGTATCTTGCCACACCTAGGCAAAGGTCACTCACAAGGGGTCAGCATGATGCTCCAATGCAGCACTGCATTGGTGCATCGTGGGGCCCAAGGAACATGCAGTTAAAGGCATCATGAGGTCTTAAAAGAGTTAATGACCTAACTGGGACAGGCAAGGACAGCTGGGTCAACTACTATTACCCCTCATCAATTACATATATTCTGATTAGTTTATGCTAATTAGGTATGTTGATTGGTTATGTTAATCACCCCCAGAATCAGTAGACTGTAACGGACGATGAGGGCTATCCGATTATAACAGTCGATATGGACACCATAGCTCTGAGAAATGTTGGCGCCTGTCTGCCCTAGGGGGGTATAGGGTTTGGGGGGATGGGGGCACAAGGGTGCCAGGAATTCCTGGTGTCACGTTGCTATGGTAACCAGAGTGAGAGGGAGGCTGCAGCTGCTGTGGGAGATGTCAGGGCTTCTGCCAGCTGCCCCACCCCTCTATAGGACCACGGCATTTCCCTCTAAAATATATCTCCAACGATTTGGCTCCTGGGCTGTACATCGATGAAAGCCTCTGTCAAAGGTACTTCACTTTGATTGAGACTATAAAGTCAGTATCAAATTTACGTGGTTACACCAAAGCCATATCCTACAGACACATCATATCTCCTCCCGTGCATTAAAATACTCTCTACCGGTAGAATGGCTATATGGAGCCAAGGCCGAGACAGGGAGTCTGGGACCTGTCATTATTATCAGAAATGAACTGTAATCCTCTAGATGCCCTACGACAGCCCCCCCCCCCCACTCCGCCCCCATCACGTCCCTCTACTTGTTGCTTCTCCATGGACCACTAGCCAACAGATGGGTGCAGTGTTCTGCTACCCGCTTCATCCCATTGTCAAACACACTAATACCCTGGTATTGTAATATTGAAATGTGGGCTTATTTCTCTATGTTACAATGGAGGGATGGGACCTTGCTGAGATTTCGTGTATTTCTAGTTTTTCTTTTTGTCTAATACAAACACTTTCTGTGAGGACAAACCCAGTATTAATGTGTGGAGTTGAATGAGCACCTGTCTCAAATAAGCGCCGGGGGTACAGGGGTCATGACCCGCAGTCATGAAGTATTTCTTAAGCACTAAAAATGGAGTTCGAATGAGAACCTGTCTCCTAAGCGCCGGGGAAATGAGGCCGCCAAATCAAAGAGCGCCGGGGCGATTGAATACGACGACACGGTATTTTATCCCGATTATACCGTCAGGAAATGTCGCACCATATCTACAGTATACAAAAGTTTTTTATAGTTATTTAGTATTTACCGCCTAGCTAATTTCATATCTTAGAAACCTTACAACTTCAAATTCCCAAAACGATTTAGCCTTGCTAACATGTTGTAGAACCAACTGAATAGCATGCATGTTGTTACCCCCGTCTGGCATACGTGTGTCAAAAGTTAGTTTTGTATGTCAAACAGGGCCATAAAACACGTCACACAACCTACACAAATTGGACAGTTCTCTCAGGACCATGACCCCGGTAACTGACTCACACCTGCTGAAAGGGGGAATGAGTAAGAAGTGTAAAGATCTCAAACCCTCTGGAGTATGAACTATCCTGATATGATATATAGATATCAGCGCAGACCACGGGACATGTGTTTCTCTTCATTTTTTTTTCTGTGACCATCCATGTGGTAGGCACCATTTGACCTAACCACCGCCAAATGACCCCTAGAAAACCAGTCTCTGCTACCATCACCCTGACACCACCCCCTCACCACAGGCTCGGGCTCATCCTGGTCACTGGGCAGTCATCCTTTCTCCATATATAAGGAACTAGATGTATATAGACTCTATGTACACCTCAATAAAGTCAATTCTCCCCTTTAATGAGAAGAAAGAGTTGATCCTACTTTTTTTTTGTTCAGGCTAAATCCTTTCTTTTTCGAGGTCAATTAGTCAGTGCTGTGTTAGTGTTTAGATCTAGTATTCTAATCGATTCAAGACTAAAATAGAGTCTAACCAAACACAGAGCGGGACCTTACTGCTTACCCGGTCTGACCAAACTTAGAGGGAGGGGGTAAAAATTGTCTCCAGTTTCTCAGGAGTCAACAAAGACTTCCGGTGGATGGTGTTTGGGGATTGGTAGTGTCTGTGTGTGTAGGGGGGGGGGGGGGAGGTACAGCAGGCTAACAGGAGTCAGATATTTACAACAGCTTAGCGCCTGGACTTTATCTAAAGTGAAAGGTACTATCTGGTGTACTACGAAATACCATTACTGCAGTGTTGCCGAAAACCTTTCCTTGACGCAGGCCAAGGTGGCCTGCGTCCTTGTGTCTTACGCAGGCCATTTCCCTCTCACACAGGCCAAGTAACTTGATTTTTCTGGCAGCAGGTATAAAATTCATTGTAATTGTATTTATACATAACTTCTTTCATCATTAGAAAGCTCAGATCATGCCAGGCCATTCTGGCCTGCGTCCTAAGGCCCTAGGCCGGCCTTTTAGATTCTACGACGGCTTTTGCCGGCGTCATTTCGGCAACACTGTTACTGGTACCACCCTAAATACCCAGTGCGGACTGGAAAATACCAGTGTTGGCGACCTTGGATGTAACATTTGAAATACTTAAATTTCCCTGACAGCTTATCGCAATACACCAACATTTAGCTTTTGAAATGGAGAAAATTATGCAGTAGGTCCAGAATATAAAAGTCAGGCTAGATTTCTTAAAATCGCCATGGCAACCACCACACTGATTTTGAGCAGTGAGACCTGACTAGTGTAGGAATACACTATATGGTCATTTCACCCCCATAACCCTCCACTGTTTTCTTGATATCAATAAAAAATTGACTAAAGAAAAACACTTCCTGGTCATTTGGATACCAAATAACCATGGGTTTAAGCCTTTCTCTCCTCACAAATGGTCCGAATTCCTTGAAATGACAAAATTTCTGAGGAACTATTTGGCCATTCTACCCGGAAGTGGCTGAATTAGGGTGGTACCACCTGGAGGATTTGTTCAGTCTTGGAATAGGAAAGATCTCTGCCTTCATTTTAGATTTCATTTTGTATAGCCTCATTTTTTAGTAAGCACAAACCCAAATGTTATGTCTGCTTTCACTTACAACTGATATTTTTCACATTTTGTAATTCGACTTGTTTCTGAATGCATGGGGACGCCATGGACTCTCCTCGTTCATGGCATAGATATGATATCACTCAGTGATTTGTCTAGTCACTATAATTGACCACGTTGTTCATTTCACCTGAGCAAAGAAGAGCCCATAGAACAACCAGTGACGGTCCCTCATAGATGATTGGTCTAGACATACAATGGTGTCTTAGTACATGTACCTGACTCGATCTTTGGATAATTTTTGAAGGGTGAAATTCAACGTCTACGGTACGCCCACATAACCTAGGCTGGGCCTAATTCCTAGAGTAGAGTAAGTTGTACAATAACAGGTAGGCATACATTGTAAACCTAGCCTGCCACAATATAACTTCTGTCCTGATCAAGAATACACGTATTCTAAGCCATGGGTATGGTAGCTTCAGCGGCGCCCTTATCAGTGTGACCTGCACTGAATTAGCCTGCATGCTGTTTTATCAACGATGATTATCAACAGCAATTAGTCAATAGGCCGAGCTATATAATACAATGATACAAGTCTATGCCTATGGTGGCTCTCAAATCCGATGAAGGATGGACTATGGTATGGTACATGTCATGAGGAGCATTAGGCGAAGGGCTAGGCTCCTGCTAAGGCTAAAGTAAAGTCAAAGGAACCTGGAAAATCAAAATGCTAACAAAGCCTCCCGGGCAAAGCTACCATGCAGTGACAGCTATAAAGGATAATTGTTAGAGCGGACCTAAGAGAAACCACTCCCATTTAGCCCACTGACCCACTCACCTCACTCCTGCCAGTCCTGGACTCTTTGCAGACACCCAAACAAAACCTTCCTAAGTTAATCCACAAATAGATTCCAAATCACTTGTCACCAGTCATCAGTTTCCATTTGTGAGAATCAATGAATCTTACAGCAGTCGATACCCAAAAGAGAACATGCAGTGAAGGTGACACATAATATACTGAAAGTGAACCCCAAACCCCAACCCCGGCCCCAACCCAACTGTGAGTATCCTAAAAATTTTAATGAATCATTTCAATTTTCAGTGCTTAAATTTACTCCTCGCCTAATCTCCTCCAAAATGTTTAACTAGAAAACCCATACTTTCACTTAGGTTAAAATGAATGCACAAGCAACGGCTTACCTTTGATATAAAACAGCTCCATTTGGTTGGTAAAGTGTGACAGTGAGTGAGTGGTGCTGTGTCACAATGCGTGCTTCCACCGACTGTCACACCCAGTCACAGTCAGTCACAACAACAAAAAAACAAGTCACAAAATCCGCGCTCAAAACTATCCAAGTTCGCAGCGTACAATCCCTACACGTTAGAATCCTACAGTATGACTGAGTCGTTGATGGAGGTCTGGACGGTCCTTAGGTTAGGTAAAAGATTGTGGTAGTCTTGAAGAGTTAAAGCCGAGTTTTGTGAAGAACGTGGGGAACACGTTGTTGTGGCGGGGACCAGTGACTGGTGTCTGCCGGGTTCGGTGCTCACTCACGCCGCCCCCACTGAATGAGAGGAGGTTGAGAGGGGAGTCATATTGGGCCGTCATATAAGGTAGGGCCGTTAGAGAAGTGAGTGAGGGTAACTGAGTGTTTTCCGGGGAATGGTTTGCTAGAAAGAAAGAAAGAATCTGGATATATAATGGTACTAAAATTAAAATAGAGGTAATATCAAAAAAGATTGAAAATGAAAAAAATGGGACATTTACTGTGGTCCAATTGGGGGCCTACTGTGGGGGTCTAGATGGGGGGGTCCCCATGTCACATGCCGATTTTAAGAAAAGGCCATGTCCTTGTCACTAGGCTTCATGTCACATGTCGATTTTAAGGAAAGGCCTTGTCTCATGTAACTAACTTTTTCCTTTCCATGTCACTGTCACTAAGCTCCATGTCACATGTCGATTTTAAGAAATGGCCATGTCACCCTGTCGAATTTAGGGGTCTAGACCCATTATGTATGGTCGTGAAAAACCGCCCCGGCTCTTATAGATTTGGAGGGGCCATTACCCCCGGTCTTTATAAAGGACAGGTATTTATTCAAGGTCTAGTTGTCAGTGCTTAAATCAGAACTATCTTTCATGGCCCCCATACAAAGCTGGCGCTCATTCAAAACCCAGCCCTTAAATGTAATGATACTGTATGTTGGATGTGCAGTGACTCAGGTGGCAGACCGCATAATTGCATATATGCGGTTTCCATGGCAATTTGTGAAAAATTCAATTTCACCTTTTTATGGCAGACCTAGACCTATAGGCCTATTAGGGTAGGCAAAGAACTCTAATCTGGTATTTTGGGCTAAGGCCAAAAAAAATAAATTGTAAGTTTCCGGTAACATGGTACAAAAAGTTGAGGTAGGTAGGTCGGATTTTTATTTTTTTTTTAATTTTTTTTTTTTTTTGCTGATAAATATGTTGGCCGAAATAGTGAGTTTTTATCATTGATAATGATCAATGTTAGCTATTATACCTGCCAAAATGTATAAAGCTTCAGTATAAATCTAGGATTCCTTGTTTGGATGGAAGGGAAATCTTAAGATACTAAAAATATGAAATTGATGTGAAAAATTATGAATAATATTGAAAAAATTTTGAAAATATGAAAAATTTTGAAAAAATTATGAAAAATTTTGAAAAAATTATGAAAAATTTTGAAAAAATTATGAAAAATTTCTTAAAAAAATTCTGAGGTCGGCCTTATTTGGCTGAGGTAGGTCGGGTTACCGGAAACCAACCTTTTTTTTTTTTTGGCCTAAGTTCTGAGGAAAATCAAATTTGAAATAGATTTTCAAGCATGGGCAATAAATATTTCTGGACCACACTATGTATTGAGAGGTGAAGTTAATTCTGTGGATTCACATCCAGGGTATAACAAGCCCTTGTCTTCTGCCCCGGCCCTCTGCTCCCGAGAATGGTCAGCATGCGTCTGTGGCGAGTATGTCAAAGAGGAGTCACAAGTTCTTGATTACTGCAAGTATTGTCGCAAGCTGCTTAATTGGATGACGCATGAACTTCGTCGCAGCAGCCCACAGGAGCAGATCCACTGCTGGAGTGGAGCGTTTTCTCCGGAAACACACACACAAGTGCAAGTCGCAAGTGATTCGCAGCAGTTGATCCCCCACTTAAAGTTTTTTAGATTTTGGCCTTTGGGGGATGGCAATCAAACTTCTTATTTATTAACTCGGAAAGAGTTATAGGCACCACCATGGATTAAAACGCATTTGAGGGTCCCCAAAAAGAGCCAGAGATGGGTAAATTTTGTGAAAATAAAGCATCAAAGGAGTGTAATTGTACAAAAATATGTTGGTATACCGTTAGAAAAACATGTATAGATCATAAATATGTAGGCTACTTTGGTGATACAATAATAGAGTGATGTTAGTACAATAGATGGATAAAAAAACTGTTGTACTGGAATTGCAGAGAGAGGATGCTTTGGGCCTCCAATGGTGAAGAATACACATTCCATTGGGGAACCTTTTTTCCCCGCTCTTTTGGCTCTGTGTTAACCAGAACACAATGCTGATGTCATACTTCTGGAATGTATACCCAAGCTGGCATCATGTTTCCATTTACACACATATATTGGGATTGAAAAGTAGACCACCCTTCTTGGTCACACCATGAGGCTGATCGAAGCTTTTAAAGCTAAGGCATATCATTATTAATTTTGTTCAAAAGTTACATCAATTTGTGTGTATGTGATGGGTGGGGGGAAAACAAGGCTAGATACAGGAGAAATCCTTTCCGAGTTATCAGCGTTTTTAATGCTTACCTCTAGTTTAGTATTATCTTTCAGGTCAACTCTATTCAATTTCTGGGTTCGAATAAAAGAGTACATAATAAGAAGGCTCATAAGTTACGGGTCAATCCTTAAACATCGAATGGGCCGCTCTTTAGGCTTTTCACAGGCTTCCACGTTCCAGAGGCTCGCGCGGTCTCTGCTATTTCCCCGAACGCCCCCACTACGGCTCCAGTCGGTACCAAGTCACACTGCTGAGAGCAGGCGCCACCCCAAAAGACGCTCCACAGGCGCCAGCCTACTGTACCACGCAGAAATAAAGAAACCCTCAGAGGAAGGCAGGGCATCTGGGGCAAAAAAGGGCCCTTGGGGGGCATTGCATTGCTAACCTTACCCGAACTGACTACGTGTGGGATGGCGAGCGCAGAGGCATATTGTCAGTGAAATCTGGGGTCTTTGTTGAAATAAGGCCCATTTGAAGATAAAAGAAAGAATGAAAGAAATGGGTGTGGACCACTAAATTTGACATGGTGACATGGCAATTTCTTAAAATCGACATGTGACATGAGAGGTTCTTAGAGGTGACATGGGACATGGGGATTTAAGTGACATGTGACATAACCATTTCTTAAAATCGACATGTGACATGAGAGGTTCTTAGAGGTGACATGGGACATGGGGATTTAAGTGACATGTGACATAACCATTTCTTAAAATTGACATGTGACACGGGGGACCCCCCATCCACACCCCCAAAGAAATAAGGAACGAAATGCCAAATTTCGAGTCGACGCTCTATTTATTTTGGTGCACTTTCAAGCAGTCAGAGGCAAAAAGTCTTGAGAGCAGCCCCTATACGGCACATGGCTATTGTATTATTGACCAATGGGAGGCATCCCTGGCATATACTGCGGAGTCGGGGGCTGAAGGTGTTAGTCATAGTGCCGTCGGGGTCTAATGGCGGCCCCCAGCTGATAATGGCTATGTGAGCTATAGGTCTAGCAGGTGTTTTTGTTTGTTTCCTGTTCTTAGAAAAAAAAAACACCTAAATGGACTGTTTTCTATCCTATCCCTTTCCCACCTCAACAAAAATCTTTTAGCCCAGGTAAACCCATTTCTGCTCTACCCTCCAGCAGGTGAAGGTTATTGTCATGACGTAACACTGACACACTTTTCACTCTCTCCTCTCCATAATCGATATGTTCTCGGTTGACCTGTTTTCTCACCACAATGGTCTCCTTCTTCTGATTCTCCATATCCATATAAATTCTCCTATAAAGCACCTCAAGTTTGTTTACATCTGTCACCACACGTGGTCCTCTCTATAAGGATGATGCCTGTCAACTAGCCTATGACCGGCCTATGACGTGCACCTTTCAAGCGGGGTATGCTGTGGAAAATTGGTAGTGGTTTGATTCTAGTTCCCATACTGGTAGTCAACTCGGATTGACCTAAATCGATTCGCCTGAGAACATGAGCTGAGGCTAGATTGTCTAGTTCCTTTGAGCCTTTTTATATGGATTCGGGCCTGGGGATTCGGGCTACCCTAGCCCACGTAAATGGGTCTATATCTCCCCCGGATATCTCCTCATTCTTATCCCCTCTGTTGTGTGTGGTGCACTTAGGTCTTTGCACGGGCACCGACACATCCATCTATGGCATTGTATAATGTAGTGTTTTCACCATGAATATGACCTTAGCTGTTGAAATGGCGTTAAACATATTACTCACTCATTCTACATGGAAAAACATAAACATTTGCATGCATCATCTTAGAAGTGTTCTTTACCCTGGTATGTTTTTCATTTTTGTGTTGAAGGTAATCACTAGTTAATTGGTCTAGACGTAACTACAATTGCCCACTTGTTCATTTCGCCCCAGTGAATGAAGGCTCAACAGCCAATCATGGTCTGTATAGACATCGCGGTCTGTACATACCTATCAACATCAGCCTATATTTTATGAGTGAAATCTACAAATCAGAGGAAAATTAACACTTCTGGCCGTAACTCTCAACATTCCCCACGGAGAGATACCTCCGTAATTATAACTGCTGTCATGTTGAAACAGCAATAGGCCTACATGCAGCAATGGTCGCAATGCATGCATCAATGGTCAGTAACTCGCCAGGGTATCACGACTACAAGAGCTATATGTGCATATTCCACGTCAGGCAAAGTTTCAGTCAGGAAAGCCCATCAGGCAGCAAACTTTTACCTGAAAAAGTCAAACCTGATTCCACTAGGGGAAGTTAACCTTTTCAGTCAAAAGTCAATTTTTTCAGTCATATTTTGCTGACTTGCCTGTGGTGGAATTGGGTTTTCTCCATCAGGCAAAAGTTAGCTGATCAGGCTGGCAAAAAAGTCAACTTTTCTTTAGCCTGAAAAAGTTAACTTTCTATGGAAAAAAGTTGACTTTTTCAGTCAAAAGTCAAGGAGAAATGACATTTTTCTGACTTTTTGATTGACTTTTGGTGCCTGACTGAAACTTTGCCTGACGTGGAATATGCCCTTATGCGATACACATAGAAGTGACATGCCCCCCCCCCCCCGTAAAAAAACAACAATTAGAAACCAGCATGCACTTCTGTAGTGGTCATTTACCAATTGACACAAAACAGCAGGGAAATGTTTAGATTTTCAAAATCCTTTCTGGGGGCACACCACCAAATTCTCTAGAACAGTCCAAGTGCTTCACTTGTGATGCTTATATATAATGTCCGCTCGAGGCACTTTAGGCACGTTGCTTCCGACAGGATGCACTGATCCATCCATCCATCCATCCATCCATCCATCCATCCATTTATCATTTATTTGCTTATGCCATTATGGACTAACTGAAAAGGGTATCCCTAGCTCTTACAAGACGACCTACTGTTCTGGCAGTGACAAATAGAGCGGTGGAAATAGTATAGAATACTGTATAGTATCGTTGCTGTGTACTTGAAGCAAACTTTTAAGTCACTAGTGGCGGATACACTAATGGGCCTTACTTCTACCTGATGCCCCAATCTGATGTGTCAATATGAGATGGTAATGACCAGGTCTTGTATATGCCATCCTTGCCTTAGTATAGCCAAAGGCCTTTAGTATAAATTTGTAAACACTAAATGATAAATACATGTGGAATGCGCCAATCAATCTACATAGGCTATTTTACTAGATGAACTTGATGATCATATCTCCACCATCAAATCATTTTGAGCCGGCATGTGTAGATCCCACCACCAGGATGGTGGCTGCATTTTAGGGTGGTATGGACCTCGGTAGTTTATGTTGACTATTGCGCAACCGGCGCCTTACTGACCGACTGCAGGGCACGCCTTAACAAAAGCTGCCCAATCTGTCGTATCCTAATCCAAGTGTAATCTAATATCAAAGAGGTAAAGGCCCTGTGATGTTTACTCCACCCCTAAAACATTGTAAAGTGTGCTTGAGTCCATTGACTTCATTCTCACGCCACTGTCCCCAGAGGTTTCTCTCACTCACTTCTTAAATCTCGATGGGGTTAGCTAATTTTGAACAACCAAACAGTAAGGATGCTCCGCCTACATTATCTCCCACTTTATTACCTGCTTTCTTGCATAAGGGAAAATGGGAATGATATTTACACAAAACAAGAAAGTGGGGAGGGCTGTGAATCTTATACATCACACCTACTAACTTAGGCATTACTTTTCTTGTGTGTGTGTCTGTCTATTTTAATGCCATTTGGATTGAATTTTTTTTTATACACCACCCGTGCAAAAGATTCAATACCTCACCATATACTTATTGTTCAAAAGGTGAGAACCCTGTAGGCCTTTCTCCATGCACCTGCCTAGATACCTTAATGCTCTTCCTGTGTTTCTCATGGAGGAGATGTCCTTCCTCAGTAAAGACCTTGGAGGTAAACATTAACACCTGTGCACAGGTTAGAGTGAAAGGCAGCTCCTCACACCAAACTGACAGACAACTGGTCAAGGGTCTACAAACAGTGTCATCTATAGACAGGATCAAAATGGCTGACCAAGATGTCTGTTACCATGGTAACACCCAGGGACAAACCATATTAGAGGCAGGGGCATCCAGTGCAGACTGAGAGGGGCCTTATTTACATACAATGGACTAAGCCATGGACTGAGGATTTTAGGGTAGGCTTTTGACAAAGGCAAACAAAATACTCCAAAAATATGTCATTCTTATGTCATTCTTTTTTTACACTGGAAAAAAAGGTAAATTTAGGGAAACCTTTTCAGTTGATTTAATATAGGCTTAGCTGCAGCTGGAAGAGTCCAATTCATCATGGTTTATATATATATATATTTATATATACATATATATATATATATATATATATATATATATAAGTTAATAATGTTCGTTGGGGATATAATGATAATAAATAAATATTATAATAATATTATAATAATATCACAAGTGGAATAAGGAAGGAGACAATGGGTTTGGTGAGAATTGACTTAGTCAATATCAATTCTGTACATGCCTTTATTAATAAGACAATAATTTAATACAATAATAATAATACCGTAATACAAATAACAATGTAAATACAATATATACAATATAACAAGATTTAAAAGTTAAAATTTCCGGCACCACCCAGCGTGGTGTGTGCCGCTCGAAGGAAACACGCCAACTGACGGTTAATTTGGATCCCGGACCTTATATAGGCGCTCACTGTTTACTATGACGTCATACATACCAATGCGCGCCCTGGAGGAAAAGTAGATCCAACCACTGCACATATTAATTATATATATATACACGGGTGTATATAGTCCCATAAGTTAATAATGTTCGTTGGGGATATAATGATAATAAATAAATATTATAATAATATTATAATAATATCACAAGTGGAATAAGGAAGGAGACAATGGGTTTGGTGAGAATTGACTTAGTCAATATCAATTCTGTACATGCCAAAAACCGCCAAACACAATGGAACCCCATTCCACACTATAACATCACATCTAGAGCTAATAAGTCCTGTTTAGAATCATGTAAATAATTATATACCACATTAGATCTCCAATTCGCTCTCTTTTTAATATCATCAACCTTTAACCCAGAATTTTTTAAAAGAGTCGCCCCACCATGTCGGAGTGAATGAGTTGAAACTTTGTGGGAAATATTACATTCTATAGCAATAGCCTTCAACCTGGTATTAACATAGTTATAAGTTAAAGGTTTGTTACATATAGTGAACAATAATTTGTTTTTTGAAACCTTACAAATCTCCAAGTACCTAGCTGGACAAAGACCAGAATTATCATTACGTTTTAAATATACCACGTAAGGCTTCCTACCATATTGGTCAGTTTTAGAAGATCTAACATCAATGCGAATACAATCAACAGAAAGCGACACATCTTTAGATTTAAGGTTATGAGGGGAATCCACTACATGACCCACCCTGAACACACCTCGGTAACACAATAAGATAGCTGACCAGAAGACTACATCCTCATACACAGACAAATCCAGCTTGGATTTGATAATTAACATATCACTGGGAGTTAAAGGATATGTTTTAAAAGAAGAACATTTATAATTACGTTCAATACCATCCAAGGTCTTCTTTACAATAAAATTACTGCTATAATCAGAATAACCTTTTAATTTCTGATAATACCACACTGCAGACAAATAGTTCCTAACAGATATAGGTTTCATTTTATCTGATAAATATACACTATACAAAGAAGCTTGAGAAGGAGAACAAGGTAGGGGATTAAAGTTAAATTTTTTACAAAATTTTTTGTACCTGCCAAACTGCTGTTTGCGAACCTTACGTGTGGACTCAGCCACACCCCTGAACAAAAACCTTCTCCTTCTCCGCTCTAACTCCCTCAGATCTGGAAGCATAGCAACACATATTATATTCAGCCAGGGTATTTTTACATTTCTTAGGAACACCTTTATACATCAGCCTTGACAATTGATCAGCTAAAATGTTCTCCTCTGACCTTATATATGTAGAATAAATTTCAATATTATGAATGAAACATAGCCAAAAGATTTCACGCAGCCATTCCATACATAACTTATTTTTTGAACGACCCGTATTTAACATGGCTAGAACCTGCATGTTATCAGTTATACAATGAACCCGGGTATTCCTAAAATTTTTTAACCAACATTTAAGGCCCACCATAACAGGATACAATTCATATACATTAATATTTCTATGGTGAGCTCTCAAAAAATCCAATTTTGGAGATTTTACAAAATGACCACAAAGGTCATCAAAGGGGTCCGTATCTGACCAAGTACCATATAAATAATCCGTGCCATACCAGGCACCAAAACCCTGAATTGAAGAGTCAGTATACACAGGGGTACATTCGTTATCATTCAAAATGATATTTCTACAATTAAAAACATTGCAAAAGTTCTTCCACCATTTCAAATCCTTATGTGTCTCTTCATTAAGTCTAACCACACCCCTGTTCCTGGCTCTAGCACACAAGTCGAAGACACGGCGACTGAACGTTCTGCCTCCTCTAACTACTTGGGAGCAAAATGACATTAGACCCCCAATCTTCTGTAAGGATTTTTTAGATAAATACGCCCTACCTATACAATCATCTATGGCAAGTTTCATTTTATCCACCTTACTCTGGGGGAGTGATAATTCCATAATAGTAGAGTCAATACTTATACCAAGGAAAACACATTTCTGACTAGGTTCAGTTACTTTTTCAGTTGATATTTTGAAACCCATGAATTCCATGCACTCGATGAGAATATTCCTCTGACGTCTACATTCTTCCTCAGAATTTGCAATAATTATGAAGTCATCTAGATAATTTACAATCCTTTCAACACCATAGAATTTTGCCACTGAGACAATAAAATTTGAAATCCTGTTAAAAATATATGGAGCACATTTTAACCCAAAGGTTAGGCGGTTACTTTCATAGAATTCTGCACCACTACCAAAATCCCAGCGAAAGCCCTGATACTTGATATGTGGACCGTAAACTCCTATAGACCGATAAGCTGATTTCAAGTCCACCACACTCATAAAGTCGTCTCTATCTAATTGGCAGGTAACAGTGTTAATAGAGTTATACGAAAAGCTTTTGGACGTTGTGCTCATAAAGTTATTCATAGAGATGTCCGCTGGCATACTACAGTCAGTGATGGGACAAAGTTTACCATTTGATTTTTCTACACCGCCTAGTGAATGTATGCATCTGGGTTTGACGACTGACTTTGTAACCAAGCCCTGGGCTAATTCCTCCTCAATAATACCACACATCTCGTTATAAAATCTATCTTCTAAAATAGACTTATAATTTTTACAATCATATGTTGTATCACACCCTGGGTCAACTATTTTGAACCCCTCGGTAAAACCACACCATAGAAAATCAGACTCAACCTGATTGATGTTAATAAGGTCTGACTGCCTAAGAAAACTAGCAAGTCGACACGGGAGTATCTGAGCCCTTCTACCAAAAATGAAGTGCTCACACTTACATATCCCATTCACACAACTGTCATAGACCCTGATGCTGGGTCTATTTAAACATTCCACCGTAAAAAGTGGTTCAACCTCACCCTGTACTGGGTAACTATAAGAATTAAATAAATTCTTAGACAATTCACAAGAATCATACATATTTACACTATCATTATTACTTTTATCACCCGGAATGATAAAAACGGGGGACTTAGGCGGGTCAACTGTACATACTAAATTAAAACCAGGCATCAAATTTTCAGGTTTTAAAGTAGGACCCTGCCTAAGAGTGACACACTAGTCCTTATTGTTTTTCTGACATTTATCCTTGCCATGGCTTGGGGAACCACATACCTCACAAACATGACGGTATTTACAGGGGTCCTCCCTACAGCCCTCAGCTCTATTAAAAGCAAAGCAAGTACGAGCTGACCTAGATTTGAAAGACTTGGGTTTTGCCACCTGTCCTTTCTGGGCCTGAACGGTCCCGTCGTATGACAAATATCTAAGGATATCGGAGTTATCCACCCTTTCGAAAGCTTTCAAACCGTTCTTGTTTGCCCTATCCTTTACAGACTTGTCATATTTAGATAAAGCTGACACCGTATAAATTCTTGTACTCGATTTTTCGACCAACATCTCAAGGTGACCCAATAAATGAAAGATATCTTCGCCCTCCTCATACTTGTCTTTCGCAAGGCGTACATTAACCAACATTAACCGCTCAATACAATCAATTTTGGAATTTTTCTCTAGATAATTCTTCTGATCGAACTCACCCCGATGTCTTTTACGTGTAGAATGGGTCGTATCAGTAGAGGAACTTCTTGAAAAAGATGAATCCTTATCCGAGCCCGACGAAGGAGAACGGTCCCGTCGCCATCTTGGATTCCTGTTGTCATAGCTTCCCCGGTCACTAGGTGAGCGCTGCCTACGTCTCCCCCGTTGCTTGGTTACAGCGCCTTTCGAATCCAGCGTCAAAACATCACCACGTGAGTCCGCCTGACACGCCCCTTCTACCGGATTGCTCTGTCTAGCCGCTATGGTCTCCAGAAGATCTTTGATATCAGCAAGTTGGTCTTCCATTACCGTAGTCCTCTCCTCCAGATTGATGAACGTCTGGTCAGCAGCTAGACCCAAGTTCTTCCATGAAGCTTTTGGGACAGGTGACACCGGTTCACCCATACCTGGATCAGAGCTGCTCGAAGTCCTAGAGTTGGCCTTATTCTTCGTATTTTTCGGTATTTTCTTTAATACCAGGCTTGGTGATAGCTCCACCCGCTGATTTCCTACCCATATTGCAGGGTATTATACCGTAATATTCGAAAAAACCAAGATTTAAAAGTTAAAATTTCCGGCACCACCCAGCGTGGTGTGTGCCGCTCGAAGGAAACACGCCAACTGACGGTTAATTTGGATCCCGGACCTTATATAGGCGCTCACTGTTTACTATGATGTCATACATACCAATGCGCGCCCTGGAGGAAAAGTAGATCCAACCACTGCACATATTAATTATATATATATACACGGGTGTATATAGTCCCATATATATATATATATATATATATATATATATATATATATGTGTGTGTGTGTGCGCGTGTGTGTGTGTGACTTTATATATATATATATATATATATATATATACTGTTGGCATAGAGTTAGATGCACCAGGTGTAGCAAGGAAAGTTTCTTTCCGATCACCCAACCGTCCTCGGAAAAAAAGGCCAACCTCAGACTTTTTGAAGATATTTTTGATATTCTTCCTCGATTTTCTCATGTTTCCAGGCAAAGGCAAATCCGACCTTCCGACCTCAACTCTTTTTGTCCATGTTATCGTAAACAAACTTTTATTTTTGTTTGCCTAATGGTACATGCCATTTCAAACTTGTTAATATGGAGACATTCAATGGTTCTACAATCATAATTCAATATGAAATTGCCTTACACTGCAGCTACCCATGGACTGTACCTGCACCAGACTGATAAGATTTGTATGCAGAATGAGCTTCTTCTTCTTCTTCTTCTTCTGATATCAACGCACTTGATAATTTCATATTTACTAGTTTGTACTAAATTGTCATAAACAGACAGGAAGTTAATTTCCATTGACTATTAACTGACTATTAACTACTGCGAAAAATGAGTCGATTTCCTGCACTAAATAGACTAAGTTTCCTTTTCCATCAATGTAAGAAGCTTTTAAGACGTTCCTCTACTACTAGATATAAGGACAGGTATATATGTCCAAAACTGACATGATATGAACGAAAATTACTGCTTCGCCTAGCATGACCAGGGATTGACTTGAAACTTATTCTGTTTTTTTCTCCTTCGGAGAGAGAGGGGCGCAGAGAGAGAGAGAGAGAGAGAGAGAGAGAGAGAGAGAGATAGAGAAAGAGAGACAGACAGACAGACAGAGGGACAGACAGACAGCCCAACAGACGAGAGTTACATTGTGGGGAAAAATTTGGTCTGGGCACTGTGGGGTTGGGTAATGGGTACAATCGATCATTGTGGGGTGCACATTTCATACATGTACATATGTACATTATGGGGTTAAAATGTCTGAATATAGTGGGGTCATATTGTTATTCAGGAATATATTTCATTAAATGGCAAAACAAGAAAATAGCTTTCATGGGCTTCGAAACGCACCTAAGGTCAAGGCGATCGGACCAGCGCTTGCTGAGATATTTAGTTTTGAAAGTTTTAGCGGAAGTATCGTAAAAGAGTCCCTATTCAAAATATGAGTTTCTGGCTGTGCTATTGGGGGTGGACACTGGATCATGGCTCAGTGGGCATTCACTCTTGCACCTACATGATGCAGGCTTCATCTGCTCACTGTAGGACTATTTGGGAAAAAGTGCCTCTGCTGGGTGATGGGGCCCGTCAAAGAACTGTTTGTTTTTGCTCTAACCCGTGAACCGTTGAACTTAGAGACACGGGACCGGGTGCAAATCGAAGCTTATCACAAGGGCTATCAGGCAATCTTCCAAT
This sequence comes from Acholoe squamosa, assembly GCA_949317995.1. NCBI lineage: Eukaryota > Metazoa > Annelida > Polychaeta > Phyllodocida > Polynoidae > Acholoe > Acholoe squamosa. The sequence goes on from OX439038.1 coordinate 27,393,649, forward strand.
TGGAATTAACTGTCTCAGTTACTGAATACATGGGGTGCAATCATCTGTTGTTATGGGGTTACTGTGTCTGAAGATGTGGTGTCTGTCGCTATGGGGTTATTACGTCTGTGCATGTGGGGTGTTATGTCTGTCATTATGGGGTCATTGTGTCTGAACATGTGGGGTGCAATGTGTATTACTCACTAGGGGGCAGTAGGTGGTGATACTGTCTGTAATATGCACAGACTAATGGGGTCCGTCTGACAGACACGATCATTGTGGGGTTGTACCACGATCTCTTCACGTGCACCCCACAAGGTCATTTGAACCATTTTAAGGACATTGCTTGTGGGGTCAACCCCACAAGCAAGAAATGACCCCACAACGTAGCGTTGTACTTATAAAAAACCCACAGTGTAGCTCTAGTAAACACAGAGAGAGAGAGAGAGAGAGAGAGAGAAACAGACAGACAGACAGACAGAGACAAGGAGACAGAGACAGAGACAAACAGATAGACATACATGTATAGACTGAGGGACAGGGGAACGGAGAGAGCTATACATGGCAATTTTATCAGGGGGCCACGACTGAGTAACTCAGAATCTATAAATATTTTTGCGATGTTGTGTATCTTTGTTGTTGTCTTTTGAGAAACTGATATAAATAGCCCATTGGCAAGCATGGGGCTGCTTTAAAGGTTAAGTAATGAAAACCTGGGTATGTTATGGTGATTCATTTTAAAACAACCATTGAATCCTCCTTTAGAAACCACCCACATCTTTTGCCTATGTCACTCACCAAGCGCATGATCCCTGAACCATCCTTATTAAAGATGCATAGACATAGAGCAGTAATCCGCCTGGAGGTTGGTGTGATATCTGGCGCCTAAACACACACCTGGCTATGGCTCCACCTGTGACTCAAGGTCAAAGGGTCAAACAGGCCAAAGGTCATTCACACCCACGGGTCAAGGTCAGTCAAGGGTTCTGTCATATGTAGTGGTACACAACTGGAGGGAAGCCAAATTATTTGGCTCAAGACCGACATGTCTAGGCCTATATTTTGATGCACCTGGTCACCAGTTCTCGAGCTTTCAGAAAAAAAGTCAAATCTTAAGATGATCACAAAGCCATATGCGGCTTATCTGTCTCATTTTAATGGCTTATCATCTCTCCCCCTTGACTCTTACATTATAGGCCTAAATGCCCCTCCCCTTCTCACTCGACTCTCCATCTGAATCTTGCAAATTTACATATGATTGCAACCAGCTTTCACTTACTAGACATGGGATACGCAGTAAATAGTCCATTCTGTGCCAAGACAATGCTGCATGACACATGTGTATTTTCAGATATCATGCTTTGCTGTCATTGTCAAACTGTTGTAGGGGTAGGGATGACATATTGGCAGCTAGGTCAAGGGTTCACTATGCTAATAAATGACATAGGGGCCATACCCAAGTAGTTTGGCCCAATTTACAGCAGGGCTTGGAATTATTCCCAACATGCCCAGAAATCCTAGATGACCCAGAACCAGGCATTGAATAATTGGCACTGAGGGATAAGGAGAGCCAACAGACTCTGGACCATATTTCTATGGTAACTTGAGTTAAAAGAAAGCAGACTTATATGCTTAGATATACAGAGAAGGAATAGGCCTAGGCTCACAGTGGACATGTAAAAAGGTGCGTGGTTATTGATTTATTTTATTCATAAAATAAATCATTTTACATCAGCCACCATGTGTTCAAAATTTTGACCAATAGCTCATCTACTGAAATCCTAGACCTCCACGGGCATAGACTTACTAGATGAATCATAGCGCCTAGCACATGGTGTAGTGTTTAGTTCCCATTGAAATCAGGTTGACCTACCTACTTTATGCCCGTGTACACCATAGCAATCTGTCACAAACACTCCAAACTTGTGCACAGGTAGATGATTATAGCCTTTTGGCTGTGCAGTCCCTATACACCATAACAATCTGTACCAAGCACTCCAAACACACTGACAAGTAGATGATTATAGCCTCTAGGCTGTGCAGTGATGCACTAAAACAGTGCTGGTGAGTAGAATCATTACCACTGCATTGGTGCATCATGATACATTGCGCATGGCCCTAATTAGCTATTTAAGAGGGTCATGATGCACATCATGATGTCTCGCCAGCTCTTCATTGAAGCATCAAGACGAACATCTTCAAAAAAGCACACTTAACCCTTTATGGGTGGCATGATGAATTGATGCACATTTAAACCTTTATGGATGGCATGATGCATTGATGCACACTTAACCTTTTATAGATGGCATGATGCATTGATGCACACTTAACCCTTTATGGATGGCATTATGCATTGATGCACACTGAAACCTTTATGGATGACATGATACATTGGTGCACACTTAACCCTTTATAGATAGCATGATGCATTGTTGCACACTTAACCCTTTAGGGATGTATTGATGCACACTTAACCCTTTATAGATTGCATGATGCATTGATGCACACTTAACCCTTTATGGATGGCATGATGCATTGATGCACACTTAACCCTTTTATGGATAGCCTGATGCATTGATGCACACTTAAACCTTTATAGATTGCATGGTGAATTGATGCACACTTAACCCTTTATGGATGGTATGATGACTTGATGCACACTTAACCCTTTATGGATAGCCTAATGCATTGATGCACACTGAAACCTTTATGGATGACATGATGCATTGGTGCACACTTAACCCTTTAGGGATGTATTGATGCACACATAACCCTTTATAGATTGCATGATGAATTGATGCACACTTAACTCTATGGATGGCATGATGCATTGATGCACACTTAACCCTTTATGGATGGCATGATACATTGATGCACACTTAACCCTTTATGGATGGCATGATGCATTGATGCACACTGAAACCTTTATGGATGACCTGATACATTGGTGCACACTTAACCCTTATGGATAGCCTGATGCATTGATGCACACTTAACCTTTTATGGATGGCATGATGCATTGATGCACACTTAACCCTTTATGGATGGCATGATGCATTGATGCACACTTAACCCTTTATGGATGGCATGATGCATTGATGCACACTGAAACCTTTATGGATGACATGATACATTGGTGCACACTTAGACTTTTATGGATAGCCTGATGCATTGATGCACACTTAACCCTTTATGGATGGCATGATGCATTGATGCACACTTAACCCTTTATGGATGGCATGATGCATTGATGCACACTGAAACCTTTATGGATGACATGATACATTGGTGCACACTTAGACTTTTATGGATAGCCTGATGCATTGATGCACACTTAACCCTTTATGGATGAAATGATGCATTGGTGCACACTTAACCCTTTAGGGATGTATTGATGCACACTTAACCCTTCATAGATTGCATGATGAATTGATGCACACTTAACCCTTTATGGATGGCATGATGCATTGATGCACACTGAAACCTTTATGGATACCCTGATACATTGATGCATACTGAAACCTTTATAGATTGCATGATGCATTGATGCACACTTAACCCTTTAGGGATAGCATGATGCATTGATGTACACTTAACCCTTTAGGGATAGCATGATGCATTGATGCATACTTAAACCTTTATGGATAGCATGATGCAATGATGCACACTTAACCTTTTAGGGATGGCATGATGCATTGGTGCACACTTAAACATTTATGGATGGCATGATGCATTGATGCACAGTTAACCCTTTATGGGTGACCTGCTACATTGATGCACACTTTAAGCATTATCATTAACCATGACAAAATACATTACCATGGCTATGTCATCGGGCTTCCCTAGCCCACTTAAAAGGGTCTATATCTCCTCTTTCCTCTCCCCTCAGGATGTGTGTGGTGCACATATGCGCGGGCACTGACAAATTCCTCATGCTAGATTATCAACTTGTGAAGCACGGGATAGCCACTTAGTGCCGCTAAAGTGCTGTAAAACACAAATCAATCAATCAATCATGGCTATGTCATGCTTAACTGATTTCCTTAATCCATCAAATACATGCCTCCTTCTTTTACTTGACAATTTCATTTGTGAAAAGCTCTACTTTCTTTAGCATTTTACACTTACCATTCACTTCATGTCTGCAAACGAGTTCCAAAATGACCATACGATTGTTCGCAATGATTATGAAGTTCAATTTTGATGTGAATATCAAGTTCTTATGATAATGCACTATAGTGTGATAATTTTTTCTTCACAATTTCCTTTGTGAAAAGCCAGTATATAAGATTATATAATAAATAATAAAAAATATTTATAACACTTTTGTTCTTTCTTACAATACAATGTTATATATTCAACCTATGATTAATATCATCATTACTTTCATATATCAACACCTTAGCGGTGTTATTTTTAAACATTTTTTGTATTTTAATAGCTGTGCTGTGCTACTTCTTCAAACTTGATTTTATTATTAAAAAAAAAAAAGCTGATCATTTTGTTTCTTAACCATAACAAATAAATCACCACAGCAATGCTGTGCCTTCCTCACAATTTCCTTAATTCCTCAAAAATACGCTTCCTCGTATATGCCAATCATGTCAAATTATACAATACTCACGGCATTTTCTGGGAGTTATTGTGACATGAAAGAGCCAAGAGTTACAGCTGTGAGCAGACGCTGAAGTGTTGCCAAGGTCTCACTGGCACCACCTGGCGGGAGAATGATGAACTACATTGTGGTGTTCACGCTGTAATGTGGACAGCAATAGTTTTAAGTTTATTGAATATATTTCTGCATTTATATTGACCATTCTCACCCACAATCAAAGAACTTATATACTATGCTCCTTTACAAAAAAAAAAAAAAAAAAAAAAAAAACAGAAGAAAGGATGGATCGCCAAAGACCCTTAGAAGCGCAATAATGTTCCTCACAAAAGGAAAAATAACCAATGGATGCTCTACATAAAGGCTAACCGTTTTCAGTGGTACCTGTAAATTCTCACCAATTGGATTGGGGCATTCTTGAGGCAATCCTGAGCGCATTCATCATCAATGGGCGTTGCGATTTGACCATTCACTCTCTTGTACATGCATAAGCCGATTATCCACAGTCTCTATAAAATGCGCTCTATCTTACGTCATAAATGTTGATATAAATTCCTGATATAGGAGTAACAGTCATAGGGATATGGTACAGGTCCTCCAGCTTTACATCATAAGTTTACAGCAATATCAAAGAGATTCCTATAACAATATTTACAGTGATGCTTGTGTTCACTGCACCTACTATAGGAAAATATGATAGTTATAGATATTGCATTTCATGTCACCTGAGACATGTCCTTTCTTGCATGTCATGTAATAACCATTATAGTGTTAAAACGTATGGAAATATTGCAAGTTGCTAGTGTTCTTCTAGACATATAAGCCTGATCGCTTCTAGCAGGTGGAGATTTACCTGAGGTTAACCACATCCCATAACTCTATAGATCAGCCTATACTGGTAACCAAGGGCTGTATACCGATATAGGGCTACCTGTTGATACCTGTCATACAAATTACAAGCTGCACTGGTAAATCTCCTCACCATACACTCTTTTCCTGCGTCACAATTATGGCATATAAAGTCATTCTTATAGCATTTAGATGTACATGTACAAACAAATATTTTATATGGATTATGTAGCTTGGTGCATGTTAAACAATTGTGGTTAAAACGAATACACAGACTGTAATAGTATCATTGATGCTAGGATCTACAATTCCCCAAACTCTAAAAATCGATTTTCCCCCATAACTATTATTTGTGTATGTCTCCATTAATTAGTACATTTACACGAATTCTACATGCCCACAAACATGTACTTTATTACATGCCTATGTGGACATCTATGTATACATGTTCACGTGTATTGAAGCACACTGACATGATGACCTCCTGTCCAACAAAGCTAAGCCCAACTTGACACCCAACAAAGCCAAGTGTGAACATTACCATAGGGGTGTGACCTCTGTATCCTTTACTGTAACTCTACGCCCTCATACAGTGACATAGGTCACACCACCATTACTCATTCCCCTCCTCCCTCATTTACCTCTGTCCATTCCACTTTGGTACAAAAGGTCTGTAGACACTTGTGTTTCTGACAAATAGGAGCCTACCTGTTGATGTCATATTTTCAAAATTATGAAGATTATCATATGAATTCCTCTCCAAGGTGGTTAACACTGTAGTCATTATAAAAATAGTGACCTAATGAAATATTTCCACAGTAATCCAGCCAAAATCAGTGACAATATAGGGATGCAGCACATAGTTCCTCTTAAAAAAATTAACCTGTGGTAGAGATACCAAGCCCACCTATAGCCTGCAAACAGTTATCTGTATGAAGAGTGGGACACATATTCTAAGACATGATTTGCCAACTTTCACAATGAATACCATTAGTTAACAGAGCCCAGATAATACTGAACGCTGCTAATTATGTCCTCTGTCACAGAGGGCGCCACTAAACGGTGCTCTTCAATGCGCACGCGCGTGATGAGTGCAGGCGGATGGCTTTGAAAGTGAGGCTGATTTGGTTTGATTGGTTTCCAAGAGGTGTTGGGGGCATTGTTGTAACCAGACCGTGACAGATGTGACTTTATTAAGGGGCATGTATCACTCCCTTAATGCGGGCGGCACGTATAGGGCTTCAAACCTTTCATTGTCCAGGACTTTAATCCTTTTACAAAATACGTGTATGCCTACCATGCCCCTCCGAAAGATTTTAGTTTTGAAAATGGTCAAAACATAAAGCCGAATAATTAAAAATGAAAAAGACAAAGCTAATGTTACAAAATGAAAATGCTCCTTGGCCATCCCCATCCCTCTGATACTACTTGACGCACCCCTACAACTTGGGATGCCCAGGCCAGATTATGTTGCTCCCTCCTATGGCTCCCGGGGATTCAAGGTTTCTACCTTGAAATGGACCACTTGCCTTACCCTAAAGCAGAAGCCTCTTTGAACAACTGTTGTACTTTACCATACGGATGTTCACCACACAATATTTATAAACTGATTATTACTATAGCCAAGCCATATCATTTAAAAAAGAAAACAGGAATAATCATGGTGAATACCTGTGTTTTATTTTGACTAGCCATGTTAATAGTCTATACAACGTGAATTTCTAGCAATAAACACACGATTGCTTTCATTTAGGTTAGGCCTAATTTTCAGGATTTTAAACAAAAGAATCATTAATCAAACTTGTCAGTTCTGACATTGCCCTCTAGAACCAGTGGCGCCACCTTGGTCTGTTACATGCTTCTACCGCCCTCTGTCGGGACGCCAGCGACTAACTTCCTGTCACCGGAAGTTGGCGCCAGACGACACTTTCCTGGCAGCGCCAATCATCGACCTGGGCACATCGCGGTGTGGCCTCCCCGTGGCCTCTCACCCAGATTGTATCACCATCTGCTATTGGCTTGTTCGTCTGGGACTATAAAACAAGGGATGGCAACAAAGGACCGTGAGACCGCATTTAGGGTTCACAGGTTGACCTTGGAGGTCCTCTGGGGTTGAAACCCATACCTCAGGTGATCAAGGGGTTGGGTATTGGGGGGGGGGGTTAGCCTACGTTGGGTGTCAGTAATGTGTCCATACGCAATGAGAAGAGTATCATGTGCCTCTAGTTTTTTATTGTTTTAGATTTGCACACCTTTCTATGATATCAAATTACAAACTTTATATTTGATTCCTAGCTAGTTGGTGAATAGACTATCCAACCTCCCAAAGGTTTTCACCAATTCCGATGGCCTCGATCAGCAACAGTAAAAGTTCTAAAGGGTTATAATAAAGTCAATCAATACATGTATACCATTTCAAAATGCATATCATGTATAAATAAATTCTTATCTAGAAAACGGCAATCCTCACCAGCTATTTCCATTCAATTGGCACTAACATTGAACTAAATTGGTTTGATTTTAATTTGTTTTGGGTAGACTATTCTAGCTGGCAATAAAAACCTTATGGGTCTGTGTGGCATTATGGAGGAGTGTGTTAACGTCACTTCTGGATATCCATCAAGATCATATATCACCATGTTCACAACTACATAATGTGCCTCCAGGTGCTGTGGGTATTCAGTTGGGACTGACGCCTATTATCCTATACAATATATCTTTATGAAGACACATCTGCCTAAAAGCGAAAAAAAAAAAACTATTAAAAAAGTGGATTGTGGACATTAATCATTTGATCTCCCATTTTGGCCTACATGTATATCATTATACTATATGGTAAGTGTAGGTTTCCATCTTACTTTATTCTTAGGGATGAGTTGGCAGAATTCTGGGGTATATATATGCATATATGTACAATAAACAGTATTCCCTATCAGGATTTTAGTCAAAAATACCGTCATTGATTTTGTGGCTAAGCACTCTAAAGTGGACCCTCAGTGTGATAACATGTAATTTCTAGTCTTTATTCTGTTTTTTTTTTTTCTTTTTACATAACACACTCAATATTTCTTTCAGTACATGTAAACAGTATCTGCCATTATGCTGCCAATATTGTAACAAAGGACCCGAACAAAGCCTGGCAGATGATACATGTGCCCCACCCCCTGCCTAAAGCACAGTCCTTTTAATGAGACAGGCCCTGGGACCATGTCTGTGCTACAATATTACTCTTGTCATAATTAGTATATTCAATTTTTGAATGCATGCAGTTGTTGGGGTCGGACCTACAGTCTTAGTGAGGTGGTGGTGGTGGGGGGGGGGGGGTCTGTAGGGGAGTGGGGCTCAAGGGGTAGGCTAACAGAGGTCCGGTCTGTGACACCAATATTGTATGAAATCATAATCATTGAAATGAATATTCAGCTTCCTGACTACTCGGTATATATATATTGAAAGAATACATTATACAGACACTACTTGGATTCAAACCTTCTAATGTTCAAATCACTTACAATGTTTCGCATAACGTCAATGGTAATGACAACATGGCTATGTTATGATGGAAGAAAGGAGATAAAAATGCAACATGACTGAGATCAATTTTTGGAATTGGTAGAGGAATTGGGTAAGGAGGGGGGGAGGGGTGGGGGGCATCAAAGGCCTTTAGTGAAAGTACAAGGCCCAGGGCAGGGTCAGGGCCCCAACCCACCCACCTCCCAATTAGCCCTCACCCACCTGTTCGCCCCTTCCCCGGGCAACTCTATCCCAACGCACAGACTACCCAATCACTGTCACTTAGGAAATCAAATAAGGTTTGTTCAATAAAAACCGAACATCACCTTGCAAAAAAAGGAAAACTGAATCACTTAATTAGGTGGGTTCAGAAGTTTGGCGCGGTGGCGTACGTAACCCCCCCCCCCCCCCCCCCAATCTTCTGATCCAGAGTTTATTTACTTAGATGGAGATTTAACTAGAAATAGTATGTGTGCCCTCTCCTTTTGGGCCCACGCACCTTCCTTTTGCAAATCCTGGGTCCGTGAAGTCATTTTGTAGAAAAAAAGATATCGCAAAGTCCATTTAAAGCTGTTACAAGACGTGAGATATGTAGACTTTTCGTTTTCTACATTTCTATCATCAGCCCACTTGTTAGAATGTGGTGGTTAATCTATTTTGTGAGCTTAAGCCATGCTAATTCCAAGGATACATATGTGCAAAAATTAAAATACTTCCAGCATTTAATCCATGTTGACAAACACCTTAGCAAGCTATAGCTCAGTACCTCCGTCTGTTATTCTATTGGGGAAAGACCTCTGTATTGGGGTCCTGACTACTCAGCCCTGCCACCTGGTGAGTGTTTTTCCTTCCCACCAAAAAGGAGAGATCAGATGGAACCTAAGTCCTTAGCTGTATATATATCACAGCTCACCTCTCAACCGAATGAATTTATTGCAGCTTTATTCTTAATGGGAAAAGGCACAAACGAAACAACAACCCATGGTTATAGACAACATAATTAAAGAAGTATGTCCCTATGCTTGATATCTAAGATAGATAAGCAAACGACGTCATCTATCACCCTAAGTTTCCAATTTCTAAGATTCCATTATGCCTGCAGACAAACATCAGATTTGCCCACTGAAATACCATTGTGGGGAATGAAAGAAAATGGGTTAACATTGAAGGAACAAAATGCGAGTAGCTCAACTTGCTAAGAGCTTCCCAAGAGCTTCTCATTGATAGGCATAGAGCCTTCTGATTGGTGAATTGGTGATTGATTTGCCTATATTTGTCCACTTTAGCCTACGCCTCATGCAGGAGACCTTGGGCGGGACGGGGACCCGACGGGGTAGGCTAGTTTCCTTTACAAATAGTGCTGAAAAATCTAGTCTACAAAGGTACAGATGGAGAAATGAACCTTACCTGTTCTTCTTTGAGATGACGTAAAATGATCTCCTCCAGAGTGCCGTGGGACGTTATATGCAACATGTTGTCATGACACTCTCGTGACGTCATATATAACATGACGTCATCGTCGTCGTCATCCTCCTGAGTGACGTAGGTCCCTCTGCTGCAGAGACGGCGGAAGACAGCTCCTAGATGGGTCACCTGGAAGGAAAAGGTCAATAAGATTTTAGATTGACCGAAACAGGTCAACCACTATGGTGGACAATGGATCTGATAGATATCTTCAAAGCTTTATACATGTAATTGATGTGCTCCAAGTTTAAGTTAACCTACACTTCAATATTCTGAAATTAGATAGGGAGCTTGTATAAAGTATTTTATGAATAAAGGTGATCAGAACCTTTCCCACCCCTAACTGTCCATGTCCTGGCATACTGATTTGTCCCATGTTGTCACCATGGTCCAGTGGACCATGACTCCTCCCTTGAGGGTGCAGTTAGTGACCCTTCGCCATAGCAACCACCTGAGGGGTAGGCATTTCCGGTAGCACAGGTAGGCAAATTGAGAGGTAAGGCAGGGGAGGGTTTGGCTGAAAATGAAAAACTTCATGGCTACAATTGAGGACATGAAATTTGCTTGCACAATTTGAAAAAAAAAGAGGTTCAAATATACAGCGAGTGATGGGTCAAAATCCCAGCTAAAAGTATCCACAGTGGCTCCTTGTTCAGGTCAAAGCCACCCAGATGACTAAGTTAGGGTAAAAAAGAAAATAGAAAAAAGAAAAAGACTTGTCTTAATATCTTTGGACATGATGATTTCATACCCATCAACAACTTTTTTTTCTGAAATTCTATATCTGAAAAAACCTTTGAATCCTACTGTTAGTTGTGAGGGCTAGGGTCAAGTTGTGCAGGGCTAGTTTGAGGAGAGTGGGTGTGTGGGGTCAGGGTTGATGACCCCTCACGGAGTGGTAACCCAGCATTTCCATACAATAAACAAACCTGGTTGTCAAGGAGACAAAGAGGGCCAAGGTCAAGGTCACCGTAACTCAGGGCAATGTTTGACTTAAATTAATGTAAAACCTACTTCATTAACTACAGGAAAGGCTGTTCTGAAGATAACAGGAAATGAATGCACTCTGCATTTAATTACAAGGGGGAATTGGCACTGGTTGCCAACTTTATTTCCATCACCTTATCTGAAAGTGTAATACAAGGAAGGTTTATGAAATGATTATTGTGGTCAAATGAATAAGAGGTGTCCAGTAATTTAGTCAGAAATGCCAAATCGTTTCAAAATCACACGAGGTCAGTGAACCTTTATAAATTAAGCCTTGAGGCCTGTTACAACAGAACTGTATGTATAATGCTATGTGGAAAATCCTCATGTTGGAACAGATCCCTGTAGGCCTAAAATAACTATCTCCGCCAAACCATTTGGGCAGTTTTAAGATGGATCTCTACCATTGAAATTGAGCCTTCTGAGGTTCCTGCACAATGAGACTCTTCAAAAGAATGGGGCCATATTTTGTATGCCCATACCTGTATAAGCCGTAAATGTCCACAAGAAACTTTGGGTCATTTTGCTCAGAATTGTGCACACTTTGACATTTCGGCATATTTACATCTTGATTTCTTTTTCATAATTCTCTAACATTCTTTTGTATCTTATAATTATAGCTCTCACATTACAAAGACCATGCTGTAGAGGTGGTAGGCTGCTCACAGTGATCAAGGGCTTACAATGAAGCAGTTTTATGCCAAGGGTTTGTCTGTTTTACCCATCATGCTGTGCTTTGAATATGGATCTTTGTCAGTTTTTCCATTAATCTTTTATTCCAAAATGACCAAAACTCCAAAATTATGCATGGGACCCCATATCAAAAAGTACTTTCATTTAATGGCAAATTATCTGAACAAATTTTCTAACAAGTTTTAGAAAAATCTAGTGACAGGCCTAGGTCAGTCGTATCTGAAACCTCCCCAGCAGGGAGGGCGATGTGGGCAGAGGCAGTGGGGCTCTAAACCTCTGAGAAAATTCCCTCCCATTTTCTATTACCCAAAGTCACAAAATCATTGATAAGTTATAAGAAAAATTTACAGAAAATCTAAAACAAATCAGGAAATGACTTGATGAAATATAGAAAAAAATCAGCCTATTTAGTAATAGAAATTACCTTAGGACTTCTGACCGCTTTTGTTGTGAAATAATAGGAAATTTATCCCACCCTTTACCGAAATTTGATCAATTTACCCAGAATGCAATGTAATGGTGGTAAAAACAAAAATTCTTAGTCAATACAAGCATTAGTTCATTCATCCTGTGAGGTTAAATATCTCTGTGTTTGATAATAATTTCAGAAAAAATCTCGAACTTGAGACATTTTTTTTCTAATATCAAGGCGAGAATGAAAAAAAACAAACTTTTACTTTTGAAAATTTAATATTAAAAAAGGTAGCACGGGACCCCTACTTTTCTTTTCAAAATCATATTCTAGATGATTCAAAATACATCTGACAGAAAATGGTGAATTTCTAGGGACATTGTTTCAATGTAAGCGACCCATGGCTTATACTCAATCTATAGGACAACTTCATTCAGCACTTTCCTCTTTTCAGCCATTACCATGATACTGAACAATGCAAAGCAGCCTGCTGAAGGAGGTCCTTTCCCTGCACCCCGGGCCCTATACCCTAAGGGAATGTAATTTTGTTTAGTCTGAGACAGGGCCACCTTGCCCTGATATCCTTTTGGTAAACACAAGATGGTAATTGTCAACCTGCCCCTACCAACTCCTCACCCATAACCACACACTACCTGTCAGAGCGGAAACGTAGCTCCTCAGTGTCACCAGCAAATATTTATAAGACACTTGAATCACGTGGTTGGCCACCACATTTGTTTTCAAGATGGCGCCCTGGAGGTCCTTATATTAGTCCGGCTTAGGCACCATCTGGTTCTAGGCATTATGTAAGGATGGGTCTTGCTGATCCTAAATCATGGGGCAAGTTTTGTTGCTATTAGAGCCAGGCCAAAACAGGTGTGATCCAGGTTAACCATGGTTACCCAAAATGATCTACCATCTACCTGGTTACTCCAAAATGATCTACCATCTACCTGATTACCCCAAAATGATCTAGCATTTAAATGGTTACCCCAAAATGATCTACCATCTACCTGATTACCCCAAAAGGATCTAGCATTTACCTGGTTACCCAAAAATGATCTACCATCTACCTGGTTACCCCAAAATGATCTGCCATCATAGTGAGAACTTGACAGTATAATATCATGCTTAGACGAAATTAACACCTGCTGAGCTCTGTTTTGTCCATCTGTTCAATTTTGCCCATCAATGTCTTCTTTTTACTCTCATTGAGCAGAATGGAACAAAACCTAATGGAGAATCTGCAACATGTCCACTGTTCCTGCTGGTCCATATACAGCAGTACAATTTGTCATATAGCACCAGAGGCAGGCTGCTGAATGACAAGCCTAATCTCAACTCCAGGTCCCCTTTACCTTCTAATGTTGTGTCATGCCCTCGAAAGTACTCCAGGGTGGTTTTACAAAACAGGTAAGGGTTAATTGAGGGTCGGTATCAAACACAGGTTGATACTTGACCTGTTAGGTGCTGGAGGTTTGTGCAAAGCTAACCTTACCACATTGCCTATGTGTATTAGGGCGAGGTGAAGGGGCAGAAAATCCATGCAGAGGTTTTAAGGTAAAAATGAGAGCTCCCTCTTTATTGGCCTAGTTTGTGGTTTTGCATTCATTTCTATCACAATTCAGGCAATCCCAGTTAGGAAGTAAGGTAGATTTTTTAAAAGAAAGTTCAGTAAGAAATGATTGCTGCAGGGTACTGGTTAAATGAGGGGTTGGTGTCATGTTATCAAGGAGAAGGCGGTGGTGCTTGACCTGTTATATGCATGGAAGAAGGTATGAACAGACCCTCAAACCTCAAACCCTAGGCTCACCCAGTATATGCACTGCATCCACATTGGGCTACTTGGGGTTACCTAACACTTGATCATAACGGAATGTTTGCTCTGCAGTATGAAAGGTATGATCTGAGGCAAGTGAACGAATGGCACACTGAATAAGGCAAAGAAAACGAAGAGAGAGAGAGCGAGAGAGAGAGAGAGAGCGAGAGAGAGAGAGAGGCTTAGCATGATACCAAATCATATATAATTGTTAAAATAGCTGGGTATGACAAACCTTTTAATCAATATCTACCCTTTTATCAACTAATTTTAAACCTTTAAAATCATATTCCAGTTACTCTAATTTGCACCGTGCTCAGGGTCCCTTATACTATAGATACAGTGCTGGCCCCTGGTGCATAATGAAGCAACTATGATTATGCATTGTCTTCTGACTGAAGTCTGTGTAATGTCTTTGGACAACTGAGGGGAGGGGTGGTTGAATTTGGGTGAAATTTTGGTTGAATTTGGGTAAAATTAACAAACGAGTGATAAAGCGTAGTCTTTGCTGTATTCAGATATTTATCTTTTTCAATTATCTATACATATATCGAGAAGCAATGCATACGAAATGAGAGAACTCTAGATATTGACACCAAAAACTTGACTTTCTGGCAAAATGATTTGTCATGATGAAAACAGATGAATAAATTTTATAATATCGATAATTCTGTAAAACCCTGTGTACACACCATTTCAGACCCTTGGTGTGGGTTATACGGTGGGGGTGGGGGATTGTGACCATAGAACAGTAATAAAATTGAAAATTTCAGCGGAAGTAAGCCAACCACCCAATAATTAATTTATTTTGTAAATGTTTTATAGACCCAATAAAATACTTTAAAAACGTGTCTCTTCGTTTATAGGAAATCTATGTTTCTTGAAGAAACCTTAAGTATGGACATATATTCAACACATTTCAATACAGGTGTCCACCACCTAAGTACATTTAGTTTGTTTTTTGCTTGATTATCACTGGTTATCGGAAGGAAGTCAGTGTTTGTATTTTGTGAATACAAATAGATACGAGGCTCTGGGCCATCGTACCATAATTAAAGAGAAAATGTTCTATGGATGGGGGAGAGGGATGGGGGCGAGAGGGTGGGGGAAGGGTTTGATTGGCAAAGGTGAAAGAGGGAAAGGAGGAATCCGACGTAGTCGAAAGAGGGACTCTCAATGACGTATACATGCATGCTGGCCACCCTAGAGCCTTGGAACTTCCTAAAACAGTTGAAAATAGGAAGTGGTGGTGGTTATTTTGTCAAAATGAACTTAGGAACGTGGGGCCAAAAGTATTCAAAATACCTTTCCTTAGTGCACACCAACTCTATACCAGTTCAAAGTGTTCCCTCTGTGTATTAAATGGGAAATTGAGTTTCATTCTATGCAATAGGCCTAAAAGTGCTATTTTTGGCCTATGCCGGCCATCTTCGTTTTTTCGGAAAACTCAAAATGATTCATTTAGGTTGAGAGTAATTTTATTTACCAACCCTGAGTGTTTTTAAATATGTTTTATATGAGTCAGATTAATATATGTAATTAAAATTGAATTAATAAAATATTTTCCAACTTTTTATCTTCGGAGGGGGCATATGGGGGTTAGAGCATTCAAAATCAAAAACAAAGTTCAGATTCTTGTTTCTAATGATGAGTACCATCTTTTAAGCTGGGCCCCGCAAAAACTTTGCACTAACCACCACCCTCCCCTTATTGAAAAAGCCCTTCAATTCAGATAAAGTGGGTTCTCCTCCGTCATAAGTACTCTATAAATAAGGCCTTTTCTCTAAAGCAAGTACTCTCTCTATGTAGGGTTCTATAATCTTAGAGTAGTCTGTGAGTAGCAAATGCCTGAAGGACTAGCGAGGAACTGGGTGGAGAACCTAGAGTGGGTATGGAGTACCTCTCTACTTGTATCTGACCCTGGGGCCTCTGTGTATGCATACACCTGAAACCATGACCAAGTGTAAGCGTATAAGCCATCCCTTATACGCGAGGATAACCTTAAAGGGGAACACATTTTTTTCATATATAATGATATTTGTCATAGAAATTAGACAAATCGCACCAGAAAAACAAAAGCTATAAATCACATCGGATTTTAGAATAAGTTCAATAACAGTACTCTGCAAGCACAACTGGCATGCATTTTGCCGAACTGGACATCATCAGATGCATTATATTAGCCTGCTGTTCTTTATAAGGATGCAAGTATCCTACACTCTATCAGTATCTTTCTGTTTGATACCAAATACGCTAGTAATGAAAATAGAGCATTGTTTCCTTTAAGGCTCATGCATCTTGGTGGATATATGGTACCGTAATCTCCCGCGTATAAGGCGCGTCTTATACGCCAAACAAAATGCTGCTGAGTCTTATATGTGGGAAGGACATTGCCTTGAGTTTGGGGTGCGCCTTATGGGGGGGGGGGTATTTTTACTATGGAACAGTACTAAATTAACAAAAATCTGCCCTTAGAGGTGCGCCTTATACGTGGACTTGCATTCTTTGAGTTGGGGATGCGCCTTATATGCGAGCTGCGCCTTATAAGCGGGAGATTACGGTACTTCATATTTCGTGTTTTGACTAGTGGAATACAGAGGCCCTATATGTTTAACCTAGAAGCTCTGTATCTCACACCCCCCGTAAGATAACCCTCCTCCGTATCTCACGGCCAGTAACAGCAACCCAAATGGCCATATAAGATGTAAATAACTATCTCTTTCTGTCATTTTCAAAGAGTTTTCAACATTTCTGACTCAGATAACATGAAATAAATACAAAGGTTCACTCGCATTGGGTATGACTGAGGTTCATACCCAATATGAGTCAACCTTTGTCTATTTATCTGCTTCTTATAATCATTGGTTGTTCCACATTACAGGTGGGGGATGATTAGTATGGGACTGCTTACAATCAAGCTTCAGGTATCAACTCTATATGGCTCTGCTAGCCATTCCCGGGGGGGGGGGGACACTCTCTATGTAATGTATACACATATGTGCAGCTGGCAAGGATACTTTTTCAAGGAAAAGTCCCTAGCAAGCCTCCTGTTTCAGCAACAAATGTCCCTAGCAAGCCTCCTGTTTCACCCACAAATGTCCCTAGCAAAGGTCAACTTTCAGCAAAATACCCCGATTAAGCAGGAAATTTCGAAATTTTCATTGAGATCAGCACAGTTTTCATAAGAATAGCATGAACCAAATTCAATCCCCAAACAGTGTAAATCTAAGACATTTTGAAAAAAAATCTAGGATTATTGAGTCAAAAGTGCCCTAGCAAGGGTAGGCTTTCTAAGAAAAACCCCGCGAATGAGTGCCCTGGCAAGGGTAAGGGTTGTCGTGGGTTCAGCCACACACCCATATAAAAAAAATGAAGTGCCCCCGGGTAGCCATTTCTCAAACACTACGGTCTTAGCCTCCCCACTACGTATTGCACACCCCTTACAATCCAGTTTGGGGTAGCCAGTGACCCTACAATGCTTACGACCCTGTACACTCAAGAATTGTCTTCCGATCCAGGAGGGCATTTCTAAACCATAGCTTTAGGTATCGTTTTGAAATGCCCTGTTGGCCAGGTTGGTACGATTTGGGACTGCCCTAAACCTAGCGTTTGAGAAATGACTTCCTGACCTGTGACCAGGATAGGAAAGCTATTGGCAGTAGTTATGATATCCAACACCAGCTGTCAGCACCATCACCAGCAGATCAGTTTTATATTGTCCCATGTCATCCACATTATCTATTAAAGGCACAGTATGTCCTCCTAGTTATGCCATGCTGGACAACCAAGATATCTAGCAAAGTTATTTAGGTTTCCCATATATAAGCAATCCAATGATTGTCTGATTTGTTTGAGTTGGGTTTGACTCATTCTATGTGGCTAAACAGTCACACCAAGCAACCTAGAGTCAAAGACAGGCGTACTAGAGGGTAAAATGGTGTCTGTCCTATACATGTATAAGATACAGATCGAGTCACTGTTGATATAGGGCAATATATTATAGACCTATATACAATGTATTCAAAGAACATTGATATCTAATAGAGATATGCCATGAAAAGCAATAATACCACGCTAATATCAGCATGGGTTTTGAATCAATCGGTGCTCAACAAAATGTACCCTACCATGATACCAGCCTATGCATTCATAGTATGAATGTCATTTTAATTGGTCTAATAATTATTTTGCTGGGAAAGTCTTTTTGGTGGCAGCATTTCAGCACTGAGATTGTCCAAGAGTGTGCCGGGATGGTCATACAATAAAAGTAAGCACATTGACATAAGAATATAGACAGAGGTTCACGAGATTTACTCCAAACTCATTGTTTCTTCATGAGATAGCCTCAAAGCAGTATTCCATGAGGCGGAGTGAATTGAGTGGATCTCTGTATTTATTTCATGTTGTCTTGGTATTAAATGTCTTCAAAAATTACTTTTGACATGCGGTTTGAGGCTATTTATATGATGCCATAGTGGAGCATGGGCCGTTGAGAACGAGATTCAGTTTCTTCACGCCCCTGTGAGGAATGGGTGTTTCCATACAAATCTATAGTGAGGCTCATTCTCAACATGAAATAAATAATTGTATTTTCTTATCTTTTAGTATATAAAACTTTTCATGATCCAGAATTATTCGAGGTTATCAGTAGCATATAAAGAAAACGGTGCACCTGTAGCCATTATCTTTAAAGTTTGTGTGAGAAACATTTATTTGAAATAAAGATAATAGAGGATCTCTTTCATTGCTTAAAATGGGTAAATTTGGGTCTTTCAAACAGGTGATTTAATGACTCAACTCCAAAGTGTCCTCTTACACCAGTATGTCAAGAAAATATAAAGTGATCGTCCCTAGACTGGCTACAGCCTCAAGGAATTCAAGGGGAGGGCCCAGTGGCGGATCCAGGATCTGGAAAAGGAGGGGGCGCAGACCTAAAGGAGGGGGCGCACCCCCTATCTTTGAGCAAATTTTGGGGTCCAAATTTTCTAATTAAACTCTTAAGTACTGGGAAAGGGGGGGGGGCGCCCCCAGCCCCCCCCTCTAAATCCGCCACTGGAGGGGATATAATGGTAGGTTTCAACTGATTAAACTCTTATTAACTAATTTGTGACTACATGTATACTTTTCCCCTGGTATTATAGATCGTATTCAGAGCCTAATACAAGTCCAGGTCGGCCTTTATATGTTACTTACCCTTCCCAGAATGGTCCGTAGCTGAGCGCCATCTGACGGGTGCACCGGGTGACCCCTGCGACCGCATCTCCGACAGATCATACTGTCTGGTAGACAGGAGCAGATCTATGGGGGTAAAATCCTATGTCTACTCCAGGTACAGGTTACATTGCACCCACAGGTAAGGGTTCACTCAGTACTATAGCAATAGAATACTTAGCATCTTTTTGTGTTCTGGTTTTGATCCTCATTCTCCCACACTGCAAAAATGGTGTTTAGATCCTAAACACAATTCTAAACATATTCTTGCAACGTTTTTGTAATCACATTAATTCCCTAAGCATGTTTAGCCAAACAATGTGCTTAGCTCAAGTGTTTAGAAATGTAGGTGTTAAGGTTAAAAATTTTGTGTTTAGATATATGAATTTTTGTGTTTAAGTGTTTAAGAATTTTTGTGTTTAGATATTTAAATGATTTGATGGAGAGTTAAGGTTTGCAGACATGTATGCATTAAAAAACAGAGATATATATTTTTTTTATCATTTACTGGGGGGGGGGCATCAGCAGGTATTTACTTGTCAAAGTCTCCAAAGATGTCAGCCACAGCTATATATGTGTACATATATTACACACTGCATCACAATGAGAGACTTGAGAAAGTACAACAGCTTGGCAGGAAGGACATTGCCTTATCTATTCCAGAATAACATCAAATAGGTGTCAGTCATGGAGCTTATTGATTATTTTATGGTAATGATGGTGGCATGAGGTGAATCTAGTCAATTTTCTATTGCCCTTACTATACACATGACATTCTATGAAATGAAACCATGATAAACATGGATTTGTGGACATTTGTCACAAGAATTGATTATAACTGTGTGCAGATAGTCCAGTCAAAGGTAGTGCTGCTACCTGGTGTGGATTCAACACCCAAGTATCTAAACATATTGATGTTAAAATCTAAACACCTATTATTCAACTGTCTCAACTCTAAACATCTAAACATGTTTAGCGTAAATGTTTATGTAGTTAGAATAAAAGTGTTCATTTCCTAAATGTGTAGTCTATGAGACACCTAACTGACCTATGTGTTTAGGTTTTAAACGTGTTTAGACCTAAACATTTTTAAAATCTAAACACCATTTTTGCAGTGCAGGAGACTCATATTGTAACTATAACTTAAAGGTACGTGTGAAGACAAGCGAGGGGACAGTGTCGGATCCAACAACAACTGCAGCAATTGGCAAAACATCCTTTAGCTATGAACTATCTTCTAGATTTATCAGCGACGTTTGATGTAATATAAATATCTCGAAATTTAGTTATCTGTATTCTGAGTAGGCATAATGGTTACATCTCGCTGTCACAATAATGCCCACATTTTCAATTCTCAGACGAAGTGAGTCTCCTTGTGATGACTTCGATCTCCAGGGGTCTATTGCCAAATAAATATGGGCTTACCATTATTGTGTTGCCGTCCGCAGCCATGTTATAGCCTTTATCTAACAAACCTCTTATATCTTTATAATGTGAAGGTGAGCCATGGGGCTCAGTAATTTGTGTTCCTTTTGGTTGTATTATTCTTATATCTGTATCCTCTTTCCATTGTGCTGCATACCTGGTACTGACTAAGGTTTTCATGTCACCAGAGCCTTAAACAGCCATAGTGCAACTTAAATTTTCAAAATGGGAAAATATAATTGAATGAGATGTATATCCTTTTCCAAATTTATCTGGTCGTTGGTGCTGAAGACAACTCCAGGATATTGTCTGATGTAGAACCTGAAATGCAAGATATGAAATAATTCAATAACCATTGGGGGCACACAATCAATAAACAACATACATGAAGCATCTACACAGAGATAACCTGGCGTAAACACACATAGTATATCTTCCCTCTGGTTACATTGCTTTATTCCCATTTTACAGGAATGTCAATGTTTACAGGTACCTGTCTTTACCTGAGTTAGTAAATCCATATAGCTGACGGAAGACAGGTAACAACCACATGACTGCACAGGTATGACTGAGGTGTCCTCATAAGCACCACTTCCTCCTGTAGGTGCTAGGGAAGGTTTATATCCAAACCTGGATTGATGCCATCCCCTTCCCCATGAGCATACACTCACATAAGGGAGTTGTCATTTTTTTTTTGGTTGTTGTTGCAAAATAGAGGGGTGGTGTTATTTGTTTTTTATGCAGGTGAGCGAAAAAAAAGGAAGAAAGAAAGAAAAATGCGTGCACATGTGTGTCCTTTTATAACTTGTAAGAAGGTGTGGAATTTTTCAATGAGAACAGGTCAACCTTTTTGCCCCCCGGGTCAAGGGGTCAATAAAATATTCCCCCCTCAACCCCCCCCCTCATTGTTGTTAAAACATAAACACTCCCTAACCTCACTTGTAAAGACCAGTAGCTTACAACATACTGGGGGACTCTATTGCTGATATTGATTTTGATTCAAAGTGCACCCCCCCTCTCCCGAGCAGATTATTGTTGCTGCTGCTCAGCTGTACGTGATAACCGAGGGTAGCACACAATATCAGCAATGCAGAGTGCCATCCTGCCGTATTGTCGGAAATAGTACCCGTTTACCCAGTGATAGGGACAACTTATAGTGTACATACCAGTATCTATATATCTATTTTTTATTGTTACAACCAAATACTATCCTGGTACTTACGATTTGACTGTGATTATAGGTGTAGAATACTGAGTGAACAACAATGCCAAGCATTTGACAATTTTTGTACTCGTATATCTTAATGACCAATAAACTATTCAAAACCTTCAAAAAAAAAAAAAGAGTAAGAGACCCCCGTGATAAAGAAATATGGCCCTATGTGTCCATTTCTCCTCTTTCATAATATCATATTTTTTTCCCGGGGTATCGAAGTAGAAAGTTTGGAAAGTATTATACACTGATATAGATATTATCACCCACCTCTGTTATTAAATACAGACGTTTTAATTTATAGGATCTTGCATATACTAGTCTCATTTGTTATAGAATCAGATACATGAGAAAACTATCACACATGATAATTTGCAGGATAGATCAAGGAAAAAATGGTCAGTGAGAAAACACGCCGATTAAGCACACACGAATCACGATATTGTCATTAACCTTATTCACTTTAACCCCCCTTCCCTGGGATCCATTGATATGATCCTAATATCCACTAGCATTAACACAGGGTTTTGAATTCATATCTTGATTGATACATCGATAGGGCCTATCCTTCGTCTTCTAGTTTTCAGGCATAAGAATGCCTCTCTTTGATACAAACGCGGTATCGATGCAGTTCAATGTATACGAGTTATGCTTGTAATGATAACATGAGGCGATAATTTATATATTTGGAGTTTATATACGTAGTTGAACATGAGTAGTATATAAGTGATACATGAACACCCCTTGATAAAGTGTTTTGAACCTGAACAATTACTAGGTCATTAAAGAACCTGGGAAAGTAGGAGTCCATGTTGGCGGTTTGGAATTGCAGCACTAATCATACCTAGATTTGTTTCAGTAGTCACGTATTTCCTATTCTCTTACTGCATATAGTAATTCATGGGTCAAATGAAGTTCGAGTTAAGCCCGATAGATAATGTCATCTCTGAAATAAGTTTTGGTAACTAGTAAAACTAGAGAGTAGAAACATTGATAGTTTAAGTATCAGTAAAACTTATGGATATCCTACCCTCATTTGTACTAAATGATATTAGTAACCAGTTATAGCTGACAAATGTATTAGCTTTTTGAGGAAGTAATTATTTTTAGTTTGTAGAACTATATGGGAGTTATCAAAGATAGCTCTATTTTTTCTATCATATTTTATACTGCGCCGTATGATCTGTTTGATATGATATGTAAACAAAGACTTTGTATCTGTATGTTATTGTTCCTTAAAAGAAGGTAAACGCGGAAAAAAATGATCCACCGTGACACATATGTATACAAGTGCGCCGCACTTAATTTATTTGTCAGTAATAAAAACCGATCTTAAATTTTTTTCTTTGTAATAGTAGTTGATAAGACATACAAGTTTATCTCTGAGTCAATTCAATTGTCCTGTAACAATGAAATTGTTACCACCCATAAATTTGAAAAAAAGGTGTGGGTGGGTGGGAGAAAAATAACTTTAGACCCGTCTGGGTTGGTAGAACTGGAAGTTGAAAAGGAACGCGGCATTCCATGATGCAACAGTCATAGTTCATTGAGTAGGTTGCGCTAGTGAGTTTCCCATCTCCGTACCATTACTGGTGCCCCATTACTCTGTAATTTTCAATTACAGGGCTCCAATTATCTTATTCATCTAGGCTTATTAGTATGGGTGATATCCATGTATTATGTGCTAATGTCCAGCAGGGAAGTATAAACTACAGCTTCATTCAGTTGTTCAAGAACGTATTCTAATCATCATACGTGTGGCTTTCATGCTTAATCCACCTTTCCAATGACTCCATCTCAGCCCTTTGTTATGTGTCCCTCCATATAAGCCGTTAAGGTTGGAACGGTGACAACGGTTATACCACCATCCACCCACGTATTGCCTGGCACAGGATCCTGGGTAATTGTCATTGTCGACGTCTTTTGTGCTGAATTGTCTGCCATTATGATGGGCCATGGAGTCTCCTGAAAATATATTTCTTAGATAGTTCATAAAGATTAAAGATGAGGAAGTTTGGGGTACTAGCAATGTCAATTTATAAGTTTCCCCTTCTTGTAGGCATAGCCACAGACTAGCAAATGCAATATCTCCAAGTCTAAGATATACTCGTAATTAATACATATCTATAGACAGCAAGACGAAATTGGTTTATTTTCTAATAATCTTTCATGTAGGGAAAATAAACGTACCTGGGAGGGTACCTCCAGAGTATCCAGTGATGGTCAATGTGTAGTTATGGGCTTCATCATCAATCCAAAACTTGTCATAGTTGGCGAATTTCACCTCTCCTCTAGGGCTTGTTAGTTCCACTTTGAGTTGCATGTTGTGGTCCTTTGTAAGGCTGTGAATTATGTCATTGCCAAGCCAAAATTCGGTCATCAACTCTCCAAATCCAACCTTGTAGGCATTCCAGTCGTTGTAAAAGTTCACCTCACCATTGTCTCGAGACTGGAACACCTGGATTGAGGAAGATAATATCAATTACATGTAGTTCCGTTGAAGTAATCAGGGACCTATCCGTGAAGTAATTAACTGAACCTCACCAAAAAATTAAACTGTCATAATTTAAGAGTTGGGTTACAATTGCTTGAAGTTAGTACATCTGAGAATTTTCAAAATCCCATTTACATTTGTTCTGTGTATTGTGACAATGGAACTGGAATTGTAAGAAGTCTCTGTCTCTAGAGGGTAGAGTGAAGTAGGCTGACGGGATATAGAAGATCTACAGAACTCATAAAGGAGTGTTGAGGCAGAATATGTATGACTGAAGCAAGATGATCCATTTTGAAATGTTTATATACTGTGAACTCATTCAGTTCTGAGAGGTTCAAAATAGGTCTAAAGGTGCCATCTGTTTTAGGTCTTTACAACATGTGTAATACGAATGCCCTGTGTTATGTTCTGCAGGCTCTATGATGCCTTTACTCAACATATCCTTTATCTGTGTATCCAACTGAGCATCTTTAACTGGGTTAATAGATGCATAGTCTGGGATCTCTGACTGTGCAGGGATAGTGTGTAGATCTATGGTTAAACCTTTCACCCTATCCAGCACCCATCTGTCTTTAGAAAATTTATGCCATTTGTAAGCCTGCCTACTCTTACTTGAAGTAAGTACATCCGAGAATTTTCAAAATCCCATTTACATTTGTTCTGTGTATTGTAACAAGATCATATTGTAAGGTCCATTTCAATGAATTGGGTGCAACTTAATGCGTGTCCTCCAAAATGTGCACCTGGGGCTTAAATCTAACAACGATCATTACTTCCAAAATTAAGTCAGGTCAGATGGAATACATGCAAAAAAGTTGTACATCAGATAAGATATGTCATTGTGTGCACAGAAACTTTTTGAGCCCCTACAATGGGACATACTAACTTTAAATCATGAGATGTAAGTTGGTAGGATAAATCAGTGCTATGCAGAAAACGTGAAGGTTTTTAGAGCCAAATTGGATCGATTACAACATAAGTAGAATAAATGAGAAAGAAATATGTAGGCTATATAGTGCATCTTGTGCATTGGTGGGCATGATGCATCGATGAAGAGCTGGGCAGTCTGCCTGTCAGCAGTCCATTATGTCGACTCTCCAATCCTATATGAATGCAGCATTGCTGAGTCATGATGACCAACAGACATGATGGATAAATACACTATGGTTTGATAAAGAATACCCACCATCCACCCTCCTCCATCTAGATGTTGTTCGCAATATACCTTGAAGGAGTTGTCACAATCTGGAGCTATGGTGTAAACCCCTGAAGTATTTATTCCATGTGTAAGAGCTTCTTCACATCCTCTGTACACTACAAATAAATGGGACACATTAGTGAAATCACGTAAATAAAAAGGATAAAATCAACTTTTTGCTTCTATGTGATATCCTAATTTTCTTTGGCATTGATTTAAGAGTTATTCTACTGGTATGCGAATTAGAGATCATTGTTGTTTGATTATCTTGTATAAGATCAAGGATGTGGAGTGTTTTTTTTATATTTCTGGTAAGGTGTATCAAGTACTGAATTCTCTACTGGAACTTGTAGAGCTAAAGCATTGGTACGTACACTTGGGCCTCTGAAAAAAATAAAACAAAGAGAAGTATGAGACAGGGAAATATGAAGCATACATGGTGTAAAAATATTTTTTATGTGGTAGACAGACACTGGTAGATATACACTGAGTTGGTCACTGTATTCAATACATTCATCAAAGACTGTATGACAAGTTGTATGACAGGCTGTGTGGCTATGCTGGCTACACTCACCAAACAATATCTCACACTTGATACCCACTCAAACCAATCACAACCTATGGAATGGGGGAGGGTGTATGTGCTATAGGTGGACCACAAACATGTACACTGGCTGTATGTGATATATTTGTAATGTATTTCCTTTGTCTTAGCAGCCATAAATTATGTGGTATAAAGGACACATGTGATAAGCCGTGCGATAGTGAGGGGGTGGAAGGCATCTATTTATTTATCATTTGATGAGTATTTGAACTCATATTACATAATTAATCTAAAGCATGAGTTTGAGAATGTGCTAGTGAGATTTTTGTCATAGTGATCAAAATTTGGCTAGCTCACACTATCAATAGATCAATTAATATTTTTTTAGTGTAGTATGAACAGATAACCAGTTTAAAAAAAGTTCCTTGCAATAGTTCTAATACTTAAAAATATTCACTTCTCTTCCATCTTGTCGTCTCTCGGTTTCCGGTTGTGACATGGTTTCGGCCAGCGCCCATTCTACTTTTTTGTCTATGGCCTCCACACGTTGATGTAGGAAGCCCTTCATATTCTGGGATAATAATGGCAAAATTTCAACCTGTCAATGGTATGTAGGATTATGCCTATAGCACCATATTCATTTGCGGTGTACAGATACGAAACTGACGATCAACGCATGGGCACCAATATAATCTCTTTTTTGAATTATGAAGGAATATAATTATGGAGACACACGAGCAGATACAATGTTTTAAAGGAAAATCAATTTTAAACACTCACTGACATTGCCATCTCTATCCCATCAAGTCGACTATCCACCCTGTTCATCCGTGAGTTTACCTCATTCCGCAGTGTATTTAGTTCTATGCTAAGGCGAGTGTCCAGTCCATTCATCTGAGCACTAAGTCGAGCATCCAGCCCATTAAGTCTGGAATCCCTTTCATTCATCTGACTGTCAAGAAGGTCCTGTCTTCTTTGTACAGAACATTGGCTGGTCATATTGGTGGTTGTATCTTTAGGAGTTACCTCTGCATGAGCCAGGGTTGGATCAGGCAGGGTAGCAATAATAAGAGTTATTGCTAGGACTAAAACCAAGCTTTCAGCAGGAGGGCCCATGGTGAAATGATGCTCGATCCTGTTGTATATTTACATTGTACCATCCGTCTCCGTTTCCTATCTGAAGGTTATTTCTTAACATGCTACGACTGTGTGATTTATGTCGTACAAAAAGTCCAATGTGAATAACAATTTACAGTCGTAGTGATGTGTGTGATCATAGTACATTATGGAATGACCTCCAGGGGCAGATAGGATGTACAGAGGGTGACCTCATCTATACTATATCCTTATCAAACTAGTTACAAGTACTAAAACAAACAGAAACTGCTGAAATTGGATACCTTGTACTTGTACCTCCAGATTACAGTACACCATATGCTTGATTTTGTACATGGATCTTCATATTGTGATTCTGTGTGCCACTGATTGTCACACATACTTAGTGCCACAAATACTTGTGTAAAAAACTGAACTGAAGAGGCATGTCTAAGAGGCTGATGGTCAAAGCAAATAAATGTGCGATACATCAAATAACAATATGATTGAGACAAACCTTGAATTAAGATAGTAACTGATTTTCAGGTCGAAAATCATAGAAGGTTTGCATATGATGAATTTGCAGGTATTCCAGCCCCTACTCTTCGAATTTTAGTTTCCCCCTCTATTTCTTGGGTTCAAAGTGTCAGGCTGGATGAGATCTTCATGTTACATATGGGTTTTGATGGTCCCATATGCATATTTTGGGCTCCAGGGGGGTAAAATGGCCCAAAATGACCAAAATTGTCTGGGCGAAATTGTGTCTGGGAGAATGACATTTGAGTTACAAGCCATGTTGAGGGCTTAATTTCCTACAGAAACAATCTCCATACCTCCATGAAAATCTCAGGTCCAGACTATTTTGACCTGTAGATTAAGAAAATCACATTATCATTTATGTCAGATGTGTCCTTGCTATTGTAAAAGAAGCATACTTATAAGAATTCTTTTTCTGGGCACATGTCTGGGCGAATGACATGTAAGGCCCCATATGCACACTTTCTATGATTTGTGACCTTCAGCTGATTAGGCAGCGACTGCCCCCACACCCTCGAAAAGAAAGGAGACTGATAGCAATGAGGGGCAAGTCCGCCATAATATGGGATTGTTTCAAGCAAAATCTTGTGTTAACCATCAATAAACAAGAAAAATGTGGCAAGGACCACGGATAGGAGTTGCCACTCCTATCCACGGCCAAAGCCACATTTTTCTTGAGCTCACAGGGCACTCCCCCCTACGGCTGATGTTTTCGTGTCGCACATATTGGCAACCATAGTATCTCCTTGACGATACTGACGTCACTAACATGCAGGACTTCGGCCCCGTCGTTGTTCTGCAAGTTTCCCCACTTTTATCTGGCCTATGTACTTTCATTTGCACCATGGAAACTTCCAACAAAGATTTAATAAGCAGGTTGTCAGCTTACAATGTATGATTTAATCCTGCAGTGCTGGCAAGACTGTGCGAATGTCAATGATGGTGACGTGGCCTGCTTGATCATGGATGTGCATGATACTAGGAAAAGCAGCTTTGTCCCTCATGTGTAGATATATTTCTTCATTATGTGTTATCATACAGGCTTAACTACATCTCCCTTAAGCTTTGCTGCCAGGGTCCCTCGACGTTGTGACTTGGTCAGAAGCCCAGTCAGAAGGCTTCTCTACAGAGCCATGGTTAAATGATTAGACCAAGCACATGGACGGCAATTTGGTGACCCATCTCTAGGCAACCACACGAATGACGTCACAAGTTTTGGGTGACGTCACAGACGTTTTGTGATGTCACGGCCACCGATGGACAGAAACAAAACCATAATAGAGTTGCAATGGTGGCTATGCTCCCGGCCGCAACCACGGCTTGCAACTCTAAAAAAACTAGCCATAGTATTTGTAACTCTGATATCAATGATTCCTGTTTTGAAATTAAAGTTTCTATCTCTGATAACAGATTCAGTATGACTGCACAGCACCAAGCTCCTGCGCTTCGGTTTTCTAATGCTATATGGCTTCCCTAGCCTAATTAAAAGGATATATATCTCCTCTTTCCTATCCCCTCGGATATGTATGGTGCACATATACGTGTGGGCACAGACATGTTCCTCTGTGAAATTGTGTAATGTAGTTCTCACCATGAATATGGCCTTAGTTATTGAAATGGCATTATACACCTATTACTAGTTTACTCACTCATTCTATTGCGAGAAACCTTAGCTGCCTTGGTACTGTGCAATATATGAGTTAATTCATACTATGCCACTAGGGGTCCTCATTGAGTCAGTGACAGGTGTCAGGGGACAGAAGTATGTGTAGTAACAGCTCGGGAATCTGCAGACTTTAGTTCAACATTTTATTATACAATAGTATCAGATAACATACAAGTTTCACAGTGAATGGTTTTATTATGAGTATTAAGATAAGCAGGATAAATTGAGTTCTGATGAACCCTTAACATTGTTCATAATCCACCATAACTCCTTAGTGTGGGTTTCTTATATTTGTCCTATTCTTGATCAAACTATAGGATTCTAGGTAGGGTTCAACATTGGCCATCTTAGCTCTTTATATCGCTACCTGAATAAAACAGGGTTACTGACATTTACCGGACCACTATTTTGTTCTATTTTATGGCATCAAAATAATAATTCACACTATTGCAAAACCTATACTACCGGGTACTTTAAAAGGGATGCCAAACTCAGTTTCTATGTTTTTACTGGCAGCAACCATTAACACTTCCAAGGTAATATTTTGATGAAAACTTCTGCTCTTTCATATGAAATTTGTACTTTGTAATCAATACTCTCAGGCCAAACATCCATTGTCATTCCAAAGTATTATCTGTAAGGACTGACAGTCAGTAGTATGCCCTTCTAGCAGCAACTCTTGGTGGCAGTTCTTCTTCCCCTGAGGATCCTAATGAGTGTCTCTGTCCTCTGCACAATAAGTCCTAGAAACTGGACGAGGTAAGTTGTACCAAACATAAAAAACATGAGGATGGACCTGGGCTCTAATGCAGCCTCCTCTCCACACACACCATGGATAATGATCGGTGAGGTACTAGCCTGAAAGGTATAATTTAAAATTGTCAAAATTAGAAAATCAGGGTGTGAGTGATCTTATTGATCACTCCCATCACTAAGGTGTTCCTCCAAGACCAATTTCGGAGGCTATGTATACATGGTCTTACTATGAGTATATTTGACAGGTGGAAATAAAATGAATAGGATAAAAAAAAACACAAAGAAACAGCATAATTTGCAATTTAAGCATCCAGCAAAAGTATGAGCTGAAAAAGCCTAAAAAATGGATCTTACCAGATATCACAAGTGTTTGTTTTATAGATTTAAAACGGATGTCATTCCTAATGTTAGGTGAACACATATAAGAAAAAAAACATGCATTTCTAGGCTTGCTGAAAGTCCTTCTGAGAATTACCTGTAGACATAGGACACCAATAATAAAGGCGAGGTTCAGTAGGTAGAATGTGGCAACAGTCCTGTTCCTGAGAGAGAGCAGGTTCTCTGATATTTGCTTTTGTTCGCATGGGCTGACATGTAATGGCGACAGGTGCTCCTGGATAACAGTCTGAATCAGATATTGATTTATAAATCATTTTGAGGTTCTTGAAAGAAAAGGCCATCATACTCTCCTTGTCATCATTTCACTTTTAGTCAATTTGAAATGTCTTATCTTAGATTGATTTATCTACCATATATAACAAAGCCGTATTAGTAGTATAATATATCGTGACTCTCACATGAAAGAATTGCTCCTCTTGAGGGGGAAGATCCTTGACTGACCCCTCTCCCAGCTCTTTCCTAAGAATCCACATGGGGTTGCTGTTATCTTCATTATCATTGTTATCAAGATTTGTTGCCCCCACGACTGTCGCCTCTGTATATGGGGGTGTTTCTGATGAGAAGATGGGAATGTAAGTTAATAAACTTTAAAAGATTAGCATCACATTCTGATGGACTGCTGCTTCAGTAATCTGTCTTAGCTCTGAAGAGTGATGGTACTGTGAAGTTAATAAACTTAAAAGTAATTAGCATCTGTTTCTTTCTAGATGGGTTGCTGATTACCCTTTTTGTAAAAGAAGATTACATTTATTCTTGTGTCAAGCCATATACGTAGGATAATAATCATGATTAATTTATTTACAGTAATTCTCTGATAGTATTTCATTTCAATGGTTCATATCAAAGGACCGTCAGTATAGAAAGTAGAAAGATAAGGTAATAATTTATTACATTGACCTCAAGAGTCACATAGCAATTGCCAGGGCTCCACTACGCGACACAGGAGGCAGTGAAACTACGCCTTCCTTTAAATCCATTGTTCTACGTCTGTGTATTTACATTTAGCATTCATCTGGCGAGTAGAACAAATACCCCAATGCACTCCAATGATGTAAACAAACATATAGAACCATGGGAAAAGTGTTTTGCACAAGAATGCTGCAGCCCTGTGCCGCCTAGTGGAGCTTGGGCTATTAATGATAGACCATAATTCTAATTTTTAACTACCTTCATCCACTTGTATCTCATGTTTACATTGTTCCCATGTTGACAAAATGAGTTCTACTTCTTCATCGTCTTCATCAGTTGAACACATTAACAATGACTAGAAAGGGGGGACATAAAACAATTATATAACATAGAATTATCGAATATTTCATCAAAGCCAAACACCATAAATCAGTAGAGTAAATAGGTAAAGTTCCATTATGATATATGCAATTCCCCTTGTGATAGGAACACAGTTTGTCTAGATTTTATTTTCCTCCAAATCTAAACACCTGATATTTAGAATAAATACCTTCTGTTTTGGCGGCACTCTCAACTCTTAAATGGTATAGAAATTGTGACACAAGCTCATTAGGCACCAAAAGAGCATAAATCAATCTGAGTCAACTTAGGGAGAATTTCCTATTTCAACTGCTATACTGAGTTTTCAAATCTGAGTGACCACAGAGTTGGGTTTTGGGATGAGATGTATATCCATGATATTCTTGAGAAAATAGAGATTGTAAATAAAAGTACCTGAGATTCAACATCAGCGTGACAAACGCTGTCATCTATCACAGAATCTGCAAAGGAAGAATAATTGTGTTGTGAAGTTAGGAAATATCATGTGAATAACCGTACAGAAAGCATACAGGTACTGTGGTGTCTTGAGGGTTCACATACAAACCTTCAGGAACCACTGAAACAGGAGCATCAATGTATACATGCTAGTCATTCCCAGTGCATACTGGTCATAGATCTCCCACCACACATCTCTTTCAGTAACAGGAAATAATGCTCACTCTTCGAGCATAGTCAAGAATGCTGATAATCTTTTCTGTGTGGAGCATCCTTGGCTGCTCCATCACCCTTTTAGTGAGCTTGGTCTGTAGCCATCTTCCTTTATGGCTACAAGGTTTGCATCTTAAGTGATTTTTACCTAATTTCATGATAAGGCTGAAAATGCTTGGAGTTGTGTATAAGGTGAACATGCTTGGGAGATGTGTATAAATTCCTGTGGTGCACTCTACATGTGGGATATAAAATTGCCATGTATAGCTCAGCTAATGGTTGAAGGGAATGGCTATTATGATTCTTTGAACTATCGTCTATTGATCATTGATCTGAAACTTAACTTCGGTATTGTATGAGGGTAAAAAAAAACAGAAATAGAATCAATTAAAGTGCATTAAAGTTCCTACTTGTCTTAGATAGATATGGTTCCTCTGATAAACCATTATCCGTTGATGATGGATGCTCTCTAGTACCCCACACAACTATGTGAAGGTTGGAGAAGGCATAAATAACCATGACTAGATATACACCTGGTCGGAATAAAGGAGTAATGATCATTATAGAGACATAGATAAGGCATTATAGAGACATAGATAAGGCATTACATGCTCCACCTTGATGGAATTCTAAATTAGGGATTAGAGAAATGTATAAATGGATTATATAAATTACCAGATCATAATGTTACTTATGAATAACTATATTCATGAATTACCGTAATATGATCCAATTAAAATGTTATTGTAATTGCATCAATGAATGCCAACAAAATGAGTCTCCATTATTGTCTGTCTTCCTGCAAAAGATGGGTGCATGGGCATGGTCTGCATTCTCCTCCAGAGCATACAAGACCGACCAAACCCATGCAATACTTGAGGCAAAATTCAACATTTTTATGTGTGCAATCTCTGCAGAGAACTTACAGGGTATGTAAAAGAAGTAGACAACTCCATAGAGGATCTCAGTAAACTCCCAGGTGTGAAGTAGTCCAGCCACCAGAACAGAGACACACAGACACAGGAGGAGCAGGATGGGTGGAGAACAAAGGCCTTCAGTAACTACTTGGTAAATAGCTGTGCCTAGTAATAGGACCTGGACTAGGGCTAAGCATACTGAGAGAATCTTTGCAGTCTGCAACTATAAGGATACAATTTCAAATGAATTAGAAACATATTTCTAGCTATTCATTCTATAAGAATTGAAAGGTGGCAGAAGGTCTGATTTCAGGGATGTGGGTGTGATTTATTATATAAAGCATCAACAACTTTAATATGTAATAAAAAGCCTAAATATCACTCAGTGCATGCAGTCACAAATCTGCACATAGCTACTGAAATCACAGTAAATAACTATAAGCCTTGGTCATTGTTCTAAATAATGGTTCTAACACTGGCTAATGCACCATGATTTTTCTTACAAGAAATTATTAAGGCATACTTTTTAAAATAAATACTAATTACCTGTGTATGTTGGCTTGCCTTAAGGGACACCACTGCATATGCCCCAATAGGTATCAGGCTGAGTAATACAGACGGTGTGAAAGGTAGTCTGTAGTTACTGAGGGTCTCTCCAGCAGCAGCCAGACTCAGCAGGATGGTGGAGGAGGCCAGGATGGAGGTCAGGAACAGGAAGGCTTGGTACAGGATGAAGGCCAGAGTCATCTTCCGGTTTAGCTAAAAGGAATGATTGGGGTTTCTTTGCACCATAATCAACCATTTAAGTGTGTTACAGTTTTCTTTTTTTTTTCTCTGGGTTTACAAATTTATGTACTTGTTAGAGTTTAATACATATTGGTTAGTTCCTAGCCTAGTACATGGCTTCAAGCGGTGGATGGAGCAGGTCTTTTAGAGCAGCAGAAAGGGGCCCCTCTGGGGTCATTTAAATCTGAAGATTACTAAAAGCAACAACTTGTTTTTTTTAAAATGTTTTCTGACGTATCTGGGTAATCAGCTCAATGCAGAAAAGAGCTTAGTTATGGGTTGGAAAATGAGTTATGTTTAGTCCATAGAGTGCCATTCCTGTGACCTGGACACAATTTTTTAGCAAGAGAACATAGTGGGCAGAGGGAATCAGGAATAAAAAAAGGTGTAGGGGAGATGGGAATGATACAAGAGAGATTTCCTATGGAGGTATTGTTTTGCCAAATTGGAACGGTGACTAGTTTTCAAACCATTTGCAAAACAATGTCTTTTTTACCTCTTATCTGAGCCAAATATCCTTTAGAGCCTCAATTTACAAATGCAATGTAAATTAGGACTATTTTGTGTGATGTACTAATAGCCACGGACATACTTTGGTGAAGTTCCTCCAGTTGACTATGAGATCTAAAGTATGCATGAATGTTGAAGGTGTCCAGCGTCGGCGCTGCTTGAAGAATTCCTCAAAGGTTTCAGGGGCCTGAGTTCTGGATTGAGAGATGGAACTATAGCATGTCTTCCAACCATTCTGGATGAGAAGACTGGTCAGCCAGCGATCTTCTCCTGGTGTGAAATAAGATGTTTGCATTAATTAAAGTGTATATGTCCACTAGCACAGTGTCAATCTCATCAGTGAACACTCTAAAACAAAACAATGTATCTAATGAAATATCTCTTCTAATGTTAAATAGAAAACATATCTGCATTGATTCCTACCCTGCTAAAATAAATAAGATTTTCAGATTGCCTGTAGAGGGATCCGCTTGGCACTCCTAAATTACAAGTTGTACTAAACACTACTGTATTTCCCAGTGTATTAGCCGGGCCCCGTGTATAATCCTGCCCTGTATATGAGCCTGGGGTGAGGCTTCCTAGTGTTATACTAGCCTGCCCTGTGTATAATGCCATATTTCTACTTCTACACGGAATATCCTCTCACTTCTTTCTGTTCTACTACCTTCATTCATTCCCCTTGCGCTCATGATGATTTTAAAGAAAAACAAATCATTATTTGGTGGGAAATCATTGTAAATGTGGACAAAAATGTGTAAGATAGACAATAAGAGATGGTACTAGAGGTTTTTTTTTCAGATGGTTCTAGGTTTTTTTTTACTTTTACTAGAGGTTTTTTCCAGAAATATAAGCCTGCCCCGAGTATAATCCTGCCCTATGTATAAGCCTGGTCAATTTACCACTTAGTGCTTATATAAGCCCGGGCTTATACACAGGGAAATATGATATTCAATGCTTGCCCTTTTCATGACCTAACATTGGTCGCTAGCCTGGACCTACCTTGTTCTTGGAGTAGCAGGTCTCTGGCAACAGCAGAGGGTGTCTGGAAGGTGGGTAGGATGTCTAGAAGGGCAGAACCCTTGAGGAGGGAGAAGCAGCCAGGTGAGCAGAGCACACACCCTAACACATCTTCTGTGGTCTTTTGTAGCCAAAGGCTGAGGGAGTACTCAAACCGCTGACACCATACCAAGCTACCTGTAGGATTTTAAAGTAAGCTCAAATCAGTAACACCAAACAAAACTACCTGCAGTATAGAAGTATTTAGTTGCCAAAAATAATTGATCACACATAAAGCTAACTGCAGTATAGTAATACTTAACTTAAAATTCTGATTTTAAAGACAAGAGAACTGTAGTATAGAAATAAATGTACTGGATGCTGACACCAAAAACTGCAGAACATGTATTAAGCTAATAGATCATGGATATTGGAGCCCTAGGGGAGTCTATGCTGGATATACCCGAGCCTCGCAGCAGCGAGGGTATATCCAGCATAGACTCCCCATGGGCTCCAATATCCATGACCTAATAGGTTTATACCACCATTTCCTCCATTTTGTATTAATTTCTTACCTGATATCCAAAGATTATAGCCACGAGAAGACATTTTGTAAGTGCATGCGATACGGCCCGTGTCCGCTCTGCGCGAAGCCATTGTTTTTGTTCCTTGCCGGGAGAGGTACCATGACATGTTATAATATCAAAGTCCCAAGAAGTATTCGATCCATAGACGAGGAATGCGTGCTAATTTTCTCCATTTTCTTCAATATAAATAAGAATCCATTGATTTTCCGAAATGGTCCGAAATTTTCACCGTCTTCCTCATACGGCGAGCGGATGACCTATATCTACATCCGGGCCACTGACACACTTTCGCCGGACAAGGAGGCAGGTGGGAACGGCAGCACCGCGACTCGCTTACGATGGAAAAATCAATGGATTCTCTTTTATTTTGAATATATTGGACATAATACGTATGGAGGGATCATCTAGACTATCTAAGGATATGTATGTTTTATTTTGAAGACTTCTCATGGTTGGATTCCATACAAAAAGTGTGTGTGAACATGGCGGTACCTCTCCCGGCAAGGAACAAAAACAATGGCTTCGCGCAGAGCGGCCTCGGGCCGCGACTTGCGTACGATGAAAAAATCAATGGATTCTTATTTATATCGAAGAAAATGGAGAAAATTAGCACGCATTCCTCATCTATGGATCGAAAACTTCTTGGGATTTTAATATTATAACATGCCATGGTTGGATTCCATACGAAAATTGACTGGAAACATAGCACTAGGACCTCAGGTTAGAATTTATTTACTTTCGCATTGGATTTCATCACCGTTCAGTGTGGCGCTATGGCTAAGGCCTTCGCCTACCACCACTGCGGCCGGGGTTCAATCCTCATATGAGTTGGCACGATTTTTCACAATGGAAAATGGCTAGATTAACTTTGTATAGCTGCCATAATTTCTAAAAATATTCTAAGTCCAACTTGACCCCGAAAAAGTATATACCAAAAATTTCAAAAATGCACATGTGTGGTATATGCAGAATAATGCATGGCTAAACTGCATATAAACCCACCGGAAGTCCCGAAATCGTGGTATAAAAGAATATATACTGGATGCTGACACCAAAACATGAGAATAGTGGCATTCAGTCCTAAGTTCTGATGAGCCAGCTTTAAAAGCCTACCTTGTCCTGTGGGATGAATCCTACCACACACTGCTCCTATACTGGTGTCCTGAGCCATCAGGTGTAGCAGATGTATAAGTGCCTGGGGGGAGAAGTCCATATCACCATCCAAGTGTAGGATGTGAAGCTGCCCTTGTCTTATAAGGTGTCCCCTCTTTTGTATCCTATGGTGTAAAAGGAGGTACTGCATAGACATTACCTGAGGGATAAACCAAGGGAGAGAATCTTATATTTAAGATTCATTACATTCATGGTATGCCTATACAGGTCTACAGAAGATCATGGGGGAATCTGGTGATCCATTGACTACCTACACTCTCAGGGGCAATACCCCTGCTTTATGTACCGTAGAATGCTGTTCGGGTGATTGGTTTTCAGAATTATTTCAGAATAATAAGTACTCTACTGTATATCCATGTGACAGGCGGACACTGAAATATATACTACATTGTCACTAATTCACCTTGTGCAACATGTTCCTCAAAAGTAACTGGTATGTTATACCAAAAGGTAACCTACCTGACTCCATCTCTTCTTGTTCCTGATTTTAGCCTTGTCCTTGAGGTGTACAGTTAGTTTGTTCCCTTTGGGCATATCCCACTCCAGCTGACCTCCATATGGGGTGCAGGATTTTACAGGGGGAGTCACCACTACTGTGTCACCATGCATCTTTCTGCAAGATTTGAGTATATACCGTTTTTAATAGTTCAATCTTATAGAGATGAAAAAGAATATAGAAGTTCACTGTCTTTTCCTATACATACACAGAAATTGAAACCTCATCCCAAGCTCAAATCAGTAACACCAAACAAAGTATATACCGTTTTTAATAGTTCAATCTTATAGAGATGAAAAAGAATATAGAAGTTCACTGTCTTTTCCTATACATACACAGAAATTGAAACCTCATCCCAAGACAGTCACAAGATTTCTTAACTCTGCGACCATAAAATTGTTTATGTATAATAATGTCAGCAAAATCTGTAATCAAATGAAAAGTACGTTGATGGCATTTAGGAGAATTATCTTGGCCAACATAATCACAGGATGCATGGTTGCGGGGTGTTGGTAAGAAAATAGGAGGACATACCTTGCTGCTAGGCTGAATGCATTAATGAAGGTCCTAACATAGCTGTTCACATTCTGTGCCTGTGTGGTATTGGTGTGGGCCTCCATAGCATCATCAAAAAATATGTGGGCTTATTGAAAAAAAGAAGATTTCAGACTCATTAAGATCAACAGATCCTGTGCTTATTTCATGATGAATAGCCATTCAATGAAGCATTTGAATAGCCATTCTAGGATGATTTAGGGTAACCTTTCCTCTTTGAATTAAAGGGTATTATATCAGGACCTGGCAATACAATGGTGGACTAACAACATAAATGGTGACAACATCAAATACAGTAAAACTTGGTTACAACGAACCCCATGTTACAGGCTTAAAAAGTTCGTTATAACCAAATTTCGTTATAACCAAGTCCAGCTTAATGGGGGCATCTCTACCCTCCTTTATTGATCCCTTACTGTCAGTAGCAGTCTGAGAAATATGAGAGGTATCAGGGGGTGTGATAGGGCCAAAAACTAAATTGTTTGTTTCAGGTCATTCGACCCTACCTGGCAGTAGCGGTCTGAAAAGTGTCAGGGGCATCTGTACCCGCCTCTATTGAGCCCCTACCGGCAGTAGTGGTCTGAGAGGTGTCAGGGGCTGTGATAGGACATCTCTACCCACCTCTATTGAACACCTACTGACAGTAGCGGTCTCAGAGTTCTGAGAGGTGTCAGGGGCTGTGATAGGACATCTCTCCCCCACTCTATTGAACACCTACTGGCAGGAGCGGTCTAAAGAGTTCTGAGAGGTGTCAGGGGCTGTGATAGGACATCTCTACCCGCCTCTATTGAACACCTACCGGCAGTAGTGGTCTGAGAGGTGTCAGGGGCTGTGATAGGACATCTCTACCTGCCTCTATTGAACCACTACTGCCAGTACCGGTCTCAGAGATCTGAGAGGACTGTCAGGGGCTGTGATAGGACCTCTCCAATGGCCAAGCATTTACTTTTATTTCACTTTTTTCTAAACTGGGGGTAAAAATAATTTCGTTATAAACAAGTTCCTGTCAAAAGCACTTCGTTCTAACCAAGTTTTATCACTATAGAAATGTATAGGAGAGGTTTGTGTATCGGCATTTTTGTTTGTTATAACCAAAGTTCGTTATAAGGAAGTTTGTTATAACCAAGTTTCACTGTAGATGATATGTAGTTTCTCAGGTTGTCCATGATGGAATTTTTTTTTACCTTCAAAGTCGTAGACTCCTGCATGGGCCACTTCTGCATTATCTTCACTTGTGGTTTTATCTGCCTGATCCATGTCCAATCTGAAGTGTAAAAGGTATGTGGTACATATATGCATACTGTATTGGCCTGTATACACACCCGGGCACTCATTGATCTCAAACAGTCCATAACCCCAGCACTCATTTAAGACCAGTGCTTATTCTGTATTTAAAAAATGCAAAGCCCCTTTACCCTGGGCACTTATTCAAGATCGGTGCTCATTTAAGACCCAGAGCTTATACAGGCCAGTATGGTATTATCATAATCATACCAGCACTGTAATACAAATATTACACAGGGGAAGTCGGTGTAATTTTTTATGGTTGGCTCATAGTAAAACCTTTCATGAAATAGCAAAGAAAATCATAAAGATTAATATTCTTAAGCCTCATGCTGGGTAGGTGAGCCCTTGAAAATTATGGTGTGTGTTCTCTAAGGCGAGCAAAATATAAACATTAGAGTAGCCTTTGAGGCTTACATAATTGAAGTCGAAGCCTTGTCTTTAACAAATGCCCTCAAACTATAAACAAACTTTAATAGATTACTAAATGATTGTAAATATCTTTGACTATGACCTTACCTGAGTAATGAGGTGAGAAGCTGCACCATCTCTTCTTCTGTCTCATGCCACATGGTGGCACAAATGTAGACAAAGGGGACTTGTCCCTCTGGGGTCATATCTACTGTATACATAGCCGCCATCTGTAGATATTATAGAATTATACAAAAATCAAATGCCACACAGAAACCTAGCATGTCGAGCCTACATAAATATACCTTTATATGATCACCTTGTAGAATGTATAACTTTCTCTCTGGAATGAGACGGGCCTCCCTAGCCCACTTAAAAGGGTCTATTTCTCCTCTTTCCTATCCCCTCAGGATGTGTGTGGTGCACATATGTGCGGGCACTGACACATTCCTCTGTGAAATTGTGTAATGTAGTTCTCGCCATGAATATGACCTCAGCTGTCGAAATGGCGTTAAACATCTATTACTCACTCACTCACTGGACTGAGAAGTCCACGCGGAAACCTAACATGTCAAGCCTACATAAATATACCTTTATATGATCACCTTGTACAATGTATAACTTTCTTTCACGATATATATTACCTTTCAAAGAGGTAATTTCCTGTCTTTTATTTTCAGTATGATCTATCCCTTGACTGTCGCCAGTAATAGTTTCCATGTATATAACCATAGGTATGTACTGCCAGCGTTATACCATAACAGAGTGGCCAAATGAACCTATATATATGATCACCTTGTACAATGTATAACTTTATTTCAGGATGATGCAAAATCTTGCAACTTCACCCTCAGGTATTTAGGTGCAGTCAGCAGCAGGCCACGTCTTATACTATCCAATGGAATGAAACGTTGAGTAAATGTTGACAATAAGTTCATCAACTGGTTGTCAACATTGAATCAACATTCTGAGCCTACTGGCATATTATGTAGGCATACATA
The DNA here is from genome assembly GCA_949317995.1 of Acholoe squamosa. NCBI lineage: Eukaryota > Metazoa > Annelida > Polychaeta > Phyllodocida > Polynoidae > Acholoe > Acholoe squamosa. The sequence goes on from OX439038.1 coordinate 27,435,166, forward strand.
ACCAAGAATTTGTTACCTGGATCTTTTTTTCAAAATTTACCGAAGTACATGTATCAGGGTGCCAGCCATGGAATCATGGGAAATCAAACCCCAATATTTACCTGTTTGTTTCTTTCTCAACTATACTAAAGCGAAAGTCGAACAGTCTACTCCAATACCTGTCAAAGTGAAGTGAGCCAGTGGACAGAAGGTGGAGTCTATGGTCACATAAGAAATATTTTCTGGTCATCAGGGTGTGGGAAGTATCGTACTTGGTTCACATACATCTAAATCACTGAGGTATGACCCCTACACCCAGGGGGGTGGCACTGAGCCTCAGTTTAGGTACCAACTGTGGTACCGACCCCACGCAGCGGTGGCTGTTGACGCGTCAAAGGGGAGAAAAAGGGGGGCTGTTAGCTGAATTATATCTTGAGATTAGGGGGCTGTTAATACCTTTTATGCCTTGATGCAAAGGAAGTAACTTGAATATTCCATGTTATCACTCCAGGGCTGTCATTCCTGAGTATTTAATATTGTCAACCAACCTTGTTTTAAATGGAAAAGGGCCCTAAGAAGGGGGCGGTTACTTCTTCTAAAAAGGGGGCTGTGATAATTGAGCTATAATATAGCTCCTTTTTTGCCAAATCACAGCCCCTTTATATATTAAAAAAAGGGGAGGATGTAGTTTCACAGTTGGTACCACCATTCAAAGACTCAGTAACCCCCCACCCCCCTTGAGCCCAACACCCTGTCTGGAAATATCCCCAATAGATGTTTGTCCTAGAATTTGGGACTATTTTCAGGTCAGTCTGGTTGGGTGGAGACGGCTGGGGGTGGCATAATGCATACATGATACAAGGAAACTTCCTGATTTAGTCATAGCAGGAATGCACTAGGAATAGGATTGAGAGGTGTGATTTCCTGGGGATCTTCTTTTTATTGATACATATGATATATAGGCCTACAGTCCAACTTGCTAGGGCCCACATACCTGTTCAACCCATCATTAGGGAGTGTTCATTTTTTTTTCAACAAGGGGGGGGGGCTGGGCATCAATAATGCGCATCTGGGACTTGATATTTGGTCTAATTACTAGCATATAGTGACAACAACTTGCTCATAAGTTGCATCCTGACTTCAGGCACATTGTATAAAGCGCAGCTGGGGGCCACCACAGCTGTACTATACAGGAGAAGTACACTGCAAAAATGGTGTTTAGATCCTAAACACAATTCTAAACATATTCTTGCAACGTTTTTGTAATCACATTAATTTCCTAAACATGTTTAGCCAAACAATGTGCTTAGCTCAAGTGTTCAGAAATGTAGGTGTTTAGGTTAAAACTTTTGTGTTTAGATATATGAATTTTTGTGTTTAGGTGTTTAAATGATTTGATGGAGAGTTAAGGTTTGCAGACATGTATGGATTAAAAAACTGAGATTTATTTTGTTTTTGTTTTCTCATTTACTGGGGGGGGGGCATCAGCAGGTATTTACTTGTCAAAGTCTCCAAAGATGTCAGCCACACCTATTTATGTGTACATATATTACACACTGCATCAGAATGAGAGACTTGAGAAAGTACAACAGCTTGGCAGGAAGGACATTGCCTTATCTACTCCAGAATAACATCAAATAGGTGTCAGTCATGGAGTTTATTGATTATTTTATGGTAATGATGGTGGCATGAGGTGAATCTAGTCAATTTTCTATTGCCCTTTCTATTCACATGACATTCTATTAAATGAAACCATGATACACATGGGCTTTGGGGACATTTGTCACAACAATTGATTATAACTGTGTGCAGATAGTCCAGTCAAAGGTAGTGCTGCTACCTGGTGTCGATTCAACATCCAAGTATCTAAACATATTGATGTTTAAATCTAAACACCTATTATTCAACTGTCTCAACTCTAAACATCTAAACATGTTTAGCATAAATGTTTATGTAGTTAGAATAAAAGTGTTCATTTCCTAAATGTGTAGTCAATGAGACACCTAACTGACCTATATGTTTAGGTTTTAAACGTGTTTAGACCTAAACATGTTTAAAATCTAAACACCATTAATTTTTTGCAGTGTAATCTATGTATAGGGTCTCTGACTCTCTGTAGAGAAAGGGGGCGGGGTGTCGAACAAGATTTACTATAATAGTAAAAATAGATTTACTATAATAGTAAACTGCTCACCTGTAAGGTGCATCCTGACTTCAAGCAAATTCTATACATGTGGCCAGGTGAGAAAAACATGCCTCTGGTGGGGAAATGGCTTTTTAAGGTTTAAGTCATGGGCTTTAAAATGAGATAGCTTGAGCTAAAATATCCCTGGTAGTTTTGCTGTAATTGCCTGTCAAACCTAGGTTGCTGTGTACAACGTAACAAGAATAACAATAATACAGAGCACATTTCCTGGTATATAACCCTGTATGAAATCATCAAGCCATTCACACTACTCTTCACTGTAACCACCCATTGGGTATTGATTCCGGGTAGGTATTGCAAAAAGAAATCAGTTTGTTTCGGTCACTCAATCGATTATTTCTCTAGGAGTTTGGGAAGGAAAAAATGTGTATGCATCTAGGATTTTTGAACATTATTTTCTCCTTGCAGAACTCCACCGACTGTGGGCCTTGATAAATTATCTTTGGAATTTTGAGAAAAATATAAGTTAGGCCCTTTATAAATGCATCGTTCTCTTTGGCCCTCTTCCACGAGAGAAGGGTTTAGAGATCTGCCAACACTAGTCCTCAGAGCTTTTGCTGGAAACAGATCTTACTATTTTTATTTGACAATGGTCTAAAAAGATACAGGTATCCCCAAACTAGGCCATTAATCTATGTAAGTCAGTACAGGATGCAATTGGTTGAAAGTCCATCTAATTTCAAATTTTAAACCATGTAACATATCATTATGTAAGAAGGGGTAATTCCTGTGCTTTAAGTTATGTGGTAGTCTCATGTAGATAGTTAATTTACGTTTCCTCTAAAGATGGAAAAGATCAAGATGGTGACAGGGTGATGCAAGGATGAAAAGAGAGAAATGGGAGAACATGGGCCTCCTCCCTTGTGAGCGGCCATGCAAGCAGAATCTAATTATTGGCATATAAATCATCCTTTTTGACTGCTTATTAGGTTTACAATGAAAATAGGGGTTTCTTCAATAAAGTTAACTTAGTTTAATTCTGCTATACTAGGTTTACTCACTGACATAGAAGTAGCATTTATAGACGAGTTTAAAGATTTTTGAATGTTTCCCAGCTATACGAGCTTACAAGGAAAATGATATTTGCTTACCTTTCAAAGAGGTTATTTCCTGTCTTTTAATTTCAGTATGATCTATCCCTTGACTGTCACCAGTAATAGTTTCCATGTATATAACCATAGGTATGTACTGCCAGCGTTATACCATAACAGAGTGGCCAAATGAACCTCCTATTTATATATTTGTACAGAGATGCACTGTTAGAACCTATTGGTTTTGTTGCATAGCAGAAAATCAGGTAATTTAGGATTCCAATGATACTACCACACTACCGTCAACTTATACCAAGTGGGCACAGAACGTTGAATCAACATCAAAGCAACATTGATTAACAATGATCAATGTTGTTTCAATGTTGATTTAACATTCTCTGCCCACTGTGATAACTTTAGCAAGGAATTAGCATCTAAGCAGGGATAATACTAGCCGCTCATCAAGACCCTCAAAATTCATCAAATTGGCTAATTGTGGCCATGAGTTTCCTGAACATATAGTTTTGAAAATGTTGCCAACTGCTTAGCTTTAAAAACATGTTGGTACATTAAAAATGGAGAAAGGTTGTCCTATATGTATTCCTATTCTAAATGTTAATTGATTTTACATGATCAAGAAGAGTTTGGCTATTGGATTTGGCTAATTGAAATGTGAGTGAAATTGCCAAATTGGCTAATATAATACAAACCCTAGCATTATCCCAGCTATGGTATATGTGGGGATGGACGCTTCTAAAGTGTGCCTTAATATAGGATAATATAGGAATATAACTATAGAATTGTAACAGTATCAAATTGGTCAAAATGAGATTCCATAGGTCTGGCATAAACTCAGGCATGGAAGATCAGACCAGACCAGGCAATCTTTATTCTTCTTTAGAAAAGGGTGGGGTGCATGTGAAATCTTGATAATAAGTGCTCTTTAGCAGTAACTAACTCATTACAGTGCACATTCTTCCCACTATCCACACCTCACAGTGCCTCACGTGCACCCATGCACACCTCAAAACCACAGAACCTCCCTAAGTGTAGTCTACATCCCATTCCGGCAATTCAGAGGAGACTCATCTAAAGGCCGATCCATAAATCATGTCACACCGGAAGGGTGTGTGTGTGGGGGAGGAGGTGTCCAGGGCTCCTGTCCAAAAAAGCTTAAAAAAAGTGTGACATAGTTTATGGATCAGCCGTAACACTGTTAGTCTACTCTAGTTCTTTCAAAGCTTTCCAGGCGGCAGCACTGGCTATAGTCTCTATGGTAAATAACTGGTGGTAGATGGTCATGTTACAAATACAAGACTAGATCAAGATTTTGAAATTACAAACAATGCAAAACTACTGCCTGCATCTATTTTATGGCATCAAAGGTCCAAGGGATATAATTGTTAAGTTATTTTAATGTAATGTAAAATAACTGTTATTATTATCATAATAGCCTATCGACCACTGTCATGGATTGGCTTAGAGAGACAGGTCGGGTACGGTGAGCTTATCGTCATACTTTAAGTTTTAATTTTGCTTGTGACTTAGTGGTGGGAAGAGTGCCTCTAGCACGAGGGTTGGGCCAACCCATGTCAGTGGTCGATAGGATATTATGATGATAATTACAGTTATTTTACATTACATTAAAATAACTTAACAATTATTACCATTAGATATCCGTTTATTGACCACTGACATTGTGGGTAGACTACTTCAACTTGTTCATGAAATTAAAACTCAGGCGGGAGCTTTGCAATCTAAATAAGTTTTATTATATGTTAGCAAAACTAGAGTCATCACTTTATATGTAGACAAATATACAATTATAATAGGTCAGGAACTTTATGTTCCGAGTAAACAGGCAAAATGTTATACATTGCGTAGACCTTGTATGACATAACAGTGTTATTTCAATGACTGTATGGGTAATGTACCTCTCCCCCTTTTTTTAAGGAAAAATAGTTTACAGCTATCTTGCTGTAACAGCCTCCGCACTCGTAAGTGACTGAATAGACTTATGTGGATATTTCTACCATATAATAAATTCATCTGCAGATAAATTTCTTTGCAAACAAGTGTATGAGTGTTTATGCATCATAGATACAGCAGGAATGGGATAAAGTCTGTAGGCTGCAGGACAGGTGGTATATACAGGAGTCTATTATAGAACTGAGCAAAGGTGGTTTCATTTGACCACCCTGCTGATCTCAGGATCTCATGTACCGGGACTTGTTTTCTTGCTGCAGCTGACGTTGACGCATGGCGAGCAGAGTAAGCTGTATACTGCTCATCTACTCCAGCATCCTTTAGCGCTGATTTTACTTGTCTGGATATTGTCTTTGCACTGGCCCTGGAGGTGGGCAGTTTCACTGTTGAAAAGACAAATGGGATATCAGATTATGACCTTTGGTCAGCAATGTATGCCCTAAGATGGGAATAGACACACAACCTTTCATCTTCTCTCCTTTGAAAGTACATGATCAGTGGCCTGTCAGTTGGATTGTTTGTTTTTTTGCGAAGTGAGTATGTAATCTTGACTGAGTTGTCGGTCCACTCACAGTCTCCTCTGAGCATAAGGTGCAGGGCCTGCAGTCTTTGTCCAGTGGTTAGTAAGATCAGTAACATAGTATGTCTGGTAAGTTTCTCATAGTTTAGTCCCTGTATGTAACCCCGGTTTTGCATTGTTAATAATGCTGGCTGTGGGTCCCACACAAATTCCATTGACTTTTACAAATCTAGATATGATAGGCTGTTCTCCAGCTAGTTTCCCATTGAATGTAATAAAGCATGACAGAAACGACCTGGATGAATTGATGGCACTGTGACCTACCCCAGTATCAAGATATTCACTGAGGAACTGTATGCATTCCCTGACAGATGGTTGGGTGGGGTGCACATCCCTTAGACTTGTGAATGCCATCCATCACTTTGCACATCCCTCATAGACTGCTGCAGTATTGGGACTCCATGCCATGGCTATTACCTTCCATGCAGCAAAGGAGTAGTCCAGGAGATCACACCATATGGTTTTTCATATAGGGATAATCATTAGGTGTGATCTGCTTGCCAATGGGAATTTCTTGGTGGGGTCCCCTGGCCACCACAGGGTCGAAGAGGTGATGGGGATTTGCAGGTGCTCCCTGTACCTCCTGAGCCTGGTGAACCATGGTTGTTGGGGACTACTAGTAGTCCGGTGGTCTTGTCCTGCTTTATCATCCTAAGCACCCTGCCAATGAGAGAGAAAGGTGGGAAGATTAATGAGCTATCGTTCCATGTACAGGTGAATGCATTGGTCGCAATAGCATTAGATAGTAATGTAGTGAAATGTACTTAGGGCAAATCGCATTTGATAAGATGCAAACAGGTCAACCTGAGGTTTGTGAAATGCAGAGAAGATGTACTTTTGGGTGGTAGGGGATAGTGACCACTCTGCAGATGAGGCAAATGCTCTTGATGCCCTGTCTGCCTCCACATTGAGTTTAGTGGGGCAGTAGGACAGCTTGAAGCTTGCACTGTGTGACCTCATCACATGGTATGGAACCCAGGGAACCACCTTTTCTGATACAGCATAAGGCTGTTGTGTTGTCGATGAACAAATGTACACATTGCCCCTTCACTCCACGTTGAAGTTTCTTCAGAGCCATGTGAACTGCCTTCAATTCGAGAATATTGATATGCAGTTCTTGTAACTGCCCATATTCGGAATCGCCTTGTTGCCAATAGCAACCCCACCCTGTTTTAGAAGAGTCTGTGGAGATTGACACCTGTGGGTGGATTTCTGCATATAGTGCTAAGGCGATAGGGAGATGTGACAGCTACTGTTTGATGCAATCATGAACCGTGTCATTTAGATAATGGTTATAATAACCTAATGACTTGGCGAGGGCCCAATATTTAACTCTCTGAAGGAGTTTCATATGGACCTTGGCCCTGTCATTTCCAGGTTCAGTGGCTGCCAGTTTTCCTATGACTGCTGCGAACTGTCTGATTGACAGCCTCCTGACTTTCAGGATGTCACATGCCATTGTCACCAATTTTGTCACTTTCTTGGGTGGTATGTGTAGTGTCAGTGTGTTTGAGTCAATGGTATTACCCAGGTATTTAATGGACTGTGCCGGGGTCAAGATTGATTTTCTAAAGTTAATCGTGAAGACTGCTTCTTGTAGGATTCTGAGAGTGTGTTTTACAGATTGTTCCACTAATTTTGGAGAGTCTCCAAAAATAAGTGTGTCATCAATGTAAAACACCAAGCTTATGCGGTAATATACTCTCAGATGTGAAAGCTGTGCCTTCATGATACGTGTAAACAGTCTTGGCCCTGGTGAGTATCCATTTGGTAGACATGTATACCTATACCGTTTACCATGGAACTGGAATTGTAAGAAGTCTCTGTCTCTAGAGGGTAGAGTGAAGTAGGCTGACGGGATATCTACAGAACTCATAAAGGAGTGTTGAGGCAGAATATGCATGACTGAAGCAAGATGATCCATTTTGAAGTGTTTATATTCTGTGAATTCATTCAGTTCTGAGAGGTTCAAAGTAGGTCTAAAGGTTTTAGGTCTTTACAACATCTGTGATACGAATGCCCTTGTGTTATGTTCTGCAGGCTCTATGATGCCTTTACTCAACATATCCTGTATCTGTGTATCCAACTGAGCATCTTTAACTGGGTTAATAGATGCAGAGTCTGGGATCTCTGACTGTACAGGGATAGTGTGTAGATCTATGGTTAAACCTTTCACCATATCCAGCACCCATCTGTCTTTAGTAAATTTATGCCATTTGTAAGCCTGCCTACTCTTACTTGAAGTAAGTACATCCAAGAATTTTCAAAATCCCATTTACATTTATTCTGTGTATTGTAACAAGATCATATTGTAAGGTCCATTCCAATAAATTGGGTGCAACTTAATGCGTGTCCTCCAAAATGTGCACCTGGGGCTTAAATCTAACAACGATCATTACTTCTAAAATTAAGTCAGGTCAGATGGAAAACATGCAAAAGAGGTGTACATCAGATAAGATATGTCATTGTGTGCACACAAACTTAAAAGAAACTTTTTGAGTCCCTACAACGGGACATACTAACTTTAAATCATGAGACGTAAGTCGGTAGGATTAATCAGTGGTATGCAGAAAACTTGAAGGTTTTTAGAGCTGAATTGGATCGATTACAACATAAGTAGATTGATGAGAAATCAACTCTTTGCTTCTATGTAATATCTTAATTTTCTTTGACATTGATTTAAGAGTTATTCTACTGGTATGCGAATTAGAGATCATTGTTGTTTGATTATCTTGTGTAAGATCAAGGATGTGGAGTGTTTTTTTTATATTTCTGGTAAGGTGTATCAGGTACTGAATTCTCTACTGGAACTTGTAGAGCTATAGCATTGGTACGCACACTGGGACCCTCTGAAAAAAAATAAAACAAAGAGAAGTATGAGACAGGGATATGAGAAGCATACATGGTGTAAAAATATTTTTTATGTGGTAGACAGACACTGGTAGATATACACTAATTTGGTCACTGTATTCAATACATTCATCAAAGACTGTATGACAAGTTGTATGACAGGCTGTGGTGGCTATGCTGGCTACACTCACCAATCAATATCTAACACTTGATACCCACTCAAACAAATCACAACCTGTGGAATGGGGGAGGGTGTATGTGCTATAGGTGGACCACAAACGTGTACACTGGCTGTATGTGATATATTCGTAATGTATTTCCTTTGTCTTAGCAGCCATAAATTATGTGGTATAAAGGACACATGTGATAAGCCGTGCGATAGTGAGGGGGTGGAAGGCATCTATTTATTTATCATTTGATGAGTATTTGAACTCATATTACATAATTAATCAAAAGCATGAGTTTGAGAATATACCAGTGAGATTTTTGTCATAGTGATCGAAATTAAGCTAGCTCACACTATCAATAGATCAATTAATTTTTTTTTCAGTGTAGTATGAACAGAGTCAGATAACCAGTTTAAAAAAAGTTCCTTGCAATAGTTCTAATACTTTAAAATATTCACTTCTCTTCCATCTTGTCGTCTCTTGGTTTCCGGTTGTGACTTGGTTTCAGCCAGCGCCTATTCTACTTTTTTGTCTATGGCCTCCACATGTTGATGTAGGAAGCCCTTCATATCCTGGGGATAATAATGGCAAAATATCAACCTGTCAATGGTATGTAGGATTATGCCTATAGCACCATACTCATTTGCGGTGTACAGATACATGAAGGAATATAATTATGGAGAAACACAAGCAGATACAATGTTTTAAAGGAAACTCAACTTTAAACATGCACTCACTGATATTGACATCTCTATCCCATCAAGTCGACTATCCACCCTGTTCATCCGTGAGTTTACCTCATTCCGCAGTGTATTTAGTTCTGTGCTAAGGTGGGTGTCCAGTCCATTCATCTGAGCATCTACCCCATTAAGGCTGGAATTCATCTGACTGTCAAGAAGGTCCTGTCTTCTTTGTACAGAACATTAGCTGGTCATATTGGTGGTTGTATCTTTAGGAGTTACCTCTGCATGAGCCAGGGTTGGCTCAGGCAGGGTAGCAATAATAAGAGTTATTGCTAGGACTAAAACCAAGCTTTCAGCAGGAGGGCCCATGGTGAAATGATGCTCGATCCTGTTGTATATTTACATTGTACCATCCGTCTCCGTTTCCTATCTGAAGGTCATTTCTTAAAATGCTACAACTGTGTGATTTATTTCGTAGAAAAAGTCCAATGGGAATAACAATTTACAGTCGTAGTGATGTGTGTGATTGTAGTACATTACGGAATGACCTCCAGGGGCAGATAGGATGTACAGAAGGTGACCTCATCTATACTATATTCGTATCGAAACTAGATAAAAGTACTAAAACAAACAGAAAGTGCTGAAATTGGATACCTTGCACTTGTATCTCCAAATTACAGTACACCATATGCTTGATTTTATACTTAGTGCCACAAGTACTTGGGTCATTCTCATGAACTGTTGGCAAATGGCCTGAGGGTGACCTGAAAAGGGCTAATTTTTAGATCTATGAGCAGATAAAAATCATTTTGTCTTGAAATACTATGGGTTTTGGCCCACTCATATACCAAATTTGGAACATCAAATCAGAAAACTGTGGCTATGGCACCTGGCTAAAGATACTATATTAATTATTGTAAGACTGCATGAGGCATTGACTAAGCACATTTACTATTTCAAGCACTACAAGGGTTTATTTTCTATAATCCAGGTATGTTATACCTTTGGAGATAGTTACTCTAGATAGGGGGGAGGCTATGCCTATTATACACAGAAGTTTCCTTCATATTATCATGTGTTGAGTTGCTCTCTTTATATATTCATTATACAGCTGGATTTGTGCTATCTTTGTTTGGTTAAGAGAATAAAGTAATCATTTTATTGTAATGTCTTCCAAATAGGTACACAAAGTAGAATTCCAATAAAAGATTTCAATTCTAACATGAATGTATAGAGAGACTATCCTATTTCCAATGGTGGGTGGGTCTTGGGCCTTTTGTACTCTAAATACCTGTGAAGTAGCTATAAAGATGGGGTTCATAAAAGACAATGCTTCATAGACTATGCAAGAGCAGAATTTACCTTATTTTCAGAAGTAGGTGAGCTATTCTTTGTATGAGGGACTTAGTTATCAGTTAGGAGTGCCGTTGATATGCAATCTATTTCAATGATGATTATCACTATTACAGTGGTGATATTTCAAATATATCGATATTCAGAAAAGAATTAAATCATAGGACAAAAATGAAAGGACTGGTAGATTATAATTCCATTCCCACTCCTCAGCTCCTATATAAGTACTAGTGACAACTGATCCTCATCCTAGGGCAGTGGCCGAAAATTGAGCTCCCACTTCTCAGACCCGAGGTATGTTCAGCCACCAGGCAGTTTACTCATAAATATTCCATATTATCAATGGATATGGATTCCAAAATTGTATTTGGCCATAACTCTGGTTCTAATTGGAATAATTTTAAAATTCTTTCACGATTTAAAAGAGCTTGTGCTTGGGATAGAGGCCTGTATCATATTTTATCAATGTAATGCCTTTGTTGATGTGATAATCATGAGTCTAGAAATGCTGATACATCAATTCTATTGGTATCAATGACACTCCTATTTTCAGTACCGGTATATACTCAATATATTCGCTGAAAGTAAAGTAGGAAACAAGTATCTTGATTGCACCATTAATATGGATATCAAACACTCATAAATAGTATAATTTAGCAGTTGGTTAACATCACCCACTGTACCATGACCATTTAACTTGAAAAACTGTGTACAGCAGACTTATCCTTTATTTGTTATTTTCTTGATGATGTGGCAATTCATGCATCAAATGATTACCACAACATTACAGCTGTAAGCTAACCTCATGTATACACGGACTATGACTTTGAAGGGAATATGTTGACCTACATAAACACAATTTAGATGTATTTTTTTCTCTATATAAGGTAATACTTTAAAAGCCTGACCTATAGCCCAATTGTGAACATGTGTTAAACAATTGACTTCAATTATAAATAGACAGCAAAATTTCCAAAAAAGAAATTGTATGTAGTTGAGGGTTTAAGGTAGTTAGATATATACAGAGCACTGGAACTGTGTAGCTGTACATAACTTTGTTGCATTAGTCAACGCTTCAGAAAGATTTAAGTGTCAGTCAACATTACACAACATGCTGCATCGATTTATGCAACCCATTATATAGATGAACTCTCTTGTTTAAGTATTTTGATCTATTCATTGAAAAAGATAATTTATGTGCAAAATAATGATGTAAATGCACACAGCATGGGTGCTGTGTAGATATTTCTTTTCTATGTGTTAGTCAACCCCTCAAGAAATTTGCTTTTAGTCAACATTACATGCAATGTACCTTGGATTTATTACCTTATGTATATATAGCAAATCTTTCTCATTTCAATATATTGCTTACATTATTACAAAGAATACTTATGTGTAAAATGAACACTTAAATATGCTTAATGTGGGGATGTAGAGATATATAATTTTGTTTCTGGGTTAGTCAACGCTTCAGGAATATTACTCAAATATACCATGAAAATGTTTGATTGGCTACAGAGGCAAGTGTTTTCCATATTTTCCCAATTCCTCTTTAATACATATGTGTATAGGTAGAACATGTTACATAGTAACCTCTAGATGACATTGATTATAATTTTGGCAAAAGCTATAGGGGTTCTTTTTTTTATCCATTTATGCGTTAGTCAACACTTAAAAAAACTACACAATCTCATTTTAATGGCCACTACCTGTATTTTAGGAACTAATGAGAGGTTTAAAGCACTCCAGCATTTCATTCATTGTTAATCTATGTGAAAATAATGATATCGGCTGCATTTTCTTGGTGCCATACAGCCATACAGCATTCTCTTACTAAGGAAAAATACCTTAAAATATGCTATTTCCACCTGTTTTTTGTTTCTCACATAGTTAATATTGTCCATAGAGAGGCAAAACTATATACCCAAATGTAGCCAAACATGTGGACCTGATAGAATCAGTGATAATCAATTCAAAGCAATCCTCTCAGATTTATAACATAACAAGGCGAAAATGCTGGTCTGCTAAGTTATGTGTAAAAAACTGAACTGGCTTTGCAGTTTGAGAGGCATGTCTAAGAGGCCGATGGTCAAAGAAAATAAATGTGCGATACATCAAATAATGATATGATCGAGTGAAACCTTGAACAGCTCGGGAATCCGCAGATTTTAGTTTAAGATTTTATTATACAATAGTATCAGATGAAATACAAGTTTTTATTATGAGTATTAAGATAAGCAGGATAAATTGAGTTCCTTTGAACCCTTAACATTGTTCATAATCCACCATAACTCCTGAGTGTAGGTTCCTTAGTCTAAAACCCTGTAACTGATGTATTATGTAGTGCATGCTGTACCGCTTTGTTTCTCTGAAATTATTCAAAATTATATTTCTGCTATTCTTGATCAAACTATAGGATTCTAGGTAGGGTTCAACATTGGCCATCTTAGCTCCTTAAATCGTTACCTGAATAAAACAGGGTTACTGACATTTACCAGACCACTATTTTGTTCTATTTTATGGCATCAAAATAATAGTTCACACTATTGCAAAACCTATACTACTGGGTACTTAAAAAAGGCATGCCAAACTCAGTTTCTATGTTTTTACTGGCAGCAACCATTCCCAGGTAACAAGAAACGTTAAGTGAACGTTGATTAACGTTCACTCGTGGTTAGTTGGACAAACATTTGTTGAGAAACATTATTTCAACCTTGATTTGGGGTTCTTAAGAAAACGTTTTTTGATAGATGTTGGTTTAACATTCAAAAAATGTTCAGCAGATAACGTTTTTTCAGGTAACCTTTGATTAACGTTGATCAATGTTGAGAATGTGGACTCAAAACAACGATGATTTAACTGGTTTAAAAAACATTGATTGAACGTTATTCTATGATTCCAAAATGACTCACTAGATGGCAGGAAATGTTGTGATAGGACTTGACTGGATGATGCCTACAGATATCTGTCTAATATAAATCATAAAAATGATCATGTGATTGTTGTACCAATCTTATTATAAAGATACCATGTCTAGATATATATATATAAACCAAAAAATATATATCAATGCATGACAATATTCCTGTAATTTGGTAAATAGTGTGGTAGACACCCTTATTGTTACATAGTGAGTTGTATAAGCCATTCCCTTTCTGTCTTTCTAGTATGAATCAATAGACTGCTCCTCTACCACGTGAGGTACATGATCCCATTGCAAAGTGGGACTCATGTAGTATTGCAGCATCAAGAGATGAGGGGAAATGAATCCTATTCAATGAAATATGTCAGAAAAAGTGAAAAAAAGTAAATATCCTATGCTAATGCACATGCATGGTAGGGATCAATATGAGCTTGGTTCAGGGTTATTCCAAAGTCATTTTGATACATATTTCTAGGGGAATTCTTATGTTTAATCAACGTTTTTTCAACATTTATTCAATGTTGGTTTGAGTCCACGGAATGGAGTTAAGCTGAACCATCTTTGAATGTTTTTTTCTACTAGGAAATGATGTTAATTCAACGTTGAAATAACCTCATTTTGTTACCTGGGTTGGCACTTCCAAGGTACTATTTTGATGAAAACTTCTGCTCTTTCATATGAAATTTGTAATTGATGAATACTCTCAGGCCAAACATCCATTGTCATTCCAAAGTATTATCTGTAAGGACTGAGAGTGAGTAGTATGCCCTTCTAGCAGCAAATCTTGGTGGCAGTTCTTCTTCCCCTGAGGATCCTAATGAATCATAAAAAACATGAGGACGGACCTGGGCTCTAATGCAGCCTCCTCTCGACACACACCATGGATAATTATCCGTGAGGTACTGGCCTGAAAGGTATAATTTAACATTGTCAAAATTAGATAATCAGGGTGTGAGTGATCTTATTGATCACTCCCATCACTAAGGTGTTCCTCCAAGACCAATTTCGGAGGCTATGTATACATGGTCTTACTATGAGTATATTTGACTGGTGGAAATGAAATGAATAGGATAAAAAAGCCCACAAAGAAACAGCAGAATTTGCAATTTAAGCATCCAGCAAAAGTATGAGCTGAAAAACATATTAGGACAAACAGAAAAAAACATGCATTTCTAGGCTTGCTGAAAGTCCTTCTGAGAATTACCTGTAGACATAGGACACCAATAATAAAGGTGAGGTTCAGTAGGTAGAATATTGCAACAGTCCTGTTCCTGAGAGAGAGCAGGTTCTCTGATATTTGCTTTTGTTCACATTGGCTGATATGAAATGGTGACAGGTGCTCCTGGATAACAGCCTGAATCAGATATTGATTTATAAATCATATTGAGGTTCTTGAAAGAAAAGGCCATCATACTCTCCTTGTCATCATTTCACTTTTAGTCAATTTGACATGTCTTATCATAGTTCGATTTATTTTCCATATATAACAAAGCTGTATTAGTAGTATAATATATCGTGACTCTCACATGGAAGAATTGCTCCTCTTGAGGGGGAAGATCCCTGCCTGACCCCTCTCCCAGCTCTTTCCTAAGAATCCACATGGGGTTGCTGTTATCTTCATTATCATTGTTATCAAGATTTGTTGCCCCCACGACTGTCGCCTCTGTATATGGGGGTGGTTCTGATAAGTAGATGGGAATATAAGTTAATATACTTTAAAATATTAGCATCACATTCTGATGGACTGCTGCTTCAGCAATCTGTCTTAGCTCTGAAGAGTGATGGTAATGTGAAGTAAATAAACTTAAAGTTAATTAGCACCAGTTTCTTTCTAGATGGGTTGCTGATTACCCTTTTTGTAAAAGAAGATTACATTTATTCTTGTCTCAAGCCATATACATAGGATAATAATTATGATTAATTTATTAACAGTAATTCTCTGATAGTATCTCATTTCAATGGTTCATATCAAAGGACCATCAGTATAGAAAGTAGAAAGATAAGGTAATAATTTATTACATTGACCTCAAGAGTCACATAGCAATTGCCAGGGCTCCACTACACACACAGGCAGCAGCGAAACACCACATTCCTTTAAATCCATTGTTCTACTTCTTCTGTTTATTTACATTTAGCATTCATCTTGTGAGAAGAAAGGATACCCCAATGTACTCCAATGATGTTAACAATTTAAAACATATAGAGCCATGGGAAAAGGGTTTTGCACAAGAACACTGCAGCCTTGTGCTGCCTAGTGGAGCTTGGGCTATTAATGATGGACCATAATTCTAATTTTGAACTACCTTCATCCACTTGTATCTCATGTTTACATTGTTCCCATGTTGACAAAATGTGTTCTACATCTTCATCGTCTTCATCAATTGAACACATTAACAATGACTGGAAAAGGGGGACATAAAACAATTATATAACATAGAATTATCAAATATTTCATCAAAGCCAAACACCATAAATCAGTAGAGTAAATGGGCCAAATTTTTGAAAATGGTACTTTTAGCATTTAACAGGGTTTTTAAGCTTTACCTACCAATAGGGTCAAAACCTATGCACTTGCCTGGTGTATTTTGGTTTCATTCAAGAGAAAACATCTTAAGCTTTCAAATGAGTGCAAACTTTAGCGAAATAGACCATAATCTTTTTGAGTTATGGGTCTACAGAGTTGAAAAATGACCAAAAAGTGTGTACTTTCCTGAAAAAATATAATTTTCACACACCCCACATACTGCTTATACTGTACAACACCCCTAAAAATCACTTTTGGAATTCAATACATATGTTACCTCTGAGATCCAAAGGGTTTTAACCTGATGTTCATGATAGATATTTTTTCTCCCCCTTCATACTGAATAAAGGCAGCATTATGTTACTCTCTGCTCAAAAATAATCCTCCTCAAAATACCAATGAAATATTCTATTTCTACCATCCATGTTACACTTAATTTTGAGGGACATTTGAGGGATATATATGATATAAGTTAATAATGTTCGTTGGGTATATAATAATGATAACAAATATTATAATAAATATTATAATAATATCACAAGTGGAATAAGGAAGGAGACAATGGGTTTGGTGAGAATTGATCTGGTCAATACCAATTCTATACATGCCTTTATTAATAAGACAATAATTTAATAATACAATACATAAATACAATATAAACAATATAATACAATATACAATAATAGATACAATATAACAATGTAAATACAATATATACAAGATAAGATTAAAAGTTAAAATTCCCGGCACCACCCAGCGTGGTGTGTGCCGCTCTGAGGAAACACGCCAACTGACGGTTAATTTGGATCCCGCAGCTTATATAGGTGCTGGATGTTTACGGTGACGTCACACATACCAATGCGCGCCCTGGAGGAAAAGTAGATCCAACCACTGCACATATTAATTATATATATATACACGGGTGTATATAGTCCCATAAGTTAATAATGTTCGTTGGGTATATAATAATGATAACAAATATTATAATAAATATTATAATAATATCACAAGTGGAATAAGGAAGGAGACAATGGGTTTGGTGAGAATTGATCTGGTCAATACCAATTCTATACATGCCAAAAACCCGCCAAACACAATGGATACACCATTCCACACTATAACATCACATCCAGAGCTAACAGGTCCTGCTTAGAATCATGCAAATAATTATACACAACATTAGATTTCCAATTTGCCCTCTTTTTAATATCATTGACCTTTAAACCAGAATCTTTTAACAAAGTTGCTCCACCATGTCGGAGCGAATGAGTTGAAACTCTGTAGGGAATACCACAGTCTAAAGAAATGGACTTCAACCTGGTATTAACATAGTTATAAGTCAAAGGTTTGTTACCTATAGTGAACAATAATTTACTGTTAGATTTTTTACAAATTTCCAAATACCTAGCTGGACATAGACCAGAATAATCATTTCTCTTCAAATATACCACATAAGGTTTCCTACCATATTGGTCAGTTTTAGAAGATCTAACATCAATGCGAATGCAATCAACAGACAAAGAAATATCTCTGGCTTTAAAGTTATGAGGGGAATCGACTACATGACCCACCCTGAACACACCTCGGTAACACAATAGGATAGCTGACCAGAAGACTACATCCTCATACACAGACAAATCCAACTTAGATTTGATTTTCAGCATATCACCTGGAGTAAACGGATTAGTTTTAACAGAGGAACATTTATAATTACGTTCAATACCATCCAGTGTCTTTTTTACAATAAAATTACCACTATAATCAGAATAACCTTTTAATTTCTGATAATACCATAACGCGGACAAATAGTTCCGAACAGATACAGGTTTCATTTTATCTGATAGGTATACACTATACAAAGAGGCTTGAGAAGGAGAACATGGTAGGGGAAAGAGGTCAAAAACTTTACAAAATTTTTTGTACCTACTAAACTGCTGTTTGCGAACCTTACGTGTGGACTCTGCCACGCCCCTATACAAAAACCTTCTCCTTCTCCGCTCTAGCTCCCTCAGGCCTGGAATTATAACAACACATGTTATATTCAGTTAAAACATTTCTACATTTCTTTGGGACACCTCTGTAATTTAGCCTAGACAAATGGTCAGCCAAAATATTTTCCTCCGACCTAATATATGTAGAATATATTTCAATGTTATGTATAAAACATAGCCAAAAAATTTCCCTCAACCAGGACATACACAACTTATTCTTGGACCTACCGGTATTCAACATGGCCAAGACTTGCATGTTATCTGTGACGCAATGAACTCTGGTATTAGAAAACTGTTTCGCCCAGCGCTTAAGGCCTACCATTACTGGATACAGCTCGTAAACATTTATATTTCTATGGTGAAGTTTGATATTATCAAGGCTAGGGGCATGAACGAAATGACCTGTACAGTCTACCATAGGATTAGAGTCATTCCAAGTACCATAAAAATAGTCTTTATCGAACCAGGCCCCAAAGCCCTGTACAGAGGAATCGGAATACATAGGGGTACATTCATTATCATTTAGAATAATATTTCTACAATTGAAAATCCTACAAAAATCCCTCCACCACAGCAGGTCATTCTGAGCTTCCTCATTAAGTTTAATAACACCCCTATTCCTGGCTTTAGCACAAAGATCGAACAATCTCCTGCTGAAGGTTCTGCCACCACATACTACTTGGGAGCAGAAGGACATCAAACCACCAATCTTTTGTAATGTCTTCTCAGATACGAATTTTTTACCCAAACATTCGTCTATAGCCGAGCTCATTTTATCTAGCTTCTTCTGTGGAAGCGACAACTCCATAGCCGTAGAATCAATGGTTATACCCAAGAAAGTACACACCTGGCTGGGCTCGGTCACCTTCTCTTTAGACACAACAAACCCTAGATATTCCATACACTCAATTAGGGTGTTCCTTTTACGTAAACAATCCTCTTCTGTCTTGGCTATGATAATAAAGTCATCCAAGTAGTTTACTATCCTATCTACACCATAGAATTTAGCTACAGCAGTCAAAAAATCAGATATTCTACTAAATATATATATGGAGCACACTTGAGACCAAATGTCAAACGGTTACTCTCAAAAAACTCATCTCCATTACCAAAATTCCACCTGAACCCTTGATAGCCTACATGCAGACCATAAACATTAATACTTCTATACGCAGATTTTAAATCTACTACACACATAAAGTCATCTCTATCAAGTTGACATGTAACAGTGTTAATGGAATTATAGGAGAAACTTTTGGACGTTGTAGTCATAAAGTTATTAATAGAGATATCCGCTGGCATACTGCAGTCGGTGATGGGACGAAGTTTACCATTAGATTTTTCCACACCCCCTAAGGAGTGAATACATTTAGGTTTTGAAACTGTCCTCGTTACCAAGCCCTGGGCTAACTCATCCTCAATTATACCACACATTTCGGTATAAAATCTACCCTCTATGATAGATTTATAATTTTTACAATCATAACTCGTATTACAATCTGGGTCAACTATTTTGAACCCCTCGGTAAAACCACACCATAGAAAATCAGATTCCACCTGACTTATATTAATAATATCTGACTGCCTCAGAAAACTAGCTAGTCTGCACGGTAAAATTTGAGCCTTCCTACCATAAATGAAATGCTCACACTCGCAGATACCATTGACACAACTATCATAGACCCTGATGCTAGGTCTATTAACACATTCCACAGTAAACAGTGGTTCAAATTCGCCCTGTACTGGGCCACTATAGGACACAAAAGGATTCTTGTTGAAACTACAAGACCTATTAACATCATTTTCATTATTTTCACCCGGAATGATTGAAACGGGGGGCTCAGGAAGGTCTACCACATGTACTACACTAAAATCAGGCATCAAAAATTCAGACTCTAACGTAGGACCTTGCCTAAGTGAAAATTCCTAATCTTTTTTGTTCTTTTGACATTTATCTTTGCCATGGCTTGACAAGTTGCAAATCTCACAAATATGCCGATACCTGCACGGGTCTTCCCTGCAACCTTCAGCCCTATTGAAGGCATAACATGTTCGGTTAGATTGTTTTGATTTGAATGACTTAGGCTTAGCCCCACCCGCTTTCTGAGCTTGCACCGTTCCGTCATAAGACAGGTGCCTAAGAATATCCTCACTTTTAACATCACCAAACGACACCATTCCTTCAACATTGGCTCTATTCTTGACCGCTGAATCATATGCTACGAGAGCCTTCAACGTGTATATCCTGGTAGAAGATTTCTCTACCAGAACTTCAATATGCTTAACCACATCGAACACGTCTTCACCCTCCTCTAACAATTGCTTAACCATTCTGACGTTAACGATCAGTAGTTTCTCGATACTGTCCATTTTTTCACCCTTTTTCAAGAAATTTTTCTGGTCAAACGTACCTCTAGACTTTGTAGCATGTCGACGATTACTCCTTGAGGCATTAGATCCAATAGAACCCGATGAATCCGTTGAAACACTACGGTACGAAGAAGACCTACTCGAAGATCCAAGATGGCGACGACCTGCCCTGTCGCCGTGGAGACCCCAGTAGTCAGGCGAGCGCTGTCGGCCCCGCCCCCGTTGCTTGGTTACCATGTTGACTGTGGAATGTTTATCAACACCACCACGTGCACGACCCGTCTCAGCCTCGCCAGTCGCTGTTGAAGTACTTGTTCGATTAACCGCCTGGTTCTCCAATAAAGACCGGATATCTTCGAGCTGTTGCTCCATGCGAGTAGTACGCTCCTCCAGCTCCCCGATATACGTCTGGTCAACAGGTAAATCCAATGAACCCCCAGTAGCGGTTGGGGAAGATGATCCATGACCACCCCCATTGGAATCTACACTGCTCGATGTCCTAGAGTTGGCAATATTCCCTGGTTTTTTAGGCGACTTCTTGGTCTTGGACCTTCGTATGCCGCTAGTTGTTCCTTTCCTACCCATAATGATAGGTTAAACACCGTATTAACTTGGAAAAACGGATAAAACCGTTAAAATTCCCGGCACCACCCAGCGTGGTGTGTGCCGCTCTGAGGAAACACGCCAACTGACGGTTAATTTGGATCCCGCAGCTTATATAGGTGCTGGATGTTTACGGTGACGTCACACATACCAATGCGCGCCCTGGAGGAAAAGTAGATCCAACCACTGCACATATTAATTATATATATATACACGGGTGTATATAGTCCCATAAAAGTTTTGCAGCCACACCCAATATTTTTTAGTCCTGGGCTTAAAGTGTATTTGCATACACATTTTTGAGCAGGGAGTAACATTTAACATTTTGGTTAATGAATCAAATTCTACTGCTTCCATACAGTAAATTTTTGCTTTGCATAGTGTATTGGCACCTCCTAATTAATCATGATCAAAAATTGGTCCAATATTGACTCATTGTGATAATGTAGACCATAAAATATGATTGGGTGTTACTCTCTGCTCAAAATTATAAGTTCTTTGGCGTTTAACCAGATGACGTCTCTGGCATCCCTCTCACGGCGCATCCATATGGGTCTTTCCGAATCAT
The DNA here is from genome assembly GCA_949317995.1 of Acholoe squamosa. Classification (NCBI taxonomy): domain Eukaryota; kingdom Metazoa; phylum Annelida; class Polychaeta; order Phyllodocida; family Polynoidae; genus Acholoe; species Acholoe squamosa. The sequence continues at coordinate 27,456,980 of OX439038.1, forward strand.
AACAAGGACACTTTCGGCTATTGTTTGATGCAGTTTTTGTCCAATTTTACTGACAATAGTTATTTCTATAGCAAAAAAAAGTAGGGGATCAACCAAAATTTAACCGTAATAAGATGTACAAAGGTCTAGGGCACATGCTGATGTACTTTGTTGGGGTCCAAACGTTTTTATTTTGACGAAAACCCATGTTGTCCATCGGGGAGTGGTGGAATTTTGCCACTGTTTCTAAATGACTGGGCATTATATGGGGTTGAAGCATGTCGACTGCCTGGGCCCAATGTGTGTTACTCCCTGCTCAAAAATAGATTCTGCCGCTAAATCTCACTCTCCTGTCCCTCAGTTATCAAAATGTGTATATATGATATCCTGATATTAGATTATACACTCCTGCATCTTCCTTGAGTATTTGGTTATGATCCCAATACTTTAAGTGTCTGTTTGAGTGTGGATATTCCAAAGATCTGCATCAGACCCAAAGATTTATACCACTTTTTCACATCTCATATCTCTAATATTATTAAGATTACTGTTTTTTGTGGCTTTTATGATAGATGCACCTCTCAATTATTCAAAATATGTGTCATATGTTACCTACATGCAGTTATTTAGCCCCACTAACCCAATCAATGATGGAATTTGAATTTTGAGCAGAGAGTAACACGCAATAGAAAAATGTTGTAATTTTTTCACGGAATATCCATCAAACTCCACATACTACTGTTTCATTTGCTTGTTATGGAGTCCCCCTAACCTATTTATGTAGATTTGTGTACATAATTTACATTTTGTGCTATTTGGGGAGTGAAATTAATTTTGAGCAGGGAGTAACGCGTTACTCCCTGCTCAAATTGGGGTCCAACTTGTGACCAGTTCTATCACAAACATCTGCTAGATATGGAACAGATGGTAGTTACATATTTAAGTATACATATTGAAGATAATATAGATGGATTTTGGTGAATAATTGACAACTTTTGACAAAGCTAGATGAAAATTAGGGTTTTAGAAAAGTTTTCTCAGAAAAATCAGTCAATGATAAAAGTTCAATATGTGATATCTGGAAAAGTTTTTGAAGGAACATATTCATCTTTGGAATCGTGATACATACTTACTAGTAGATGTTATGAATGGATTTAGGAGTCACTAGCATATAGTTAAGAGGTATATCCAATGGGTCTCTGAATTTAAAGCAGGGAGTAACACAAATTGCAACATATTATCTTTGAACGCTTATAAAAAATGGACCAAATAGGAGTTGCTGCATATGTCAGGTGTTTTTATGGAGCCAAGACATTGCCCTTTGAATATAATTAAGTTGTTTTAACTTAATTTGAGTTTCACTGTTTTTGCTTTGTCAGGGCCAAAAGTACCACTTTCAAAAATTTGGCCCAATTTATAGGTAAAGTTCCATTATGACATATGCAATTACCCTTGTGATAGGAACACAGTTTGTCTAGATTTTATTTTCTTCCAAATCTAAACACCTGATATTTAGAATAAATACCTTCTCTTTTCGGGGTACTCTCAACTCTTAAATGGTATAGAAATTGTGACACAAGCTCATTAGGCACCAAAAGAGCATAAATCAATCTGAGTCAACTTAGGGAGAATTTCCTATTTCAACTGCTATACTGCGACTAGTTTTCAAATCTGAGTGACTACAGAGTTGGGTTTGGGATGAGATGTATATCCATGATATTCTTGAGAAAATAGAGATTGTAAACAAAAGTACCTGAGATTCAACATCAGCGTGACTAACGCTGCCATCTATAACAGAATCTGCAAAGGAAGAATACATGTGTTGTTAAGATAGGAAATATCATGTGAACAACCATACAGAAAGCATACAGGTACTGTGGTGTCTTGAGGTTTCACATACAAACCTTCAGGAAACCACTGTAACAGGTCCATCAATGCATACATGCTGGTTATTCCCAGTGCATACTGATCATAGATCTCCCACCACACACCTCTTTCAGTAACAGGAAATAATACTCACTGTTCGAACATAGTCAAGAATGCTCGGAATGCTCCATCACCCTTTTAGTGAGCTTGGTCAGTAGCCATCTTCATTTATGGCTACAAGGTATGCATCTTAAGTGATTTTTTACCTAATTTCATGATAAAGCTGAAAATGCTTGGGGTTTTGTATAAGGTGAACATGCTTTGGAGATGTGTATAAATTCCTGTGGTGCACTCTACATGTGGGATATAAAATTGCCATGTATATTCATGAATTACCATAATATGATCCAATTAAAATGTTATTGTAATTGCATCAATGAATGCCAACAAAATGAGTCTCCATTATCATCTCTCTTTCTGCAAAAGGTGGTGCATGGGCATGGTCTGCATTCTCCTCCAGAGCATACAAAACTTACCAAACCCATACAATACTGGAGTCTGGAGGCAAAATTCAACATTTCTATATGTACAATGTCTGCAGAGGACTTACAGGGTATGTAAAAGAAGTAGACAACTCCATAGGGAATTTTTAGTAAAATCCGAGGTGTGAAGTAGTCCAGCCACCAGTACAGAGACACACAGACACAGGAGGAGCAGGATGGGTGGAGAACAAATGCCTCCAGTAGCTACCTGGTAAATGGCTGTGACTAGCAATAGGACCTGAACTAGGGCTAAGCATACTGAGAGAACCTTTGCAGTCTGCAACTATAAGGATACAATTTCAAATGAAGTAGAAAAGTATTTCTAACTATTCATTCTATAAGAATCGAAAGGTGACAGAAGGTGTGATTTGAGGGGTGTGGGTGTGATTTATTATATAAAGCATCAACAACTTCTGCACATAGCTACTGAAATCACAGTAAATAACTATTAGCCTTGTCATTGTCCTAAATGTTGGTTCTAACGCTGGCTAATGCACCATGATTTTACTTATAAGAAAATATTAAGGCATACTTTTTAAAATAAATACTACTTACCTTTGTATGTTGGCTTGCCTTAACTCTGGATTCACTTATTAATTAAGCTTAAAATCATGAAAAATGTTTTTTGGTGAAAATTAACATTTTTTTCATGCTGAACAAAATGACATCAAAATTTTCAGTGTATTTTGATGCATTATTGGCCATTTTGACTGGTTACCACGGCAACACATATGCTAAAAATTCCGAATTTGCATACTTTTGCTTGCCATGGTAACCAAAATAATGTTTTCTAAAATTCTTTATTTACCATAATTCCAGACAAATTTAATATTCCCTACAATATGCACTTAATTTCATCACAATTGATATAGGGAATGCTGAGATGTTACAATTTAAAGTTTCGTTGAGTGATCACTTTTTCTCATCAGAATTCCACATTGATGATGACATTTTTCAGTAATTAATGTAAATAAAGAAATTTGGGTCTTGCACTTTCTGATCGGCTAGCCTAGCTTAATCCATCACCATTTCCTTTCTAATTAGAATATTCACATAGTTCCAACAGTTTCTGAGAGGTCATGCCACACACTACAACTCAAAATTTGTCATAAAATACTCTGGTAAAGGAAGAGTTAAGGGACACCACTGCATATGCTCCAAAATATTAAGGCATACTTTTTAAATCAATATTACTTACCTGTGTATGTTGGCTTGCCTTAAGGGACACCACTGCATATGCCCCAATAGGTATCAGGCTGAGTAATACAGATGGTGTGAGAGGTAGTCTATAGTTACTAAGAGTCTCTCCAGCAGCAGCCAGACTCAGCAGGATGGTGGATGAACTCAGGATGGAGGTCAGAAACAGGAAAGCTTGGTACAGGATGAAGGCCATGGTCATCTTCCGGTTTACCAAAAAGGAAAGTTTGAGGTTTCTGTGTACCATTGTCTACCATTTTAATCTGTTATAGTTATCAACATTTTCTTTTGGGGTTACAATACGTTTTAGGGCTTAATACCTATCTGAAACCAGGACAATTTAGTAAGGGAACATAATGAGCATGGGGGAACAGGAATAAAAAGGGGTTCAGGGAGGAGGGGGGAATGAGATGGGAATAATACTCGTAAGGAAATTGTTAAACTCTCCAAAGAATTCCCTTTGTAACCTCCTGAACCAAACATCACTTAGATCCTCAATTTACAGAAGCAACTTGAATAAGGACTATTGTGTGATATTCTAATACCCTACGACATACTTTGGTAAAGTTCTTCCAGTTGACTATGAGGTCAAAAGTTGTGCATGAAAGTTGAAGGTGTCCAACGTCGGGGCTGCTTGAAGAATTCCTCAAAGGTTTCAGGGGCCTGAGTTCTGGACTGAGAGATGGAACTGTAGCATAATTTCCAACCATTCTGGATGAGAAGACTGGTTAGCCAACAATCTTCTCCTGGTGGGAAATGTTTTCATTAATAAATTAAAGAGAGTAAGCCCACTAGCAGAGTATCAACCTCATCAATGAACACTCTTAAACAAAAGAAGGGATCTCATACAGTTAAAATAAAATATCTCCTCCAAATGTAACATAGAAAACTTTTCTGCATTGATTCCGGCCCTGCTAAAATAAATCAGATTTTCAGATTGCCTGTAGAGGGATCCGCTTGTCACTCCTAAATTACAAGTTGTACTAAATACTATTCAATGCTTGCCTTTTCCATGACTTCTTTCAATGCTAGTCTGGACCTACCTTGTTCTTGGAGTAGTAGGTCTCTGGCAAAAGCAGAGGGTGTCTGGAAGGTAGGTAGGATATCTAGAAGGGCAGAGCCCCTGAGGAGGGGAGCAGAGCACACACCCCAATATATCTTCTGTGGTCTTTTGTAGCCAAAGGCTGAGGGAGTATTCAAACCGCTGACACCATACCAAGTTACCTATAGGATTTATAAGGTATACTCAAATCAGTAACCACATAGAAACTACCTGCAGTATAGTGATATTTAGTATATAAAAACAACTGATCACACATAAGGCTAACTGCAGTAGATTAATACTTTACTCAAAGTCCTGATACTAAAGACAAGAGAACTATAGTATAGAAATATATACTGGATGCTGACCCCAAAACATGCGAGTATTGGCATTCAGACCTAAGTTCTGTTGAGCCAGTGTTAAGAAGTCTACCTTGACCTGTGGGATGAACTCTGCCACACGCTGCTCCTATACTTATGTCCTGAGCCATCAGATTGAGCAGATATATGAGTGCCTTGGGGGAGAAGTCCATATCATCATCCAAGTGTAGGATGTGAAGCTGCCCTTGTCTTATAAGGTGTTCCCTCTCCTTTATCCTATGGTGTAGGAGGAGGTATTGTGTAGATATTACCTGAGGGATAAACCAAGGGAGAGAATCATATATTTTAGATTCATTATATTCATGGTATGCCTAGACAAGTCTACTAAAGATCATTGGGGAATCTGGTGATCCATTGACTACCTACACTCTCAGGCACAATTGTAAATGGGCTATAAATACCCCTGCTGTGTCTACAGTAGAATGCAGTTCGGGTGATTGGTTTTCAGAATTATTACAGAATAATAAGTACTCTACTGTATATCCATGTGGTGTGCGGACAGTGTAGCATATGGTCAATTGCAGTAAAATAGGGTCACACAGGGTCCATTAAGGGGTAAAGATTAAAATGATTGGATTGTTTTGAAATTTTTTGTCCAAAATACCAATGAACTGAAGGACCTATCCTAAAAGTTGGGAACATTGATATGAATAATTGTCAATTTTAGCCTCAATTCAATCATATAGTGTAACGGTTCATTTCAGCTTATATGTTGGGTGGCTCTTTGGCTCGCTTAACACTAGAGACACCAACACAACACGAGGATTTCGGGTTGGGCAAAGCCCCAGAACTTCCTACCGCACAGGTAGGCCTTTATTTGAGAAGGTGTAACACGTCTGGACTGGACTAGGTCCAGTCCTCTTCTGCGGTTCATCCGGCTCCTTAGTAGGAGCTGGACGCGAGGCGTGGTGCTGCCCCCTCTTGTACCAAATGGGTATCGCAAAGCGACACCTGGCTGGCATAGAAGGAACGAGCACCACACGAACACATCTCTCGGATGAAGCGCACTAATATATACATGACGATGCCGGCCCCTACACCACCCCCCTAGACTTTACCTAGGGTAGGTGTTACAACTACCTATTGTTTAAAGTTATATAACAGTATATACATAGGTAAGTCTATTATTAAAATGTTTTACAGAGTATATGACATTATGGGGCATTGTAAATAATATGTACATAATAATAGGCATCGTCATATATAACCTGAAGTAACTAAATAATAACATAAATAGGAGGCGGTGCCTTATGCACCATCAACCTATGGTGGAATATAAAAGTAACAATGTTACAAAGTTATTAAAGTTAAGGCATGATTAATAATATGTTATTAAGGATAAAACATGGTGTGGTACAAACACACTATATACAATATGAATGGTATGGACCCGAGAACTTGAGTTTAGTTTATATAAAAATATAGTTTATGAAAAAAATAAATTATACTTTACATAGGAATATGACTTTAAGAGGTGTCCTACCGGGGTAGCAGGATCACCCTTACAATAAAACTAAACTTCCGGCGAACCTGGAATGACTGGTTTCTGCAGCTCCATTCAGCGACGTATGAGTGGTGGCAAGCCACATTGCTGTGTGTAGTGCCCTGGTGAGGATGGGAAGATGGAGCCCCCTTTCGTATGGTAATCCATGAGTGGTTCGGGTGGCGTCCATCTTAGCTGCAGTTCGTCATTCCAGTCTGTCGGATCGGGCTAGTCCTCCAAGAAATTAATCTCTGGCATATCGTATGCCTTTACCCTCGGGTACTGATGAGAGGAGGCCAGCAGATGGACACTTACAAGTCATCAGATTCGTCTCCAGTGTCCATCTTCTCAGCTGGCTCCGGGGTAGGTTCTGGAGCCGAGCTGCTACTACCCGCAGCGGGAAGCTTGAGGGTATCGGTGCTCATATCACTAAGCAGGCTTAGAGCACCCATACCTTCAGATGGGGTGTCCCCCACTGCCACGGCAGTAGCAACCGAAGGGATGACCAGAGATGACGCGGTGCCGTCCCAGTCATCCAGATGCTTGCCGAAGCAAAGGAAGAACTTCAGGTCCACCTCCTTGTACCTATTTATGTACTTCAAGTTCTCAGCGGCGTGGAACTCTTTAAGCTTCTCGGCTTCCCTCTGCTTCTCTTTACAGGATTTGTAGGCCTCCTCGACCCGCTTTATCTCCTGCTGTTTTATTTTTTCTTCCTCCCTCTTCTGGATCTCAAAGACCAGATTGAAGGTGGCTTCGGTCATGTCTCGCCAGTAGTCAATTGACCGCTGTCGATGCAGGGACTGCCATTCCGCCATCAGGTCGTTCTGGATCTGGCAAGTACGTTTGTCTCGATGGTCGACGAACGTATCCAGATCCTGAAGGCCTGCCAGGGTACTGGCCACTAAACCCATAGTGGGGACCCAAGAGTCCCCAGATGAGGTAGCAGCTGGTACTGGTGCCGGAGACGGCACAATAACAGGCAGAGCGCCTGGGCTAGAGACTACAGAGCCCTCAACTGTGGTACCTCCCCGTCCTCGGCCGCTGCCAGGGGCTGGTCGGGTGGACTCACATCCACCACGGCCTCTGCCCCGAGCTTGGCGCTGCTGCTGGGACGACTCTTCTCCGGCCCACCAAGCACTGTGGCCGGTTTTGGTACCAAAGAAGGCGCTCCAGTCTTCCTGACTCCTGGTATATACAACCCGGGGGTGCTGTGCCATGTAGCCAGGCGGTGGTGGTACGACCTGGCTAACCACCCGATGGGTCTGGTTGCCAGGCATATCCAAAGCCAAGATCTGTTGTCCCGACTGGCGGCGATCAGCTGGGTTGGCTGGTCTGGACTGATCCTTACTGCCAGCCGGGCTTACGGATCGGTCTGCTCGGGTTCGTTTGGGGGTGGCCGGGGCCTGCGCCCCAGCGGTTCCCCTCAAACGAGCCTGCTTTCCTTTCTCTCGTTTGTCATCACCCCGCCACTTCTTTACTCTCAGATGTACCTCAGTGGGCATTCCGAACTTAGAACTGGAGGGGTTGACTGCGAAGTAAGTGGTAACATTACCACTCTTCCAGGCGCAGAACTTGGGTTCAACACCTGCTGTCGTACCTTACTGGGGGTCAACGTAGCCCACTTCGCCAGGAGCTCATTGAAGCACTTTACTGCACGCATGCATGTCTTTTCCAGGCCGGTACCATGGGCTTTCTGCAAATGCAGAGCCAGGTCCCGGCGCCGGTTGGTCACGAAGGTGCCATCACACAGCTTGCTGGGGCGGTCACCTGGGACACACCTTATCAAGGGCTCATGGTGCATATGGTGCTCCACAATATGCCTGGAGAACCGAGGCTTCGTATCAAAGATCTTCTCCCCAGTGAGTGAGAGCTGGCATGACTCGAACGGGCACCTACGGCGGCTGCCGCTTGGTCCCCACTGAGTCATAGCCCATTGAACCTTGGTCCTGGACTCGTAATTGTAAATTACACCCAACTTGGACTTGAGCTGGTCAATCCAAATCAGGTAAAATTTACCAACAGGTGTGTCGTGAGGACCGGACTTCATTCAATCCTCATCGTCACTGTCACCGTCCTTGTTAACGGCGCCCGGGCAGATGTAGTGGATTGTGTCGTAAGCACAATCTGCGAAGCTGCGAGGGTGCGTTCTTTAAATCCCTCGGCTGCATTCTTCCACATCCATTTCTGATTTTCGTCCTTTGGGATGTCCATGGTCATTTCTTCCCACGTCATGGACTCCAAATCATATTTGGCTGACGCGGGCAGTTCCGGGTCACTTTCGTTTCCCGAATCGCTGCTCGTGTAGATACCCGCTCCTCTAGGCTGGATTCGGCTGGTGGAAGTGGTACTAGTCGAAGCCACAACAAGGTGGTGGCGGCCGATCCGCTGGTGGTGACAGTGGGTGCTGCAGTAACCGAGGTGGTTACTGTGACTGTGGTGGATGAAGGGGCCTTCGGCTTACCCTTGCCCCCCTTCTTAGTAGTGGAGGGCTCGGGTACTGCGGGAGACCCTTTTACTCCCTTCTTCTTGTTCTTCTTCTTCCCTTTTGTGGGCTGTGGCGGGGGCTCGGGACTAGAATCTGACTTACTGGATTCCTTGTCCTTACCCCGGGTGCTCCTCCTACTGCTGACTGGTGTGTCAGTGTCCGAAGCAGCACTCGACTGGTGCTGAACCTGCTGCTTGCAGTGGGCCTGGCGGGCAGCGGCTAGCTCCTTCTGCTGTGCCTCAAGCTCATGGCGCTTGGCTTCCACAGCAGCTTGCCGACGAGATATATCCTCGTCTGTGATGCCGCCAGCCGCCTCCGGTATGTTGGCGCCTGGTTCTTTCTCGGACTTTGACCTCTCGATCGCGATCCGAAGGTCCTCATCCTTGAGATCAGACTTGGTTAGTGGCCCCTTCGGTGTAGGCTTACGGACCAATTTCTTGGTCCGTCCAGATTCCACTGACAAGTGAGTGAGGGTAGAGTCAGTGTCCATATCAGACTCCGACTCCCTTAGCTGACTTGCCCTCCGGGTGGTGCCTTCGGACAGCAGAACAGCTCGTGCCAAACTCTCGTCAAACATCATGGCCCCTGCCAACCATTTATAGTTGCGGAGCCATGATACTGGCATACCCTCATGATACTGGCATACCCTCGGCCAGCTTGTCGGAGCACGAGTCTATCCCCAGTGCTTTGAAGTCATCTGGGATAGTCCCGGGTTGACCTGGCACTTCCGCTAATGGGCCACATCCAAACATAGATGGATGCATTGGGAATGTACGTCCCCCACCTGGTGTATACTATTCCCTCGGCTTCGTCTATGTGGGCGAGGCGTTGGATAGCAGTTTTGTACCCCGGAGGGTACAACGGTATGTCCATGACATCCGCGTTTGATCCCGGCGGGTTGGGGGTATCTTCCGAACCCGACGCTGGGGGTACTGGACCCGGATTTGGTGGAGGAGGCATCCGCTCTCTGTCAGTGACTTCCGTCGACATGGCAGCGAGGCACTTTGCGGCTTCTTCCACTCCTGACTCTCGTCCGAGGTCAGCAATAGAGGAATCCATGGTTTCCTCCACCCGAGACGCGACCGTTGGGGCCGTGTCTTCATCCAACTCAACGTTGGCTGTTTGACGCACAGCGTCAATCGTCCCTTGCGCCATTACGGTGGACAATCTTCCAATATAAAATTGGCAGTAGTAGCATTGGACTCCTCCTGAAGGATTCGTCCAACAAGAAAAAGCTAAAAAGCACAGCTATAAGCTGCCGGAGGGCGCAAAACAACTGGAGCGAAATCAGTGGCGTCTTACCACCACGATTCTGCCCTAGTTATAACCAATATGGCGTCTGACCTCTCATCTCGCGAGATCCCGCTGCGCGCTATCCTGTGACCTAGTTCCGCATATTCCCGCCACACCCATGGCGTCACCTAGCGGACTAGAATCGAACTAAGGTTCAGCTCGGTATACGAGACGCATGTTACTACCAGGGTGCTATCATCTGGAGCTTGGTGGTATATACATCGCTATAAAGCGAATGTACCGGTTAATCCAACCACCGCTCTCGGGATACGGCTACCTGGGGAACATACGTTCGACGCCCCAAGCCACGATACATATGTTATTTGCCTACGGCGGATAACACACAGTAGCTCGTTGTGTACTGAGTTAGGTAACGGCGGACCTCAACCTAGGACTACGTCTGACGCCTTGGGTCAGCATTTTATTTCTCCTGGCTTTACATATGGCCTTCTCTGTGTCCCGTGTAGTCACGGCGGGGATGATGTGCACAACCTTCAACGGACCCTCCCAAGGTGTTACGAGCTTCAACCTTTCGAGCGGCTCGTAATAACTTAGTACCTTGTCCCCTACGTTAAAACGTATCCTTTTTGCATTGGTGTCATACCCCACCTTCTGCCATTTAGCACTTTTCAGCAGCTCTTTACGGTCTCGTTTGCATGCTTGAACCTATCCTGTAATGACTCCACAAACAACACAGTGCAGGGCGCCTCCGGGTCTATTCCGACCACTCCATATACCAAGTCGGCGGGCATAATTATGTTCTCGCCGAACACTAAAAGGTTTGGGGTGCAATTAGTGGATGAGTGGGCAGTGTTGTTGTAGGTGTGTACTACAAACTTGCACTGTTCATCCCAGTCGTCCTGGTGGCTATTAACCAGGGGCTTTAGTACTTGTATCAAAGTCCTATTGAACCTCTCCACCTGGCCATCCGATTGTGGTCGGTATGGGTTGGTTCGGGTGTTACATATTGCTAAGTAATGACACATTTCTTGCCATAACTCTGACTCGAACTCTTTACCTTGATCACTGTGCATCATGAGGGGTACACCAAGATGTAGCACCCAGCCTTTTACAAATGCTTCGGCACATGTAGCGGCTTTGTGATTTGGAAGAGGAAACACCCGAGTGTACTTAGTATAGTAGTCTGTGACGACCATCATACAAGTATTCTCTCTGGGCGTCGTTTTAAATCCACTAATGATGTCAATTGCTACTCGAGCAAATCTGACACCAAATAACTCCTGGGACAAGGGTAGCTTGCCTAGGCCGGGTCCTGGCTTTTTTTTACAATAATCAGGGCAAGTTGCAATCCACCGCAGTAGGTCGCTCCTCATTCCTGGCCAGTAATATCATCTCTGTTGACATTCTATGGATCTTTTCTTCCCAAAATGGCCACTCGTTTGGTGTCCATGACAATATTACATGATATCCCTTCTCATCAAGGTGGGAATCACTATTTGCAATATCTATTGCCGGTGGAAGAAGTCTTCCATCTACACAATATGCCATCTCGGATCTCCAGCTCGGTCCATTGAGCTATCAATCGTCTCGTCTCTGTCTTCTAGAGATAACATTGGCCTTACCGGCTTTATACCTTTCCGCAAGTATTCCAATATGCGCGAAGTGGTGGGATCCAACTGTTGAAACTTCTTGATGGTCTTTGGGGACCAATCGAGATAGCTGCATACAGCCTCCTCCCAGGGGATACGGGGGGGGGGGGGTATAGTTATATACCAACCTGGCGACCACAGCATTGTGGGCCCCGCAGTCATCACAAGTGTCATTTTGGTACTTTCGGACTGGTTGTCTTGATAAGGCATCCGCATTTATATGCTTAACACCCGGGCGGTGCTCAATCTGCTTGTGCTCTAATCCGAACTCGGACAGATGAGCTAACCATCTTCCAATCATCCCATCAGCGTCTTTAAAATTAAGAAGCCACCTCAGAGACGAATGGTCAGTATGCAAAGTCAAGTCAGTTCCCCACAGGAAATGCTTAAACTTCTTTGTATACACCACTACAGCGAGAAGTTCTCTTTTAGTGGTACAATAATTACGCTGGGTTTTGCTTAGCGTGTTGCTAGCGAATGCTAATGGGACTTTAACTCCATTCTGGACCTGAGAGAGTGCCGCCCCTATAGCATCATTGCTCGCATCGGTGTCTAGTATGAAATGTCCTTTGGGAGTGGGATATTTCAATACCGGTGTGTTTCTAAACAAATCTTTTATTTTATTAAAAGATTCTTCCTGCTCGCTGGTTCATGGGAAGGGTTCCCGAACCCTACCCCGTGTCCAATGAGCTAAGCATTGCATGGGAAAACTTACATGAAAGTAATTCGGTATGAAATCACGGTAATAGGAGCAAAATCCTAAAAATGATCTAACCTCCTTAGCACTTGTGGGTCTTTCCCAATTTTCCACCGCCTCAAGCTTCTCCGGATCCGCACTTACCCCATTGGGGGTTATGATCCTTCCCAAGTATGTAATTGTTTTCTTAAACAAATTACATTTCTTAGGCTTGAGTTTTAGGCCATTGGCTAGAATCCTATCCAAGACCAGCTGTAGGTTCGCGTGGCACTCCTGGAACGACTTGCCGAACACGGCAACATCGTCCAAGTAAACCAGACACTTCTTCCACAGCAGGTCGCTGAGTAGAGATTCCATCATAGCCTCAAACGTAGCGGGTGTATTACACAATCCGAAAGGCAAGACATTATACTCGAATAGTCCCAAATGGCTAGAGAACGCAGTTTTCTCTATGTCGTTGGGATGCATCAGTATCTGCCAATACCCGGACTGTAATTGAGGGTGCAGAACCATTGGTTCCCACCCAAGGTATCTAAAGTTTCGTCAATCCTTGGCAGGAGATACAAGTTCTTCTTCGTCATACCGTTCAGTTTCCGGTAGTCGACGCAGAAACGGATTGTACCATCTTTCTTTGTGGTCATACAAACAGGGCTGGACCAGGGGCTCGAGCTCGGCACGATTACCCCTAACTCCACCTGCTTTTGTATTTCCTGTTAACATATCAACTTCTTCTTGAGAGGAAGTCTACGATACAGTATTTTAAAAGGTTTCTTGTCGCCCACATCAATAGTGTGCAACACCTTATCGGTTCTACCTACGGGTCCTCCCTCCCTGCCGAAAGCATCCTAATACCTTCGCAGGAGGTCCCCTAGGTGCCGTTTATGCTCCGTATTCTGTGAATCTGATTTATCAATCAGTTTCTGAAATTCTTCATCCAGTGGATGCTTACTAACGGGGTTCAATGGTTCATTAAACTTGGCCTCGGCGACGTGTTCTACCGAGCTCATCACCCCAACACTGTCGCCACGTTTCAAATAAATTACTGAACTGGATCTGTTAGTCATGGGTAATACAGACCATGCTGCATTTGCCACCAATGTATCCACTGAGTCCAACCTGATGCTCGATAAATGTATTGTATCTGGTTCGAAGACTCCTGTCTCACCCTTCTGGGCCACTGATCCGCCGCAAAGGACGTCACAAGTCGTACCCGGAGGGATTTTCACCGTATGTATAACCGAAGCTACTGAAGACACTTGTCTCAACACGCATTGTACATGCAAGCCATAGGGGTTCCGGATACTCATCATGCCATCCCGTGGATCCAATATGGCCCCTTATAGGCTTGCAAAATCCAGACCGAGGATTCCATCGTCACTAACCTCTGCTATAGTCGGCGAAAGAACAAATTCTTTGCCTCCTATCCGGATAGGCATAAATGTCCTCCCAAAAGTTCTCATACTGCTTCTGTCAGCCGTGCAAGCATTTACCCCCGTTTTGAGGTTCTCATGACTGCTGGCCACTGAGTTGAAGAGTGGCTAGCTCCAGTATCCACTAAGAATTCTCCTACCCGGCCTTCCACAGATATGGGTATATACCACCGTCTCCCTCCCAGCGGGGATGGGTTACTGGTAAACTGATAAAAGTCTCCCGAATCACCAAGATTCAATCCAAGTCCTCTCAAAAACTCCAGACACGGATGGTTTGGGGGAAGGTGTGTCCCACACACTCTAATCAACTCATTGATCCATCCTTTCTCTCCCCCAGTGCCGCCACTCGCCTCATGGTCATCACCACCACCTAAACTGACACTAGGGTCCCTGGCCCCGGTCGGAATGCTGGGGTGCGCACCCACAGTCACCCGACCTCCAGGTAATTTTGATTCGAAATCTTCCACCGGATTACCCCCGGTAGCCTTTTGGCATTCATTTCTCCTTGGGGTCATACCCAATGCCGAGGATACAACCCCCTCTAATTTCCCACTAAGTTGGCTTCGGCTTAATAGTAAGCCGCCATTACTGGCTTTGCAGCAGTACATTCAGACGAATAGTGCCCCATCTTCTGGCACCTGAAACATTTTACAGTTCGGGGATCCACTCTGGGTCTCGACCGACTGGCTTGTAGTGCATCAGTTATCTTTTTGCACATCTCTCCAATTATTTTAGTCATGTCCGGAGACTGACCACTCACTTTGTTAGAGCTACCGGCGGGCTTATAAGCCTTGCCATTGGGTCTAGCTTCGCCCCTAGCCTTGGGTGCTGGTTTAGCATCCTTCAGTTTGTTAAAAACCTTCCTCGGAATATATTTCCTACCTGAAGTGTTTTTCCTTAGTTGCATAGGGCAAAAGGTTCCATCCTCTTGCTCAATGTCTATCAACTTAAAATCGTCCTAGGTGTTAACTTCCTTGGAATGCTGTATGGCAGCCGCTACCGGGGTCGGTCCAGCTATGTTCGGAACATCCCCAGCTAGCATTGTACGCTTCTTTATGGCCATATCTATTCCATTGAATATGCCGTGTAATGTAGACCCATCTTTCCAGGCGACTCTTGCAGCAATCTGCTCGTCTCGGTCCCTCAAACCCTTGACGAATTGAGTTATCAAGTCGTCCATGTACCAGTCCTGGTTTTCTGTCCCGGGTCTGGCCTTACTCAATAGGGCATGGAGTTCCATCCCATATGCTCTAAAAGCTTCTGTAGGCTTCTGGGTGCGCTTTCTAAAACGTACCATCTGATCCTCCTTGACCATATTACATAATAGTCCACTAGCAGATTCAACGAGCTGCTCAAAACTTCCAGCGAAGCCATACCAGGTCCGCCACTGCTCAACGGCCATGCGACCCGGACCACCTTTTAGACTTCTAACCAGATGTGGTTTGGCCTCGTATGGGGTCCACCCGTTACAATTCATTACATAGATGAAATCTTCAAACCATTCCTTCCATGGCCGAGTACCGTCGTATTCCTTAGGGATGACGGCTACCCTCCGGGCTGAGTTATGAGCATACAACAGTCTGCTGCACTGCTGTTTGCTCCATTCAATCACCTTGGTTTCATTCAAGGTTTGATTGCCTCTTAGCCCTCCAAAACTGTTATTGTTCGGGGGTGGTGGTGGTGGTGGTTGGGTATAATTCCCATTGTAACCAGGGTAATCTCCACCGCCAGCATTAGGGTTGGTACCCGAAGTACCACTACCCCCCTGGCCGCTCGCATTGGCAGACCCGCCCTGTCCACCAGCGTTAGACGCTTGGCTAGCATGTCCTTGCTGAATACTACTACTACCCTGAGCATTCTGTTGGTTGCCTGGATTACCGGGGTCCAATCCAACATTGTCTGGCTGATCCACATGTATGTGGAATCCGCTTGTTTCGGCACTGGTGTCAGAACAATCTCTCTGGACGAAGTCCGGGTCCAAGTTATGGACTATTGGAACTTCACTAATGCGAACTCTACTAGTCTGTCCATTCTGATCTTGGGTTCTAACATAGACACCACCTTGATCAACATTCAGAGAGGCGTTGTCGTTTACAAACGGGTTATACACACCTGTCGGCTGCTTGGGTGTCGAGCAGGAGACGAAGTCACCCTGTTTGACGAAGGTAGAGTTGGGATTTGGGCCCGAACTCGAGGTGCATTGGTATGCTCCTTATCCTGCAAGTAGCTTTCCATAGCGGACTTGTTTAGAGTCAGGGTTGCCACGTCTGTGGTCAGGTTCCTTTGTTCCTCTCTTAACTGTGCATTCTCGAACAAGATCTCTGACCGGATCTTTTCATTGTCCGAGTCAGCTCAGTTCCGTTCTGCCTGGGCAGCTTGTTCCTCCTTTTTCAAAGTATCTTTTAATAAACGATACTTCTCACCTTTTTCTTTCTGAGACCTTTGGTACTCAGTAGTTTCCTTACGGATCTCATCCTGTTCCGAGACCAGTCTGGATTTCGTTTCGGCTTTACAAAGTTGAAGTCTTTTTAACTTCTCTTCCATTGCACTCAACTCGGATTGCAATCTGTTCACATCCTGAGCTTTAGTGACTTCCTCGGCTCTAGCCTTGTCAATCGCTCTCCGTCTATTGGCTTCCTCCTTTTCCAGGTCAACTTACTGTCTCTTTCCTTTTCATCCTTTGTCTTCAGCTCGGCCCGATGGGCCAGGGACGACAAACGATACTTGAGGTCGGATTCCTTTAGAATCGCCTCCTGTTCAATAGAACGAAGCTTACTGATCCGTTCTCGAGTCTAATCCTCTATCTTCTTTTGTGCAGCTATGAATTGTTCATGCTGCTTCTTAGCTTGTTGCTCTACCTGGTCTCTGGCTTTCAAATAAGCAGAGGTCGACTTATACCAGGGACCTATCCGATGTCCATGTCTGGACTTGCGGCTACCCTCGGATTAAATACAGAGTCCGACAGGGCCTCGTCTAGGGATAGTCCTAATGTATACATTTCCGTATTTCTCGGTAATGTATCTCGGGTAGTATCCCTCTGAGTGGTGGTGGATCCCTTTGGATCTTTACCATCCCCTACATCATCGCTCTCATGATACGATGGCGGCATTAATGGTGTCTCCCGCATTAGTAGGGTCAACCCATGTATTCGGGCTTCCCTAGCCCACTTAAAAGGGTCTATATCTCCTCTTTTCTATCCCCTCAGGATGTGTGTGGTGCACATATGCACGGGCACTGACACATTCCTCTGTTAAATTATCAACCTGTGAAGCACGGGATAGCCACTTAGTGCCGCTAAAGTGCTGTAAAACACAAATCAATCAATCAATCAACCCATGTATTCCCCCTCCCGTAGGCATCTCCGTCCGTTGAATTGGACTTTGAGCCTTAGGGGTTTCTAGCGTCTAAATAGCGCTCGCCGAGATGCCGGCTCCTAACTGCTGCTTACTAGTTATTACTTGAGACCAGTCGCTCAAGTCTAACCAGGCGGGTTTTACAACCAGCTTAATACCCTAGTACCTGAAGCAACATGGCTAGGGGTACTTGGGTATAGTTTAACGATCCCATCCCCAATAGTGGCAGGATTGTCTAATAGACCCGGTGTCGAGAAAACTCCCCGCACACCATCCGGGTTATACATTATGAGCTGTTGACCCGGTTTCCAGTCTAACAGCAGATGCTGGGATGTGATACAATCCTCTTCGAATCCCTCAAGCCCTGGGCTGGAGGAACTTGCATCGGGTAGTCTGCGACTTTCGGCCGTCTGGCCGCGCTCCACCCTGAAACAACTGGTCACGGCACCAGTGTAATGGTTCGTTTCGGCTTATATGTTGGGTGGCTCTTTGGCACGCTTAACACTAGAGACACCAACACAACACGAGGATTTCGGGTTGGGCAAAGCCCCAGAACTTCCTACCGCACAGGTAGGCCTTTATTTGAGAAGGTGTAACACGTCTGGACTGGACAAGGTCCAGTCTTCTTCTGCGGTACATCCGGCTCCTTAGTAGGAGCTGGACGCGAGGCGTGGCGCTGCCCCCTCTTGTACCAAATGGGTATCGCAAAGCGACACCTGGCTGGCATAAAAGGAACGAGCACCACACGAACACATCTCTCGGATGAAGCGCACTAATATATACATAACGATGCTGGCCCCTACAATAGCATTAGTTCCTATGGGATTTTGATCCAAATAGGCTCATTTTTAGTAGTATAATTTTTCCACCTTCTAGTGGTCAGATCCATATGATATCTCTTGTCTATGATGCTGGGCATTGTCCCTTTATACTAGTTATCTGTCATAGTCACATGCCTTCTTTATTCAGGATATCTAAGGCATAATGTATGGTGTGGCACATATGGTTCCATGTAGCATGTATGGTTCTATGTCACATTTAAGTGTTTCCTAGAAAAAAATGCCTGGTAAAATTCTGTCCTTATTTCTGTTATCAATACCTTAATATGAGTAGAATAATTCGAGAATAACATGGGTTTATACTATACAGTATTAAATTTATGAGGATGTGGAATGTGTGGCACGTATGGTTCCTCTAAAACTACCCCACTCTAACTTTGTTTTACACCTCTCTGAATAGCAGGTTACATATTTGGTGACCAGATTTCTTTTATTTCCCATCTTGAAATGGGCACATGAGAGATTCCATTTACCCTCATTTATCTAATTTATATGGTATTCTACATATCTTATAATGCACAGAAATGTGTGGCATGTACGGTTCCACTTTACCTACACCACAAGGTTTTTAGCTATTACTCCAGGCAGATAGGGGGAATAGTTCTTGAAGTGATTATATATAATGCTAAATATTGGGGGCTAGTGGAAATAACAAAATATTATACATTTCCAATGCATTTTCTCTTTACTTTGCCCCATACCAGTGGGAGCACTATGAAAAAATGTTCAAAATACCTCATAAAAAGCTCTTGTTTTGTAGTCTGCTACTTTAAATATGAATGATACATGGGCAAAACCATAGTTTCCAAGCAAGATCCCGACCTTACACACTTAATGGAAATAAAAAATATCCAAAACCTTCAATCTTTAGTCACATTAACCCCCTTCTCATGGTGAAAAATGGGTTTGTCCCCATCTCAGTGCAATTGACCATATACTACATTGTCACTAATTCACTTTGTGCAACATGTTCCTCAAAAGTAACTGGTATAATATACCAAAAGGTAACCTACCTATCTCTTCTTGTTCCTGATTTTAGTCTTGTCCTTGAGATGTACAGCTAGTTTGTTCCCTTTGGGCATATCCCACTCAGCAGGCCTTCATTGGGGTGCAGGCCTTTGCAGGGAATGTCACCACCACTGTTTCATCATGCACCTTTCTGCAAGGTTTGAGTATATACTTTTTTAATAGTTCTAGCTTATAGAAATAAAAAAGTAAACATATAGAAGATCACTGTCTTTTCCTATACGTGCACAAACATTGAAACCTCATCCAAAGACAAATGCAAGATTTCTTCCATAGAATGATGTACATGTATAATAATGTCAGCAAAACCAGTAGTCAAATAAAGATTACTTTGATGGCATTTAGGAAAATTATCTTGGTCAATAGAATCACAGGATGCATGGTAGGGGGGATGTTGGTATGAAAATAGAAGGACAAACCTTGTTGCTAGACTGAATGCATTGATGAAGGTCTTTACATAGCTGTTCACATTCTGTGCCTGTGTGGTATTGGTGTGGGCCTCCATAGCGTCATCAAAAAATATGTGGGCTTATTAAAAAAAAAAAGATTTCAGAATCATTAAGATCAGCAGATCCTGTGCTTATTTCATAATGAATAGCCATTCCATGAAGCATTTGAATAGCCATTCTAGAATGATTTAGGGTAAACTCTCCACTTTGAATCAAAGGGTATTATGGGGCCCCCAAAGGGTCCCCCCCTGATGTCACAATGTCGCCAAAATTCAAGGCTTTAGGTCACATGTCACTCTTTTTAGGGAATGGGCATGTCACATGTCACTTTTATCTGAGAGATACTGTACACACTGGCAAATGTTTGATAGTTCAGGCAGTGGTAGACACTAATACTTCTGGTCATTGGCCACCCAGACCTGTAGTCTTATATGTGCTAATTTATGTTAGAAGATGTATGGGTCAAACTGGATGTTTTAATAAAATTTTGAGAGAAATCATGGACAGGGGCCTAAAATCATGGGCCATTTGCCCCTGGCCAGCTTTAGTGTCTACCCCTGTTCAGGGTAGGATCCATTACTTTTAAGAAAGGGATGGTGCACATTTGGGCCGTCAATAGCCGAATAATGTAGCTTATATTTAGATCATCACAATCACAATGAAGCAACTCTGCCAGTTGGGTCTGCATGCATGTCCCTTGGGCAATTTGAAAGCTAGAGAGTATTTTATTCATCTATATAGCCAAAATGAGAAGCTGCTCTAATCCCCTTTTTCTGTGACAAAATTTAGAAATTTCAATGGGGAAAATCATATTGACATTTCCATATATTGATATAATTTAACCTATATAATTGGATATACAAAAAATTACTTGTTTCCTTTATATTGAACACAATATATATTGGCCTTAGAGGGTCACGTTTGGTTTTTAATTTAAGCTTATCATATAAACTATGCAGCTTACAACTTTTTTCCTTTATGATTCTGTTTCACTGCTTGCTGAATGGACAGTTAAGTCTCTCGCCATAGTTACCAGCCAAGAACTATAATGATTTTAAAACTGCTACTAGTATTACTGGTTGGAGATCTCTATAGTTCTTGTCAATACTAAATAGGCTAATCTGGCTGGTTTGAGCATAATTCCTCAGGCATGAATTTAGAGTGTTTTCAGGTGCATTTTGAGAGATAACAAACAATTGCCATGTTAAAGGTATAGATAAGTGCACACAATCCAGCCCCAAATGCAATTGCATTTCATACCCAGCAAATTGTCATGACTCCTTGTCAACCTGTGTGAAGTGGCTCACACATGTCGCTAGATGGAACACGACATCGCTATAGCACAAGATCACCAGGAATAGCAATGGTGGTGATCACATGGCCTCACCTCAGATGGCGAGGATGGTGATCACTCAGACTCACCAGGGATGGCGACGCGGGTGATCACTCACCTCGCTAGATGAAACACGCACCTCGTCATAGCATATGTTCACCAGGGATGGCGAGGATAGTGATCACTCATCCTCACCAGGGATGGCGACATGAGTGATCACTCATCCTCACCAGGGATGGCGAAATGAGTGATCACTCACTTCGCTAGATGAGATGCACACCACGTCATAATGCACATTCACCATGGATGGCAAGGATTGTGATCAGTCACCTCGCTAGATAAAATGTGTACCTCGTGATAGCACAGGTTCACCACAGATGGTGAGGATCTTGATCACCCACACTCACCAGGGATGGCGACACGAGTGATCACTCACCTCGCTAGATGAAACGCACACCATGCCATAGCGCATGTTCACCACGGTTGGCGAGGATCGTGATGACTCACACTCACCAGGGATGGCAAGGCAGTTGATCACTCACCTCGCTAGATGAACGCGCATCACGTCATAGCGCAGGTTCACCATGGATGGCGAGAGTGGTGATCACTCAGACTGACCAGTTATGGCGACGCTGGTGATCACTCACCTTGTTAGATGAAAAGCTCATGATCATCGACATTGGTAATCATGCAGCCTCACATCTGCCAGATCAAAGTATGTTTTGCCAGAGAAGGTATTGCCATATGGGTCAGGTCGCCAGAAAGCAGTAGATTTTGTGTTTTTGGGTCATTTTGGACTTTTATGGCTCTGGAGAAAGAAGTTGTGAACCAATCTTGTCTTACATAGACTCATTTGATAGAGAACACTTAGGGCTATCAGAAAAATGTAGATTTGTGGTCATCCATCAAAAACTTTAGGACTTATAGCCTGCCGAAGTGAAAAAACGGCCAAATTTGTTCTTTTTTATACTTTTTGTATTTTTTACAAGTGTCCTGTATTGAATAAAGAACACTATAGAGTTATTTTTGGTATTGTATATGATCATAGGTATCATTTCCATGAGGTTTGGACATGTTACTAAGTGAGAATCTTTCATGATGTGTCTTTCAAAATGGAAATCTGTAATTTGTAACGTCCGGTACCTAAATCTAAATCGGTTATAAAACATGGAAAAAATGAAGTTTCAAAATCTTTGTTATTACCCATATGAAGGACTCTATCATCCCCTACTTTGGTGAAGAAATTGTATGTCTACCAGCATTTGTCTCCATATGAGAGCAGCTTATGTGAAATAATTCTGATAAAAGTACCGGACGTTACATAACGTCCGGTATTTTTATCATCATGTAGGAGGCAGGCTACTGTGCATGCATAACTCAAATTTTGTTCCATTCTGTAATTGCAGTCAATAATAGACATATTGGCCTTGTTATTTCATGTGTTTTTTTATGCATAATGGGACATTCTTATATTACTGAGAGCAACTTCAATTACCTCTATATTTCATTATTTTGGTACCGGACGTTACATGACACAAAACAAGCAATAAAAATGGAACCGGATGGCCTAGATCGGTATTTTTTGGTCTTCTGAGCTGAGGAGATGTACCTTGACAATTTTGTTGAGGTTATATAAAGTAATTAGAAACTTAGTTTTTCAGGGCCTTCAAGGGCAAAATCTTACACTTTCTGACGACCTGACCCATATGTTTCACTGGTTTTCCATTTGTGCCAAATTTGATATTGATCAGCAAAAACAATTCCATTTCCAGTGGCTAGTATAGAAATTAAACATGTTTCTCACCACCAGACAAAATTAATGTATTTCATTTTATCCAAATAACATATGCTCTGTGGTATGATGAAAAAGGTTGTGCCATGGATGGGATTCGAACCCAAGATGGAAGAGCCTACCTATTTCTTATCTGATTGTGATGTAATCAATTGGGAAACGGTTTGTATATATTACCATTTGGTAGACACATGTTTATTGAAAAGGATTTGAGATTTGGGCTTGCACATATTACCCCCTACTTGATTTTTTTCATATTCTGATTCTAGATGGTTTTAGCCACCTTTGAGAGAAAAATTATGAAAATTTAGGATCTTATTCAATGGCGGCGACCCACTTTAAAGGAAGAGGTAGTGTCCAAAAATATCATGAATATCTTTGGAAAAGATTGGGGGTGACAAACATTGAGAAAATTTAGAAGAATTCCAAGTCAAAAGGTGCATTCTGGTGAATAGATCATAACTTTAGTTCTAATAGGAATATTTGAAAAGACCATTTTGAAAGCTGGGAAGGTGTACATTATGATAAATATGGGGGTAACCTAAACAAAGACACTCCCAAATGTCACTTGTCACATTTTTAAAAATACTGCATGTCCCTTGTCCTTTTTTATCTTGTTTTCTCATGTCACATGTGACTTTTAAAAGGGTACAATGTCACAATGTCGCCTCAAAATGGCCCAATGTCGCCATGTCATTTTTAAGCCCTTGGGGGCCACTATTATATCAGGATCTAGCAATGCAATGGTGGACTGACCACATAAATGCTAACAACACCAAATAAATGAGGTGTAGTTTCTCAGGTTGTCCATGTTGGAATTCATTTTTACCTTCAAAGTCATAGACTCCTGCATGGAACCCTTCTGTATTATCTTCACATGTAGTTTTATCTGCCTGATCCATGTCCAATCTGAATTGTAAAAGGTATGTGGTATATGCATACTGTATTGGCCTGTATTTATAAGCACCCGGGCACTCATTGATCTCAAACAACACATCATCCATCAAACAGTCCATCAGTCCCAGCACTCATTCAAGACGCTTATTCTGTCTTTAAAAAATGCAAAGCCCCTTTGCCCTGGGCACTTATTCAAGACCGGCACTCATTTAAGACCCAGAGCTTATACAGGCCAATATGGTATAACTATAATCGTACCAGCACTGTAATAAAAATATTACACAGGGGAAGTCGGTGTGATTATTTATGATTGACTCATAATAAATCCTTTCACCAAAAAGCACAAAAGATTATAAAGGCCTTACCTGAGTAATGAGGTGAGAAGCTGTACCATCTCTTCTTCTGTCTCATGCCACATGGTGGCACAAATGTAGACAAAGGGGACTTGTCCCTCTGGGGTCATATCTACTGCATACATAGCTGCCATCTATAGATATTATAGAAATAGAGGGTACATGTATACACATATCAAACATTGTTTAAGGACATAAGGATATCTTAAATGAATACTTCTTTTCACTATTGTTCAATTGTGTTATTTGAAAGAGAATGCCATGGAGAAACCTAACATGTTTTTTTTTAAAGTTGTTTATTGGGATAACTACATTTACAGAGTAAGTGCAATTATAACCTGGTGCCCACGCATTGTGGTAATTATACCAAGCCCCCTACACATTTCAATTCTTATTAAGACAATCTAAGCATACAAACAATCAGTAATGGCCTCATATTTACAGTTAGCATCAACAGTATATCATTGATACCGTATCATAAATTTCAATATATTTGTCAGCGATCAGGTTAATGATGAGATGAGATGAGGATGAGTTCTATTTTAAATAGTCACCCAAGTTTTCACATAAAACAGTCTGGGTAGTCTTTCTTTATAGAGTTCTTAAACTCAGATAGGGTCTCTATAACCGTATATTTTGCTTTTAGTTGATTCCACCTGGTACAGGCTCTATATAAAGCGCTACGGATTACAATAGGCCTAAGGCTATGCAGTATTAACAATCTTTTTCCCTGATGAAAACGGGTGGGAATATTTCTATTGTCGACTAGGTTTTCACATTTTGACAGGTAGAAGGCATAGAATAAAAGATGTTGATCTCTTCTATCGGCAAGCTCTATACATTTACTTACATGTTTAATTTGCTCTGTTGTCATGGCTGGATTTTCTTCTAATTTGACTTTATAGACTACTCTTGATGCCCAGTTTTGTAATAATTGTAATTCTTTTGTTTCCCCTCAATAATCCCTATCCCATACAAAATCACAATAGTCAAAGGTTGGTAACACCATAGACTTGAAGATATCTAGAGCTGTAGAGTTATCAACATATTTTCTAATTCTTGCAAGCTGAAAGATTTTATGTCTTATATTCTGTGTGCATTTAGCTCGATGATTAATGAATTTTAGTTCAGGGTCGAGATCTACACCCAGTTATGTGAAATTATATACTCTCTCTAGTACAGAATTGTTCAACATAAAAACACTATTTTCATTTTGATTACCATTATATAACATCCATTTTGTTTTCTTTTCATTAACCGTAAGTGAGTTATGTAGGCACCAATTATACACAGCCTTTATAGCATTGTTCATGTCCTGTGGGGTATTTACAGTTATAACTGCGTCATCGGCGTATAAAGTGGTTTCAAACGGTCCAACAGTGGGGAGAGAGTTAATATAGACAGAAAAAAGCACAGGACCTAAAACTGATCCCTGAGGGACTCCATATTTCAGACACTTGGAAGTGGACAATACATCATTAGCTATGGTGTTTTGTGACCTGTTATTAAGATAATTTTCAACAAATTTACAAGTTGGAAGGTCAAGACCTAAAGTTGACATTTTTTCCAGTAATTTAGAGTGTGAGACAGTATCAAAAGCCTTTTTGTAATCTAAATATAGACAGTATGAAGGTTTATTTAATATAATGTTATTAATTATTGTTGATAAATGTTCAGTTATAGCAGTCTGAGTGGAGTGTCCAGTTCTGTATCCATGTTGCGTTGGGCATAGTAAATTACAGTTTTCCATATAAGCTTGGAGTCTACTACATACAATTTTTTCTAAAATTTTCCCTGGTATTTGTAGTAAGCTTATGGGCCTGAGGTCATTTACATCAAGAGAGTTTGCCTTTTTATGTAGGGGGATCACTGTCCCAGCCTTCCATACAGTAGGAAAAACTGAAGCACGTAGACATTGGTTGTATAGTACTAGTATTACATCTGCAATGGCGAAAAAGGCATCTTTAATTATATATGATTTACAATTCTTTATAGCAGATGGTTTCTTAATATTAATCCCTTTTATCAGCTTAATCAAGTCGATGTAGGAGATATCATACATAAGGTTAGTGTTCAAAATTGGTTGACCATATGGTACATTGACCGCTGGCTCCCCCTCTCCAGGTGGGAGTGCTTTTGCTAGGTCCTCTCCTATATTTACAAAAAAGCTGTTTATATATTCTGCACATGTATCTGGAGGGACAATTAGTAGTCCGATTCCTGAGCTTAATAAGGGTACTACTGGTCTTATGCGGCAAAAGCTTATGTATAGCATCCCAGAATTTGGCTGGATCTGTTTTTCTAAACCTTAATAATATCTCAATTTCATGTTTTTGGCTGAAAAACAATTCACGTTTAACAATGAGCTTATAATGTTTAGCTGCAGCCCAGTCTCCATCCGATTTAGTATGTCTGGCTTTTCTATAAATTTTGTCTCATACCCTCATTAGCTCTAATATCGGTTGTGTTAGCCATGGTGGTGTATATTCAGGTATATTCATCTTTTTGATAGGACATATACTATCTAGCTTAGCAAGAATAACATTTATAATCCTATTCCACATTTCATTGACATCATTTAACATCACAATGTCAGTCCAGTCATATTGTGTCAACATATTTTTAAACACTAAGAGATCATACCGTCTATAAGACCGAGCATATACAGTTTTCTTCTTTAATTTGTTTTTTTTTCACACTTTAAGGTCATGTATATGGGGGTGTGGTCTGATATATGCACGTCTACCAAGCCAGAAAAGGCAATATTATGTACATTTGTATAAATATGATCCAATATAGTCCCTGATACAGGCCTAGTGACATCGTCAATGATTTGAAACAATTTGTTACCGGTACAGAATTCATTTACAGTATCGTCTTCAACATCCTTTTTACATAGTAAATTAATATTGAAATCTTCCATTAATATCAACTTTCTATTTTTAGATACACTTTTCAAAAGCGAGGTTAGCTTATTGTATATTGCACATTTATCTTTACTGTCTGGTGGTCGGTAGCATACAAAAATCTTATATTTTATCACATTTATTTGAACGTCTACACATAGTATTTCAAAGTCATTTTCTATGAAAGAGCAGGTAAGATCAGGGATAGCTATATAGTGATCTTTCAGATAAAGCATAAGGCCCCTAGCGTTTTTATCTCTGGTTGGAAACCTGTCTAGTCTTACATATTGATATCCAGGGATGTGTAAGTCCGCACCTAGTACAGAAGGTTTTAACCATGATTCTACAATACCAGTGATGTTGGAATATGAAATTAACCTGAATGTGTCTGTCCTTTTACCATATATTGGCCACTAGCTGGTCTGGAGCTGGTTCCTGCGACCCACACTGATAAGGTGGGACCAGCATGTCCCTGGAAGTGGGTGTTAACCAGGGACAAGGTACCCATCATGGTATGTCTTATCAGTGGGTTTTAGCTCAACCAGCGAAATTCAAGATGGTGGCTCCACTAGGCCTCCATACTGAGTCCTATAGAGCGAGTATTTGTGCAAAATACCTTTAGACCCTTCTGTGACTTAATATTATCTAATACTACCATTTAGATAATGACTTACAATGTAATATATTCGATATGAATGATATGAATGATAAGTGTGAAAGGTGACCACAGTAAAGGCATACTCAGACTGTTTGACTGTCATTGAAGTGAGTCTGGAGTGTGGACAGATTTTAAAAAGTATATACAGTATTAAGTGCATTGCTTTACTGGTTATGAGAACGTAAAAGGCAAATAGATAATAAAAAGATTATAATCAGATATCAATATACAGGTAGTCTAGTGAGTATCAGCCGAGTGCTATCTAACTTAGGCTAGAGATCAGTGGGTCAACTCGACACTAGTATATTTCAATGCTAAACCAAGTGCTACCAATGACCTGGAGACGCTATAGGTTATGTATTGAGTACTGGTAATTTTGGACGCGGCCATACAGGAAGTAGTTCAGCTGATTTGTTACATCACTTTAACGAGGTATCAGTGGGTCAACAACGTCGGGCCCTTACATACAAAGTAATACAATGTTAAACCAAGCGCATCCATTGACCTAGAGACATAGTCGATTTAGATATATTTATAACAGTCTCACAGATGTTTTAGCAGGGTATTAACAAAGCTCGAGGTCAGTTCTCTATTCATAGAAACAAACAGTCCCCTCTTCTATATTACCTGAGAAAATTCATATGATCAATCAGAGATACATACACTTAGTCCTGTATTAGCTTTATGCCTTTGGGAACAATTGGTATGTCATGTCTAATCGAAAACTTTTGTATTATTTTTTATTAGGGTAAAGTGACCATAAGTCGTCCACTTGGACCCCTGTCCAACCTCTGACTTTTTCTAAGATCTGTGCTATAGGAGGCTAACTTGGAGGGGGTATCAGAAATGGTTATGAAAATTATCCTGAAGTGTTTGTCTTTCCAACAAATAAGGTTAGAGCTCTTATACTCATGTCCGTCAGGCCCTATAAGCCTTCCTTATCTATGTGATGTCTATTTAACAACACCAGTACCATGAGTTGGCCAGCAGTACCTTGAGTCAGCCACATCATACCATGAATCAAATACTGGGTAGGAGAGTGTATATTGCGTACTTGATGCTAGGAAAGGGTAGATTTTCAGTTTACTGGTAATTGATAGGGTGTGAATGTAATGCATATACAACTTTTATATAAGGTTAACCCTATTCCTTGACTACTAGGACATCACTGCAAGTTTGTCCTCGCTAACTGCTTGAACCTCAATATAAGTGGCTTGCAAACCATGAGAAACCCTTCTCTATTTGCATGGAAATCCTCCTAAACATGCTGTTATTGACAGCCTGTAGGTGATAGACCCAAATTGCCAAATTTGATAATAAGATAGGAGGTTCTGGATCTCCCCTCCTTTTAATAAGGAAAATAGTTTAAAACCCTCTTAGGTGGTCATTGATACTTTCCATTTGGCACTAAATACATGCAAAGTGGCCGACTAAGGGTACATGGACGACTCAAGGTCACTCTACCCTAGGGCTAAATGCAGTAAGCATCCATTGTAGCTTGCTCGATCCCTGACTTTTTTCCACCTTTTCTTTATCGGAATGTTTCTTAAATTTGTCTTGCTGTCTGGTGCTTGACCTTCTATTGGTCGACATGATGGGATTCTGGGCGGTGGCTGAGTATGTGGTGGTAGTAATTGCCTTTGGAGGGGGAGAATCATAAGCAGCCTGTAGTTCATCCATGGTTATAACTTGTTTAGTGGTAGTTGGAGTGATTCTTCCACTTGTGGTTGCTTTAGGCTCTATGGTATGATCGTGGTTGCCTGTACTGGAGGAGGATGGGTAGTTATCATCTTTGCAGCAGTAGTCAGGGTAACCGTAGTGTGGGCAGCTGTAGTATGGGCAGCATTAGTGTGGGCAGTAACTGTAGCTTGGTCAGTGGTATGTACTGTGGCCTGTGTAATTTGCACTGGAGGGGTTGTAGTTGAGGTGGGAGTCAGCAATGCAGGAGCTATGGTCACTGGAGCTGTAGCAACTTGTTGTACATCGACTGCATCACCTCTTTGGCTAGGTCTGGATATTTCTCACGTAGGATTCGCCTAACTTCCACCTCCTCTGTTCTTACCAGGGTATGATCCATCTTTCAATAATTTCGAGTTTATTGATGTATCAGTCCCCCAGTGGGGGGATGCAACATACTCTAGTAGTTTTCTGTGTCCTGTACCCAGCAATATTTTAAGGAGATTTTTATCCTGTTCATACTTCAAGATGTTCAAAGCATGGAGTTCATCTTCATTTACACTGCGCCATCCATCGCATTCGAATTTTGCAATTTTCTTAGCATCTAGAGGTGATTCACAGTCCATGATTTTTTTGAGCTTTCACATGTTTTCCTGCGAATTTAGCTTTAGCATAGGCAAAGCCTTGTTCTACACTACGAAATGCCAATCCATTTGCTTCAATCTTGCACTCATAAAAATTTGACAGTGGGGCTAACTCTCCTTGATACGCCACATAACTATCTGTGACCACCGCCTTCGCATTTGCAAGTTGTAGCTCAGGGGGTAGGTCTTTCAATGCCTTGTGTGGGTAGTACTTTCCATTAACCAACAGGCCTCGTCCCCTTGGTTTTACGTCTATTCCTACCTCCTGCCCCAGATAGGCTATGGATCTCACATCAGATTTTTGCTTTTTTATGACTGGATTCGAATCATCTGACAAGAAAACCAATGGCTTTTTGTGTTTCAGCTCTCCTTTCCTAGACAATATATAGTCTCTTACACATGCTTTTGTCATAACAATGACCATGGTTCGAATGGTTTTATTTGGTGGAAAGCATAATCTATATCATAATATTCAAGAGATGGGTCAATACGCAATAGCAAGTTGTACGCTACATCCTTGGTGCGCTCACCTTCTTGGTAGGCCAGCCCATCCACCACTATATTTCTCCTTCTTAAATTATTGTCCAGCACTGAGATTTGCTCTTTGTTATCTTCAATGGTAATTCTATTTACCCTAGTAGCACGTTGTACATCAGCCATTTCAATTTTTAGACGTTTTAACTCACTTTCTAGAGTGTCATTCTTGTTTTTAAGTTGGACAATTTCATTGTAGTTCCATTTGATATTCTCACCTGCTATAATAGTTTCCTCCTTGCATAGACTCAACGTCTGTCCTGTTTTTTCCTGTAGAGCTACTATTGGAGAATCTTTTTTGCCCAGGTTCAATGTTTTTAGATCCCTAATAGCTTCTATTAGTTGTGTGCAGTCGTTCTCGCGGTCATTTTTCTCCGCCATTGTGGAAGTGTAGCCGGCTGTCGCGCTGTTGAACTAGGCTAGTACTTAGCTGAGTTGTGACGACCCCTAATATCGTTCAGCGACAGAGTCAATATAAAAAAAACCACCTAAAATAGAGTTAAAAATAGGTTTTTCCTCATAAAAAACCTTATCAGGTTTGGCACTAGACATTCAATAAGCCTCCCTGAAGGTTTGGTGAAGTTGCTGCACTATTATCTTGCTGAAATCCTGCAAGTTAGTCTCATGCTCGCGAGGTAGACTCACTCATAGACGGCCTTTACAGTCTATCTCATGTTGAGCCTACATTAATACACATTTATATGATCACCCTGTACAATGTATAACTTTCTTTCAGGATAATACAAAAACTTGGTATTTCATCCTCAGCAATTTAGGTGCAATCCTAAAGATATCCAAAGCAGTACAGTCAGTCGTCAGTCGTTTTTAAAACCTCCCCAGCTAGGAGGGTGATGTGGGCAGGGACAGTGGGGCTCTAAACATCTGGGTCATAGAAAATGAGAGAAATTTCTCAAACTACAAAATCATTGAAAGGTTAGAAAAAAAATGAACAGGAAAATCGAAAATAAATCAGGAATTTTTAAACCTATGTAGAAAAAAATACAGCCAATCTAGTAAAAGAAATAACTTCTTTAAGAAAAATACAGATATTTGTAAGCCAGGGGTAGGAGGCCTTAATTGGACCCTTATCTTATCTCTTATCTCTGATCTTCTCAAAACTACTCCCGACTGACCACTAACTGAGTAGGCCAGGTCTTTTATTATTCAATGTTGAAACGTTGATAATTAGTTGATCAACCAATTGTCAACATTCTGAGCCTTGTATATTATGTAGGCATATATAACCAAGAATTTGTTACCCAGATTTCTTTTTACAAAGGAGGGTAATTCAACAAATACCGAAGAACATGTATCAGGGTACCAGCCATAGAATCATGGGAATTCTAACCCCAATTGGTATGAAATTTACCTGTCTGTTTCATCCTCAACTATATGCGAAAGTCGAACAGTTGACTCCAATACCTGTCAACTTGAAGTGTGTCATTGGACTGAAGGTGGAGTCTATTATCATATAAGATATATTCTCTGGTCTTCAGGGTGTGGAAAGTATTGTACTAGGTTCAAATACATCTAAACCACAGAAGCATGGCCCCCACACCCTGTCTGGGAATATCCCCAAGAAGAGATCTATAAACATATCCTAGAATTGGGGACTATTTTTGGGTCAGTCTGGTTGAGTGGAGGGGGTGGGGTGGTATAATGCATACACGATACAAGGAAACTTCCAGCTTTAGTCATAGCAGGGATACACTAGGAATAGGATTGGGAGGTGTGATTTCCTGGGGATCTTCTTTTTATTGATACATATGATATATGGGTGTGTCTCATGAAATCTGTGCAATGTCAGCTTTCTTACTGGCGATAAGAAAGGTGACCACATTTTTTATTTAAGCAAAAACAATATTACAGGTGTATGTCATAGGTATAGGGGCATGGTGCTGCATTGTTCTTTTTTCTTAAATATGTAAATTTTTTCTGCAAATTCTCTTAAACTTAAAGATAAGAAAGGTGACACAGCCAATCTCCTGTCTATTAGTTTCAGTATAATCTGTCCCTTGACTGTCGCCAGTAATAGTTTCCATGTACATAGCCATAGGTACGTACTGCCAGCGTTATACCATAACAGAGTGGCCAAATGAACCTCCTTTTTATATATTTGTACAGAGATGCACTGTCAGAAGTTGTTGGTTTTGTTGCATAGCATAACTTATATAGCAAGGAATAAGCATTCTATGGTATATGTTGGGATGGGCGCTTCTAAAGATCTCAAGATCTTTAAAATGAGACATCATTAGCTTAAATATTCCCAGTAGTAATGTCAGAATCCTCCTTGAACATAGGTCGTTATTCATATTTGAAATCGAGAGTAGTATATAGGGGTAAACTCATCGCATAGCTACAGCTAGTGAAATCGATTTGACCTACTTACAAACCGGAAGTGACCTAGTTTTGAAGGCGGAAAATTTGAAAATTTGAGGCCATAGATCATTCGAGAAGAATATGGGGATTGGTTGAGGGAGGCCACAATGGCGGCGAAAGGTGTTTACAGGAAATGTGAGGGGGGGTCCCGGCCGAGCAGTCCGCCGCTGCATTCCTTCTATTGGAACAATAGAACAGCCTATATTCTAATCTCTTTGCGTATTGTAAATTTGGATCATCCCAGAACTCTCAGCCAAATGTGCTTTTACCATTTTGAAGCAATGTTTTTGCAAGCCACCTATACCGTTCAGCTTTGGTTGATTCATCTCCAGATGTAGATATTACTGGTTGAGTATGTCTGAATGCTAATAAACACTTAAAATCTGCAGTTCTGTTAAAATTGGAGACACAGACAAAGTCTCAAAAAGTATGTATTTGAGGTCATGGAATGCATTCCTGCTACTTCTGAGAAGATATTTGGCTTCCATATTGGATTTCTGACCTGAACCTATCTAACATCCCTCTTTTGTCTCCAACTGGCCGCCCTAGGTCTATAAGCCAAAAGTCATCATACCATTTTGGTGCAATGTCTTTGCAGGCCACAGCTTGCTGACATCACTTGTTATAATCATTTACCTTTTTCCTTTGATTGATGCATCTCTGGAATGTAAATATTGCTGGGGAAAATTAAATGTTTGAGTTCTCCGAGCATCAAGGAAGACCCCATTCGGTCTTTGATCAACATAACCTGCAATGCATGGATAATGAAAGTTCTGGAGGGTACAAGCCAAATGCTTCTGTGCTGCTGGAAATCTGACTTAGTGGATCAACACAGTAAAATAATGCCAGCATTACCCGTGTGTACCTTTTACCGTGTTGATCCACTGATATGAGACATGATCTCTGTTCATGGAACATATGCCAGGGCATATTGTATAGTAGTTCAAAACAAGTGAGCAGAGATAAAGGCTATCAAAAAAGACTGTATGGCCACAGAAACATTCTAACTGATACTGCCATCGGGAAAACTCATACCATTTGCAATACTTAAATTTCTGAATCCCACTTCACACTTGGAATAGATCACCTCATCGTGGAAAAGAAATGACAGGAATAATCAAGACAGCTGGAGTAGACAGGCACACTTTAAGACAGCTAAATGCAAGCATTGATCAACTACACTGTAACAGCATCATGATGAAGGAAGGCTTTATGGTGACAAAGAAACGTAGAGAGAAACACTACACCAAAGAGGTGAATGCCAGTGTATGGACAGAAAGAAGCACAAAAGCATGGACACAATAATATTTTGAGGTTTGTCTAAATCAGTTTCAGAGGGGGAAAGGTCCAAAGTGACAGATCCCCCTTTCCCCTGCCCCCTACTTTCCATGCCTATGATATTTGACATACAAACAAGGTTAGCTAATGCTACAAGTTTACCAACAGGTCCCAGCTCATTGGACACGAAACCTTTACCCATGAACTTAAACAGATTTAAGTTGTTACACAGAGATGGACAGATTAACTTTAAATATGAAGTGTTTCTCAAAAAGTAGGAGTTTCCAGTAGAACATAAGAAATAGAGGTCAAACTCCTCAAATTACAACCACTCAACAATAGTCTGTACAAGGTGGAGAAATGGCAGATGTTATGGCATGTATACACTGATTTAAAATGATTTCATGTGTATTTGCTGCAGTGGGTCTACTCAAAGAGATGATGTACTAGAGTTTTTGCAACACACATACAATGATGGCTGCTGCATTTCAGAAATAGGTTGATGATAAGAGTGGCAGTGCCTGAGGACAGAATAAGTCATAGCCAGACCCGTAGGTTTATCGTTATCCATAATTCTATCAGATAATCATAATACCCCACATTCAAGGCACAGATTATGATTATTTACCCTAATGTGGCTTGTAGTATTACCTAGAGCTGGTGGGCAATAAAGACCCAGCTTCACCCTGTAGTGTTTCCTTCAACTCAGGTTATGCCCTATACATTTGGTACACCTTATATGCAAGGTATTACAATAGGTCAGGAATCCTTTAGGGAGGCCAGATGCCTTGTAAGAAGTGACAAAAATGGATTAAAAACAAGGGAATCATACCTCTTGAGTGTTCATATGTGAACAGAACTGTAGCATTCAGGCTTTTAGTTATCCAGTAATACCTCTTTATACAGGTCTATTAATCAAAGCTAAAGGGTAAATACAATGATAACTGGGGATAGTAAGTTACTTGAGCAAGTCATGGCTTGCAAAAGAATTGCTTCAAAATGGTTAAAACACATTTGGCTGGCAGTTCTAATGTGATCCAGGATTAAAATTATTTTTGGCCATTAGGGTTGTTAGACAGGTAATTAGGTAAAAAATCCAAGATGGAGACCGGATATCTTCTCAGAAATAGCAGGAATGCATTCCCTGACTTCCAAAACTTACTTTTTGGCTTTTTCATTTGTGTTTCTAAGTTGATTTTCAATAGCATTTTGGCGGCCATCTTGAATATCTCAAATTGCTCAAGGGTGAGAGCTCCACATCCGCCTGGATATTTTCACCTAGACCCTATAGATGAATAATCAGCAGAGAAAAAAACTATATCGGAGAAGTTGAGGTTAGGCTAAAATATGGCCCTCCGCTACCAGACTGATAAGGACCCACTGTGTAACTGTGTCTCTGTACCTCACAAGGCTAACATCAAAGTACCTTTTAAGGACTCATTGGGTAACTGTGTTTGTACCTCATAAAGACACAATGTAACTGTGTGTACCTCATAAGGACACATGGTGTAACTGTGTGTGCCTCATAAGTACACTCTGGGTAACTGTGTGTACCTCATAAGGCTAACATCTGGGGGACACTGCACAACACTATACTGTAGCTCACAACCCCTATGACTAGGATAATCGTCAGGAGCGACCCACTACTGGTCAGTATAATCAGCCCTAATATGTAAAAATAAAAAGCCCTTATATGTAAAAATAAAAAGGTTCTCCACTTAAAAAAGTCACACTATGTTGTAGTCTTGAATAGTCAACTCTGAAATGATAGTATGTCCTGCTCTATGGCACAGGCGCAGCATTTAATCAGTCATAACCCTTCTCTGAAAAGCATCAGCATGTTAATCATTCTGAATTTAGTGTGTGTGGCCACTCATTATGTACATACATATCTCGCTCAAACTATGATGACCTAGTAGCCAGGGGTCCTGTATTATAAATTCACAAAACTTCAAAAGTCCTTTTTATTAGGAGTGTAATTGATACACCTACCAAACAAAAAAAAATCGTGATTTACGGAATCGTGATTATCCCAGTGATAAGATATACCAATTAAAGTATAATAAAGATAATTACAGAAGTATCTTTTCCATATCTGTATGTGGGGGAGTTATTGGTTTTTCAAAATCATGATGGAGGAAACCAAATTATGATTGGATTTTGTCTGTT
This sequence comes from Acholoe squamosa, assembly GCA_949317995.1. Classification (NCBI taxonomy): domain Eukaryota; kingdom Metazoa; phylum Annelida; class Polychaeta; order Phyllodocida; family Polynoidae; genus Acholoe; species Acholoe squamosa. The sequence goes on from OX439038.1 coordinate 27,493,271, forward strand.
TTGTGACCTGGACAAAATTTCATTTCCAGTTCTTTCCACAGTGAGACTAACTTCAACTGTGCCCTTAAACTGACTTTACACCTGTCATAAGGGAGGACTGAATTCAATAGCTATTTGATGGTAAGGTATTTATAATCTTGTGAAGGTTGTACAAAATATATGATGGAAGAAACTAAATTCAGGGGAAGATGTCTGTGTTGTGAAGTGTTTGACATTTTCTTGTTTGTTTTTATGAATACAAGATACATAATCTCTTAATTGTGTCTTTTTCTTCCCTTTTCTAAGTAAAGGCTAGATAATCAGTACATAAATGTTGAGATACTGAAAGTGAAAGATGAATAGCCAGGTCAATATAGAGGTGCAGTAAACATAGACTAAGTAGACTAATACATGACCAAATATGCCCTGTTGAAAATTTAGGACCTTTATCTGCACCGTGTCCAGAGATGTGAGGGATTGCTTACTGTCCTACATGTAGGACAGTAGGACTACTGTCTTTTGAAATTTGTGTTCTTTTGGTTGGCATGGAAACATCAATTCCTGTACGAGAGTGTCGGAAACTGACAACTAAGCGTGTATATGGCCATTTATGCCATACAAGAAATTTCAATGCTTTAGCTATGGTGGATCCAGAGATTAGCACCGTCCTTCATGTAGGACAGTAGGACTTTGGGCGTCTGTCTCATCTGAAAAGGTCCAAATCTTTACCAGAGAGTAATTTTCTAAGTATTAGGTGTTTTGGGACATGTGTGTAATGTCATGAAAATACCTAAGAATACCTGTATTGAGCATTTTTGGGCGCCTTGGGCCTAGAACTATAGGATGCAACATTTTATAATACATGTAGGACAGAAGGGCTATTTGGGTTAACTACAACCTAGTACAGAATGTAACAGATGTAGGGGTATGGTATTTACACTTGTACGTTCATGCACCCGTGGGACTCAGACCTAGGTCTTCAGGTGTAGTGGGGGAATCTGGATGGCAGGTGGCAGCACCTGCCTCTGGGTTCGTATCCATTACACCAAGGGGCCTACCACTCGTCCGCCACACGTCACGTGGCTGGAGTTCCGCGGGCTTTTCCCCTATATAAGGTTGGTTCTACCCCCATATTCTCCAGTAGTGGTTCTACCCACTGCTCAACCTGGTCGTTACCTGAAAGGGTAACTGAATGCCCTGGCAGCATGTAGTCCTCTAAGGCTGTGATCGTATGTAACAAAGGCTTATGAAATAAAAGCTCGGTTGCCTACCCGGAAACTTCTTCTCTCTTTGTTATGATTTAATCTAACTTATCGAGATGAACCACTACACTGCTGCCGTGACCAGTTGGTCTTCGGGTAGGCGCAGTCAGAAATGACTGAGCTGAGCCCAGTTAGGGGAAATGGCCCAGATCCTGAGCTAAATTCCCTGATGGAAGATGGTGAAATCATGTCACCATCCCCAGGAACAGGGTGGAGAGATCCACAGGAACACTACCCAGATGGGTTAGCGGATGTAAGAAAGAACTTACATGATGAACTGGAAGAATTTGGAGATTCCTTATTCTTGCCAGGAGGTACCTTGAAACCTGCACCTATGCATAAAAGTACCACTCAATTTGGTCAACTACAATTTGAGGTACCTAAGCCAAGTGCAGGTATGTTTGAAACTCCATACAGTTCTCAAATCAAACACCAAAAGTGTGGATTTGAGAAGAACAAAATGGACGAGCTTGAAGACATGAAAGCTGAATACGAGAAGATCCAATTGGATCTCCTCACACTGACCGGGACTCGAGACAGAATTCTGACTGAAAACAAACAATTGATGTCAGAACGTCTTGATTCCGATCAGAGTTATAGACGCCAACAACAACTATTGTTGGATAGAATGGAGAAAGAAAAACAAGATTTCCAACTCTAGCACGAACAATATCGTGATGCATTATACACGGCGGATTTAGAATATAAAGCCTCGTGTGAAGAATTGAATAGAACTAAACAAGAAATAAGTTCTACTCAATCGGCCCATGGCAAGTATCAAGAAGAGCTGAAAAAGATAGAGACAGCCTTCAAAGATGCACAAACTACGGATTGCAAACAAACCGAAGACCATGAAAAACTCAGAAGTCAATGGATACATGAATCAGCAAAATTGACTGCTAAACAGACAAAAATGCTGGATGACTATTCTGAACTGGAAACTAAAGCTATCCAGATGTCAAAGTATCTAGAGGATACTGATCGTGTGGTGGGCACTCTTGAACCAGACTTCACTGTTTCAGGAATCGTTCTAAACACGACAAGTGACCAGATGAACTCTTTGAGGGGTAAGGACGAGGTAACAGAAAACACTGTACCTCGTCATGAAGAAGTAAAGAGTCATCAGGTTAGTTTTACGGATAATACCACGAAACCTCTTGGTTTAGGTACAGGAAATATTGGAGGTGCTTCTACGAGTGGAATACAACAAAATCACTCAGTAGGAGCTTCCAACTTTGACGGCGGATGGCCACAACAGTCACCTTTAGGGGGACTGAATGGCCCTTATGCCCAGTACGGATGGAATCAACCCCAACCAGGAGGGAATCCATCCAATCGTAACGCCCGGAATGCATCCGGAGGAACACCTGGACAAACATCTGGGAATTCCCGTACAACTGGAGGACAATCCAGATACTCACAAGGATCCGGATCTTCAGCAGGTAGTTTCAAAGGTAACCCCTTTGCGGGTAGAACTGGTTCCAATAATGGAAATCAGTCGTCTGGAACAGGAAGAAACACTAATAACAATAGTGGTTTCTTTAGTTTTGGTGGAAATACACAGTTCACCAATAATCCAGGGTCGACTCCTTGAACCGATGGAAACACCTTTTCACAGGTGCCTACATCCGGGACAGGAGGATCAGGGGGTGGAGGAGGACCACCACCCGGTGGCTTTGGAAGTACCTATGGTACAAATCCTCCACGGAAAAAGAGACTCAGTCGACGAGTATCTCTTTCTCCAGGGTTGCAAGCACTGCATGATTCAAATGCAGCGATTGCTAACCTAGGTGTTGATTGTTACAATCAAGGTCTGGACGATACGGAAATCATGGAATGGAGTAGGGAATTAACCCTTACTGGATCCATGAATCTGGCTCGTAGGGTAGCTAAGATACCTACTCCCTTTAATGCCAAGAATGCTTGGAAGGAGGAATATCAAGGCTGCGCAGATGTCTTTAACTGCAATGGATGGGGTAAAGTGGAAGCTCTCCCCTATCTAGTATGCTGGTTAAAGGAGGGCGACGGTAATGGAGCCGTAGAACAATGGAGAGATTCCCAAATTAGAGGACTCTCAGCCCATATGAAATATGATGAACTCATAGAGATTGCTTCATATTTATATGGAAACATAGTTGGGGAAGATCCTTGGCTGACGTTCACTAAAAGAACTCAGAAACCTAAGGATTCTGCCAAAGTTTTCGGCTTAGAATGTCAACGACTGTTGCATAAAGCCAGACCTCAATGGAGATTGGATGATGAGTGCTTCTTAGATGAAATGTTTAAACAATTCATCGCAGGATTGTGGAATCAGGAACACAGGACCGTGGCCTGTGAAGCTTGGAAGAATGATGCATCTTTGACAGATTTGTTTCAGTCCTTAGATCATTTTGATCGTAAGGCCCGGATCTTTGCTAGGAAGGTACCCCAACGGATGTCAGCAATGATAGTTCCGGATGGGATACCTGAGACCGATTCATCTGAATCAGGGGAACCTGATGATGATGAAAACGTTGGGGCCATTGGCTAAGGAAACCCCCGGTACAACTGGAACTGGGGAAGGAAAACGGGTTACGTCAAGGAGAAAGTGACTGCCACCAAACCTCCTGTGACTCAACCCGATACCAAACCGAACACCGGTCCATCTTTATCAGAGGACCTGGTCACCACCTTGGTAAAGAAGATCACTGAAAATCTTAGAAGGCCTAGGCCTGATAGGAGTGTAGTGACGTGCTTTAGATGTCAGGAAACTGGACATTATGCTGCTGAATGTGAAGCAGATAAGCCAGTTTATAGAAACGCTCGTTACTGGAATAATCCGGGTAAGGAGGACTCAGTGAAGAAGGAAAACTGAGCAGGGGTGTCCATGATGGCAACCGGATTGCCCCCCGAGTGAGTGATTGCCATGACTGCCAGCCTATCGCTGCTTGTAGTGCTAGTGAGAATCCTCTAGAGATTTTGCCCAGCAGTGAAGCTAAGGGACCTGATCAGTTCCTTACTCATGAGGCTGGGGAGACTGATAGTAAACCAGGTGTCAAGAACCGTCAGAAGAACACAGAGGGGAAACCCGATATCAGTCTAGAGGAAGTGGCCAACGGGTTGGCCAGGGTGGGGTGTGCCCAGCTTTCCCCGGGTCATCCTTGTCTCGAATTTTTGAAGGGATGTGGATTTGACCTCGGTGCTAAGATGGAACTTGCTAAGTATGCAAGTTGTCCTACCTACTTGAAAGGTAGGAGGTGGTACGCAGTTGTATCTGTGAGTGGTAGATCTGCTGAGTTTCTTGTTGATACGGGTGCTAGCCACTCCTGTATTGCTAAGAGATTCTATGATCTTTTGCCTACGAACCATGAAACTTTCACATTGAAAGGAAATGCTTGTACGGCCGACGGTAGCACGATGCAAACGTTCGGTAGAACATGTATGAGGTTCAGTCTACAGGAGGATAAGGATTTTATCCTTACTCCTACTGTGGCGAACATTGCAGATGATGGTATACTTGGTCTGGATTTTGCTGCATTATATGGAGCAAGGTTAGATTCCCAGAGGGGAATATTGGAGGTTAGAGACCCGTACCATCTGGAAGTACAATGTGTACTTAGACAAGTGAGCAGTGTAGCCAGTGTAGCCCAGACTGTTAAGATACCACCAGGCACAGCCTGTGATGTCTTATGTCGAGCGGATAGAGAGTTTTCAGGAAAAACCGGAGTTATAGAGCCAGATGTGGCAATGTTCTCAAGTATCGGATTGGAATCCGCTGATGTTCTAGCAGCAAAACCTGCTTAAACAGTGGTTCCTAGATCCAATACCGGTAACAAGACTGTCTACGTTCAGAAGGATATGATCCTAGGGTCGGTTGTCCTCTCTGAAATAGTAGAAGGCTGTGAGCATGCTTTGGCACCCGGAGTCCCTTCCTCATCCAAAAGGAATCCGGTATTAGATATTCTACTAGACAAAAGCCATGTTGAAAATGATGAACAACGTGAAGCCTTAACTGACTTGCTAGACAAGCACAGTAAAGCTTTTGCAGCACCAAGTGAACAATTAGGGCGTACTGACAAGGTACTGCATACGATTGACACTGGTGAGAATGAACCTTTTAAGATTCCTTATAGAAGACTCCAACTATCCAAGAAAAGGGTAGCTGAGGAGGAGATAGCTAAAATGCTTGAACAGGATGTAATAATTCCATCAACCAGTCCTTGGTCTAGCCCTGTGTGCATGGTGACTAAGGAAGATGGTACCATCCGTTTTTGCATAGATTACCGGAAATTGAATGGTATGACCAAGAAGAATTCATATCCCTTACCACGGATTGATGAGACTATAGACTCCCTTGGAGGTAAGCAATGGTATTGCTCTCTAGACTTACAATCCGGGTACTGGCAAGTGGGTATGCATCCGAAAGACACGCCAGTATTGAAATATCCAACTGCGGATGACCATTTCATACTGGACACTGACGCTAGCAATGATAGCATTGGTGCAGCCCTGTCGCAGGTCCAGGACGGGGTTGAAGTACCAATGGCCTTTGCTAGCAACACTTTGAATAGGGCACAACGAAACTATTGCACCACCAAACGTGAGTTGCTGGCTGTGGTGGTGTATACCAAAAAGTTTCGACATTTCCTATGGGGTACCGACTTTACTTTTCGAACTGACCACTCGTCCCTGAGGTGGCTACTTAATTTTAAGGACGCCGAAGGAATGATTGGCCGTTGGCTGACACACCTGTCAGAATTTGGGTTGGAGCATTGCCAGATCCAACATCGACTGGGTTCGAAGCATATTAATGCGGACGCCCTATCCCGGAGGCCTTTTAGGAAGTGCCAGAAAATCGATTGTGATGATTGTGGGGCCCACAACGTGGTAGTTGCAACGGTTCGAACTAGACAGTCTAAACCGCTACCTAGCGCCAGCATGGAAAATCTTATAGAATGGCCGGAAGAAACCATCCAACATTTCCAACAAAATGATCCCGCTGTCAAGAGAGTGATTTCTTTCCTGAACAAGAATGCCAAGCCCGAACGGTCGGCATTGTCCCTCGAAGACAGAGAAACTTGCAAATTTCTAGCCCAATGGACCGAGCTAGAGATTCGAGACAGTTTACTGTGTCGATAGAAAACCTGTCCTACTAAGGACAAGGTCCTACAGATAGTGATACCTATGTCACTAAGACGAGACATTATGTTTTATTGCCACAGGCATAAAACTAGCGGACACTTCAGGAAGAAGAGGACTTTAGAATGCCTAGCCAGAAGATACTACTGCCAGGGATGCACAATGACATCATAAGATGGGTAATTACTTGCCCCGAATGCGGTAAGAATAAGCCCGGTCCTGGAATGGGAAAGATGCCTATGGTGCAAGAGCTATTCGGTGTTCGTTTTGCCCGAGTAGCAATTGACATCATCAGTGGAATCGAACCCACACCTCGGGGAAACACTTGGTAGTAACTGACTACTATACTAAATACACTCAAGTATATCCTTTACCTGACCACAAGGCAGCCACCTGCGCTAGCGCCTGCGTGAAAGGATGGGTTTTGCACCGTTAATGATGCACAGTGATCAAGGATGAGAATTCGAGTCCAACCTATGGCAAGAAATGTGCCACTATCTGGCCATTTGTAAAACTCGAACTAACCCATACAGACCCCAGTCTGATGGTCAAGTAGAAAGATTCAATCGAACATTGATACAAGTCCTCAAACCCTTGGTAAATTCTTGACAAGACGACTGGGACGAGCAGTGTGACTTTGTAGTACATGCTTATAATAGTACTGTACACGCCGCAACAAACTGCTCCCCCAATTTATTAGTATTCGGGGAAGATATTATAATGCCCGCGGATCTCGTATATGGTGTTATAGGGGTGAGCCCCGAAGCCCCATGTACGGTGATGTTTGTAGAATCTCTACGAGATCAATTTAAGAGAGCTTATGAAGTAGTTCAAAACGAGCTATTAAAGAACGCGAATTAGCAGAAGGTTGGGTATGATACCCACCTAAAGCCACACCAGTTTAGCGTGGGTGACCTAGTGTTTATGATGCATGAACCTTTAAGGTACAAGAAATTAATCTCGAGCTGGGATGGACCTCACGTGGTCACCCTAATTATATCTGAAAGCACAGTTATGCTTATGAGTCTGGCTACAGGCCGAATGAATAAGTCTAACGTGTGTAGACTAAGGAAATGGAGGGGACGGGATGCCGCCAACTCCGAGTGTGAGGAAATTTCCAAACAGATGAATGAACAGAAGGACAAGATCCTAATGAAGACTAATGAGCTATCAAGGAAATTGAAGGGGATGGCCCCGAAGAGGAAAAGAGGCCGACCTTGCAAAATAGCGATTGAGAAAAAAATGAAGAGAGGACGACCCAGGAAGGTCGTCGCTGACACGAATTTAAAACCTAATCGTGATAAAATTGTCTCGGCGGAATGGAGAACTCGAGGTAGGGGGAAAATGTTGGCACTTTCCACCGGACCTTCTCGAGATTCTCGGTTGAAAAATAAAGAAAGAGAGGTGAGACACAGTCCCAGAATTGCCGGGCGGACTGCCGTTACTTAATGTTCCGAAATCACAACGAGTGTATAGTCCTGTTTACATGTCTTGTTATATGTTTGGAGGTTGAGATACCTTGGGCATGATTTGAAATACGACCACGACGGGTACCAACCTATTCATGGTTCCTGCGGGTGGCAGACAGCTTGGCTGACGTGTACGCATGATGCTACATGTTCTTCTGCCGAACTCCTGTTGATATGAATAGTGAAGGGGGTAATGGAGAAAACTAACCCCGAACCCTGGTTATCCGGGGTAGTACAGACGCCTGCCATGAGCGGGAAGGGGGGCGCTAGAGAGCGGAATACCAGAGTGGTGCAGGGCGGCGGCGCATGCGCATTGGTTCCGCATCGCTTGTTGTGCCTCCAATATCGCTCACAGCACGCGAACCGTCTTACCGAGGTAAGACATGCTGCTGTTTTCTCTGCCAGTTATAGTGACATAATTCCTTTCCGCTGACTAATATTGACTCCTTCTGTTCTTGAACAAAGGAGGACAATCCCCTGAGCCGTCTGAGCCCGAAATATGGCTCAGTTGGAGGTGGTGGCGACCATAATGGCCAACCCTGATGGGCACCCGACCCCACTTTGAGCCCAAGACGAGGCACCCCGAAGTCCAGCAGTTGAACTAATGGACACCACCGAAACGGAGCCATCTTTTCCCGATTCGACTCCAGACACCATGAGCATCCCTAAAGGTGCTGAACTGATCGCCCCGAGGACACCACGCCCGAGTACGACTGAGGGAACCACTCCTTCAGTCATCATCGAAGTCCCCGTGACTTTCACTGACCGACCACTAGCCATCGGGTACGTGAATGTGACCAAAGGCTTTATCCGGACGGCCACAGGTAAAAACCGATGTTGCCCACCGAAATACCTGGGCCTTAAAGGTGAACCTCCGCGGCTGATACCCTACGATTTACAATCTAGGATCTGCCGTGGATGTTTGACACGGGAGTCTCTGACGTCTCCGACATTTGGTTCAAGAACTACTTCGGACTTGCTGAAGCGATGTGCATCAGCGATGGCTTAGTCGCCGTTGTTGACACTATCTGCGAGGACGACTGAATTAGGTCACAAACAGCGTACCCACTGTTGTATGGCCTGGTTTGGTTCGAGGAGCGCCTACCCAGCATCCACTCCCCCGAAGTACTCCTTCCACAGGGACCCCCCCCCCCCCGAGAACGCACCTATGTGTTCATGTCGGATTCACAGAAGAAGTCCCCTGTCCGTGAAGAAGAAGATGCTTTGCTGGCAGACCCCGGGCTCAAGAGGAAGAGCAACGAATGGCGAACGAGACAGCTCGCGACGGGGATGCTGCTAGCAAAATCCCCGATGCTGCCTTGAGTTTGGAAGGTGGAGCTTGCTACTCCACCAAAGTAAACACCGCGAAGGAGATGAGCCTCAAGGAGCTTGATGCCCGCCAAGAAGCCATCGATAAAGAGCGCAAGGATCTCATGAAGCGCAAGATGAAGCATAAAAGGGAGGTGGAGAAAGCTAAGAAGGAGTCCACGCACAAACCCGAAGTCAAATCTAAGACGAGCCGCCGCAAAAAGAAGGTGGTAGAAGAAAAAGCAGAAGAGAGCGATGACTCTGCAGCCTCGACTTCATCTCGAAGCTCGCGGAGTCGAACACGGAGTAGCAAGACCACGAAGGAGGAGGATGCCCCCTCCCCAGTGAGATCCTCCCGGACGAGAACTTCTCGAAAATCGACCCCTCTTGCCCCCGAGCCCGTTAGTAGTACTGCAGTCGAGGAGGAAGAGGTTCAGGAGGAAGGCAATGGGGACTGTGACCGGCAGGTTGCCGAAATGAGCCGGCAGCTGCTGGAAAATATTGACTCGTTGGAGGAACCGTTAAAAGACGCCCCTGGCGAATCTAGCCTTAACAAGTGGGTTAACCCTTTAAGGGCAGAGCAAAAACTGTTGCCCTGGCCATGGGGACGGCCTCTGAAAAAAGTATAGTTTGTAGAGGACGAGCCTATTTTCAATTCCTATACTAATCCTATATAATGGGCGTCGACTATAGTCGATGCTAGGCCTGCCATGGTGTCGACTATAGTCAACGCTAGGCCTACCATGGTGTCGACTATAGTCAATGCTAGCCCTGAATGGGTTAACGCCCGCTCCGGATTCCCAGATTACACACAGAAATGTTTCATGGACTGCCAGTGTTATACTGACAGTTACTCGATTCCTCCAGCCATCAATCGTGACGGCGAGAGTGACGACAAGGAATGGATGAAAATCCTGAAAAAAGACTCCGGCCACGCGAAATTTTATCACGTGTTGATAGCGTCGCTCGGAGACACAGTAAAGACCCACAAGTCTTACTATGGCTTCGAGCACCGGACGAAGTTGCAGTATGTTGCTTCGAACTGGGCACCAACTAACCCGACCTGCCCCTTCAAGATCTGTGTCAACAACGCAGAGACAGAGAGAGTTTGGCCATCCAAAGACTCGTTCTTTAGACACCTCATGGAGCACCACATGCACCACGCTCCGGTGTATCGGTGCTCTAACGAAAAGAATGAAAACAAGAAATGTCAAGGACTGAGAACCACGAGGCTGGGGCGTATGGCTGAGCACTTGGCTCAAGTTCATGGCCTCAAAGCCAGTGACACCCGACTTAAGGCCCTGAAGCTCCATGAGCGACTTATGTCGAAGTGGGACCAAACGACCTCGGAGGAGAGACTGGCGATCACTATGAGGACTGACCACCTTTGTCACATGGTCAAGGGGAAGCAGGACGCCTACTTCCTCAAGAATGTGCGTTCACATCGATTTGACATGTCGGCAGAAATGCACTGGCATGTCAAAGTCCAGAGAAGGGACCCTGACGCAGTCGACCGACATGGGAAACCCCGACCACACCCTGGTGGTGACCCTCGAACTCAGGACGCCAAGCGACGGAGGTCGGAGTCACAGTCTCCAGCCCCAGCCTCCGAACACAAGAAGAGATCCCCAATCCTAGCACGATCCTGGGTGCTACATCTCGAGACCTCACGAGCATGGAGCATGTCTCGCCCCTGAGCCTGAGTGCCTACCGACCTGTAGCAGGGACCTCGACTGCTAACCACGAGACCTGGTTCGAGGGGCGGACTACCCTCTCCCATTCAGACTGGATGAGGGGTGTCTCGGAGTCTACCCCACGATACCAGGGCACCCCAGAGGAAGACGCCTTACGCGCTAGACTTAAGGCACAGTCAGACGAACCAGACGAGTTCCCCGCTCTGTCTGACACACAGAAACCAGGCCCCGAATCCCAGACCTTATTGCCTTCAGGGAAACCGAAGTCTATGGGTCCCCAAGCTGCTCCTGCCACCGCCTCTTCTCGCGGACGGGTCCGACCTGTGGACCTGAAGCGACCAGGAAGAGAACTGGTGCTAAAAGACCCTAGTCAACCTCTCCCCGAAGTTGGAAGGGGACGAGGTCTAACAATTGATGAGAGTGGGGCGGTAGTTGGGTCGTCTCGATGGACCAGCACCGCCACCCCATCCCCGAGTGCCACTGCCACCTTGAGCTCCGCTTACGAGAGTGGTTCCGACATGCACACGACCCCTGTACCGACGCCTCCAGTAAGGAACATGAGGACCACCAATGTGCTACATTTGGTGAAATCTAACCTCGAACTGGAGGACCCCGATGATTACATAAAAAACCGGAATCCTGTGATATCCAGGCCGACGTCTTCCAGGCATGGCAAGAGAGGCACATCAGCCAGGCCACTGGATACCTTCGAGGGGTTACTGAAGGTGTGTTCGAATGTCTGCATGAGATCCAGCGGCGGGAAATAGCCCGGATCTCGCAGGACATGCAAGGACAGGCGAGAGACCAGCTTCGGGCCTTCCTCCAGCACGAAAACGAGGCCAAGGCCATGAAGCTGAAATACGAGTCGCAGCTTCAGGAGCTGAGGAGCCAATACTACCACCAGGATGTTCGATTCATGGCAGTATTCGGCTGCTTCATGAAGGATTGGGACGGCACTGCAGAGAGTGCGTTCGAAAAGCTCCAGGGCAAGCTGCAGGAGGCTAGACAGCTCGAGGCAGACATCGAGTCTTTTGGATTCATGAGTGTGTCCACTCTGAGGCCTTCCGCCAGCGCAGGTGCACCACCAACCGGACCCGGGAGAGAACCCAAAGCCACCACCAATGCCCCGACTGCCACCCCGGCTAGACAAACTGAGACTCTAACCTCTATCCCCGAGGCGACCACTGCAGCCACAACCCCTGCTCAACCCCCAGTGGTCCATAACCTGATAAGTCTGGACTCTGATCCAGAAACCAACTCCGGGGAGACGGTGATGGAGACAGACTTGTGAGCCTCGATGTAGATAACTACAGGTGCCGACCCTATCCTCTACATGGTATCCTCGAACACCCGAACTGTGCCCCAACCTCGAAGGATGTCCAGACAGATGCAGACCCACAAAACCCAATGGACGTAACTACATCTTGATCAGGGCACACCACACAGCGACGCAGCTTGCCACCGCCAAGTCCATCGTTCGCCGATTGGATCTGCAGACAAGCAGTGGATAACCCCGAACACACCCTGAAGTCATTTTTTATTGTGTGGCAGACCCACTACACTGGTGGGCTGCTATAGTCATATTGTATACTATATAATTAACCACTATTCCTCTCACCTTACGCATAAAGTTATCTTTGTCTTAAAATTTCGATCCTAACGTCATCCACTAGGTTCGATCTCACAAAATATGTCTATTTATCACTAGTAAACAGAATATTGGTGCTATAAACCTATGAGATCTGTTACCTTAATATTATTAATATTCCTTAGGTACATACCAATTGTGTTCATACTTAGAGGTTAGAAGTGGTATATATATATATATATATATATATATATATATGTAATTATAAAAAAACCCACAGTTATTGTAAACTGTGCTTAAAAAAAACTATTATATAGGGTTCATACATGAACTGTAAAAAAATTTTCTTTTCGGGTCATGTAACACATTACCATATATAATTACAAACATAGTATGTCATTAATAGCATACATTTAAATACTCTATGTACGGGTTCGAACATGTTCTTCCGAACTTGTCTCGACCCATATTTTTCTTTAACCCTGTTTCATAGTGTATGTATATGTTTACTTCAACTAATATAATTATATGTGGTCCACTCATACTACTAAGACATCACACAAATAATATATCACATTCTACTTCGAACTCTCGTTTATTACTTCGAGCCCTTATTTTCTTTAGAATAACGAAGTTGTCACAATGTTAAATACATTTTTTTACACACCCCTTTCCTTATTCTGGTGGGGGTAGTGTAAAGGCTAGTAGATCGTGATATAGTGTGAGCGTCTCCCTCGGGAGGGCGTCTCGAGCGGTGCGCCCATCACCGGTAGTCACTAGAGGTCTCCTCGACCCCTGGTCTCTGCGGGGTGGTGGCAGCACTGTTCCCCTCGTCCCAGCTCCTACCTGGGGCCGGGGAAGGCGTTAGTCTGGCTCTAGCTGCCAATGGAGTCAGACCATTTTCACCTGAGCTTACACTACAGTTAAGCAGTACACTTCGAGGTAGATGTGAAACATATACCGTAATAAATACGTGCCAGTTGCACTATCCCGAGATCCCTTGTCTGGTCTTTACTTCGAACTAGTCAAGACATTGATTCGAACCATTAGATGTACAATATGATTATATATTCATGCACTACTGGACGTGAGTGGAATGTATTTTGTATGCATCTTATCCTATTTTTGTGATTATTACCATATGTAATATTAAGTAACACACAATCTAGTTTTGCAGAGGAAGTTGGAGGTCTACAAGAACCTGTGTGTATGGTCCCTGAAAGCCCCTGCTCTTGTATGTGAACACTGTGACCCCCTGCTCCACATTCTGACCTCTACCCCTTTTATCCTCGCCATTAGAAGGTCTAGGACCCGTGTATATGGACCCTGAGACCTCCTGCTCTCCATCCTGGCCTCTACCCTTTTATCGTTGTCATTAGAAGCACTAGAGCCTATGCATACAGACCCAGAGAGCCCCTGCTCCCCATCCCGGTCTCTATCCATTCTTTTCCCATCATAAGAAGGTCTAGAACACGTGTATATGGTCCCTGAGATCATGTGTAACATTGGTATTTACAAGGGTTTTACTGGGCCTTACACCATGTGTAACATTGGTATTTACAAGGGTTTTACTGGGCCTTACACCATGTGTAACATTGCTATTTACAAAGGTTTACTGGGCCTTATATCATGTGATAGGTGATAGATGGGGTAGAGGCCGGGACAGGGAGCAGGGGGTTTCAGGAACCATTTACACGGGTTGTAGACCTTCTGATGACGGGAATAGAAGGGCTAGAGGCCGGGACAGGGAGAAGGGGGTCTCAGGAACCATATATACGGGTTCTAGACCATTAATTTTGCTAAAGGGCATAGAAGGGTTAGAGGCTGCGACACTGAGCAGGGGGTCTCAGTGTCCATTTACACGGGTTCTAGATGATGATGGGGAAAGAAGGGCTAGAGGCCAGGACAGGGAGCAGGGGCTCTCAGGAACCATAATTATACACGGATTCAAGACCTTTTGATGATGGGGATAGAAGGGGTAGAGGCCCGGAAAGGGAGCAAGGGGTCTCAGGAACCATATACATGGATTCTAGACCTTATAATGACGGGGATAGAAGGGATAGAGGCCGGCACAGGGACACAGTCAGTGGTCAGTCCGGAATAGTTTGGAGAAGATCAGAGATAAGAGATAAGATAAAGGTCCAAATGAGGCCTCCTACTTCTGACCCCTGATTTACACATCTCTCTATTTTTCTTAAAGGAGTTATTTCTTTTACTAAATTGGCTCTATTTTTTCTACATATCCTCAGGTTTAAAAGTACATGTTTATTTTTGATTTTTCTGTTCCCTTTCCACCTAACCTTAAAATAATTTTGGGATTTGAGAAATTTTTCTCTCATGCTCTGTGGCCCAGATGTTTAGAGCCCCATTATCCCTGCCCTCATCACCCTGCCGGCTGGGGAGGTTTCAAAAACGACTGACGACTGACTGAACAGGGGGTCTCAGGAACCATATACACTGCTTCTAGACCTTATAATGACAGGGATAAAATGGTGTATAAGACTTATTCTGAGAGAATGTGGACGGGCATTGTCCCTCATTTTAACCAGGAGAAGGGGGGACCTTCACCCCCGGCCTTTACCCTATGTTTAATACTTATTATGATAAAATATGGATAGGCATGGTCCATTATATTTAACTTGCAGAGTGAGGTGACCTAGACCTAGGGGGGGTCTAGATCATAGACCTGTTCCTGACGGGAATTAGGTAGAGTTATAGCATTAAATCATGAGTAGAATTATACTTGTATAATGAAATTCTTAATTATTCCTGCCTTCATGGCTTAGGGCAAAGATATACATGTACCCATCTTGTTTACCCCATGCTACAGATGGGGTGTGTTATGTATATATGTAGACAGGTCGTCTGGAGTGGTAACGTATGACCTACAGTATGATTGGAGAGTTATTTCTATACAGTGTTACCAGTACACATCTGGGCACCAAACAGAAAACATATATACAGGTATGTGTATTCACAGTATGTAGAGTATAAGGCAAATATGGTCCTATTTTCACAATGCAGAGGCCAACAATAATTAGTATTTATAAATATATTGTCATGAACATATCTGTCCAGAATATGACATTGTAGTGTATTCCTATTGTTATTATTTCAATCTAAAGGTAGAGGTATTCATTCATTATATTATGCTCTCTTGTATGATAATTAATATGCAATTTATATTTACAGAAACAGGCTGGCTCCCTTCTATACTGGCGGGGATAGGAAGGTCAAAGGCCAGGATAGGGAGGAGTGGGTCTCAGCAACCATATACACGGGTTCTAGACCTTCTAATGACGGAGATGCAAAGGGTAGAGGATGGTATGGGGATCTCAAAAACTTATTACATGGGTTCTAGACCTTAACCCTTTGCCTACTGGTGTATAGGACAGTGCATATTAAGCTAATAGATGATGGCTGTCGGAGCCCTAGGGCTGTATATGCTGTATATACCTGAGCCGCGAAGCGGCGAGGGTATATACAGCATATACAGCCCGTGGGCCCCGACAGCCATCAACTAATAGGTTTATACCACGATTTCCTCCATTTTGTATTAATTTCTTACCTGAAATCCAAAGAATATAGCCAGGCGAAGACATTTTGTAAAAGCAAGCGATACGGCCCGGGTCCGCTCTGCGTGAAGCCATTGTTTTTGTTCCTTGCCGGGAGAGGTACCGCTGTGTATACAGTCACTTTTCGTATGGAATCCAACCATGACACGTCTTCAAAATAAAACATACATATCCTTAGATAGTCTAGATGATCCCTCCATACGTATTATGTCCAATATGTTCAAAATAAAGGAGAATCCATTGATTTTCCAAAACGGTCCGAAATTTTCGGCGTCTTTCTTGTACGACGAGCAGTTGACCTATATCTACATCCGGGCCACTGACACACTTTCGCCGGACAAGGAGGCGGGTGGGAATGGCCGGACCGCGACTCGCGTACGATCGAAAAATCAATGGATTCTTATTTATATCGAAGAAAATTAGCACGCATTCCTCTTCTATGGATCGAAAACTTCTTAGGATTTCAATATTATAACATGGCATGGTTGGATTCCATACGAAAACTGACTGGAAACATAGCAGGTTAGAACTTATTTATTTTCGCATTGGATTTCATCACCGTTCAGTGTGGCGCTATGGCTAAGGCCTTCGCCTACCACCACTGCGGCCGGGGTTCAATTCTCATACGAGTTGGCACGATTTTTCAATATGGAAAATGGCTAGATTAGCTTTGTATAGCTGCCATAATTTCCAAAAATATTCTAAGTCCAACTTGACCCCGAAAAAGTATATACCAAAAATTCTAAAAACGCACAAGGGTGGTATATGCAGAATATACCACGTATATATCGCATATAAAACCACCGGAAGTGCCAGAATAGTGGTATAAGACATAATAGCCATACTCTGCACATGTAATGCACCCCCACAGCCGGCCATTTTTGAGAATAATGCACCATGTTCACTTTAGCAGTACAATACATAGTTAAAGCAAAGTTGTCTTGTAAAGAAACACCTAGAATATGATTATTAATGATATTTCTTATGTCATGCCAAAAATTGTACTTTATAGCATCATTATTTCACCATCAAATCTAAGAAAAACTTTTCAGAAGGAAAATAATAAATAGTGCATTAATGCACTATTGGCGTGTCCCATGGTAGTGCATTAATGCACTACCTGCACTGTTAATGGTAGTGCATTAATGCACTATATGTAGGCAAAGGGTAAAGTAGGGAGGTTTAGCAACCCCTGTGTTGCCAACATAACGCAGACGTACAGCATACCTACAGCACCGGTACGTCTGCATCGAATGAGCTACGGGTGATGTATGTCAGGTTTGCTAAACCTCCCTAATAAAGGGGATAGAAGGGGCAGAGGCAGGGACAGGGAATAGGGGTCTCAGTAATGATATACACGGGTTCTAGACCTTATAATGGCCGGGATAGAAGGGCAAAAGGCCAAGGCAGGGAGCAGGGGTCTCAGCAATGATAAACACGGGTTCTAGACCTTATAATGACCGGGATAGAAGGGCAAGAGGCCGGGGCAGGGAGCAGGGGTCTCAGGAACCATATACACATATCCTAGACCTTATAATGATGCGGGTAGAGGGGTAGAAGCAGGGACAGGGAGCAGGGGGTTTTAAGAACAATATATGCAAGGGTTCTATACCTTCTATGACGGCTTCTATGTCTCAAAAATGATGTTTCAAATGTTTGAAATAAAACAAAATGTGGTGTTATTATGTCCCCAATTCCCTTAATTGATGAACCGCCAAATATTCCTCGAGGATTTTATGCTTCAGAGTAGCATAATTACGTCTTTTATAGGGATTTTCATGGAGTTTACAGGGCCATGCATTGTTTGTATTTATGGGATTTACCTACTGTTTACTGGGTATTACATCATGTGTCTGTACATCTCTGTAAATATGGACATTACTCCTAACGTAAAGGGGATGTAAATCCCCAAAGTCGTGCAGTGCCTGCACCGCCAGCAGGTTGGCCACCGTTTCCTTAGCAGTCCTCTCCAGTGGCATAGAGCCGGCAAGTGGTCAGTTGTGGGCGATGGTGAATGGTGCAGGTTTCGCCTGTGGACCGCCCCCGCCGGAAGCATCGACCAGCTGGCTGCACTGGAACCCCGCCCGGGAGCTCGAGCCAGCCGAAGGGTCTTCCTTCCTCTGTGGGGGAGTCTGGGATGCAACCCCCGCCAGCTGGCTGCCCTTGGGGCCTCCCGTTCAGCTCCATGGAAGGAGTGGCACCGCCCTTTCCTTGGACACCGCGGACCCCCCAGGACCCCCAGTGGCTGGCTGCGCAAGGAGTCCATCAACACACTGGAAGGACCCGAGAGGAGCGACGCAGCTTCTAGGGTGTCAGCCGGTCCCTTGACGGGGGCCCCGACCACCCCGAGCTTTCCACCGCCCCTGGCTGCTGGCTATGCATGGAGTCCATCGGCAGTGGAGGGAGGGCTCCCACCTCCCCTGCATGCTGGCTACTAGCAGAGCCCTTCGGCGGGACAGAGGTCTCGGGGAAGCCGACATTGCCCAAGCGAGGAGAAGGCGCTACCATGCTATGTGATTCCTCGGTCCTGGAAAGCTCCTCTGGCTCCACCTCTCCTCCTGCATCTCCTGGCAGCTGGCTACACTTGGAGTCCCTCGGCTGCTCGGGGGTACCGGCGAGGGTAGTGGTAGTATGAGAGGCACAAAAGGCCTCGGAGAGGTTGATACCGTCGGAGCCGAAAGGAGGCGCTACCACGGTATGTGGCCCCTCATTTATGGCCGACTCGCCTGACTCCACCCCTCCTACTGCATCCCCCAGCAGCTGGCTGCACTTGGAGTCCCTTGGCTGCCCGCGGGTACCAGAGAGGGAGGTGGCACCGGAGGCGAGTATGATGATTTGCTGGTCTGTCGCTGGTTCTGCATCCTCTCTATGCTGGCCATCGGCAGGGGTGCAGGAGGTGAGATACGGAGAGGAGTGGTCCCGTGGAGGTGCTGGCCTAGTAGTGGCACCCTCTCTAGCCTCCTCGTCCGAGGTCAAGGCAACAGTCTGGTCAGTCCCGGGTGAGGTCTCTGCCACAGGGCCCTCCTTTGTAGATGTGGAGTGGGAGGACGGCAGGTTATGGTCCATGAGGATCAGCAAGTGCTCTAGTCTCTCCCTTGATCCCCCTTGGCTCTTCCCGCCTGCCAGATAAGAGGCCAGGAGAGCGGCTACCTGCTTGCTGTCCAGGTCTGCTGCAGGGCTCATGGTGGAGGCGCAGGACCCCCAGGAAACCACAGTTTTAACTCCCTCCTGGGAAGCATCATTGTCTGGGGGACCTGTGGAAGTGCCGGGTGCCTTCAAGGCGGGCTGCTGTGGGGCAGGACTGGTTGGAGAGGGGGTCCGATCCCGCTTCTGCCTGGGTGACAGGCCCTTAGTGGACTTCACCTGCAGGCCCCTCTTCACTCTAGGGGCAGCAGCCCGGGGGGTCCCAGAAGGGGCCGCAGGGGGTGAGGCGACTAGGCATATGGCTGGGGAAGCATCGAGTTCGCCCGCTCCCTCTGGCTCTTCCTTGTGCACGACGGCGGGGCTTTTCCTACTGCAGTGCAAGTGAGCCGAGAGGGGCTGGCGCTCCTCCTCATCCTCCGAGGAGAAAGAGGGGGGGGGGGTCCTCCTCTGAGGTCACTTCCGTCTCCCCTACCAGGATGGCTGGAGAGGAAGCGGGAGTGGAGGAAGGGGTCCTCACTGGTGGCAGGGGTTGGGCTGGCGGCATGAACTTGGCGCGCCTTACCCAGAAGTGGTACTCGCCCTGTTGTTCTTGTGACGAGTCCTGATGTGGCGCCGGATATCGTCCTTCCGGACTGTGCTGAAGGTGCACCCCCGACCCTTGAAGGGACACATCCACCCCTCCTTGACCTCCTCTGCGTGGGCCGACTTCATTTTTTGAGGTTTGAAAATGTTTTATTGTCAAGTCACTATTCATACAGAAAGTGGTAAAATTAGACAATAATGTGAATCCTCATTCAGTTATTACATTAAGTGGTTGTTTGCACATAGTTCAAACAATAAAGATGGGAATTTATACAATGAAGAATGAGAACAATAATATAAACAGAAAAATTAAAATCTATATAACAAACAGTATATACTATGTACACAAATAGCAACCTCTATAATCTTACAATAAAATTTCAAAAAGAAGGGCAGCAGGCATGGTACACCAGTTTGTTACTATCAACAAGTTTTATACTAGCATGTATTACACTATACCAATAGGATATATATGGACAGATCAGTAGGTACAAAACATATCTTAAACAGATGATCAGCAGATATACAGTATGAGAGTATAGTCACTGTGAGCTCATGGATGAAATTCATGCAGTGTAGTCTTTCAACAGCTCCACATGAATAAATTCTAGTAGAGGGTGTAGTCAGCAAACAACAGCTCCCTCTACTCAATCAGGATAAGGTGTAGTCTTTCAACAGCTCCCTAACCTGTATCTTTTTTCATATTACTCATCCAGCTCATTCAGCTCATCACCCATTAACATCATCTTGGACAAGTCTTGTATCTGGCTTATTCTTGCTTTAAATTTAAGTTTACTTTCACTGTGCTCTGGGAATGACTATCTTGATCTTTGATTCAGACCTCATACCTGGCCTTCTGATTTCCTCATCGACCCAATCTGGATTTCTTGATAATTTGTACATGAAGCTAAGCAATAATTCTTGTCGTCTCCTCATCAGGAGTGGGATATTAGCCCGTTCATGGAGCTCTTCTTCATTAAGATCCAAACCTCTGAAACAAATTTTCAGGCCTCTCTTCTGCATTCTGTCTAACTTTTTTAACAGGCCTTCATTAGCCCCCTCGTAGGCAAAACAAGCGTAATCAAAAACAGACATTATGGTGGTTTTATAGACTGTTACAGCAACTTTTTCAGATAACATGTTTCTGAATTTACTGAATCTAAAAAGACGGTCGTTAATTTTACTATTTAAATCCTTTAGCACAGGTTCAAAACTCAATAGACTGTCTAACTTTAGTCCTAAGTAGCAGTAGTTATTCAGAGTTTCAAGTTCTTTGTTATACAAATATAGTTTTTGGCCCCTGGACTTTGGTAACTTTTTGCATGAACCATACCACACAACTTTGGATTTATCCGTGTTAGCAGTAAGCTTCTTGGTTACAAACCAGGATTGTAATCGATTTAATGCCGTTTGTAACCTATTGGTTATAGTTTCAATTTTGTTGTTTGAGCTGTATATTACCAAGTCGTCTGCATAAAGATAATGTTTACAATCAGCAAGAACATCACTGACATCATTTATATATAGTATGAACAAGAGCGGTCCCAATACAGACCCTTGCGGGACACCAAATCATACTGGGGCTTCATTAGAAACAAAGGAACCAATTTTAGTATACTGGCTTATCCCAGTTAAGTAATTCATTAGCCAATTGAGTGTTGTGTCATGTAAACCAAGTTGTCCTAAAATTTCAACAAGATAGGCGTGATTAACACAATCGAACGCCTTACGTAGGTCAAGATAACAACTCCAGTCAAATGGCCTCTATCTCTATTTTCATAGATATCACTCAGGAGTCTGAAGACTGCATCTGCAGTCCCCAGTCCTGATCGATAACCAAATTGTTTTGCAGAAATAATATTTTTCTTATTTAGAATTTCATTTAGATGGCAATACATTATTTTTTCCGCAATTTTGGAAGGTACAGGTAATAGTGATATCGGCCGCCAATTGGTGATTAACTTTATATTACCGGGCTTGGGTATTGGATTCCATTTTTCAGGAAATATGCCACTGGTGAAGCTCAGTTCTTACAACCTAGTAACAGGATCTAACAAAAATAACAGTGCTGTTTTCAAAATATCACATCTAATACCATCAATTCCGGAAGTTTTGTTAACATTTATTTCTTTTATGAGCATCTCAACAAAGCCTTTTTCAACTCGCACAGGAATTTCAGCTGGATCAACAGGTTCAGTCATTAATACACGCTCAGGATAACCATTATCTGTGAAAACTGAAGATAGTTTAGCACCAATATTTGAGAAATAATCATTTAAATAATTTACAGATTCGTGCTCTGACTTGATAAAACCATCATCACCTATCAATTCTGGAGGGGCAATTTGCACCTCTGGTTTCAAAACTCCATTTAAAACTCTCCAGAATCGCTTTGGGTCAGACTTAGCCTCCTCCAGTTCAGACTTGACCTGGTTGGCCTTTGAGTACCTGATAGCCTTATTAATTCTACAACATAGCTGCCTGGCTTTATTGAGATAATAATCATCCTTAATTTTCGAAAACATTTCCACATTGTCCTCGCGTTCATTTATCATTGACAAGATGTCATGTGTCATTCATTTATTTCTTCTGTCCACAATCTCAATTTCAGACCAAGGACAAGTATTCAATTATTAAGTTTTCAATGAATGACCAAGCACCATCAGGGTCGTGCAGTTCATAAAAAACATCCCAGTCTGCCATTATTAGCCACTCTTTGAAAGTTTCTTCATCATAACCTTTGTACTTTCTCACCCAAACTTTCTTTTTGATATAGTCAACCTTCTCTCTTGTTTTTACAGCAAACACAGGCAGATGATCACTTACTAAAAAATTCAAGACACCAGATGTAATAGACTCATTGTAATTAGTCAATATATTATCTAAACATGATACAATAATCTTATAGGGTCTAGTGCACTGATTAATGAGTTTATGATAGCCGTTAAATCGGCAAGCATCGATTAGCTTTACAGTACTAGGTAGTTTTTCACGCAAGGTATTTATATTTATGTCCCCCATAATCCATTGTTCAAGCCCTTCTTTATCTGCAATTTCCATAACACGAGACAAATGTAGAAAAAACTTATCTATCTTGCCAGAAGGAGGTCTATATAGAGTGACCAATTGTAAAGTATGTGTCTTCAAGACTAGATCTAATACTAGACATTCAATATCCTTGTTACTACAACTAATGTCATTGCGTATCTTAACATCAAGATTAATGTCATCTCGAATGTAAACTGCTAAACCTCCGCCTTTCTTTCTTTTTCGGTCCAGCCTGAACAAATTCATGCCTTCCCAGTTTATTAAGTCATCATCATAGTCTTCATGTAACCAAGTTTCACTCATTCCAACTATATCAGCACCATCTAAATGGTCAAATATTTCCTGCCTTTTGTTAAACATGCTTCGCTCATTTAGATGTACCATTTTCAAGCCCTTCATATTTAGAAAATCGTTTAATCGTGTAGTTGTTGCCATTACATAAACAAATACAAGTAGACAATAGTTTATATACAAAAAATAAAGAATTATAAATTAAAAATAAAAGAGCCCCTGGCTAAATTCTAGCCAGAGGCCAGTTCCCTCTATAAATAGCCTCAACCCAGTGTTTAATAAGTCTTGCATTATTTCTTTATTCTGCCCATATTTAGCTTTGATCAGGTCCTCCATAAGGGAGGGTTCGAGATCCAGAAACGGGTGATTCATTGGGATTTTTTTGGAGTCACCTTTCAACTTGATCAAACATGGATCTGTCATTGAGAGCACTTCTCGGGCTTCAGCCGGATGACCTAGCTCTAACAATCTGACATGGAAATACCCTTGTTCTATGCTATTGTAGGTGTATTTGATGCCTTTGTGAATAAACTCAAGTTTGCATGGGAACCAATTTGAAAAGTGCGCATTAACGCCTTGGTAAACTATGCCCATTTTGGTGTGTAGGATGCGAGTTTCACCATCTGTTTTGTTTGCCCGCCTCTTAGCA
Organism: Acholoe squamosa; assembly: GCA_949317995.1. Taxonomy (NCBI): domain Eukaryota; kingdom Metazoa; phylum Annelida; class Polychaeta; order Phyllodocida; family Polynoidae; genus Acholoe; species Acholoe squamosa. Next base: position 27,516,978 of record OX439038.1, read on the forward strand.
GGTTTTCCCTTGATTGGGGCTTCATAAGGGGTGTGTGCAACTTTGTGCTCGTCCGGGATACCAGAGAGAGATGTGTAGTCGTAGGATGTACCTTCAATATTTATACCATCCTTGTCAGTACCTGCAGTAAGACCCTTTTTTTTGGCAGCTGCTACAATAGCTCTGCCATGCTTTTTAGCATCTCGCATCTCTCTTGACTCATCCAAGGCAAAGCCAATCTTTGTTTTCATTTGCTTCCCTATTTCATTCAACTGCCATCTTTTTGCCAGTATGGCTGACTTGATGGCAATGTTACTACAACACACCATTATGGGCGCCTTTTCTTTTGGTGGTTCCTCACCTTCTTGGATCTCAATGGGTTTTTTCATCCTAACAATCTCCACAAAATCTCCATCATTACAACGGATGTCTAGTTTTCTGAATAAGTCATACAGAACAGGCAATAGTTTCTGATTTTGTCTTGACCATAAGCCATATATGACAACATTCCTTTCAGGGGAGCTGGTGGCATGCTTAACAGTTCTCATATTTGTCAGGACTTGGCTGTAGCTTGATTGTCCAATTGTCTTCCCACTGACTAAAAGTTCACCAGTCTGTCTTGTTAACTCTTTTAGATTTTTCTCATTTCGATTGACCTTTCCCTTTATCTCATTTTCTACACTGTTTAAGGAGTCTCCAATCTTTTTGACCTCTTGGGTAATTCTGTTGTGAACATTGGTACTAGCAGTGCCAACAGAATTTTCAATTGTTTTGATTTCTTGATTTAGTTTCGAGTCAAGGCTGTCAACCCTGAGGTCAACTTTATTTACTAACTCTCTAAGAGTTTCTTCTAGTCTTTTGAATCTACCATCATTGTCTTCATGTTTGTCATCAATCTCCCCTTCTAACCTGATTATATCCTTCCGTCTGTCTAATAGCAGTTGCTCATATCTGGTCGAGTCAGCTTCGAGTCCCGTCACTTTGGTCTCTAAGTCAGAGTGAGATTGTTCAATATTTTCTAATCTGTCAAGCAAGCAAGTGTTGTGGACCTCTAGGAGTTTTGCCATTTGTTGCAGCATATCTGTTTTGAAGTCATTCATTTGGTTTCGTTGCTCCCTGACTAGTTCTACTTTCAATTCATTCATTTGCTCCTTTTCTATTACAACCGATATTCCCAGTGTTTCAGATACTTTTCCTTCAACATTTTGATTATTTCCCACCTCAAGTTGGAACATTTTACCAGAATCCAGTTTTGGTTCATTTAGATTCTTACTCACATGCACAATATTGGCAAGCGGAATGCTGCTATTGATGTTTACATTTCAAGTCCAGGGAGGGGTGTTTGCCACGCTCTTGGAGCCACCGCCCCCTTGGCCCCCAGGGACCTCTCCCCATGAGAGCCTCACCTGAGAAAAGGAAGGGGGTTCTAAACTTCTCCAAAAAGGAGGCCATTGAACTGATGCGGCCACACGGGGGGTGGAGATGTGGGAGCACTCTTGCTTTGTGATGCTGCGGGGCCTCCTTCGAGTTGCGGGGCTGTGAGGCCCCCTCAGCTCTGCGGCACTGTGGGGCCGTGGGGCCACCTTCCCGCTGTGGGGTTGCGGGGCTGCCGGGACGCCTCCGCAATGCGGCGCCGTGGGGCTGCCTTCACACTGCTGTGCCATGGGGCCATGTCGATCTCCAAACTTTCTGCAAACTTCTGCCAGATGGCAACTACTAGGATCTTTTATGTCCCCATACACATTCTCTCCCCCTTTTCTGAGAAAAAACATCCTCCCCGGCCTCCACGTAGACGAGGGTGCCACAGACCCCCGCCATCAACTCCTCCCTCTCCGTCTGAGACAACAAATTTCCAGACTCCATTTATTATGCTTTCCCCGGGCAGACTCTACCGAAAAATCTGGATTCTTTTGCTTTGACAATTCGGGCGAAAAGTCAAAACCACTGCTGTCACCACTGTAACAGTATTTGGTTGCCTAGGGGAAATGACAACAAGACAGCTACCCGAGTACGGTTGACAAACAGAGACGGCTGTCACTTCTTTTCTGGGAATAACAACAAGCGGTACAAGGAGTCAACGACTCGTGAAACAATCATCCATTAAACATCAATTGGTTATCTATTAGTCATCAAGTTAGCGTCTAGAATCAATGCACAACGTCCTTCTCATAGCTGTGGCTCTACGATGTGGGCTGGTCCATACCTGTGCATACTAGGGTGAATATTCATATAGAAGTACGAAGTATTTTATAATATTGCATTATTAACAACTTATATTCATCTACTCCCAAGAAGTACATGATTGTTTTCTCCCTTTGTGAACACAACAGCTTTTCCTCCTTGTTTGTTTGTTTTGGCTAGCTTGAGAAGCGTATATTTATATGATTTCTTTTTGGCATAAAGATTGTTCAACTCAAACTTAAAACTCATATTAATTCTTCCATATTCGTTTAAATTTTGGAATACTTCAATTGAGTTGAAGTTTCTAGCACATTCATTATTGGCATATTCTTCTTTTACTTTTTGCATTTCCTGACAGTCTTTTCTAGATTTGAGTTCCAAACTAAGGATGTGACATGTACTGATCTAAAAACATCTAAAAGTGATTGTATCACTTTTAGATGTTTTTTTCTTGGGCATGACCTCGCTTCAGAAATAATATTTCCCTTTTAGATACTATCTTTTTTTCTTAAAACTCTGAAGCACATTATAATGATTCAATTCAAGATGGCTGAGGTCCCTCTGTCTACACTGCAAAAAAAAAAGATGACGTCAAAATAAAGAAGGATTCCTCGTCCCAAAGTTGCCAGAGATCCATCATTATTTTTCACAGAGATGTCGTTATTTTCTTGGAGATTCCTTGTACCACTGCACTGCCACATGGAGTTTCTGGTAAAAACTACACTGGCTCCTTGTTATCTAATTACAGTGGTTCACTTTTCAGATTTACAAGGATCCCTTGTAAATTCAACCGTTATTTTTTACAGTGTAGATTTGTTGGGAACATATTCTTGGAAATCATCGGGCATTGGGTTGGTTGAAAACTATAAATTTTAGCATTTACAACTGTTAACAACCCAGTGTGTATGCGACATTATATATCAGTTATTTTGAGACCATTGGTTCTTCTGGAGGGTGATTCATAACAACTGATGTTGTCATAATTAAAGAATAAATCAATAATTAGAATTGATATTTTTGTATTGAATTTTCTCAATCATTCCAATATCGATCAGGCACATACATTAATTAAATTGATTTAACTATTGATATAATGCATGATACATGTATCGGAATTGATGATGATTTTCCATCATAAACTGATCTTTTCTAAATACATCGTTTGTCTCTGGAGGAAAATGCCAGCTTTTTTTTATGAATCGCCCTCTAGGAACTTTTGGATCAATTTCTATAATGATTCAAGTTGTTTGTAATCACTGGATTTCATTCCTAGCCTCGCTTATAAGTGATTCGGGAAAGCCAACAATACATGCAACACATAACAAAAACGCACCTATACCATATCAAGTCATCGTTTATTGCAAAGAAGAGTTCGAAAGTATTTCTGAGCCAACAACGTCAAGAGCAGATGGCATGTACTACGTTTTAAATATTCAACAAAATTAAGCAGCTAACTGCCAACAAAAGAAACTGGCCTATAATTATCCCTGGGCAGCGATATGTGCATATGGGTACTTCTATTAGTTAATTAGTATCCATCAATAATATTATAATGGTATAAAAAAGTATAACAAAAACAGAATCTATACTTTGCTAACAAGGATACACAATAATAACAAAGGGATATATTGTTTATTAATTAACAAATTGATCTGATATTTTCGTGAAAATAGATATCAGCAATCTCATGGTGCTGCCCTCCTTTAATATAGGCATTCCACATTGAATCAGCAGTATAGTTATGCTAATGTATCAGTAAAAATTCTACTGGCCAAAGTCAGAGGAAATCTAGAAGAAAATTGACCACTGGTCCACAGGCAGAACTACTGGTTATTGGCCACCGGGACGGGGTCAGTGTCTAACCACGATTTCTGTAGACTTTGTTCCTTCTACCAGTGATGGTGTTCGTAGTGCAGAACCTTGCCTGCCTCTTGCTGATAATTTCACACACCTTAATGGTGTACTTCTGCCCAGCCTGCACGAAAGGCAACTTGTACTTCTTCATCGGTCCTTTGCCCTTGCGAAGGTAGTCCGTCTTGTCCTCAAGTTTCTGAAATAGAAAATACAAAGGATAAAATAAGAATAGATATACATGTATAGCTATCTTCATTCAACCATTTAGTTGTAGGATTGCGGTTACTGCTCCCTATTGCAAATAATGGATGTGATGATATTTCTGGAGAGTACCATGGACTCTCTACCTACGATAGATATACATGTACATGTCGAAGAATGATTGTAGGTGATCTTCCAAGTTAAATAGTCTGATTCTATGGATGTCATATCTAAACATAATTATTCTCATAATGCTAAACACTATGTCATTGAAACATCGTCTAAGCATGTCATACCTAAACACTTGGGCAAACCGAAGCATAAACATAGTTATCACTTTACAAACATAAAAAAGCAGATAAAAAAACTTGGGAATCATATTATGAGTGTAAAGACTGTACAGTTTAGGATTATAAAGTGTGTCCAAAAAAGAAATGACATTGTTGTGGACTGGTCTCTTTATTCCCTTCATTTTGAGGCATAACAATACCAGAAATGATGAATATTGTGCATAACGATATTTTTCAAAACCGGCTGGCAGCCATTTTGTTTTTAATGTTTTGACCCAGAAGGCTACAGGGGATTTTCTTGTTCAGCATACCCAAATTACCCAGAATAGCACTGCTGTCAACTAGTACTAAAAATGCCTCTAGAAAGATTTAGAGCTGTATTTGTTGGAATTTTGCCTAGTCTATTAGCAAGTGTTTACCAGATTTCCAGCAGCATCGAAGATCTGCAGGCGGTGCCCTGTCACACGTTTACGGAGTGGCTTCAGGACCTTGGCTCCGGCGAGAACGACCCGGAATGCCACCACCAGTTCGTTTTTGCTACCGTAGTACCTGATGTAATTCATTCCACGCTTTTGGTCTGTCAAAAAAGATAAAGGAACACCACCTTGAATTATACTTTTGGATAGCAATGCTGAGTCCATTTGGCAACCCGATATATAGAGAAATGTAAAATGGACATTCCACTGTATCCAAAGTGACATCTTGGAAAAATCAGGGGCCATTATATATCGGTCATCAGATCCAATCTAAATCTAATTTCACCAGAAAACCCATAAAACATTTGGGATAGCTGGCTGGTTGCTGGGATAGCTGGGATTGTTCCCGATGTGAAACCATTCCCTCTGTCTGGTGTATCTGGACTCCATTTCTTAACAGACTATGACTGCACCTTCCGATTCATGCCAAAATCCCCATAGGAATAGCATTGACAGGCTGTTTATGGCTGGTCATTAAGGGAATAATTCATGAATAACTTTGCCCAAGGTAAATAAGGCACTTGGCTTTGCCTATATATATATATATATATATATATATATATATATATATATATATATATATATATATATATATATATATATACCACATGCGCAATCCCCATAAAAAAATACCCCGAATAAATTTTTGTTTGAATTTTCACTAGTTTGGCTGGGTAGGCTCCCCTGGTGACCAAGGCCAGTATTAAAAATCCCTGCAGGGAGGCCCATTTATGCTTGTTGAGCCTATCCACTTCATTATCAGCATTTCATGTAAAATAAAAGCAATAAGTTTTTCATGTTATGTCCTTCCTTAGGCTTACTTCGATGAGGCCTAGACAAGTTAGGTACTTACAAACTCGTGCCAGAGTACGTGTTACGAGGTCTATATCAGAATCAGAGTCCACATCATTGTCAAGATCAAAGTCGGCATCAGAGGTAAGCCGTTTTAGGAGGTCCATTTCAGAATTAGAGTCCACATCGTTGTCAAGCTCAAGGTCGACATCAGAGGCAACACGTTTCAGGAGGTCCATTTCAGAATCAGAGTGGACATCATTGTCAAGATCAAAGGCAAGACGTTTTAGGAGGTCAATTTTAGAATCAACATCGGCATCATTGTCGAGACCAAGGTCGGCAACACGTCTTAGGAGGTCCATTTCAGAATCAACATCGGCATCATTCTCGAGACCAAAGTAGGCATCAGAGTCAAGAGGTAATGCAGCAGCCACAGCCACGAGGCCGAGCAGGAGGAGAAGCTTATTCATGTTAGCTTTTCTGCAAAATGAGATATTAAAACAGATTAGGAGTTTAATTGTGGAGACATACTTATCACTGTGAGCACCATCTGGTCTGCAGCAAACAGAGAGAGAGAATCATTGGTGGGTTCCCACACTTAGTCTGGAGGGCAATTCATAAAGACTTACGATCCTGCATGGCCTAAACAATGGATTTAGAAAAAATCATTCTACTAAGGTGATTTAGAAAATTCTTGCATAACCGGCACATTTTCAAAAGAATATGGGATAGAAAATACTTAGTGTGATTGAACATAGTATGTACTCAAGAGCTAATTTAATTTCCCCATTAGCTATCTTTGAACATAGTATGTACTCAAGAGCTAATTTCATTTCTCCGTTAGCTATCATTGAACAAAGTATGTACTTAAGAGCTAATTTCATTTCCAAATTAGCTATTGTTGAACATAGTATGTACTCAAGAGCTAATTTCATTTCCCCATTAGCTATCATTGAACATAGTATGTACTCAAGAGCTAATTTCATTTCCCCATTAGCTATCATTGAACATAGTATGTACTCAAGAGCTAATTTCATTTCCCCATTAGCTATTATAATGTTAACGAAAATGACAATTTTATGGTTGTCCTTCCTTGATGGCTATCATGAGCATTTCTGCTCAGTGAACGACTTTGCAATCCCCACCAGCCACCTTAAGTTGATAATTTTAAGGCCTGTATCTGGCACAGTATTCTTTTTAGCCTGTGCCTTTTAAATAAAAAGTTACTCTACCTTATCAACCTGTCCATAAGGTAGAGTAACTGAAAGCAGAACTGAATTATCCCTTCTAGATCCAAAATTATGTTTAAAAATTGTTATTTTTTCCAATAATGGCATTGTTTATGTGTTATGCCACAATATTTCAATACGCAATTGAGTCAAAGGCTATCCTGAATTTCTCTGTGTTACTGACATCCCATATTTATGATCTTATATTTCTGTAGCTATTTGGGGTATTTTATCATGCAAAAGACATGATTTGATAAAAAAAGGATTTTCCCCTAATGTTATGATTTACCAAGTTATGTCACATTGAGAGAAAAAAGGATTCTCCATTGTTTTTTTTATTTACATTCTGGGGATATCATTGGGTAGTTACAAGTGTAAAGTCTCTAAAGATGTCAGCCACAAGTATTTACGCATAATACATTGGAGTTAGAATGAGACACTTGAAAAGTACAGTAGCTTGGTATGAAGATGATTGGTTGATATGTATTTTGAAAAATAGCATTAAATAGGTGATCTACATGTTTAAGCTTTAAACATGTTAACAATTAAACATGTTTAAAAACTAAACAGCATTTTTGCAGCCAGTAGTTGTCAGACCTTACTATATTTAGCATGGAGTACTGCAGCCCCATGCCCTCTCCAACAATGGAGTACAAGTCAAATTATAAGGGGGGTAAGACAGGTCACTATTATGCCATTTGTGGCCCCAAAGACTGGGTGTTATGACTTCATAGCGGTGTGTATTGAGCCAGAGTTGAACAAATAGCAGCTCCTATTTTGAGGGCTCTACTGTAGCTCACTATGTAGTCACTGGTATGGAGACATTTCTTATGCCTCCCACTACGATTTGGGGGTGTGCTGTCGTAGAAACTATTGAAAAAAAGGTCTAGGACCTTGTTTCATTAGATTCTATGAAAGGTTCAGGCCCCTACGACTTGAGAAGGGCCAAATCTTACTAGGTGATCTTAGGAATTTGGCCACATAGTGACTAAATAGATAGCTTTATTACACGACCTCTGTGATTTTGGGTGCTTTTTCTGGATATTCCGGTTCTGATACCTGTCAATATTGCTGGTCCTAGGAGTGCTGATATCCATGGATATTGCACTCTTAGGGGTGATGATATCCATGGATATCAGCACTCCTTACATGTCACATGTTAAAACCCACAAAATTTTCATGGCCAGGGTAGGGGTCGAACCTGCAGTCTCCTGATGCCTAGTCCAACTCCCTATGCATTGCACCACAGGGACTGATGAGAAGTGGTTGGTTAGAACCAGGTCTCTATGATATAGCTAAAACCCAGGGAGGTCACTCACATATAACTAGTATACATTCAATGTATGAAAATATCCTGCACTCTGGGTTGTGTCCCCCCTACCTCTCTGACAGCTTGCAGTACTGTGCGCGACTGGCCTGGTTATGGGTCAAGGTGCTGGACGCATTCACACTACAGTACTGCTGGGTGGCTTGGAGATGGACGATTCAAAGCAAGCCAAGCTGAGACGGGCACCGAGGTGTGAGAAGCGGTGGTCAAGTGGTTAGCGCATTGCGCTCGGCTGCTAGAGGTAGGTGGGATGAGTCCCAGTCCGGGCGTATATTTTTTTTTCGTTGTAGCTGTCCACTGCCGGGCGCCCAGGTGTGTGTACCAATTGTGTACAAAGACTATGACAGGCATTGAGTCGCGGTGGAGGGGAATGGTTTTTCAACTTGAATTTATTGATATTCTTTTGATTATTTCTTGTTTTTTATTGATTAATCATGTAATAAAGACAGTAACGAATGGGCTAATGGGCACATCATTCAGTGTATTGTAGGATATCGTCACGAGTGGCTATGATATAGCTAAAACCCGGGGAGGTCACTCACATATAACTAGTATACATTCAATGTATGAAAATATCCTGCACTCTGGGTTGTGTCCGCCCTACCTCTCTGACAGCTTGCAGTACTGTGTGCGACTGGCCTGGTTATGGGTCAAGGTGCTGGACGCATTCACACTACAGTACTGCTGGGTGGCTTGGAGATGGACGATTCAAAGCAAGCCAAGCCGAGACGGGCACCGAGGTGTGAGAAGCGGTGGTCAAGTGGTTAGCGCATTGCGCTCGGCTGCTAGAGGTAGGCGGGATGAGTCCCGGTCCGGGCGTATATTTTTTTTTCGCTGTAGCTGTCCGCTGTCGGGCGCCGAGGTGTGTGTACCGATTGTGTACAAAGACTATGGCAGGCTTCGAGTGGTTAGCGCATTGCACTCGGCTGCTACAGGTAGGCGGGATGAGTCCCGGGCTGGGCGTATATTTTTTTTCGCTGTAGCTGTCCGCTGCCAGGTGCCGAGGTGTGTGAACCGATTGTGTACAAACAATATGGCAGGCTTCGAGTTGCGGTGGAAGGGAATGATTTTTCAACTTGAATTTATTGATATATCTTAATATACATTACTGGGTGATCGAACTGCCTGCTAGCCCAATAGCCACCACACAGCAGTGACTGAATAAAGGACCCTGTTATGACAACCCTCTGTGTGACTATATAGCAGGTAGTCATAGCTGCTGTTGTGTGCACTCCCTTGCTCAAAAGTACTTAATATGTATTCTCTCATCACATGTACCCTATGTATTGCACACCAGGCAAATTGACATTACATTGCATCATTGCGTGTGCACCTGAATACTCACACTGCTGCAGCATAGAACAGAATTTGTCACCATTCATTATACTACCGTATATTGACACATGCATCATGACGCAGCCTTAAACATGCTGACACATAAGTTATGACATATAGTCTCTCTTAATGGACACTGATGCACTGATCTCCATTTGCCCATGATGAGTGTTAACAGAGAGTGACCAATGTCCACACAGTAGTTAACTTAAACCTTTTGTAAAATGAATCACCATGTGTTTCCTCATGTGACTATTGACACTAACTGGTGTATATTCACTGAGTGATTCCTTAGACAACTAGTGAAATTAGTCATTGTGGACCACTTTGTGTGACCACAGACACCGACTGCTCATGTTCATACAATGTTTACATGGTAGGCCACAATGCTTACATGGGTAGTGTAATAAATTACTCTGTGTGACTACTAACCCAGACTGGTGCATGCTCCCATGTGTGTATGTGCCATGTTATGTCATTTTGAGATGAGTCAATATAGCTTAATGTGTAAGCATTGAAACTTGGTGGTACATAGTGAGACACTGGCATTATAACTCCAAAAGTGGTCACACATGTGGCGGCTCATTATGACTCAGACTGACACAAATTTGCTGGGCAATGACCAAATTGCCCCGACCCTTGTCCACTCATTAAGATGCATGGTCTAGAGGTGGCCTTCTTAACAGTGGAGTGCAAGCCACACCACAAGGAGGTATGACTGGTGACTATTGAGCTATTAATTGTGTTGCCTGGCCCCTATGACTGGGTGCTATGTATTGAGCCAGCAGTTGAATGAACAGCAGGTCCTATTTTGAGGTCTGTACTGTAGCTCACTATTGTAGTCATTGGTATGGGGGGTCATTTCTTATACCACCCACTAACATTTGAGGATGTTCTGTCTTAGAAACTTTTGAAATAGGGTCCAGAACATTTAGTCCAACAGCTTGCTGTGTGAACTACTATAGGGACCCATGCCATTATAATATATAAACACTGAAATGCATTTTTTATAAGAACTGTATGTGTCTATCAGGACTAGGCCTATACAAATGCAAGACATGTAAAATCCACTGTTGATTTAAACCCAAGTCACCAGGATCATATTTCAATAGTTTCTACAACAGGATGGCCTCAAATCGTAGTGGGAGGCATAAGAAATGACTCCATAGCAGTGACTACATAGTGAGCTACAGTACAGGCCTCAAAATAGCAGCTGCTATTTATTCAACTACTGACTCAATACACACCACTATGAAGTCATAGCACCCAGTCGTAGGGGCCACTAACGCATAATAGTGACCTGTCTTACCTCCCATATAGTCTGACGTGCACTCCACTTTTAGAGAGGGCGTAGGACTGCAGTACCCCATGCTATAAGGCCCATGAGTCTAGGGTATGTAGGGTAGATTCACCCATTTCCGACCTCATACCTATAGTCAACCACTTTCAGCAGCACATTGCTATTATTACATGTCATTTAAAAATTCATCCCAAAACCCTGAATCCATATACCCTAGCCTTTTATCTAGCCCACACCCCCTCCTTTCATCAAGGAATATAATTACTGCACATGGTTTCTTATATGTTGCCTGCATCATCTTTATCATTTTCATATATCTTGGACCATCGTGTGGTTACCTTTAAGTGAATCTTAGTTGACTTAAGGTGAAAATACCTGATAGTATAAGTTTGATGTTTTCAGTTAAAATCCACAACAGATGTCAATATGACACATGCACACACCATTGTATATTCAGATAATGGCCTGCACTCTTTTGCTGTGTTATCTTTTGAAATTTTATTGGGAAAAGTAGAGATTAAAAAAAAATTCAGTTTTAAACTTTAGTCACAAAAATGCTGGACAGCAAGTCTTGGCTCATAGTGAATCTACCCCATATGGTTACAATGGAAAGAGGACAGATGGGGTACTTTTAGTCAGAGGAGTGCACACACAAGCAGCTATGACTACCAACTATATATTCACATAGAGGGTTGTCATACCATGGTCGCTCATTGAGTCACTGCTGTGGTGGCTATTTAGTCAGCAGGCAGTACGATAACCTAGTAATGTAGCCAGCTATTTAGTCACTATGGCCAAAGTCCTAAGATCACCTGGTAAGATTTGGCCCTTCTCAAGTCGTAGGGGCCTAAACCTGTCGTAGGATCTATTGAAACAAGGTCCAGAAAGCTAAGAGGAAACTTTGAAGAACAAATACAAAACAAAATAAAATGAAAAAGAGAAAGATATCTACCTGAAGTGATGAGCACAGGTGGGCACGGTACTTGGTAGACTGTGGTCGGCAGGAGTCAGCAGCTGGATGTGAGTGGCACAGGGGGACTGGCACTTTTATATCTGCTCACCTGAACCCTACCCCTCCCCCCTACCTGCGAATCCCTTTCAAAAGGTGTATTGTTAAAGATGGGCAGATCTACAATGGGAGGGGAGCAGCAGATTATATATATATATATATATATATATATATATATATATATATATATATATATATATATATATATATGATCAGTTGATGATGGGACAAAGGCAGAAAGCACTGGTAACTGTGACCAGATAAACTTTTGAACTTGAAGAAGTATATTTACAGGTTCTGGTTGTGGTAAATTGGCTGAACCTAACAAGTTTGAAATTCCTCTTTTGTAAAGTATAGTGCATATATACTGAGGTTTGTGTATAATAACCGTATAATATCTGACAGAAAATGCATTGTTTCATCCCATATAATTTTTCCTCTTATGTCGGGCAGTGGGGGCGGAACAGCCACAGTTCAAGTGTATAGGATAAATTCCATCAAATTTCACTATAATCTATATAGTTAAACCTAAAATGTGTGGGGATGCATGGGTTCCGCTGCCACCGTAGGGGCAAATCTTTTCAACATTTCATTGATTTGTATTTCATTTCACTGTATATGTTAGGTACGACTTATCCACGAGGGACTTAATTATGAAAAGAAAGATCTGTTGAAAGAATGTAATTGGACCTCATTTGCTATCATTATTACTTTTTTTGGGAGGAGAGGTGGGGTTTTGGGCAGGAACCCGGATGAGAATTAACAGTGTTCAGCGTCCCGCCTATCCGATTATACACAGTTTTTAAAATGCACATGTTAAGAGAAATAACAAATGTAAATTTAGTTTGAATGAACGTTTCAAATAACAGAAAGTATCACATTTGCATTTGTAAATTGTTACTGAGAAGATGAAGCACACTTGGTTTATCACTCAGTGATTACTCTTAAGTATAGAGTATCGGTGAATGAGAATCCAGTGCTCCGTAGATAGAATGATAAGAGTTAATAAAACCAAATTAAATCAGGTTCACAAAACACTTGCTTAATAGGTGTAGCATAATTATAAACCATGATACCTCGCATATAGGGCCTATTTTGTGCACATTGAGTTGAAAGGGGGGCTATAGGGTGAACTTTGAACTTGATTTTGAGAACTTTAATACTTTATTATCTCCCCAACTTTTGATGGGGTTCAATCCTTGCGTATTTATATTAAGCGACGGCTTATATACGTGAGATATTACCTTAACAGAACATTGCCAAATTAACAATTTTAATGTCTGCTGGTGATCACTGATGACTGCCTTGGCACTTATATACCTTCATTGAAGCTACATGTTTTTTTATGGCCAGAATCTTTTCATTTTCCTACGAAATTTGACACTTTTAAATCTTTAATGGTGCATTAGAACTACCAAATGTGTTCCCTATGGCACATAGGGGTAAAAATATTTGTATATGGTGTCAGTAGAAAGTCATCTGGTTATGGGTGCCATTTGTCACATGTTAAGAGGTCCTGTCAATATCCCTGCCAGCTGTGTTTTTACACGTGACTTGATTAGCATAAAGGTAGGGGTTAAGGATGCAGCGGGTCAAGTTATCCTAATCCGTATTCCGCCTAGACCAGTCCATTCTTAACACTGAACCATCCCTTCAACAACTTATTCTGAGGGCTCTATTCATGATAATTAGCCGCCCATGTACATGGGAGTTTCAAAGGACTTAGTTTGGTGGAGGGTTTATTGAACTCTCAAAATGGCCTATAAGTAGGCAGTAGAACCAGCTGTACCTACAGAAGAATGTATACCTCTGGTACATCGGTTTTATACTTACAGCAGGACCTGGTATAACTGTATTCCAGAATGATACTGACTGCACTGTATATGGATTCACGTGGTGGGTGGACAGTGAGGTGATAATGAATTGCCACATTCATTTAAGCATCAATATGTAATGTATTTTAGGAATTTCATGAAGTAAACAGAATATAGTGTTTGACTTATTATATAATAGATTATAGTTCAGCCATGCCAGTCTAGACAATATTAAAAGTGACATAACTTGTGTTCTAATTAATGGAGAAAAATCTTTTGCTGCTTCTACAAAATGTATAAGGTGCATCAGGGGTCCATCCTTGTATTCTGACCTAGCGGGATACATTATTGACCAATGAGAATATTTCTTTCATTCAGTGCTGATTTTTCAGGGTGCATTACATAACACCTGGTACCCAACATGCTGGCTGTTATCAGTCCTTATCTCATAAGGTCCCAGCTCAAGCAGGGGTCAGCCCACTAAGGAATCTGCTAACCGGGAATATAAGACGCGCCTTATACGCGGGGTATCACTATACTGTACAGTACATTGAAAGTAAAACTTAATACATGCACTCTATATATACTTACGTTTTTCATATAATTACAAGACTTACACCACAAGAAATTTAATATTGATGACATTTCATAATGTATGAGAGCATATTATGTGACAGAGGAAAAGGTGGGGAATGGTGCAGAAATCTTTCCCAGGCCAGCCCCCAGTCAGGGTGCCGGATGTTCTATCTTTGAGATCAGCGGTGACGTCACCTGGACCAGCGCGCGAGGAGGGGCACTTTATCCTATCTCCACACTGTATCCCGCTGGGTGTTCCATGCCTCCATAATGGAGTGGTCATGATTTATCAAAAAGGGGGGTAGGGTTTGAGGGGGAGCGTAAAGGTTTCAGACCCCTCTTGAGGGGGGCTAAAAGATTTTTGACCCCTGTTGAGGGGGGGGGGGGCTAAAAAAAGCCAGCATGCTATTATGGATCAAAGAGGGGCGATAAAAACACATGTGTGCGATGTCATAGTTTATTGCAACAAGAATTTCGTAACTATTGCTGAGCCAACAATTTCAAGAACATCCTTGAGAAGATCCTAGAAATAATGCCATTTTTTTATGACTCTACGAATTCTCTGGCCATACCTAATATGATTAAAATTGCTTTGGATCACTGGAATTCGTGGGTTACATCTCTTGTGATTTGGACATCACAAAGCAAATGAAATTGACAAAATCTGAAAATCCTCTTACACGAATTTAAAATGTATTCATTTATGGTAGGCTACCCTTGTTCGAGCTCTACAATTTCAATTATCTTCAAATATTCTTTTATGACTTATGTCTACCTGCCTTGCAAAAGGTGGTACTACTTTTTTCTGTAATAGCTGTAAGGGTAATGAAAAATAGGGAAATTAGAAGATTTAGCGAAAATTGGCCTTGGTTTCCATGACAACCTGTTACAATGTCATGTTTATCAAAACATGGACATGACAACTGGACAGTCAGATAGATAACCCTTTATCCTATCTTCAAACTGATATATACAGATGACTACTGTAGGTACAGGGGTTGCGAAAGGAGTTTGATTGCAATTAAATGCAAAGGAATAACCATGCCAACCATGTCACGTGGACCTGGGCGTGTGTCACGTGTGTTTAAGGTACTCTCATGTATAGCAAACAGCTATCACACTGGTTTAATGGGTTAGAGACTAGCCTATGCATATCTGACTGTGAATCACTCCATGGTTGACTGAACTTGTACTATATTGGTTATGGGTCATGGTATTGTATAGTATAGCCTGCCAATACCCTAATACACTAACATTGTGGGTATAGACTTTAAATAAGGTAACATTGTCTACTTATATACGGCTATGGCAACTGACTGAGACATTAGGTGGTGGAGTTTTCCCAATGTGAATAATTTATTTGTAATTTTCTTTCTAGTGACTTTCAGATGCTCATGCCAGGTCGCTATCTATCCTTATGCCCAAGTACTTAGAGCAGTTGGGTGTTGCTAAGGTGGTGCTACCCATGGTAATTGGGATCTCTTTGGCCTTCTCAACTTGAGCCTTATGGCCATACCAAACCACTTGGGTTTTCTTGGCATTTATAGTGAGCCCGTGCTTGGCGCACAATTTACCTACTCTATTCAAATTAGCCTGCATGTTCTCTGCTGCTAGTGTCTGTTCTTTGTTTTTAGCCAACAAGACGATATCGTCAGCATATAACAAGATATCAGTGTCAACAACTATCGTAACTTGGTTGATATATAAGATGAAGAGCAAGGGGCCTAGGATTGAGCCCTGGGGGACACCATAATTATCCTGAAGTTTGCTAGATGTCGCAGAGTTAAGGAAGGTCACTTGCTTCCTGTGGCCCAGGTAGCTGGCTAGCCATTTCGGCATTATACCGCCCATGCCCAGGCTGACAAGTTTTTTAATTAACAGGGTGTGATGAATAGAATCAAACGCTTTGCTGAAGTCGATGTACATGGCACATGTTATTTCAGCATTATCTCTATTTGTATATAGGTTATCAAGCAGTTTAAAGACCACATCAGGGGTCCCCTTCCCTTTAACAAAGCCATATTGTTTCTCAGAGATGTATTTATGTTCAAGTGCCCATTGCATAATGTGGGCATGCACTACCTTCTCCATAAGTTTCCCTGGAAGGCGTAGGAGACTAATAGGTCACCAGTTTGAGACATCATTTAAATTTCCTGACTTGGGAATCAGGACTAGAGTGGCTGTTGCCCAATCAGCAGGGAATACTCCTGTGTCAAAGCTTTTGTTAAACATGTCGCATAGTTGTCTCGAGAGGACCCTGAAAGCGTCCTTTAGTACCTTGGATGAGACTCCGTAAATAGCAGAAGATTTCTCTGTTGCGATATCGGAGATTAATTTGTCCATACTAGCATGGTCAACCTGAGGGGGACCTATGGTGGTTGGGTACAGTGGTAAATTTTCCATAAATTCCAAGACTGGGGGAGGTGGCTCATATCCTTGAATATTCTGGGTATCTATATTATTAAAATGTTTTGCACCGATAGAAGCAAAAAACTTATTACAGTGTTCAGCAGCTTTGGGGCCATCGTGTCGTACTCCTTCTGAGTCGACATTAGATGGTTTAAGGATTTTATTCAATTCCCTTCAGAATTGCTTACTATCCCCTTTACAATCATCCAAGGCTGTTTCAACTGTACTGCCCTTGGCCTCTCTACAGGCTTTTGTAATCCAGCATCTGATATGAGTTTGAGTTTGAGTTCTAACAAGTTTATTGGCAGAAATCATACATGTACGTTTTTCAGATCGGCCAAAACACGGCAACAGGAAAGAAATAGTGTAGCGCTCAATCAGGTTGTACAAAGTTACATCAGGCAGACATCATTTTGGGTGTAGATCATTACGATATTACTAAAGACATAACTAAAGCCTCTTAGGGGCTGTATGTATCACCATGATTTGCAAAAGTCGATTATCCGCAGGCAGCATGTATATTACATCTTTCAAAAATAATTACGTAGTCTATCAAGTGACGGTTATACACCAAATACATTCAGATTTTGTTCATGAATTCTTTCTTACTGCCTATCTGCTGTGCCCTATGGAAATATTGAATATCATGGGTCTCTCTATATAGAGTGACCATATCCCTGCGATCGGCCATCCTCTCTCTAATCTCATTTGTCATCCAGTTATTATGGATCACCCTATAAGTAATTTGTTTCATCAGACAGATATTATCTAAATAGAGCTTTACCTGTAACTGCCATTGGTTTGATGGATTGCTTGGTGAAAAAATCAGACCAGTCTTCACGGACCAGGCGCTCCTTCAGTTGGTTCCTGCCGTCCATTACATATAACAGGTGCTGTATTCCTTCTTAATAATCCTGTTAAAATCAGCTTCAGTTTCAATTAAAGTGAAGCTGGGTTTCAACGTGTTCTATGCATTTATAGCCCTTAGTAGACCGCTTCTTAGTGTAATAATTGGTTGGAGCGAGTTTGATACCTTGATCCCTTCTCTCAGCTAACCCACAGCAATTACTTTTATTGCCCTTATAATCATAATGGGATGCTCCTCAAGCATATACAATTATCTAAAATACATAATATCAGAATGATCCATAACATATTTTATACCAGTTCTAATCTTGTAGACCATACCTAATGCTTTATTTTCTTATATTTTCTCTATTTTCCCTCGTGATCTATCCATGAACCCTGCTCTCCTTCAGTGCAAGTTATAACTACTCGGCTGCTCCTTTTCCTTTTTGTAATCAAGGTCTATACATAAATATTATAGAATTGACAGAGAGCAGCACCAGTCCTTTTCTGTCTCACTCTTATTATAGTACATGGATAACACCTACGCAGATTCAACCTGATAACCAGTCCATGTCCATGGATATTACACTCTCATCCTCCTTACTGACCCTCTTTCTGGGCACCCTTGAGGTAGAATAGTGATTCACTGGCAAAACCAATTCAACATTTCATCTGTAGACCTATGATTTCTTAAATAAAGCCAGCCTTGGTAGTAACATGCTCCATTTGTGAAGGCATGCAATCATCAACAATAAGAAAATCAGTATGCCACAATGTCATTATGTTATACATTTCCCTGGTTCATATTTATACAGATGTTTGTGTTGAAATGTCATTTCAGATCCTCCTGGATGTTTTCAGCCTCTGTGAAGAGGGGGGTGGGCAAAAATTGTACCCACTAAATCAGAGCGGGATACTCAGGCTAGAGAATACCTGCACGGAACCTCAGAGGTAACAACAAGATCCACGTAAAACTACACAGAGTGAAGAAGGAAACTTATCGAAAAAGCCCACTACATCCTGCGGTGCAGTTGTGGGACAATTGCACTGTGGCCAAACAACATCAAACGACCCAAGGAAAGTTTAGCTGCAGCCTAACCAATGATGAACTGATGGTATAGAGTGCATCAGATCAGATTGAGTCTTTATACTTACTGGGCATCTTTGATTTTTTTTTGTGTGTTTGGGTGTGTGTGTGTGTGGTTTTGAGAATTCTGGGAAATGTTAAGAATTGTTATGAATTTGTTCTGTTTTTTTTTTCATATCTTATTTTATCCATTTTTCATAAATATAACCTTTTGGCCATCAGTTAATAGCTAATCATGCACACCCTTTGCACATTTTTCACACTTCTCATATAATGTTTTTCAAATTCTTGCCGTAAAATTGAGCACTCAATTAGATGGGACTATATATTTCTATACAAAATCATGAACAATTAAAAGAAAGAAGAATATCCCACCTATAGGTGGGAAAAATGTGTGTTGCAGGAACACACTAAATAGTAACACACATGGATATTCAACCCCCTTTCAACATTTTACTCACTTTCTGGACATTAACACACATTTTCTAACACACTTACACACTTGTTCCTGAAATGTGTTTAGCTCCTGTAAAGTGTGTTCAATCAACACGCATTTTATTAATCCTTTGCAATACACAAATGCCAGCTCAGCCCCCTTTCGTGCCCAGAATTATTTTGAGAAAGCCAATTTATTCAACAAACTTGACATAGTAGAGACTGCCACCTATATCATGTTCAGAATAAAGTACTAGTTCAAATGGTAATACAGAGGGCAGTATAACAGCTTTCAGAAAATGTAATATGAAGCATAGGTTAGAGTATTTTATGAGTCAATAGGAATTAATAATGGACAAGAAGTTGAAATGGGCTGATTTGGATGAAGGTGCCCAGAATATCAAATTTTCTTTAATTTATTTCATTTTGGTGGGGAAAAGGCCATTTTCATATCAGTAAGCATTATTTTGACATTTGGAAGAAAGCCATATTGGCGGAAATAGAGAAAGTGGGATTATAATTGGATTCCTTGGAGAAAATCACATGTAAAAAATTTTTCATCAATATTTTTTTTGATTTTTATCAATATTTTTGTGAATTTATTGAATTTTCTGCATTTTCCCCTTTATTCCCATGGCCAGAGCGCGCACTTTTAGTGTATTTTAAGCCTATATTCAATCCATAATTTCATGCAAAAGAACCAATAATAATTACATAACTTATGCATCATCACATATTTGGTACCATTGGAAAGCCCTTGACAGTAGAAGTCTATAAGTGTAAATATTATCTTCATCCGATCAATATTGAACTCTTGGTGGTTTGTCAAACATGTATATATGCCTTAGAGCGCACTTTTGCTATTCTGGGCACATAAGGGTTAAGTGGCATTATAGATTAATAGATTAATTAAGTTTTAACAGTTAAAAACAGTCAGTTTTAATCTGAACCTGCTGGAGAGAGGAGTGTCTTCACTTATGTGCTGCATTTCTGGTAAGTAATGTTATATATTATCCTTAAAATTACTGTTATACCTGCTGTAGTACATTGTAGTATGTTCTGCCCTCTGATAGGATTAAATTATGATGATAGAGATATAGAGACCCTTTACCTACTCTAGTCAGGGAAACCAGAACATATACTATTTTATAAATGTAGTAGTAAAATCAATATTTATATCAAGATTATCATTTTACAAAACATATTATCACTATTCCATTCCAGATTAACTGCTTGTGCTTGCCAGTGTCATTTGTACCTGTACCACATCATCTGTACCTGTACCACGTCATCTGTACCTATATCACATCATCTGTACCTATATCATGTCATCTGTACCTATATCATGTCATTTGTACCTATTTCACGTCACCTATACCTATATCACATCACCTGTACCTACATCACATCACCTGTACCTGTATCACGTCACCTGTAACTATATCACGTCACCTTTACCTATATCACATCACCTGTACCTATATCTTGTCACCTGTACCTATATCACATCATTTGTAGCAGTTTTATTTTTTTTTACCAGTTTATTATTTTTGTCATCACCCTCGACCTTAAAAGGGCTTTTTTTTTCAAAATAAAAATAATTTTCATAAGTAAAAATGAAATAAATGACAAGATAGCCTGAAGAGAGTACATTCATTTAAAAAAAAACGAATCTTGTTAAAATGTTGATTTGCAGTGAAATCGTAGGCATTCTCCCAACAGTAAGGTAGGCTTTATCCCAACAGTTAGGTTCAAGAAGTTGGCAAGAATAGAACTGACAGGAAGGTTATTTCACCATGAAAGTGTAAGAATTATGTTCAATCCTTTATGTATAGGATGCTCCCATCCAATATCATCTTTAATCAACTTACTAGACATCTCCACATTGTCTCTATACAGAATGGGAGGCCTCTAGAAGATCAATATTTACTATACAGTGTCAGATAGGGGAGGGGAATCAGCCTGATCCTCCGGCCACCCTAGCTTATTAGGGAGTGGTCATTTTTTATTAAGGGGGGGGGCATAAAAAATTTTGACCCCTCCTGAGGGGGGCTAAAGATATTTACAGTCCTTTTAGCAAAAAGCCCAAGCGCTACTATATATCAAAGAGGGGTGCAAAAATTTTGACTGCCGTCGCGGGGGGGGCGTAAAAAATTAATTCCTCTCGTCGGCGCAAAAACCTACCACACCCCCTCTGTTAATAAATAATGACACTCCCTTAGGTCATTTGAGTGGTATACACGTGCTAAACATCGAGACTGCCACAAGATGGCACAAAAAGACTGGGCTGCCCCCCCACAGGACCAGCTAGTTTCCGCGTAGACATGGTTGCTAAAAGTCCCAGCAGGTGGCATTTACAGCTTGTTGCTTATAATGCAAACCCAAAACTAAGTTTTTCTTATTTTTGCACCTTCAAAAAAAGTTGCTGTCTCTCTCAGTTTGAGGTGAAATGAAGAATTTTTATTTTCTTATCAAAGCATGAGTTTCAGAATCGAAAATGGTTAATAAAACATTGACTCAACATTTAGGCTAAAATTACAATATAAAAGTGATATAAAACTCTAGAACACTCTAGAATATTTTATATCACTTTACCCTTGAGTACCATATGGGATCGAGTAAGAAAAGAAAAATTACAATATAAAAATATCATCAATATTTTTTTGAACCGATACCCCTATAATAGGGGACCTGGCCCACCCCAACTTTAAACATGGACTGCCGCCCTTGCTTACAAAGACATTTAAATCAATTTACCATGTAATAATTTCAGAGAGAGAGAGAGAGTATCAGTGTTGCAGCAGTGTACAACTTTTGCTATTTAATTCGGGAATATTACATGAAATAAATGCAAAGGTACACTTAAATTGATCCCCACTCAGATAATACTCAGTGGTGACTCAACATTGGTTTCATTTCCTTTCTTTTTTAGCCTTTTTCCTTTCTTCCCTAATGATGAAAAAGTCATCTTTTCAAACTTCATGATAGAACATGATACAAATAACAAAAAAACGTGAATACATGTATAATGGTATACAGTTAAATAATCAGATAAGTTTATTTTGAAACAGAAATATGATGTAAATAACAGCTGACTCAACAGCTACAACAAATGCTACCTTTCAAAATTTATTAAGTACAGTAATCTTTAGAGACAATACTTTAAAAGAAGCTCTTTCTCTGTCCACCAGTGAAACTGCTCTCACTACAATGATCATCACCGCCATTCTTGTTAATCTCACATGCCTTGACAGTGTACTTGGTTCCAATCTTCACAAATGGCAGCTCGTAGGTCTTAGTAGGGGCTCCATAACCATCCAGATACTGCTCAGTGGTCTCATACACCTGGTAACGAATGAGAATAAATATTTTTAATTGTAATTGAAAAGCACAGGGATTTGCTTAATGAATGTTGATAATAACTATTTTCCATGGGCCTACACTTGCACTCAATTGAGCTGGCCGGCATGCATTTAGATACAAATCTTTGCTGATTAAAATCCTTGTCCTACTAGGAAATACTTGATGGGAGAGAGTACATTCTGATGCACCTATTAAAATGCAGTGCAGACAAAGATCAAACCCAATAGTGTACAATTTGAGTGAATTTGTTTCTATAAATTTAAGGCTATATGTTTCAGATGATCTTCATAAAAGAATGAATCATAAATTACTTTTTACATTATATTAGATTTCAATCTATGCACTACTATGGTACATTAAATGATATTCTTGGGTGGCATTAAGCGCCAGTTTCACTAATGATGATTCATCATGTGAAAAAACGCTGATAAATACCCCTGCCTCCCTTTTACTCAATACAAGAAAATTATTCACCTTGACACCTGAAGCATCAAAGACCTGCAGGTGGTGTCCCTGGACACCTGCACGTGTTGGAGTCTTGGACTTGTCTCCCTTTACGCTGGCCTGGTACGCCACCATCAGTTTATTGCTGCTGGGGTTGAAGGTCATGAAACTCATCGCACGCTTCTCCTCTGTCGGAAAGATAGAAACTTATCAGAGATTTTTCGATAATGGTAATTAACATTATTTAAAAATGACCTCCTGTATATAGGCCTATGCCTACTGCACTAATGCATAATGGTGCAAAAGGAACACTAATGTAGGGGTATGGTATTTACACTTTACGTTCATGTACCCGTGAGACTCAGACCTAGGTCCTTCGGGTGTAGTGGGGGAATCCAGATGGCAGGTGGCAGCACCTGCCTCTGGGTTCGTATCCATTACACCAGGGGGCCTACCACTCGTCCGCCACACGTCACGTGGCCGGTCTGAGTTTCGCGGGCTTTTCCCCTATATAAGGCTGGTCCTAGCCCATGTTCTTCAGTAGTGGTTTACCCACTGCTCAACCAGGTCGTTACCCGAAAGGGTAACCGAATGCCCTAGTAGCATGTAGTCCCCTGAGGCTGTGATCGTATGTAACATAAGCTATGAAATAAAAGTTCGGTTGCCTACCCGGAAACTTTTCTCTCTCTTCGTTATGATTTAATCTAACTTAACGAGACGAACCACTACACTAACATGCAGGTATTGTATACGGTATTTTAGAGATTAATCAACAGATTAAGAAACAGGAATGAAAATGATCTAGTTCTATGAGACCCACAATATTTCAGGATACTTACCAAGAAGTTCCATAACACGTTTTAGGAGGTTGATATCAGAGTCAACAGGTGCTGCAGCAGCTACAGCCACGAGGGCCAGGAGGAGGACAAACTTGTTCATGGTGGCTGTTCTGCAAGGTAAGAAAACTGCAGTATAAGATAATGACAGGACTTTTGGAGGGAGGGGTTGTGGGGCCTTTATCCTACAAATGTGCCTTTATCCTGCATAGTAGTATTCTTTTGGGTGATAAAGGCCGAGACAGGACTTTTACCCTGCGAAAACGGCATTATAGCAACAAAAAAATCCTTCATCCTACAAAATAATTTATCCTACAAATTTCGTTGTCTCCCAAAGTTTTCATTCATCATGAATCCTATATTCCACAAATTTTCTACCCCATAAAATACCTTATCCCACAAAAGCCGCTGCACAGCGGACAAGGTAGGCAGGGGATGTCCACAGGGTCTAAGACTCCCTTCTTGATATTTAGCAATCAATTGTGACCCATGATAAAGGATTTATGGAGTAATGGGTGCTGGAAGAATAAGGCATCGGGTGATAAATGACTTTTGGGTTAAAGATTTTTGTTGTACAGACAAAGGATTTCATTGGCTATATGATTTTGTTGGATAAAGGCTTAATGGAATAAAATAAAGTAGGGTAAAGGTCCTTTTTAGGAAAAAGGATTTATGGAATAATGCAATCCCCTTTGACCCCAGGCATTGATGGCCTGTATATTTTACAGAATTATGATAAGTAACTGGGCCTCTTCATTCAGATAGGACCTGATGAATTTATATCACGGCACAATCATTTAAATCATAGAAAAATAGCATTATCATATATCTTATGAAAAGGAAAATCCGTCCAATTTATTTCAATCTAATACCTCTTCCTGTAACAATGAAGCTCCACAGTGTACCATTAATCAAAATAAATTAGTGTACAAAACATTATGGTCAGATAAAGTTGATCTACGGCTCAAAGATCTGCAATTGTGCATAGTTACTGCTCACAATATTTTCACTTCAAGTAGAGTGATCCTTACTTCAAATATAGAGCTAATGTATAAATTGCTTGTACATAATTATATAAGTGGACTGTGGACCTAAGTTAGAAGCCTTACCCATCCTGAAATATGTATGAAATACATGTTGCATCCATGGGGATTGTGAGGTGCTATGTGTTTGCATATTTACTATGTGTTTGCATATTTACTGAGTAAACCAGTGGCAATATAATGTCTACCTATGTGTGTTCTCTTAAGAGCTGAGCCCCTGGGCTCAGCCCTATAGCGCACCTTGGGGTTAGATTATGTGTCTGTTCGTCCCCAGGCCCCCCATACTTCTGCCACATAACAGCTGGTGGCTACCACCATAGAAATGCTACTGCATGGGGGACCATGCAACTCTCCCTCTTCTTAGTTTTGCCTGGACTACAGGTTCCTCTCCTAGCCACCTAGTCAGAAATGGGGGAGCTACGGTAACACCAAGGTGTGGTATACATTCAGTTACTGTGGACGAATAAGGGTCCTGCAGAGTTCTATTTCTGGGTGAGTGCAGATCAAACAGTACAGGTGTACAACCACTATCTGTAACAACGACTGCTATCTGTAGTACTATGTACAGATAGTGGTAAGACCAAATTTAACCAACTTGTGTCATTCTGAATGCATATGGCCCAATATATCCCATCTTGAGCCAACTTTGACACAATTCTCCCCTATTGACTTGTTTTGACCCAATTTGCCCACGTTGCCATCTGACTCAATTTGGCCCAAACACAGGCCTATTGATGTGTATGTTGGGCTAATATGACCTATTTCAACACATTTAGACCTGATTTGATCTAATTTACCCATCTGGGATTTATCCTACTCAATTTGGCCAATATTGGGATATAGTCAACGAGTCTTGGGCCAATTTGACCTCTTTTGACATTATTTGACCCATCTACTAATTTTGTGTAAATCTGAGTCAATTTGGCCTAATCTATGGCCATTTGACCTCTCTTAGTATTGATCTAATACTAATATGAAAAAGGCTGAGAGACAAACTATAGCTGAGAAACTCTTACAATATCCCAACCCATTGGTCACTGCAAAACCAGTTACAGTATGGTGCAGACAGTGCTTTTGTGTGTGTGTGGGGGGGGGGAGACCTAGTACACAAATAGATCGGCTGGTAGAACTGCGTGACAGGCTTATTGGTAGGTAAAGGCTGTTGCTGTGGGAAAAGGCTTAAAACAAGGTTCTTCCAGGAAAAAAAGATAACATGAACATGCGGTGAAAGGTAAAAGTCAAACTCTAAGGACACTATGCCCGAAGGACCTGCCTTGAATAAATGTTCAACCAATCTAGGACAGGCGTATATATATACCAGTACATGTGTATGTATAGATCTATTCATAGTTTCTAAAATACAGATATAGTACACCTTCTTAATAAAAGCCACCCTAGTCCACCCCAAACCCCAAAGGGTTTCTACAGCAAGAGCTATGAATAGAAATACCAAACCCAGTTATCACCAGCTTACTATACATATTTAGCTGAATATGCACACAGGGTCTCTGTCATCAGGCTATCTGCAGAGAGATGTATAAAATGACACAGTCAGGGACATCAGACAAAGGAGGGGGGGTGATACCCCATAAACAGTGATAAAGAAGACTACAAAACATTTTAATAATAGAACCTACACTATAATAAATTAATGTGGGCCAACGGGGGATAGACTGGCCTTATACCCCCTCCAGGGGTGAGTTTTAGTAGTGGTTTTGGTCACCAAAAATGCCTCAGACACATTTTTAATGGGGAATCCAGTGGCAAGCATAGAATTCTTCACTGGAAATGTTCTTTTTCTTTTGGAATGTTGGTTGCCACAATATTTCTTTTTCTAAATTCCTTCAGGAACCCATAACCGAAAAACGGAGATAAGAAGATTTCCTCTAGAACCAATTTTATGATAAAAAATATCACATTTTTCCACAAAACTGTATTTTTTGCATAATGTCTTTATGATAGGATATAATGCATTTAGAGCTTATCTGCTATTTTCAGTCATACACACAAACCTAGGTTTAACAAACAATTACAGCAAAACTACCAGGGATAATTAGGTATGTCAAGATATCTCATTTTAAAGCCTGTATGATTTAAGCCTTCAAAAGCCATTTCCCCCCAGGAGGCATGTTTTCCCTCACCTGGCCACAGATATATGGGCAATTCAGGGATTATTGCAACAATCCAAAACACCCATGACACCAAAACAAGATTTGATGCAGCTATAGGCTTTAATGAACTACTAAAATAACCTATTATGGCTCAATTTGGATGCATGGTATTGATCGTTGTACAATATTTGAAAGGGATTTAATTGATAGAAGAATGGTCTGCCCTATGATTTCTTTGGTTCAACTTTATATATGTTCAAATAGATTTAAATTGAACAGTGACAAAAACTATAAACAAGAGGCTGTGAAGAGTGAACCAAACACCTTTCATGTGCACGTTAGCTGAATAATGAATAAAGTCTGTCATAGCATTGGCCATAATAGTCTTTAGTATTAGATGGATTAAGTTGACTGGTAGTCTAATTGAAACATATAATCTAAATCATGGTCCCATACCCTTCAATGTTTTCTTGCCGTTTGTGTAGGCTATGGTCAATGTAATCATTATAATTATCTTCAATTGCAATATTATTTTGCTATTGATCTGGACACTTGCTGAGTTGCTAGCAAACCCAAGGAGCAAACCTGACTGTGAATTGTGAGGAATTCGAAATTTACCCCCCCCCCCCATCTTGGGGTCAGATTAGAGCAATGTTGATGTGAAAAGGTACATGGCTCATTACCCTCATGGCTACATAGTACCAATGTACTTTATCCTAAAGTAGACACAGACCTCCAGGATACCAAGAGAAATGCTTTGAACAGAGAAAACTTACTTTAGGTGATGTGTACTGGTGTGTAAGGTGGTCAGTAGGAGATGTGGGAGGGTACCGGTGGTCTGCCCACTTTTATACCTGCACACCTCAATACTTTTAACCCGTTGCCCTCCTCCCTCCCTCCTGCCCTCCCTCCACCAGACAGTATACAAATCCTTCGTACAACTTGCCTTACCAATAATTCACCCCCCACCCCCACTCGCCTTGAAATTCCACTCCCACCAGACCTGTTATAGACTATTAATAAACCAAGCTCTGACCACTGGGGCATATCCAGAAAAGGTCACCTTTTCTGGCCCGAGAAAAGCTAAGTGAACTACACAGTTCATATTGTATGGCTTGAAATTTTGTTGGAGGATGCTCCATATTTGTGAGAATTCCTTTAAATAATTATTATTTTAGTTATGGTAATTTCCTTACAATTCTCAGAAACCGGTATTTACTCAATATGCCTTAGTTCTTTAAAATACCTACTATGTGTACTTTATTTTATCTTGATTCATACATGACTGGCTGAAATATCTCAATTTGAACCTGTATAATATTGCTTGATTGAACATGTGCATGATATATAAATGACATTACATTACTCTTAGCCCATAGGGCTATTTCAGAAATCTCACCATGTGTGTTTGGTATTTTGTTTCGGGTATATCCTAGCTGATTAGAATTTCACACATATTTGGAATATCTGCAAAATTCCTCCAGATTCTGAATGCTCATGACATCTACTTAACATTCAATCAAAATCAATTTTTTGGGATGGCTTTCTTCAGAGGGAATGTGGTAAACAAAAAGTTAAATCACACATATGTACCACTATCCAAATGAAAGACCTGAGTGTGGGATGCTTAGGGTGACTGTGGACATTGGGTGGGTGGGAATGTCAAGAGGATGGACCATAAAGGATATTAAAAGGAATTATAAAGGATAGGGAGGGGTTGGGGTTGGTGGGGGCAGGAACTGGTCAATGGCTTTTCAGATATAAATCTGGGGTCCTACACTTTTCTTAAATTAGCCCTGGGAGCCAAAGTGAATTCCCCATCCCTTCATAAACAGCCTTCTTCCCCCTTTCACTGAAGATTTCACTATTTTCTCCCATCAGAAAAACGACAGTTTTATATAGTTATCTCATTTATTCTGGTATATAGTATTGTAACATTGCGCTAGCCCCACTGGTTATAATTAGAGTATATTGACTATTGATTATGGTGATGGATTATTATGGATTTATGTTTTACTGTGCTTATACCTGTACTGGGATTTGGGGGATATAGCTCATATCCCCACTTTAACTATGCCTGCTAGGAAGGGTCCGAGAACCCATCATGGCCAGCTGAGCATGACCAATCAGAGGATGGGGTAGGGGCCTCGCCCCTTCCCGGTGGTTGTATATACCCTTACTCTGGGAGGTATCGTCAGAGGGTTGCTGGCTGGTGGACTAGAATAGACAGGTTTGGGCCTTCTATCTAAAGTCACCTTTTCTACTTATAGCCCCAGGGACTCAGTGGGTAGTAATCTCTCCCCACACCAAACACCTGGAAGACTGAGTCCACACTCCCTGTACTGGTTTACTGTGTACTGTACTGCTTACTGTATACCTGTATATTACTGTGCTTGCATTTATAATAAAGTTTCCTGAGTCACCTACTTACTTGGCCTTTTCTCTAGCCTTGTTACAGTATCTTCAATTCAAATTAGCAATCAATTGTGGGGGTGTATATACATAAAATTTAATCGTATCTTAGATTCAATAATGATATTGAGATATGTTCAAGGTCTAATCCTAACATTTGTACAGACTGCTGTTTGCTTACTGGACCTCTACATTGAAAGTGCCATAAAAGGGTCTTAATATATCTTGAGTGATTTCTGCCAGTCTATGCAAACTAGCTCATGACCTCACACCTTAGCAGTAGCTTTGGCAGCAGAAGACCACTCTACTACTGTTATAGCTTTAGTCTGGCTGGTGAATAGACTGTGGGGAAATTGGTTTTCATGTTGAAATTTCCAAACCCTTTGCCAAAGAGAGAGCAAAAAGAGTATAACAATGCAGAGAATGCCCCAATTTGCATTGGAGCATTGGGCCATGCTTGGACAAATATAAGCGAACATTGGCTCAATATAAGCCGACATTGGCCCAATGTATCCTTGCTACCAGAAGGGTCTTGCCAAAAGATAAACGTGAATCAAAAATGAAAACATGCACGTTTTTGTGTTGCTAAAAATTCGTTTGGAGAATCATTTAGATAAAACATGCACATTTTTTTCACATCTCCAAAAGAGTTTCCCCATGTATTATGCTGTCAATATCATAGAAACGACTTAGGCTAGACACGTTTTCCTCAGCACTATTCGAAAAGATTTACACACACACTTCCTCATTTTCTTTTGGCAAGACCCTCCTGGGGCTGTACTTTCTATCACAATGTGACTAATCTTTGAAATGCCCACATTCCATATCCATGAAACGCTCACATAGACCATATCCAGCCCACGTCAGTATATTCAAAATACCCTAGCTACCCTTAGCTACCCTATTGAATCCACCTACGGAATTCTATAGGCACAGCACTTTCAGGAACCTGATCATACAGGCTATTTATACCCCTTTGTGTTGACTCTATATCTATGGGTTGTTTGGCCTTATAGGACCTCTGCTGGTCATCTTTTCTGATACACCATTATAGTAAATGTAAATTCAATGAACATCGGTCGTTGGGTTTAAGCTAAGTCCTCAGGGATTAGATGAGTTCTGATCTCACACGTAGTGCATCTGGTTACAGGAAAGAAAAACGATCGAGTACTGTGCATTGACTCTGTTTCTAAGACTAATATGTCACATGAACAAGCAAAAGAGGGTACCAATTAATGTCTCTCAACAAAGAAAAGTCCACTTTACGAGTAATGCCTTCTTAACTAATAAATAATTACAATGAAAAAAAAAACCAAGACAACCTTGTATAGCAAGTGTTAGTTCCTCCTACAAGACATAAATGCCATTTAATGTACACTTACTGGCTTTGCCTGCAGGTTTTAGGGATTTCTAGGGCTTTTCTAAGAAAATGGGCCTGTTCTGGAGGGCATTGTCCCAGAATGAAGTCCAACCTGAGGCCCTGGTCGGCCAGACTGCACAGTTTGTAATAAACCTTTTTAACAGAAAAACAAGCTCTTTTCTTTCTGCGAAGTGGAATATGACTGTATGCATTTCTCATTATCTTTCTTCTATGATGAACATAATATATATTATCAAATACACTATAGATGCTGAGCACATTGTA
Source organism: Acholoe squamosa (assembly GCA_949317995.1). NCBI lineage: Eukaryota > Metazoa > Annelida > Polychaeta > Phyllodocida > Polynoidae > Acholoe > Acholoe squamosa. The sequence continues at coordinate 27,547,975 of OX439038.1, forward strand.
TGTGGAAATTACAAATTACCCACTCAGTCTACACCTGCTATAGACACCCCACACCATCCCACTCCCTTCCACACTTAAGATGTTACCTGACCAGTAATAGTACAATTCTAATGGTTTTTATGGGACAAATCACTAATAGGTAAAAGGGCAAGATGGTTTACTTTATACGCTCCTGAGCTATTACCACATAGACTGCAAACAGTAGGCTGTATATGCATCCAATTTGTCAATATTACAGCCAACCAATGCTATCTTTAGTGAAGCCATAAAATGTCACGGTCTGGGTACTACACCCAGGACAAAGGGGTAGAGAAAATAGAAAAACCATATTTAATCACAATAATCTCAATGAGATTTAGCTGGTGCATTTACTGTTCACTGCTGTGTGGACATTTTGCAGGCTTTATATTCTGTCCACTTTTTAATTCATTTTCTGGGAGAAAATTCAAAACAAAATATCATTACACGGTGCTTCTCTAGGTTGTAGACCAGAGAGACCGTAAAATTGGCAACTGGAGTTTGTATCTCCAATCGATGAGATTCGCACAATCTACTCCCCCAGCCTAAATCAATATGCAAGGGATCCTTAAATACATTTACAATGACATTGTGAGCTGCCATTAACTTTAGCTTATTAAATTAGAACCATGGTGAGTTATAGGGAGCGCCTATAGCAGTATAGGGAGCAGTGATATCTTAACAATGATCGTGGGGGAGGGGTTAGTTTCTACCAGCGCAACGTAATTATATATGCTAAAGAAAAGGCGACACAGTGTGCAAGTAAAATTTGTATTTTTCACAATAAAATACAGTTACATGGTAAAGCATCATATGTGAGTGATACACAATTGATCTGCCTATGTCCTCATACAAAAGTCTTCTTTAAATACAGTTACATGGTAAAGCATCATATGTGAGTGATACACAATTGATCTGCCTATGTCCTCACACAAAAGTCTTCTTTAAATACAGTTACATGGTAAAGCATCATATGTGAGTGATACACAATTGATCTGCCTATGTCCTCATACAAAAGTCTTCTTTAAATACAGTTACATGGTAAAGCATCATATGTGAGTGATACACAATTGATCTGCCTATGTCCTCATACAAAAGTCTTCTTTAAATACAGTTACATGGTAAAGCATCATATGTGAGCGATACACAATTGGTCTGCCTATGTCCTCATACAAAAGTCTTCTTTAAATACAGTTACATGGTAAAGCATCATATGTGAGTGATACACAATTGATCTGCCTATGTCCTCACACAAAAGTCTTCTTTAAATACAGTTACATGGTAAAGCATCATATGTGAGTGATACACAATTGATCTGCCTATGTCCTCATACAAAAGTCTTCTTTAAATACAGTTACATGGTAAAGCATCATATGTGAGTGATACACAATTGATCTGCCTATGTCCTCATACAAAAGTCTTCTTTAAATACAGTTACATGGTAAAGCATCATATGTGAGTGATACACAATTGATCTGCCTATGTCCTCACACAAAAGTCTTCTTTAAATACAGTTACATGGTAAAGCATCATATGTGAGTGATACACAATTGATCTGCCTATGTCCTCATACAAAAGTCTTCTTTAAATACAGTTACATGGTAAAGCATCATATGTGAGTGATACACAATTGGTCTGCCTATGTCCTCATACAAAAGTCTTCTTTAAACGTCTGTGAGGGATGGTGGGTGGGAAACCAAAGCGTCCGCTGCATCTGGCTGTCAGTGTGCAAACGTCTTAGGTGTGTGTAGCAGGGTGGTGCATGGTACCTGTGACGTCATATGGCATGTGCAGGCGGCAGGGTGCTGCAGGTAGACTAATATATGCATGAGCTACAGGGTAACAAACAGTATACTAGAAGATGGTGCCACCTCTTCAGGCCAAATTAAAAGGAATTAATAAATTCCTCTCAATTTAACAATGTAACGGGGGAGCATTATACATGTGTGAACAACAATCCAGCTAGTCAAAACCCCCCTCTCACGACCATGATCCCTAGTATATTGGGAGAGCACTTGAGATTTACATGACAGGTCCATTACAATACCTAACCTATCTTATAAGTACCTATCCTATGAGCTGGTTCATAATGACCTCTGTGATTAACTATAACTTCTAACTGCTTTACATCCTCCTCCCCCCTCTCCTATACACTTGACTATTCAAATTCAAGGCACTACTTCCAGGTGTCTACCCAGGGTACACTGAGTAGAATTGCAGTCAGTAAGAAACTACTATATCTCGAGCTGAGCAGTGTGCTTAAACAGTTCTGTAACATAGGCCTAGGTATGGAGTCGTAGATCTCTAATAACTGTGCCAAACATGACTGTTGGCCACTGACTTATATAACACCATAGGAAATGCCCCCAGGAGGGTCTTGCCAAAAGCTGACGAGGAAGAACCTCTTAACTATTCTTGATGTAACACCGATAGAAACGTGCATAGCCTGACATGTTTTCACATTATTGCCAAATAATTTACAGCAGAATGCATGGAAAACACATTTTGAGGTGTAGGTAAATGTGTATGTTTCATCTAAGCGAGTTTGTGAAAAACTATTTAGCAATATAAAAAAATGCACGTTTTATTTTTTTGGTTCACGTTTCTCCTTTGGCAAGACCCTCCTGTACAATAGTGAAATCATTTGATCACTTGCATGTTTGACCTAGCTTACTCTCGTGTAATTTTGTGACCAAGAAATTATTGAGAAAAATCAATGAAACACCAGTGGCTGATTGAGACAGTGGGTGCATGTCCCCTCCTTTTTGTATGTCTTAAAAAGTATTTGCCTCTTTTAATCCTCAAATCTAGCCCAGAATATAGGCTAAGCAAAGGGCACCCCCTCCCCTCCTTTTCAAAATTATAGATCCGCAATGGCTGTGATTCAATATGTATTACATTTACCTGGGAATAGTGGACCAGTTAACCCTTGTGGGCAGATTTTGAATGGTGTAGAGGATGGTGTAAGAAAGGCCATTGTGTTTGTTGCAAGATCTCGCCCCTTGGTAAAAATCCTGCTCAAAACCCCGCCCCCTAAACTCCTGAAGTACCCAGTACATTATTTGCACTGTAAGGGCTAACTGTTGAATCTACAAGGGGTCCTTGTAAAAACTGAACAATGAACCACCATAATTACACAACAACAGTGAGCCAGTGTATAATCTCCAGGTGGCAGTGTGATGGTACAAGGAATCTCTGTGAAAATGATGTGAAAATAATGAAGGATCTCTGGCAACTTTGGGATGAGAGATCTTTCATTATTTTGACAACATTTTTTACAGTGTGCTCACCATCAATGGGATACTGATATTCCCCCAGGAGGGTCTTGCCAAAAGCTGACGAGGAAGAACCTCTTAACTATTCTTGATGTAACACCGATAGAAACATGCATAGCCTGACATGTTTTCACATTATTGCCAAATAATTTACAGCAGAATGCATGGAAAACACATTTTGAGGTGTAGGTAAATGTGTATGTTTCATCTAAGCGAGTTTGTGAAAAACTATTTAGCAATATAAAAAAATGCACGTTTTATTTTTTTGGTTCACGTTTCCCCTTTGGCAAGACCCTCCTGTACAATAGTGAAATCAGTTGATCACTTGCATGTTTGACCTAGCTTACTCTCGTGTAATTTTGTGACCAAGAAATTATTGAGAAAAATCAATGAAACACCAGTGGCTGATTGAGACAGTGGGTGCATGTCCCCTCCTTTTTGTATGTCTTAAAAAGTATTTGCCTCTTTTAATCCTCAAATCTAGCCCAGAATATAGGCTAAGCAAAGGGCACCCCCTCCCCTCCTTTTCAAAATTATAGATCCGCAATGGCTGTGATTCAATATGTATTACATTTACCTGGGAATAGTGGACCAGTTAACCCTTGTGGGCAGATTTTGAATGGTGTAGAGGATGGTGTAAGAAAGGCCATTGTGTTTGTTGCAAGATCTCGCCCCTTGGTAAAAATCCTGCTCAAAACCCCGCCCCCTAAACTCCTGAAGTACCCAGTACATTATTTGCACTGTAAGGGCTAACTGTTGAATCTACAAGGGGTCCTTGTAAAAACTGAACAATGAACCACCATAATTACACAACAACAGTGAGCCAGTGTATAATCTCCAGGTGGCAGTGTGATGGTACAAGGAATCTCTGTGAAAATGATGTGAAAATAATGAAGGATCTCTGGCAACTTTGGGATGAGAGATCTTTCATTATTTTGACAACATTTTTTACAGTGTGCTCACCATCAATGGGATACTGATATTCCCCCAGGAGGGTCTTGCCAAAAGCTGACGAGGAAGAACCTCTTAACTATTCTTGATGTAACACCGATAGAAACGTGCATAGCCTGACATGTTTTCACATTATTGCCAAATAATTTACAGCAGAATGCATGGAAAACACATTTTGAGGTGTAGGTAAATGTGTATGTTTCATCTAAGCGAGTTTGTGAAAAACTATTTAGCAATATAAAAAAATGCACGTTTTATTTTTTTGGTTCACGTTTCCCCTTTGGCAAGACCCTCCTGTACAATAGTGAAATCAGTTGATCACTTGCATGTTTGACCTAGCTTACTCTCGTGTAATTTTGTGACCAAGAAATTATTGAGAAAAATCAATGAAACACCAGTGGCTGATTGAGACAGTGGGTGCATGTCCCCTCCTTTTTGTATGTCTTAAAAAGTATTTGCCTCTTTTAATCCTCAAATCTAGCCCAGAATATAGGCTAAGCAAAGGGCACCCCCTCCCCTCCTTTTCAAAATTATAGATCCGCAATGGCTGTGATTCAATATGTATTACATTTACCTGGGAATAGTGGACCAGTTAACCCTTGTGGGCAGATTTTGAATGGTGTAGAGGATGGTGTAAGAAAGGCCATTGTGTTTGTTGCAAGATCTCGCCCCTTGGTAAAAATCCTGCTCAAAACCCCGCCCCCTAAACTCCTGAAGTACCCAGTACATTATTTGCACTGTAAGGGCTAACTGTTGAATCTACAAGGGGTCCTTGTAAAAACTGAACAATGAACCACCATAATTACACAACAACAGTGAGCCAGTGTATAATCTCCAGGTGGCAGTGTGATGGTACAAGGAATCTCTGTGAAAATGATGTGAAAATAATGAAGGATCTCTGGCAACTTTGGGATGAGAGATCTTTCATTATTTTGACAACATTTTTTACAGTGTGCTCACCATCAATGGGATACTGATATTCAAGCATAGGTGAAACGGGAAGGCACAGAGATACCACTAAAACTATACATGTACCTGTAAACTGGGGGTGAAGACCTTCATTCAACCTTGGGGAATATATTTAATATGTTATATATCATGCCCATGTGAAGATTTTGTTTTTACCAGCAGGGTGTATTCTGGCGAAAATAAGTGGGATCTTCCATGTAAATCTTGGCCAAATTCCACAAACTATCACCTGTGGTGAACTGGCGAATGTCTAGCATAGCCATCAACTGATCATAAAAAAAGTTGTATTTATAGCATATATAGTATGTAGAATGGTATTGACACACTGATGGATAATAATGTACCGGGTACTTTAATGATGCCCTGTGATACTTGTTTTGTCCACTGTCTACGTCCTGTATTTACATGTCCCATTTTTTTTCTAGTTTTTATTTCTGTATGATGTATATGTAACTGCATATCTATTTATGGCTGGTCATAGTACAGCTGAATAGTCACTCAATTCAATTGAGTGGTCAATGTGCTAGATCAATAATGGGAAAGGCAAGGTATTTGAACAGGTTTTCAGCTTTATCTAAACATCTGTTTAATCATTGTGTATATGTACCACTTAGAGTTCTTGTACACAAGTTTCAAAGGGGCAACCAATATGTCATTACTCTACATAATAGTATACAAAATATGTCAGATAAACTCTTGGCCATTTTTCAGTACCCCTACACCCTTGTCATAAATCTACTAACCTAGTAGGGAAAATATGTCAAAAACAGGCAAGCCTCACACTTATGTATGTAGGACACCAGTATAGCATAATTATGTGTATAATGAGGTAACCTTATACCAATATATTCACATGGACACATGTCGTTGTAATGTGGATCAAGTATTGGTTGACATCAAAGTTCCTTGAATGAGCAGTTCTGTTGCAACTTATTGTGACAAATATCACTCCATTGTGGGAGAAGGCTGAATACATAGGAAATAACTGAAAATACCCGTCTTAATAGTACTGGACATTGACAACAGAAGATGACTGATTTTGAGGATGTCATTGACAAAATCGGTCCATTTGGCAGATATCAAAGGTTGATGTATTTTGCCTGTTTTGTGCCAATTGCTGTGGCTGGCGCTACTATGAATCTAACAATCGTCTTCTACACTGCAACCCCAGATCATTGGTGCAGAGACCCCTCTGTAGATCATCTGAATCTCACCAGGAATGTCCTGCGTAATGTGACAATACCAAAGGAGTACAGGAATGGTGAGGAGACATTTAGTCAGTGTCTCAGGTATGATGTGGACTTCAGTAACTGGACAAGCCAAGATGTGGAATTGTCTTTAGGAAGGAGTGATTATTTCACAACACCACTCAATGTGACTTTGTGCAATGCAGGATGGGAATATGATGATTCTTTGGTCATCAGTTCAATTGTGACTGATGTAGGCCTATGTTATTGTTTTCTCTTAGATTGATAAAATAACATTCTTTGTTACTTCCTAACTTGCTTCTTCAAACATATAATCATGATAGCATTCTCTGCTAAATCCTAACATGCTTCAAACATACCATGACATGGTTGTGTTATAATCCAACTTTACATTACATACTTTATATGCAAAAATGTTAATGAACCTATAGTGATATTTCTGGAACTTTCTGAAAGCCTAAGTAGAAATATCATCTAATATGATTTAATATGATTTTTCTTCTTAAGCTACATCAGTTCTGGAAATGACCATGATATAGAAATAACCTTGTTTCTTTTCTAAGTGGGACCTTGTCTGTGACTATAAGTCACTGGTTGGTGTGGTCAGGTCCATCTACATGGCAGGAGTCTTGGTTGGGGTGACTTTCTTCAGCTTTATATCCGACTGGTAAGGGAATTTGTATCATGTTAGGAATGAACCTTACTCTAGATTTGTATGGAAAGAGCCATTCTTCACATGGATGTGGAGAAAATGAAACTCATTCTGAATGGCCCTATTCTCAACTGTGATGTCTAGCCTCAAACCCCTTATCAAAAATTGTGATGCTATATTTTTACGACAGTTACTGAGCTGATTGGGACAGAGTCCAGAACTAGGATGGCACCCATATTGCGCTATGCATGGTCACTTACCGTAATGTTGGTAGCAGGCGTGGCTTACTTATTGAGGTCATGGAAACACCTGGCCCTAGCACTCACCATTCCACAGATACCCACACTTCTTCTGTGTTTGTAAGGATTTTTCAACAACAAAAATTTAAGTATGAAATCAAGATCAAGATCTACTCTATAAATAGTTAAGAGTAGAGAGAATAATTATAGCATTTAGCATTGATCAAAATCCATTTATCCATATTTGAAAGAAACCCAAGCACAAAAGATTATGATAGTTCTGTATGCACCATCTGTGTATATTACTAAAGACTTGCCAATGTGTAACTGACACTATACTCTGAGTGGCTGGCTAACATTGGACTTCTGAATTTACACTCACTTGTTTAAAGGGAATATATAGTAAATATAATACTCAGCAACGAAATAAGGCTAGATACAGGAGTTGATATATAGTCCAACTGAACCAGATCTTGATGTAATAATGATAAGTGATGCCTTCCGATCCTTCCCTTTTTCAATCCATCAATCTTGCAGAACTGCAGAATATCATGCCATCCTATATTGCCAAAATGATTGGCAAATGCACTAAAGTATTTCTTTTCAGAGAATTAGGTTTATTAAAACACCAGTATCAGCCTACAAAGGTAAAATGTGATTTGTATTAATGCATGTATCCATTGATAACAGTATTGTGCCTGAGTCACCCCGGTGGTTATATGCTAACAACAAACATGACAAGGCTGATTCTGTAGTCAGGAAGATGGCCAAGGTGAATGGTGTAGAACTGCCAGAGAAACTGGATGTGGAAGTCAAGGTTGGTCTTCCGCTTTTAAACATTGATGTCTGAAATAATGCATATTTATTTTTTCTCTTTTCTTTTTTTTGGACATGCCTGTTCTAAAGGTTGTGCATGCCATAGCCTTTATGGCTTTTGACTTCCTCTTTATGAGGAAAAAATAGAATTATTGAAAACCATAGATGGTTTCTGATTTTCATTTTAGAATGAAAGTTTTTCATCAGGCAAATTCCTTGACCTTCTTTGTTATCCCAAACTGCGTTGTTTAACATTGATCGTTGGTTCAGAATGGTTTGTATCCTGATTAAAATTTTTATTGTAATAATTGTGCATATCAAGTCACACTTCTCACATAACACACACTATGATTTCAGTGAAATGTTTTAAGGCACAGCTGTGGCTTGATTTTGAGCATTTCAATTCTGATCTATATAGTATGTGGTGGTCCCGCGTCATCTTCGAGGTACCTTCGTGGTCCTCGTGGGCGACGTCGAGAGCACCTCTATTACCCGACGCCTGGGGGCGCTGGAGTCCAGCGCCACGTCACCACTTGGTCACGTGGCCCTCGACTCCGGTGTATATAAGGCCGTTGTACGGCCTTCCTCGGGGTCAGTCCAATCCCGACTGACCATTGTGAGCAATGGTCGGCGGCTGCCCGGCTACCATATTCTAATACTCCTCTGTGCTCCTGCACAGAGGGGGTTCATGTGGAATATTAACTCTAGACACTAGAAGGTCTAGTGTCGAACCTGCAATAGAGTTCAAACTCTGCCACCTGTAACTGTGATCGAGAACGGCTGATGCCTATGTGTTATTAGACAATAAAGTTTTAACTGGAACCTGAATAGTCGTTCTTCGTTGTTTATCGAAAGATTCGATATAACATCGAGGGGTAGAACGCTACACTGGTGCCGTGACCAGTTGTTAACTTTAGTCCGCATAGGTACTGCGAGCTTAAGTTCGACATGCAGGGTCACTTGGATGAAGATGAAGACCCCAATCATCAACATCAAGTGACTACAGGCCCTTTAGTGGATAGGAATGATCCACTAATTGGTGGTGGTTTGAACCACTCGCTGATATTAGGTCCATCGTCTGACCCGTTGGGCCTGTATCAAAGGAGCCGGCTACTCAATTGGCGAGTATCGACTCAACTCTCTCCGGCGGCTGAGAACTTCTTGAGGACACAGAGTTTGTCCTATGTAGAAAAATCAGCCTCGCCCGTGGGAACTCCAATGGGCCTTGGCAGTTGGTCCTTCGAGGGTCCCTCGCCCGTGTCGATACAAGGAAGTATTGACAGTGGCAGGGGACTCAACGAGGAGTTGCTACAAGAGCAGCAACGCCAACTGCGCCAGGGTCGCCAACAGTTGGATGCTCTCGCGAGTAACACCATGAAAGCTCAGGAGAAGAGTACAGAAATAGAGCTGAAGTTGGAACAGCTTAGGCAGCAGGCGTTGGAGGCTTCGAACAAGACTCAGATCGCAAATAGAGAGCTTACTGATCTTCAAGAGAAGGTCAAGCAGCTCTCTAGCGAAAAGGAGTCCTTGCTTGCAACGAAGTCAGAGATCGAGCGTAGTCGGTTGACAGCAATGGATTGTCAATCGCTAAAAGCAAAGATCGATCGCCTTGCTACAAGCCGCCGAGAATGTGTCGAGAGAGCTCGAAACGATTTTCGGGATGCCCAGCACGAGCAGACGTCCCTTAAACATAAGTTGAAACTACAAGAAGTAGAAAAGACTATGTTGGAGGAACAACTGCAAGAGTTGTGGCATAAGTTGAACCAACAATCAGCCGAGCATACTGAAGAAGTAGCTGAGCACCTAACGGCTTATGAAAAGCAGGTGAAACAGCTACGTCAGGAACGAGAGTCGTTACTCTGTCAGATGCAAGCTGACGAGGATGCTCGAGCCAGGGACGAGGCAGAAATGCGTCGTCGCTGTGAGGAACGAATCGAACACGCAAACAAAATGGCGGAATATCAGGTCTTAATGGAACAAAAAGCGAGGCATGAGGCCGAGCTTAATTCCTTGAAGTCTGAATCCCTAGTAGCCCAGTCACTGAAAGATCAGAAGGATTCGGACACTTTGGGAGCCATACGTGGTGAAATCGATGAGCTCCGACGAGAGATATTGTCTCGCAGAAAGGCTGATGAAGCCAGGGTGAATAAAGAAGTTCGTGATGAACTCGCACTCGAAGAACGTCTGAAGGAGCAGACGGAATCGAAATTGCGTACCGCTAGACTTCGAGATAAGCAACAAGGTAGTGAATGCAGCACTACTAGAGTTGCTACTCAAGGGGATCTAGTCGAAAACCCTGACTACAGAGAGTGGCTTGACCATGCCATGAAGGAGGCCAAGCAACTCTTTGCCATCAGCGAGCAACGAGATCTCTCGAAACCCGAACATGCCCGCCTGGAATTCCTAGTATCGGAATTGAGACAGGCGGAACGTTCAAAACAGCAGGCGGAGATAGATAGAATGGTGGGAGCTATCGACGACATCTCGAAGGTAGATTTGAGGTCGCGCCGGACCCAACCAGTTCCTTCAATGCCGCGCACCGATGGTCTAAGTGAAGTGATCGGGCAGTTCTCGACCCCTATCACGACCCAACAACATGTTGATCCACCCAAATATAGGGATATCAGGTTCGAAGCTTCACGCCTGAGTGACGCCGAGTCTGGTAACCCCTGGGGGATGAATCACAGTCGTGCAGACACGACTATGAGAAACATGGGGATGGACCATCAAATACCTAGAAGAGGCACAACATTCGCCCTTGATCAGGTCAGGAGATCAAGCAGAATGTTTGAAAATACCTCTATCGGGCATGAACCAGCCCGAACTAGGTCAGTCGAGTGCCCTCCATTTACATGGAAGGACGATTGGCTCCGTTGGTACCACGGATTCAATCACGTCCGTCGAGTAAATGTATGGACCTCGAGTATGGCATTAGCTCAACTCCTCATGTTACTCCAGAATGGCCCGGCAGCTGATACTGTGTGGCTATGGGAGGAGCATGGAGATGGGACTTTGGAGGGACTGGTCGACATGGTAACGGAAGCCATGACTTCTAGCCTTCAAGACCCCATTGTTACAATGGAGAAGAGACGCCAAGGCAAGAACGAAAGCATTAGAGCCTATGGCTTTGCTTTGAGACGTCTTGCCGGCGATGCCTATCCAGGTGTGGACTTCTCGGTTGAATGGCTCATAACCAAAGTCAACCAGTTGTTCATAGGAGGATTGTATGACGTTGATTTACAACAAGACGTCCTTCGGGAGTGGCGTACTTACATGTCCCTAAAGGATCTCATGGACTTGGCAGACGAGTTGTTGCGGAAACGACAACTCCTGCCGAAGTTGGTGAATCCTACCTCAACAAATGCATTGTCGGCGTTGGCCGACGCCGCTTTGGTTGAGGAAGGACAGGGCGAAGTCTCCTCATACTCGAAGCCCGGGGCGGGGAGTAAGACTTAGAAAGGTCAGAAATCCGCTGGTAAATCGAAAACACCAAACAAGGCCTCCAAACCCAAGGTACAGGAGCAGACCTTCTCGCTGAGTCAATTGAAGAATTTACTCAGGGTTATCGAGGGGGGGGATGTCCCTGGTACTAGCTCGGAGAAGCCGAGTACCCCTCCGTCTGACGCCAAGTGTTGGAACTGCAAGAAGCAGGGGCATTTCGCACGAACCTGCCCCGAGCCGATTAAAGGACTACCACCTGACGCGACGGAAAACTGAGGCGGGCGGCTCGACGTGGCAATCGAGCTGCCCGACCATCGAAAAGCCAAGGTATCAGCACCTCTGGCACTCCTGATCAGACGACAGTAGATTCGAGGGAACTAGGTAAGGTCCCGGTAGGGCCGTCCCAGCCCTTTACCACAGCGGCACCGGTTGATCACCGGTCGGGTTCCGAAGATGTCGGTGTAGAAAAAGCCTCAATGGCCAAGGAACAGGGCGCTGGCAGCCCGAACTCCGAGGTCGAGGGTTCGACTGGATCGAAAGTGAAAGTCGACGCCGGGAGAGAAGCCCTGATGCGGCAGCTGGCCAGAGTCTGCGCAACAGAGCTTCCCTCAGATGATCCCTGTCTCTCTTTTCTGAAGAGGAGGGGGATCGATCTGAGTACTGACGTAGGGTTGAGAATGCTAGCAGGAACCGCCCCCTTGTCGGGGAAACGATGGTACCTGTCTGCAGAGATTCGAGGGCGTTCTCTGGACTTCCTGATAGATACTGGTGCCAGCCACACCATTGTCTCTCGAGAACTCGCGAAAACGTTAGTGGTGCCGTCAGATAATCTCTACGAGGGAATAACGGCGTGCACTGCGTCTGGAGCCGAAATGCGGACCTATGGTCGATTGGTTCTACCTCTTAAGGTCGCATCGACCCACTATGTGTTTAGCCCAATAGTGGCCGATGTGGCTGACGATGGCATTCTGGGGCTCGACTTCGCGGCATTATACGGTATGATCCTGAACCCAAGGACGGGTCAATTGGTCATGACCGAGCCGGTAGAAGAGCACCATCAGTGTAAACTGAAGAGAGTGTCATCGATAGCCTCAGTAGCACAGACCACTAGGATACCTGCCAGACATCGGTGCGATGTCTTGGTAACATCCGAAGGTCTGGAAAGAGACCGACAGGGCATAGTCGAACCCGACCTGAACACTCTGAGATGTTTCGGGTTGGTTGGTGAGGCTGCCCTTGTCAGCAATGTTCGTCGAACAGTGTTTCCCATCTGTAATCCACTGAATCGAGACATTGTCCTGGAGAAAGGCCAGGTGGTCGGTACTATACAGTATGCTGACAGAAACGGTGAACTCTCGTCACCGGAGGTAGGATCCGTGATGATGCGTCTCGAGCAAGAAGCTGCAGACATCGAGACGGCAGAAATCGCGAGCACCCACACGGGGGAGCTCCCTACCTGGCTGTTAGACATGTATGGCGACACCCACCTGACCCAGCCAGAGGAAAGACTGAAGCTGTCCGCCTTACTACGTAAGCATGTGGATGTCTTTAAATCCCCAGATGGGCGCACCGATCGATGTCTGCATAACATCGACACGGGTGACGCACAACCTATCCGAGTCCCTTATAGAAGGATTCCGCTCAGCAAGAAGGCTGCGGCGGATGAACAACTTAAGGAGATGTTGGATACGGGGGTGGTTAGGCCAAGTACTAGTCCCTGGTCCAGTCCCGTCCAGATGGTGACGAAGAAGGATGGGACCATGAGATTCTGCGTCGATTATCGATGTCTGAATGGAGTGACTAAGAAAAATGCTTACCCCCTCCCGCGCATCGACGAATCCTTGGATGCCCTAGGAGGAAACAAGTGGTTTAGTTGTCTCGATCTCCAATCTGGATATTGGCAGATCGGGATGAATCCCGACGATGTCGAGAAAACCGCTTTTTCCTACCAGAGGGGGCTCTACGAGTTCGATCGCATGGCGTTTGGTTTGTGTAACGCCCCCGCCACATTCGAGCGAATGATGGAGGAGATGTTGAGAGGTTTGCTAGGTAAAAGTTGCCTGGTTTACCTCGATGATATCATCGTCTTCGGCAAAACGATGGATGAAGCAATGGCGAATCTGGCAGAAGTCTTCAACAGGATTCGGGCGTGGGGACTGAAGTTGAAACCTAAAAAATGTCAACTTTTTAGGACTTCAGTCGAGTACCTGGGCCGAATCGTGTCTGAACAGGGTATAGAAGCCAACCCGGGGAAAATTAGCGATGTAATGACTTGGGCTAGGCCCACTACAGTGAAGGAAATCCGATCCTTCATTGGTTTTTGTTCCTACTACCGAGAGTTCATCCCGGGGTTTGCAGAACTCGTCAGTCCTTTGCAGGACTTAGTGATCCAAAAACCTAAAGGTAGTAGAGGTCGTTACGAGGCATTCGCGTGGACGGAGAAAGCCGAACATGCTTTTGTCGAGTTAAAACGAAGTTTCAGGGAGACACCTGTTCTTCGATTCCCCACACCCGACGGTCGTTTTATCTTGGACACTGATGCTAGCAACACAGCGATCGGGGCTGTTCTATCCCAGGTGCAGGATGGAATGGAGGTCCCGATCTCATTTGCCAGTAACACTCTAAGTAAAACACAACGAAACTACTGCACTACCAAAAGGGAACTGTTGGCAGTTGTCGTGTACACCAGGAAGTTTAGACACTACCTTTATGGTGGTAACTTCACTATCCGCACTGATCATTCGTCTTTGAAATGGCTCCTAAATTTCAAAGAGGCTGAGGGAATGATGGGTAGGTGGCTGGCCCACCTTTCGGAGTTCGGTCTCGAAAACTCTAAGATCGAACATCGAAGTGGGGCCAAGCATCTAAACGCCGATGGCCTTAGTCGTATCCCTGTGCGGCTATGCCAGAGGTCGGATTGCACAGACTGCGGCAGTCATAATGCTGTTTTGGCAGCTGTAAGTGGTTTAGTAGACAGCCGGGTGGGTGTTGCATTTTGGTCTCTCGATGAACTCATTGATGCTCAGAAAGCGGACGCTGACATCAAACGAGTTGCTGAATGGCTAGTTAAGGGGGCTAAACCCACTAGGCCTGATGTATCGATCGAGAGCGCCGAGGTACGGAAATTAGTAGGGCAATGGCCTCTACTAACCTTCCGTGAAGGCTTGTTGTGTCGCTGGAAAGTCGAGGCGGGTCGAGCTAGGCGCACGATTCAAGTAGTTGTACCACGCCAACTGAGGGGTGAGGTACTCTCCTTTTGCCACGGACACCGAACAGCGGCACATTTTGGTCGTAAACGAACGCTCGAAAAGGTGAAAAGGAGATATTACTGGCCCGGGATGGGAAAGGACATAGGTCGTTGGGTTCGACACTGTCCTACCTGTTGCCTGGTAAAGCCCGGCGAGGGCATGGGTAAGTCTCCTCTGCACCAAGAGTTGTTCGGGGTGAGATTCGGGAGGATAGCTATGGATATCATCTCGGGATTTGCACCCACGCCAAACAAGAATACTTGTATGTTAGTAATCCAAGATTACTTCACCAAGTATGTACGCGCTATTCCCCTACCAAATCACACGGCAGAGACCTGTGCAGAGGCCTTCGTGGACGAATGGGTTTTGACCTTTGGAGTCCCGTTGCTTCTGCATTCCGACCAAGGTCGAGAATTCGAATCTCGACTCTTCTCTGAGATGTGTGAATATTTAACGATTGTAAAACAGAGAACCAATCCATACAGACCACAGAGTGATGGTCAGGTGGAAAGGTTCAATAGAACGTTGATTCAGAGTCTGACTATGTTGGTAGACAAACATATGGACGACTGGGATGAACAGGCCAAATATGTGGTGTCCGCATATAACAGCTCTGAGCACAGTTCTACTGGATGCAGTCCAAATATGATGGTATTCGGGGAAGAAATTCTCATGCCAGCGGATGTGATTTTCGGCTCAATCGAGAACCCACTCGAAGTCCCTTGTTCCGTCACCTTCGTGGAACAACTTCGTGACCGATTGAGGGAGAGTTATAGCATGGTAAGGGAAAACTTAGGTAAATCTGCGGAACGTCAGAAGGTCGGGTATGACTATGGGCTAAAGCAGAGAAGATACTCAGTTGGTGAACAGGTGGTGAGGTACCACACCCCCCAGGCAGCTATGAAGCTTGCCCCCAACTGGGATGGGCCGTTCGTTGTAGATTCTGTCCTCTCTGAGTCGACATTATTACTTCGATCATCCCGCGGACGGTTGCAAAAGAGCAATGTTGATAGAGTGCGCCGGTGGTTGGGCGTAGAACTATCACAGACTGTCGAGTTGTTGCAACCACAACTTGATGATGATTCACCTTCTCGTAGGGCTACGAAAAGGGCTAAGTCTGTTTCTGGACAGGTCGAAATAGAGGTCGAAAGGTCGCGGCCGGAAATCCAGTCTAAAGAACAAACTAAGCAGGGTCATCGAAAATGACAGCAAAAAGCTCGAAAACTGAGCGAGGTGGAGGTGTTGGATGCCAGTAAACCATCAAAGCGGCGCCGTGGTCGACCGGCCCGTCGAGATAAGTCGAAAACATCTAAACAGCCTTTGAAGGGATGTCGGAAGCCCGACCCCCCCTCGAAGGTGCGAACGACTGAACAAACTTCACATCGAAACGTTTCGATTGAAGTGAAAGATCAGTCACTCCAGTCCGGACCTATGACTCGAGCGAGGCTTAAGCGCCAAGGCTCATCAAAGGAACGGTCAGCGAGTGTCAAGGATAAAAGGAAACCCAGAGCAAACACTCTGGCTCCTGCATCCACACCGTCACAAGTGATGGGAGGCAGACGCCGACGGAAACGGGTTAATAGCCCGGTCGGCCCGGCCACATCAAAGGACGGCGGGCTAGGAGGGGGTGATAGTAACCCGCCCCGAGGCTCAACACTCGTTCCTGTAGTAAAGGTTAAAATCAGGAAAAGCCCTAGATTAAACCCTACTCAGTAATCGATGTTTCGCACAATACCAAGCAGCAGCTTTACTAACCTGTGTTTTTAATGAGACTTTAAAATAACGGGTGCCGTTCTTGAGTAAATCTGTCTGTGGACGTGAAGCCGACGGTGAATAAAAAATTACACAACGAGAAGTCGTACGATTGCCTCTTAGTTTGAGACAAACTGATACTGGAAACATGGAAATTTGGAGCCTCTGATTTTATTGACTGTGAGGACGGGTTCCCAGCATAGGCTGGTGGATACTGCCCGAAGGGTAGATCCATATTGGAACCATTTTTTTTAATCCCGGTAGTCTGATGAAGGAGGGGGTGCCCAGATTAATCCATGTTAATAGTGTTGGAACCCATAGACCGCATAGGAAATAACGGCATATGCAAACATTGCGACTGGAGAAGCAGAGCGTGACGGTGAGGGGAGAGTGAGTCGTTCTATTTTTTTGAGCAATACCTTATTTGGTCATGGCGTGATGCGCGGTGGACCAATAGGGTTCGCCCTCCTCGGTCACGTAGCCCCTTCCTCCAATCAGAGACGTGCGCCACAGGGATAAAAGGCCGCGTCGCCCACCACGGAGGTCACATCTGCGCCCTTCTCGTGAGAGTCGGACGCAGATAAGCTGGACTAAGCCTAGCTTATTCCAGCTGGTACGCCCCGTCTGGGGACTTCCTACCTGAGTGTAGGAGGTCTCCCCTGCCTAGTGTCGAGGGACACGACCTGTGTGAGCGCAGGTTCGTGTTCACTCGAGACTCCAGTCTTCGGTCCCTCGAGCCGCCTGAGTGCGGTTCGAGGTACATCGAAGACACCTTCGAGGCTTCGACCCGCCAGAGTGCGGATCGAAAAACCTCGAAGATCCTCTTCGACGTCTCGTCCCGTCTGAGAACGGTTCGAGACCCGGAGTCTTCTCTCCCTGGTGGAACCCGGCAGTTCAGGAAGAACCATGGGGTCCTCGTCCGACGAGCAGTCAGGGTACAGCTCTTCGGCGAGCCACAAGTCGCAGAAGAAGAAGAAGAAGAAGAAGAAGTCCAAGAGGACCAGACCCGAGCAAGAGCTCGAGTCTACCTCGGCTAAGAGTGCAGCCCTTCTGAAGCAGATCGAGGATGCACAGAAAGCCTTGGCTGAGTCCCAGGAGCGGGAGAAGGAGCTCCGCCGGAAGGCGAAGGAGGCAGCTAAGCAGCAGAAGCGCGACTTGAAGGTCGCAGCTGCTGCCGCCTCGAGAGACTCTTCTCCCGATGAGATGGAGGTCGACGAGCCGTCGACGCCTGCTCCATCGAAAAGTGCTACCCCTTCAGGTTCTAAAGGCAAGAAGCCGACTGAATCGAAGGCATCCAAGGGTACCTTGAAGGATTTCAAGATCCCTAGGGTGCCCAAGAAGGAAAGTAGCAAGAAAGAGTCCGCAGCCAAGAAGGCTCCAGCCCGGGAGAGGAGTAGCGAGTCTACTGCTCCACCGGAACCTGGAACCGAGCCGTCGGAGGTCGATGCCGGTGCCGTGGAGAGCACCGTATCCTCACCCCCAGACACGGCCAGGGCTGTCGACGACTGGAAGCAACTGTCAGCGATCACTGCCAAACGACGTGCTGAGTACGTCGATGACAGGCCACTGACAAAGCTTCAGGACTACCGCAAGAATGGTCAAGTGGTACTCCCAAGTCTCGTCGGAAAGGACGGTAGTGACGACGAGGAATGGTATTCGGACGACAGTCATGCCATTGACTGGTATGTCTCGATGATCGAGAATGTTACGAATGCCTCAGACTCGTCGGGGGTGTCGCTGCCCGAGCGACAGCGGATTGGGTTCGCATGGCGCATCTTCAATCCAGGGCAGCAGTGTGCTTTCGAGAACTGCACACGTAAGGGGTTTCCCCCTCGCGTATACGCGACTGACGGCAGGTATGCTCGACACTTGGTTGAAGAGCATCGAGCCATCCGTCCGCAGTTCGGTTGTGTTAAGGTGGAAAAGACCATTCCATGTTATCAGGACCCTGATGACCCGACCTCTCCTCCTTTCGTGACCTCATGAAGGGGCTTGATGGCGCGTCATCTCAAGTCGTACAAGCAGCCCCATAAGTACAACGCCGAGGGCGCTATCCAGCTAGTGGAGACACTGGTTGGAAAGTGCGAACGGAATGAGAAGACAGGCGCGCGGACTAGACACTGGATGCGGATGGCCCCCGCACCCCCGTCTACGAAGCGCCTGTATATCAGACCGGAGCTGATGCCCGCTTTCTACGGTGCCTACCCCGAGTTCAGGGTAGAGCAACGGAAGAAGCGGGAGGCCAGTCGTCCTCGGGACCCAGGACCTACAGCCTCTACGAGTGGGAACAAGAGGCCCCACTCTACAGAAGCTGGAAAGTCTGCCGGTTCGACTGAACCTAAGAAGCCTAAGCCGCAGGCTGCTCCCTCGAAGCCCGAAAAGGCATCGAAAGCCGCCCCGGCCCCGGCTCCTAAAAAGTCGAAGACTGCTTCGACCGGTTCAGCCAAACCAAGCACCAGTGGTGCTAAAACTGGAGGCAAGACGGTGGAAACCCGGAGTGGTCGTGATCGACAACCCAAGGTGACCACCAACTCGTCTCCTGTCAAGCCCCCTACAGCGGCAGAGGGCAGCACCCCAGCTGCCACGCCGCGTGTCCACGTAGGAGGCGCGACATTGACCTCGGCAGCAGGAGCTAGCTTCTCCAACGTCGTGACAGGCGCCGACACCCCGACAGCAACCTTGCGTTGGGAATTGGCACAGCCTGCATACGGCGATGGCGTCGAATGTGGGGTCCCGAAGACGTTCGTGGAACGTTGTAAGGGACTTCTACAGATGACAGGCAGCCCTGCTATCGACAAGTTCGGTGAGGCATTCCGTGAGGAAGCGAGTGCCTACTTGTTCGGCCTGTTTGATAGAACAAACATGGCCATCCGTAACGAGCTCCTTCCGGCTCTTAGGAATGAGGCGCGCCAGACCGTTCAGATGGAGATGGACTCTCGTCTGACCGACGTCCGAACGCGTCTCAATAACTTTGAGGCACAGGCCCAATATGATATTACCAAGAGGGACAGTATCATAGAAGGCTGGGAGGAAATCGACCGCGAATTCTTTAGAGTCTTCGGGGTCCAACTCTCGGAATGGATGAGGGACAAACACCATGGCGTCCGAACCCTGAAGCCCGTTCGAACCGAGCCCTCTCGCGAAGCGCAGAGGTACCTCGTCGAGGGTGGAGAGATTCCTGACGTCAGGACGCTGGCGGCTCAGACGAATCCTTTGAGAGAGTTGTCTCCAAAGATTGACAGTCTGAGCTCGGCTATGACGATGTTGGGCCGAGAGCAGGTGGTGCAGGACAAGCCTGACACCCCGGGTAGGTCTCTCGGTGCCTCCGTCTACCCGCCAGCAGCCCCGTCTTCCTCCCCGGTTCCCTTGATAACCCTCTCGGGAACCACCGAGCCTACGCCGCCAGCGGTCCAGAGAATGGTGTCACTGAGGATCCATCCGGATCTTCAGGGCATCACTCCCCTGGCCCCGGCGAACGTAGCCGTCTGTCCGGACCCGTCGGCTTCCGCCCAAGCAGTAGAACCTGCCGAGGTGGAACAGTCGATGGATATAGACGGGGACGTCGATGTCGTTGATCATTCTCCAAAGCCTTCCCCTGACCAGGGAGACAAGGACGACCATGAAGGTCAGGAGAGCGACGACGACGACGGAAGCGACTCAGCAGACTCGGCCGTTCTCCACTCAGATGCTGAGGGGGACTCCCGGGATGCACCCGAGACCTCTAACGAGGCTTGGAGTACGACAATGGACCGCGAGGCCCCATTGCCGGAGTCGCCGACGTTTTCGGGCCAGCTAGCCGCCAGCGCTCCACATGGAGAGGAGCGCACTGACGGAGAGCAGGCCGAAATCGACGCCGCTACAGGGTCCATCTCGGAGGATCAGTAGTATGAAACTACTGCTCCTCCTCGTCAGTCTGGATCGCTGACATCGAACAGAGTCTCGATGTCAGCACGGAACCCCCGGGAACTCGTTCCCGGACGACGGTGTACCCTCCACGAGTGGGGGTACCTTTCCTGTCCCCGGACCTCCCTGCGAAGCTGTGTGGATCCGACGCCACCTTGGTCTTAGGGCCCGGTGGTGCCACACATCCTCGGCCGCACGGTCGAAGGACCATCATAGTAGTATGGTACGCTATCGATGGGCTTCCTACGCTGGAAGGAGCTTCTCAACGAGACAGGGAGGAAACGACACGACCCCGGTTGCCATACCCGGTCGTGCCTCCCTCGGATCGACCAGGAGCAGGTCGTGAAGCAGTGTTTCGACACTGGTCTCCTACGTTGGATGGAGCAACGCCTTATAATTTAACTGTGATAATAATTTTTTTTCTACAGTACAGTGGAAACTATATTTCTATATATTCCTCTACTGTTTCTGTCGACTGTGTCGACGGATCCAGTAGTTCATATTATTATCTAATTGTTTAGACTGATCCGGGATCTCTGAATTTTCAGAGACCTCGTTTCAGTCTAGTGGGGGGTGGTGTGGTGGTCCCGCGTCATCTTCGAGGTACCTTCGTGGTCCTCGTGGGCGACGTCGAGAGCACCTCTATTACCCGACGCCTGGGGGCGCTGGAGTCCAGCGCCACGTCACCACTTGGTCACGTGGCCCTCGACTCCGGTGTATATAAGGCCGTTGTACGGCCTTCCTCAGGGTCAGTCCAGCCCCGACTGACCATTGTGAGCAATGGTCGGCGGCTGCCCGGCTACCATATTCTAATACTCCTCTGTGCTCCTGCACAGAGGGGGTTCATGTGGAATATTAACTCTAGACACTAGAAGGTCTAGTGTCGAACCTGCAATAGAGTTCAAACTCTGCCACCTGTAACTGTGATCGAGAACGGCTGATGCCTATGTGTTATTAGACAATAAAGTTTTAACTGGAACCTGAATAGTCGTTCTTCGTTGTTTATCGAAAGATTCGATATAACATCGAGGGGTAGAACGCTACAAGTATATGAAATATGCCTATGAGGTGTACCCTGATTTCAAGCAGATTCTAAAGGGTGCTGCAAGGAGAGTTATTCATCAAATACCAGAAAAGGGTTTTGTGAGGAACTATTTCATAATGGGCATCCTTAGCATGAGTCATGGTGTATATACATGTGAAAAATTCTATCCAGCAACAAACAAGAAATTTCCCTAAATTATCACAGACCTGTGAATGCAGTTAACTGCCATTAATTGTTACCCTTCTTTCAGGTGCATTATATCCATGGTGTACTATGCATTATCACTGAACTCTTCAGAACTTGGTGGTGATCCTTATATCAACTTCCTGATAGGGGGCAGTGTGGACCTGTTGGGGGCTCTCATATGTCAGGGGATAATGGAATTCATAGGCTGGCGCACAGCACTAATATCTAGTCTTGGACTAGGAGGTTTGTCTCTATTCTGTGTGATGGTGATCCCAAAAGGTAGGCTGTTTTCATTCACCCTCAGCACTGTATATTGTCAATGTAGTGAAAAATATGTTTAGTGTGTTTTCCCCATAAAATTGTAATGCGCATCCACACTTGCAGTTGACACCTTAGATACCTTGGGCAGAATTCCAATTGGCCAGCCAGTACAGGATGATAAATTCTTGAATCCTGACAGTTTTAGTTTCTCAAGTGTTTTATTAAGAACTGTTTTTATTTAAGATATGACCTGGATCATTATATCCCTGGCAATGTTTGGGCGCCTTTGCATTGGAAGCTGCCTCATAGTCTTGTGCACATACACATTGGAGCTCTTCCCAACTGTCATCCGTAATGTTGGTATAGCATCAGGGTTAGCTTCTGCTCGAATTGGGGGAATACTGGCACCTTACATTGGGTCATTGGTGAGAAAATATTTTCACTGCAGAAATTATCAAATAACAAAAACCGTGGTTTGGTGTTTTTTGTTTCACCCTGAAACCTAATCCAAACTAATGCAATAACTGTGTCTGGCATAATTTATTTTCATTCTACATATTAAAAGAAGAAACAGTCAGCACCATATTGAGTCATCATTATGGTAACTGAGGTTTAGGAAATGTTTGAATGATGGGAAGGGGTGGGGACTACCACAGTGCCATGGGAGGTTGTTTGAAGGTAGGGAAAAGTTCTCTGGATATGTTTAGCTTAGAAAACTAATCTCCATCTCATCTCTGTACCGCATGGTGCGGAGATGAGAGTTTAGCTTTCTAAGCTAGATATGTTGGACCTCTTTCAGTAAACCTTTTAGGTATAACATTTTTAAAAGCTGCTTTGTCCCTATTCTAGATTTCTGTGAACCAATACATACCATATACCATATTTGGTGTGACATCCATTATTGCTGGCATCCTCTTGTCCCTGTTGCCTGAAACCAAGGGGAGAAAGATGCCAGAAACAATTGCAGATGGTGAAAAGGCCCTTATGTAAGTAAACCTTTTTTTTATGAATAAAATATACCTTGGTATGCATCTTGAATTTCCCCTTTCTTTAGAGTTTTTATCTAGATTTAGTCTTCGGCTGTTAAAACATGTTCTTTACCCCTGCATTTTGACCTGTCCTTTACTTGAGAGCCCCATATGAACCTTGTCACTGACAAAAAAGAACCTAAGTACTGATATCATCATGTTCTGGAAGAGTAGTGACAATGACAGATGACGAAAACCAGAACTGCATTGAAAATGTGACAAGCATAAGTCACATGATAAAAAAACAAACAACCTGACACCTACTGATAGACTGACGGCATCACAACAGTGATTGTTTGATTTGGCATAACATTAATTGTTCCTCATTTGATTGCTACATACAAACGTCCGTATTTGCAAATGCGGAGGTATGTATTTCAAATTTCAGACTTTATTGGTCAATCAGCCTTTGAACTGTTGAAATAGAACAAATCATTTTTAGATGTTAATGGCACATACAAATCATATTTCAGATATTCCTTTTATTACAGGTCAATGAAAAGGAAGATTATACCAGCTACCACTGGTCCATAGATGACTCAATGCTCAGGTCGCAGAGAACGATCAGCACAGTGCTAGACATAAGTATGCGAAATACAAAGCACATAATTATCTGCTTGTTAATGAATATTTTTCAAACTTTAAGGGTGGATGTTGCATTTGACAAATTGTATTTACTCCTATGTTAGTGATGAGGAAATCGGATCTGCAGGGCATAGCAAAATGATATCTATAGCTATGGTTTTGAAATGCCCTCCTGGTGTGTGTATGGGGGGGTCAAAGGTCAAGATCATTCCAAAACATGAGTTCAATAACATCAATTTACAAGGTTATTCAATGACAATGAATTTGATAAAAATAAATATGATTTGAACCATAACATTGACTCAATCCTTATTTTGCCTTACAACTGGCTGGGCTAACTAATAATTTAGGAAGTTATTTCATAATGTAGCTACTACGGTCGCACCCAGCCCTACGACTGTCCTATGGACATTTTGGTAAGACTTGAAAAATGCAGTCGTAGTATGTTATGCCTTGTGCTAGGCAGGAGGCCATTTTTTAAGGCACTATGAATGCACACATCCAATACGATTTGAAACCTAAATAAATACTTACCCACTTGGCAAAAAAACAATTTTCAACCAAATAACCAATAGGGAAACCAATAAAAACGTTTTTTAACGTAAAAAAAACCCGTTTTTATGCCAAGTGGGTAGTGTCATTAATCATATAGGTAGTGCACTACGACTGCTCTGTACGATCAGAACTTAGATAGCATTTGGTAGGGCAGTCGTAGTGTTGCAGACATTACATGACCAATACTATAATGTCACCAATACTATAGGGCTGTAATGTAAAGGTGAGCAGTCGTAGTGTGTTATGAAATGGCCTCCTGAGACACGTCACTCATCTGTCAATATGCCTATGTAGTAATGGACGTAAAGAACCATTGCCTCGGTATATGTGTAGGGCTGTGTTTTCTACCCTCTCATAGATTCGGTCACCATCATTCACCCTTCCCCATAAGGCTAGCATTTGGGCAGAACTCCACAAGGATAATCTCATTTTGGTGGGGATACAACCCGCGAGACCTCTCACCCTTGAGTGTCGTATGTATGGGGGGCACGAGGTGAGATATTTAAAATTCAGACTGATAGTGTGGTAGATTTGGGAAATGCTGTGATAGTAAGTTTTTTCTATGACCTGTGACCTAGATACAATCATGTCTATGAAATAACAATAATTAACAGGTCATTTCTTGGCCATCACTGGCATCTTTTGGATGCGGGGACTAGCATATTAAATTTGCAACCTCAGAAAAGTCAGCGAGTTATTTGAAACTTTGCATCCTTTCCCCCATACTAGCTCTGGATCGTGTTTCAATAGTTTCCACCACTGGGTAACCTCAAATCGTAGTGGGAGGTGTCAGAAATGACTCCATACCACTGACTACATAGTAAGCTACAGTAAAGGCCTCAAAATAGTAGCTGCTATTTATTCAATTGCTGACACCACACCACTATGAAGTCATTGCACCCGCTCGTAGGAGCCACTATTGGCTACATAGTGACCAGTCATGCCCCCCTCATGTTCTAGTTTGCACTCATGTGTTCAAATGAGCATGGGCCTGCAGTAACTATGTATAGGTGATCCCACCTAGTTACAGGGTTGCACACATGGTCAATTCTCATGAATATGGATCATAGTTTTAAATAAGTGCAGTGGTCATGATGCTGCATACTGTTTTATTTTTCCTAGGAGCCCATATATATAATGTACAATACAATTATTTGGAATAATAAATGCATAGGCTAGATGAAAAATAAATAGATGTTATGATCCCACAATCTCTCAGAGCATCATTGAGGTCAGGGATATATGTAGAATTTAATCTATTAAGTCATTTTGAAATGATTATTGAAAATGTACCATGCTACATATAGTAAGGCTCATTGACCTCTATGAGTGGCCTGGGGTCAAGACCTTTTGGACCATTAGTCTATATAGAACACTCATATGGTTACAAAGCAAAGAGCCCAGATTTGAGTAAAGGAGTGCAGAGGGCAACAGCTAAGACTACCCACTAATTATTCACATAGAGGGCTGTCATACCAGGACCCCTATTGAGTCACTGCTGTGTTGGCTATTTTTGAAATTATTCGAGACTTACCTGTAAGTTGAGGTATAATTAAGATTATACCGAGGGAACCTAGCGGTTCAGGGAATATACGAGAGGTGGATTCGTGCATGCGCAGTCAGTCCTTAAGAGCCTGTTGGGGGATGAAAGCCTACAACTGATAAAATATATATACTGGGATGTGTAGGCCATATCCCCCTGATTATATTCATTATTATAAATAATGTCTACTTGACGAGTTTACGAATAAGTTGAGGGAGGGTGGGTAGGGCGTATATTCCCTGAACCGCTAGGTTCCCTCGGTATAATCTTAATTATACCTCAACTTACAGGTAAGTCTCGAATAATTTCAAAATTATCCCTCGGAAACCTAAGCGTTTCCGGAAACCTACGAGAGTTTCAGAGCAATTGAATCCCCCAACAGAAAACCAAACACAATCTTTTTAGTATCAAATCTATATTTAACACAAGGTATGACTTGAAATAAGTGGTATAAGTAGTTTCTCAGTCTCTAGAACAGTCACTGTTCGAGGAGCGCATTTCCCCCCTACCACATCCTCGATTGGTTTGTGGTAGTACTTTGCGAAAGACTCCACCTGCCTCCAACCCGCTCTCCTCATGAGGGTGTTGAGGTTTCCTCAACCTTAAGGATGCTTGAGGCAGAGGCCCCTCTGGTGGAGTGGAGCTTGTATTGGTTGACATCAATACCAGCCTTTTTAAGAATGACCATTACCCAACAGCTGAGTGTATCGCGGGAGATACTGCGGTGGGGCGAGACAAAGCTGACCAGGAGGTTTTTCTCGCTCTTCCTTTTGTTTTGGGTACGTTTCAGGTATTCTTTTAGGCACCTGACAACGCACACCCTAGGGTTCTGGTCGAACTTCCTCAGGACTATCGTGTTGAGGGGGTCCCCCAACCTGTTAGACTTTAGGAGCCTTGTCATCTTGAATACCACCTTGTCTCCCATTTTCAGACCTTGGATGGAAAGGTTGACGATGGTCTGGCCTCTTTGTGATGTGACTAAGAGGAGCAAAGTGGCCAGTTTCATGGAGAGCTCCCTGAGTGCGATGGTGCCATTGTCCCAGGTCTGTAGGAGGTCTAGAACCCTCCTCACATCCCAGAACTCCTGGTATCTAGGGGCTGGTGGATTCATCTCATAAGCCCCCTTCAGAAGCAGCTTTACGTAGGGGTGCTGGCCCACTGATTGGCCTTGGAAGTCACCCAGAATGGCCGAGAGCGCACAACGAGCAGCGTTTAGCGCGGTGTAGCCGTTGTCTTTGGCCAGTTTCGCCAGGAACTTGCACACTTGTTTGATCGATGGTTGGAGAATTTGTGTGTCGGTGTCTGCACAGAAGGCGTACCACTTACGAAGGTATGTGTTGTACGTCTTCCGTGTGGCGGGCCTACGGGCTTGTGTGATAAGTTCGATGGCGTGCCCGTCAAATCCCTGGCGAGATAGCTCTGCTTTTAGAATGTCCGAAATGCCAAGAGCGGGGTCACAGACGGTCGCTCTTTGATGGCCGGCTTCCCCGGATGACAGAGGTTGCCCTTGGCCTTCCTGAACCTGAGCATTCGCCACCCGGACCGCTGTAGTCCACCGTACCAGGGCTGTCCCGGCCAGTCTGGTGTTATCAGGATGGCTCTCACCTGCTCCAGCCAGATCCGCTGTATCACGGGCCCCAAGAGACTGAAAGGAGGAAAAATGTACATATAGTTATTCCTCCAAGTTATTGACATGGCATCAATTTCCCAGGTGCCTGGTTGAGGCCCCCAGGAGACAAAAGTTTCTAACTTTTTGTTTGCTCGAGAAGAGAAGAGATCTATTTCAGGCTTGCTAAAGATATTACACACCTTTTTGAAAATCTGTTCACTTAGTTCCCACTCTAGGTCATGCGAGAAATGTCTAGACAGGTAGTCAGCCAGGACGTTGTCCTTCCCCGGGATGTGGTTTATTGTTAGCCAAATGTCCTGTTCTTCTCACCATTCCCAAATTTCTTTGGCTATCTTATTGCATGCCTCAGACTTAACCCCACCCATTTTCCTGACATGAGCCAGTGATGTAGTGTTGTCAGTTCTGATTTTCACATTGACCCCGTTCTCTGTGACCAGTGCGTTGAGGCCTAATTTTATGGCTGTTAGCTCATGAATGTTACTGTGGAGGTCTACCTCCTCCTCCTTCCAAATACCTTTGGTGGAAGTGGCGCCCCTGTGGGCGCCCCACCCTGTACCAGAGGCATCTGTTATGATTTCAAAATCTGCCCCCTCATTTCGAATGCGCTTGGAAGCTGTGGGGACGTGTTCCATCACAACTGATATCCTCTAAACCTTCCTCACCAATGACCATGGGTGAATCGAAGTTACCCTTGTGCCTTTCAAGGGCAAGGTTCTTTTCTCTTTCTAGACCCTTTATATGCGCCGGGCCATATTGGAAACCTGGCGAGAGAGAAGTCATGAGGCCCACAATCCCCGCTATGTCCCTGATCATGTAGGGGTCATCAGTATTGGCTAGGTTCCAGATAGCCATGTTGAATTTTTCAACCTTCTCTTTAGTGGGCCGGACTGTCATAGTGACGGAGTCTAGGTGGAACCCTAGGAAAATTAGATTCTGCGTGGACGCAAAAACTGACTTTTCTGTATGCACTATGAACCCCAATCTATCTAGTTCTTGGGCTAGTTTGTTGGTCGTCTCCCTGCATTGTGCCTCTGTTTCCCCCAGTACGAAAGAATCATCTATATACTGGAAACACTCATGTCCCATCTCCCTGAGATTGGAGAACACTGGGGTAAGAATCTTAGTGAATATGCGCGGGCACAAGCTAGCCCATTGGGCATAGCTTGGAATTCATAGAGGTTATCTTTCCAAAGGAATCTTCATCTCTGACTAGTACAGAGTAATAAGCGTCTTTAAGGTCAATGGACGACATGTAACAGTTGGGTCTTATCATCTCTATCGCTGTGTTCAGGCTGGTCATTTTAAAATGTTTATACTGAACCGACTCGTTCATTTTCAAGAGATTTAAAATGAGCTGAAAGTCACCATTTGGTTTTGACCTGACAAAGACATTTGAGATGAATTGACCGTCTGTCGGTTTGACCATTTTCACTACCCCTTTGTCCAACAGTTTGGCAATTTCTTTGTCAACATAGACCTCCTTATCAGGGCCTAATATCCAAGGGCCCTATTTCTGAAAACCCGGCTTCTTTCTGGCTGCTGCAGTGGGTGGGGCCGGGGGCCAAGGGTTGCGCGGGGCGCTGAACCGCGGTGCTGTGTTGTAGCCCATCTGCGGGAAGACTACGGGCATTCGGGGAAAGTTCATCCCCTGGATGGCCATGACCATTTGAGTGTTGTTAGGCCGTTTTGGTGGGTACGGCCGTCGTTGCTGTGGCTTCGGTGCGGGCTTGGCCTTCCCGGGGGCAGTCTTCGGCTGGGACTTTTCCAGCTTCTCCGCCATCTTATGGGCTGCATCCACTTCTTTGATGGCCTCCTCAAGGTTACCACCATGCAGGTATTTGGAATCGTTGCCTGCCTTCTTCAGGAGGTGTTCCCCATACTTAGGCATGATGACCGGCTTGAGGAGATCCTTTCGGCGAACCGTGATAGCGTTGATCGTGCTGACGATCAGCTGCATGCCATCTATGAATGACTCTCCGCAGTCATCCAACTTAGAGTCTGATGAGCCTCGAGAGAGCCACAGTTCAATCACTGGCTGGAAAGCTAACATTGCTTTCACCAGATGCATCTGGAGCTTCTTCAGCGCTTCGTCCCTCTTGAGGTATTCAGCGCTGCCCAGCCTGTTCAGAAGTGCCTGCAGTGCAGGCTCCAGGTCAGGTGCTACAAGCTTGGCCGCGTTGTCTGGCTGCGGATATGACCCGTGGACGAGGTCGAGGTCCGCCCATGTCCTTTTCTCAGAGAAGAGCGACCCGAGGAAGTCACTCACTAGTGGCAAGAGGTCCTTCCCTTTCTTGGACTTCTCCTTCTCCTTGACAATCCTCTCCATCATCAAGTCATGAAGCTTGCCCGGTGGCAGCGCCTTAGTGGCTGCTGGTTCCGGTTCCGTAACTTCAGCCGGCTCTTCCTCTTCCTGGGTCGTGGCCTTAGCCTGACCCTGCATCATCATTGATGACAGCATCTGGCCAATGAACATAACCGAGTTGGGGCCCTGAAGCATGGCCGAGAGGTCGAACGGCGTTGGTGTCGCTGTGGTACTCCCAGCCCCGACACCTTGGGTGTCAGTGGTGTCGGTGCTAGGGTTCGTCGTCACCGGCGTCTTGGTGGCGGCGTCACCATTGGTGGAGCTCGTCTCACTCATAGCATGGTTACGGGTAGCGCGTCTACCAGATTTCCTTCCACTCATTTTCTGTAAAGAAGCAGAGAGGGATCTATTAGTAAATTGCTGAAACAGGCTAAGTCCTGTGTCTAATAGTTACTAAGTACCATACAAGAAGATCATAAAATAACTGCTAAATATGTTCAAATCCTTGCACCATTCCAGGTGCACATGATTCAAATCATTTCCAGCAGAATGGTTTTCGTTCCAACATCTCCAAAAGCCGACCCCCGGTAGGTAGGTTAGTGACTGGGTTACGGTATAGATCTTCAAAAGCCATCCTCCGCCGTGACGACGAACGCGTCAAGCGCCGAGGGTGGGATTCAAACCTGCGTCTTCCGACGGCGGACCGCGTCCGGACCTGGCCAGGAGGCGAGCGCGCAAAACTGCGCCGTTACCAGGATTCGAACCCGCGATCTCCTGATGTACAGTGGCGCCACCCCCAAAAAGACGGCGACTGGAGGAACTATTCCAGCGCCTTAACCCGCTCGGCCACGGCGATGAGGGTCCGGCCCGGCCATGTGTAAGGGGTGTCACTCCAGCTCTGGTCATCGGGGGACGAGGTCAAGCTGAGTGATTTCTAAGCGAATGTGAGCGATGTAAATGCTAAAAGAGCGAATAACTCATCCAAACCTGATCTGTGAGCTGCCGGGGGGCAGCAAATCGATCATTAAGGCTCAAAAAAGTCTAAATCCGGACAGTTTGGCACCAGGGGGTGCAGGTTAGTGCAGACCTGGGACAGCCCAGGGAGAAGGACACCACCGTGACCTAGTTCCCGGCGTCGATCCGGGCGCAAGGGGAGGCAGTACAGAATCCCAAATAACTAAAAAACTGCTGAACATCCAAGGTTCCGGGGGGAACCAAGGCTGCAGAATACATTCATAATGGTTCCCTGAAGCAGGGAATGCTAAATATCAAGAAGAACCGTACTTACCAGGCTAAAACAGTGGTGAACTGTAGGAACTGACTGTTGTTGTTGCCGCGTTTTCCTGAACTGACTGCGCATGCGCGACTCCACCTCTCGTAGGTTTCCGGAAACGCTTAGGTTTCCGAGGGATAATTAGCCAGTAGGCAGTACGATCACCCAGTAATGTAGCCAGCTATTTGGTCACTATTGCCACAATCCTAAGATCACCTGATAAGATTTGACCCATCTCAAGTCGTAGTTGGCTGAACCTGTCGTAGAAACTATTGAAACAAGGTCTAGGACCTTGTTTCAATAGTGTTAATGACAGGTTCAGGCCCCTGAGGCCCCTGAGGTCTGTACTGTGGCTCACTATGTAGTCACTGGTATTGAGTCATTTCTTATAACTCCCACTACGATTTGAGGGTTTCCTGTTGTAGAAACTATTGAAATAAGGTCCAGAAGTCCATATTTAGGTTCCTGACTATTGGACTTCTGAACCGTTTTGTAAAGACAGGTCACATATAGTATCAAAGTGGTATGAGAACAATAGAACCCTACGAATAAATGTCCACTGTGTAACCTCACACTAATATATTCCTAAGGACACATGTTCTTGCATCTGACAGTGTAAGCATAAGCTCTTTGCTATCAACTACTGCATTAATGCTTTAACTAGCTGTTACCTTAATCCCTAGTGAAGAGGGCATATCAGTGAGAAAACGGTGTACAATCCTAAGTTTCAGTGATGATCATTTGAATAAAAGGAAGTTACTCTGCATTAAGGCATCGAAAAGAGGAAATTACATAAAGATTGCAAATAGTTTCAACATTTATCACAACTTACTTTTTTTAGTGTAGCCAGCCCCAATCTACATTGAGCTAACTATATCAAACTAACAAAGGGTAGGCTGGAAAGAGTTAGCTCTAGGTTAGTATCTCCCTCCCAAATCCTCTGACCTTATAAGACAATGATATCACAGCTTATCCATACCAGCACCCTAGTTGTTATGTACACTTCTACTGGCACTATCAACTAATTGAAATGGAGGGCTGTCAATATATAGACATTCAGGATGACTGACTTTGAGGATGTCCTTGACAAAATTCACCCTTTTGGAAGATATCAGATGTTCATGTATTTTGGTTGCCTTGTCTTTGCTGGGACGGCTGCTTCATTTATGAATCTTACAATAGTATTCTATGCTGCAACACCCGATCACTGGTGCAAAAGCCCATCTGTAGAGCATCTAAACCTTACCAAGGATGTCCTGCGTAATCTGACAATTCCTAAGGAGTACAGGAATGGTGAGGAGACATACAGCCAGTGTCGTATATATGATGTGGACTTTAGTAACTGGACAAGACAAGATGTGGAATTGGCTTTGGCAAGGGATGATTATGTCACCGGACCTTTCAATGTGACTTCATGTGATGTGGGATGGGAATATGATGATGCTTTGGTCACCAGTTCAATTGTCACTGAGGTAAGTTGTCTTAGTAAATTCTGCTATGAGCAAAGTGGCCAATATCATGTTTTTTAATACAGTCCAATACATCAATGTATATACATATAGCATCATGTCTATCAAATACTTTTTTTGAAACAAATTTAAACTTTTTATTAGCCTAGAGATACAGTACATTATATTTGAATATACATAACACGAAGTTTCCTTATATAGACAGGTCAACATATTTTCATGGGTAGACCCAAACATCTGGTAAATAAGAAATTGACGTGTATGAAGAAAAGAATCTTAATGGCTAACAAGTTAATGACTGACCGTCATCCAAAGGATGTTGTCTTGGTCAAGCCATAAAAGAATACATATACCTTTCATTAAATTCAGTGACAGTGAGTTATAAGTTATTATGAACAGCAGCATTTTTTTTACTTTAAAATTTGTCGAATAACATTCCCCCCTCCCCAGACATTACCTACAACATGACAATGAATATATACAGAGATAATTTGCCTAGCTGTAGCAACAAGAATTAATATAAGTTAATTGGTTAGTTGAATATCACTTTTACAATTGAGTTTGAATTTATCCCGGTCTCTGATATTTCTAGTTTCAGCAGTTAATCTATTCCAGGTTTGAGCGCATTTGACTTCTGGTGATGTCTCATATGATCTACAATTAATTTTTTGATATTTTAAAACAGGTGCTGCAGCAAGACGAGTTTCTAACTCTACGAAGTCATTATTATCTCTTGTGGGCCATAAGCTTTACATGATAGTTTCTCCTAGATGTTAATAAGGGTAATTTAGCATTATCATGTACAACATGAGTGGGCATTAATATGTGGTAATCGAAACATGTTTTTAGGCATTTGCTTTGTATACGCTGTAATTCCAATAGATAATCAGCCTTAGCTGTGCTATACAATACATCACAGTAATCTATTATTGGTAGGATATGCATCTTATACATTCTCAATCTAGCTTCATGGGACATGTATTTGCGAGTCTTATATAGTATTAACGATTTATACCTTACATTATTGATTACATTTCGTAGGTACATATTAAACTTCAATTCAGGGTCTAAGGTAACACCCAGGTATTTGTAAGAAGCTACATTCATAAGTGCATTGTTGTTAATAACAATATTTGGTTTTCTCAAATTCTTCAGTTTTACAGATAAAGCAAAGGTCATAATTTTTGTTTTATTTTCATTTATTGTCAGTTTGTTACTTGAGGCCCAAGAATAAAATTTATTTAGAGCGTTTTCTAATTGGATTTGTAGATGATCTATGTCCTTGCCTGATACATATAGAACTGAGTCATCTGCATATAGCAAAGTTTTATAAGTATCATTTACAGAGATACAATCATTGATATATAATAGGAAAAATAAAGGACCTAAAATTGACCCTTGTGGTACCCCACATGTTAAATTTTTATAACCTGATCTTACATGATTTGAAATCGAACACTGTTGTCTTCTTGAAAGGTAGTTTTCTATGAGCGTCAAGTTTCTATTCCTTATACCATATTGTTCTAATTTAGCTATAGGGTTATTATGATTTACTGAGTCAAAAGCTTTTTTGATATCTATGAAAGCAGCTAGAGTAATATTATTTTGATTTCTATTTCTTAATATATCATCTACAAGAACTGTTATGGTATCTAAAGTCGATTTATTTTTTTGATATCCTCCTTGAAATTTCGATAATATATTGTAAGTGATTAAATGAGAACTGATTTTGGTATGAATAAGACGTTCAAGTATCTTGCCAGGAACAGGTAATACAGTGATAGGTCTCAGGTTTGATACATTTGAAGGATCGCCACCTTTGGGTAGGGGAGTGACCGTAGCAACTTTCCAGCTATCAGGTATAACACCAGTATGTGTAATAAGGTTAATAATTTTAATAAATTTATCAGAAAACCTTATTATAGCCATTTTAAATATATTAGTGGGTAGGTATTCAATAGAAGATGATTTAGATCCATCAATGTCATTTAGACCTTTTATAATTGAAAGTCAACATCATGAAGTCTAGCAAGTCGAGGTCCTATATCAGCAAAGAAATTATTTATATACGTGGATGTATCCTCCAATGAGATGGTTTGTCCTGTATCATTTACTAAATTTATTGTTTTAGGTTTTCCCTTATTTGTTGGTAAAACCTCTTTCATAGTAGTCCAAAATCTTTTGGAATCTTTTTTATAGACCTCTGATAGATTATTATAAAATTCTTCCTTGTCTTGCTCAACCTCTCGATTTACATTATTACGACAAACCCTGGTGTGATGCCATGATATTATATCCATGTTTCGTCTCGCTTGGAGTAGAAGTACATTTTTATCATTTATACGTTCCAATAGTTCATTGGTCATCCATAGGCTCGATTTATTTTTCTATTTTAAATCTATTTACTGGACATTGAATGTCGAGCATATATTTCATTTTATTTACTAAGATATTCCAGCATTCCGTAGGGTCATTACTATTTTCAAAGTATGTCCAATTACAGTTTGACAAATCTTGTAGATACTTTTCCTTATCAAAATTTCTATAAGATCTTCCTAGGAAACTTCTAAATCCATGTTTTACATATTGGTTTCCTTTTAATATATGTACAGGAAGATGGTCTATGCTTGCATAGTGTTACAAAAATTAGTCAGATCTCCTGAAGGTGGTCTATATAATATACATTACATATTATTGCTTTTTTACTGGAACCTTTTATGGAGAATAACCATTGGATTTCAATATCCTTATTTGTTCGATTAAGGAAACCAAATTTTTCATTAGTACCTGATATAGCTTCGTCTACATGTGCACAAAGACCTCCTCCTCTAAAGATACTAATTCTGTCTAGTCTAAAAAAATTATACCTAGGAAAAGTACTATCTAGAGAATTTAACCAAGTTTCAGAGAAAAGTATAATATCAATATTACATTCAGTTAATTCTTCTTTTAAACATGAGATTTTATTTCTTATACTACGAGCATTCATATGTACGACTGAGAAGCCTTTCTCAAACTTAGATTTAAGTTCCTTATTCACTACGCAGGCAGGTATATTGCCTCTCTACTATACCAAGGTGATAAATGAACAGATTTACCGGTACACTCTCTTTTGTTCATGTATACAAACATTTCTAACCCTCTAGGCTTATAAGTCTCTGTAGGCTGATGTTCAATATACCAACCCTTCTTCCAAATTTATACCAAAAAATGTTTCTCCCTCCACCCCTCATAGGTTTACAGCTCTTGTGGCTACCTATGGAGTACATATTAATACAGTTATAAGCAAAGATCGCTCTATGGGCATTCCAATTTCCCAATATATAGATAATTATAGCAGAATTAGCATAAAATAGACTAGAAGATACAGGACTGAAAAAACTGTGAGTAAATAGCGTTCATCTGTATAGTTCATAGGTTACATTTATCCTTCTACCTGAGCATTTGGTTCTACTGGTGTGGCCATCTCATCATTTTTGCTGGGATTTTCATTGATGATCTTGTCTCGAACTCTGGTCAGAATGAACCCAAGCAGGTTTTCTCCTTTTATATTGTCTCTTTTACATAGGTTAGCCTGTCCAAAGTGGTATTAACACCCCATACCGGGTGAAAACTAGCTTCATATAGGGTAAGACCCTGTGTAGTTGTTATGTAGTCTCTCATATAGCCAACAGAGAATTTTGAAGTGATGATCTCTTCCATGACTGACTCTGCTTCCTTGTTCCATTCAGCTGAGGGTTTGACTTTTTTACCTTCGTACATAATTTCTGTGGGGTTTTCCATTCACAAGATCTTGGTAGCGACATCAGGTTGTTTACAATTGTGAGCTTTTGTAGTCTGGTAGGCCTGTTTTGCACTGTTGTATTCCACTACTCGAAATTTGAAACTGCATTCATAGAGGTTAGAGAGTAGTGGTGTTTGGACTTGAACATTAAACCATCTGGAGTGGTGGCTTCCATAGCCTTTAGCATGGTTAGGTCCTGGTAAAAATACGTCTTGCTTGCTATAGTGTATAGCAGAATGCTCTGTAACCTAACTTCATACAACTACAATCTGCCTTCACAGTGTCTATTCCATTGACTCTTTAGCTTTATGAATAACATCTAATAGTCAACAACATGGTAAATCTCTTTAAAAGCTTCCATTTCTATATTTTAGTGGGACCCTGTCTGCGAGTATAAAGTGTTGGTTGATGTGGTCAAATCCATCTACATGGCAGGATTCTTGGTTGGAGTGACTTTCTTCAGCTTTATATCAGACTGGTAGGTAACTCTTTTTAGTTTAGCTGGAGTATGGTACACTGTAAGAAGTTTATGTTTTATAACAGAGATGTCTCTTGTAAACTCACAGGGGAAAGTGCTGTACTCTCAAATACTGTGACTCTTACTGTAATACCAAGGCTTTGCAGGTGTAGATATATGTGTACAGTGAGTAATCCTGTATAATAACTCTGTATGCAGTATGCCCTAGGCCAGCCAGTCTCCCCAGTGGCCCTTCAAAGGGCTTACCAAAATAGCCTTACCTGTAATTTCCCCCACTGGAGGCCAGTAGTATACCATATGTTTAGTATGTATAGTCTTATATTGCACACCTCAATCCAATATTGTCCCCAGAGCTTAATAATGAAATGCAACATGATAACAATCTCAACAGGTTCAATCTAGCATTGTGCACCAATGATATTGTACAAGGTTACCTGAGAAGAAACTAGGAACAACCAATAATATTCATACATGACACCATGACTGTGTCTAAATCTGAAATACATGTGTCTGGACTCTGAGGTTGAAGCTAGCATAGGCCTACCTGCCTTTAGGTTATTTCAGTGTTAAAACTGAATGACCATGAAATGGTTTAGGTGAGATGGTTCTCTACTTCTCTTATCCTCAATAGTGCATCACTGTATTGGGATTGGAGACAGTGTTGTCTTCAATAGGCATGCATGGTTTATAGTATCAATGCATGCATGGAACGCACACATGAATACTATTATGGGGATGATTACCATGAACTGACCCCAATAACAGAGTATATATAGCAGTGTCTTTTATAACATACCTATATATGTACAATACATTTGTTGTTGATTAACAGAACCCCTTGCTGTAATTATACAATTCAAGTTTCTGTAACTTTACAGCAATGGTTGCTGCAACCTCAGTTGCCAGCAAAGGTTTCTGTAAATTTACAGTGTATTTTATTGTTCATTTACAGCAAAATTTGCTGTCCATTCACAGAAAATATGGCTGTTTATTTACAAGACATTTCTCTGGAATTTTACAACACATTTTGCTGTTGATTTACAGCATATGTTTCTGTAGAACTGATTGATCTTGCTATATGATCAAAGTGGCTGTTACTGTATGATTACTCTGAACTGTTCTGTAAAATTACAGGGATTCACCTCCTATAGATTTACAGCAAAATGTACTGGAACCAAAGTTGCCAAGGGATTTTGCTGTAAAATAACCCTGCCTACTTCTTACAGTGTAGAATCCAAATAAGAAGGTATGGGGAAACCTTCCCTAGTACCTGAAAGATTTTACTTTGGCTCTCCACATGTAGATAATGTAATACACAGCACATAATATGTGGCTTATTTGTGCAAACCACTATACTGCACCTCATAGCAGTAGCTCTCTCGAGTTACGTGTGTACCTCATAGGGCCATCACTGCCAAATGCCAAGACATATAGATATATAATTTTGACAAGCCAGGTAAAAGATTTGATTTAGGCCATACCATACTGAATAGATTTCTTCCTGGCTAAGATAATTTCTAGAGATAATGTTATCTGTTTGGGCTTATCCTTTATGAGGGTGTATTCTAGATATCAAATTGAGCAGTGGACCCCATAACAGCCTCATTAAACATTATAATCTAAGTAGAGTTAATTTACTTGTAGGTTTGGCCGTAGACCAGCTTTTATATCGTCACTGGTTATGGAGATTTCATGTGCTCTGCTCATCATTGTCTCACCAAATTACTTGACCTTCCTGCTGTTACGGTTTCTGCTTGGTATTTCATCACTTGGAAATTACACTGTAACATTTGTCTTGGGTAAGTTCACACTTGAGAGCAACACATTGTTATTTGTGTACATCTCAAAGCAGACTGGGATTAGATGTTAATCTTAATCTTTTGGCACCTAGTGACAGCAATAGGTAGCTATTATTGCCAATGGTGTAGAATACAGAAAAGGAAGGATTTAGACAGGGAATCCATTCTCATTTTGGATGATGATGCCTGAGTAGAATAGAGATGGAGCTGGCAATGCATTTCAAATGGATATCTTTAGCCATCATTTTGAAATTCCCTCCTGACAAATGCCAAACCTGATTACAATGCTTCATTTGATTATAGCTACTGAGTTACTTGGAAGTCGGGCAAGAACTAAGATGGCACCTGTCATGGGCTATGTATGGAGTGTGACCGTAATGTTGGTAGCAGGTGTGGCTTACTTATTAAGGACATGGAGACACCTGGCCTTAGCACTCACAATACCACAGATACCTATGCTGCTACTATGCTTGTAAGTATAATGAATTTCTGAGGCTATATATCTCAAGCATGTGAGTGAGGAAGGGTACATGTGAATCTTATACCCATGGGAGTATGATTTAACAGGCACACTATGGGGGGGGGGTGTCACAGTAGACCACTTGTAAGTGTTATGCTCAAGGCAGCTTAAAAGTAGAGATAATGAGCTATATGCCAGTGTTCATGGCTAAGTCTCTGTCAGGTGTACAATGAGATGTTATCCCTGTCCCCATGCAAACACACCACAACGTTTGGTACTGTTGTGCAAATGTAAAGAAGAAAGTGCTAAAGTAAGACTTTATGCATGTATGTGTGTACTTTATATTTACAACAGTATAGTGCCTGAGTCCCCTCGGTGGCTGTATGCAAATGGAAAACGTGATAAGGCTGATGCTATCATCAGGAAGATGGCAAAGGTCAATGGTGCAGAACTGCCTGACAAACTGGATGTGGAGGTCAAGGTGTGCCTTCCCATTTTGAACCATAATGCTTCATCAAATGAAAGCGTCTATGCACTCTAGATTTGCAGGCTCAGTATGCTATTCCAGCTTCTCTGATGAAATACTGCTAACCTGCACATGTTGGATTCCTCCTTAATGCCCACATTTTTTTATGTCGTTTATTGGGTATCAAACAAATACAATATATAAATATAGAGTAGATCTATGCTTTTCTAGCTCCTGCGCGTTGCAGTGCTTGCGCTAGGCCCCCTCGCGCACATGTTTCACAGATTCCCACTCAATAGTCTACACAGCAATTGGATTTTACCTGTTGAAGTGTAATCAATAGAAGGCCTAGGGCTCTAGCATATTGGCCAATGGACAATTCCACTTAGGAAGAATGACTATTACTGGATGCATTTTATCCACTAGCCATATATACTTGAATGTCTAATTTCCTTTGTTTTGTGACGGAACTTGTAAAACTTTATTACTATGTTGCTCTCTGCAAATAAGAGTGTCAAGGTTAATGACTGTCAATAATTCCTTTAGAGTGAAAACTCTTCATCGGGTGTTTTCCTGGACCTTCTTCGATATCCAAAACTGCGCTGTTTAACATTGATCATTGCTGCAGAATGGTTTGTATCTTGTTTAGACATTTGAAATTCCATTCAAATTCAGAATTAGGCCTCTTATGAATGTGTACATCGTAAATTGAATGAAAGTATGCCAATGTTTATTACAAAGTTTCCCCAAATGCATTACTTACCATGGCTTATAGTTTTATCATATAGACTGCAGATCCATATATGAATAGGTAAATTATGATAGTTTGCTTTAACAGTTATCTAGTTATTTATGTTTTGCTATTACAGGTGTATTATGTCCATGGTGTACTATGCATTATCACTGAACTCATCAGAGCTTGGTGGAAATCCTTACATCAACTTCCTTATAGGGGGAAGTGTGGAGCTGCTAGGGTCGCTTGTGTGTCAGTTTATCATGGAAATCATAGGTCGTCGGACAGTGCTTATTGCTCACTTTGGACTGGGAGGATTGTCTCTATTTAGTGTAATGCTTGTACCACAAGGTAAACGTACTGGCTATCTATGATAATTCAAGCCCATGCATGGTTCTTTATCTCTCAGAACTACTGTCAGTTGCAATTCGTCTTTGGTGAAAAGCAATGAAGGTACATTGTTGCATGGATCAAATTATACCATGTTATCTACATTTATCACACTTATAAAGACTTATATCTACATTATCTTGTATATTGATTGATAGAAGAATAACTTGTATTTCAGGTATGACTTGGGCCACCATATTTCTAGCCATGTTTGGTCGATTTTGCATTAATAATGCTTTCATAGTAATGTACACGTACACCTTGGAACTATTCCCAACTGTTGTCCGTAATGTTGGTATGGCTTCAGGGTCTGCCTCCGCTCGCATTGGGGGAATAGTGGCACCTTACATAGGGTCATTGGTGAATATCAACATTTCCCATATCTATACCTGCATTGACATTATATATGCTAGTTCTATGATATCTTGTAACACTGTAAAAACATAACTGTTGAATTTACCAGGGATCCTCGTAAAACTGAAGAGTAATCATATAGTAGTGGATCAGTGCTTTTACATATAGCCCCAGGTGGCAGTACAGTGGCACAAGGAATCTCTGTGATAAAAAGGCAGATCTCTGGCAACTTTGCGATGAGGATTCCATAATTATTTCGATGACATTTCTTTTTATAGTGAAGCACAGCACTAATTAATGTAGCAGTCTCATTCCGTATGGTTGTGTTACTGACCACTTCCTAACCATGAATTGATACATTCAATCTTATTTTTGTGTGTGTCTCCATCCTAGATTTCTGTGAATCTTTACATACCATACACCATATTTGGTGTGACATCCTTTATTGCTGCCATTCTCCTCTTCCTGTTGCCTGAGACCAAGGGGAGAAAAATGCCAGAAACAATTGCAGATGGCGAAAATTTCTGCAAGTAAGTAAACATTTAGATTATACTCTCCCCACAAAGGTAAATTCAAACTGCGTGGTTTTTCAGACAATGTTACTGGACAGTACTTAAATGTACACTGTCAGACCGGGGCAAAGACTTTTACAGTAGATTGCTTCTATTTTTGGAAAACAGTGGCAGTTACTGTCAGCACAAATCTAATGGAACTGGGAGTGTAGCCACTCATTTAAGATAGAACCATCTATTCATTTTTTAACATAATGTGCTATTCAACCCTCTGATTTTACTGCCTCTGAGCTCACTGTATCAGCTGAAAGCTCCCACTCAAAAGACAAACTTACCGGTACTGAATACTTGTACCAATTGGTCGACATTCAATAAATCCTTCATATTTTCTTTTTGCAGATGTACCAAAAGGAAGATTGTGCCAGACACTGATGGAACTAAGAGAGCAACTTAAGGGCTTTCAGAGAGGATCCATAGGGATTTCCAGAACATTGGCTATATATCAAGATAAAACCTGAAGCATATAGCTCCCCTTTAAGGGCCGCTGATGCATTAATCCACTCACTGTTTAACTAAATGTATTTTACCCATCTTGGTCTGCTGATTACTTTCTTACCAATTATATACAAGAGGTTTTATAGCATACACAAATAACTCTCAAATGTGAATCTACCTTTTTACCCTACAGAACCACATGCGAGTTTCATCCAATGTCGAACTCTGACAGATTCTGGTATGTGGCTGGTGACACCTAGTGGTTATAATATCAACTAGCATTCTGTTAGTGAAAACTAGCAATCTGTCTATGAGTAGTTCAAATTATCCCTTATAAAGTGAGATTGTAGTTAACCAGGTCTAGATTTCAGCCCATTAAAGCCTGATGATTTATTTTGTTATAGACAGTGTCTATTTTATGAGCAAGACCCAGGTGCACCCCTCCTTAGATGGTGTGAATTCTTCATTTTTACATTGATAAGAACTCTAGAAATGGACACATTTAATCTGAGATGCTCACCTACATAGAGTGTCTCTCCCTACACTAGTGAGCAGCACTCCAAGCGGCCGTTTCGGACGGGGGCATGGTAACTCGGACCTGGTGTATAGGTTATAAACCGCACCTGGAACTTGGAAATTATTGGCTGAAATCCCACCAACAAGCCACAGACACCCTCAGCATGTGTCCCCAGGGGTCTGTTTCAAAACAACCTATGATCACCAAATATGTACATTTGTTCTATTTCTACTATTGTTTTGAACAGCTCAAGACTCATTTCCGCACATTTTAACTAGCAGATAGATGCAGTCCAATTTGTAACATTATGTCTATTGACCAATTGTACACTTGCTCGTCGTTTAAGACTCTAAATGGCGATAAGCTAGCAGTGGCGGATCCAGGATTTGGAAAAGGAGGGGGCGCGGCCCGAAAGGACGAATTTTGGGGGTCAAGAATATGTGAATCCGCCACTGAATTGGCAGCCATGGCTGATATTGTCAAGCGATGGAATTGATAAAAATAGATTGGGAACTGGCCAATAGAATTACAACATCTTTATTTCAATGAGTGCTCCATCGTCGACATAGAAGTTTGTTGTTTAAAGGTACATGTTAACATTTCAATAATAACCTGAATGAATACATGTAATGAGACAAGCTTAATACACTGAGTTCCACATTAGCATTACTTCTCAAGATATACAGAATCCATCATGATCCTTGATAAAGCATACTGATTAGATTAAGTTGCATGGTCCCTCAGGCATACACTGTATCGGCATGTGTACACTGACTCCACTCTGAGGAAGACCCCGCTCTCCATCCTCTGTTTAATATTTATACTCCCCCGCCCGGTGGCTGGAGGATAATATGGTTTCTGTTTCTTAACACTCTCCAATCTTGTAGGATACCAAACCAGAGGACCCCTAGAACACAGATATATCCTGTAGAATAGGATATTATAATGAAGTACACGATTCCAATATAAACTAGGTTTGAAATAGGCGATTAATGTTTGGCTAATAATTAACGTATTCAATAGTCTAACAATATGTGGTGCTAAAAATATTGTCAGGTTTCAATGAACACCATGGTAACCGTTGAACTCTGATGAAATCTGGAATCTGTTGGTAACTAGAACAACTGCTGTCTTGGATAGATTGTGTCCTTTTGTGGAATATACCGTTAAGGAAAGTAAGGAGGAATGGATAACCAGGGAAATTATTGCTGAAATAAAAGAAAAAAAGATTTGTTATTAAAAGTTGCAAGGAGGACAGGTAATGACCAAGATAAACACCAGGCTGGTCTTGCGAGACGTAGAGTTAAAATATTGTGAAGCTAGCCAGGGACACACATGTAAATAACATTGTTGAAAAGTCCCATGGACATCAGATTTTTTTTGGTACAACTTGAATAAAGTATTTACCCTTAAATCCAAAGAAAAAGCACATATTGTCCTCAAAGATATATTATTAAACCCACAACACTCAGTTACATTTACAAATGACTTCTTTAGTGATATTGGTGCACTTTAAGCTGGCAGGATACCGTTGCGAAAAGATTTGGAATTGATTCTGTTGAAGGTGCTATTCCCAAAATGGAACTCACTCACCTCAGGGAATTGATTCCCTCATGTGTTGCAAAAAAGGATTTGGTCAGAGGAGTGGTATAGGAGTGGTACAGACTCGGGGTGTAATTCTCAAGTAGGAACCAATTCTCTGGGGAAGTCGATTCTCAGGGTGGGGAAGAGCAGAAAATCGAAAGATCAAAAAACCACAGTGAGAATCAGACCTAATTCTTTTTGCAACAGCCTCCAGGGAACGCACAGTGGTCACCTGAACCTGGGGCAATGCCTTATCCTGTGATAAATAATCTTGTCATCGAAAATGAGATTTCCTAAATTATGTTAGAAACATAAATATTTTTAAATCCTCTGTGATATATGGCATACCAACACATATATGGAAAACTCTGTTTTCTCATTTAATTGATAAATACAGTCATTTATTGAGAGTTATTTATCACACTAGTGTGATCCCTGACTCATGGAAAGTGGCCAGAGTTATTCCAATTTTTAAATCTGTCCCAGGAAAGATTTTTGAATATGTTATACATTCCCACATTTCTGCTCATTTGGAGCATTTCGAAATCCTGACTAACGCACAAGGTGAATATAGAAAGGGAAGGTCCACTGAAGACACGGTTGGTAAGTTTACAGACTTCATTCATATTAATAAAAACCAAGGGGCTTTCACATTAACCACATTCATAGATTTAAAGAAGGCTTTCGATACTGTTAAGCGTTGGTTCCACAGCCATACAATCGGTCGGAATAGCCCTAATCCGACGATTTATAATATATCAAAAGTATAGAAAAAAATTGGTCGGATTAGTGCTAATCCGACCGATTTAGGTCTGTGGAACCAGCGCTTTATTAACCACATCATCCTTTTAAACAAGTTGAAACTTAATGGTATACTCGGAAAAATTATAGATTTAATTCAAAATTACTT
Source organism: Acholoe squamosa (assembly GCA_949317995.1). NCBI lineage: Eukaryota > Metazoa > Annelida > Polychaeta > Phyllodocida > Polynoidae > Acholoe > Acholoe squamosa. The sequence continues at coordinate 27,592,806 of OX439038.1, forward strand.
ATTTAATAGAAAGCAATTAACTGTGGCCAAAGGATATGAGTCTAGTCTGTTAGATATATCATGTGGGGTCCCCCAAGGATCGGTGTTAGGATTTTTGTTTTTCCTCCTACATGTGAATGATGTACAAAAAGTATGTAGACATACCAATATTGCTCTATTTGCTGATAATACTGTGATTTATTGTGCAGGTAAAAATGAACAAGAAGTATTCACAAATATGCAAGAAGACTTAGATATACAGAATGGTGTTCACTAAATTGGTTGATTATTGATGTAAGTAAAACAAAGTATATGGTTTTCTTCTCAACATCCAAAAACAGACATAAGCTAAAGTTGAATGGGCAAGAAATCCACAAGGTCCCTACTTACAAATATTTAGAAGTAAACTTGGATTCTAAATTAAACTATGAAACGTTCATCAAAAACCAAATTACCACTATTGAGTTTAGAGCTTATCAGTTATATCGTAGTGCAAGGTTCCTAAGCATTGAAACCTTATTGCTGGTCTACACAACTTTTATTTTACCCATGTTTAACTATGGTTGTGTTCTATATCAGAAGGTATCTGTAACAAGAAATAGGAAACTGCAAAGGCTACAAAATAGATGCCTTAAAACATGTCTTAAAGTGGATATATCTACTGATACTGAATTGGTCCATCAAGCAGCTCACATGAACTACCTAGAGGATGGAAACTGGTACTATACGGTAATACATGCATGTATACAAAAGAACTCTATTAGAGGAATACGTGGATGCAAGAATGCTGTATACAAGACAATGGGATGGAGTCAGACTCAGGCAAATAACAACCAGACTAATATCTGTGCAAAATAGTGTTTATAGTGTATTGGCTGATGCTTGGAATGCACTACCAACAGATACAAGAAATGTCCAAACCCTAGAAATCTTTAAAAGCAAGATCAAGGATGAGTTGGTTAAGAAAATACCATAAAGTATAGTACTTGTGTCTGATTTTCCCCAATACATTTCCCCCATACAGGTTTCCCCCATTACTCCCCCCCTCCCCTCCTTTTATATAATTATGATTTTCATGTCAATTATTGGCTCCTGTTAAAATCAATCATAGTGTGAAGGATATGGGACAACTACAATTTGTTGATAACGATGGTAAATTTGACTGAATGTCCTTTTATTAAGGATGTAACTAGACCCAGCTTGAGTTATTAACAATTCAAGCATAAGACAAAAGTGTGCAAGTATAAATCTACATCTTCATTATTTACTGTGATGTAATTGTTATTTTCATATACAATTGTTGAACACATATAGTGCAAAGTGGTTATCAATATAATCCTGCTGCAGACCGAGAGTGCCCCAAAAGGTGAGACGCAGCAATAAATTTTATTTTGCTTGTGTTATCAAAAATACGACAATATGGATAAAGCAGAGATAAAAATATCTTATCCCCCCCCCCAAAAAAAAAACATGTTTTAACTGATATCCCATTGTACCTCACATGTAGGATGCACCTCAAGTTTTGCCAAAAAAAAATCAAACATTTAGATTTCTGTATTTCTGTCAATGGATTTTTAAAGCTATGTTGATGGATATTCAATAATAACGCAAATCCTGTAAAGCGGGCCTTACACAGCCAGGGTTTGCACCAACCCGATCCATTCCATCTCAACTGACACAGTTGGGCATGGGTGAGTTGGGTTGAGTCTAGTTGGGAGAATAAGTATACACTGCAGACTGACTTGACTAATTTCAGCATGCTAAAACGGGTGTTGATGACTGCAAATTGTATAGACAAGTACCCCAAGAGTACATTCAATTAGCCTTTTATACATATTTTCTATTTTTATAGCAAACATTCTACCGTAATACATATAATTGGAACACACATCAGCAGGGTTTATTCCAGATTTGTTAGGCAAAAAATCTTTTGTCTTCTCTGCTGGATGCTTTAATATACATACGAATGTGCTATATGTATTATGTTATGGCTATTTCGTTTATAAATCAAGTTGTTTCCTGTATAGGAAAGTATAGAAAACAAGGCAAGCCACTGGGAAGCAATTTCCCCTATCCCATTACTATATTGATAGAATTTGAGGTGCAACTTTTGGATGCTTGTACATTTTATTATGAGGTCTTGGCAAATGTTGGGGGGGCCCAAACATCTGAAATGTTTCAGAGTGGCTAAATTATGATGGAAATCAGACACTATGCCCATGGATATTGTAAATCTCGTCAAAACAGGGGTGGGAATACTAACCCTGCATTAAAGATTCTTTAGTTTAGTTGCACTTTAACAACTTTTTAATATGCACAATAATAACCCAACTCTAGACTTCCTAATCTTGCTCTTAGTTTCACATAAAAGTTTACTTTATATACTGATAGTAGAAAGGATCCAGTAAAGGTAGAAATATGTGTATCAGAGAATTTTGTATCCCAAACTATTCTAGCCATGAATCTTTCAATGGTTTCTATTCAATTAAATGCATAAATACCTATCAAAGGGGTGGACGGCTCAAGGTGAAATGTTGATCTTCTCATGGTGTTTCTGTATGTTGTAGAAAATAAGTCCTAAATTGCTAATTGTCAGCATAATACATACATTAAATTCACTAGTAGTAATCTCTAATTATCACCACCACTTATTAACCACCCATATTTCACCTTTCTTTATGATTAGGACCCTATCAAAACAAATAACATGCAGACCATATTACCAACAGCCCAGAATATATAATATAGAAAAAACAGTATATCATTATGTGGGATAAACATTACGTAGGACAGCCATTATGTATGATAACCATCATACAGAATTATCCCATAGTGAGGCCCATATACCAGCTCATTCCAGTATAGGCCTGGAAGACATTTCTCAAGATGGTACTACTAGACCCCCTTCAAGTTGTAGTGAGATACCTCAGTTAAATGCCATTACAGCCCTGCATCTAGTGGTCGCTAATAATATGATTGGTATGACTGCCCTACCAAACCCTGTATAATTACTGCCTTAAGTGCTGATTGTACAGAGTAGTTGTAGTGTGTTACCTATGATCATCCACTCTGATATTGAGGGTTTTTAAGTCGTACTGGTATTGTCTAGTTGTACCATCTTGAGAAATGCCCTCCAGACCAAGCAGGCCCATGAGACAGGATGCCCATTCCTCCAGCAGGGGAGCCAGTAGCGGTTCTGACTATCATTCAGATTAGACGTAGGAAATGCAGCACCACCTTCTGGTGTACACTCCTATAGCCATGCAGCATCATGCACTATACTCTAAAGATTAATTAACCATACAGGCATATCAAACCTGGAACCATAGAATTGCTATGGTGATATTGGAGTGCACGATGGAGATCATAATCACGGGACGGAAAGACTTATTTGTTATATTGTAAGTATTGTATGGAATCTCTTACAATGGAAATGTGTATCATCTCACTAGCCAAGCGAGAGGCATTGCTCATAATGAAACATCAATTGTCAAGCCTATGCAATAAAGAAATATATAAATTGAGTTATCTCTTCCTCAATGTCATCGAGAATCACAACATTAAAAAGAATGTCTCGACCCTACATTATGCTATAATACCTATAGTCAATACATGGTATATGTAAGCAATTTTAATGTTCAAAATATGGAACCTAAGTTGGAGATTTCTGATGAAATGACCAGTTGGTTATGATAAAAATCAAGTCAAGCATGAAGTTTGAAGTTTCAACACTGTTTATTGGCTTCTCGAAACACTTAGACATAAGTTATTACAACAAGTCGCCATATGGGATAATTGATACAATAGTTATACACAGGTTCAATTGAGTCATAATTGAAGTTCAGGTAGTTTCCATGAAACTATCATATGAAATTACACTAGTCAACACATAAAATTCATATAAATCAGACATTGCCCAAGGTATTTAGTACATCTCCTTTTAAACATGCTCTAAAGTTGTTTAGAGTATCCTTCTGTTGTATATCACTCGTCAGAGTTTCCCAAAGACAATTACCTCTATATAGTGGACTAACCCTATATGATTCGTAGACTGGCCTATTCACCTTTTTATCTTTTTGTCATGTCCTCTTAATAACCTAGGGGGTACCAGTATATGATCAATATCTTGTGCATATTTATACATCAGGCATGTCAAGGACTTTCTTCTCCTTATGTCTAGGGTGTCCACCTTACACTGCTGTAGTAAATCGGCTACATGTATATCCTGGGCATTTCTTACTTTTAGACAAGCCCTAAGGCAGTGATTTTGGATTACATCAATATGGTCTACAATGGTCTTAGGTCCACTATCTAGTATATAACTGCAATATTCTAAAGTTGGTACAATCATTTGTTTGTAGATACGCAGGGAATTTTCTCTATCAGTATACTTCACTATATTTCTCAATTGGGTCAGCTTAGTTGTACCCATCTTGAACACTTTTTTACAATGTGATTTAAAAGTTAAACCACTATCTATTAAGACACCAAGGTATGAAAAACTCTGTACAACAGCTAATTTAGTACCCTGCATAAAGATATCCATAGGGTTAATACGCTGTCTTGGTGAATGACACCATAATAATTTGGTCTTCCTAACATTAACTGTAAGTATGTTTGTCTTACACCATTCACCTATTCTATTGACATCGGACTGTAATAGACTTGACATTATTTCAACATCATTCCCATTTACCACCAATGCTACATCATCAGCATACAGAAAATATTGACAGTGTTCAATAACTGACACTATAGAGTTTAAATACAAGTTAAACATCAATGGTCCCAGTACTGTGCCCTGAGCTACTCCACAATCCATAACCTTTGTGTCAGAAGACTTGTTATTAACTCTTGTTGATTGGAGTCTATTACATAGAAAACTTTCAAACCATTTCAGACACATATCATCACAATTTATATATTTCAATTTCTTTAACATTATATTTAGATTTACAGTATTAAATGCCTTTTTTAGATCCAAAAACAAAATAACAGAATATTCATTCCGATTTCTAGCTTCAAACAAATATTGAATTAGTCCAAAAGTTGCATCAACAGTAGATTTACCAGGGATGAAACCATATTGATTTCCACTTATTATATTATTTTCTGTTATGAAATTCATTAACTGTCGATGTTCACATTTCTCAATAAGTTTAGAGAAAACATTAGTCATAGTGATCGGTCTCCAGTTAGATACATCACTTAGTAACCCATCCTTGGGTAATGGTACCACATAACCTATTTTCAACAAGTCTGGAAATTTAGCATCAGCAATGGATCTATTTATAAAGTTTTCAAGTATCTCAGGTTTCATTAAAAGACATTCCTTTACCATATTACAAGGTATATTTGTAATGCATGAGTTCTTACTCCCATCAATGGATTTTAATATGTCAGTACATATATCAATAGTACAGTTTCTCAGTGTCATAATATTCTCACACTGAGGTACTAGATCAGGGTAGGGCTCGATAGTAAATTCCCTAGCAAGATCTCTACCAATATTAATATAAAAATCATTTACATAGTTTGCAAGTTGACCCATTACTACCACATTGCCATCTTTATCCACTAAGTTCATTGTCGGGGTCGTTGCCTTGCCTTGCCATACCAGCTTTAATATTTTCCAAAATCTTTTTGGGTCATTTCTGTATTTATTAAGTAATTGTAGCATAACAGTACGCTTCTTATATACCAGGCGTTGGTTAATAGCCTTTTTTAGTACCTTTACCCTGTCCAACAGCTCATTTCTATGACCGGTAATACAGCGTTTTGCCCTTCTAAAAAGTCTTTTTTTTTAGAAATCATTCTACCAACTCTTTCATCAAAAAATATCATTCTCTCGTACTTTAAATTTAATTACAGGGTGATATTCATCTAGGTACGACCCAATACAATTGACTACTTTTTCATATATATTAACTGAGTTTGTATCATTCCCAATGCAATCTGTCCAGTCTCTACTGGATATGGACCTACAGAAGCTTTCTTTATTAAGAGACTTCATGTTCCTGGTACTGATAATTTTGACTGGATTTTTAACAGGTTTCACTAATTTTCTAATTAAGTAAACAGGTACATGGTCTCCACAGATGTCATTTAGTAGGCCTACCTCCATTACACAATCACTTCAGTCTATCATTATACAATTACAATTTATCTCAGGACATCAATCCATAGGGTAATATAACAGCAATATCTGAAAAATAAATTGTTCAGATATAGCTGTAATGATTTAATATTGGGGCCCCAGAACCACAACATACATGTAAAAGTGAGAAAGATAAGGTGGGAGATGGACGACTCACGGTATGTGGACATTTTTAGGTTAAGTTACTCTGCTATGCCTAGCTGTCATTGGCGGCAACCACTACACTTCCAATTGATGGGGTTTTAGGACATTCTGAAATAGACCCAATGTGTTCTATTTCAAGGGTAACCTTACACCAATATATTGCTCTGAATACATGTTCTTGTACATCATGGCAATGTAGATTAACTAGACTATATGGGTCAGCATTACCCTTCCAAATACCCTGCCAATGTAGGGTCACTGGGCAGCTGTGGGAGCTCATCCCTATTTGTTGTATACTTTTGTGACTGGTACTGACACACTTTTAAAAGTAGAAGCTGTCAACTCAGACAATAACTAGAACAACAATACTTGTGCACAACAGAGATCAAACCAAATCCTTGAAGATGACTGACTTTGAGGATGTTCTTAGCAAAATTGGACCTTTTGGCAGGTACCAGAAATTTATATATTTTTGTTGCTTTGTCACTGTGGGAATTGCTGCTGCCAGCATGAATCTTACAATAGTATTCTACGCTGGGACTCCAGACCATTGGTGCAGAAATCCCTCTGCAGAGCATCTAAACCTTACCAAGGATGTCATGCGTAATCTGACAATACCAAAGGAGTACAGGAATGGTGAGGAGACATACAGCAGGTGTCATAGATATGATATGGACTTTAGTAACTGGACAAGCCAGGAGGTGGAAGTGTCTTTGGCGAGGGGCGATCATGTCACTGGACCTTTCAATGTAACTGCATGTGATGCGGGATGGGAATATGATGACTCTCTGGTCACCAGCTCAATAGTTACAGAGGTAAGTATTTAGAAAGATATTAGATGGAATATTGTGTTTATCTAATTCTAAATCAGGATAGGGTGCTACCTTAAATACTTATAGAAATGACGATACAGCTGTACATACCCTATTTTCCAATTTTGTTTTTCAGTGGGACCTTGTGTGTGATCATAAGGTGCTGGTTGATGTTGTCAAGTCTATCTACATGGCAGGATTCATGGTTGGAGTAACCTTGTTTAGCTTTATATCAGACTGGTAAGTTACTGTTGTATCCAGTCTAGATATCTTACACAGTAATTAGGTGGCCAAATTTCCTTCCTAGCTATCATGGGCTTTCTAATGATTAAAATAAATTACTAATTATTATCTGAAGAATGCCATTATTCGAGAAGCAATACCAATAAAACATAAAGCAGGACCTCCAAGTACTGACATATAACCCATTTCTTTTGCCCATTCTCAGAAAGCATCTCAAATACTATATAGATTAAGCATTGAAACACATCCCAGCAAATTGTCGTGAGTCTTTGTCAACCTGTGTAAAGTGGCTCACACCCCAGCAAATTGTCGTTATCTGTCGCCATGATTGGTCATCAATGGTGACTCCTTTCTGAGTGATAACTCACTGCGTCATCTTTCGCCACTGTGTGTCAGTCTCACATGGCATGGCGATTTATCACAACAGTCGCCAACATGATCTCACTCACTGCGTGAGTATGTGCCACCCCTTGTCATCCCTCACAAAGCATGGTGACTTATCACCCCCATTGCCAACATGGATCTAACTCACTGCGTGAGTATGTGCCACTGCCTGTCAACTCTCACTCAGAATGGCAGCTTATCACAACCATCGCCAACATGGATCTGACTCATTGTATGATTATGTGCCACTCCCAGTCAGTTCTCACTCAGAATGGCAGCTTATCACCACCATCGCCAACATGGATGTAACTCGCTGTGTGAGTGTGTGCCACTGTCATCAACTCTTACACAAAATGGCGACTTATCACCACCATTGTGAACATTGGTCTCACTCAATACGTGAATGTGTGTCACTCCAAGTCAATGCTCTCTGAGGATTGCATCATCTGTCACTCACTCTCACTCACAGTGGCAACTTATCACCACCATTGCCAAAGTTGTTGAGACAGCACCACTGTTCAACATGTAGCCTATCTAGGAAGTGTGGGCATGAAGTATAAGTCCATATGTATCAAATGTGCTTTGTTTCACACTGATTTCTATGTAATACTTCAGAGTTGAATCAAACAAGATTGTATAGAGAAAATATCAATTGAATTTAGATAAAGGTATCTCTAAAATGAAAGCAACTATCCATAAACACCTTTTCTCTGGTTACAGAAAAAATACATAGGGAAATATCTACATGAACACCTTGTCTGTGGTTAGAGGGAAGATACATATGGCAATACCTTCTCTGGCAAAACATACTTTGATCTGGCAGATGTGAGGCTGCATGATTACCAATGTCGATGATCATGAGCTTTTCATCTAACAAGGTGAGTGATCACCAGCATCGCCATCACTAGTGAGTGATCACGATCCTTGCCAAACGTGGTGAACATGCGCTATGGCATGGTGCGCGTTTCATCTAGCGAGGTGAGTGATCACTTGTGTCGCCATCCCTGGTGAGTGTTGGTGATCAAGATCCTCACCATCTGTGGTGAACCTGTGCTATCACGAGGTACGCATTTTATCTAGCGAGGTGAGTGAATACAATCCTTGCCATCCGTGGTGAATGTGCATTATGACGTAGTGTGTGCGTCTCACCTAGCAAAGTGAGTTATCACTCATGGCGCTATCCCTGGTGAGGATGAGTGATCACGATCCTCGCCATCCCTGGTGAACATGCGCTATGATGAGGTGCATGTTTCATCTAGCGAGGTGAGTGATCACCCACGTCGCCATCCCTGGTGAGTCTGAGTGATCACCATCCTCGCCATCTAAGGTGAGGCCATGTGATCACCACCATTGCTATTCCTGGTGATCTTGTGCTATAGCGACGTCGTGTTCCATCTAGCGACATGTGTGAGCCACTTCACACAGGTTGACAAGGAGTCACAACAATTTGCTGGGACATATCGCTAGATGGAACACAATATCATTATAGCACAAGATCACCAGGAATAGCAATTGCTATGCCACGTGAGTCTAACACACAGTGGCAAAAGATGACGGAATGAGTTATCACTCAAAAAGGAGTCACCATTGATGACCAATCATGGCGACAAATGACAATTTGCTAGGATTCTAAATAGCATCATCATATATCATCTACTTCTAGGTTCGGTCGTAGGCCAGCTTTCATATCATCATTGGTTATGGCAGTGTCCTGTGCTCTCCTGATCATTGCATCACCAAATTATGTAGTCTTCCTTCTGCTACGGTTTCTGCTAGGTGTAGCAATACTTGGAAACTTCACAGTCACATTCGTCTTAAGTAAGTTGTCATTGTATAATTGTTATATAACATTGTATAATGTTATAACATAGATCAGTTTTAGCTAATTGAAAGAAAAGTAGCTCTTTCCATTCAAAGCTATTCTGACTGGGAAAAATGCATAATAGTCAGGAGCCTTAAGGTGAAAACACTTTTGCGGCAGACAAAAGGTGTTAGACTTTATCCTCTACAACCTGTTATTATTAGCTTAAGTCTTTTCGGTGATGCAGTGCATATTTTCATATGGTGATGCAATGTGAGCCATAAATTCCTGAAAAGAGAATCAAGATACTAAGTAGGACATTGAACTCGAAAAAAACCTGGTTATAATATTTTGTTTTCAATTAAAGCTACTGAACTGATTGGCACAAAGGCAAGAACTAAGGTGGCACCAATTATTGGCTATGTAGTGGCAGCGACCTATATGTTTGTAGCAGGTGTGGCTTACTTATTAAGGATATGGAGACACCTGGCCCTAGCACTCACAATACCACAGATACCGTTACTGATACTATGCTTGTAAGTAATGAACATAGGGATAAAGATAAGAAAATAATTGATAACTCAATTAGTAGGTCAAAAGGTAATGAGCACAGACGTTTAAATCAAAATAATCAGGTATGGTATAAGAGCAAGCTTTCTATTCTGTCAATTGGTTTTGCATAACGGAAATATATACATGATTACTGAATTGATTTGTATTTGTCGACCACAAGCCTTCTTGGAAATCTAAAAAACACTAGGCCGCAGCAAAGAAAAGTAAGATAATTATATTCATGCATATTTCTTTACCAAAAGTATAGTGCCTGAGTCGCCACGGTGGTTATATGCAAACAAGAAACATGATAAAGCTGATGCTATCATCAGAAGGATGGCCAAGGTGAATGGGGTAGAACTCCATGAAAAGCTGGATGTGGAATTGAAGGTATGCTTTTAAATTTCAATGATTTGTGAATAGGATAAGATCTAATTTTATCATGTCAGGCTATGAGACACTCAAGGCAAGAACAGCATAGTCCAATGGGCCTATATAGAAACACAAAGATATCACATTTACTAAGTAAAGTGTGGCTTGTCTTAGCCAAAATGAATTATGACATTTGTGCTGGATTCTTGGTGGTGACATGATAAATATATGCATATTCTTACGGAAGCATTTAATCTGAGTACCCATTAATCTTTGTTGGGTGTGGTGAGATAAGATCTCATAGCAATCATGTTATGATTCGTACCATTTCCGAAAGCTGCAGTAAATAACAGATCAATCTTATAATTCCTCTATCATTCTCCTGTCATCGGTCACTCAGGTCCATTAAAGGTCTTTCTTTAAAGGAAAGGATGACCTGAATGAGAACTTGCTGACTCTTGGTGAGCTTGAGATTCTAATATTATCGGTCTTTGGGAATTTTTCATGCATTTGAATTTTCCTGATGAGAGAACTGTTTGAGGAAATAGGTTACTATTGAAAAATGCCAACTTATATTTCAGAATGAATGCTCTTCATCAGGTGTTTTTCTGGATCTTCTTCGATATCCCAAACTTCGTCGTTTAACCTTGATCATTGGTGCAGAATGGTTTGTATCCTATTTCAGACTTTTACATCAGAAAGTTTTATTGTATTTGTTGCATTCCAAGTCAAGTTTCCTTTAATGAATTCATACCATAGCCTCTGTTAGATGAAGTAATAGAATATATGCATGTATAACACTAAAACGCCAATGCACACAATATGCTAATCAATATAGTTGGTGTCAATTAAACCATGACATACTATATTTTGTGGATTTGTGGCCTCATATTAATTAATTAAGCTTGGGAATCCTAATTTGCATATGACATCCTTTCTTATTTTAGGTGCATTATATCCATGGTATACTATGCATTATGTCTCAACTCATCAGAGCTTGGTGGTGATCCTTATATCAACTTCCTGATAGGGGGCAGTGTAGAGTTCCTGGGAGCTCTCATATGTCAGGTCGTCATGAAGCTCATAGGCCGGCGCACAGCACTTATTACTAACATTGGCCTAGGAGGATTGTCTCTCTTCTGTGTAATGCTGATACCACAAGGTGACCTTCTGTCTTTTATCACACTTTCTATGAAATTATCTATAAAATCTGAATATGTTCTAATAACAGCACAATGTCGTGCTCTAATAAGCATAATCCATTTTGGCGCCTACTGTATGGTGGTTGTTCGTGGCACATCTGGCACCTGCCAACTAGCTGCAATTTCCGTAGTCGTAGATAGACATAAATGCATTTCAAAATACTTCTTAATCAATAGAGCATCATATATATCAGAGCTTAAGTTTTGCAAAATGATACCATGACACAATGCACATACCTAAGTAACTCAAATCAAAATACAATTATATCTATTTCAGGCATGACTTGGGCGGTCATATCTCTAGCCATGTTTGGTCGGTTTTCCATTGGTAGTTCCTTTGTAATCATGTACACATACACCCTGGAATTGTTTCCAACTGTCGTCCGCAATGTTGGTATGGCAGCAGGGTCTGCTTCTGCTCGTATAGGAGGAATAGTGGCACCTTACATCGGGTCATTGGTGAGGAGACATTTCAAACCTCTGCTGAGATTGGATAGTTTTGTAATATCCCTCATTATAACAGTGGCATGATAAATTTGGGGTTAAGACATAAAACATTTTCATCCTCTGAGAAAAGAGGTAAGAAAAATGTTTTTGGCTCTGAACAACTACCCCTTTTTGTAGACAGGGCAGTTTATCACTATACATGTAGGGGCAACATGCTGTATCAGATAACTATTCAAACACCACCGATCTGGTGGTAAGATAATGACCACCCCCTAAAGGAACTGTTATTTCAGATTAACAATAAAAGTACTTCATATCTTTGAATGATACATCAAACTCAGTTTTATCACCATTCTAGATTTCTGTGAACCTATACATACCATACACCATATTTGGTGTGACATCCTTTATTGCTGCTATTCTCCTCTTCCTGCTGCCTGAAACCAAGGGGAGAAAAATGCCAGAAACAATTACAGATGGTGAAAAGGTATCCATGTAAGTATAGCTTTCATAATGACATCAGAATTGCTGGATTATCAATGTTGAAATGTCTGTTGTATAACAGCATCTTTTAGATCTAAGCACATTTAAGAGTATGTAGTGATATTTTTTGACAAGAATAATCGATCCTGGATCTTGAAGCATGGTATCAGCTGATCCTAAATAGGTCCTTTTGTAATCACCCTCTTTAATCTAAGCACTGGCTTTCACATTCAGTAAGCCTTTCCCTTTTCTACTTTGAAGCCAGTAACTTAGATCAGTTCCCTTGATTCACAGGCATCAGCTTGGAAAACTGCCCCAATACCTCAGCAACAAAATAAGTCTTATGGAATCACAATTGGTTCATGCAAATGATGAATAACATTATTCTAAATATTTCAAATTTCAGACCACTCAAAAGGACGATCAGGCCAGATGTGAACGGTTCCAAGGTGACAGCCTGATAAATGACCATAGGTGAGGCTCCACTACGCGATTTTTGTTGAAAATCGGAGCTATTCTCACAAAAGCAGACACAAACACAGATTATAGTGTGGTATTTGTTATTATATCAAGGTGAGAATAGAAGATTGAGAGAGCTTTTTGTTTATAAGGGGAAAGCTTTGTGTACAATCTCAGGCACATTTTTGTTGCCAAAAGATGTTTTTGTTTACTAAATCAAGTTGACCTAATGTAATTATTGCAGACTTTCACACTGATGACTCTCTGCAACTCAATATCAGACAGGTTTGATTTTTACAATACAATACCCTGCGATATGTGTTGTTATTTGTATTTTGCTGTGTTGATGTTTACATATTGAACTCCACCCAATCACAGAGTCTGTGCAGGTGCAGGTTAGTTGGTAAATATGGCACACAAGGAGAGAGATCACCCATAAAATAACCCTGAAATCTCATGTTTACAATATAGGAATGTCAACACCCTATACCTTAGGCACTATAGGGATAGAATTAGGTGAGAATGTACTAAAAAATCGCATAGTGGAGTCTCACCTCATGTTAAATAGACTTTCCTCTAATGCAGGTCAGGAACCTAGTGGGAAACATGTTACAAAATAATGTCACTAAAAATATTGTGATGAATGTCATTCAAGTTTCATATGGCTAACAATTATATATAGTGATGGATTAAAGACCAAAGATCGAAGAATGGATTGCAATAGTCACATTGATATCGATAAGTGGTATATATGTGTGCATTTGCTTAAAGGGAAGAAAATGAACATATTGGGCTCTGAGAAAGACACTTCACAAGGACAGGCGAGATGGACACTTGAATACTGTTTATTCTGTCAGAACATCTAACTGCATGTGGTAGAATAAAAGAGCAGTACTTATCTACTGTACAATACAATGCTGGAGTTACTTGACAAACACTGTCATATTTCTGTGGATTTTGGACTGAATTCTCTGGTGCTTACATTGACCTAATACTGTTGGTCACATTACAGTCGTGGAGAAGCGTCCACCTCTTCCTTTATACGTCTGAGTCAACTTTCTTACACAAATCCAAAATCTAAATATCATCATTACAAAAAAAGAGAAAAACTTTAAATAATACTGGCAGTGTGTACAACTATAATCATTAAGCTGTGTGTCCACAGGGCAAAATAATTTGTACTTACACAATTTCCGCCAAAAAATCACTTCTAGCGTCCATTTCCGTGGGTAATATCATGTTTGATTTTTGTCGTTGGTAATGGACGCTGAAAGTGTTTTCATTGAGGGAAACTTTGTTGGTTTCAATTCCATCGCCCTGTGGACGCACAGCTTTAGATCAACTTGATATTGGTGTCGCATTGATGCTGCGAGTGACCTTTGCTGTACGTTTAAGGGCGGGACATTAAATGTTATAACTAGATGTAGGAGTGGGGTTTTGTTAGAGCCCCATAGTAGATTATCTCATGCAAGCAAAATGTTTTCGATCCGCACTATAATCAGGTAAATGTAATCATGGTCCCCCCACCAAATACTAATTCTGTGAAATATGCCACCCCCCCTTAAAAAAAAGGTCATGAGTATTACCTATACCTCACAAATTTAGTCGTCACCCCCCTGCGCAAGAAAAAGAAAACCCACCAAACAACTGATTTGGTGAAATAGACCAGCCAAGGGCCCCAATTTTTAATGCACCCCCCTACCCATACCTACCAAGTCCCCCCCCACGCTGTCAACAGATAACCCATCCCTAACATGTAGTCAGCTGGTAGTTGATGCCTGCCCTCAGCAGGTACAACTACAGAGATAAGTAGACTTCAAATATATAGGCCTGTTGATGTCATGTATCCTATGGCATGGCATGGACTGGCACTTATCACACAACCACGCATCAAGCTTAGATGCTCTGTAGTTCAGCATAGATTAAAACAGCACTATTGCACACAATAATACTAGCTTATTTGATATATTTTTAACATGATAACTTGCATAACAGAATGTATACTTTAATTCACTGTTAAATGTACTGTACTTAGCAACATGAGTTTCTGTGTTCTTGCTTCACTTTTAAAGTCTTTTGAAAGGTTATAGGCACTCTTTGATCTAAAAAATATTATTTTTACAATGTATGCATTTGAGTATCGGTGAGAGACTTCGACCACTTGACACAATTACACATCACAATTCAGAATATCCTATGTTTTTTAAAAAGGCACAATAAAGTAAAAGATTCTGTTTTATCTAAAATGAGCACTGCTCCTTTTGGTTCTTTTTCCCCTTAAAGGTAGGATTAATGCCAGCGAGAGGTAATTTAACAATAAGACAACATGATGAAGGTATTCTTCAATGTAGATCTATTTGGGTGAATGATTGAGCGGAGTCAGTGGGCTGACATTTATCTCTCTTTTATTTCTTGGCATTTGACAATGATATGTAGTGTTTTACTGCAATGAGGCCTAATTCATTCTATAAACTGCACTGCTTTATTACATTACAATTATGGTGGTTACTCTTGAGTTTTATGAGGATGCCTGTAGGGCCTTGCCAAAAGAAGACGAGGAAGAACCTTTTTTTCCGAAAGTACTGAGGAAAACGTGTATGACCTAACTCGTTTTCATAGTGTTGACAAAAAATTAGAGCAGTATGCATGGAAAACTGTTTTTGAGAAGTGAAAAAGACGTGCATGTTTCATCCAAACGATTATCCAATCAATCTTTCAGCAATACAAAAACGTGCACGTTTTCTTTTTGGGTTCATGTTTCCTTTTTAGCAAGACCCTCCTGGTAGATTCTTCTTCTTCTTAAAGTATAGCTTCTAGGATGAGTGTCTAGGTATATTATGACGGAGTCTTAAACATTCCTCATCTGAGTCAGACCTAATAGCCCAACCCATAAATCGCATGTTCTGTACCGTGTCCCTATTATCAGCCTATCATAATTTCTGTGATATCTACAACATGGTATTTACAGTAGATAGATTAGGGTAGCAACCTCTTATTACCCAGTAACACACACATAAATGTGGCCCTAAATATAAGTGGGTGAGGTTCAGGCGCACCCGCCTAACATGCTTCAAACATATCAAAGGCAAGCCACAGCTCACAAATTACAGACCACTGGGTAAATTGATACAGAAAATCCCTCAAAAATACATAAATTACAATTCCTATCTAAAGATTGAATGGAGATTTCTAGGACAAGCCCTGCTTGCTGAAGGTAGGCTTGGGTTCCCTGAAGCACAAAATTCTTTTCACCTATTTGGCCTGTTTCTTCTTTCCATATTCATAGAACCTTACAATGGATGAAATCCCATTTATGAGTGTGCACGCGCCTTAATTATGGGCGACTACCACCAGGCTGTTGCCAAGTTCCGCTTAAAACTTAGACTTTTTCCATCTGTTCATGGTTTAAGCTTTGGAATTGGATGGGGCATATGCCTGAGAATGTATGTCGGTGCGCTTTGTGCACCTTCGTAGAAACTTAGCCTTAACACTTTGCTGGAATTGCTTGTACCGCAATGCATAAACAATAGGGTTAGTGCAGAAATTGAGGAACACCATATAAACAGTGAAGTGGTAGTAATTACTATTGTAGTCAACAGGCTGACCAAGATTAAACAGCAGGAAAAACAACTGGTTCCACACCCAACAAAAAATGAAGCAGATACTAGAGGTTAACAGAGTCTTTATGACATTGGTTCTTGCTCTTGTCCACATATCTTGTCGATGCTGTGATCTGGTGTTTTTCACAGTGATATCTAGGGATGACACCTGGCTGTTGCTAGGCTGGTCCGGTAGTACTGCGGAGGATTTTCCATCTATATCGTTGATCGTTGAGACTTCTTGCAGACTGCCTTTTAGGACATGATCGTCTTTGCTTTCCATTGCTGCGGTCTTTTCAAGAAGCTGAACCCTCCCTCTCAGCACAGGACCTTTTTGGTCCTCTATTGCTGAGGCTGTTCCTTTTGGTTGCTCCCTTCCAACGTGAATAGGGCCATCTTGGCCCTCTATTTCTGAGGCTATTCCAAGTGGTTGCTCCTTCCCTACGTGAATAGTGTCATTTTGGCCCTTTATTGCTGGGGCTGTTCCAAATGGCGGCTCTGTTTCTACGTGAAAAGAGCCATTAAGGCCATTTATTGCTGAGGCTGTTCCAAGTGGCTGCTCCTTCCCCATGTGAATAGGGTCATTTTGGCACTCTATTGCTGAGGCGGCTGTTCCAAATGGAGGCACACCCCAACTGGATGAAGGACAATCCTGGCCCTCTATTGCGGAGGCTGTTCCAACTGGCTTCACCCTCCTGCTTAGGGAAGGCTCATCCTGGTCTTTATATTTGATGGAGTCTCTTCTAATTTTCTGCTCACCCCCACTCCTAGTATGACTTCTCTCTTCTTCAATTATCACAGAGGCTCTTCTTGTAGGGTGTACTCTTCCCCTCAGCACACGAAATATCTGTACATAGCAAAATACTATGGTGAACAAAGGTATAATAAACTCCAGAATCACAGCCAAAACACCAACTACTCTTCGAACGGTTTCACTAGGCCATAACTGCATGTTGAAGCACTTATGGCTGACCGGGTCGACGTAACTGGTTGGGATTACTATAGGGAAGTTGATGAAAAAGCCACTCAGCCATACAAAAGCTATCAGTAATCCCAGTTTGGTTTTGGTGAAGGAGGTTCTGTGGAGTATTGGGTATTTAACCTGGAGGTATTTCTCTATGGTGAGAACCACCAGGTTGGTAGTTGATGATACAAAGAAGCTCCATTGTATGACCTTGGAGCTCCAGAGGAGGCAGCGAACCAGGCCTACAGTACCATGATATCCTGCCTGATCATAGACAATTGTGGACTGTGCAATGGTGAAAACAGAGCAGCAAAAGTCTATAAGACATTGATTTAGGATGAGGACATTGGTGTTAGTTTTCATCATAGACCTTGAGGTCCTAATGACAAATGCTGCAAATGCATTCCCTAGCAAACCAAAGATACCAATTATGGTATAAATGATGATGTCAACTGTTATGTCAGTTCTGCCATTATCACTGCTTCCTTGAGTTGGTGTTGAATTGCCTGTAATTGGATCATACGGTGATGATGGGGGATACAGTTCGGTACTAGATATTTCTGTTTCCATCAAGAAGATCGTGCTGCAATTTGGATTAAAACACATAATCAGATATTGAATAAAATGTTTAATAAAAATGACTTTGTATAAACTCTAGGAATCATTGTATGTTGTGTTGGGGTTAGCTGATGCAAGCAGCGGAGATACTGCTTAAACTGTGCACAGCCTTTAAAAAATCAATCATGTCTTTATGAGTACCTAGATATCTTTAACAATTTACTTCAAAAATTTATTATGTGGACCCTTAGCATAGGTACTATCAACAGATTTTGTGTATTCATTTCTGGTCCAGTTTGTTATCACTGGTTATTGCTTCCCAGAGTTATGACACACATAACTTACAACCGATAAAGGCTTGATACATTATCCATTTTCAGGAGCAAATTAGTTCCAGTTAGATAAAGCTAGGCAGATTTTAAGCATCAGCATTCTTGATGAATTTAACCGCAAAGAGGTCTAATTCAAAGGTTTCACATTGAATAAACAAACAAAATAAAAGAATTGACATTGAAAGTTTCATATGTCTACTTACCTGCATCCACAGTTATTCTGCCCTGGCGCTGGGGTAGTTGATGAGGTAGATTTTTGCCACAATGTGAAATAACCATATGAATCTAAATACTTAAGTCGAACGTAATGAATAGGGCCAGCTCCAGCCTCATATCAATCAATGGAGAAGGCTCAAAGTATTTAGGGTCCATAGTAGAATCATCTTATATCCGACTTGTTCCTGGTATGCATAGATTAACAGGGCAGAATTCTGGTCAATAATGATAATCTGTTGCTGCTAGTACAGGGTGGGTCAAAATTGTATGTACTGCATGGTTCTATGTGTTATGGATTTATGAATTTCTTCTACATTCACTATGCAGATGTAGGCAATACATATAGTTGAAAGCAGTTAACAGTCATCCATTTGTAGGCTTTTGACATTTATGTTGAGATCGGTGGTTGAATGGGTATTCCAGAGTATCGGTACTGCATTTGTTTAATTTCGCAAACGAGAAATATTTCAGAAAGATAAAATCCTCAATAACGGCTTTGCTTTTTTCCCTGTTTGTCCATACTTGTCCCCCATTTAATACTCACTGCTAAACAAAGTTTACCTAGTTACTTATAATTACTAGTAGGATGGCAACTATTTTCTAGATATCTTTATGCAAACCAAGGCAAAAGCGTGCTAAGCAACAGTATGGGCCATATGGCCACGATACAGGTTTGCAAGATGGCAGCTCTTATTTAAACATGAAGGTCCAGACCTCTAGGCAATCACCTGTGTATGGGGAAATATTTCTGCCTATTGCCACACCCTGTAAGTGGTGCTCAGGCAGCATCCAGCATCTATTCCCTGTGTTGTGTGCACTTGTCAGGTGCACCAGGATACCTTTGTTGGACCATAGGATGCAAAACAAAAAGGATAACTACAGCTTGGACCCTGTAAACTTGTAAAAGCTTTCAGTAAATCAGATAATGTTGATGCATACTGTGAAATGTTTGATCAACCGAGCCACCCTATTATCTCAAATTTGCTGTTTTTGTCCGAGTAGTCTTTTCCAGTATTTTTCTCCTTACCCACTGAACAGGACTCGAGTTGGGAACGTTCACAACTTGGGTAAGGAGAATGTGATTTTCCCTAAAATTTTGGACATGACAGAACATCTTATACTTGAGAAAAAAAAACATGTCCAGTTCCTGGGAATATCCCGAGTCTTTCCTGGGAATATCCTGAGTCTTTTCCAAGAAATTCCTGAGAAATTCTGGACATCTAGATTTGATAATTTTCACGAGTGTAAGATGTTATGGCGTGTCAAAATTTCCGGGGAAATTTACGTTCTCTATTCTTGTCATATTCACAAGTCGGGACTCAAGAAATTCCGGAGAAATTCTCGAGATCTTGTTCAGTGGGTAGAGAACTCATATGAAGAAATGGAGCACAGAAAAAAATGAAGAATTAAAAAAGAGAAAAATATTGATACATGTAGCAGCACTGCTTTTTAAGGTCGGTTGATTATGTGTGAAGGCTCTTATTCAGAGACAATGATTTGTTAATATATTTCTGCAGCAGCTCATCATATAACGACTAGATCACAGATTGTTGTCGGAGTAAGATGGGTAGAACAAGTTAAATAATCCCTAGTCAATTGAAATGTAATTTATCACTAGTATGTTGATACGGCACACAATTTAATCAGTAATTAACTTGGATGAAATATCACAAGTCGCTTGTCATAATAAATCACACTTATGTTTGAGTCAAATAATCAGGATGAAGTCATAAAAGCTCAAATGATTATATAACGCTAATATAACAAAAATCAAAAGAGAATAATGAGTAGGAGTGCTGCTTGACTCATAAACATGGTGACTTAGAAAACTTTAATAGATGTAGTGCAGTTCATACTTCTGTATCACATTAAATTGAATACACTGTAAAAACAGTGTTTAGGGATTAAACACCAGTGTTTAGAAGTTAAACACTTGGTTAAACACTAATTTGTCCCACTTTTCTCAACGCTTCTTAAGTGTTAAACACGTTCAATTTTAAACGCGTTTAACTAGGAAGTGTTTAACCAAGTGTTTAAAGTGTTTAGATGTTTAAATGTTGGTGTTGAGAAAATTTGGTGTGTATCTTTAAACACCTTTTTTGCAGTGTACACTGCAAAAATGGTGTTTAGATCCTAAACACAATTCTAAACATATTCTTGCAACGTTTTTGTAATCACATTAGTTTCCTAAACATGTTTAGCCAAACAATGTGCTTAGCCAAGGTATTTAGAAATGTAGGTGTTTAGGTTTAAAATTTGTGTTTAGATACCTATGAAATTTTGTGTTTAGATGTTTATGAATTTTTGTGTTTAGATGTGATTTGTTAGGGTTAGGATTTACAGACATGTATGCATTGAAAAAATAAAGGAATATCTTTTGTTTGCTTTCTAATTTACTGGGGGAACATCTGCAGGTATTTATCTACATGTCAAAGTCTCCAAAGATGTCAGCCACAGCTACACATATACACATGTATGTACACACTATGAGAGACTTCAGAAAGTACAGCAGCTTGGCTTGCTTTGCTTTGAATTTAAACCTCACCTATGTGCCTCAAGGACACGTCGAGGGTGAGAGGTCCCGTGGCGTGAAACCCGGACCCGTACACTAGAGGGAGCTAAGGTAGAAATCACGCCCCTACACATTTACCGAGGCAATGGTTCTTTAACATCCGTCACTACATAGGCATAGTGAGAGATGGACAGGCCTGTTTCAAGTCATTTGTCTGCCATGACCGCCGAGAGACTTTCCAGCACAGCCTAGCCAGAGCAGGGAGGAACTCAAACGACACCTTACGGCGACATTTGGAACCACCACTATGCCCCGGCCGGGCCGGGAACCAAACCCACGACCTTACGGCCTGTGAGCGGACGCGCTACCGACTGCGCCACGCCTCCCGACCGCAGCTTGGCAGCAAGGACATTGCTTTATCCATTCCAAAATAACATGAAATAGGTGTAAGTCATGGAGCATATTGACTATTTTATGGCAATGATGCTGGTGTAAGGAGAATCTAGTCAATTTTCTATTGGTGTTCCTATTCTCATGACATTCAATAAAAAGAAACGACAATAAACATGGGATTTGGGGACATTTGTCACAACAATTGATTATAATTGTGTACAGATAGTCCATTCAAAGGTAGTGCTGCTCCCTGGTGTGGATTTGACATCCAAGCATCTAAACATATTGATGTTTAAATCTAAACACCTATTATTCAGCTGTTTAAACTCTAAACATCTAAACATGTTTAGCAAAAATGTTTATGTAGTTAGAATAAAAGTGTTCATTTCCTAAATGTGTAATTGATGAGACACCTAACTGACCTATATGTTTAGATTTTAAACATGTTTAGACCTAAACATGTTTAAAATCTAAACATCATTTTTGCAGTGTAGTCTCCTCTATAATCCCGCTCTTTTGGCCATTCGACCAAGACGCTTGGAACCTATACTATTCTTGATTTGATAGCCTAGCTTCCATTTTTCAAAGAACCAGCAGAGAGTTCCCTGTCCGAGCCCCCCTGAGGGATACATAAAGGATAACTCTGAGATAAATACTGGGGTAAATACATGACACATTTCAGGTACTTCCCTTCTATTAATCTTCACAGACCTGTATTGAAGCCCCAGTTTTTAAATTCAGATCATTGATAGACCGTTATCTCTTTGAAATACGGCGACAGTTCAATAAGCTGAAAAGTAAAGTTTTATTGGCAAAAAAAAAAAAAAAAAAATACAAACAAACGTAAGCCTTTCACGAATGCCAAACTGGTCAACCCACCAAACTGAGTACTGAGGGAGGCTGACAGTGGTGTACAGAGGTCAACAATTATGGGAAACGTAGGCGTGTGTAGCAAAATCCCGATGGTGGGGGGGGGGGGCTACTGAAGGGGGGGAGGGCAGCAAAACCACCTTGAATCGTTTTCTTACGCACAAGTTCACCTATGGATGGCTATATAGGAAATTTCAACATGTTTTTGTGAGTTTTAATCCCCTCTTCCCATTTAACCTTAATCAGAGATTTCTTTCTTTTTTCTTTTTTTTTTTGGGGGGGGGGTGCATGCAGGCCCAGCCTTCCCCTTTTCCCTACGCCCTGAGAGCAATTTGGATGACACCGCGTCTTCGTCTAACACAAATACATTAAGATGTACGGATTTCTATTCTGTCACATATTCACCTATACATGTATTATATGTTTGAACACATCTTTTAGACAACTTAATGACTTGAAGTAGCTTAGTTTGCCCACAATACTTGTTCTTAATCTGACGTGTCAATGTTGCTTTACGTTATAAAATGACAAGGCTGAAGAAGTCATATTACACATATTTCAAAGCAATCCCTTTAACTATGAACAATTAACCAAACATAAATGCAGTCCTCCTGAAATCCAGTAAACAATAAGTATACATAGTGACGTGTATTATAAACATAGCAAAAAGGTCTATATTGCATGATTCTAGATCTATTCAAGGTTATGAGGAGGATCAGCCTAATTAAGTGGCAAAGGGAATTAAATCAAGTAACCACTTAAACCGAGCCCTGCCAGCCATTGTTGCACTCGTGCAAAATGTACCTAATGGATTTTACAAAACCTCCACAAATCTTATCCATGTAAATACTTACTTCAATAAAACATGCTGTAAAAGGATTAGGTCCATGTAAAGCGACCGACGGCCCTATACTCAATATATAGGCAGGGTATTTACAGCTTTCATTCTGTATATAAATATAGACCGTTGTGTTGTTACCCCCTAACTAGTGTTGGGGGGTGAGAACACATCCCCAGTACTATATTATGCACAGGAGTTGGATACCTGCAGACTCCAAAAACACATTATGATTAGCAAAGGAGAGTAGCTACAAATTAATATAGGATATTCATTGAGCAATTGAACTTTGCAGATTGGTGGAATTGTGTATCACGCATTTGATATTACTTCTAAAGTAGAGTGGTACAGAGGACTTCTTCAGGATGGGAGGAGACAACATTGTGATACACACTCTATCCATACTGATGATAATCTCACATGTTGGATTTGCTGGAAAGCTACTATCTTTTACAAAGGAAAATTACCCTGACCCTAGAGTCCAGTTTCTGGCCTGTACCAGACCAAGTGCTTCTTGGGTTTGTGACCCAGGGGAATATCTTAGCACAGAGCAAGGTAAAGTGTGCTGAAGTGTATAATTACCATGTAAAATGGCGTCATATTGTGTAAGGATGCATGGGGTTTGTGTTAGGGTATGTTCACCTCATCCATCGAAAACATACTTTTACCTTGTGTCAACCACCCTCTAAGAAGCACAAACTATGCTTAAAATTGGCGATTTCCGTTCAACATCATGCTCATTTCTGTGCTTCCTAGAGCGGTGGCCGATTTTAAGCGAACCTATACCCTATAGCATGAGTCAGCATTCTTTGTGTTTGTGTGCATAAAGAGCACATTACTAGTGAGTTTTGAACATCATCACAGAATATTATAGCACAATATCTGTAGAATAAGTGTGATGTATTGTGACAATTGGTACATGATATAAATATGCCTTGTACATTGTCAAGTGTATTATGCTATAGCAGAGAGGCCCCAAATGTTTTCGACCAGTCACCTGCACAGAAAACATGCCGCTGCCTAAAACTCGTCAATACAGATGAGTTTAGGGTATTCAAGGTCAAATGACCACCTAAACTCGTCATACTGACAATAGAAAGTAATCATACTGACTACTTAGGTGGTCAGGATAACGACCTAAAGTCGCCATTTTGACGACCTAAAGCTGTAGTTTTAGGTATCGTCAACCGGAGGACTTAAAGTAGTCTGCACTAACTAGTTTCGTGCCTCTCAGTTTTTCAGTGTGGTGAAGAAATGAATAGTATGGCTGATAACAGAAACGTCCCTACATCCATCCCATGTATAGCTTTTCTTAAGCTTACTATTTTTACCCCTGGGTTGGATATTGTCAGAATTTGACCGGGTATAACCTCAGCCATATCGTCTATAAAGATCTATGAATGGCTTTGCTGGGACACTGTAGAAAGAATGAATAACAGTCGTACAGATCTGGTATACTATATGACGACATGTATATTCTCATGATTTCCATTTAAAAGCTGATGAGATCGACCGGCGTATAAATCTGATTCCAAGAGCTGGTTCAGTGAATGCTGTTGCGGTAGCTATTGTCCCAAGAATCACTAATGCAGATGGGTAGGTAGACTAGGTCATGCCAAGCCTCTCTAGTCCACAAGATTCGAGCAGACTTTATAAAAGTATATGCCTAATGGTTTACATTAATGTGTACACGATTTGTATGACCCTACTAATTGAGCTGGCTGATTAAATTATCTATGTTCATTTGGGTGACGTCAATCTGGAAAGAAATATCATTGTGTACTTCTATTGAAGCTAAATACTAATATGGTGGTATAAAATAATACTTCCCAGCAAATTGTCGTGAGTCCTCGTCAACCTGTGTGAAGTGGCTCACACATGTCGCTAGATGGAACACGACGTCGTTATAGCACAAGATCACCAGGAATAGCAATTGCTATGCCACATGAGTCTAACACACAGTGGCGAAAGATGACGGAATGAGTTATCACTCAAAAAGGAGTCACCATTGATGACCAATCATGGCGACAGATGATGACAATTTGCTGGGTTTATTGACGTCTAAGACGATTTAGAAGGAAATCACAATCATATGTGCTAAAATCTGTTCTCTTTTTTTTCTGATTATTTCCCATAATGTCCAAAGGTCTGAAACAAGAAGCATGCTTGGTGTCCGAGA
The DNA here is from genome assembly GCA_949317995.1 of Acholoe squamosa. Lineage (NCBI taxonomy): Eukaryota > Metazoa > Annelida > Polychaeta > Phyllodocida > Polynoidae > Acholoe > Acholoe squamosa. Next base: position 27,618,302 of record OX439038.1, read on the forward strand.
ATTCACAAACTACCAGTTTCAAAATGTCTGGAGCAAATATGCCAGAAGCACCATAGTCATTGTTTACCACGTCTCACGCAATGAGGTAAGAAGTCTATTGGTAGATGTGAAAAAAAATAAGCTAATCAGGGGTGCGGGATCGTGGATAGTCTTTTTGGAGAACTTCAAATGCTTTACCAGTTTATATCTTATTTGCAAAAAGAAGAGATGGGAGCGAGAGAGAGGGAGAGAGAGAGAGAGAGAGACAGAGAGAGAGACAGAGAGAGAGAGAGAGAGAGACAGGGACGGAGACAGAGACGGAGACAGAGACAGACAGAGACATACAGACACAAAAGGTGAGAGACAGGCACAGATATAGGGAGAGACAGACACAGAAAGAGAGCCAGTAAGTAAGTAAGTAAGAAGAATTTTATTGGCTTAACATTCGTACGTAAAGGATGCTCTTTAAGTTAGCCAAACAGCAAACAAAATACAAATAAGGAAGTTGGCAACGATCATTCAGCACATGTAACAAATATACCTATGATCAAAACAATATCATCACACATAAAATGTTCTCAAACAAGAATGGCGATCTCATCGACACGGTTCAGGAATTGTTCCTTACATTCAAGCCTCTTGACCTAAAATTGGAGGTTATCCCATAATTTGATACCACGCTACAGCGGACTCTTATCAAACAAAACGCAGTTACTTGTATTGACTTTAAGCTTCACCTTGACATACCCTCTCAACATACATACAGGTACAATGACATTGTCAGTATTACAACTGTGGTCATATATTAGTCCAAGAAAGGATCTATTATGTCTCTTTTGTAGCGTTTGACAAGAGGTCAACATATGTAGGTCATCTGGAGAGATATCACGAGGGTCGTGTATACCAAGGCATAGGCGAAGACTGATATTCTGTATTGTCTGTAGTTTTTTTACCAGGGTTTTGGGGGCTCCATGAATGATGAAATCACCATAGTCAAAGCTAGGAGCAACCATTTGTTTATATAGACAGACAGAGACAGACAAAGAGCGACACAGAAAGAGAGAAAGACACAGATATAGTGAGAAAGAGAGAGAAAGAGAGAGAGAGAGAGAAAACAACAACAACAAACAAACTACATCATAGAAACACAAAAACAAAAAGAAAAATCCAAAATGTCTTTTAATTGACAAGTTTTGTTATCATTTTAATGAACAAGTTTAAAATTATTCATTGTGACTCCAGGTGTGGACCCAGGCATCCACCAATATGGTGTCATCAATGTGTATATGTCAGGCTGCTTATGAAACACGACATTACCTCATAGTTGGTGACGTGGCAACGGTACTGGACGTTTTCACACAGAGATTCACGTAAGTGTTATTTGTGTAAAACCATAGAATAAAATTAACTGCATGCAGTCTCAAGGTAACTAAAGAGGAAAAACCTGGCACTTTTATATAAGAGCATGCTCTCCGCAGCAAATGAGTAGGTCACAATATTCTTATCATAGGAAAGAAGTTATATAACACAAAAATAGCAAACTTTAAGGGTTGGGAACCGATATATGATAGATAACAGTCAGGCAGCAAGGATGGCCCGTGCGCCTTCTCATGTGATATCCTCGCTTCTTGCTTGCTCTCAAAAATAAATGTCCAAAATATGGCCTAGATGTTTTACTTTAGGACTACAACTGATGATAGGATCTATTATAACCTAGTGTATACAAATCTCAATTTCGGAAGCTGAGGGAATATTATTGGGGTAGAATCTTTTTGTAGCTTGATTTGAATTTCTGTATTAGTAATATTGATTGTAGGATTTGTGTCAAAGTAATAACGCATGTATACATCTTGTTATTGCAGGGATGTTTTATCTGGGAGGGCCACTTGCTCAGTTCCAAGTACCAATATCCCATTCAGGGTATGTACATATGCATGTATACACTGTAAAAAAGGAGTTGTCAAAATAAAGATGGAATCCTTGCCAGAGATGAGTCGTTAATTTCACAGAGATGTCGTTATATTTAAAGAGATTCCTTATACCACCATACTGCCAACTTGGGTTTCTTCTGAAAACTACACTGGCTACCTGCCATGTAATTACGGTGTTTCACTGTCCAGCTGGTAGATTTAACAGTTATTTTTACAGTGTAGCTTAGAACAAGAATAATCCATTACTAGAAGCTTGTGGACGGTAGGCTTAACAATAATGATTATGAATTTTGATGTGTAAAAGTCTCCAGCAAAAAAAGAATATTAAACAATGATGATTGGATTGATTCATATCGTTCCAGTAGGCTAACAGCATAATCTTAGGCCTAGGCTTATATGGGTAACACCAATAAGCCTCAAAACCACGTGACAAAACAGTCTGAGGTTGCCTATACTATAGACAAACAGGAATTTGATAATCTTGCTGGAAATGAGGAATCCAAGTTCAATATAGAGAGTGTATCTATGTGGTCGTTGATTTAATAATTATCCCTCTTGATGTATCAATGTATGGCTTTTGTCCCAATTTCAGGTTGACTCCAGTGGAATATGTAGCTGGGATAGAGAGGTAAAAATTTAATATGTCAAACATATAGAACCATTAAAAATAACAAAAATGGAGGTTTATGAATAAAACGTAAACAAGACTATGACTGCATTGTCTACAAAAGGTTTATAAATGTTGCTGAACCAGGAAGTTAATTCAAAACAATCATAATTTTCCACTGTTATGAATTAACCCCCAGGTTATTCAGAATCGTCCTCCTTTATTGGATTTAGGAACAATAAAATTGGAAGTTCTGGGGAATAAATAATTCTGGTACATGTCCCAATTTGAATTTATGGTACTTATCACCCAACACAAATTATCATCAATAAGATATCAGAGGAAAAAAAATGAAGCATTATGATCTATACACATTAGTATTGACATTGGGAAAAAAACATTTCAAATTCATATCAGGCCCCATGCATTTCCACCTGTAGTTCATTTCTCATGCATGCTAAAAACCCTACGACTGCAAATTTCAATGCTTTTCCCATGGGAATTTGGTACGACTTGAAGGGTGAAGTCATAGTGTGTTAAGAAATGACCTCCTGATCTTCTTTCAAATAGATAACCATCTCCAGCCTTAGTCCTGATAGTGGACCCCGAGAGGGTGGGACAAGGATTACAATAAGTGGGGAGAACCTGGATCTAAGTAGAGGCATTGTGTTCATTGGCAACATCAACTGTCAACTTATTTCACGGTAAGACTTTGATTGCAAAGCCTGGTCAATAAACTATTAGTTACTGATCATTCATATTCTCATTGTTTGCCAAACGACGGAGAAGAAAAGTATATATGAGTGGATAAACGAGTGTTGAAAATCTTTTAATTACCCTACCATCTCTCGCTATTATATCAGTAGTTCATTCACTGTATCAGATACAGTTCTTCATGGCTATATGGGATTGCCTCTTTTAGAGTTCTATTTCTCAGCTTATCTGCTCTGGAGGTCATTCCTTAATGCACTGCGACCGCACACAGTACAACGACTAAAGATCTCAATGCTATTCCTATGGCAATTGTGGTACGACTTGGAGGATGTAGTCGTAGTCTGTTAAAAATGCCCTCCTGTGCAGCTAATTTTTCTTTAAATTCTCACTGTCCATTGCTTTAATCTTAGCACTCCTACCGAGGTTACATGCAGGACCACAGCCGTCCAGAATCCTGCCGACATGAACACCCCCTTAGCCGTGTACCTTCTGTTAAATGGGAGGGTTCAGTACAATACAGGACATAAGTTTGTCTATATCAGTCCAACCCTCACCGACGTCCAACCACGCACCACCATCGTCAGGTGAGAACAGTTATAATTCTGATTTCACTGACTAACCAACTTCGGAGTGTTTAGTCTTAATAGAAACATACATTGTAAAAGAATATTGTCAAAATAACAGTGAAATCCATGTCCCAAAGGGATTAGTCATTATTTTCACGGAGATTCCTTGTACCACCTTATTGCCATCTGTGTTTATAGTGTACAATCTACACTGCTTCACTGCAACATAATTATGGCGGTTCACTATTCAGTTTTTACAAGGATCCCTGGGGTATGTTTCAGAACGATTAACGATCACTAAATGGCTCAACGACCACCACTTTCAGATTCTCGAAGAAAATAGGCCTGACCAACAATCTTGGACAATGCAAATCGTACAAGGTGATAGTACAAAATAGTCCTACACAATGTACAACAGCACTACTTGTTCTATACTTGTAAATAGTCTGGGGTCTTGTCCAGGAATCTGTGCGATTTTGTGTTGTGCAGTTGAAAGCTGCAATCATAATTGTACAAACAATCCCAAAATGGGCCAAAAAGTTAAACCTTTTGAAACATACCTCTGGTAGAGTCAACAGTCATTTCTTAGAGTGTAGATTAAGGGTTTGGTTCCTCCTTTAAAAAAGGCCTAATGTGCATTCTGTGCTGTTTCTAGTGGTGGGCTTCAATTAACAGTTAGTGGCACCAATCTAAATCTGGTCACCTCAGCCTCCATGAAGACTGTACTCAGAGGGACGACGACTGGAAGGACAGCTCAGTTTACAACAGTAAGTCTGTACAAGTCTGCTCTATTTTCTCAGTTTCTTCTCTTTTCCCCCTGACCCTCTCTGCCTCAGTTGTTGTTTTTTGGTTGAATGTCACCAAACATACTTTGCCTCCTTCACTCTGTACACTGCTGCTGTTCTCTAATTCTCCCTATTGCATTTAATTCATTTGTTTCTCTTTCACCTTTTTACCCTTTCTTTTTATTCTTACGTTACAGTTAAATTACCAGATAGGCGTGAACTAAGTAAGGTTATACCCCGATTTATGGGTAGCTCAGTGCTTTTTGCTGGTTATTCCCATGCACATACCTGTCAATATTGCACGGCATGAATGCTATAGCATGAATTTTGGAAGGCGTGCGGTTATCCATGGATAACCCGCATGCCGTGCGGTTATCCATGGATAACCCACACGCCTCTCATGTCCTTCCATGTCATATGTTACATGTTAAAACCCATGAAATTTTTAAGGCCAGGGCAGGGCTCGAACCTACAGTCTCACATCCCAAATCCAACTCCCTATGCACTGCGCCACAGGGACTGACAGGTAGTGCTGGCTACAACCAGATCTCAATATAATACAAAGCCCGGGAAGGCGACGACTGCGGGCTGTCAGCTACCATAACCGCGGGATGCATTCAAACATAGCCAAGCCGAGACGGCCGCTGAAGGAGGAGACGCAGTGGTCTAGCGGTTAGTGCATTGTGCTCAGCCGTCGAAGGTGGGCGGATCGAGTCCCGGTCTGGGGGCATTTTTTTTTGCCGTGTGCGATGTCGCTGTCCGCTACCGGGCGACTAGGTGTATTATACACAAACATAACCATGAGAAGCATCTTATTTTCGCCGTGTGCGCTGTCGCTGTCCGCTGCCGGACGACGAGGTGTATTATACACAAACATAACCGTGAGATGCATTCAAAGCTTTAGCTATCCATTTTACAACATTTTTTTCCGCCGTGTGCCGCTGCCGAGACAGGCACTGTCGCTGTCCGCTGCTGGGCAACGAGGTGTATGTACCTGTGTACACACACTATGGCTGGCTTCGATCAAGTCCTGGGGAGAGGGAATAATTTTTGTTTTCAACTTGAATTTATTGGTATTCTATTGATTATTTATTGGTTTCGTGGTATAAAATAAGTAGTCAATGGATAATTCATGACTTGTGTGTGTTAGCAAAGGCTAATTACACTTGGCCTACGGCCTCGTGTAATTATCCTTCACTAACACACACAAGTCATGAATTATCCATTGATTACTTGTTCACTATAGAGTAATCTGTTATGCAATATCAATGCAATCTAAAATCACGTCTCTTCTGTCTCTGAGGCATTTTGTGAATGCTTATAATTCACGTACATAGTGTAACTCTCTTTACCGTGAAATTCTTTTCTAGGAATGTCAAGTCAGAGATTCCACTTCAATGCTCTGCCCAACTCCAAAATTAGACATAAAGGCCATTGGTTCTCAACTTAGCAAGAGACATCTTGGCCATCGCAGAAATTTGCGTGCAGTTGAAGATGATGATGCCAGCATTCCAGTGGAAAATGTAGAAATGAGTGTGACGTTTAGTATCAATGGAAAAACCTCCCCACTAGAGAATGGTCAGCCAGCACCTGTGGTGCCATATGCAGACCCAGTGCTGTATCCATTCAAAGATGAACAGAGGATTTTGACTTTTATTTCTGTGTGGCCCAAGAGTGAACGAATGCTTGATATAAAGGTGAGAAAAATCTATACGTTGATGAATATTTAGGCTTATCCATCATTTCTAACATTATGTTGGTAGAGAGTATCACCATTTTATTGGATGAAAGGAATACAGAGATAGGGACCAAATATAAAGAGAGGCACTATAAGGGAGATTAAGAAAGCTAAATCTATATGAAGCTACCATAAATTGTAATTTTCTCCTTCTATGTTCCATTACTATAGGGCATTGGCCTGATGCCAGCACTGAAGGGTCATACATTGAATATTGGGGTTGGTGCAGCATTCTGCAATATGAGGGAGATGGCATCCAACCTTCTAGTGTGTAACCCACCCATTATGGAACCGGAGAAGAAACTGCCAAGAGGCCAACACCCTGTAGTCATGGTGAGTATCTATAGAGCACTGCAACATGAAAGGGTGAAATTCCAAAGAACTTGTCAACAGGGGTTTTGAAGCCTTTATTGACCAGGAGTAAAAAATGAAATAATTTTCACACAGAAAGTCCTCGTAGATTAAATATTCATTTACATATTCACAGACAAAAAAAAGGAAAATTGTCATTATTAGTCTTTAAGGAGAGACAATAATAGTGGAATCTCCTCATATCAAAAAAGGTTAATAATGTATTGAGATAGGATACATTTCTATTATGAGGAGAATACAAAGGTATTGTAGACAATAATTAACTTTTCCTAATGGCACATTTAATCTTTTCTTTCAGGTACATGTTGGCAACCAGCAGTTCGATATTGGCTACCTTCAGTATTATGACACCTTGTGGAAGTACCCACCTACCCGCTATGCTATTATTGGTCTAGCAGGAGCACTACTTCTTGTGCTGATTGTTCTTGTTGTGTGCTGCTATATCAGAAATAAGAGGAGGAAGGATAAACAGAATACAGGACCCTAGTACCATATGTATAATTACGTTATCGTCTCAATGAGATCATGCTTCTAGTTCATATACACTCCCAAAAGGTTCAACTGCATTTTGTGTGTCTTAGGCTTTATTTCACTGTATTATACATAATGAAAAGACCTCAGACATATTAGAATATTGTTTAAACCGCGTAGGAATCATTCCCTTCCTGTGTTAAGTTAATTATTAGGGTTGGCTGTTTAAGTATAACAGGTTATTGATGTGTCAGTAGTTAAATACAAGATACAAGTGGCCAGGTTTTAAATTGAACTTGTTTCATTATATTTTCACTATAGCATTTTGTTTGCAAGAACATCACTACATAGCATGGGGTTCCCGAGGAATCTTAGCATTAGCTTTAATTTCTTTAGGACTTTGCAAATTTTGCTTGGCTTCTGATGAGAAGGTAGGAGACAATGCCCAGTAGTACAGAGATGGTCTGGAAGACAGCTGCCACACCATGTGTCAGGAGGCGGTAACGTGTCGTGTCATAGACAAGACACGACCCCATCCCTGTGCACGTGTCCCGCCACAGGAGGCAAGAGGCGTCCACCAAGGCACCAAACAACACAGGTCCTGGCACATACCCTGCAAAATGAATTGTAGTTCTATTAGAAGTTTGTAGTGTCATTCATTTTGAACTCAGTTAGAATTCAGTATGAAAAAGGGTTACTGTTCCTTATGCAATTCGGTTATTTATAAATCGTTCTTTTGGAAAACAAGTGGACATTTATTAAGGTCTTTTCCATTTATATCAGAGGTTGAATGATAAAGGATTGAGGGCGATATTAAATCCTGGACTGGCAAATTTCAACATTGATTCATGTTTTACCTTTGAGAAATTCTAAGATTTTAGGAAATCACCATTTCTTATGACGATCAACATGAAAGGAGCAACAACAGAAATGGCCAAGAAAGGCTTGGGATTGATAAGAACCTTTTGCCCTGTGCTTCATTTTAGTTATATAGTGGTCTGCTTTCCATTGCCTTCTAAAACATCAACCATAAATCCTATCAATATTGATGTAATATGTGGCTACCTAGTAGATTGAACATGGTTGACCGTATTCCTATGGCCATTGACTTATCTCTAGGTTCAACAATCCTGAAAAAAAAATACAATTATTCAGTTCAGTTCATCCAGAGTGGAAATATAAGTAAATAGTTCTATCTCTAAGTGAAATATACCCTTGAGTACCACCTTATCTGAATATGTTATAGCAATGCCTGCAAAAGCACAGTATTAACCTTTGACTGCATACTGATAGACAGAGAAAGATAATTATACACTACATGAATCAGATAAGTATCATGAAGGCAGATATTGATACCCACCTGAGCACAACCATGATGGAAGGTACACTGCCTATGGCACCGATAAAGGATGACACAAAGATAACCAACACATAGGGTATCAGTGAGCTACAGGTGGAACTGCACAGCTCAGCAGAAAGTAGATAGCTATCATCACCACCAGGGCCTACTGCACAGGAACAGTTAGTATAGACCTGAAACATTAGATATTAAATTGGTGAATACCTGAACGGCAGACACTGAATTGATGTATAGCTGAAACATCAGTTACTGAATTAATGTTTCAGGTATACATCAGACACAGAGTGGGTGGATACCTGAAACATTAGACACTGGATTGGTGTATACCTGGAACACCAAATGCTGAATTTGCATATACCTAAAACATCAGCCAATAAATTGGTGTATGACTGAAAAATCTGACACTGAATCGATGTCTACATCGATCAGACATCAATCGGGTATATATCTGTAATACAAGATATCACACCTGCACACAAAATGTATGAGCTTAAAATAAACCATCCACATGGATAATACATATTGTTTAGGTAAATATGGTACTATTAATCTATATCTCTCTGACCACATCCCAACCTTTGTCATTTTAAGACACCCTGGGAACAATAGAAATATAGTGCCCATTACAGGCAGAGTTTATAAACACTACAGACAACCAGGACTTGCCAATTACCTTCAGTCAATTGAGTGGGAGGAATTTGAAAATAGTAATGATCCAAATTTTCAAGCAGATTTTCTAGAAAGGATACTCATAGCTTTTCTCTATAATTCATGTCCTATTAAAACATTTAAAGTAAGAAGTGACACACCACGTTGGTTTACCAACGATATTCTTGGGCTAATACGCCAAAGGAAGGAGGCCTATAGGAAAGCCCATATGAACGCTGGCATAGACAGAGAAAATTATAGGCTGGCAAATAAGCTGAGAAATGAGGTCTCTAGGGCAATTGAGCGGGAATGTAGGGGAAGGATAAGAAGGGGATTAGATGCCAACAAGAGCAACCCCCGAAAGTTTCGGCAGCTAATAAATGAGTTACTGGGGAAATGTAAAAAGCAAAATGGTACAATTTTCCTGAAAAGGGATGATGGCACAGATGTTCCCTTGGAGGGAACAGGAAACTACATAAACAACTTTTATGGTCTAGTGGGAGAGAAGGTGGCTGCCTCATTCACACATCTGGAAGGCAATATCCAAATGGATGAGGTATTGAATGACCCCACAAATGTGGAGGGTGAATTTTTCTTTAGACAAGTGCTGCCCAAAGACCTGGAGAAATATGTCAAAATGATAGAATGCCACAAGTCCTCTGGGGTCCCTTACACAAATTCTAATCTCTTAAAAGACTTTCTTCTGTTAACACTACCACACCTCAAAACACTTGTTGTCAACAGTTTAAATACTGGTGTTTTCCCATTTAAATGGTCTATTGGTACTATCATACCAATTTCCAAGAAAGGTGACATGAATGTGTTAGGAAACTGGCGCCCTATAATGCTACTTCCAGTGCTGGGGAAAATCATGGAGAGGGTTGTCCACAGTCAACTGATAAATTTTATGATGGAAAATAAACTTCTCTCAGAAAGCCAATACGGCTTCACACTAGTGAGATGCACAGCCGATGCTGTATATGAACTAACCAATATGATTTATAGTACAATAAACAAGGGGAGATTATCTTCATGTCTATTTATAGACATGAAGAAAGCGTTCCATACAGTCCATCATGGCCATCTGCTATAAAAAATTTCTCAATTAGGAGCCAATAGAAGTGTCTTAAGATGATTCAAAAGCTATCTAGAAAATAGACATCATACGGCCATGGCCAATAACACCATTTCAGACATCATCCATGTTAGATATGGGGTCCCACAGGGATAAATTCTGGGTCCCCTCTTTTTTCCATTTATATCAATGAAATGCCAGAAATTGTGCAAAACTCGAAAATCATTCTCTACGCAGATGATGCGGTACTTATCACCGAGGCTAAAACTGCTGTTGATATTTCTACAATAGCCCAACCCGATTTAGATCTCATTCTGGACTGGTGTGCTTACAATAAACCAAGACAAAACTATACAGGTTATATATGGTACCACCCATAAAACACAGTTAATCAGAGCACCAACCCTCTTTATCCAAGGCAAAGCTGTTATATCAAAACCTCCCTTTACATATTTAGGAGTAACACTAGGACAATAATCTAACAATGTCACCCCACATTTCAGATTTAAAAAAAGGTGTAGCTACTGCCTTTACCAATCTCACCAGATAAGGAAATTAGTAAATAACTCAGAACTGCTTTACATATACAAATATTGCACTTTACCCATTTTGGAATACTGTAGTTTCTTATTAGACAACACAAGTTTAATAAACCGCAAAAAACTACAAACTCTACAAAAAAGGGGAATAAGAGATGTCATGAAAATAAGGGACCCAAGGGATATTTCAGAGTCTGACCTACATGAACACTGCAAAACGCCTGTGCTCTTCAAAAGGAGAGATATTCAATTGCTAATGCTTATGCACAAGCTGGCAAAGAATGAAAACAACCTGATTATTAGCGGTATAGCACGCACCAGGGGCGACCACAAGATAAAGTTTAAATTTCTAAGGCCAAAGCTACTGTTGGTAAAAAAGTTTCCACTCTATAGAGGCAATATCTTGTGGAACAGTCTAGAAAAGAATACACAAGAAATTGATAAAAAAAATTTCCTTTAAGCATGCAGTTAGTAAGACCGCCATCCAGAGACAACATGATATGATATAAAGATGGACAATGTATAGTGCATTAGCACTGCTCGTCCATGCTGTGGTAAGTTATGTTTTTATATGTTCTTGAGACAATGGGCTTGTACAGTGCATAAGCACTGCTCCCCATACCCTATACATTAGATATACTGTATTGACTATTAGATATGACTATATTGACATGCCATGGGCAGGTACAGTGCATGAGCACTGCCCCCCCCCACATATTATCTCATATATAACCATACTCATTGTACCAACATTCTAATTTTACACATACTTTCATAAAACAGGTAGGTACAGTACATTAGCACTGCCCCCTCTATTTGTAGGACTGTGCACCCGCCAGGCCTTTTACACCAAAACATATAAGACAGCTACTGCTACACGCCAGGTTGAAAATCTATTATCGCACAAGCAGACAAATCATATGCTCAAACATTTGATGTACATAATGTTATGTTTATTATTACCATAATATTGTCAACTTGATGAAATTTTGTGATCAAAATCGCGTAGCTTGTTGTTAATGAAATGAAATCAAATCAAATACAATTAAATTAAACATGAATTTACCTCTTGGGTCAAGTTTCCTATATGGCACCCAGCATGACAGGAGCTGAGGTATGCCATGCCTGTGACGTCACACACAGGACGGTAATCCCCTTTTGTACATCCACAGTGGTCATTACATTCTAATCCACCATCACTGATGTCACTGAAGTCCATAATTATTATCACATGATTATGAACAATGTCTCATTGGTCTATTATTCGTAAAGCACCAATCATGCACTGCCGCAGTTCTGTGGGTATAACTCGATGCAAAACTTCGAAACATAACACTTAATATAAGGTTCCGATATTTTTCCGGCAATGTCGTACCAAGGATTCTCATTCAATTTTAGAATGTTGGTCCAAATTCCCAACTGATATTTAGACATCGGAACCAATGCGATCCTGATCCACAGAAATTATTTGCTTGGAAATCCTTCCAAGCAGATAAGAAAAGGATTTTGAATGATTGAACCCGTATAGTGACCTACCTGAGAGACATGCCCTTATCAGTGCCATACCACTGCTGTCTAGGACAAGACATCACCATGGCTACCAGAACTCCAACCAGTCCTATCACTAGAGCTCCCAGGTACACCCTAACGGCACCTAGTGTAGACAGGCGGAACTTCTTCAACAGGAATCCCCCAAGCAGTATTCCAACTATACCAGAGATGGCTGCTGAACAGGCTGAAAATATAGTTTATCACTTTAGACAACATGATCATTTTTCATGAATCATGTGCTTCTATACTTTGTAATTCTTGATTTGACATCATTATAGACCAATGGAGTGCTTGCGAGTCTGGCATCTGTGTATCGGTGCCTTCCAGAGTGTCCCAATTCAAAGGCTTGTTAACAAATTAAAAGTGTTATAGGGAATGAAGTGTATTAGTGGACTAAATGTATGGTATAACACGGCAATGTGAATTGCCAGTTCACATATCAGAGTATGCTTTATAAAAATATCTCTTTAATGCTCTAGAGTCAGCATTGAAAATAAGGCAGACTGAAAAATAGCCCTTTCTGGCCTACCATTTGGAAAGGCGTGTCCTAAGGTGTACAACTACCTGATAATATGTTGGCTAGGTAGGTGGGTTGGTGGAAGTGTACCTCCAGGTACCTAGGCAGCTGGGAGAGGATTCCTGTCACCAGATAGGTGGTACACAGGTCACTCACGTTCATGGTCAGATACACAGGGTTAGTCAGCAATCTGATAACAGCCTTCACAAAACCTGTAATGATAAGTATACATTGGGTGGGTACTGTGCAAGTGAGAGAGGAAGAGAGAAGTGGTAGTATGAAAGAAAGAAGCAGGGAAGGAAAGGAGAATGAACAAGAAAGAAAGAGAGAGAGAGAGAGAGAGAGAGAGAGAGAGAGAGAGAGAGAGAGAGAGAGAGAGAGAGACGGAGGGAGGGAGAGAGACAGAAATAATAACTTCCTCTCTACAATGTAGTATCAAACTGAATTCCCAACTAATCAATCAGCGCATTCTATACCTTTCGTTTCTTTGGCTAGTCCATGTCCCTCTGGTACCACAAAGGCTCCTTTCTCCCTGTTTGCCTTTTTCAATGCGTAGTAGTTGCTGAAGTGTTTGGGGTACAGGGTGAGAGTGGCACTGGTCAGAACAATGAGGACGCTCAGTATAACATACCCTAACCACCAGGCACCGATAAAGTCTGAGTCTGATGGAGATAATGTGGAAGCTGAAATTAAGAAAATTATCTTGGTTACCTGTGAATTATAATACTGTTGAAATGTGAAGCAGAAGATACAATTCCAAAAAGGGTTAACATCAGTTCTACTAGCAGAAAATGGGGGGGGGGGTTACTATTTGGTGGATTTATGCGGACTGATACCTAACACTATTTGCAGTATGTCTGGTGGAATGAATGGGATATTAGATGAGAATTTAATTTAATTTATCATGGTCAGCCGCCACGCCAATGCAAATGGGACCAAATGGATGTCTGTCTCCATCTCTTGGAAGTTCGCAGAAGTAGCTAAACTAAACTGCCAGAGAAAACACTCCCTGGGGTCATATAGACTGAGTATCGTCTCAGTATTGGCAAACTGAGACTGAGATCACTCATTGCTAGAAGTTGAAGTAAAAACAGTTATAGCCCATCATCAATCAGGGATCAGTTAATCATGCAGAAACTCTCTAATCATAAAGACGCAGCCCAGGTAACAAGGATACATTGGGCCAATGTCGGCTTATAATATTGGGCCAATGTCGGCTTATATTGGGCCAATGTCGGCTTATATTGGGCCAATGTCGGCTTATATTGGGCCAAGCATGAACAAGCATGGCCCAATGCTCCATTGCTATTTGGGAATGTTCAAACAATACATTCAAACTAGAAACCTGATTAGAGAGTGAGACAGTACACAATGGGATCACAATGGCAGACAGGTAAATGACAATATACATGTATACATACATACTCTCATATTCAATATATAAAAATGTGTTAACCTCTAATTTGGTGTTAGCCCCACTGGGCATACTATAAACTATCAGATCCATTTAAAAAAAAAATCTACTAAGCTCTTTGGTTCTATGTGAGAACTTCACAAATTCCTATTGGGTGATTATAGTGGCTGCCCCTAGACAGTCAAGTATAGAGGTTAAAACACATACATCTCTATCACTTGGGAGGTCATTTGCCGAGTGGAAGACGCCAGCATGATAATACGAAGACGGAGTATTCACATGGTAAAGTTAGGCTGACATGATATATGGCACATGACCAGTGTTACCTGTGAGTGACTCAGGTAGGCGGGTAGTAACTGCCGCCAGCAGGAGACCAGTCAGCTTGGCCCAGGCATACATACTGAACACGATACCTGTAATAAAGGTAATAAAGTGTGGGGAAATAAGCCCTTTAAGGGCCGCATATATAGTGCACTAAGGGAGTGATCATTTTTTAACAACAGGGGGGCTGTTGGGTTTGAGGGGGGGTCGAAAAAACTTTGAACCGCCGAAAGGGGGGGCGCAAACCCACCAGCCCCCCCCCTCCCCCGTTGTTAAAAAATGATCACTTCCTAAAGCATTACGGCCATTGGTCATAATGGTGCTCAGGTACATGGCAAGCAATGTATCAATGAGGCATTGATGCATCATGCCAATCGTACGGGATTGATGCACTCCCGAAGCATAAGCATGATGAGAAATGCAGCATTGGTCAATATTGCATTTATGCATCATGGCGACAAACATATATGAACGTGAGGTATCGTGCAGTGATAAAACGGCTAACAAGGGAATATTCTAAAAGATAAATGCAATGAAAACTTCTATAGTTGACCATTGTGGTCATGTATTACAATTGACACATATGAAATTGAGATAATTATTCAAACTTACCAACATAGACTGATGCACTGTCTCTATCCACATTCTCCTCTATATAGGGTATACCCAGACAGTAGAGGGGGCTACTACCCTGTGAGGACACAATACTGGCCACTATCAGAATGACAAAAGGTCCAGATAGCCCCAGGCTTGAGATACCAGCCTTATCAGCAACGGAGCAGGGATCCCCTGAATCTAACCCTCCTCCAGGGTGACAGGTGAGGTCTGGGGCGTTCAGTGATGGGGTGCTGGAGTTAGTGCTGTCCACTGGAGGGGTGTGCTTGGGGCCGTAGACAAAGTATGGGGTGGCATAGAGCATGATGCCCACTGCCGTTAACATGGTGGTGAACACCATAAGACGTGGCTTATGCATCTTCCCTCCAAGGTACCTTATGGATTAGGCAATGTAGATCTGTTATCATGTGTCATGGTGTGTAGAGTCAAGCCCCCCCCCCAAAAAAAAAGAAGAAAGAAAGAAAACAACAACAACAACAACTGGAAAAAAAATCTTCATTCTTTTTGTATAAGAAAATACAAATCAGCACTTATTGAATATCCCAAACCTTCTGTTCATATAGTGCTCATCTAGGACACGATCATGCCATTGCATAAAACCACTTCACCATTAAGGGCAATAAACTCACCCTATAAGGCCTGCAGCCAGACTCTGTAAAGCATCTACAATACTGAGCAGTATCCCTGACTGGGTACTGGAGAGGTCAAAGCGCCTCTCCAGGGTCCTCACAGATCCCGACTGATAGGTTGTGTAGGAGACACACAGCAGGAGCACCACACACATGTTTAACGTGAACACCTATGAATTAAACACAGAATAAAGGGAGTACAAAATGTTGACCAATTGCTTTTTAAACCGTTAGAGTAGTGCAGCGGATCAGCAGAGGAAGTTTGCATTTAGGTATATGAAATCGTGAAAGATGGCCAAGATGCTGTTTAGTACAAGTGTATGGACCATTTACTTTCCTTTTAGAATTTCACTCGATTTTAGGGAAGGTTTCTTTTTGAGTTTATGAAAGGTATTATATGCGAAGTTGTGGCCTAGTCATAGGTATATTTATTCTAAAATTGATGTATGTCTTGTCTCGGCATCAGGATAATACACAGCACAATTTAAGAGGCAATATCAAGGTTAAAATCAAAACACAGTGTGCAAAAGGCCTTTTAAATGAAAAAGTGCCCATTATACAGAGGTGTGAGAGTGTGGAACAAGCTCCTACCAGAAATGCAGCATGCAGTCTCGAGAGATGCTTTCATTAGGTTAATTGAGTAATTGATGACTGTATGGCCCTATATATTGCTTGTATCATTAACACATAAGTATGAGATTAACCTTATGATGTAAGTAAATATTTCCTCCAATTTTTGACCCATGTACTATGTTCTTGCATGACGGACTCATATAATTGGTGAACTTATTTTGTCAGCCTACATGCAAACAATATAAGGCTACCTTTTTGTATCCTGTATGATTGAATCGAAAGGTTATTGTTGTTAAAATGAAATGACTCTTATAGCACCCGTGCATTGTTTATATATTGGCAACGTTGAAAAGCATACTTGTTATGAAAGTTTTTCGCCAATAAAAATATTCAACAACAACAACAGTATAAATTCCACCCTAGAAATATTATCTTGGAACCCCTGTTCTAATGAGATCCGTCCTCGTGTTAGTCATTTTTCTTTCCTAGGCCAACATTACCATAGCAAAAGATGTTCTAATTGGTTCTCCTTTTCCTCGGCAGGAAGACAGGTTTACGCTTAAATCACGTTTATAAAATCATGATCATTACTAACCCTTAAACCCAAATCACAAAACTCAAATATAGTTCTATCCTACTTGCATAGCAACAAGTACCACTGACCTTGACCTACCTATAAATAAAAACCCTACCCTATTCCAACAATAGCATATTTTGATGGCTCATGCTGCTATACCTATTGAAATGTGTGTCACTATAGAGCAGAACAGCAGGCTTATCTAATGCATCTTATGACATCACAATTGGCAAAATGCTTCCCAGTCGTGCTTGCACTGTACTGCAAGGGTGCAAAAAGATGCTGTCTATAGAATTTTCTCTGGCATACATTGTTATTTCCCTTGACAAATATCGATAGCCTAGTAGAATGTCAATATCATAATCATGTACCTTTCACAGAAACCACATACAAAGAAACCACATTTTGCAACACCCACCATGTATAAGCATTGCTGAAGCATTTTGGCAACTGTGATGTCATCAGATTCATTAGATAAACCTGCTGCTCTCCTCTATAGTGATACACATTTCAACAATTATGCCAGAATATGATTGTTTGAGGAAAAGCCACCAAATGACCTATCATTGAAATAAGGTATAGGTTTTTTTTTCTTTTCTAGAAACTTGACTGAAAATGGCACGTTGATGGTTCTGAGGTAGAGTCATTGTCTTTTTTCTATAGCAACATAATGTTTATGGATATACAGGAGTACCTTGTGTCGATAAACCTTTAGAATCCAGACTTCACAATACATACGTGCCAATAATATTTAGGCACATACTAGAGCAAGAACTGTTTCCATTCCTAGAACTTGATTGAACGATAAAAAGAAAATGATAATTTTGTGACAGATGTTCATACCTTCATATTTGCACACTTTTTGTTCAGTCTGATTGGTCCAAAGCCACATTCCACTGGGTCCTTCTTTTGTGCCCGCTGCTC
This sequence comes from Acholoe squamosa, assembly GCA_949317995.1. Classification (NCBI taxonomy): domain Eukaryota; kingdom Metazoa; phylum Annelida; class Polychaeta; order Phyllodocida; family Polynoidae; genus Acholoe; species Acholoe squamosa. The sequence continues at coordinate 27,636,208 of OX439038.1, forward strand.
CACTCCCTTCGTGCCTGATAAAGTGATAAGCATGAAGAGGTATAATCATTTTACAATAATTAAAAGAAAAAAAAAACAGAAAATGTCGACAGTATTGACGATCTTGGTTTATACAAGAGATTGGGTTGTTATTGTGTTATTGCCAAAACACTGGTCATTCCATTGATAAGATTGGTCAGTTTGATGACGTGAAGTCGTCACGTCTCTTGGTATTACTACAGGCAATGGAGACTATTCGGTTGTATGTTTGTATCACCATTTCGACCACCTAAATGTTTTCAGTGCACACCCTCCAACAAGTGGCCCATCAGCTCTTTTATGCTTTTATGTTTAGTGTGGGACCATGTTGAATTTGTTATGTAAGCAGTAAGGTTTGGATATTTTTAGGTAGAAATTCAATGCATATGGGTATTTCTAAAATCCATACATTTTACACATAACTCAGGGAATAAAGATAAAATTGTTTAAAAAAAAAGTATCTTAAAGGTTTTAAAATAGATTGTTTCTATTTTTGGAAAACAGTAGTAGTTGCTGTCAGTACAAATTGAATGCCCAGATGTGGATTGCCCTGTACCCAGTACAGTGGTCTTTATAGCCCATTTATAATTGGGGCTGAGGGTAATGCACTGATCATTGTTTCCCTTGCGATATCATAGAAACAATAGCCTCTTCAAATTGCGCAGCATTAAATATTCAAAACAAATCCCATTAGTTCTACCTTCTTATGTCTAGCACAGACTTTTAATATTGACAACTTCATGACTTGTCACCCGATAGTTACCAGGTAGAAGAATACTCTGAATACTGTAGTGGCACGTATATGCCGCTCATTGATTTCAATCTCACTGTACACTGTATGGGACAGTCGCTTAGTTGAATACTGTTTAGTGCTCAAGATTGATTTCAATACCCCTACACCCTGGCGGCACTTATCCAAGACCGGTGCTTATACAACACAACGTTCTTTAAACGAGCCATTCGTCAATACAAATGCCCTATGCCTGCGCTGACACATAAGATTCAACAAGTTTTTGCCACCTTTATCTTAAGCCACTGACCCTAGCTATCTTTACTTTTACAAGTACTTCAGGTATTAACAAAGACAGATCTATATATGTGACAGGATCTGCGAAAAGGGCCCTTAGGGAGCATTCATTATTTATGGCGGGGTGGGGGTGAGCATTTGGTGAAAGAGAATAGGTCAAAAATAAAAGGCCCCCCCTAAAGAATACGTCCAAAATTTTCGCCCCCCTTAAGAATAGGTTGAAAATAAATGCCCCCCTCAAGAATAGGTTGAAAATAAAGCACCCCTATGATGATCTTCCATGAATATTCTTTTATCTAACATAAATGCAGAAACCATGCCTATACATTGTGTGATACATATAATTATACCTCTCTTTTAGCTATAATTCATGGGAGTAGTCCTTTAACATTTTAATGATTAGCAATCTGTGCCTCACCCACAGGATATCTTGTATGTACTTTTAAATCCCAAGATTTGCCAATTGGGTTTTACCTTGACCCAGGGCTTACAGTCGGCCCTTGCTTCCTCGACCCTTTAATTCCTCAGATCCCTCATTACCTCAGACAGATGATCTTCAACTATCTCTATGTTTTCTATTATATTTAGATTTACATCCTCAGATAATTTGCTTCCCCAGACATTTTTCCTTGCATTTTTTAAATCTGATGAAGCAAGGGTCGACTGTATACCCACATGAGATGTGCCTTATAACATGTCCTTACACATTCAGGTGGTCTTGTAGCTGCATGTACTGGTAGTCATCAACAAGAAATGCACATTGGTATTGATCAATTGAAAAAGATCTCTGAATATAGTTCCATCCAATTAGATTTCACTGAACTGGATCAATTTGATTAACTTTAGTCTTTCAAAAGGAGTCTCTGATACATTAAAAGACATTTTATGACGAAATTCGTGGCATTTTGGATAAATACCCTAAAAATAAATGGTCCCCCCTCTAAGAATAGGTAAAAAATAAACGGCCCCCACTCTAAGAATTCCCTGAAAATATTTGGCGCCCCCTAAGAATACCCTGAAAATAAATGGCCCCCCTCAATTTGCTCAACCCTGCCATAAATAATGAATGCTCCCTTAGTGCAGAGTGCATTAAGGGCCCTATTCAGGTATATGTCACATATTTTGTCAACCAATTTTGAAGGGGCTAAAGAGTGCCAAGTTTGTTATAGGACTTACCTGGGGCATTTCCCCCCACGACCAGGGCTGCATACTCATCCAGTGGATCACATTTGGTATCGTCTGATATCTTCCCTTCATTCATATTGTTGGTTGCCATCTGTTCCCCTAATCCAATAACCAGTGGGAACACTGAACTTCAAATGGGCCATTAAGACATACCAGTATATTTAAAAAGACTACAGCAAAAAATCAAAAATGACAATACAAATGCATATCATACTGGCAATTGTCCTATTTGTGGCAGCTGTGTTAATTACACTAGACATTATACTATTATTCTAGAATTTTATTTTCAAAGATATGTCAACAGTAGTGTGGCCCAGGGGCATTTCATTCTAAAATTTAGGGGACTATGCCTCTTTATCAATTAGAGTGTGTAGATTTCAAAGGAAGAGGTCGATTTTGAGAATTAGGTTCCATAGAAAGTCGATCTGTTCACTTCTGGGTGCTTTGCTATTGTCTACTGTCACTAGGGAGAGTGGTTACCATGGAAACAGGAACTAAAATGTTTGAAAATCGACCTCTTCCATTGAATTCTACACCCTCAAATTGATAAAGAGAAATAGTCCCCTAAATTTTAGAATGAAATGCCCCTGGACCAAGGATATTCTTGTTATCAGTCTCAACTATATGTATGGCTATGGAAGTATCGTCAAGGAGTCCCTCTGTAAAACAGTTGACTTGGGGCTTCTGAGAGGCAGAGGAGGCTGGAGGATGGCTGGGCAGGGTCCACCTTTTGACCAGGCAAGGTGCCAGTTTTGTTTGCTCACTGAGGGACTATTAGTAAAGAAGTGCCTCTGCTGTGTGATGGGGCTCGTAGGAATATGTGTTAGACTTTTTATAATCGAAAGCCAGTAGCTCAGGAACCGGTCAACATATCTCGATGGGAGTTGGACTGCCTGATGGAAAACATCAGACTCTACATGGATCTTTGCAGAATACCAAGAATGCACTAGGGAAAGTGGTTGCCATGGCAACATGACCTAAAAATTTGAAAATCGACTTCGCCAACACTTCTAGCCCCCAAAAAGATGAAAGTCAAGGTGCAAGTGTCATATCTTGTCAAAAGTCGTCAGTGTTGACGATCTTAGTTTATACAGGAAATTAGGTCGTTATTGTGTTCTTGGGATAACACTGGTCATTCCATTGATGATGTTTGTCAGCTTGATGACGTGAAGTTGGTACATCTCCTGATATTACCACAGGCAATGGTGATTATTGTGTTATAAAATAAATGTTTGCATCGCTTAAACTGGACATTGTGATTATTTCCATTTGTCAATATAAATACCCTGTGCCCCCACTAACACATCAGATTCAACACGATTTTACCATGTACATTTTATGCTATTCACTTAAATTATCCTAGCCATCTTACCCTTTTTGTACAAGTACGTCGGTGTATTAACCCTTTTGTGCCCAGAATTATTTTGAGGGAGCAGAGTTATTGGACAAACTTGACATAGTAGAGGTTATTACCTATATCATGCCCAGATTAAAGTACTGATTCAAATGATAACAAAGAGCACAGTAAAATAGCTTTCAGAAAATGTAATATGAAGCATATGTTAGAGTATTATATGAGTCATTAGGGAATAATGATGGTACAAGATGTTGAAATGGACTTATTTGGGGGAAGGTGCCTATTTTTTTTTAGATTTTGGTGGGGAAAAGGCTATTTTCAATTCATAAAGCATTATTTCGACATTTGAAAAGAGGCTTTATTGATGGAAATTGAAAAAGATAAGTATTATTATTGGATTCATTGGAGAAAATCTTTCATCAATATTTTTGGTATTTTTTATCAAAATTTTTGAATTTAGTGGATTTTCTGTATTTTCTAATTTATTCTCATGGCCAGAGTGCACACTTTTCATGTATTTTAAGCCTATATTCAATTCATTATTTTCTGCAATAGCCCCTATTAATAACTATTTACCTAATGCACCATAATCATCTTTATCTGTTAAATAATAAATCTATGGTGGTCCAATGAACCTATATACATGCTTAAGAGCGCACTTTTGCTATTCTGGGCACGTAAGGGTTAAAAGGACAGATCTATTTTTGTCAACCCACCTTGAAGAGGCTAAATATAGGCTGTTGAAAGACAGCACTACAAAGATTTCTACAAGGACCACTCTATGTATATAAACTATACACATTGAACATTAAATGACAATAAAGAAAATGACATTGGGTATCATTATTTGCTGTAGGCCTATTGAGCCATTATTTAAAAATCAGACATTGGGCCAATATTGGACCAATTGTATAACATCGAAATGATGGGCCAACATTGTGGCAACATATAGTCAATATAACCATTTTCAAGCTTGGGCTAATTGAGGGCCAGCTTTCAAACCTTCCAGTAGTCAATATAAACATGCCCTCTAGGCGGTGTCTAGGTCTATAACTGAAGAGTTTGGTTCCAAAACGCAATAAACGCCATTTTTAAAAAAAAAAAAAAAAAGCTAAATATTCCAAAGACCTACAGGATGGTTACTTGTTAATGATAAACCGTTTCCTTTGAAAAATATGATTACACAAAAATTCACTTCAGGGGGGGGGGGCTTCAAACATGGGTATATGCTGAAAATCTGGAATGGATTTGTTGCGTTTTGGAACCAAACTCTTAAACTGCACAGTGCACATCTTGAATTTGTGTCTCACTTATATGCTTTTCACGTGTGCTTTTACATTTTCAAAATTCTATCCTGTCTCTACACAATTAGACACTTTGACGAGAGTTGTATGCAAAGGTATGTAGATTCTTCAGGCCACTAACAACAAGCTTTAATTGGTCTAGATAGATCTACAATTGTTAATTTCCGCACAACCAATCAATGGTAAACATTCAATCACAAGCTGTATTGATTGGACCCTATCTTAAGGGCATACACCTACTATTGGTGAGTGAAGTCTATATAAAACCATAGGAAAATTGACACTTCTATCCATAACTCTCAGCCCCCCCCCCCCGAGAGTTAGCATATTTATTACTGCTTTGACAAAGATGAACTCAATGCGATAGATCTAGTACATTGGGGTATATCATTTAGCAGTACTAATGATAATGAACAGAAGCCTATATCACACATAAATTATGGACATGATAGGTATATATATATATATATATATATATATATATATATATATATATATATATATATATATATATATAGGAAGGGTTTCGGGTTAGGATGGAGGTAGGGGGATCAGGGCGAGATTAGGATCCTGAATCTATTACTTCAAAGGAAGAGGAGCCAAATTGAAAAGTTTCTATACTAGACCAGGTAACATGTCCAATGACATAATAATGCATGTCCGTGTGACCCTCTGAGCGCTTTCATGATACTATTAGAGATGTAGTGCCTAAATCTAGTTAGAGTAAAAGTGTTTTCCAAAATTGAGAAATAGTCTATTTCACAGCCAAGGATCTACGTCAGGGACATAAAAAGCCCCTTTAATTCCACAGCCGTGCAAAACCAATTAATTCATAGCATATTGGTGTCATCTCTGTACCACTGACAAAAAAAAAACAAACACAGACGACGCAAAAGATAATACCCAAAACAATCCAACAAACAATGTTAGTAAAAGAAAAAGAAATTAGAGCAACCGGGGACGTTCTAATAGCATGACACCTGTCCTGTGACTCGGATCGTAAACTGGGATCCCCACAAGGGAAAAAAACCAACAATAACAACAATAGCATCAACAACATCAACAACAGGCTTTTTCAAACACTGTTTAGACGGATATGCCAAAAACCAAACGTCAAATTATACACAGTATTATAAACACAAAAGTAAAACCAACAATTCTATAGTTAATACATGGCTTACCTGAGGCCAAGACACTAGAGATACCTCTAGACTGATGCTCCAAAGTGAGATATTTAGTAGCCCCAGCATTCACCCCTTTGCTTTGAACACTAAATTTTACATGAACTAAATACCTACCCATGCATTAAGCACCTGATCTGATATGACCAGGAGGTGTTGCGAAAAGATTGGAATTCAATTCCGTCAGAGGTGCTATTACCAAATGGGAACTGACTAAACTCAGGCACTGCCTTCACTTGTGTTTTGCAGAAAGGTAGTTGGTTATAGAATAGTAGTATAGTATGTATTGGAACGGGACTATAATTAAGTACTGTTTATTACTCACTTGACCTGCAGCCAATCAGAGGGCTTCATTTGGTCATGTGACCCATTGCCATGGCAACGTGACCTACTTAGGGGTCATGTGACCACCTTTCAGCCAATCAGAGGCCAGCATTCTGGTAACCATGGTAATGTGACCTACTTAGGAGGTCACGTGACCACCTCTCAGCCAATCAGAGACCAGCATTCTTGGTAACCTTGGTAACATGACCTAATTAGGGGATTAGTGGGTGGTCACATGGGCGGGGTTAATTATGAAAATGAGATATACCAAAAATCTTTTTTTTTTCAATTTTTCAATTTTTATTTGATAAAATAAATTTACAAGTATATACGTTGATTTTCAATCATAATTCAGACTGTACATAGTGTAATCTTTGTATACGGTTTTCATGTGAGGATTCTTTCGAAATGTAGGATTGGTGTAAGTCATTCTTCCTGGCCACAATTAATCTAAATTACAATAGAAAGCTACTGAAGTATAATACTAAGTATTCCATTCACTGTGTGCAGACATGACACTACTTAGCAGAGCGTTCTGTATATTTTCAAAATGAAACTCGCTACAGAGCACACGATCTAACACTCTTGACAGAAAGTGTTGAATATTTTCTCAGAGTCATGACAACACAGGTGTCGTAAAAGGTCTGAGTTTTTCTCGAGTAGAAATATGAAAGCATCGGTAGATTCTAATGTATAACGTCTTTTGATGAGAGGACAGGTTTCCTGATTGTGAAATTGATATACTCCTATACATCTAACTGCAAAGACATTGGTACCTTTTCAGAGAATATCATTGAAACACTCTTTCAATGAATCGAATGACTGATTAGAAACTAGACCTTTACGTACATGTTGTTTTAACAACGACGCTTTAAAAAACAACACATCTGTTGCATCGATTATTTCCCATGTGTAAGACAGGTCGCAAGTACATATTTTTCCTCCTTAAACAATATCCGAGTAGGTAAGGTAGTAGTACTACCTTGAACGCTAAAACAACGTATGATGATCTTGTACAACCCTACAAGCAGTAGTGGCGACACAAGAAATTAATGAAACTGGCTTGATAGTCGGTGAGTTTACCTATTTAAGTGGGTGCGATGTCTGTTCGTTCAGGTGTAACAAGGGGTGTGTATTCGTCAGCAGCAGCAGCAGTAGTAGTAGTAGTAGTAGTACTAGCATCAGCACCATCAGCACCAGCACCAGCATCAGCACCATTAGCACCATCATCAACACCATCAGTACCAGCAGCAGCACCAGTACCAGCACCAGCACCAGCATCAGCACCATCACTACCAGCAGTAGCACCATCGCTACCAGCAGTAGCAGCAGTAGCAGAAGCAGTAGTAGCAGCAGTAGCACCATCATTACCGTCATCACCAGCAGCAGCAGCACCATCATTACAGTCATCACTAGCAGCAGCAGCAGCTTCAGAAGCTTTCAACCATTGGTACGCATCGATATAAAAGTCCTCGTTAGCGTGAGCACCAGTAGTACCATCATTACCACCAGTAATGGTACCTAAATCACCAAGATTAAACCATTCAGACGGGTCCATGTAATCTTCGGAGGCGTCAGCAGCGTAATCTGTCATCATAATATCGTCAAAATCCATTACCATGGGGGAATATGGTGATGATGTAACAGTTGTTGGGTTCTCAAAGTCGACAGGCTGTAGAGCATCACCCCCAGTAGTACCATCATCACCACCAGCAATAGTACCTATATCAGAAAGATTAAACCATTCAGACGGGTCCATATAATCTTCGGCAGCGTCAGCAGCGTAATCTGTCAACAGAAAATCATCCACATCCATTACCATGGAGGGATATAATGATGATGTAACAGTTGTTGGGTTCTCAAAGTTGACAGGTAGTAGCACCACCGTCGTCATCATCATCACCACCACCACCACCACCACCACCACCACCACCACCACCACCACCACCACCACCACCACCACCACCACCACCACCACCACCACCACCACTACCACCACCAGTAGTAGCACCTTCATCAGCAACGTTGTTAAACCATAGACACAGGTCGATATGATCTTTGGCGGCGGCGTGAGCGTCATCTTCGAACAGAAAAGCATACAAGTCCATTGCCGTGGGGGGATATGGTGATGCTGTAACAGTTCTTGCATTCTCAAAGTTGACAGTCTGTTGAGTGGTCGGTGTTTCCATGATGAAGGAGGCAGAGAGAGTGTGATGGGGACAAGCAGTCACTCTCCCTTATGTACCCTGTCCGAGATAAACCTCTTCTCTGCAGGTTTCAATTGATCAAAGACTTAAAAGAGATATAAGGCCATTTTCACAGAGACCTTCGCTCGGTAGGGTATTTCTCTTCTTTTTTTTCACCTGCCGGTCGCTGTAAGCATGGATCCCTTAGATCATTAAGCGCGGTTGGTCCCAGAGGGTAAAGATAAAAGACTTGAAGGATCTGATCACATAGTCACAAAGGGTCTGTTGTTAGTGTCCCCCCACCTTTCACTGCAGGAGTCTTAGATCATCAAAGTGTTGTCACAGACATAGAGGCTCACCAACACTCCAGGTTGGCGACAAAAGGAGGTTTTAACTTTGTTGATTTGTTAGACTTAAGCCGCTTACCACACGCACACGTTTTGTAATCACAGAGAGAGAGAGGCAGACAGACATGGCACTCTGGGGTATCCCTGTACTCTAATGTACATTGAGATGAAGTTTGCGGCGCGCCCCACACCTTTTTGGTAGGGAGTAATCCAATTAAATCACCCTACCTTTTGTTGACCACCCCCTGTAGTTTTTGTATGTAGACTTTGAACACCTTAAGCTCCTAACAAACCATAAGCCTCTTAGACATGTAAGACACATTAGGGTAATTATCACAGTTGTTACACCCGTTATCCTACCTTACACGCTTATCCCCAAAAGGGTGGGAGGATCCAGGTGAAAACGAGATTAGAGCGTTCTCTCCACTATATAAGGACCCACCTTTTTTCTTGGAAGGGTACATTACATCTGCCATCGCCTTTGACACCACGACCACCACGACCACCACCACTTCTACTACTACTACTGCTTGCTTGCTTGCTTGCTTGCTGCTGCTATCGCACACAACTGTTGTCACCTGCCGCCTGCCCGCCGTCGCCCGTTCACCACTTACACCCACTTTTCCCTTCCATTTTATTTTTTTATTTTTTGAGCTTTTTTATTTTATTTCACTCTATTCCACTCGAGATGGATCAAGATTTTAAAAGAACGATCAGGGAAACCCCATCTATTTTTTTATCTGAACGTAGAGAGCAGCACATATTTCAGTCTCACGCCTCTTATAACCCTTAAGTGCCCAAGCGCGCTTTAAAGCGCGGTTTTGAGCTTAAATACATCTTTTTTAAGATGCCATCCAGGAATTGCCATCCAGGAACATCTAGCGGTCCAATCTACACAGTTATACCCTATTTAGAATGGCCAAAACCTCACAAATTCAATGAGACCATCCATTCAGCTGTATTTCCATTACCCTTGGTACAGTGGGTCTAAACTTAAAAATTAGTTGTCATCTTTATGATGTATTTGAAGGAGACTGGGCAAGGAGCTAAGATCCAACATTATACCAATGTTGGATTATAAATATGCTCCATACTGCCACACTTGTATTAGCCCATGCCCATACTTCAGCAATTTCAATTCATGGGAATCACTCATACATAAAAATCATTTCATATATTGTGCTAAGACAAAATGTCCATATGTTTCCTCAGTGGTAGTAGCCAAAGGCAGTATCAATCGACCATAGTTCGTTATAATCTGGATATCTCCATGAGAGGTTATGAAGGAACAGCACAGGAGAAACCAGACTGCAGTGAATAATAACAAAAGAATGTTTTGGTTGCTATGGTAACAAAATTTGACCAGAAACCTCATGTCTCATCTGAATGTCTAAGTCAAGATCATTCAGGAAATGCAGTATGAGCTATAAATCAAAACAGATGATCAAAACAGTCTCAGAGATTGGAAGGACATTATAATTTGTGAAATATATTGAAAATCATCAAATAGTTCTGGGCACAAAAAGGTTAAGGCGATGAATAATCTCGTGAAAAGCAAAGGTGAGACCTTTTGTAGAAGCTTTAGCAGTAACACCACCAGCAGTGATAGAAATAGCGAAAGCAGTAGTAGGAGCAGTCAAAGTAGTAGAAGGAGAACAAGTAGCAAGACCAGGGAAAGTAGTAGTAGTAGTAGTAATAGTAGTAGCAGCAGCAGTAGTAGTAGTAGTAGCAGTAGTAGTAGTAGCAGCCGTAGTAGTAGTAGTAGCACCATAGTAGTAGTAGTAGTAGCAGCAGCTGTAGTAGTAGTAGTAGTAGTAGTAGTACAAGTAGTAGAAGTAGAAGTAACACAAGTAGTACAAGTAGTAGATCTTCAGCAACAGTAGCAGCAGTAGCAGCTGTAGAAGCTGCAGTAGAAGCAGCAGCAGCAGCAGCAGTAGAAGAAGTAGTAAAAAAAGAAAAAGTAGGAATATGGCCAAAAGCTATCTTTAAAGAAAAGAACTCGCTCCATTACTGTTTGACAACCACCCTCAGTGCACCCACTCGTTGGGCGTTTCGTGAAAGTAGAATAAGTGCTTTGAAAAAATTTGACGAGGACATTGGATTTTTCGGGGTAACCGCCGCTCCCACTCGGTGGGTGCGCATGGTGGCCGACGTGAACACAATCTGGAATCGATTTGAAGTCGTCACAACGCGGCCGAAAAAGTGAACGCACTACTTTCAAGATTGCATTCCAATTTGTGTTTGTCACCACTGTGCTGTTACCCCTAATAGTTTTTTTAATACGGTTATGTTTAAGAGAATAAGTAGGCAAAGCGACAAGCTTTGCCCAAATAGTTAAAAGAAGAGGCCCCCTTTTTTTTTTAACAAATAATAAAAAAAATTTTTGGACAAAATTGAGTGAAAATAAAATATGTTGGCAAAAAAAATTGAGAGACGTTGAGCTTATCGGGTGTCGTGAAACGTAAGGAGGGAGAATAAATTTGCTGCCACTCTTTCCTGACAACCACTCGTCACCGAGCGTTCGACTGAGGACCACCAGTAAACTACTAGTGGTAGCAGCAGCAGCAGCACCACCACCACCACCAGCAGTAGTACTGCGATGTTCCCCATTATGACGACCGCCGGAAAAACGACGAGCGGTAAAATCACACCCTTCTCTGAAATAGATTTTGATCCCTGATTACAAGGACCCTTCAGTTGTATCATCAGCGGTCCATCCGGTTGTGGAAAATTGCACTTGGTGAATCGATTTCTGAGCGACGTTAACAACTTGGTCACACTGCCGGTGGAAAAGATCTTTTACCATTACGGCGAGTGGCAGCCCCTCTTTGAAAAAATGCAAAAAGACTACGGAGTGGAATTCAGAGAAGGTCTTCCCAACAAAGAAGACTTAGCGGGAAACGAAGAATCATCATCGACGTCTACCACCACTCTTCGACCGCACACTCTACTGATATTAGACGATCTGATAAGCAGTTCCAATCAGCAAGTGGTAGCCGACATCTTCACCAAATATTCCCATCACTGGAACATAAGCGTCATATATATCACTCAGAACCTGTTCCAGAAATCACCCGAATTTCAAACTATGAGTCTGAACGCTCACTACATGATAATTTTCAAGAACCCTCCCGACATGGGACAGATAAGTACTCTGTCTCGTCAGGTGTTTCCCTCCAGGGCGATGCCCATCTCAAGTGTCCTCACTCATACCTGCTTCTGGACTTCAAGCAGACAACCCCGGACGATCTCAGAATACCCTCCTCCCTGACATCCATAGACGACCAGATCGTGTTTGTTCCGCTAGACAAAAAGAAAAAGAGAAAGTAATGGGTACTCATCGCCTCAAAAGACATTATGGCACCCTTAAACACTGGTCTTGGTTCAAAGGGGTGGTTTTCTAATTCCTGCTCTGATAGGCATGGCCTTACCCCTTATAAAAAGGATTCTCCGCATATAGAGCTCGTCATTCGACACCTCTCCACCACCGCCGCCTTCCTCGACGACGATGACGGACCCGGAGGAGCAACACTACAAGCGATTGGCTCTCATCGATCCTAAGACCCTCTCGAAATTATGAGGAGTTCCTGATGTCGCCCCCACAGTTGCTGTTCCTGTTGCTGCTGCTGTTGCTGGTGATGGTGCTGCTGGTGGTGTTGCTGCTGGTATTGGTGTACCTCCTGCTGAGCATGAAAACAACAACCGTCCCTCTGCTTCCGACACCGCCGTCGCCGCCGTATCCCCAGCCCTTAAGGTGTCACCACCCTAAATCGGACCACTTCTGGGTTTACTGGCCAAATAGTCCCTTCTGAACTTAGTTATTTTGAGGAATTTGGCCCCAAGGGAAGGGAAAGAGGGGCCAAACCCATTGTTATTTGGTATAAGAATGATGAGTAGGAGTGTTTCAATAGGCCCAGAATATTTTTTGTTCAAAACATAAATTCAGTGGAAGTTTATGGGGTGAAGGGGTCCTGATGTGTATTCATGCGCTAATCAGGCCTCACCATGCAAAAATCACTACCTGGTTACCATGGCAATTTGCGCAAAATCTAGCCTGACTATGTTTATGTGGACCTATCTTATTTTTTTCTCCATTTCATAAGCTAAAATATGGTGTAGGTTGCTAAGCACTGTGAGAATTTTAAGTATATTTAATATCAGGTCAACGGTGGAAGACCTGTGATTTTTCGGATGGTCACAAGGCATTTGGGGTGGTGACACCTTAAAGGAAAAGCTGATTTTAATACATATGCCACTCAGGGGGGGCATTTTTGAGGCCTTTTCACATTTTTTTAACAATAAGTGTTGTTTTTTTTGCTGGACACCTCTTATATATGGGATTTGTGTCGAAAAATGATAGAATATCAAGGAGTTTTGCCTTAAAAATGTCTAGTTTTCACAAAAATTAGACCTTGAAACTAACTCCCTTTTTTCTAGTCCTTACAGGCATTTTATAGGAAAATTTCACTTCCTAACTAAATCTGATGAAATGGGTAATTCTTTTTAACTCACCTATCATTTAAAGGAGCGAATATCATGACACTATATAATGGAACATTCCAGGGGTGAAATATCCCAGAATTCCATTGATTGTTATGGTTACCATGGCAACATAACAACATGTTTCCTCTCTAAGGGGCCTATTTTGGGTCAAATTTGGCTATTTTGGCCCCAAAAATGCCTGTTTTAGGGCCTTTTCACCAATTCTACTGACTTCCCTAATTCTCACAGTGCTTAGTGGCATATTACTGGAGAAAATGGATGTTCTGGGCTGTCTTCTAATGCATATTTGCCATAACAAAGTCAGGCTAGATTTTTCTCTATGTCAGATTAAAAACTTGTAGCTAGAAAAACAACCTTTTTAGGGCAGTTTTGGTCTACGCACATCCCACCACTGTCCCAAATGGCCCAAAATACCAATAAAGTATGGTTTTTAGGTAGAATCTGGGGACAAATTTTGATTGAGGGTCCACAAAATGTTTCGTTTATGAAGGAATCTTTTGGTAACCATGGCAACAACAAAACCAGCTTTTCTGTTAAGGTGTCACCACCCTAAATCGGACCACTTCTGGGTTTACTGGCCAAATAGTCCCTTCTGAACTTAGTTATTTTGAGGAATTTGGCCCCAAGGGAAGGGAAAGAGGGGCCAAACCCATTGTTATTTGGTATAAGAATGATGAGTAGGAGTGTTTCAATAGGCCCAGAATATTTTTTGTTCAAAACATAAATTCAGTGGAAGTTTATGGGGTGAAGGGGTCCTGATGTGTATTCATGCGCTAATCAGGCCTCACCATGCAAAAATCACTACCTGGTTACCATGGCAATTTGCGCAAAATCTAGCCTGACTATGTTTATGTGGACCTATCTTATTTTTTTCTCCATTTCATAAGCTAAAATATGGTGTAGGTTGCTAAGCACTGTGAGAATTTTAAGTATATTTAATATCAGGTCAACGGTGGAAGACCTGTGATTTTTCGGATGGTCACAAGGCATTTGGGGTGGTGACACCTTAATAACATGGCTTATTACTACAGACAGGCAGAACAAGCACTACATCCCAACGCAGCATTACACCAGGTGCTACAGTTTGTCTACAGGGACTTGGACCTAGTGTTGAACGACCCCCACTTTAAAATCACGCGAAAAAATGCTGAAATACAAGAAACTTTTGAACAGGTTACAATTTTTCATTGCCAATCCAAACAACCACACGATTCCCACTTTTGCTCCTGTGAGACCAATGCCATCACCACCCGAGAAACCTACCTCTCTCCTCGAGGGGTTGCTCGAACAAGTTCCAAAGAGGAAACGCAACACCACCACCAAACTCTTCAAGAAACTTCAAGAAATCCGACTTGGTCAGGTGGAACGACGACGGCTCGGTGAGCGAAATAATGGGTGAGAAAACAAAACCCGACGACCGAATAAGCATAGTGGACTTACTGAACGACGCCGCCAGGATGAGGAAAACGGTGACGATGAGACCCCAGGGGTACACACCATTCAAGCAAGTCCTGAGGGTGGAAAATCCCACCGGTTCCTTGATCGGAAACCAGCTCTATAAAACAACCAGTGGTGCCAAAGCTTTGTACAGTACACCTCTCGGCAGAGGGAGGAAGCGACCGAGCACCAACGAGGAAGACGACGACGACTTCGACGAAAACTATTACGACGGGGATGACACTCTCCTTGTAGGTGCCTCCTCATTTTCTTCCCGTTTGTCCCGTCATAAGGGGAGCGACGACAAGGACGAGGACGAAACTCTGACTACCTTTAAAAAAAAGCCTCAACCTGACTCCTTCAGGAAAAGTACCCAAGGAAAGAAAAGGGGATCGCGCAATTGTGCCACCCCACCATGGCTAGGTCTAAAAGACTGACCAAAAAGGAAAAAGAAAAGAGATGTGTGGTGGCTAAATACACCGACGTGAAAGCACCCTCCAGTTTCACCAGCGTCACCAAACTCCAGAAACAACATTTCCGCCACCGAGATCCCGCCTACACTAAACATAAACCCATTCGGAGAAAGTTCGCGAGGAACATGACCATCACCGGGAAAAACGATCAACAGTGGCAGTTAGATTTGATGGACATGCAAGCTTTGGCGTCTCACAACGACGGGTTCCGCTATGTGGTCACGGCCATCGACATTTTCTCCAGGTACGCGCGGGCTGCTCCCACTAAAACCAAAGGTGGCGCAGCTGTCACCGAGGCGTTCGAAAAGATGACCGCCGAGAGACACCCGCGCTCCGTTCAGACTGACAAGGGAAAAGAGTTTCTCAACAAGACCTTCCAAGATCACCTGAAGAGCATAGACATGGAGTTTTTCACTAGCGAAAACGACGACATCAAAGCTAGTCTAGTGGAGCGTTTGAATTGAAGTCTGAATGAGAAGCTGTGGCGCTATTTCACACACAAGCGTACATATCGCTACCTGGACATATTGGACCAGGTGGTGTCTTCTTACAATCACACTCACCACAAAACCTTGAAAATGCCGCCTGCTGACGTCACCTCGGAAAACAGCGAAACTATTTTCTACAGACACGACCCCCCTGCTAAGAAACAAATCAAGGCAATATGGAAAAAAAAAGAAACGGACACCGACGTCATACCTCTAGGCGACAGAGTGAGAATGTTGAGAGCTAAAGGTGCCTTCTACAAAGGGTACGAGGGAAATTGGAGGGAGGAAGTCGTCAACGTCGCTAAGACGTTGGGTAGTAGAGGGTTCAAGCTAAAAGAAGACACCCGGGAGGAGATAAAAGGGGTCTCCTATCTGGAGGAGGTTCAGAAGGTCTACAAGAGTCGTTACGGCAAGAGCAGGTACCTGATAGACGAGGTGCTGCGCTACAAGACCGTCAAGGGTAAACGCTTAGCTTTTGTGCGGTGGAGGGGTTACGGCAACATGTTCAACGAGTGGATTCCTGTCAAGCAAATTAAGTAGGAGGAAAAAAAAAATGATCATCACCCTACCTAGCAACAGTTCTATGGACTATTACCGTGACAACACCTTGACCACTCTCCGAACGCGCTTCGACTCGCCGCTCCTTCTGTCAGAGGACCATGAAGCGGCTCTCAGTGAAGTCATCCTCGCGACAGAATTGAGCAACGTGCGAGACGACGACATGATCATGCTCGTTCCTCTGCGCACAGCGAACTCACTGGACGAGGCGAGAAAAGTTTTGAAAAGAGACGAAAACGCCGACATCCCGAACACGAAACTGATCGCGGTGGACTGGGCAAGGTGAACAGGCTGATCGACCTGAAGAAAATCCTCGACAGCACTAATCCTCTTAATGAAATGGAGGAGAGCTTTTCTGGTGCGAAACTTGGTTCTGAAAATCGAGCGAACAACGAAGGTGCGAACATTCAACCCGAACATATTTCCCGTGCCACCCGTTTTCACGGCGACCAATGCTCAGTTCATCTACTTCTTGAACAGTCTCACAAAAGACCCGCTTGGAGGTGAAAACTTCCTAGTACGGGGGTTCAAAGAAATCTTCTCTTACAACTCGCTGACGAGGAGCGTCACCATTAACCTGCCCAGATTCACCTTCGTTATCATCACTGAGCATCTGGCACACATTCTAGGATTCGGGAAGAAGACTTATTTCGTGACGCCGACCACCGCCCTCTACATCATGGTCTCCTTCGGAGACGTGTACTCTGTGTACATGTACACCGACACCATTCAAGAGATACCCGTGGGTGACATGCACGTGCCTCTGTTACGCTGCGTCGCAGTCGACAGAAGCAGAAAGCAAAGAGGGGGAACACGAGCTGTGAGTTTTCCACATTTGGATTATTTTCCCTTGAAATCCAGAAGGTTGGACTAGATCGGGGTCTACTTAAGAGACAGAACTGGCCGACCCATCCCATTCATGAGAGGCAAGGTGATGGTAACACTTCATTTGAGACCCGTTGAGCGTTAACTAAAGAGGTGCAGACATGATATGCAAACGAGCGCCGTACTTTTAGTCGTCGTCGAAGCGTACCGCCTGAGGACATGGGTACAGTGATTACTACAACGCTCAGTTCAGTGGCGGTATCAATGTATACGGCGGACCTTTCCAGAACGGTCACGGTTTCGAAGGTGTGCTCTTGGGTCTCATGCGCTCGGCCACACCGCTTTTGAAGACCGTGGGTAAAACACTCTTCCGCGCTGGCGTGGGTGTGGCCAAGGACATGATGGTGGGAGGGACTTTTAAGAAGAGCGTGAAAGAAAGAGGGGTAGGTGCTCTGAAGAGTCTGGCGGGTAAAGTACTCTCTTTGAGAAAAAAAAAACGGCGACTAAACGTTGGAGGGGCTCTCCTGCTTCTTAGACGGGCGGAGGTTCCTGTAAAAGACGCCGGGGTGACATTTTCGATCGCTAGGCGACCGACCTATAAATAAAAAGGACTAGCGGTCACCGGCGTCAGTCTACCACCGACGTGAAGAGGGAGCGCAATGGCCTATGTACAGGAGAACAGCAGAGAGTGTGCGCTCTCTGAGCTCGACCTGCACGCCGTAGCACCGACTCAGACCACTATCCTGAAGTCGACCTTAGTCGGGTTAGAGACGAAAAACTCTTTGGGAGACGGAAGCAACATAAATTTCACTATCAGTAAGTCGCAAGAGTACACGGACCTGAACGAAAACTACCTGCATCTAGAATGCGAGGTCCTGAAACCAAACGGCGAGGCTCTGGAAGCCAACGACAAGGTGGCTCCGGTGAACAACTTGGCTCACTCGCTCTTCAAGGACGTCCAAGTCTCCATCGGAGGTTTAAAAGTGTCTGGCAACATCGAAACCTACCCCTACAGAGCTTACCTAGAAGGTTTACTCAACTACGACAAAGGGGTGAAGGACAACATCATGAGCATCCAAGGCTGGCACCAAGACGCGGCTGGTAAATTCAACACCTTATCCGACGAGAACCCGGGGTTCAAGGCGCTCAAAGAACTCATCTCCAACGGGCGCTTTTCGCTGATGGCGAGACTCCACTTTGACCTGGCTCATTAACCAAAGTTCAATCTGACTCTGAAACAAGGTTCGCCTAGTTTCTATCTGATGAGCGACGGCGACACGGCATACAAACTCAAGATTCACAAAGCTTACCTCTACATGCATCGTGCACTGGTAGCTGATGCTGTGGTGGAAACGCACGAAAAGGCTGTGATAGAACAGGGTCCCTTTGACTACCCAGTCAACAGAGTGGAGGTGACGAGCTACGCCGTCCCTGCAGGTAACAGAGATCACACCTACACGCACTCCAACACAGGTCAACTGCCCAAGTCCATAATGATTTGTCTCCTGGACCACGACACCTTCAACGGAAGTTACGCCAAGAACCCGTTTGAACTGAAACATTGCAACGTCAACTCGCTTCAAGTGATAGTGAACGACCAGAAGGTGCCGAACGACGCCTATGTGCCCAACTTTGCCAAAAAGGAAGCAGTGAGAGGGTACCTGGCACTACACATGGAAACGGGGATGTACGAGGGTTCACGCTCCTGCGACATTTCCTACAACGATTTCCTGAACAGGTACACGCTCTTCCTGCTGGATTTAACTCTGGACAGGTCGCAGGACTGAGGGTGGAGCTCAGTTTCGGCGCGGTGCTGGCCGAGACAACAATGGTGCTCTTGTACTTGGTGTACGACAACGTCGTCGAGCTGACCAGAGATCGACATCCCATCACAAACTACCATATGAACTGAAGACGAGAGAGTAGTACATGAATACAGTAAAAAAAAACAGAGTGTTGAAGGAAAATGTTCACACAAAACATCATTTCCTAGGTGTTTTCTCTTGTGACACTATCCCCAAGCACCCTGTCAAGGACACTTGTTTCGTGAGTAACACGGATCCTCAACATTTACCAGGTCAACATTGGGTGGCGTTTTACGTGTCGAGGACAGGAGAGGCGTACTACTTTGATTCATTTGGTTTACCTCCGCTGAGCGCAGAGTTCTTATCTTTCCTGAGACGTTCTGCTCCGTTCAAGTGGCAAAGAAATCGTATTCAACTCCAAGACACCCTAAAAAGAGCGTCATGCAAATGAGCAGAAACTCAAAACTGAGCAACCGGTTGGTGAGTCAAAGGCTTGCGATGATGACGATGATGTGAAGACCGAAGGGAAGAAGGGTGCTGGAAACGTGTGCAAGTCATGCAGACAAATATCCTATGTCTGGCCGAAATGGTGTTGGGTTTATCCAAACTAGTGCAGAGTATGTTGGTAAAGGTTGACTGTGGGTGCACTGACAAAGTGTGACTTTGCGGTTTGCTGAAAGGTCAAGCAAAAAAGTAAAATGATTGATTGAAATGTTGTTTCATGAAAAATAAAAAAAATAAATTAACTTATTTCGTTGTGTTTTTATTTCCTACATATGTTATGACACATAAAAATATACAAAACCTTTATTGCATAATTAGCCCCACCGCTTAGGGGTCATGTGACTAATTCCCTAATTAAGTCATAATGCCGGCTACTAGTCCCCTAAATAGGTCACATTACCATGGTTACCAAAATGCTGGCCTCTAATTGGTTAAAAGGTTACATGTGACCTGCTAATCCCCTAAATAGGTCACATTACCATGGTTACCAGAATGCTGGGCTCTGATTGGCTGATCAGTGGTTGCTAATCCCCTAAGTAGGTTACATTACCACGGTTACCAGAATGCTGGCCTCTGATTGGCTGAAAGGTGGTCACTTGACCCCCTAAGTAGGTCACATTACCATGGCAACGGATCACGTGACCAAATGGAGCCCTCTGATTGGCTGCAGGTCGAGTGAGTAATAAACAGTACTTAACTATAGTCCCGTTCCGATACATACTATACTACTTAGAATTGATTCTTAAGTTTTCATTAATTGGGGAATGCTTCCCAGTATGACTCACACTAAAAAGATTGATTCTGAGTTTAAGGTGAGAAGTTTGTTCTGAGCAGCAGAACAGCCAGGAACTGGAAGGTGAGTTACGACAGTGAGATTCCGATCCGATTCTTTTCGCAACTTCCTCTAGGAGGTTGTTGAGTAAGGATAGGAATTGAGTTCTGTCGGTGGCACTAAAATGTCCCAAAATGGAACTGACTGACTCAAGGGAATCAATTCTCTGTTGTGCTGCCAAAAGGTAATTGGTCATAGAAGTGATTCAGGATTGGACCTGAATTGGTGAATACTTCCATACCAAGAACCAATTCCTGGCTAGTTCCTTCCTCCCATTCCCTGGATTACTTACTATGGGAAGTGTTCAGGGGGAACCAATCCTGGAACCAGTTCTCCTAACTTTTTGTAATAGCCTCCTGATGACTGTCAGTAGTGGATTCATCCTTATATACGGATAAGGACACCCGCGCAGCTGGGAGGTTAAAAGAAGTTTGGCCTTTATTAATAAAAAGTTTGCAGGCATTGAAAGGAAAAGTCAGATCAATAGAAATTTAAAGGGAACAGACCATTAATCATATCAAGTCCACTTGGCCTCTGTTGCGCGATTGAGCCACACATTTCCTATATATATTTCTGCGACAGAGGACTATAGTGGACTATCGATGTAAGACAAACAAAATATTGTACATGTATGTATTGTCTATGTATGGATTAAGGGAAATGTCTAGAGAATTTCAAGAATCATAATTCTGTTAGTTTAAACCATGTCAGATGGAAAAGACAAGTTATGTCATGTTTTTATCGAGTCAAAATAAGAGCACAAGTCACCCCCAATTAATATCCATAGTCCACTTGGCCTATGCCGCCTGACTAAGCCATAAAGCCCCACATGAAAACCTTATATAGAATCAGCTGACAGAGGTCTAGTGGATTATGGACATTAGACCTGTTCTATACAAATATAATAGTAATCATCAGTGAAAGGCTGGCACACAAATAAACTGTGATAAGCAACTGGAGTGTTGTCCTTTGGCCTTGGGTACTAACACCGGGGAACTGTATAGCATCAATTATTCTTGTGACATCACTATTTTAAGGGACACTCACTCTCTTTAGCTGAACTCGCTGACTGCTACCAGACACCGGAACCACAGCTATATGCATCTGCCACCAATGAGTCTCTGATCACGTCTGACCCTAGAGCCACCAAACACGTCATTTTATACTGCCGCCACCCACCTGTGACATCACATGACACTGACGTCACCGCCGGGGCGCCCCTGGTGGCCTGACTGCCCAACTCCCACTCAGATCCAGTGGCGCCCACCGAGCTGCCGAGAAATGACTTAACATGTTCATTACAATATCAATAATACAAACTGGACTATATTATCATTAGAGGTTTGGGCACGGGGTCAAAGAATGTGAGTAAGCTATTTTATTTAGGGGCGAGACAGGTGGATAACAGCCTCTTTCAGAATGTTTTCACTTGGCAGACAAATTTGGTTCCTAAGTTTGCGAAACGTTTTTATTCAACGTGAAAAAACGCCAAAACATGTACTCAAAAAAGATTTCTTGTAAAAAACGTTTTTTATTCAGCTTAAACAACGTTCATTAACGTAAAAGAAACGGGTTACATGTTCGTGGTAGTGCAACTATACGAGACTTAAACAATTAAATGATTTCCAGCTTCAAGCTCGGAACCAATCTTCTATACATGTTCTCTTTTTTTTATGGATTAAAAAAAAAACAAACAAAAAAAAACCTACAAACATACCACTGCCTGTGAGCTTTAAGAGGATTTATCCCCCCGTATATAAGCGCCGGGTCTTGATTAAGCGCCGGGGGTACAGGGGTGATGAAATTTCAAAATACACTATAATCTAAACCAGGGCGCTTATAATACAGGCTAGTATGGTATCGCTGAACTGTCCAGAAAGGTCAGGAGCAGTGATCAATAACCATTTTGAGGTGTGGTGTTAGGGTCAGGGTTATCATATGTAAGGATCCAGGGTTGTCACCTTGATCAAAACATAGACTTACACAATAATTATACATGAACTGTACAAGTCCATGATGACAATTACAGAGAGAACCTAGGATAACCTTGGGTAATTAATATGATGAGTCTGATATCACTTATGGATTGTCTGGTATAGTTCCCCAAGTGATTTTGTAGTTACTCTTTTGACCCAAATTTATCCACTCTTCAAATGTTGTATCAACACTGGATGGTGACGAGACCAAACCTTGTGTTTGTCAATAGTGAAGTTGTCATAATTGAAAAAATATTAAATCTCAGGGAAAATATATATGTCTGCGTTACCTGGCTCATATCTAACACATCCTCACTTATACCCAACCCAGTATACCTAAACATTTGGGTTGGATAGTGTGAGGATGAGTTAGAGCCTGTATGTCGGTACTCTCATCAATAACTGGCCAATACGGATAGCACTGGAAAGGCGATATGTTTAGTGATAATTGATTTTGATAAACATATAAATTATTCCATACATCCTTCATTGATTATAAACATTTATGATTAGGGAATATATATTGTTATCAAGGAATATGTTATTCTTACTATGTTTATATCATGATGGGTAATTTGGTTTCCCTATGAGACAAAGCACTGAACTGGGGAAACCTAGATTTCATACGATTAAGCTGGTCTGTGTTTTAGGGGAACTAGAAGCTTATGTATAAATGTGGTTAGCTGTAAGTGCCTAATAATCACACAAGTGGTAGAATCACTCAGAAAATACTATGTCCACCTCGCTCCTAGGGAATGCATATAAATCCAAGAGGTAGTAAATAGTTGAAGTCATTTTATCCAATTGATGCTCAGCACACATGACAATATCTGAACAGCAATAGGCATCCAGCGATCTTCTACATGGGGTTTATATATACTATTCAGGCTTCTGCCACATGCCATGCCAAGATGTGCGACCCCCCCCCCCCTTTCTATATTATAGTTATTTATACAGAACAGTTATTTATACAGAATGTACAAGTGGTAATGTAAAAGGTAGTTGAAACCTTACAGTATATAAACTAAATATGGCAGTACACCGAAAGTTATAGATTATTTGACCAGCAGTTTAAAGTTGCTGCTGCTGCCTTTCTTTGAAGGAAATATATACAAACCTGGCAAGTGCATTTATTACACTAGGGTCTTTCTCACTCATAATTGTAATAAACTTATCTGTGTCAGATTTATCCTGGTAATTAATTACTTTTCCATCAAGATGATTTTCAAGAACTGTTCGGGCTGTATTATGGAGTTCACACGATGTCAGAAAATATTTCTCATTATCTATAGCACCAGAAGGGCAGTATAAACATACTCTGTCACATTCAGGTTTTGGGGGTCTACAATGCCTCCCTATATCAATACCAAGGTTGTGAGAGCTAAGTCTGTATTGTGCTAATGAAGTCCTGTGGTTTTGAAATTTCAGGCCTGGGCCAGTGTTAGAGGGCCTGTGGCCGAGGACCAAAAACTTTGCATATGAGACACCCCAACACTTATAAGCCACAAAGAAATCTCATCACACTCCTTGGGTGTGAATTTAGAGGCCACATAGGATACAGGGGCAGATTCAGGGTTTTGAGAAAGGGGGGTCGTACATCTTGGCATGGCATGTGGCGGAAGCCTGAATAGTCTGATCAATGGTAGTATTGTCTGGGGAGACCCTTCCCCCAAGAAATTTTTTGATTTTAGAGAGCATTGGGTGCATTCTAGTGCATAGAACCAATATAGAGGCTACCTTTAGCTATCTATCACAAAATTCCAGGGGGAGGGCGGAGAGAAATGAGAGGATACACATTTTGGTAAGGCCAAAAAATAAAGAGTTATGCTTCCAGTTACCTGACCTACCCTAACAAACAGGACCGAGCCTAATTTCTCTTTCTCTTGATTTTGAGAATTTTCAAAAATTTTAAAGAGATTCTTCATCGATTTTTCATTTTTTTCCCCCAGAGATTTCCATCAATATTTCCATGGGTCTATAGCTTAACATGCATATATTTTCTTACCTTTCTCATTTGTTTTTCATAGTTTTACTACAAAATCTACAAATATTATGGCATATATTGCCATACATTTCTATAAAAAATCAAGAAAAAATTGACCTACTGACCCTAGATATTTAAGCCATGCAACTGGAAACACGCTTCATTTTGGCAAAAAGGTACCAGTAGCTCAATGGATTGATGGGATTTTCAAGCAATGTAAAGTAACTTCGTCTATGTAGCAAAGCAACTTTGGTAATTGGGTTCTTGGAGCATGAACAAGAGAAAAATTTTGAACTTTGGATGATATATAATTTCTCACGTTCTGGTGTTGTGCATCTTGAGAGCTATACCTATGATTTTCCATCCAAGGCTTAAGGGTTGGTTTTATTTATTTGAAAAAGCCCATTTTCCCCTTACACAGCAACTCTCTTGCCAAGTCAGCAACATTAATTTTGATGATTAAATGGTTGAAAATCATAGAAGTAAGCCAAATAGAATTTTGTGGCAATTTTGGGGGTCGGCGAGCCCCTGAACTTAGGATTTTGATTTTTTTCACTAATTATTTTTGCTCATATTATCAGGCTAGATGAGGTCTTGATGTCATATATGGGTTTTACTGGTCCAAAATCGATATTTTGGGCTCTGGGGGGTAAAATGGCCTAAAATTGACCCCTTTTTTTACCTGGAAAACTATTTCTTGTGGAAATAGGGCTGGGTATGTGTCTGTTCACTTATATAAAAATTTATTATAGAGTCTTGTGGTGAAATAGGACCGAAAATTGTGTTTCTGAGTGGAATTTTTCTTTTTCTATTCTTCTGGGGCATTTTACTTTTTGTAAAGTGGGTTGTCCAGATGAAAATTTGGCTTTTTTTTTGCCTCCCTCAGAAAATATCTAAAAGAGAAATGGGTTCAGCTATGCCTTACAAAGATTGCTACAGGTGTGGGGGTACATATGCCAAAAAGGAAGTTTGATTCTCTCCATAAAATTCACTGTGTGGGGGTGATAATTTTTTTCCTTGCAAAACCCCATTTTTTTCTTATTCAGGCGAAAAATCATCTTCCTTCTCCTGTGTAGGGTAAAAATATTTAACTACCCTAACTATGTCAGTTATTTACCCCCCACATATACCTAAGTACCCAATGTATAGAATAATGGATTATTGGCCATGCTTTGTAGTAGCAGGGATGGGTAGTGCTTTTTTGTCGGGTGAAATTGTGTCCGGGGTAGTGACCTTTCAATAACATGCCATGTTGAAGGCTTGATTTTCTATAGAAATAATAATCAAATCTCCATGAAAATCTCTGATATGGACCATTCTGACCTGTAGATTATGGATATGAAGTTTATCACCATTCTGATCAAATTTTTTGTCTGGACAAACAATTAATGTTCCTGCCCCTCCTGGGTCTAATTACTGTATCTAACTATCCAAATTATGTCAGTTATTTACCCCCCACCCCACATATACCTAAGTATGTAATGTATAGACAAGGTATTTTCAATGATCATTCTCAGGTACAGACAGATTCCCCCCCCCCCACTATGCCTATATACCTGTCTTACATATAATTATTTGTGCCTGTATTACTCTGAGCCCCTTTTATGTACAACAGCAAGGAAAGAAAATTTTAGAACCTAGAATTTAGTGAAAACCCAGTCTAGATCATGGCAAAAGCCCAGAAAATATAGCTATACCTCTCTGAACCTAGCCACTCTCGTAGCCGTATGAAAGTAGGGCTACTGAGCTTACCCCATTCATTTTGAGGGGAGAATTTTAAAAAGGGTGGGCTGCATTAAAAAAACATTATCTTTAGACATGAAGTGATACAGGCTTGGATAGATTTATGTCTCACCTGTGCGGTTTGCACCAAATTAGAACTGATTAGACATTTTAATCAAGTGTGTTGGTCACATTTCTAATGAAATCCGCAGTGAGAAATTTGACGGCGGCCATTTTGACGTGTATGTGACATACTGTTAGTTGCCATGGTGATATCTCCTTTGCCCCCAAAAAGCCAATACGTCACAGTCAGTCTGAGAATGGCCCACCCGTGACTCAGACGTTACTCAGTCTACTCTGAACCCAACCATTAGACCCAGTTCTACAAGAAAAACAATATAACAATAGCCAAAAAAGATATTACTACTCATATGGAATGCCAAGAGGGAATATACCCCTCTATGGTCACTCACTCGGACACTTTTCCAGGGTATCTACGTTGCATGGGTTGCGATAGCAACGTTTTTCATATTTAACTTGTAATATCTTGTGGTCAGTTACCCCATCACCTATAGACTATGCACAAGAAATAACTTTGAGATACTCTTAGAATTTTTCTCAGACCCCCAAAATGGCCACGAAATTCTATTTGGCTCACTTCTATGATTTTTTAACCGAATGGTGAGGCTGAGGGTGAGGCTGAGGGTAAGGGTGAGCCTGAGGCTGAGGGTGAGGGTGAGACTGAGGCTGAGGCTGATGGAATGGTGAGACAGGCTGAGGGCAGGGCAAGACTGTGGATGGTGTAATGGTGAGGCTTGGTGAGGGCAAAGTGAGACTGAGAGGAGGGGTTGGATGATTTTTACTGAGACATTGTCATTGAAATTTTCAATGTCAAAACATTTTTATGACTTCTGGGGATCATTTCATAACTTTGGATCTATTGGGACTATTTAAGAAATTCTTTCACTGTTGCATTAAAAAACATTATCTTTAGACATGAAGTGATACAGGTTTGGATAGATTTATGTCTCACCTGTGCGGTTTGCACCAAATTAGAACTGACTAGACATTTTAATCAAGTGTGTTGGTCACATTTCTAATGAAATCTGCAGTGAGAAATTTGATGGCGGCCATTTTGACGTGTATGTGACATACTGTTAGTTGCCATGGTGATATCTCCTTTGCCCCCAAAAAGCCAATACGTCACAGTCAGTCTGAGAACGGCCCACCCGTGACTCAGACGTTACTCAGTCTACTCTGAACCCAATCATTAGACCCAGTTCTATAAGAAAAACAAAATAACAATAGCCAAAAAAGATATTACTACTCATATGGAATGCCAAGAGGGAATATACCCCTCTATGGTCACTCACTCGGACACTTTTCCAGGGTATCTACGTTGCATGGGTTGCCATAGCAACGGTTTTCATATTTAACTTGTAATATCTTGTGGTCAGTTACCCCATCACCTATAGACTACGCCCAAGAAATAACTTTGAGATACTCTTAGAATTTTTCTCAGAACCCCAAAATGGCCACGAAATTCTATTTGGCTCACTTCTATGATTTTTTAACCGAATGGTGAGGGTGAGGGTGAGGGTGAGGGTGAGGGTGAGGGTGAGGGTGAGAGTGAGGGTGAGGGTGAGGGTGAGGCTGAGGGTGAGGCTGAGGCTGAGGCCGAGGCTGAGGCTGATGGAATGGTGAGACAGGCTGAGGGCAGGGCAAGACTGAGGATGGTGTAATGGTGAGGCTTGGTGAGGGCAAAGTGAGACTGAGGGGTTGGACGATTTTTACTGAGACATTGTCATTGAAATTTTCAATGTCAAAACAGTTTTATGACTTCTGGGAATCATTTCATAACTTTGGATCTATTGGGACTATTTGAGAAATTCTTTCACTGTTGGAACACCCAGCATCTTGAGATAATTCCAGAGGTAGTTGTCACCGTTTTGAAGGCTATTGACGCCACTTTTTGGCTACATGGGGACAGCTGCCCAGTCCTGTTTTGATTACTTACACAAAAGAGATAGTGCTCAAGCCTGAACTCTGTCTTGAATATTTTGAATGTCCTTAAATTTTTACCCTTCCCTGCTAGTGCAATATCATTCATGATTTTTTCAGAGTATTTATTATTAATTGGTTCAGTTGCACTAGCTATGCTGTTTGATTCATTAGATGTTGACTAGTACAGTAAGTACAGTAAACCTTTAACATTTGTACACCAATTATCCTGTCCTTGTTGTTCAAGGTTGCATAGTTTCATATAACATCTATGTAGACTATGTGATTCCTTAAAATCAACGATTCTTTTCCAGTATTTTAGTGCTCTCACCTCCCATTGAGCCTTTAGAGGTACTCAACCTGCGTCTGCATACACTGCAGCTGATGTTGTCTGCTTCCTGACACCAAGCATAGACTTTAAGTACTTTAGATGAATTAATTCAAACCTATCTACTTTTCTACATCTGTTGAGGCCCCATAATTCACAACCATAGTCAAGGCATGGACATATATTTGGGTGTCAAATAGTTTGCGGGCTAGCCTAGGATTTGGTTTACCAATGTTTTGATAGCAGTAAGAGTATGATTGATAAATAGCTTTCCGGCCCTTATCACATAGTTGGTCATATGTTTCATAAAATATGTCTTTATGGCTAGGATTAATATAAAACCTATGTAGTTATATGAGTCTACTCTCTCTAATATTTTGTCACCATATTTGAACATCACTGTTTTCCCTTTTTCTTTTCTATTTAATACCATTATGTTTGACTTGACTATGTTAACTATCAAGTGCCAGCTTCTGCAGTATTGAAATAGCCTGTCAATTTGTTTTTGAAGGTCCTCAAGTAATACCAGGTCATCTGCATACAAAAGGTATGCAACAGATGTTCCATTTATGTTTATGCCACTCTCAGCATCTAGGTAGTGATTGATATCTGCAATAAATGCATTAAAGAACTTTGGGCTGAGAACTCCTCCTTGGAGTACACCATATGTACTATCTATGTCCACATTTAAGATTATTATGCACTTTTGAGTGGGACTTCTCATATAGATTCATGAGGACTTGTAATGACTTTCCTTTGACCTTGTTACACATCAGCTTGTAGAAAAGAGCTCTTCTATCAATATTATCGAAGGCTTTAGTGAAATCAATAAAGCAACAGTATAAGGGTTTAGATTCAGCCTGAGCTGTCTTCACAGCAGTATACAATATAAATACATTACCAGATGTTCGCCTGTCTTCAACAAATCCATTATGATAATTTCAAACAATTTACACATACTGATCATGATAGTGATTTTCCTATAATTGTCAGGATTACTTGTGTCACCTTTTTTGTGTAGAGGACTAATGATGCCTTCTACCCACTTTGTTGGGAATTCCCCTGTCTCCCATACACATGTAATGGTTCGAGTTCTTGTATAACTTCGGTTAAGTTCGAAATATATTAATATAAAACAAAACCAGACAAGTTAGCTCCGGTTAGTGTAACCGGCACATGTTTATTCAGTAGTTACATAGGTTTGAAGTGCTGCTATGGATATAGCTCAGTGCTCAAGAGGTGTTGCTCTGGCCAAAGCCAGAAGCCAACTGAACTCCTTACACGGTCCCAGGTAGGGACTGGGACAGCGACGACCAGTTCTGCCATCACCCCATAGCGGCCAGTGATCAAAGCGACCTCTGGTCCTACCGGTTGTAGTTGCATCGACTGACTTGCCCTCTCGAATAAGGAGCTAGAACTATATAAGACGCTACACACAGTTAAATACAACATATAGGACCTCTGTAAAGGTTTTCCCTCCTTCTTTTAGAAACTTTTCAAGGCTCTAAGAGCAAAGTCAATTTCATTTATAGTGATGGGCATGTCAAGGAGGTATTCAGTTGATTTTTCAATACAATTTGGACCATAGCCAGGTAGGGATTTATTAACATATTCTTCTACAGTTTTCATTATATCATAATCAAAATATTCAATACATGGTGGAGTTGTTTCTTGAAGTATTCAACAAAGGTATCAATTGAGATGTCACACTGTTTTGGTTTACTCTGTAATCTTTGCCAGGTTTTCCAGAATCTTTCATTACTTTCTATTTCAAGCATGTCCTCGATATCTTTAGCCTCTTTTCTCTTAGCTGCCCTTTTTTATTTTTGAATCATTCTTATGTATTCCTTCTTAGGTTTTGAGTATCTTTTCCTGTGGTCCTCATGTTCAAGGTCATGCATTTCACCATATTCATGTACCACTTTTCTGGCAATCTTCATTATACCATTTGTTTTGTGGGAAGCTTGACTTTGTTATCTGTGTGCATTTAACCCCAGGGATGGCTGCATCCAGAATCTTATAATGTACTTGAACTATTTCCTCAATATTAGTCTGTGCAAGTGCTGCCAGTTCAAGAATATAGTTTTTAAGTTCATTACACACATTAGTCTGAATGTTATCTTTATATGTTTCCCTTTTACAACCATCCCATTTATATGCCATATATGCCTCACCTGTTATCTGACTAGTTACACAATTTTTTATAGCACCTGTTAGTGTAAAAGATATAGGTTTGTGATTTGATTCAGGAAGCAGTTCCAGTATAGCAGGTTGAACCACTTGTGTTTCTTATATCTCCAAACCTTCCATTCATGATAACTATATCAGTGTCTTTGCATACATTATAAGTTCCTTACCACTGTTGTTCAGAACTTTGTCTCTTGAGATTCATTCAGTTGGTAATAGCCCTTTGACAGCTGTCCATGGGCTATCACTGACATCGTTCACATTTGATGTTCGGGCATTAAAGTGGCCACCTAATAGCAGTTCACAGTTTTTGTATTTAAATGTCCCTATTTGTTCACACAGGATGTTAAAATAGTTATTATTCTCAGCTATATAAGTTGACCCCTCTGGCTGTATATATACAGCACCCACCACCATATCACAAGGAAGGCCAAAGAATTTGGAGTCAAAGTGAATCCATATTAAGAAATCAGAAATAATGTCCAGTTTGATACCACCCTGAGTCTGTTTCGATATAAATGCACCTATTCCACCAGAAAATTGTTTAGCATTAGGATGTCTCTGTTTACGAGTAACCTGATAGTATGTAT
Source organism: Acholoe squamosa (assembly GCA_949317995.1). NCBI lineage: Eukaryota > Metazoa > Annelida > Polychaeta > Phyllodocida > Polynoidae > Acholoe > Acholoe squamosa. The sequence continues at coordinate 27,667,350 of OX439038.1, forward strand.
AGCCTGTTATATCTGGTTTAAAGTCGGTATTTTTCCATATCTCACTTAAAATGATAATGTCATGACTAGTTATGATATTCTGAATATGAGGGTATGTCAGTTTGTCACCCAGACCATGAATGTTCCAGTAGTATAAGGATAGATTCCTAAAACTACCTTTGTTGAGAATGACCCCTAATTGGTCAGTATGCCCACTGTTCTATTTAGTAGGAAAGGAGAGACAAGAAAGCCTGTCACAGAAGGCTTGTTTTGCCCGCCAGCTAAAGTGGATATGGTCCTTAAGTTTTAGTCCAATGTTATCCATGAGACATGCCTTGAAATCCTTACAAAGTTTATGTTTGATGTAAGTCTCAATGTGCTGGCGTGCGGTGTTGACCTTGGTGTTCTAATTGTCTATTTTTTTTGTGCTGATTTTTCATCATTAGACTTCCTGAGGGCTTCTTCTGTGAGATTCAGTCTTTGCTATCTCCTGTCTAAGTTTGTCCGTTTCAGTCACACTTTCCTTTTATCTGCTGATGTGCAAGACGGAGATCTAAGCAGTCTGAAATACTGTCTTCATTTGTAGTGTCATGATCTAAGTGATCTGTAATACTGTCTTCATTTGTAGTGTCTTGACCGACACCAGCTGTGAATGTTGTTTCACCTGTATCCTCTAGTGACTGAGATGCAGGGTTACCGGTCAGGCTCTGAAATAGGTCTGACATACTTGAGTCCTCCTGTATCCTACCTGTATTTGTTGTGGACCCTGACTTGCTCTCCATATTTAGTGTGAGATTAAGATGGAAGCTGCTAAGGTCTAGTCATTCTACCCTATGTATTTTCATGGTGGTAGCCCAGTCAGGCATAGCAAGTCCTGTTGATTATTCACTATTAAACTTCCAAGCCTCCGACAAGGGTTGTGGAATTCAATAGTGGATTTCCACAGTACTAGCTGTGTGTATTATTACCACTCCTCTTGCTCAAAAGCCACTCATGCGTTACATATGCCCTATCAAGTGATCCATTCTCCCTTGCTGAGGGGGAGCTGGTACACTATAAGTAGCTCATTGGTTAAAGGGGAATGATTGTTTATGTCTTTTGCGAAAAGGAGTGTTTCCACAGCTATTGATTTATATTGGCCCCCTTGCCACTGTGCACAGTGTGTTCTGCTTGTGATATCGTACCATCATTTTAAAGCGCCGGTATTTGAATGAGTGCCTGTGTTAAATAAGTGCTGGGGGTACAGGGGTAATGAAATATCGCTTAAGCTCTGAAAATAGAATAAGCATGTGTCTTCTATAAGCGCCGAGAGACAGATACTATACGGTAGTGTATGCAGGGCCCAGCTTACCACCAGTATAAGCAATAGCGCTGCTTGTGTCAATGCATGCCAGTCACATCTTACCATCAGAAAAATCAATAATTTTTTTATGGTTGGGAATTCCTACCATCGCTGATGGACTGATGGTAGAATGTTTTGAAATCACCTCCTGGTAAAGTCTATGGATTGAACAATTAAACTAAGCCAGACGTAATAAATAGTAATAGTAATGGCCCACAAAAATGAGTTACGGCAGGTATAATTAACTAACCCTTCTTAGACTGGGAGCAACTGGGGTAAGTCGCCCCTGACTCGGCCACTTGACGTGTCAGTACCTTACATTAAGTCGCACTATAGCAAGTGGTGAAATTCGTAACCAATAACCAGGATTCCACTGAAGCCGATGATTTTTCTGGTTTTTGTCGGGCCGACAGAGGCCCGATTGGCTCTTTTTAGTTCGTCGGCCTGTTGTCGGTCCGACAAAAAAGTCGGCCCGATAACTGGCCGACAGTCCAAAGTTCCACAATCGGTTATCCAACCCCTACCCGATTTCTGCTCTTCCACCAAACTGGCATACTGTCGGATACAGTCTCCGACAGGTGTCCGACAGTCGTCGCCGATATCTAGGCCAGCTCTTCCACTGATCACGTGATCGGCGATGACCTACTTTCAAGAACAAGATGGAGGTCGAGGAGATCGTGCTGCTTGCGAACGCCACTATTGGTATTTTAGCTCTAGTGGAGGGAGACATCGATGTTATCCAAGGGGTGAAAAGGAAGCACAGGTTCCATGCTGCACCCTACCTGAAGGACAGGACAGATGAGAGGCAAAGGAACACCTTCACCAAGCTCCATCGTGATCTGATAGCTGTAAGTATCTTGTATAATAAGGGCCCATCCATATACAAGGTAATCGGTAGGGGGGGGGTAAATAAATTCTGTATATATATATCTATCTTCATCATGTATGTATGTATGTAATTTGTGACTTACAACATGACAGAGCAGTTCAGGTCATCTTACTCAATTGATGGACAGGCCCTACATAAATGGCAGGGGTGGGGTCCAGGACCTGGCATGTCGGAGGTAGACAGTGGGAAAGAGGGGGGGGGGGTCCAGATGGTTATTTATCTTGAGCACAAATCGGTGATAAACTGTCCAGTAGACGGGTTATTATCCTTTTCTTTATGGACAGCCCCTGCATGGCAGGGGGGGGGACAATGGCTCTTGTTCTGTTAATTTAGCTTTTCTCTTTTTTTCAGATGGGAGAGGACGCTGAATTCAAGCATACTTTGCGGATGGGGCCCGACTTGTACCACGAGCTGCTCGCCAAGGTCACCCCACTGATTTATCGGAGCGACACCAACTTCAGGCCCTCTGTGAAGTCAGACGAGAGGTTGGACATAACCCTCCGATACCTTGCCTTAGGTAACTTGATATATGTGTATTATCTGAGACAGATCATGTTTTATTCAAGGTTGGTAAGGTTAAAATGAACCTCTCCCTTTTAATTTTATTAAAGCTGGAAAAAAAAATAAAAGTCATGTTTATATAATTTAATATGTGCTTCAAAAACACTAATTTCTTTTTTTTTTGCAGGCGACAGCAGCCAGACACTCCACCATGGCCATCTGGTGGGCGGGTCTACGGTGTATCCTATTATCCGCGACACGTGCATAGCTTTGACGGCTGTGTTGAGAGAAGAGTACATGAAGGTAAATAAAAAAAATAATTATTTCTTTGTAATAAAATAAAGAGCTGGAGGAAACTTTTTGGTTATGCTCCTGCTTGTCTCTATCATGTTCTTATCATTTTACAATAAAAAAAAAAAAATATTGTCTTGCCCATCCAAGATGAAAAGATCTAAGATTTTTTTTAAATATTTTTCATGCAGGTACCTAGCACGACGGAGGAATGGCTTGAGATAGCCGACGGCTATGCCAGTTCCTGGCAGGTGCCCCACTGCATAGGATCTGTAGATGGTAAGCACATACGGATCAAGAAGCCAAAGAAGAGCGGGGCCACTTACTTCAACTATAAGAAGTTTTACAGCATCGTGCTGATGGCCGTCGTGGACGCTCAGTACAGGTTCCTTTACGTGGACGTGGGCTCTGAGGGGAAGGCTGGAGATTCCAGGATCTGGAAGGAAGGTCCCATGCACAGAGATATGAGTGACCCCACTAACCCCCTTCAGATTCCTCCAGCCTCTGGGATCAAAGGAATGAGGGACCTTTTGCCCTATTTCATGATCGGCAACGATGCTTTCGGGCTTTCTACCCATCTGATGAAGCCTTACGCCGTCAAGGACCAAGGGATGAAACAGGTGGCATACAACTACAGGATGTCCAGGGGTCGTAGGTGTGTTGAGAATTCCTTCGGCATCTGGGTGACCAGATTTCGCCTCTTCCTGAGGCAACAGGACATGGAACCCAAAGGAGTCAAGATCCTAGTCATGGCCTCCCTTGCCCTTCACAATTTCCTACGCACCCGATCCCCCTCTGAGTATATACCTCATGGGGCTGTAGATTATGAAGACAGGGAACACGACCTTCACCCAGGAGAGTGGAGAGAGGAAGGGGGCCTGGAAGGTCTAGACAGGGCGGCGGCACCTAGAAACATGCCTCAGGACGCCAAGACCATGCGCCATAGCCTGTGTGAATGGTTTTCGTCCAGAGCCGGCCGGGTCCCATGGCAGGACCGATACCTGCGGAAAAGCTATGGGTATCTGTTTGAGAGAGAAGCTGCCAGGGAGGCTGGTCCAGATGATGTCCCGGACGAGGACAGTGAGTGAAGCTTGTACAGCATGTGTCTTCTGAAAGGAAATGTCGGACGTACTATGACCAAGAGAGCATATTATTGAATATTTTTATGTACCAGAACCACAAGAGGTTATAACCAATTATTTTTTTTTATTGACAAATCTGAACTTGAACTGTTAGCTTCACATGCCTTTTGTCTGATACAATATGTATATGGCACTGTCTGAGGTGTCATGCTGTTACATGCATGAAGTCGGCTTGTACATAGAAATTGAATAATATAACCTGTGTGAATCGGGCACAACATTATCGTACATGAACTATCATGTGAAGTGAATCCTGAGCGACAGTTTTGGTCTGACATGTGTCATGTCGGCTGGTGAGATCTTAATATATATATTTATTATGCACAGGAACAAAGATACATTCAGTCACATGTGACCTCTGTAAATGTCAGTGGAAATCCTTGTATATTGACCCGTATTTGAGGACTACATCTTATATGATCAGAGTCAATGGAACAAATACATGTAGTTATGATATGTTCATCCTCACAAGTGTGTATCGTGACCGACAGCACCTCTCAGCATGTCTACAAGAAATGAAAATCCTGAGCGATTGTTTTTATCTCATCCATGTAAAAACCACAAAATTTCCTGCATGCACAGAGCAAGTTAGTGAACCTTATCTGACAAGTTATATCTTGTATAGTGCTGGATAATGAGTTTTTATTCCTGAGAGACAGTTCTTGATCCTAACATGCTAGCATGTCAGTAAGGCAGGGGTAGATCGTTGTCCAACAGGAGAACAAATGTCTCAACTTTGAAATATAACATGTAAATAAAAATAATTCTTTTATCAGTAGCATCCGAACACACTGTCTCTTTTCTGTCACCTGGAATTAAAATCACAGCTTTTTAATAACAAACAGAGAGTAAAACATCCTTGACGACCTTGTCAACAATCTAAACAGATTCTAGGATAAAAAATGAACACATCGGCCAACGTGGGCAACAGTTATTGTCTCTGACCAAGGGGCACCAAGAAATTGTGCTTTCTTCAGGCTAAAGCTAGAGCAAGTATACATGATGGGGGCTTATCTGCAGAGCTACATGCCGTCCCATTCGCCATTCACCGCCATCATGGCAGTTTGATAAACATGCACCTTGAACTTGTCTTTGATCTTTTGGGTCATCCGACCCATCTCCAATTCTAGCATTTTACACCACTGAGTATCGGCCGACACCTCCTTCACCGGGGGGGGGGAGGGGGAGGAGGCTGATCGGTTGCCTTAGATCTGCTTTGTACTATCTGCACCAGGTTATTTAGGGATTCACCATAAGATTCATAATATTTCTCTCTAGACTGTAAGATTTCTCCCACACTCTTTTCCTTCTTACTGCCAGGTTTGAGGTGCTGGGGCTCCCATTTGGCTAGGTACTCTGCCTTTGCCAGATCTGCTGCCTCGTTCTTCTTACCAGAGTCTTTTTTTTTAGGAATGTTATAGTTGATGGTTTTGTTCTCTCCACTGGTAGAAGGCTGGGGCTTTTTAGTACCCGATGAAGACTTCCCCGCCCCACTCCCCTTGGGTTCTCTGGCAGGAGTCTGATCAGATTTCCACTTCCTTTTGCCGGGGGTTCCATCTGATCGTGCTGAACCTGCAGAGTCAGAAGTGCCTTTCCTGAGAGGAGAGAAATGGGTCCTAGTGGCGATAGCACTGTCTTCATCATCAGAAGACTCCCCATCTGGATTGTAGTTAGGGTCGTCTTGAACATCGTCCTGATGATTATCCTCGTCCTTGTCTCCCTGTTCATCGTCCTGCTTGTCGTCCTGATCTTCCTCCATTTCCTGGGCCAGTTCCTCTTGGGGTTCAGGTGACTTCTCCTTCTGCAAGAGAAGAAGTAAAACAAACCGATATATCAAGGTGTAAGACACCTTAGTAAGAAATCAAGTTACTGTTACCATGGAGACTCTTTATAAAAAATCGTAGATGAAAATGTAGGTGATATGTGTATCTAGGCGGCTTCTTAATATATAGAGAGGATTTAGGGCAATATTTCTCTGCTTTTATAATTAATATACAGAGATATTACAAGAGAAGAATTAATTTTTTACCTTTTTCTTATTTGGATAGTTGGTGTCGCTCTCCATCTTCTTGCACCAAGGATGTAAGAAGCCGCACAATCTCTTTATCAGAGCCTTCATATACGGCAGTTTACCCTCCTCTCCAGATGCCCCAGATTTAACTTTCCCCGACACGATTTTCTGATAATCTGAACGTAAGGAAGTCATCCGCATGTTGATGAAGAAAGCTGGAAAAAAAAGAAGGCAGATATATTATTTGACAAAAGAAACCATGACCTCTCTTAGAATTAACAAAATTATTAGAAATAATCAAAAAATAGACAAACTGTTGAGAGAAATAATTTATTTTTTTAAACTAAGAAAAGTTATTAAGACATGAAAAATGATTTTTACCTGGGATGTCCAGTTCATCGCCGATGACACCTAAAGTAGTCCACTTTGCTGTAGGGTCTTTATATAAAGAATGACTCTTGTCATATAGGTGGGTGTTTTGTTCCCACAACTCACACAATCGTTCAAGCACTTTCACATCTTTGAAGTACTGCCTCCCACTTCCTGCATTTGTTCCTGCAGGTTTTTTTTAAGCTGACCGATAGTTTTTTTGGGAGTTTTTTTTTGGGGGGGGACCATCTTGGACGGGGCAGATTCCTGATTTTCCTCTTCCTGTTGCCCTTCTCCCTCTTCTTCGTCATCGTCGTCCTCTACCTGCTGCCCACTCCTCTCAGAAAGGGTGTATGGAGCGGTCTTCCATGCCTTGGGCCCAGCAGAACATGAACTAGTAGACGATTCTCTATCGTTTCGAGATTTCTTAGGAAGAGGGGGGGTGGGAGATCTAGGTGATCGTGCAGGACTGTCTTGACCCTCCCCCTTATCCAAATCAGGCATGAGGTTCCGCTTCGTACCCATTTTTTTCAGCAGTCGGGGAATTGGGCCAGATGACCCTCTTTTGTCCCCCCCCAGATTATTGTTTGACTTAGGAGTAGACAGTTCATCTTGTGTCTGGTCCTGTCCGCTATCAGAGCCGACAATGTCAATAATGTCTATGTCCTCCTGTACTACAACTACCTCAGTAGTGGCACCCTTCTTTTTACCTTTCTTGGCCATTGCCAGGCGTGCAGCGTCGATCTCTTCGTCGGTGACAGCGGGTAATTGGGGTTTTCCTCTCACTGTTTTGCGTCTCACAGGTTCCTTGGTGACTTCCTCTTGCTCTATCACCTCTTCTTCGGCCTGTTTCTTTGTTCTCGGGGGGTTAAAGGCCTTAGATCCCCTCCCGCGGCGTCTGTTTCCTCCTCGGCCTGACTTTTTGTTTGTTTACGACCAAAGCGAAGGTCACATGACTTGCACGTGACACGCCGCCCGGTAGCGATACCCCAAGCGAGAGAAAGATGAACTATTTTTGTCGGCCCGACAGCGGGACCAGGCCGACAGGTACCCGATTTTTTCTAACTGATTAGAAAAAATCGGGTACCTGTCGGCTACTCTCGACTCCTGTCGGAGATCATCGGAGATGCATCTCCGACAGTTCCCGATGGAAAAATTCTACCTCTTCCACTGAAGATGATTTCAGCCCGATTTTTGGCCGACAGGAGCCCGACAGCTCCCGACAGGTGCCCGATCCTCCCCGATGCTCCCTGATGCATGCCCGACGCAACCCGATGACCTGATCGGACAACAATCGGCTCCGGTGGAATCAACGCTAATGAGTGTGGCTTGGACATGTGGAAGATCTTCCTATTTTGATTAGCGAGGAAGAACTAATTCCTTTTTTCTCTCTTACCTGGAAGAGTTTAGTCCCGGATAGATGGCCCAATGCTAGCATCCAGGAGGGTGTTCCATAACGAATTGAGTGAAATAAGAAATAAGGATGAAATAAGAAGTAGAATTTTACCTTCTCATAGACTACCAATTTGGGTGGGTCTCATAAATTACTTCGTTACTGAAATATAACTCATGTTGGGAGAGCTTCCCAGTGTGGAAATAGGACTTTATTTCATATTTCAAATTGAAATAACCGTTTATATATGGGATGGCAAACTGTTGAAATAAGTCTATTTCAAAATGAAATGAGTCTATTTCAAAATGAATTAAAGTTTAGTGTGGAATCCTACCCTGAGGGCGCTCAGAAGTTTTATCCTCTTTATCCCGGCCTCTATTCAGAACAATTAGCATCTATAGGAGACTTAACTATCTTTTATTTCAGGGTTAACATACCGGTAGACATCCAGCCAAGGTTATAGGAATTCCAAAAGCATTGTCATGTTCACTGCAAAGTTGAAGAGGGGTTATATCAAGGGCACGTGATTAGGCCAAGACAACCAGATGCTGACGCTCTAGTGAGCAAAAGGCAAAGAGAGACAGATTCTAAGAGTGTCTACTAGTATTTGCAGTTTCAAGCTGAGGCTAGCACTACATGACTAGAATTCCGCCTTCGTATTGAGAGAATACCAAGAATATCAAAGCTTGGTGCAGATCTGTGCTTTTCAGTGCTAGAATGTAGAACAATTGGCAAATTGTGGTGTGTTACCATGAATGTGGTCATTGGTTAATAGATGAATATCACATAAGAGAAGAGGGTGTGATGTGTGAATAAATTGACAGGTAGTGAGTAGGCTTTGCAGACACCTTTGTCATCTACTCAGGAGCGTCACTGCCTATTGTGAATTCGACGAGTGAACACTCTTAGTATTCTCTGCTCTTTGATAGAAGTCAGCAGGTATAGGCGATATAACCTCCATGCGGTCCATCCAAGAGGAGCGCCCACACTGGAGCAATGTTCGAGGAGTTATGCCGAGACAGTTCAGGGGAAAATATTAATATCCAACGATGCACACATGTAACTGCAACTAATGGGCATTGTGTCAATTAGGATGATTAATCATACCTCTGATTATCGTCGGTAGGATACAGGTAGGTTCAAAACTTAAATAAATTTTATTGCAATATGTTAACCACTCCTGTGCATTATAACCAGTGCACAGATTATATTATCTAAACAGAGGTCTTGGTGTGGTTTGGTCTTTCTTTTCTTTTCTTTTAGACGTGATAGGGGGTAAATGCCAAACAGATGTACAGTAACATGCCATTGATTTCCAAAAAAGCATCGTAATATGTACACCATTTGAGGGAGTGCTCTAAAAGATCTCGAGTGGCAAATCCTATTTGTACTACTTCGCAAGAAATATGCATTCCATTTAGGCCAAATCCCACTATGCGAAAATGACTTTAAAATCATTGTGGTTCGGGTATGCAGGGCCCCTTAGCCAATAATATCATTATAGGAATAATATCGTCTAAGGAAGGACTATATTATAGTGGATAAGGAGCAGTCCTGTTTCTTTTTATGGGTTAAAACACATCAAACGTGTTTGATATTTTCGTGCTGTAAACTCACTGTGATTTACATTGTCACAGACAAACTGCTGTTAAAGGGAGGCCACTATTGATATTTTTGAGATATTCTCAGGAAAAATAATCGAACAAAATCATAATGGTAAGCAGGGGCGGATCCAGAAGGGGTGGTCTAGGGGGGCACAACCAAGAAAATTTGGTCCGGGGGGGGGGCACAGCCAGGGTCCGGCCCCATATTTCAGAGTTTAACCTAGGCCCAATTTCAGGGGCTTTAGGGGTGGGGGCACCCCCTGGATCCCTGGGTAGGTAACTCCCGCAGACTACCCCCTTTAATGTTTAAAATCACACAGATACAATGTCCAATATTGACTTCAGTGGGATAAGATGAAGTAACAGGAGGGGTGGCACTTTTATGATTTATAGTATTGGCCAGGGTCCAAGGCTGTCGTTACACAAAACCACAGACATTTCAGACCAATTCCTCCGCGTTGTGGGATTTGACCTTTTCTTAATCAGATCAAATGCCCTCTCCCAGATACTCTAGAATCTTTTGCAACAAGAACAACTCGGTATGGATTGATTCCTAGACAGCTAGAAAGGACTATTGCCAACTTGCTATATTCAACTACATGTACATATCTTGGTATTATAAAGTAGAAAATGTTTACCTGACCCTGGGTGCGCACCTTCTGGGTGTATTATATAGATCTAGAAGGCTTATGAATATGAAGGGATCTATTTCAGCCTCAAGGCTAGGTCCACCAATCATCGAAGATATGGTATAAATCTCCAATTTCCATGGGTCTAACCATATCATTAGAGGCGACTAAGTAACAACTAATCCCCTGCCGAGACCTATCGCCGGAGGGCAGTTTGGAGTTGATAGTGCATTCACACACAAAAACGTTAACAAAAGTCTCTCCACACATCACCCGTGGTCTTTCTCGATTAGTCAAGGGGCCATCGGGAGAAGAATAAGCAGGATATTGTTTATTTAAAGCTCAGATAAAAAAAATTACCAATACTAGAATCATGGGGCTAGCCCTCAGCAATATTTACAAACTATCTCTTTTGCATAAACCTGCTTTCTTTCCGTTGCAGGCTCAAACAGCACGTTCTTGCACCAGTAAGTACGTAGATATCACTGTAAACCTACAGAAATGAATAATGGTATCAATGTTCAATCCATACCCAGCAAATTGTTGTCATCTGTCGCCATGATTGGTCATCAATGGTGACTCCTTTTTGAGTGATAACTCATTCCGTCATCTTTCGCCACTCTGTGTTAGACTCATGTGGCATAGCAATTGCTATTCCTGGTGATCTTGTGCTATAACGACATCGTGTTCCATCTAGCGACATGTGTGAGCCACTTCACACAGGTTGACGAGGACTCACGACAATTTGCTGGGTAGACTTCACCAGTGCTACACCACGCGCATTTCCTTTGTGATAACATAATGTGCTACACTATTTGCCACACCCAACTTGTCATTTACAATTTTAAAAAGAAACCATAAACATTGGCCTAGAAACAGGACATACCATAACCTTGAAATAACATTAATGAATGGTTTATCAACATGCATCAAAAATCAATGGTGATTCCACTTTTTAAACTGATTTCTGGTACCAACTGGTTATAGAAAACCTAAATCACCCAACCCCTTACCCACTTCCAGCTTACGCCCAACACACATGTTTAGAACTTCGATGTACTGATGCTAATTTTGTGTACGTATGTATATTGGACAGAGGTAGAGAGTTTACAAGGGGAAAGGAGGTCTGGGTCTAAACATCGTCTTATTATTGGGTCTTCAGGCTGAGCAGTTGTACAATTATGTTGGTTATGGCTTTGGCCAGCAGGGCTGATGCTGAACGAGTTATCTGCCCTAGCACAGTCGTCAAGGGTATTGGTCGATGCTATCATTGTAGAGAGAGGCTATTCTATGTTTCTGATGTGATACTCATAGGATTTCTGTGTAGGGCCTAATAATTGTATCCAGAAATTTTCGAAATTCGAATATCAGTATCTAAGAATTTCAATTTCTAATTTTCATGTTATGCTCTGTATTTTGGGAATGGTTATTACAAAACTCTCCTTTTCATTTGAGTATACTTATCCCTTCATTTATTTTCAGAATGCCATCTTCAATACATGGAGAAGTGTCCATGGCCCAGGATGTACGATTGTGAACTAAAATCAATCCAAAGGGATAGCAGGAAACGTCATATTTGAGAATGTCCTGGGAAAACATCACTGTCACCAGCAGTGTGGAAGGCACCAACAGTACCACGACATTGCAAACAGAAAACGCAGGGAATCTAATTCAGGATATTCTCTACATCATCGTCACCCCAATAGTATGTATCATTGGATGTGTGGGCAATATCCTCAGTCTTGTGGTGTTACTGAGGATCAGACTTGGATCATCAGGCCGAGGGGAGTTTGGCAAGGAGTCCACTGCCACCTTGGGCCTTATCCTCCTAGCCGTCTCTGACCTTGGATTTTGTGTGGCAGTTCTCCCACGTGCCCTTATCAGCATGACCGCCGTGAGGGCCTTATTTGACCAGAGGGGCTTCTCCCTCTACTATCAGGTATACGGTACAGGTGTGGTGACCACCTTTATCTTGACCAGCACCTGGATAACAGTGGTCTTATCACTATTTCGCTACATAGGCATTTGCCATCCTTTAAAAGCCAGACAGCTGATAGGACCCAGAGGTGCAATCTGGTCATATCTGATAATAACTCTTCTCTGTGTACTGGTAAATCTACCTTCTTTCTGGCAATACAAAATTGTGTCTTTTGTCTATGGAGACTCTGAATATCTTCTTATAGATATAGGTGAGGTGGATATAAGGAAAGATTCAGGTTTGGCTTTTATGTGGATAAGAACAGTATTTGGGGTAGCCGTCCCTGCTGTTATCTTGGGCTTCTGTAACTATTCCTTAACAATGACACTGCGCAGGTCCAGACGCATGCACCGACTATCCCATGTGTCACAAAATGGCAACCAGAAACAGAGCAGTTTCAGAATCACCCTTACTCTAATTATCACTGTCTTGATGTTTATTATTCTGGTCTTCCCCTGTGAGATCATGGACTTTCTCCACAACATCATCCACATCCAGAATGAGAATATAGAATCATTCCTTGTTCTCCGAGCAGTGGCGAATGTCCTACAGGTGATCAATTTTTCCTCTAATTTCCTGCTGTACTGTGCCATAGGGGGCCAGTTCAGAGAGGTTATGTGCAAAATGATCTGCAGAAGAACATTAAAAAGGAGGGACAGCATCATCTCTACCACTCAAGGAAGTAGAAGAGAGACTATCAATAATCATGGACGCCTATCAATATCTCAAAGTAAACAGTCCAGGAATTCACTGGTCTTGAGGAGGATCTCTACCAAGTCAGTGGAAACTGAACTCTAATGATTATTTTGTGTCGATCAGCTAACTGAATAGTGCTCAGTGCCACAGTGAGCTGTGAACACAACAAGGGAAAGGGAACCTCCGGTAGAGGCCCCGCAGAGGTTCCCTTTCCTTCGTGGTACATGTGTATATTTCTGGGGACACCAATCAAAATTGAAAATGACTTCCATGAAAGATTTTTCAAGAATTAAAGTATTATTCTCATTATAAACCCACCATGTCAATTTGATCATTTAAATGAAAGAATTTTCTTGTATGTAAAGTTGTGAATAAACCCCGAGATTACGTATAAATCCTAGGGTTCTCCCTGCAGCATGGGTCCCCTGCCAGGGTAAGATTGGACTAATAAGACTTCCAGGGTCCTATTACCTTTACTGAGGAGAATGGTAACCCTTGCTCTCCGCGTGTAGCTCCTGGAGTGCTGTTACTTGCTGACCCTGGCAGATTGTGGCATTATTAGCAATAAAGCCATATCATTGACCGGGGTTACAGGATAACCGATGATTAAGTGTGGACTAATGATGGGTCCCTGCCTTGGATGAGTGTCTTATAACATCTTACCTCTCACGTGTGTAATAAATGAAGGGCAAACCCTGGTACTCAAGGTCTCACGCTAATACTATTACATAATCTATACTATCGGGAGGGCAATTCGTAAAAACTGACAACATCTGGATGGCGATTCATAGGTTAAAGAATCATGAGGCATAGATTTTCTTTGAAAATGATCAAATTTGTGAGGAAAAGACTCTTGGTCGTTTTGATGCTATTCACAACAGGCTGTGTTGAATTTTAGCATGAAAATGGTAGACGATTTCCATGATTTTCTTTTCAAGATTTTTGTTTCAATGAACGTATGATTCTTAGGATGAACTGGTCATTTCAATCTGATCATTACAACAACAAAAGAATCCTCTTTCAATGTTATGAATTAACCCCCTGTACAGTCATATGATCCATTTAAAAATAAGCATTTTACAAAGGGGAGATGAATACAGATTAAGACGGTGCACTTCCACCGTGATAATGTATGTTTAACTTACCCTTGGAATAGCCTCAATTACAAGGTTAGAGCAGCAGTGACCAGGCAAGCAAAAACACCCCTCTGCAGGGAAATTCATTATCAAAGTTCATCTCAAGATCTTTGAAATGAGACATGATTGGGTTAAATATTCCTATTAGTTATGTCAGAACCCCTCCTTGAACATAGGTCGTTATTCATATCTGTAATCGGTGATTAAGGTCTTAGTACATTATAAACCATAATTATGTCTGGAAACACAATAAATCAGCCTTTTTCATAAAAAAAATACTCCATAATATGGTGATTTTTATCATAGATTTTGATCTAGAAGGAATTTTCCATTTCTGTTTTCAGTTTGTTTTTTTGGTGAGTATCCCCGAAAATTGGCATAAAAATCTGCAAATTTTGATTATTGGAATGGTTGCCATGGCAACCAGGTACAGGCATATTGGTTGATTTCTCATGAAAAATGTTCATTTTACTATCCAAATATGGGCCATTTCTACTGAAAATGGTGCATTTTTAGTGAAACCATATAATTCTACATAAAAAATTAGCTCAATGTATTTTTATAATGATTTTAGAGTAATTTTGCCCTCCAATGCCCCCTGGTGGCAAAATGGGGAATTTAAAATCCGCCACGGAGGGGTGTTCTCCCTTGATGGGTCACAGTCTGCTGTTGCTAGGTATAACATTCTTCCCAGGAAAATAAATAACCATCCTAATAACATCTATGGGTCGGACTTAGGGGTCTAGGACTAATTTTGAAATTTCTGTTGTTCAATATTTTGATTTCTAACAAAATGAAAGGTATTTTTGATTCAAGTGTTTTTTTCAGAATATTCCCATTGTTAAAATGATGGGGTCCGATTTTTGCGATTTTCGTGGGAGAAATGTTATACCTAGTATCTTATATCTATATTATGCATGTATATATTAATTTTCGCGATTCTAATGCAGCAATTAAACATAATATTGTGGACGACATATATCTACACCAGCTGAACTAAATAAGGGGTACTGCCACATCTATGACAGTCTCGAGCTCAGTCCCTCTATCATCTTGATAGAGTCTGAGCCCGAGACTGCATCTATGAACGTTTCAGGTGCTGTCCTCTGGAGGCTCCTACTGACATCAGAAGAGCCTGGCTTGTCAGCAGTGGTGATGGGAATGAGCTGTATCTTCTTCCCTATATTCTGTCTCCTTGGCTCATCCTTTATTCCTCAGTGCCTTCATAATTTTTTTTTTGTTTTGAATTCACTTTATTTTTCTAAAGAAAATATATTTCATCGTACACTAGTATTGTTTGAGTCAATATTATTGGTAGTCACAGGTATTACAGGTTAAATATACAGGTGTTCAAGTTTTCAACCATGTAAAAAAAGCTGAACAATAATATTGTAATATAAGTTTCAATTCAGACAAAAAAGAAGGCAGAGGACCTCATCCCCACAGTAGTGTTGGGTTGGTACTTCTGGTCCTACCTGACTTATAGAATATATGTGAAGTATATGACACATTATTATATGGATACAAATGGACTAGTAGAAATATACATACGAGGGGGGGTATATTCGAGAGTAAAGAATCTGTAACAATGCACATTAATATAATATGATTCACAAGATGCACACATCAAAAAAAATATTAATCGGTAAAACCTCATCAAAGGACATATGGCAATAAATTTTTCATACGGATATTTGTGTCACTTTTAAATTTGGCAATCTCAGGGGTATTCCTTCGATCCTTTGACAAGGCATTCCAAGCAATGGCACCATGATATTCCACACTTCTAGCATACGATAGACAATTTGGGGTAAGACATTTAAAATTGGCTGAGGGCCAGTATGAAAAGGGCGTCCATCCAGACAGCATCTCATATCTATATTATGCATGTATATAATTTTAAGGGAGTTTTATTGAAGCATTTTTCTTACATTTTTTTTTTGCAAAAAGAGCTTGAAACTATAAATATTGCACATCATTTTGACCGAATATAGTTTCTCCTTTGAAATAAATACATTTGGTAAAGTTTGAAAATTGTGTAATGAAAATGGAACAAAAACGTTCCATTTCAGCTTCTTTTTATTTGAACAGCCTAATTGGATACAATTTGAATGCTATATTGGGCCCGTCTAATGGTTGGATACTTAACTTGAAGTTAAAATATGGAGCCCTTTTTTCTTTAGTTGATATTCCAATAATTAAGCTCTAAGAGCTCTTCAAAGTTGCATAGTTATTAAGATACTGTTATTTTCACCTATTTTACGCCATTTCACCCTAATATTTCAAGTAACTATGCAACCATGAGGACCTCTGTAGTGCTTAACAAGTGGAATGTTTTGTTCCATTAACAATGCGTCCCTAGCAAACGGCCCTCTAATGCCATAGCATTGGAAGAAACAAAATGTGTGGTCAGAATGGGGTATAATATGTGAATCTCTGATGCATATTGCCAAAAATATTGGCAATTAAATGTTCAGAAAATGTATAAAAAAGAGCGAGGTAAATGCTATCAACACTATCACTATGCATGCAAAAGTGTTTGATTTACATGCAACTGGAAGGCCAAGTCACATCACGTGACTGCGCATTCTGGGCGCACTACACAGTATTATCGCCCGCAGGCCCGATGGCCTAAGATTTATAAATATTATGAGCAGTTCATTTCTTTGGAGAATCTGACAGATATGTGTGTACCTAGGCTATTTGGGTGAAGCATTACACAGGTATTCTTGGCTAACAAGCTAAAATTTCTATGACAATATCTATTGCAAGACTTAGCCTTCCTTTAGCATGCATGGCAATAAGGGTGCTGTGGAGTTTTATATATATAATAAATTGCCAGAGTCAAGGGGAGCACTTACACGTGCGGACACTTCAGCATGTGCATATAACAGCCAGAGCCCCTCTTTCACATATATACATGATCCCTGCCTTATTGGGGATCTACACTCTGCTAGGCTTAAATGGTTCTACAACTCCTACCTGTCAGGTGTGCTGCTGCTGACGTGGAGACAGCCACGCCCAGACACAATATCAGGCTAAGGCCTAAAGTTTATGGGTCTTTCACATTTTATCTAAATTCATAACTTGGTTGGGGATTCTAGAGCAATCATTAAATTCGATTCAAATGCTAATAAACTTAACATTACACACTAAACAGCTATTTGAATACTATTCTATTTTACATAATTTTATTCTGCTGAAATGATTAACACAATTTCAATCGGCATACGGGAATGTTGTTTGACAACCAAACCTTTTGAGAAGTGGATTTGTGTTAATCTGATTCATCCTATAAAGAGTAAGCATTGTAATACATCTGATACCCTAACACATTGTCTTTTATTAAACAAAACCAAATATACAAATACATATCCAAGCAGCGGGCACACAATGGCCTTTTCAACGCAGCGTTTATTGCTCATAGAAGTGTAGAAGACAGGTGCATAGCAGCATATTGATGGGCGCGGGGGGCACTCACTCACTCACTCACTCACTCACTGTCTTTTCAGTAGGAAACATTATCTTTCCTTTGTACCGGTATATCTGATAAACTGAGATTTATTAGCTACCAATATCACTGAATAGCATTGATCCATTACAAAGGCCAAATACATGTGTACCTTAAAAAATGATGTACCCTCTAAAGTTCACATCTTAGTAACAGTACACTACATATTGCACTCAAGAATTCCAATAAGAACCCGCTATTGTCTATTTTGGTACATCCATGGTACAAAGAGCATCATTGCCTTCAAATCACCCATATAACACCCCAAAGACCTGATCCAAAAGTGACTTATTTTAACGACTTCACAGAATAGTGTATAAATAAAAGCCAGGATAGTGCCCCCCCCCCCCCAGAGTGTGCCAGGAGGGTGGTTCGGGTTCAGCATCTGTATCATACATCCACTGGAGCCCAGGTACTGGAATCAGTGTGCAAAGACTCCATACAGAGACACCATGGCCTACAGGGGCCTCCTCCTGTGGGTCCTCCTGCTCATCATATCCTTAATGCCTCACAATGTTGTATCAGAGGACACTTTAGAGGAGGAAACCGATGGGGAGAGATTCGGGAATTACTATAGGCAGAAGACACATAATACATCGATAATGAGGAGACCACGTCTTTCTACCGAGGCTTATGCCAAGTTGTCTCAGCCTTGTGGTAGGCAGATGGAGCTGATGGCTGCTGCTGCTGAGAACCCAGAGGCCTACCCCTGGACGACCACATGTATGTATAATATTAACTATATTACCATGTAACACACACCCCCTTTTATTCTGTAGTATCATGCGGGCTTTTTCATAAAGAAGGGGTGGATATCTTTATACCCTCCACCCAAGAGGGGTCTCTAAGTTACCAAAAGAAAAGGTTGCAAGATTGTGTTTGGAATTGTGTCAAAACAAATATATTTCGCCCCCCCCCCATGTCAGTGATGCACAGGGGGCATGATCCCACAATGCAAACTTTGTATTATGGCTCTCCCTATGCTTCTAAAGGCACTCAACATGTGTTCGAAACTGCAGGTAATAATAAGTGCTAAATGGAAATGTATGCCAGGTAGAA
Source organism: Acholoe squamosa (assembly GCA_949317995.1). Lineage (NCBI taxonomy): Eukaryota > Metazoa > Annelida > Polychaeta > Phyllodocida > Polynoidae > Acholoe > Acholoe squamosa. The sequence goes on from OX439038.1 coordinate 27,685,880, forward strand.
ATGACAGGTGCTGGAGAGGAAGCCATATTACCTTTCTCCTGTGGCTAAAATCAGAACGTGAATTTGCCTAAACTTATCGATAGGATTATATAGTGACACTGGTATTATAGCTTTTTGCATGGTGGCCTCATCGGAACTTTGTTAGGCCTACATAGGATGATTTCATACTGATGCTTCTTTTCATCCCTAGAACTCGTCGGAAATTTGAAGACAATATCAAAATATTCAAGTCTGCAAAATGTTTAGAATCTGTCCCATTTAGCTATACGTATAGGGCTTTGAAGCATTCCCACCCCCCGACTGATATAAAAAAGATGAGAGAAAAGAATCTCCAGGTGGAGCCTGCATGTAAATGGTTCACCCTGGACGCCCCCCCCCCCCATATAGCTCACATAGCCATTATCAGCTGGGGGCAGCCATTAGACCCCGACGGCACTATGACTAACACCTTCAGCCCCCGACTCCGCAGTATATGCCAGGGATGCCTCCCATTGGTCAATAATACAATAGCCATGTGCCGTATAGAATATAGCCATATAGAATGTCCTCAGGTGTAAACAGGATAAGGCACCCATACCTTTTCTTATCTTATAAGGAGCAGAAATGGCTGTGCTTATACGTGGGGTTTTATGATTTATTTCGTCATTAATTAAGCACATTTTGATGTCTTCTTTCAGGGCTTAACTCTTATGGACATCAGCCAGAGCCGGGAGCTGAGCTTGGCAATTACTTTGCAGTGGGCAGCTATGACCAGTGTTACAAAGTGAAGGCATCATGGAAGGAAATATTCTACCAGTTCAAGAACGGGACCAACGCCTCTCTAGGAATGCATGACTTTGGTACTCACTACTGTAAAGGCACATATCGGTTCAAAGATAACTATGTAAGTTCTGTTTTCTTTTCTTATTTCCTGAAGTTGAAGGTTGAGTACGTAAAAATTGTGACCACAATTATAGCTTTAATGAACTTTGATTTTTATAAAAATGCATTCTGGTATACAACATTGTATAATTCTAAAAGCAAAGCATCATGTAAAAATCGACTGAATTGAATGTGAAATTTAATGCTGATTCAAATTTGAAGCAAGCTTGTTCTAGTATATTAACCACAATCATCTATTCTATTGGGATAAACTTATCATAAAGGGATTTGTAAACTCTCATCACACGTTTCACAAACCTTGCCTCCACCAAGACCGAGAATGAATCTTTTACAAAGAAGATAACTTTCTTTTATTTCTTTTCAGGTTGGAAGCTCAGAGGGATGGTGCGTGGCAGAAAGTTGTGGTCCTGAAGATATTAAAACTATGATGTCATGTAAGTTATGACCGTTTTAGAACCCCTCCAGAACAACTATATAGATACTAAACCACTGCATGCAATTTTATACTAATAATTGAATCTAACCTGAAAGAGCTTAGTCATTTCACCGGACGATTCCATACGTTAACAACAGAATTTGTGCCTTTTGCATTTCATTTCTACTTAATTGATCCCGGTATATTAGTCCTTATATTCATTTTAACAATATAATGTTTCAGTGTACAATTCATACAATTCCACAAATAAACATGCATACTGTGGTGCCAAGCAGCCATTGAAGGATAATATTGGTGCTATCGTGACTCTGTAAGTATACCCTACTAATTACTAATATGAATAAGTGTCAAGACCAATAAATTAAGAGGGGTGATTAATAGTAAAAAGGTAGAGGATTATGGAAACTCCAATAGGTGAGGCTCTACTATGCGATTTTTTGCAGAGAATCGCAGCTATTCTCACAAAATGGGAAACAAACACAGACTAAACAGTGGTATTTATTACCATTGCAAGGGAGAAATTGGATTTTTGGGGAGCTATTTGTTTATCTGGGGATATGAATGTGTGCGATCTCAGGCATGCTTGTGTTGTCAAAAAGATGTTTTTTGTTTACTAAATCAAGCTGTTGTTATGTAAATATTGCAACCTTTCACATTGGGGAGTCTCCACAATTTGATATCAGACAGGTTTGATTTTTACAGGACTGGTTGTTATTGGAATGCTGCATTGTTATTTATTATGGTACAGTGTTATTGTTTATACAGCAGAAGGGCACCTAGCCCTACCTGGTCAGTGTGACAACTCAGTCACAGGTTTGGAGTAGATATAAACAGACCTATAGGTAAACACACTCCCTGTGATTACAAATGACCCCTCATATCCCATATTTACAATTTTAGATCTCATGTTTACAGTTTAGGACTGTCAACAGCCTATACCTTAGACACTGACACATGAGAATGTTCCAAAAAATCGTGTAGTGGAGCCTCCACTAATGTCTACAAAGCTCAGGTTAAAGCGATTTATAACAATCAATGAAAACCACGTGTTGTAGATTCCATGTCTGGTTCTCTGGATATTAAATATCTCATACGGTTTATAACCAAGTGAAACAAACCTCGATATGGTACATTAACACCTGATATATCATATCAAACTTTGAAGATGCTAAAATCATGACGATAACAATATCAAATATCCATACAGCACAATTCAATGTCTAGAGGTTGTTTCCAGGGCGATTTCTAGTTCATTTGTGGGACTGGTTCTTGTAGCCACTATCTTTGATGGTGTTAAGAAGAAAAAGGAAGCCTCAGATAAAGTGGTACCAGGAGACAACTCAATACCCAAACCTGAAGCTATAGGCCAGAATAATGGAGGATTTGACTTGTCTGAAGTAGAGGTACAAAATGGAAATGGTACAGCAGTGTCTGATGGGCAGACTGTCAATTCTGAAACTATAGGCCAGAAAAATGGAGGGTTTGAGTTGCCTCAAGTAGAGGTACAAAATGGAAATGGCACTGCAGACTTGGGTGGACAGACAGATGTCCCTGCAACTACCTTGGATACTAAAGCTAAGCTACGTAAGTCTCTGTAATGAGCAATAACAGTCCTGAAAATTCACTTTGACATTAAATTGAATTTTACAGTTGCTTTATGCTAATAATCCACAAACTACATCAGCTATGTTCCTCAATATCGAATTTTCAAGTTATTTTCAATCAACCAACCACTCTGTACATATTTAGCTGCTGCAGTTCGGGCTCTCGTCTCCTTCTCCTTATACTGTACCCTACCCACTGTACTGGACACTGGAGGTAACCGGGCAACCTACAAATGTTTTAACGGACTCCGCTTTATAGCCATGTCATGGATCATCCTCGGACACTCCTGGCAGCTGGAAACCTATGTCCTCACAGACGGCAGAAACATGTTTGTAGGTAAGATCAAGTCTATTTTTGTCTCCACTTGAATACTTAGTTTGACTTCAATGTGACATGGATTCCATGTAGTGTCATGCCTGTTATCCTATAATGCATGAATGCATCTGAGTGCATTAACATAGTATAAATTGCACATTTCCCTCAAAAACAACCAAACACCCTATCAAAGTATGTCTAAACAAATTAATGCTACTTGATTTGTTTTCAACTACGATGATCTTGTTCGGGTGTGCATTGCACTGCTATAATGCACTGAAGGTCACTTTTATCATGCAGCAGTGCAGGGCTGCCGTTTTATAAATGACTGTCATAGGGAAGTAAGCAAATGGTCCTGGACGAATTGCATGAATTTAGATTGGAGAGTATTGCAAATACATAAAAAGTACAAATGCAATGATGTTGATAATAATTAAGGGATATAGGTAATAGGAGGCTCTCTTCTTTCGTGCTTTTGCTCTCTGGGGCCTTTTCAATGTAGCTGACGATCTGAAAAAGTTATTGACTCTTTGGCTCATCCCAATTGATACGTGCTGTCATCAGGCATTCCTATCTAAGAACGCTATAGCCACCCAGCTAGCACAGCTCGTGCCATTTACGTCATTCCTACGTGAAAACTTGTGTGATTTACGTAAAAAATACATAATTTGGATGAGTTGTGTTAGCAGGGCATGTAATCATGCACATAAGATTTGGTAGAGTAGTCGTAGCACTCACTTCAAGCACTAATGTAGGAGCCCAACAATGTATCTTATTGCCGTTGGCGTTATTGAAATAAGCCCCAGGTATGCCACTGAGGAACCAGTGCTCATGAATTGGGATTTTATTCTTAATGGCGATTACATATATAAATTACATTCTTTTGCATTAATCTGTGGATAAAGCTGTATTTTCAATGGCCTTTGTCTCATTTGGCTGTTTTTACTTCCAGAAAATTATGTAGGACAGTTTGACCTCATTTACAGACCAGGCCATATGATAATAAACAACATGCATTTTGCTGTTGACATATTCTTCTTCCTTGCTGCCACTCTTGCCACCATATCACTTATGAAAACCTTTAGACGGCTCGAGGATGTCAGTAAGTCGACTTGATTATTCTCAATCTCAAATTATGTGTATAAATCTTGATCTAAGAGTTTCTTATCAGTATTTACCAAATAAGAAATCTGAGACTCTGACCACCGTTTTATAAGTCTTTGACAGACAATGAATAGAGTCAAAAGGCAAATGCTGTAAAAAAACAAAAAAAAAACAACTGTTGAATCTGCCAGGTCTCCTGGTAAAACTGAAGACTGAACCACCATACTCAGTGAAGCAGTGTAGTTTTTACAATGAAGTCCCAGATGGCAATACGGTGGTACAAGAAATCTCCGTGGAAATAATGATAGATCTCTGGCAACTTCGGGACAGGGATTTTCCCGTTACTTCAACATTTTCTTCTACAACATAGCAATAAAGGATATCTTTCCTTTCTTGCAGGCCATTGGGGTCGATTCAAAGAAGTGCTGCTTTATGTTTTCCACAGATATTGGAGGTAAGTGAAAGTAGGTAGTCTATTGCATTCAAAATAACAAAGAGTGCTTCACTTAGCCTGGGATGTATCACCGAGTAAGGCGGCCTAATTGTGAGAAAAGCTTCCATATATTACAACAGTGAAACATAAATTGTTTAAACATAAATCTATACTTTTGGTTCCATGATGACAAGGAACACAAGCACTGACGGAGTCGAAAATAGAGATGTAAATGCTCAAAAACTACCTTTTCATGTATCATACAATGACCTCACCAGAAGTATTCAATTTTTGGGTGCAACTGTTTCATATCTTAGATTTGAGTAAAAAAGAAGATAAATATTTTTATTCAATATTGGACTATATGGCACTGGTTGCCATGACAGCCATTCCCATCTTCCCAATGATATGGTTCAAACTTATTAGAAAATGATGTAACATTTATCGAAGTATAAAGTTTGTTTGAATCCCTCTTGTTCTGCTGCAGACTCACTCCACTCTATACTGCAGTGATGATACTCTATGCTAACCTATGGCAGTACTGGGGGTCAGGTCCTCTGTTCCCAGAGACTAACTGGTCTGCAGACAGCTGCAAGATCTGGTGGTGGAACAACCTGTTCTACATACAGAATTACCTCAGAGGCGATGTGAGTACTATAATGATAATTGAATACAGTGATTACTTTGGGACATTGACCCTAGTAGCTTCAGATATCAAGACTTGGTACTGTAGAGGTCGGCAAAACATCTTTTGAAACATCGGGATTCAAACCAGGGTCACTGAACTTGCAAGTGAGTGCTCTACCACTGAGCTACATCCTCAGATCTGATGTTTCCTACCTTTGACCTACACCTGGAACGTTATGATGGGCTGGTACAACCAGAACGGGGCAGATGGCCTACCGCCATGGACTTACAGCCAGAGCTGGCCCCAACAATACAAACAGGGGCATGATTTGCCCCCTCCCCATTTCTCGCTCTGAGACTCCCAATAATCAATATGGATCAATGTTAAAGTTTTTGCATAGTTTTAGATTTCCTAATTCCCAAAATAAAGAGTGTCTCTAACTTTTCTTCTGCACCTCAATCTTTGCCACAGCACCAATTAGCTTTAAGACTATAAAACATGATATTATGGTATTTGGATATATATATATATATATATATATATATATATATATATATATATATATATATATATATATATATCCTCATATTCTGTCATTGGTTACAGTGCATGGGATGGACATGGTACTTGGCGGTTGACTTCCAGTTCTATATGGCTGCACCAATGTTTGCTTTTTTCCTGTATAGGTAAGTATCTATTTGTCCAATTATACAATTACCCAATTATAGCATCAACTCACTTTCATAAGTGGGTATTAATCAATTTGACTTGGTAATTGGTCAAACAATTTACTAATTGGTCCACTTAGTTAATTAACATTAATCACATGTGTCAAATTTCTATAATTTTCTTAATACCTCCACTTTTTTTTCGTAGATTAGGAAAAGTACCCAGGCAATATTTCTTTCATTGGAATAAATCCAAAATACTTAAACCAATGCTCTTCTTCATACATCCGTTGTTTTTGTCCTCTTGTAATGGTTTTATTGGTTTTATATTGATAGAAGTCCAGTTTTCGGGGGAATATATCTCTTTGCCAACTGGCTTGTGAGTCTTGGGATCCGTGCATTATTGGTAAGGTGAGTCTGAAGCATTGATTAAAAAAAAGCCGATTCACATTGGGTCAAGGTCGAGATAAGATGGATTTCTGATTTCAACTTCGGTGTGAGTTTTTTTACATCAGACATCATCAGGGGGTCGTTGCACAAACAGCGTGCCTTCGTTCTGCTTTTCTCTCTCGTTAGTACGACATTCACAAAGAGACTTATTTCTGACCGTTGCACAATATGTTCTGCCTTTTCACAACGAGAGTCGTTGTGACAGCGAGACAAAAAAAACAGGACTCGCTGTGCTTTCCTCGCTGCTGCAGTGAGACTCTAGCACAGCGAGAAAAAACGACAGGGCACCCGCGTATTTTGACCCAGTTAGGCAGAACGTCACTTCCGGTGCCCGCGCTGATGTCAACAAGAGGCCGGCTTCGATCAATGAAACAGAGGGATATATCATGTCTCACTACGCTTCAGAAGTAAGTTTTCTTTTAACCCTTACGTGCCCAGATTAGCAAAAGTGCGCTCTTAAGCATGTATATATGTCCAATAGACCACCATGGGTTTAATATTTGTCAGAATAAGTTAATTCTAACATCAGAAGACTCCTAGTATCAAGGGCTTTCCAACGACAACAGAATTGGCATGGTGCATTGGGTAAATAATTATTAACAGATCCTATTGCAGAAAATAATTGATTGAAAATAGGCTTTAAAAACATTAAAAGTGCGCGCTCTGGCCATGAGAATAATGATAAAATACAGAAAAACCATTAGATATACAAAAATATTGATTAAAAATACCAAAAATATTGATGAAATATTTTTCCTGTGATTTTCTGCAAGGAATCCATTTATAATACATATCTTTTTCATTTTCCATCAATATAGCTCTCTTTGAAATGTCAAAATAATGCTTTATGAATTGAAAATAGTCTATTCCCCACCAAAATCTAAAAAAAAAGATTTCCAGGGCACCTTCATCCAAATCAGCCCATTTCAACATCTTTTGACTTCATCATTCCCTAGTGGCTCATATAAAACTCTAAACTCTTTGTTATCATTTGAATAAGTACTTAAATCTGGACATAATATAGGTAATAGTCGCTAGTATCTCAAGTTTGTTGAAAAATCAGGTTCCTCAAAATAATCCTGGGCACGAAAGGGTTAATATAGTGTTCTATAAGGTAGATGTTGTTCAGAAGAAGACAATGACATGCTGTTCTTAGACTGTTATTCCTTTTCCGTCGTTCTGTTAGCTTTCTTTCTCTGCCGGGTCGGGCGATAATAGGGTAATTTGGTTCACTCTAACGTCTTTTGAGCGTGTCTCTCTCTCTGTCTTGTTATTTCTTTTCATTTTCTTTTTTTTTCTCCCTCTCTTCGAATTTTACGGCAAAGAAGAGAAAAAATCGAGTTATTCAGACATTCTTAGATTCATTTTTTCATAATTAACAGTACCTGAAAAAAAGTCCCCCTCTCCTCCCCCCTAATTTTCTTTTTTCCTGAAAATAAATATTCTTTATCTTCTTTTTTCAGTACGACCGTTGTTATGCTTTGTCTTCAAGCGACGAAGACGATGAGGAAGAGGAGCACGATCTTGCGACCCAAGCGGGCAGCAGGTCGTTCGAGTTACCAGAAATTTTGAAAACTAACACCCTAACAGAAGGATCAGACGAGGAGGAAGAAGGACTAGAGCAAGGAGAGGAAGAAGAGGAATACATTTTAGAGGATTCTAGTGAACTCTCAGAGGAAGATAGCCCTGTTCAAAAGGGTAAGGTGAAAAAGGCTAAGGCAAAACAACCGAAGGCGGGTCCCTCCAGCAGGCCTGAAACGAACTTAACTTCCCGGGGGACAGAGAGGGCCAGAGACGTATACTGGACTGAAGCTGAGCATAGAGCGCTCTTCTTTGCCCTCCTCAATCAGAAGCCGTATATCAAGGCTAGGGGGAAGAATGGAGCACAGCTGAGGAGAGAAGGTTGGGACACAGTTCTAGGTGAGTTTTTTTTATCAAGTTTGACATTATGACAGAAAAAAATCTTTATCTTTTCTCTTATCCTCAAAGTTAAACAGAACTATGTGCCTTCTGTGTGTTTTTCATGAAGAGAGCTGTTCTTTTTCTCAGATATTCTATGTCTCCTTTGATCTCTTGCAGCCACAGTGAACAGCATCAAGAATGCGAACCGGGAGTTAGACAAAATGCAGCATCACGTGAATGATTATTTCTCTAAGCTTAAGGCAAAGGTGAGCGAACAAAAAATATATTATACTCTTGATAGTGATTTGCTACACCTTTCAAAATATAAGTTAGTGTAACTTAAATTGATGTCTTTTTTCTTCTGTATCTTTCTGACCTCCTTCCCCTTTAATTTTCATTTTCTTGTCCTCATTATTTTCTCATGCTTTTCAGAACGAGGAATATCTATACCTGATAGAGAAAGGAAAACCATGTGAAGGATGCTCCTTGACCGACATGATGTTGTTGAAGTATAAGGGAGTCGAGAGAATTGCCGGTAAGACAGAAAGAAATTTCTTTTAAGAATGAAACTAGGCCCTATCTTTAACTTATTGTGAGCGTCCTGAATTTTACTTTTATTGAATATTGTGTTTTCAGCACAGGCATTTTTTTTCCTTTGAATAAATAAATGTTTTCAAGAAACATGCATAAATTTTAGGATGGGTCTACGCTTTCCCAAAATTCATAGTAAAACACAGCAGACCTAATATTGTTTGTTCTTTTGACCTATTTTCTTCTTCTTTCTCTCTTCGATAGCGATTCCTCACGTTGTTCTATTCTTGACTATGTGTATTTTCTTGGACCACAATTTCCCTTGAACAATAGAATTTTTTTTTTCAGGGCAAGGAGGGGAAATAGTCTACTACACGGATCCCGTGGAAGAGGAAAAGAAACGAAGGCAACAGGCCAAGAAGTCCCCTGCTGTGCAGTCTAGAGTTAAAGCTAAAGGTGCTGCTCCGTCTCCCCTTAAAGTTTTGGTTGTGCCTTCAGAGAAGGAGCTGTTGGCACAGTTTCAGTGTCCCATGCCTAAAAAAGGGAAAGGACCTGTGTCTCCGGCAGTCAAGGTGCCTTTCAGGAAACCGGGTAAGGCTGCAGCAGCAGCAGGTGGGGCCAAGGTCACTGGCACACCGAAAGCGACAAAGGCCAAAGTTGCTGCAAATACAAAGGAAGCGAAGGCTAAACCTGCTCCTTCTCCCTCTGGAAGAGGTACCGCTAAGGCTCCTTTCAAGAAACCAGGTTTTCGGGCAGTCAGGAACGCTGCTGCCTTTGACGTTGATTTGACAGGAGACGACAGATCTGATGACATGCAAGTAGACGTTGTGTCAACAGACACCGACATAGTGGACTTGACCGGTATTCAACAGGAAGTCCCCCTCACTTCTACTCCAAAGTCGGAAGTCAAAAAGGAAGTACGGCGTAGTCCACGGATTCTTGAGAAGAAAAACTCTGGGGGCAGAGGAAAGAAATTAGACTTTGAATCAAAAACCACAGATGCCTCGAGTAAAGAAGAAGAAATAGCAAATCAGGTTAAGAACCAGGAAATCAGATTAGCCAATATCGAGTCTTTTATGACCACTATGGAAGTACACAGACGGGACAACGTGGATAACATGATGTCCTTCCTGAGTCGATGCACAGATGTGCATGAGAGGCTAGGAACAGTGCTTGAGAGGATAGTGTCAGACAGGGAGTCCATCGTGAAAACGCAGGAAACTACCAGCCGTCACTTGCAGTCTATCATTGACACTCAGGCAACTTGCAGCCGTAATGTGGCTCAACTTATAAACGGTAAGGCTTTATTTGGGTGGACATGTCATAAATCGAGAAAAAAAATATGTGTAGCAGTAAGTGTCTAGGTGTCTGGCATTTCCTTTTTTTATTTCATTTTCACTCTCATCTGAAGTTTTTCTTGACCAACAAAAATACTTATATTTATTTGTTTGCACAACGAGACAGATCGTCACAGCGTGACTTATACAGTTGGCATAAGTTTTTTTATTCTTTTCAACTTTTTATATCCTACAGTTTCCGGTAAGGTCATTCACATGACCGACGGGCTCCAAAGGAGGCCTGTCATGATGATGTGTGAAACCACGCAGACCCCGCCTGTTCCTGAGTTTCCTACTTTTCCACTTGTTGTTAAACCTTTGTCTTCAGGTGCCTTGAAAGGTAAGTATTTTTTTTTTTTCATAGTCTAAATGTATCTTGTCCTATCCAATAAGTCTCTTTGTGAATCTCGTACTGACGAGAGAAAAAAGCAGAACGAAGGCACGCTCTTTGTGCAACGACCTCCAGGCCTATCTGTGCTTCTTCATATAGTTAGTCCAAAAAGATTGGGAAGTTGTAAGTTATTGGAAAAACAGAAAAAAAGAAAACACCGTAAAGACAGAGAAACTGAGCTGTAAGGTAAATCTGGCTGGTATCATAAAGAAGAAGGGGCGAATGTCTCTTATTTTCTCTACGGGACATAAGGGAAGATTTTTCTTCTCACCTGTGTATAGTTATGTATCACTCTTGTTCTGAAGAAAGCACTAAAAAAGTTTTTGCCTTGTTTTTCACAGTTTTGACGCTCGATCCCTCTGCAGACCAGTCAACAGTGGCCCAAAACCTCCTTCATGTCAATGGCAATGGAGAACTAGTCACAGGTCCCACCGTAAACCAAGCTTCCCCTCTAACTTTGGTTTTAGCGGGGGAACCTGCAGCCCAAGAACAGGAAGAGCAGCAGGGAGGATCGTATGCTGGTTGTGTGGTTAAAAGCGAGCCTCTAGAGCACGATCAAGGAGACGCGGGAAACAACGTGAACAGAGAGGTTGTTTACCAAGAGGTTCTTTATGAAGAGGAGGGAGAGGAAGGGACTCAACTTCCTTCTCCGCCAGGTGATGACCCTCAAAATCAGGTCACTCAGCCATTGAATGTACCGCATAACGAGCTTATTGAGCAAGGCAATCAGGGGCATACTGACCTCTCAGAGCCTGGAAAAGACTCCCATAGTGACGCGGGTGATGCAGGTTCTAACATAGAAGCACAGGGAGGAAGTGATCTTATGAAAGAGGGAAGCACTGACATGCAGGCTCATAACGAAGGACTAGAACAGGGAGGGAATGATGTCCTTGAGGATGGGGGTCAAGATGGCCAAACTCTCAGAGGAACTGACTTACAGAAAGAGGCGGCAGAAGGAGATAAAACTGAAGGTGTAAGCTGTGAGGCAGGAGAGGACAGCGAAGTAGTACCATGTCCAAAACTTAAAGAAGATGGAGGTGAAGAGACAGTGAAAGAGGTAGCACAAGACACCCGAAAAGAGGCTGGAAAAGAACAGCCACATTTGCAGCAAGGCGCTATTCAGACTAAAGAAGACCTCGAGGTTTCTCTCATAAACGTAGACGATGAAGTTCCAGAAGGAAGACTTGGTTTATGTGTGGTTCTTTCTACATGTGCCAGAACACACCCTCCTCCGCGTAAAATCAAGAGGGTCCACATAGATATATCTCAGGGGGGAGTAGTGCTCGACTGCAGTAACATAGAAGGGGTACTGAAGAAGGAGAAGCCTCTAGAGGAACTAACAGAGCCTGAACCTGACAAAGAGGTGATCACAGCGGCAGAAACTCTCCACTCCCTTCACCTGGCTGTTGATCCTAAGCCGGGTCCTGCGACCAGGAAAAGGGTAGCAGAGGCTACCAAAGGACAGCCTAAGAAAAAAAGGAAGGCCCCAAAGAATGGATCGAAAAAGAAATAGAAAATGTTACTTTCATGTGACTTTCACAGTCAGAGTATTCATGTTCGTTTTCCACTTTGTTATGATACAACGGTTTCAGATTAAGAAAATCTAATTTTTCAAGAGAGAAACAAACTGACTATGACGCTGTATGTTTTATGACTTCAACCTACATAGAGGAATGTTTTTATTTGGCCACAACGAGACTCCTTCTGTAATGCATGATGCGGTTGGAGAGTGGACAGACATATTTTCATGTAGGGAAAATTTCTTTCGGGTGAACAAAAGAGAACACCCACTTTGGTTTACTTTACTAGTACTTAAGCTTAAAAAAACAGATACTTCCTAACATAATAAGTCACTGATGTCTTATACCATGACCCCTTCACTAAGTAGTCTGAAAAGTCATGAGGTACAGTGTAGTTAAGAGTTTTATCCCTTTGAAACAGTTATCGGCTTTTCCTCGACCACAAAACCATTTGAAAAGCAATAAGGTGCTACAGTGGCCACACTATTGAAGTCCACTTTTCCTAGTCACTTTCTGGTCATGATATGTAATAAAAAGTTTGAAGTGAAAGCCTGTGTGACCTCTTGTTCCTCTGATAACGTACTGAATAGTATATTAGTTTGAAGTTAAAGAAGTACAAGACTGAAAAAGCTTTGTTTATCTATTCTAATGCTATGCCCTCCTTCACAACGACTTTTTAGAAAAAAGGTCGTTGTGCGTAGGGGGCAGCACTCTCGATTTCATGTTATGACGTCATAATTGACAGAACGTCGTGGAACAACATGTCCAAATCTCTAGGTGATATGCCTCCTAAGAAGCACAAGGTATGTAAAAAAGCTTGACCAACTTCAAGTCTGAACATCAGAGAAAGTCCTGAACACAAAGGAGAGCATGCAGAGCATAAAAAAAGGGCCTAAAAGTTAATTTAATAAGAGGATAATGGCGGGTCACGTACGACGTAGCACAACGTTAAAAGTTAGCCAATAGTCGCTGTGCTTTGTCCCTTACTTCTCTCGTTGTGACACCGGTTGGCAAAGGCTAATAAATAATTTTTTTATTCCATGTTATGACAGCAGGGTCAGCCTGATAAGAGACCTAAGAAAAGAACACAAATGATACTGAAGCATAAGGATTTCTCGGTTGACTCAGAGGCCTCTACAGTCCTTTACCAGCCAGAAAATGCACATCGAGAAAAGCAAGCAAACGATACCTTGGTAGGAGCTTCTTATGCTGACCATCAGTCCAACGCCAGTGACTCCGAAAGTGAAGCAGAAGATCTCCCTATGCGAAACGACCTTCCTGTCTCCAGAGAAAGGTGGAAGAAGAAAGAAGTAGAAGCCCTAATGGATGCAATAAACTTAAACCGGGACGCTATAAAGTTCCACTTCAGCGGCACAGGAGGAGGGAGGGACATAAGGCGGCAAGCATGGAGAGACGTGGCATGTAAGTTTATTACTTCGATAGAATAATCTTATATCTTCCCCTTTTTTTTCAAGGCAAGTTACTTCATAAAAAAAGAATTTATAAATTTAATACTTTCTTCTTAATTCTTTCAGTGTATGTTAACTCGGAAGCGCACACTCACCGGACTGTCAGACAGTGCTCTGATAAGGCGTCTGATTTCACCCAAAAGATGAAGCAAAAGGTAGGAGAGAAGTGAAATTTTTCTTTTTCAACATAACAATAAAGTTAGTGAAGAGAAATAAGCAAAATAACAAAATTTTTATCCTAATCTATTTACTTACAGTACAATACACTAAGAAGGGAGATCAAAAAGACAGGAAGCGGACCACCTGCAAAGAAGTTGCTTTTGTCCAAGACCCAGCAGAAAGCTTTAGAATATCTGAAACCAGAGGCAGTTCGAGGTGAGGATGGACTACCGTAGTCACTGTACCCTACCTTATTCAACCTCTTATTGAGTTTAGAATAAAAGACATCTAATGTTTTTTTCAAACACAGCGAGAAAAAAAAAATATTACATACTTTTGAGACTCAGGAAACATCTGTATGTTTTCAGGTATTCCAGGAGTTACTCCCATGGAGCTGGACCCTACCAAACCAAAGACACAGTCAGGCATAACAGAAAACCATCTGTGGAGACCAGGTACTGCCGACTTCTCCAAGGCTAAGACCAAAATGAAGACCACTAAAGTACCAACAAAAGATAAAGACAAAGAGAGAAGGAAGGAAGAAAGAAAGAAGAAAGAGGAGAGAAGGAGGAAACATGAGGCAAAGATGAAGGAGGAGAGAAAGAGGGAGAAAGAAGAAGCAGTATTAAGGAAGAAAATGGAGGATTTATCCAAACAGAAAGGAGCAGCGAGGAAGAAAGACGAGTCTAAGACTGCTCTACCCAAAGTTAGATCTAAACAAGGGCAGAAAGTTGTGGTTTGCACCAGAAGCGAATACCTGCAGCTGTGTGAGGAGAAGAAAAGGAGGAAGGCAGAGAGGGAAGCCATAAGAGCTCAGAGAAGGCAAGCCAAAAATCAGTTATGAAGTATGGATTAAATGTGACAAAGATATATATGATAAAGAGAAATGGACAATCTTATACAAGTTTGAAAAAAATACAGTTTATTTACAGGTTATTATGTATATGTACATAAATAAAACTTTTTTTCTTTCACGGCGCGTGTTCAAGTTTTCTTTCACAAAAGGAACAGGAAAAAATGTCAGAGAAAAATATTTCATGTGAGGCCTGTCCGCCAGGTACGTCTTTATGTACATTAAGGTAAATATCTCAGACAAGCTGAAACTCTCTCGTTGTGACATACATGTGTACCACATCCTAATTATAAGGTATAACAGACAAAGAGCCAAAGTACTTTCGTTGTAACTTGAAGCATGCAAGGTGCCACACTTTTCAGAAGTATTTGTTGCAGTACTCGTCCCGGAAGCACTTGATACGCTCCTTTTCCTGTTCTCGGGAAAGCTGTCTTGGTTGGGGAAGGGGAAGACGGACTGGTGTCCAGGGATCAGCAGGGTCATCTACAATCCTTATGCCATGATCCATGGCCACGTTGTGAAGGCAGGCGCAACTGGTTATGATGTCTGAAGACCTCTTTGGCTCGTGCCTCATGTAACCTGCGGAGGAGTCCAAGATCCTGAAAGACAAAAAAAAAACAGAAAAAAAGGAGCTTTAGACAGGGACAAAGGATGACACAGAAAAAAATATTGGAAGGTAATATGTTAAAGCGCAGATTATTAGTTCCTTTCTTTTTCTCATGAGTGGGAAAGAGTTACACTCACCTCCAACGCTGCTTCAGGATACCGATGCACTGCTCGACTCGAACCCGGCTCTTCTTATGCCACTTGTTGAATGCGGTCTTCTTGGGTGAAGTCTCGTCCTTATAGGGCGTGAAGAGGTGCCGACGCAACCCATATCTGCCAAAAGTAGAAGATAACCACATGTTATAGTGTTTTGCATGCTGTGAAAGAAAAGTAGAGACAAAGACTAAGAAAGGAAGCTCACCCCGAGTCTCCTAGTAGAACAAAATCCCCCCAAATCTCCTGGTCGAGCTCGTCTCCAACGGGGCTCGCCGCGAGACAGTAGGCATCATGCACCGATCCTGGGAAGCGAGGGTCTATGAACAATATCCGTTTGTCATAGTCACAGACAATCTGCACCAAGAAAGAAATAAAAATCAGGAAAAGGGAAATAAATTCCATCTAACCATATTCTGTTACAGATGATATGTTTCATAATAATTCTAGAGGTGCAGGACAAAAAAAGAGGAAGATGAACCTTATTTTATTAAGGAAACAAAAATCAAGAGGACTCCACAGAAGGTAAGAAAAAGGTGAAAAACTCACAGTGGTGTTGATGGAGTGATACTGATTTCTGTTGACGTATGCGCTCTCGTTTCTGGAGGGGCACTTGATTGGGATGTGGGTGCCATCCACGTATCCAAATACAAACGGTGTCTCTTGTTCGACCTCTCTTTGGTTCCTCTTGACTTTGTGGCGGTATAACTTCAAGGCCGCAAGCAGTTTCGATTCAAAAGAGTGGGGCCACTTCACATACTTGTGCCGGTTCTTGACGAAGTATTGAGCGACATCTTTCACTGAATTACACACTACGGACTTGGATACCTTCTGGGAGTCCCCAGTCAGCATGAAGAAACTCCCAGTGGCAAAATACCGTAACACTAAACAGAACTGAAAGAAAAAAAAGGAAATCAATGTCAGAGTATTAGGAAAAGGGGAGAAATAAATAAATAAATTAAGAAAATTTCTTTCTTCCTGATGAAAGGTCGTCTAGTCATGGGTGTGGACTACAAAATTCTACTGGTGACATGCTCATTTCTTGAAACAGACATGTGACATGGGATTTACTGACATGACTAAAAAAATTATTGACATAAAATTATTAAAATTGACATGTTGGGCCATGACAGAGGTGACATGTGACATCAAGTGATATGTGACATTACCATTTCATCGAGTCGACATGTCAGAAGGGGGACCCCCCCCATCCAGACCACAATGAAAAAAAAGAAGGTATTTCAGCTTACCCTGTCTATGCAGGAGAGGCCTCCCCCACGTTTGCTCCCCTTGAACTTGCTGTGTAGCCTGTAGTCCTGGCACAGCTCCTTCACTACCTCCTTGCTGAGCCTGTACCTTGCTGTAAACTCTTCATCAGAGAATAAAGTGAAGGGAGTATCTCTTTTCTTGCACTTTCGCTTTCTTCTTCCCAGACTGTCTCTTGGGACATCCATTTTGACACAGTGTAGTTGTCACACTTTAAATTTCCCTCCAAAATGTTACTCTGGTTCCATTCCAAATCACAGAACGACTGTCCCCATAGGGACCAATGTTAAAAACCAAAAAGGCGGTGACTCCAGAGTAACTGCCTTTTTTTTCTCGCTGTGCACCCAAAAATTTTAGCACAGCGACTTTCGCACAGCGAGGAAAAGATTGTGCAACACTTTTTTTCTCGCTCTGCAAAAACGGACCAAATGGCAGAGCGAGAAAACATTTGTGCAACACTTAGACACTAGCAGAACGAGGAAACCGGTTTTCACGCTGATTGTGCAACGGCCCCCAGGCCGATACAAAAAAAAAAATCAGCAAACATCGTTTTGTCGTCATTAGGGTAGTTCCAGACCTCTACCACCTAAGCCTATTTTACATTCCGATTCAGTCGGGCAGCTATCAGCTTCAAAACAAGAGGTAAAAATCCAATAGGTGAGGCTCCACTACGCGATTTTTGCTGAAAATCGGAGCTATTCTCACAAAAGCAGACACAAACACAGATTATAGAGTAGAATTTGTTATTATTTCAAGGTGTAAATAGAAGATTAAGAGAGCTTTCTGTTTATGTGGGGAAGGCTTTGTGTACAATCTCAGGCACATTTTTGTTGCCAAAAGATGTTTTTGTTTACTAAATCAAGTTGACCTAATGTAATTATTGCAGACTTTCACACTGATGACTCTCTGCAAGTCAATATCAGACAGGTTTGATTTTTACAGTACAAGACCCTGCAATCTGTGTGACTGCTGTGTTGTTATTTATATTTTGCTGTGTTGATGTTTATATATTGAACTCCCACCCAATCACAGAGTCTATGTAGCTGCAGGTTAGTTTGTAAATGTGGCACACAAGGAGAGAGATCACCCATGAAATGACCCCTGAAATCTCATGTTTACAATTTTAAATATCATGTTTACAATATAGGAATGTCAACACCCTATACCTTAGGCACTATAGGGATAAAATTAGGTGAGACTGTACCAAAAAATCGTGTAGTGGAGCCTCACCTATAGAAAATGGAGTGGTTGGGCCGATTGCATCATGATGCACCGAAATTGGTCTGATGAAATTTAATTCCTAATTTTACCTGATTTGAGAGTAAATGCATCGAACAGAAAAAAACTCTTCTGTCCGATGGGACTATAGTATCAGGAGGTAGAGTACACCTGTTCCACCAAACCCGATTTTTGCTCCCAATTTGCTCCAGCAAACTCCTGATGCAGCCTAATGCAGCCCGATGGCCAAATCGTGAGCAAAACGGCTTGACTGGAACACCTGTTTAATGCTGTTGATACATAAGTGAGCAAATAATCAAGATCATATAGTTATGTATAATCATATTGGATTGCCATGGGCCTAATGTCACTAATTTCGACTTGGCAACATGGACATGTCTTAAGGGTACATGGGCGGGTTTTGATCTATTTGATTAGATTAGTTTGATGTATACTAATTTTATATGGGCAAAGAAAACTGAGCTTCATTCTGCTATAGTTTTTGATCCATTGGCATTTGACAAAAGGTATCCTAATCTAGATTTTTTATTTTTTGAACGAAAAAGAAGAAAAGAGATTAACAGTTTCCTCACCAAACCTCTCAAATGTTGAGAAATCAATTGGGAGCTAACTTATGAAACATAATAACACTGGCAGTAGTTTGTCCCATATTTTGCACAACAAACCATAATTTGCCAAGACATTGTATAAAAAGAAAGCTGAGCCATATTTAAAGATGGTCATTAAGAATGTTTCAATAACATATTGATACAATTTAGCGAGAAAGACAGGGGTCAGGTCTGGTAATTTCGTGAAATCAATAGGGGCATTTGAGGTAAAGAATATTCCCATTGAGCTGCATACATTGAACATGGTACTTTAAGATATCCACTTATAGGCATACTCATATCAATAAGAGTACGCTGATATCTTTCTTCTCTATCCACTTATCATCATGTAGTTTTGGCTTTGGATACTGGGACATTTATGTCAAGCCATGGAGCAGATTTGGGCCCTATGCACAAGGGATAGCCATGGGTTATTTCATCGATCGGACCAAGTGTAAAGTGAAATTGCATAAAGTAAGCACATTTTCTTTTTCCTCATACTCTTCAAGGATACTGTTATGATTGGATTCCTCATTTCTTTTGCTATGAAGCTACCCTCTATAGTAGTTAAAGGTAGTAAGAAAATTAGACACAAAAAAATGAAATAAAAATGCATTGCTTTGCTCAATACATCCAGGTTGTAGTTGTAGTTGGGTGGCTCGTGGCGATTTTTCTTGCCCTAGCAGCTGTGTTTGAAAATTGGAACGGGGTACCACAGATTTTCTATGGGGTTGTCAAAAGGGATGTGTTCACCTTAGGTAGGTATGATTTATCATTCTGATGTCGAGTCTCTTATATCAGAAATATAAAAAAAAACACACACACAAACAAAGAAAAACAGAAATGCATCCTGAATGATTCAAGACTACTCAGTGCTGCCACCTGCAGACACTTATCGACACCAATTAGCCAAAGTTTTCCCTATCCCAACCAACTTGAGGTGCAGAAATTGGTATCACATGTATTAAAGTATTTATGTGACTCTTTTTGGGAGTCATGCTGTTTCTCTATTGTGATTTGATAAAATGATGTTTTTTATTTGATATAATATTTAATAAATCATCTATTCTAACGATGGATTTGAGATTTTGTATGTTGTGAAACAATTTGCATTTTGCAGGAATAGCATGGGCTACGTTTGCTTGTGTTACTGGACATGGGGGTAAGTCTGTGTCATTAAGTCGACTGTGTTTTGTCATCAATGTTCCCAAATACCACTGCACAACGTCAATGGCGGGTAAGTGGCCTCTTGGAGGAAGCAGGGCAGTTAACTTTTTTCTTTTGTTTTTATACCAGAAAGTTTTTATATCACACAAAACCAGACTAGGTCAAGTAAAGTTCAAAGTTTTATTACATTGATATTCAATTTGTCAGTTACAACAGTTGAATGAAGTCAATTGGTAGGTTACAATATGTAGTGATCGACGTTTCGGGGGATTTAATCCACCTTCATCAGGATCTTTTGTTTTTGAAGTTGCTTATCCTTTCGATACATTCTCATTTAGAAAGAAAAATACAAAAATAAAACTGCCACATACAACATGAATAGTCATAGTTGAATTTATAGACCAATGCCACATTGACAAAAAGGTCACTACAGTTTAATGCTCATTTTACCATCCAAATATGGGCCATTTTTACTGAAAATGGTTCATTTCAAATGAGACCATTGAATTCTGCATCAAATATTAGCTTAACATGAATTATTTTTATAATGGTGTTAAAGTAATTTTCTCCTCCAATGACCCCTGATGGCCAAATGGGGAATTAAAAATCCCCGCGGAGGGGTGTTTTACCTTGATGGGTCACACATGTTCATGTTAATTCTCTCATCTATCAGGGGGAAGAAAGAAAGTGTCTTGTCCAAAATGTAAGGAAAAATGAACCACCTATACAGCATTGCTCACCACTGGTCACCAAATACAATTTATAGAACACAGAGCTGTAATTTTATTTCATTATTTTATCAGGGCTGATGAATACCTTCCTCTCGTGGGACTTCTTCACGCCCCTGTCTAGGCTGACATACTGTGGCTACCTCATCCATCCCATCGTCCACTTTGTCTCACTCGCCAATCGTAGGAGCTTGTTCTATGTGCAAGACGTTACTATGGTAGGTCCTCAATGTATTATATAAGGGAGTAGTAATCTTCCAACAAGGGGCTGGGGATGGAGGGGGACAAAAAATGTTCCTCTTAGGGGGGTACAAAGGGAATGTCACCCCTTTTGACTCGAAAATTGAGCAATAAAGCCCACACGCCCTTTAAAGAATAAAAAAGGTGGGGGGGGGGGGCGAAAAGATTTCAGACCCCATGGGTGGGGGGGGGGATTTTCGCCGCCCATACGAGGAATTTCACCCCCACACCCCAACGCTTTTAAAAATTGTCCAATCCCGTAACCATCCCTTTTTTTTAAACCCAAATCTTCTAATCAATATTTCCATTTTCTTCTGCAGATATACCAATACTTTGGGAACCTGTGCCTCACGCTGGCGTATTCTCTTGGACTGACTTTGGTCTTTGAGGTACCTTTCTTGGCATTAGAGAAGGTTATCTTGACATCTCGCAAAAAGTAACCCGACTGGTCTTTAGGCTGACCACGCATTAACTATATGACCTATCTCTTGGTACTATAACTCCTTTCAAAGGTTCGTGATCATTGATGAAACCCCACATTATACACACATAACACAATATATCAAGCGGCAGGGAATTATCACTAATCTGATTCCACACTGAAAAGATAAGGCTTAAAAAGGTACTCTCTAGTGATCACTTTTTGTCATCTTTTTGATGGTCCAGAGGGGGAATACCACATGATCTTTTAGGTGATCACATGTGATCACCCTGGGTGATCACTACAGAGTACCTGTCTGAACTGATTAGAGAGGAGTTTGTCAATGATTAAATTGTCATTAATAAAGATCTTTGCATAAATTTGCATAAATATCCCATTCCCTCACCACATCCAAGCATCCATTGAGGGCACTTACAGCTGACTTATGATGCCTTGGTGAGGCATACCTGTAGTTGTTTGTATAAGGAATATTAGCTCATCTCCATGGTTATGATTATGGTTTGAGTGACAAAAGAGGTGTCAATTATTAAACATGCTTTTGTCTTTGAAAATTTGTACCAAATGACCTTTTTGATCAATTAACATTTCCTTGTGATGACATTTTTCACATCATTCATCCTATAGACACTGATGATCAAGAGTATTATAGATATACACATTCAAAATAGCTCACATAGTAAACATTGCATATCCTATTGTTGTATACTAGGGTCCCCTGGTGGTAGAAAAATATCATCAAAGTGATGACCTTGGGCAGCTGTTGGGTGATCATAATGAATACCTTAGGTCATCAATAGGGAAAGAGGACCATAACTCATCAATAGTGATCACCTTAGTAGAAGCCTATATTTTCAGTGTAGATTGAATAAAAAGAGGTTTACATTTATTTGGGATTTGTGCCGGCTACTCACACTTTCGTGATTACTTGCCATTGACATGATGGAAAGCAGAGCATGACTATGGACAGCCATGGGAAAAGGTACCTCCAAAGAAAAAGTCTATTTTGAACATAAAGTCATAAGCTTTACAATGGTGTATCACATTAGTCTATAGCTTCAGAAGTTTTCGAGACATGAAATTATAGATATGGGTGCCCATCATCCTATTCTCATAGGGAATAGGCTCTATATATATGATAAATTAGAAGATATTAAATCAAATTAGCATAATAAATGCTAATTAGCAAATAATGCTACAATTTAAACATTTTTAGTCATAATTTGGATCTAGAAATGGGATTCTCATTCTGTTTTCACTATAATCATCTCTGTGAGAGAATCAATCAAAGGGATTCTTTGATTCTTCAATTTGGAACGGAATTTATGTTACATGGCAACCAATATCAACAAATAGTCATAGCTTTACTGAATTCCTCACCAAAATACCTTTAATCAATTTTTGTTCAATTTTTCACTTACTTAGCCCTGTAGGGCCCCCTGGTGGTCAAACCCAGTGCTAAAATCCCGCAGGGAGACTCATTTAATTTTTGTATGGATAAATGTGTATTCCAACCATTGCACAATGAGAAGGACAAATAAAGATACCAAATGCATTATATTAGTGTTTTTGATCTTTACTGACACACACTGATGGGTATCTATAGAGATATTGAGAAAGGGGATTGAAACAATTATCCAAATCAATCATTTGATAGAATTGAGGAACAGTTCAAGCAAATTGAAGCATAGACCTACATGTAGGTATGTAGGTCTATGCTTCAAGCCATGGTTTTAATTCAAGGTATTGCGAATGCATCATAGCTTAAACAGCCAGTAGGAACATTAAAAATACCAAGATATCGGGGATACAACCAAATGTTGAGGCCAATTTCACTAACTTTTGAACATTCCTGACTATAGTGGAATAAAGTGAATGCAAAGGTTCAAAAGAATTGGCCTGACGTATGAGCGTCAGCTCACTCAAATCCCGACTCAGATCAATTCTCGTGAACCTTTGCCTACTACTGTAATCTCCCGCGTATAAGACGCATCCTCTACGCCAAACAAAATGCTGGTGTGTCTTATAGATTAATCTCAACTTGGGGGTGCGTCTTATACGAGGGGTAATTTTACTATAGAACAGTACTGGATTTACAAAATTGAGCCCTAAGAGGTGCGTCTTATACGCGAAAATGCTTCTGCTGAGTTTGGGGTGCGTCCTATATATGAAGTGAAAGTTATATACGTTTTTAATATGTACATCATTCCAACATCTTCATTTGTATATTTTTCCCAAAGTACAATTTGGATTCATTGAGTATTTATAAGCAAACTTCCTCTCATATTACAACACAACTATGAGGCAATTATATTTCCTTTTCTTTTATTTCATCATGGATATCACACTACATACATCTAGTGTTTTGGTGTTATCACCACTGTAATGTGCTCAGCACAAAAACACATCTACTTTAATAAACTATTCTTGGATATGTGGATATATATGAGACTATCACAATAAGGAATAAAGCATATAGGTACAGCTACAAAGAAACTTTAATAGTGAGCATACCATTTATGCGTGTCTTACTTGTTATTAAGAACTAAATTACTGTAATAAAGTAGTATACACGGCAATATTTACAATAGCAGGTACCTTGAATATATCTAAGGAGTTTCTCTGTTATGTCTGTTTAGGTCAATTTACACATATATATCTTAAGCCTATTGAATGTCTCAGAGATGCCACTCACTGGCCGACAAAAACCAGGAAAACTGGACTTTTGGACACATAATCCCAGGAATTTAACATGATTTAATACAGGAATCTTTGAATGAAAACCAGGAATTCCTGGTAAACCAGGAAAAGTGGCATCACTGATGTCTATTACTTTAGGCATAAGGTATATATATTATCATATGTTCGTGGTCTACCTTGACACAATATTCCCAGTGGCTCAGAGGATGGATATTATCCATTGATAATGATATAAAAAAAAAAAAAAAAAGAGCATAATCATATATTGCCTGTGTAACTGACACTTAAAAATAAAGAAGAGCTTGGCCCCATGTTGCTGGTCCTAAAAAAAACAATGATAGGGAAACACACGAAAGGTCTACCTACTGCAATGCACAGGCTTGTGTAATAGAAGATAAATCAACATTTCATAGCTGATATCTATATATGTAACACAATTGATCAAATCTGCTCAACAAAAAAGGTAATGTTGAAGTCCATACTTCACAACAAATTAAATGGCTCAATTCAGTAAGTCACTCTCTCATAACACTAATGGATGAGGGGTATACAGTAACAAAGGGGATAATAGGCAATATTTTATACTAACAGGAAAAGTACAAATTAAAAGGTCATTTAATTGAAAGGTTGTCAAGTTTAACATGTTGATATAGCTGACCATATGCAAAAGCTGCCTTGGGGCAGATAAAACTCTGGTAGTGAGTTTGATGGTCTTTTGAAGACCAGCTCAGTCACTACAATATACACATGTACTACATATCCTCTATTGACATAGGTGGGGACCTAGCCATGACATTTGATGCCAAGGAATAAATGTAGGTATACATATTAACAAGTCTGGTACTGTGGGATTTCTATGAAAACTTAACCTCTTGAAGCCAACATAAAACCTTCTACCATCAACATGATATATACACATATGTCTTTATTTCCAGTTGTGTGACAATTGTGCACCATCTATGACCAGAAAATCATTAAAGGCTTAAGGTTATCACCTTAACACCTGTATCTAAACATTGTCTCTGGGATCCTGGTCTTAGAAGTCAGCACTTTCAGTAGTCACAGCAAAAATCAGTTAAATCCATGCAATAGATTTTACAACCCTGTATTACACTTATAATAACCCTTTAAAGAATGCATAATGCCTCGAGGTTTACATTCATTTGCTATAGTGTTCCAATGCAGTGGCAGCAGGTGGGCCTAATTTACCAGTTCTATATGCATGTGCAGTGACGTAGCACACTGTTCCTCATTTAGCATTGGCGTAATGCATGAATGCAATAAATCCCAGGGCAGCATTCCCTCAAGGCTATGAAAATATGAAGTACCTCTGGTATTACGTTTAGGCACAATGCAGTCATTAAAGAGTTTGTAGACTTACAAATTATAGATGTAACATATTTTATAGTATATCTTACAGGTATACTTGATACATATATAGACACAAATCTTATAACAATGAGAGTACATTTGTATTTGGACTCCTGTTCCACCTTTTATAGGAGCACCTTAAGTAGAAAAAAAAACATAAAAAAAAAACGTTTAACACTTTCTCAGTCAATCAATGATAACACCGTATCTAACAAACTGCTCTGCGGTCAAATCCCTTCAGTAGAGATTCAGATATGAGACATATAATTGCACAAATACTTAGTGCAGAGAACCAACTTCTATACCAAAGTATTCAGCAAACCAATATAATTAAAGGTAACTACCATCTATGACTGGTGTTCCTTAATGTTACCATGTGCAGTGGCAGACAAGTGACCACAGAATAAAGCTTCTGACTTGACAAAAACACCATAAGTATGGCTAACATATAGAACCAGTGTTGGTCTAGTATCCCTTCCACAGTATAGATGTTACGTATTTACTCTTAGCATTTATAAACAGTTGCTTCATATTTCCTTTCTCTGCATACATATCATCACAGCTTTGGGCTCAGTGGACTTTAACACAACACTGTAACATACAACCATGATCAGCTACATTATCCTTGGGGGATGCCATTTTCTACCAAACCAGTGCTAGGAAACCTTCAATTCATAGGGCTGAATATGGTAAGCTCAGAATAAGGTAAAGGTCCTTCTTATATAGAAGGAAATGGGACCTCTCTGAGTAGGGACTGTCACCTATTGGTGAGTCTTTGCACAAGCAAGTGCTGCCCTCTGGCTACTGACAGAAGCACCAGCAAAGGCTTGTTTGCAGTGGTAGGGGTGCAATGGAGCATCTCCTTTCATCTTCTCTGTTACCTCTTTCAAATCCTTTTTTCTTCATTAGCCGCATAAGGTGGCAACATGCCTGAACATGTCCAGCTGATGGTCCATCTCATCAGCTTCAGAAATCTGCATCCCTTCTATGTCAACCAGTGTGGGTGATGTTTGACCAATCTATAATTTAATTAAAATGATACAGCATGATAAAAAAATATAAGTCAACTCTTACTTGGTTAGCTTTTTTCACAGGTATATTTTTTTATAACATGGTAATTATCATTCAGGCCAACTTATTCTTCATGGATGAGCTTATATGTAATTTGATTGATTTTTCTTTCCTTTATTGAGTATGATTAGTGTGTATATGATTTTACATGTATTCATAATACTATTCAGCTTAGACTAATATTAGAAAAGTTGATCACAGATGGGCCCAACTCAGTCGACCGATGGTGATGATCAGGATGGGTGAGCGATGTCTCTCGCTAACGTGAGATCTGATCAGGCAATACCAAATATGTTTGATCTTTTCAGATCGGATTAGGAATTTCCTAGATACGGACTGAGTTAGGCCTGTCTGTGAGTTTTATGAGTAGCCAGTTGATTTTTCACTTACATTTTCCAGCATTTTGTACGCCTTCATACTTAGTACATAAGTCGAGATCAGTGTATTTTCTGATCGGTTTACATAGCGGCATTGTTGGCCAAAACTGAGGCAAACCTCCGCGCTGGGAGGCATACAGCTCCCATCTTGGACATAATGTTGGTATTTCGGCACAAACCATTCATTGAAATCAAAAATCTTAGTTCTCTGTCTCCTTTCTAGCTTCAGTCCTTCTGTCTGCTGCTCGTTAGCATAATATATTATGCACCTAGAAAAGGGTAAATAGGTACTTAATACATGTGTGTGGATGATGGTATTATTCAATGGTAGAGTGAACACTGAACGTTTAGAGAGAGAGGGAGGGAGGGAGAGAGAGAGAAGGGGGGGGGAGATAGAAAGGGAGAGGGAGAGAGAGGGAGAGAGAGAGAGAGAGTAAATAAAAGGATAGGGCATGCTAATACGTTGGTAGTGGGGTTGACTTACTAAAATTTGAGTGACCTAGTGTGATAGGGTTAGCCAAAACTTTGCTATTCTCATTATATAATGAAGGACTTTAAATCCGTAGTAGTATTCATGATATTTAAATTTTGTTAAGAAATACTACAGGACTAGTGGTAGGAATTTACATATATATATATATATATATATATATATATATATATATATATATATATATATATATATATGAACGAATCACACTAATTGAGACCCAGATAGCAGACCTGGTGAGTGCCCCATATTTTAGTTTCCAATTATTTATTTTTTATGTACCAGACTACCAGATTTATCGTTATCAAAATGCTATATAAACAGTCCAATGAATGAAATTATCATATCAAAATATAGACTAACAACAACATACTTGCAGTAACGAGTAGCATAGACATCGCCATCTACACACTCTATGTGGACACCCCGTGCTATGTTCGGCAGTAGCATCTGGGCGTACTCCCCCGGGTTGCCCTCCAGGATTCCATCGCATGGGGGAAGTTGCAGCGAGGTAGCCTCATTTGGACCAAGCATCTGAAAGTCAATGTATATTATATTACTCTCTTCCCAAGCAATACTAAATGTTCCCTCTGTGTACTTAATTCCCGCTTTTAGGATAACATGATACCTTGAGGCTTCATGGGTCACTTATTTTCAGGATGCACCAATCAAGTACAAAGAAACTTCAGCAATGTGCAAACCCTGTAGTCATAATGATGCATCAATTTACTTCACAGTGCTTCCTCACATTAGGACAACATCTGGTCATAAAGGATTGAAGCATCAAGAATAAAATGGTTACAATAAATACCAATTCTAAAAGGAGGAAAAAGGGGAGATTGCATTACAAATGGCTGCGTCCTATTACTTAACGGAAAATAGATGTACGGTCTGCATCCATCCTCTTAGTTCAATGATTTTTACTCCGGATGTTCCTTGTATGATGAAGCCCCTTAGCCACTGCAACTTTTTACTTACTTCTGAATCACATCATATACTAGTTGAATGAATATATATGATTATGGCATGTGAAATGTTGTAAAAATGAAAACCTTACCTCGCGTGCCTGTTGCTCAGAGGTGACCGATCGAATGTCTGAGTCGGATCCATAGTAAAGCCGGCAACCAGATTCATTTTGGATAAGCTCATCAATCA
Source organism: Acholoe squamosa (assembly GCA_949317995.1). Taxonomy (NCBI): domain Eukaryota; kingdom Metazoa; phylum Annelida; class Polychaeta; order Phyllodocida; family Polynoidae; genus Acholoe; species Acholoe squamosa. The sequence continues at coordinate 27,714,152 of OX439038.1, forward strand.
CTATGTCTGACATGTACTGCACTCTAATATCCATCTCATTGCCTAAAGAATAAAGGCAGGAATAAAGAAAATAAGATTCATAGACATATCATATATATACACTCACATTTGAAATTTTGCCAGAAAATCTTTAAACTATGAAAGTATAGTATGAGACACTACTAGTGACCCTGGTGACTGAGCAGGTATTTCCTTGGATAAATAGATGGTATATGCTATCTAACTATGATCATGACAATAAAAGCTGAATTCATATTGGATAGCAAAATTCTTTCAGGGAATCAGTTTCTTTCCCTAACAATTAAGTCCTACTTGGATGACTTCTGGAAATTGCTGTACATTAGATTAGCAATAGAACCTGAATCCACATACTCCTATGCTATAAGGTGTCTTGCTCAACACACTGGTGCATGTGATTTGTTTGCATATCAATTTAACTGTTTCAAATCAATTCAACTTGAACTAGAAAGATTTTCTCAGTACACCACTTGCTTATGCTGTGTTAGCCTGCAGCCTTTTGGCCCTTCAGCTTATACGCTACAAGCCACAGCAATCCACATGCGTACCGACAATTATGTATGGAGCACCATTGTTCACCTTTATCTACATCCTTCCATCTTACTACTAGGTGCAGTTTCCACTGAAAAATCATAATACACCCACCTTTTAGTTGCTGGGGCAATTCCACCTCCTCCTTATACCCCAAGTAGCCTTGCTGTGTACCATCCATTGTTGTGAGTACTTGTAAGGTAACTGACCCATGTACAATGTTCACATGCGAGGGCAACTCCTGGATTGTCTTCAAATCTGTCATGTCTGTTAACTCTATGCTGGCCTCCTGTCCCCCACTTATCACCTCTACTGGTGTCATAGGGTGGGGCATTATCCCTGGAAGGTCCCCTTGAAGAGGTGAGGAGGACTGTGGGTGATATTGGTATAGAGTGGATGCGGCCGATGTGTCTGATGCGGCCGGGGAGGGCAGATCGAAGGTAGTGTCTGTACTGGCTGAGGATGCAGAAGGGGGCTGGTAGTAGGGACTGGGGAGGGTGTTAGCAGGGGTGGCACCAAGGAGAGGGGAACTGGAGGGGTGAGTGGAAGTTGTGGATGAAAGGGGAAGGACAGGGGCTCCAGTGGCCTCGTTGGTGGGGAAGGTGTTACCGTCTACAGCGACAAGTTCTGGAAAATGAGCAGAGACATAGCTAATATCAAAATGTTCATGCATGTTGACTTGTATCCATAGAAAGGTTTATCACGCATCATAAAGCACCCTGTTAATCTTCACTCTGAGTTGCATGGACCAATATGTATTTAGTATAACTCAGTTCAGATGGCAGAGCGCTTTTGTTATGCGGCATAAATATAGGCCCATGCCAAATTCACAATTGGAGTACCACAAAAAATTGCTACAAATATTGATGATTTGATGTAACATACTTCCCCAAAGAATTTAATGGTTAACTGGTTCACTATATTTACTACATACATTTTACCATAAGTATCACAAATTCCTTCCTGGTACATTCACCTAGCTGTATTTATGCCATCATATTATGAAATTTAAAAAATATAGTGGATATATCATAGCCTCCCCAGTGTACCTTAACACAGCTTACCATTTGTGTCCATAGCTTCTGTTTTGACTTCTCCAAAGCTGGATAAGGATCCTGTAGACATCATTGATATATCATTGGGTGCTGTTTTTACCAGTTCCATACTTGATATGCCAGCCAGATCACTGGGCAGCTCCCCGCCTGAAATATGGATTTATAAAAGAAATTAATCAGCACAAAACAAAAACAAATACCCAATGGTAGTGGCTATGCAGAGCCAGCAGAAATTGACAGGCTGCTAAACGAAATTTCTTGCTGTTATCTTGGACTTTTTACGGCTGGCAAACCCAATTATTATTAGAGGCTTTTACAGCATAATAAATAAATAAGCAAAAATGAAAAACAAAAATAAAGCATTGCTTTTTCTTAAAGGTTTCCTCAAATCTATCTAAATGAATTAAGTGACTGAATTAAAAATTACCTATTTCCTATTAGATTCTTTCTGATAAAAATTACTTTAAGGTATCTGGTCATACAAGAGCTAATCTGGACCTGCAGAATAAAAAGAAAATCTGCTGGGCCGAGTGGCCTGAATGAAAAAGAGACACCTTTTGTAAAGACTGTGTACAAGCTATGCCTTATATTTGAGGTACTATTGTATTTAGAATTATAACTGGCTACAAGTTCCACAGCAAGGCAAGTGCATGGTTTACATGACTCTGTTTCATTGTTTGGTAAGAGAAAAGACATGTCTGTTAAACAAACTTAGAGGACTTACTTCTAGACACTTGCTGTTCATCTACATAAACCGGCAAGAGAGGCTCAGTAGAGACAACCTAAGACAAAAGGTGAAAAAACTTGAATCATATGACAGTCAAGAGTATATTAGTAGCATATACCCCGGTATATGAACAGGCGGCAATGTGAATTTAAGAGTTTTATCTATCTGTGTGTCCGGTATGTCTATCAACACAAATCATGTTGCGAGGATGCGCTGCATTGTCCACAAGGGATATCTGATGATCATTCAACAAGAGAAATTCACAAAGGCGTGATGCACAAGTGTGCTATAGATCAATACGGCAAGAAAGGGTGACTTCTCAGAGAAGTTGTTGATAAAGTTCTTGCACTTTTCTTAAGGAAATTTATGGAGAATGCAAACTTTCCATGTCAGGCCCACCATGTAATAACCATTATTTGAAAGATAATTATTTAGTCAATCCCTCGATGTAAGTCATTTGCACTTGTGGTCACTACAAGTTACAAGCATTACACCAAAATTGACATAAACACACCTTTATTCATGCATGGTTTTCTTTTATAGTTGCATACTTTAACATTACATCCTATGGGATCCGAAGTGGACACAACATTTTTTTAACACTGGGCCCTATGGGAGACATTTTCAAAGGAGGAACGATACTTTCTTCAAATAGCTTTTTGGAGGGTTCACGAATGGTGGTAAAATACTGCAATTGATGTGTCAAAACGCAGGACATATATTATGTTGTAGGTACTTTAATATTATCATTATGTGTTAAAATGATGGGTCTTGTCAGAAAAAGTTCTACATTTCACAGCAAAGACAGATGTCTTAAAAATGCGTTGAGACACAGTTCTATAGGCTCAGTGAGACCCGGAGCCAATTAAGTGTATTATTAATTATCTAACAAAACATAATGAAAAGTACTTTTCAACACTTACCGGCTTAATAGCCAGTGTAGTTGGTGGCTTCTTTGTAGCCATAGTAGCAGCTTTTCTCGCAGCTTAATATAGAAGAGAATATAGTATTTGAGTTTTTCCTAGTGGTATTTTGCAGGCTATCGATATTCATTCAATGGTAAGAGTGTGCCAGCATTATTTTGGTAATATTGTTTGAATGATATACATAGCATAAAATTCGAAAATTCTTCAAGTGAAAAGGGAGTGATATCATTATATTTTTGGGGGTAAATTCAGAAAACCTAAGTGCGTCTTATATGCTGGGTCGCCTGAAACTCCAAGTACAAATATGTACTATGGTACATAGCGAGAATAGTGGTCACTTTATTCTGGTAAAACCATTCAAGCTTATCATACATTGTACTTTGATTTAATTTGAACTTTATCTAATTTAACACCAACCAGGCTTGTGCATTTACCAAGAAATCATTGTCACATTCACAATGGCTTACAGCTACAAGAGCTTACTTTTGTCAAGGTTCTTGAACATGTAGACCTTGTACGGATTAGCCGCGTCTGGCTCTGACCGTTCCTGGATCTCCACAATGTCCGGTGCCTTGTTAAACGCACACCGCAGCCTGGTCTTCCATTTGGCCCATTCAGGCTTATCCACTCCCTCACGATACTTTCCCGTGTGCTTTGCCCACTCCTGGAAGATGCAAATTTTTGTCGCTGTGAAACTACAATGAGATTTATTGATAAAAATCAAGATTCAAATAGGATATTCCTGTAGATATACTGGTAACTGTCTTTTAGAAATGAATCAAGCACATCAGGCCACACCAAAAAAATAAGTTGGTCTACGGATTTCCCTCTCCATATTTTCAGAAATACAAATCTTTTTTTTCTTTGAAAAAAATCTCGTCTACGGATTTCGCTCGCTTCACTTTCTACAAGCTTCTCTTTGTGATGTTTAGCAAATTTTTTTTTAAAATAATTTTCTTTTGCTTGCCTCACTTTTCCAGCAAGGAATCCATTGGACGTCAAAAGATCCTTAAAAAAAAAAATTTCAGAATGATGCTACAATGACATTCCATCTCATCACTGCTCAGTAAGAATCATGGGAAGGTTGTTGGTTATTTCCTTTGTATATTAATTACGGTAAAACCTGCTTTAAGATACCTTAATCCAGAAAATAAGAATAACTTCTTGAAAAATTATGGTCAATGGATTGAATGCTGAATCAGTGATGTATTTGTACTGGACATTCATATTGATGAATAATGATTCTGAAACAGTGTTTTTTTTAAAAATTAATCAAGAGAAATTGCGTGACACTGCAGAGATAAAATGAAGAAAATCTGCTGACATAATCGACATTCATATCGATTCTGAAAGTGTTTTTTTTAATTAATCAAGAGAAATTGCGTGACATTGCAGCGATAAAAATATAGAATAGCATTGTGCAATGCAGGTAACACGAAAGGGCCCCTCTGAAGCAATGACTGTACTAACCTCGTTGTTTTTGCCAGCATTATCAGTATCAATGGTTAAGCCTATGGGCAAATTCATCCATTATCGCTCACATTCTCATTAGGCCACACCAAAAAAATAAGTTGGTCTACGGATTTTGGTTAAGAAAAAATGGTGCGAGCAAGCGAATTTTTTTTTCTAAGAATTTTTTTGGCGTCCAAGGGATTCCTTGCTGGGAAATTGAGGCGAACGAACAAATTTTTTTTTTTTAAATTTTGCCAAACATCATAAAGAGAAAACTTGTAGAAACTGAAGCAAGCGAAATCCGTAAACAAGAATTTTTTCAAAGAAAAAAAAAAATTTGTATTTCCGAAAATGTGGAGAGGGCGATCCGTAGACCAACTTATTTTTTTGGTGTGGCCTTATCGGCGAATAACTTCTCTTGGTGAGTTAAGCCCTCCACCATGTCAACAGGTCTTAAATAATAGCCTCTCTGATTGATACACAGCCTGATGCACTCGAAACTAGCTGTAATTGGACATTTCCATTGGTATTTTGAAACCAAAGCAGCCTCTCATTTGCCATTGTTGTATGGTGGCTTGTGCATGCATGACCTCGTTTCCATGGGTATTTGGGTCAATATGCACCACCCCTGCATCTGCCACACATGAAAACTTTAAGCAGAAGCATCTTGCACGTAAATAGATATATTGCGCAACTGTGTCTTACTGCCTGTAATGCAGGTGCGAACTGTCGCGCAGTTTGGATGCGAATTTAGGCCATGGCGAAGTTTCATATTTATATCTTTTTAACATATCGATTCAAATTGTATCCTCTTACCTTTCTTTTATTATATTTCTACAATATAAACCTCAATTTTTTACAAATGTTTGTGCTGAAATTACGACATTGGAGACGCGCGCACGGATAGAATTCATCAACATTGGATCAACGTAGGAGCAATTTTGCACTGAATCACACCACTTCTGACCAAAAGTGCGGGAATGTTGAACCCATTTGCACCTCCTATGGGATTTAGCATTGGCTGGAAAAGCGACTTAGTTTTTCCCACTGTTAGTGGTGTCTTAAAAGTTGCATTTTCACCCCGGCTCTTATAACCCCTTTAGGGTTAATGAGGAAAATCTGCTGACAAAAATCTTTTTGCAAACATAAGATAGAATAATACCGTAAAACCCCGGTCATAAGCCGGGGGTGAGTTCAGGGAAATCCTATAAGCCGATTTTAGGGCCAAATTTTCCCTATTTTCTCTTTAATCTATTGTATTAAAACCCCAGTCTTAAGCCGGGGGTAGAGTTGTGGGGGAAATTTAGAAGCCGGTTTTTGTCCAAAATAGGGGGAAAAAATCTGGCTTATGACCGGGGTTTTACGGTAGGTGTATTCCTAAAAAATGTGGATCAACACGGTAAAAGGTACGCCCGGGATGGGGTGCGCGGGCATACCCCATCCACAAATATGGTGCGTGAAATCCATAAACCAACATTATTTTGGTCTGGCGTTAGGCTTATAACTTACTGTACAGACCAATAGGCTTAAAGATGGTTTTTACCGTAGGTAACACTGTCTACCCTTTTTTTTTTTGTTTATTTTATCCCTATCCGAATTCTTAAGGGTATTTTGGATATTATACATACATGTAGATCTACATAGAGTTAATTTACCTTGAACACCTGTGAGTGTTCAGGGGACCAATCTTGCTTCCCTCCATGTTTCCATGGGATCCTGAATATGGTTTTCTCGTCATTTAGCCAATGTAGCCCTTGTATGTCACCACTGGTGATTTTGGCGACTAACCACGGGCGTAATCTTTGTCGATTACCCGACATCTGGAAAATTGAAGAAGTCGATCATGCAAGTGAGTGAATTGTGAAACATTTTAAATCATATATCAAACAAAGTACATCTCATTACTTGTTTACATATGCAAACAATTTACATTTTTTAGGCATTCACCTCACACAATTTATAAAATTTCCTACAAATTAATACACAGTCGTCACCGACAATAGGAGAAATAACTGAGAAACTATCAGAATTTCTCATAGACTTTAACACTGTAGAAGAACATGCATCTGGCTTGGATGAACCCTCAGAGGTAATTCTGGTGGGTCCCAACAATTAATCTGACCATGGTTTTCTCTACTTTTTAGACCTTTATAATGATCAGAATATTTTTAAAACTTCACACACGTATATGTTATGAGAAGCACAACATATATGAATACATGTGTACCGTAATCTCACGCGTATAAGGCGCGTCTTATACGCGAATCAATTCGTGACTGGGTCTTATACGCGGGAGGGTAATTGCCTTGAGTTGGGGGTGCGCCTTATACGCGGGTTTTTCCAACATCTCAATTGAGAAACACCCCAAAAATAAGGCCCACCATGCGCCGATGACAGCTTGAACTCATATAGCCAGCAGCGCAGCAGACCAGTAGGTGTCAACGCGCTCGGCGGGTTCAAGCCGACTGTGTACTGATGACAGCTTGAACTCATAGCGCCAGCAGCGCGGCAGCCCGGTCGGTGTACAGGCGCTCAGCGGACAATACGCCGACCGTGTACCGATGATAGCTTGAACTCATAGCGCCAGCAGCGCGGCAGCCCGGTCGCTGTACAATAGTGAGGAGGGGGGTGGGGAGGGGGGCGCCTTCTACGCGAAACAGCCCCCCTGTGAGTTGGGGGGGGCGCCTTATACGCGGGTTTTTCCAGAAATCGATCCAGAAGAGGTATGTGCGCCTTCTACGTGAAAAGGCAATCTCTGAGTTGGGGGGGCGCCTTCTACGTGAGCTGCGCCTTCTACGCGGGAGATTACGGTATGTGGAAAACTCAAAATCATTCCAGAGTGTCTCCCATCCCCATATATAAATCATAATACATGAATTAAGACAGATATGGCAGAGCTAGGATGCGTGTTGGGTGTGCTACCGTAATCTCCCACGTATAAGGCGCAGCTCGCGTATAAGGCGCACCCCCAACTAAGAGAATGCAATTCCATGTATAAGGCGCACCTCTAAGGGCAGATTTTTGTTAATTTAGTACTGTTCTATAGTAAAATTACTCCCCCCCCCCTATAAGGCGCACCCCAAAACTCAAGGCAATTACCCTCCCGCGTATAAGACCCAGTCATGATCTGATTCGCGTATAAGACGCGCCTTATACGCGGGAGATTACGGTATGTGTATTTACCAAGGAGAATTTGCCCAGTTGCAATTAGCCACTAAAACATATGTGGGAGTACGCCATTCCATCAAAGCCTTAACCCTTTATGGACAAAATGATACCTGCAGGTTCATATGTTCCTTTGTTGTCATAATGCACCAATGCAGCGTTGTTGAGTCTACTCACCAGCACTGCATGGGTGCATCATATCGCCATTTAGTTTTACCATTATGTATATTGGTCTTTGATAAGACGGCTGGCTCACTTGCCATCTTCACTTTGGTCATTATTACCCTTTCACCCCTGGATTTCTGTTACTCTATGGAATTTGCGTGCAAGTCCTGCTTTATAGGGTGGAAGGGGTAATTCTATTGAGATCCAAATTTAGATAAGAAAGGTATGTTTATTCAGTAACCGGCAAATTTCTATATGAACCGGGGGTGACCGGTTTATTGTGACTGACGGAAATGAGTGAGGACAAAAATCCCTTAAATGCTCAATTACCGGTAGAACCCATATAAGAGATAAAACTTGAAAATCCCTGAAATCAGTGAACTCCCTAAAAACCAGTACACTTCCATTATATTGTTACACTATGTTAAGTCTTACGGTTCAGTGTCACATTGATGCAAAATGTGGTCCTTATGAATAGAAATCGTTAAAGGTAAAGTGCAGTCTCTCTTACCCCAGACACTTTGTGTCTGCGTCACACCTTCTAACCTCCTCCAGTGTCTCTAATTCACCTCCAGCCACCCAGGTGTCAAACTGCACTCACAAAAATGTGGGCACACCCAGACCTATGACCCCCAGTCTGATCTATATCCTCAGGCAGGAATGATATTATTATAGACAGACAGCATAATAGAGACTGGGGGGGGGGCAGGGATAATACTTATAGAAGTACCTTAGTAAACACTCAACGTGCTATTTGAAGACTATAATATATATATATATATATATATATATATATATATATATATATATATATATATATCCATGCCATAAAGCCATATACCGGTACAAGATATATGGTAAGAACATTTCAAGTCGAAATATATCATGTTGGCCTCTGGGGCCCTGCTAAGGTTATACCTTCCTGGTTAAGGCGCACTCATGCATGTAAATCTACAAGATGTAGGCCATACGGAAACTTCTTCCTGTTTTATGCCCATCCACAGGTATTCAGTGTCTCTTAGTCATGGTGGTTTAATCTTTTTAGCTTGGGTCTTCTGCTATATATATATAGCACGGGTCTAATGTAGATGAATTGACACAAACCGTTTTTTCTTTGTCTAACCTTGCATGTTTTGAAAGACAAAGTGGAAAAAAAACCTTCATATAAGGCGCAGCTTAGATGAAAAAATTGAACGCGTGCTATAGAGCAGTTATGGCCCAGGTCTTCCACCAATTATGATAAAAAAATATAGAAATTAAACCTACCGGTACCTAACTGTTGACACTATAGTGACAGTATGTCCAAGTCGTCAATGCTTAAGCCTATGGAAAATGCACCCATTATCGCTTGTATGTTTCATTGGCGAATAACTCCTCTCCTGGAGAGTTAAGCAATGCACAATATCAGGTCTTGAATAAGGATCCATATTTTCAATAGAATTGCCAGAGAGATTGTATTTCTCCTCCATTTTTTTATAATCCAGCAGTTTTGTTGGCACCGTGAGTCGATCGTCTCGCTGTCCGCCATTTTGGATTTTGATGTTCTGTGCGCATGCATGATCCCTCCTTGCCGGAAGTAGCATTTTCAACGGAGAAATGATGGATTCTATCGATTTAACTTGAAATTAATGGCTTTTTAAATATAATCCATACATCTTTAGCAATATAAAACAAATTTAATCGAATATATCCCCTCAATTTACTGTTAAAAAAATAAAATCTAACTACCATTCACTCTGCGCGCATGCGTCAAGTCTCCTTGCCGGAAGTGAGGCGGTCGACATAACAAAATTATGGTGGTCCGATTTACACACTCATATACCAACGGTCTTAACCTACACAGAAATTCCACCTTACCTGCTGAAAAAAAGCGTCTTAATTGCCCAATTCCCATAGGAGTCAATGTGTTATGTCGACCCCCTGTCGACCGCCTAAATTGACCGCCCAATGCATTCTATGGAGCCTAATTTTCATGAGAAATTAAGTCAAACATCTCAGGTTTTTCTTCAGCTTTTTTCATAGGGATTTGTTACCATCGACAGAAAGAAAAGGATCTAAGGAACATGCATCAACTTTCAATTAATTTCTAGACCCCTTCTTTGTATAAGCAATTCCCACCTAAAGTCAGCCATTTTGATCGACTAAAAATGCTGAAAACCCGCCGTCAATGACCCAGTTGGACCTGGGCCAACCAACCCCCAGGTGAGCAATAGATGGGAATAAGTACTTAATAAAAAAATTAGAGATCTCAAGATCAAACTTCAAATGTACCTTATATCATACTATCGCAGACAGGCTGTGCCTTACATACAGGGTCACCGTAGGGCCTATATATATGTAGGATTCTGAGATTTGTTTTTGAATGTTAAGAAGGAATTTCAATTGATTCTGTTATCTCATGGCTACTGGATCTATAGTAAAGATCAATGCGTATGCTTATTTTAACATTATGAGTTTATTTCTAGATTACCTTCACGGCTGATTCCAGGCACTAAATTGCTAAATATTCAATGGCAAAGTGCCATAGTGTAGACTAAAATCAAATAAAGATACACTGTTCAATCCAGAAATAAAAAGAATCTAAAAAAGCTATACAAACAACACTGACTAGCACCACTATTAATTATTCTGTGTTATAAATGTCAAGTGCGCCAGATGGTTTTAATGCATGGTTTTGTACCACACATTTCTTTATAGCAATCTATTGAAATAACTCAGGCATTGATAATGCATGAAGTAAGTCTAATCCTATATACATTAAATACTTAATGTAGTTGAGCTGAGGCAATTAAGATTTACCGTAAACTCCCGCGTATAGGACGCATCCTCTATGCCAAACAAATGCCTTGTGCGTCTTATAAGATCTCTTAAGTTGGGGGTGCGTCTTATACGAGGGGTAATTTTACTATAGAAATGTACTAATCTTACAAATTTACGCATTAAAACGTGCGTCTTATACGCGAAAATGCATGTGCTGAGTTTGGGGTGCGTCCTATACGCGCAACGCGTCTTCTGCGCAGGAGATTACGGTAAATCCTTTGTCATATCGGTGTGATCATCAAACCCTAATACCTACATAACATATGGTGGATGTCCATGTCCACTCCCTCTCTACTCCAGGAATAAAATGGAAAATAATAAAAAAAAATTAAAACTTTACATATATTGGTACCGCGTGCACCTGCTGCCTATGTGTTGTCTATGGGTTAACATACAACACTGAACGGTTCCAAGCCCACTACATTATTAAAAGAAAAATAAAGAAGAAAGAGAGTGGCTCTCTCAATATTCATGGTTTTGAGGAAACGGACTTGGGCTCTGTGACTAGAGAGTGGATGGTGCCTATTCCTGGAGCCTGAGTCATTCGGGAGGCTGAGGAAGTGGGGAGGGGTGGAGGGGTTTGGAGGGTGCAGGGGGAGGGGAGATGTGTGTGGTATATGCTTGGGGGTTGTCATGTAAGGGGATGGGCACAATAATAACCTTGAGTGAAAAAGAAAAAGAGTGGAGGCAGGGAAGGAAGAGGGAGGGGTATATTAGGATGGGGAGTCTTAGAAAGGGATAGGGAAGAAGGATAGGAAATGGGAATGGAGGAAAGGCAGGAAGAGGGGCGAAGTGGCTGGAAAGAGGGAGGGAACGGGGGAAGGAGAGGGAGAAAGTAGAATGGGAAGTGGGAAAGGAGGAAAGAGAGGAATGGGTATAGGAATGGATGCGAAGTGGGGCGGAAGGAAAGGCAGGAAGAGGAGGAAAGTGTGTTGGAAAGAGGGAAGGAAAGAGGGAAGGGGAGGAAAAAACAGACGGTTAAATGGGAAGTGGGAAAGAAGGAAAGATAGGGTGGAATTGGGAAAGTGGAAAGGGAGAGAGGAAGGTGGGGGAGGAAAGCAGGATATGTCATTTTACATGTACAATGATACCTTTGCCAGGCTTTGTTGTGATATCTCATGTACAACACGAACATGATGTCTGTAAGAGAGACATTTGTGGCACTCCCGGGTATGGCACTACAATACCCTACATCACCAACAGCATGTTAGATGGCGAACACATGGGGAACTAGAGTTGACAAGTCTCTGATATATGATATAAGATTTTAGAGGACAAATGTCCTTCATCGCTGAAGAGCTGTCATAATGGCATGTATGGGAGCGTTCAACAATTACGTCACTGCTAAGGGGGTGGGGGTTGGGTCTTTGGTTTTCGTCGACAAGGCTATATATGTTCTATACAAAAACAGTGACAAGGGAATGGGTGGGTCCTAAAATGCCATAAAAACAGTGACCAGTATAGTGCAAAAACTCGCCACCTGTTTTGTGTATAAAGCCCATAGAAGCTTATCACATACCAGCCTAACCACATCACCATTGCTCACAATGAGCAGTTTTGGGTAGTTGTTTTGCTAGACTGTGACATAATTGTTGAACGTTCCCTACGATCATACACAATACACAAGAGCAAAATGCTTTTCTGCCCTTTTTTTAACAATTAAGCATTTACCCCAGGAAAATTTTTCTAACAGTTGAAATAAATCTAATAAGCTTTACATGACTAGTAATACTGTGTAACTGTTGGAGAAATATGCTGTGTCTTTGCACCCTCCTCAGGTAAGAACATCATAAATTAGTATACAATAGAGAGTATTCAGAGACGCCGCCTACAGGTAGTCCAGCACCACTTGGCTCTCTGCCACACAACTAAAAAAATGAAAAAATACATGAACACCAGATCACAGAAGGTGCGGCTACATAATAGGACCACTCCTTCCATCCGAGCTCCTACTACCGAGTAGAACGAGCGGGGAGCATTTTACATCTGTGTGAGTTCTCTCAATGCCACTGCCAGTCTTGTGAAGCATTACCCAGGTACTTTATTGCCTTAGAAGTAAAAATAGATTTTTTTTTATACATATGTTGCTTTAATAATTATACTGATATATGCCTTCCTTGCAACTTCTCTTTTAGTGTCTAAAGTCCTGCTGGTAACCGGCACTAGGGAATGGGGTGTGAGAGTCATCCTATTAATTTAATGTTCTTCGAGGGGAAAACAAAACAGCAGCTTTCACTAGTTTTAGCCTCAAATACTTGCCAAGATAATGAGGCCCGCATGTATATATAGATGTCTATATAAATACAATCATGTACGATCATAACCCTTTAAAACTAACAAAAGGTCCATACAGTGCTTTAATAAATTATTGCACTATATCCCTCTGTCTCATCTTCCTGAGCGAATTGATACAATCAAGAAGGTGTGATTTGATGCATCAGTACAGTTTGGGGGAGTTACAAGTGCATCATGATGCAGCTGTTGCATTAAGGTAGCATGCCAGAGGTGTAGGAAGCAAATCTCAATTCACCCATCCCAAATCATTTGCTTGGGTGCGCCTTTGTAAATTGTATATGAAATTTTAAATCTTTGATCTTTGTTCCTTATCTGAAGCCCAACCCCCCCCCCCCATTTTCCATATTCTAGGGCCAAATTGGTCAAATCGGAGAGGTACATTTGGAAAGCTTTTGCAATTTATCATGGGATCTTGGCTAATGTTAAGAGGCCCAGGCAAGGAGGCCCAGACATGACGTAAACTCTAAAATATTGATATCAAGTGATAAGGATAATGGGATGCTGATATCCAATGTTAATATCAATTTTCAGCATCTACTTCTCAATATTGAAGGTGTTATGTGACTATTGTTGATGCTATAATCATTTACTCGGTTGCTCAGGGCAATGTTGATAAATCCATTATCACCATGATTATAATGCAAACATTATAAGTAATGGAAACCAGGTTATAATATCCTCGCAGAAAAAAAAACAACAACAAAACAAAACAAAATAACTGAAACTGACTTTAACACTAAACAAGCCTATCAAAGTCTCCCGAGCCTAGCTCTAACCATACCCAATACTATATACCTTTTTTTTTTAATAACCATGTATGAGCTGTCACAGTTTCACTAACCTTTTTCCCTGGGCCTTTTTTTCCTCGGACTGATGACTTCATAGAGACACAATTCACCTCTTCTCACTACACTTTTAACTTCCAGCTCGGGCTCCAGCCTCTACTAGAATGATGATGGGGAGACCTCCAGCTCAGAGTACCAGTGGCCCTGTTATCATGTGCCACACCTCCCCAGACATAGACCTACGCAACTGAAGCCAAGCCGTGGTTATACTGCCTCCAACCACAGCAACTGGATTTTCCCAAGCCTCTCTAGGCTCACTACTAGACTTGCTAAAGTCTGTATATTTTACATAATTGATAACCCTTGAAGGTCGCCTTGCTGCCTCAAGGAAAAATCAATCAAGCTGGCATGGTGAACCAATGCAATGCAAGCAGGTTGCTATTCTTATATTCAAAGTTTGGTCAAAATCGTTTTATGCAGATTATATATTATTTGCTGTTTGTATGTGGAACAAACCCTAGTTGCGCCTTTATAGCTTCCCCAAATTCACTTGAGACTTACATGCAAGGTATTTACAACATTAATCACAAAACAAGTCCCACGTGCGCCTTTTATCATTAACTCAGGGTGCGTCTTATACGTAAGGTACTACAGTGGTTATCTTCAAAACTTTGTTGTACAGATGTTGTTTACGATGTGCATCTTTCACAGCCCAAAGCATTAATTAATGCATATTTCAAACATACAATTTTCTGACTAATTTTGGCCAATGTCGTGAGAAACGACGATGAAATTGATTGCTCCAGTCGGAATGCATCAACCCAAGACAATCGGCATGATACATAAAACCTTATAACACTGGCAAGAATTGCCATAAATATTCCTCCTTCTTGTTTCAGTAAATCATCAACTAATTAGTTAACTAATATAGCCAAGTACGTCGTCACTTACAGTTGATATAGAGTCGGCCAGAGCCGTAGGAGAGCTCAGGGGACTGCAGCCAGTCTATACTCAACAACGCTATTCACGTGTCCACGCTCAACACACGAAACTGGGCATTGGAAAGTCTGGGAAGTCCCCACAATCCAGAAACGACCACAGCGCCCAGGTCTGGGGTATTTCCTAAACAAAACCTGATTAAGCGCATTTACCCCGTGTTTACCTTGCCTATTGTGCTGAAATGACTGCGGTTATGTGAGGGACATGGATTTGGGCTTTTATACACTGGAACTTTTTAAGGACGATTCACTCAGTTCCATAAAAAGCACCGCCTATAGTGCACCCTTGCTGCGCCTTATAGAATCCGCCTGAGGTCAGGGTGCGCCTTATAGTCTAGGGTTTTATACCATACAACAGTAATAAAATGTAGCAAAATTTGCTCCAGGTGCACTTTGTAGGTCTTGCATGTAGGTGCGCCTTATATGTGAGGAATTATGGTACTAAATGTGAGGGATCTTAATAATTTTTATCAGGCCTTCACCAATAAGATGAAAGTGATTACGACGCCTTCTCACGAAGAACTAATATTGAACAGAACAGAGAGGAACAAATAGAAATATAAGAAAAAAAAATACAAAAAAATGAATATTACAACACTGAAAATTCAAATGTTCAAGCTGGTTTGATTTTGACTCTGAAGTGCACTACCGTAATCTCCCGCGTATAAGGCGCTTCTCATACGTTTTTTTTTTAGTTCTCATTGGATCCACAAGGGGGGCACCAAGACCTTTCTTTTGATATCTTACATGCCCCCTTATGTCATAATAGGAAATAAGGGGGCCCAGGAGGGTCCGGGGTGGCCCAAGCTTTTGAATTTTGAAAATTCATTCAGTAGAACCAAAGTTATGAATTTTTCATTTTTTTGAGAATTTTCCAAAACTGTAGGTGCTCCTTATACGCGGGTTGCACCTTATATGGACTTAGCAGGATTAATTATTAGCCAATGAGGTGATCCCAACTATTCACTGCGAACCTCTCGGGGGCCAACTGGTACCCATCTGATAGATCTTATCAGTAGAACTCGCTGGTAACAAGCTCCAGCAATGGCTGTGCTCATACAACAACCTGCTACTTTGGAATACACGGGAGATTACGGTATATCTGGACTCCTCAACCGCGGTCCTCAGAGTGCCTCCCCCATATTTGTAATGTTCTATGGGCTATGACCTGAATAATCCATGAATTTAACTCCTGGAGATACACACACAACGCTGAACCAAAATGGCTGCTGGACTCAAACTAATTATTTATTCACAAGAGGTCACATGACCTGAATACTGGTCTGTGATTGGCCGATGGCTCAACACTACAATATTCACCAAGTCAACCCCCGCCCTTGGAAACTTTACTTTTTTTTCTTTTTTTTTTTGTGACAAGTCACATCTGTAACAGGTGGTGCAAACACGTGGTATATATCACCATTACCGTATTCGACTTAATTAGCGCACCGTGTGCATAGAAAATATCTAAAATGGATGTTCAGTAGATGAGAGTTTAAGTGAGCTTAAAAATGAGAAAATTTGGGGTAATTTCTAGTTTGAAAAATGACCAAAAAGAGGGGGTATGCGCTTATTAGGGTATGTGCGCTAATTAGGTCGAATACGGTAGTATCAACTCACGACGATTAAAGCGGGACTTGAGTGAAAGGCAAGTGGGATTTTTTTTTTATTGGGAGTTTTCTCCCGCTCCAGTATAATAGCGTAGGAAGAAGGGGATTAATACTAATTTTCTCCCTTCGTGAACGTACATATACCACAGTGGAAATATTTGCATTATGTAGATATATCAATAAATAGATATGGCTGACATAAAATGGATTTTCTGATTTTTTGGTCATAATCTCGAAGACTGACTAATCACATAATACCACGGTGTTTAGAATGACTAAACCGTTAGATGAGCATACCACTAATATAATACATGTACCAATAGGATATGATAATGGACCATGTGCCCTTAGGAGCATCTAATCAATCATGCATTTGTGCATCATGTCAACCCTATGGCGTTGATACATCTCACATACCAGCATGATGCACCAATGCAGCGTTGGTGAGTTACTCACAAAACCTCATGATGACAATTGTCACTTTTAGGTCATTACAAGCCGACCGTAAAGCACTGCATAGATCAAGAATAAATAATTAAAAAAAAAAAAAAAAAAACACTAAAAAAAAACAAAAACAAAAGGATACCCAGACAGTGGTACAAAACACAGGGTTAGATTAAACATGGATAAAAAGCGTACCTAGAATACACACATAGTGATGTCTCGTGTCTGCCCATGATATATCCTGGTCAATATGTAACTAAACACTCTTAACATGGAGCCTACACAGACCCCCACCCCCTCCATGTACTCAGCACCCAAACAGGATATCACACATGTTCTGTATGTTTCAGACATTTTCCTATTGCTATATTTATTTGGGTTAATACCGTAAGCAAAATAACTAGCCGCCAATAACCACATACAGTCTGAACAGTTAGTCATTCAGAGTGGATTTTTTTGGAGCTGCTAAACTATTTGTATTTAAGGCCACACAAAAAAAATAATTTGGTCTACGGATTTCCCTCTCCATATTTTAGGAAATACAATTTTTTTTTTCTTTGAAAAAAATCTCGTCTCCGGATTGCGCTCGCTTCACTTTCTACAAGCTTTCTCTTTGTGATGTTTGGCAAATTTTTTTTTAAAATAAATTTTTTTCGCTGGCCTCACTTTTCCAGCAAGGAATCCATTGGACGTAAAAAAATTCTTAAAAAAAAAAAAAAATTCGCTCGCTTGCTCGCACCATTTTTTCAAAACCAAAATCCATAGACCAACTTATTTTTTTGGTGTGGCCTAAGATAAGATAGAACTGGATTAGACATTCAATCATTCAAACTTCTACCCAATTGGCAGTTTTATATCTCTAATGACATTGGTAATGTGGTATCATTAAGCCACTCTTTGAATTTTTTATTTATTAATCTAGGCCATTCCTTTTATTTTTACTCATTATTTCAAAACTTCCTGAAAAATGTTATTGAATATGGGACAATGTTTGGTATCAAAACCCCGTTGTCAGTGGTTGTTTCAGAAATGCAGCTGGCATCATTCATGACCACTGTCCCATTTTTTTTAGAATGTTTCTGAAAACTTTGCTAATAGAATGCATTTTCCATAACCGGAAGGGAGAAATAGTAGAGTAAATAAGATCCTCAGTTTTTACATGGCATGGTGATGAGAAACAAGTTGTTTTTTTCTTTTGTTTTTCTAGTGGCCTTATCTGAGTATTTTTTCTATAAATGCTCTCGACGTCCCTTAATGCATGCAGAGAAATACCCTAGTGTAAGGGCAGGAGCCGGGGGGCCGAATCACTTAGCAAATCTTATGATATGGGATATTTGAGGACACGCCCAACAATTAACACATATGAATCGCATAATTCACCACTGTCTGTATGTCTACTAAGATCTAAACAGAACTAATCATCAAGGTAACTAATCTCCCGCGTATAAGGCGCATCCCGCATATAAGACGCACCTAGAGTTTTAGAATAGGGTCGAAAAAATTAAAAATTCATAACTTTTGTTCTACTGAATGGATTTTAAAAATTTATAAGGCTATGTGTAATCAGGGTCCCCCGGACACCCCTCCCCCCCAACTAAAACCCGTCGTATAAGAAGTGCTTTATATGCGGGAGATTACGTAATTAAGTTTTACCTATACAACCAAGGTGGATTTGCTGTGGTATAATGTATGGTTATAATTTTAGTCCTTTACATGGGTGCTCAAATTTTTCAGGATGTCACGCCATCACTTTTTAGGAAGGATGGAGTGTCAGTCAGTCACTTTTCAGGCATATGCCAATGTACTGGGAACTTATGGAATTGTCGCCGTTCATCAATTTTTAAAACCCCTGCATGAGCGCCAATTTTTAAAAACCTTGTGTCGCAAGTGTCATGCCCGTCATTTTTACCCATGCATTGGCTCAGTTTATGTACACCTATACATAACCCGGTAATTTTTAATTCTACAATAGAGTTGGGTGTTATCATTTCTATCAAATCCCATTCTTTTGAATGATAAAAAAAGTCTTATTGTCATGTGGTCATGGAACATTCCAGTGCCATGACGTGTAGGACGCTGAGAATAACGCTGAGTGTTGGTGATTTTACCAGCATAACCTCGTCTGGTGAGAGGTTTAGTCTATTTGTGTGTGTGTGTGGGGGGGGGGGGGGGTTAGGGGCTGTCTGGGCACACACAATTACTCTCCTCTATCTGATAAGGCTGAAATACTGGCCTTTTTTCCCTTTCTTTTATTTCTCAAGGACAAGTGTTTATTGGGGGTCAACGCGTGGCTAGAGTAATGTTTGTACATTGTGCCATATCTCACGTTATCTTTGATAAGTTGATTGGGTCAATGAGGCAGAGGGGCAAAGAATGAGACAATACATCTGGGAGACGAATACAGATATATATCTATTCATTGGGGAAGGTAGATAAAAGTCGAGTATTAAATTGGAGAGAGAGAGAGAGAGAGAGAGAGAGAGAGAGAGAGAGAGAGAGAGAGAGAGAGAGAGAGAGGTCTTATACTTGATAGTTTTTCACTTAGGACACCCTTAAAAATATATCTGTTTCCTATCCAGAGGGTGAGTTTTCAGACCCATGAGGGAGGAAGACTTTTTTTTTAGGAAAATATATTTATTTGTCACAAACATCGTAAGTGAGGACGGCATGAATATGTGACTACGTTCGAAGATTTAGTGATCAGAAACCTAGATTCTTATGCTGTTGGACATTTTTTTTTTCAGAACTCAGGACAGATTTTTCCCATTCTCAGCAAAAAAAAAATCCACCAGGCCTCTGGACAGGAAACGAACATATTTTAAGGGTGGCCTTATTTCTAAAATCAATAGCCTTGAGCAAGTCTAAGAATGGGTCAATGAATCAGGGGAACAGATTAATGAAGAAGCAGGGATCGTTGTTAGGCCACTCAAAAGAAAACTGGTTTCTCATCACCACACGCATAAAAAAATTGTGTTTTGAAGATATATATATATATTTTTTTACAGATTATTAGTCAGAAACATGGTAAAAATAGAAAAATATGGGCATATTTGTTATCAAATTAAAGCTAACAATGTCAGCAATACAATGGACAAGAGATTGAATGCATTTTTACTTTTTTTTTTATAATCAGTAAACTCTAAAATACTAAAATCAAAACTTTTTGTCTCAAATATTCAAGAGATGGTACATGACCCAACCCCGTGCATGTCCCCATATACCTTGAGCAAAAAAATCAAAAAAAAATCGCCCTCGTCATATTTCTCAGGGGTTGGTGATGAAATGATGTACATGAGTTGTTTTTTTTGAGTGGCCTTAGATATGGCCTTTTTAAATACGCAGATCTAGTTTTGTAAACAGGGAGAGATGCAGACAGTCGTTGATGTCAATGATAATGATGCTGAGAGGTGATTTTACCAACATAACCTCGTCTCTCATCTGATAAAAAAAAAACGGCTTGCGTGTATGGTGTATTGGGTGAAGTGAGGTGGGGGTGGGTGGGTGGCACGCTTCTGTACACAAGAGGCTAGTGCAAAGCCATCTACAGTCTTTATACCTGTTTATACCTACTATCTTTACCTTGGTAGAAATGTCAGGCTTTTTTACATTACAGGGAGAGGTGATTATAATTTTCATGGGTGGTTAAGATCATAAATAACAAGAAAAATTACTCAGGGAATATAAGGCCTAAAAAAAAGGTGTTATGTTCAGGTAACGCTACCTACCCTAATTCCTTGGCCCTACCCTATCTTTTTATGGGCATTTTGGGGGGAAATCTGATATTTTGGCACCTTTTTTTTCGAGACGTGGAAGATTCTTTTTTACAATCTCCCACGTCAAATTCCTGTCGCATAGGAGCGTACAACCAGCCTCAAAAGAATTCTCCAAAATAATAAGATTTCCCTACCTATCTACCCTAATTTTTTTTTCGACCCCACTACCTGAACACAACAATTTTTTTAGGTCTATTAAATTTAGGCAACACCAAAAAAAATAAGTTGGTCTACAGATTTTGGTTTTGAAAAAATGGTGCGAGCGAGCAAATTTTTTTTTTTTCTTTTAAGAATTTTTTATGTCCAATGGATTCCTTGCTGGAAAAGTGAGGCGAGCAAAAAAATTTATTTAAAATTTTTTTTTTGCCAAACATCACAAGAAGAAAACTTGTAGAAAGTGGAGCGAGCCAAATCCGTAGACGAGATTTTTTTCAAAGAAAAAAAAATTTGTATTTGCGAAAATATGGAGAGGGAAATCCATAGACCAACTTATTTTTTTTGGTGTGGCCTTAGCAATAAATCAGACACATTTACAATATTAACATAAACATATTTTGCTTTTTTCATTTAATACAGTGTCAAGCCCATCCCCCAAAACTTTATTTGAAGAGCACACCTTGATAGTAAATGACCAACAGTGCTCATATTATCATACAGAGCTTTATACCATTATTCTGCCACCTCCCTTACTGTTATGCTATCCTCTACTAGTGCCTTATCAGAGCATATACGAACATGTGCTTATTTGGGATTTTGGATATACTTTTTCGAGGTCAAGTTGGACTTAAAATCTTTTGGGAAATGTGTGGCTGAGACATAGTCAATCTCGCCATTGTTTCATTGTGAAAAATCCTCGAAACTCATAGGAGTATTGAACCCCGGCCGCAGTGGAGGTAGGCGAAGCTCTTAGCCATAGCACCACACTGAACGGTGATGAAGTCCAATGCAAACCACATATTTGTCAAGAATTCACTCACCTGCTCGTCTGTGCACCCATATTTACGGTAGAATCCAACCGTGTCATGTCGAAATATTAAAATGTATACCTCCTTAGATAGTCTAGATGATCCCTCCATGCTTAATATTCATCTGACTGAAATTCCCATCTATTTGAACCTGTGAATGCCTGTACATCCAAACCCCGTGAGACCCACAACCTTCATTCCATAAAACTATTATCCACAGGTCGCCAAATGACCAATTACTATAGCTCAGTTCATACCCTATAACCATTGTAATCCAACCCCCACTACTCTAAACTTTTGTCTTGTAAGGGCAAAAGAGGCTTTGTGAAAGTTTGAAAAGCTGTTAAGAATCTTACGCAGATTTGCCCACTGTCTTGGCACCAGTATCTGAGCAGAACATCACACTGTTTACGGTCTTAGGCAATCCCAGTTTCGTCGTATTGTAATGTGAAAGCACATCCAGTTCATGGATCATACTAACAAGTTCCCTCTTGTCATATGATCTGAGTCCATCTGAGAGCAGAAATGACACTTTGGACTTGCTCAGTGAAAATTGTTGTGATGTCACACAGGGAAACATTATCTCAAATAAGTCAGACAATCCTTCACAAGACCGAAAGCTGAAGTTGCTCTCACATACTTTGTGGGCCCATAGGATTTCAGCAATGGCAGTCTGCTGGGAAGCTGTCTGCACCATGAATGAACTAGGCTTAGCAGAGGTGCTTGCACTGGGTACTGTTTTGTCTCTTATGGTTTGGTTCAGCAGCATCTGATACAGATGAACTAGCTGCTGCATTAGCACTTTTCTTTTCGAAGTGGCGCTGTGTGCTTCCAAATCTGGCTTTAGCAATACCAGTAATCTGGCTTTAGCAAAACCAGTATGCTTAACCCCTGATGCATGGGCTAGAACTTGCAAGAGACCTGTCTTGTCTATTTGAAATGATTTGTTGCATAGTGTGTAGTACACTTTGTAAGCAGAACTTGGCTCTACACTACACCACAGTTTGACTAAATTTCCATTTTTTATCTGTCTTATTTAACCAAGATTCTTGAAATTTTGTGGGATTTGGCATGTTTCTATTGACCCATCACCAGCAGTGCATAGCCTAAAACTAGGCACAGCAATGTTAAGGGAGTGCTATCTTTGTCCAAAAGTATCATGACAATCATAACAACATAACTGCAAGCAATTCTGAATGTTTTCTACATTGGCACTCAATGGTTCAAAATATAGATTGCAGCCAACGCTGACACCATTAGTCTCTTATTGACATTTCATGTAGCCACCTTTTGATATTACCTCCCTGATCACTATCAGTCAGGTGTTTGTATGTATTCTGTTAAAGGGTTTATGAGTGAAACATTAGTATAATACTAGTTCTAATGCTCAAAGCATATATGTCCACCAAGTCAATCACTAAACATCACCACACAACTAACTTTAGTCTAATCAAACATCAATTGATACACCAATGGTGTCAGAATTGGCTCTTTCATTCCACAAGCCAATATCTCTGAATCTTTAATGAAGATGTGATTGATAAATACTGCAAATTGCAATGATACAACTCACATGCTGAGTCATAGATATCTTAGATAACAGTAAAACTACACTATTTATAAACCATGTGGAGGCTAAATGTAGTAGCGCTACAACTCCACTACTCAGTTTCTTGCAAGTACTAAAGGAGCGTGACAGACATGGCAAAATTTGAATACCAGATAATAATGCAAATGATATTACAGAATTTGCTATCTAGCCAAAGTAATGTTACTAGCCAGTACGAGACTAAATGGATAAAACATATTAGAGGAAGAAAATCGTTCACATGCCATAGTTTTGGTAATAAAACCAGGTACTACTTAATAATTTACCATGCCTATGATAAGTTCCCTCAGGTACCTCATTAGGAACTACCGTAATCTCCCGCGTATAAGGCGTGTCTTATAGGCTAAACAAAATGCTGCTGGGTCTTATACGTGGGTAAATTGCCTTGAGTTTGGGGTGCGTCTTATAGGGGGGGTATTTTTACTATAGAAAAGTACTAAATTGACAAAAATCTGCCCTCAGGGGGGCGCCTTCTATGCAAAACAGCCCCCCTGTGAGTTGGGGGGGCGCCTTATATGCGAGCTGCGCCTTATACGCGGGAGATTACGGTACAATAGCCTATGCATGGCATACATTAAGACTTGAGGGTTGATTTCACTTGACATAAGTTAGTATCTGACTATAAACATGTACTGATACAAGCAAGATGTGCTTCAAAGCGACTAACGGTATTTTTATATTGCATGCGCAAAAGCAAAATAAAAAAGTAGGTATTTTGGAGAAAAAGTAGAAAAATAGGAAAAAGTAGGAAAAGTAGGATCGCTGGACACCCTGTTTATCACTAAAGAGGTACATGTCGTGCATAGAGCAGGAAGCATTAAGGCTATCAATACGTAAACCCATATCATCTAGGTCATTGCTGACATGGCGAAACCAATTCTTATCTACATAATGGATAACAGTACCAAAGGGTGAACCCCAGAATGTCATAATGACTGATGTGTCTGGGCACTATGGATAAAATAGATAACAACTACCAATGTCCCTATAACTGGTTCAACTTCAAGACTAAACTTCAGCCTTTATGATGCGACAAAAGGTGTACTTTCTTTGTAACTTACTATGTTACTTACACATGTCACCAACCATGTCACTTACACATCATTTACACATGTCACCCACCATGTCACTTACACAGGTCACCAATATTATCACTGACACATGTCACCCACCATGTCACTTACACACACTGGTAAGTCACTTACCCACCACATCACATCAATTATACATTCGACCCACCATGACACTTACACATGTCACCCACCACATCACTTAAGTATCAAATAAGAAAAAAAAATATCACTTACACATGTCCCCCATCATGTCACTTACACATTAATTACACATGCCACCCATGCCATTTACACATGTCACCTACCATGTCACTTTCACGTCACATGTCACCCACCATGTCACTCATACATATCACCCAGGCCACCCACCTGACAGTGACACCATGTCTATTACATGTCACTTACACATGTCACCCACCATATCAGTTACACATCAATTACAATAGACTGAGTTTCGTCAGTGTCACAGATTTGCCGTTTACCTATTTTGGTAGGGCTACGAGAGTGGCTACAATTAAACATGTGACCATAGACATAGTCCATATAGGTCACTCACCAGGTTGGTCACTTACATATGTCACCCATCATGTCACTTTCACCTCTCACTTACACATGCCACCCATCATGTCACTTGGTACACATGTTACCCATGTCACCTACAAATGTCACCCACCATGTGACGTACCCCCGGGGACGTCCCTTTGATACACAAGTACCGGTACTAATCTAGTTGCATAGCAGATAAATCAACTCCCGGGAAATCAACTGCATCAAAATGATCAATCATGCACAAATGTTGAAATGATGTAGCATGCGTGCACTGTTTTCGCATGAATTCACAAACTTGACAAAGGCCCACAATAGTCTTAACTACATTGAAAGGTCGGTAGGGGCCTTTACCAGCCTGTCTACATGCCAGACTCAGAGGCGTAGGAAGCAAATCTTCATTGGGGGGGCCCAGCCAGGGCCCCATCGTGACCACCTTGAGTTATCGGCTGAAGCACGATGACGTCTATACATATACGTATATATATAGAATTTTTTTTTTTCATTCTGAGTGGTAGCATCATGCCGACCGGTCATCCATTCCCCCTAGCCTTGTCAAAAGTTATATATATATAGAATTTGTATAGAAAAGTAATTTTTGTTTAATCTTGGATCTGACTTATGCTCACACCCCTACTTTCCCTATCCCATCACCATATAAATCTAATTTGAGATGCAAGGTATGAGCTTCTTTTCCATTTTGTGTTTGAGTTCTTGGCCAACATTGGGGGGGGGGCAGACATATTCAGGCCCCTGCTCCTTTAATGCTGCCTTCATGATTGGGGGGCAGGCCCCCCTGCCCCCCCCTTTTCCTACGCCCCTGTAGACAATCCGAAGTTTTTGTAGAGTATGATTTTGTAGAGTATACTGTATTATAGTGTATAGTTAGTATAGACGACGAGAGTGTACTCAAGCGGGTTGACTTCCAAGACCAAGTAAGTTCAAACTAGGTCCGACTAGGACACGAGCCAACACGGAAGGGAAAACAAGTCTAACTCTAACTTAGTCTAAGTAAAGACACCCACCTTTTCAGTTGAATATCACTGCAACTTGTGTGTGACAACGTCAAACTATGGCCACAATCTCTTCTCCGTGTCCTGCAGCGACTGTCGATGAGTTGTAAGTGGCCAACATCTACATGTGCTCCTGTGTAAAGTTTGTTGATATCCGATGGAAAAGCTGGGAAAACCCCAAGCATCGGGAAAGTGACCTAATTGGGAGCGTCCTAACTGGGTCACCCCCGCGCTGTGACGTCACAGTCTTGGTCACGTGACCTGGATCTCTTTTTGCCGCGCTTGCAGGGGATTCCCCGTTGATGATACCGGTGGATCGGTAGATGTGAATTACTTTATAAACCAGGGGACTTTGCTCTAATGCAAACCCGACACAGTTTAGAAATACCTAGTCCGTTAACCACAGTGAAAATCACTTTATTCCAATAAGCCCATTGCCAAGGAAATACCCAGTTTCATAAACTATGCCACATGGATACCCAAGATGGCCGCCTTGGAAACAAACTTAATTATTCCACATATAACGTGGCATGTACACCTCCGTGTCCTTCAGTGATTGGACGATCATCCCACTCCACCCCTCCCGCCAACCGACCACACCACCCCCATCCCCTGCCTTCATCTAGTCCCATGACCAGGATATATACCGGTACTAAAATGTAGGCCACAGATATCCAAGATGGCCGCCTGCAAGCACGTTATTTATTCCACATGAGTCATATGGCCTGGCAAAACATATTGCTTAGTCTACATATTCCAGCCCCCCCCCCCCCAACAACTCCACCTCCACATAAGTTGAACCAGGACATTGTAATACAATAGGCCTAGGGCCACAGGGCACATGTATTATCTAAAGGGTCGTTCTACTACGTAAAAGCTACCAGTGGGCCTACTATATTTTACAAGCAGCCTTTCAATTTATAGCTTTTCATTCCATGTTGGAAGCAGTGGAATACGAGGTCCATGAAACCCAAGTGAGTTACTTCTCCCTCCGTAGGGATATTCTATCTCACGGCCAGTCACAATATGACAAATAATTAGGAAAATGGTACATAATCATTAGGCTTGTGTTGACATTTTAATATGAACAAAATAACATGAAATAAATGCAAACGTTCACATGGATTGGGAAGGCCTATACATGACTGACTGTGGGTTTAATAGCTCCCGGGGGATTAGCCTAACTCACAAGGTGACAGTATCATCAGACCTACAAAAAAATGGTTTGTTCAGGTAACGGGGTCGTATAAAATTAGGGTAGGAAGGTAGGGAATTTTTTTCCAAAACTTTTTTGGGAGGCCGGCTGTAAATTTTCATGCCCATGCAACGCAAATT
The DNA here is from genome assembly GCA_949317995.1 of Acholoe squamosa. NCBI lineage: Eukaryota > Metazoa > Annelida > Polychaeta > Phyllodocida > Polynoidae > Acholoe > Acholoe squamosa. Next base: position 27,741,457 of record OX439038.1, read on the forward strand.
TGATGTGCAAGATCGTAAAAAATCTTCCATGTATCAATAACTGCCAAAATCTGATTTTCCCCCAAAATGCCCATAAAAAAAGTTAGGGTAGGGCCCCGGGAGTAGGGTGCAACACAACTCGATGTTGGGGGGGGGCGCAAAATATGTTGACCCCTCCTGAGGGGGGGGGGCCAAAAATATTTTGGCACCTCTCAAAGGTGTGGCGGAAAATATTTTCAGGGGTAAAAACGAAAACTCACCAATCCCCCCCCCCCTGTTGTTAAAAAATGAACACTCCCTTAATATCATGATAATTCTGGATCCAACAAGTTCTTGTTTTCACAAAACGTTGGGGTGGAGTGGGGAACTGGGAGTGGGGAGTGGCTGAACCCGGGGGCTGAACATAATTTTTCTCAACGCGAACTTTGAACTTTATATTAAAGTTGAGGCAGGAGGGTGGGAGGAGGGTGGACCCCAGCACCACCTTGTCCTGCCACATGCGTGTATATATATAGACTTCAGTCCCCACCAAAATAAAAAAAAAAAATGCAGAAATGGGACCTTTTCATACCCACTCCCCATTAGCAGCCCCCCCCCCCCGCCACCTTATACCATCCGTCAGTAGAGGGAGGAATTGCTAGATCTCAAAAGGCTGTCACTCCCTCTGAAGAAGATTAATAGGCCATGACACATCATATGGCAATGCCTTTTTTATTGAGTTGTTATGGAATCAGTAGGACAGAGTCATTTATTGTTAGATGGAAGGGCTTGGGGTTTTGGGTGGGTGGGGGTGGGGTTGAAAAGGAGCTCCTCAGTGGGCTGGGGAGGGGCACCAAAATTTAATAAATCTTCACACTGAGGGTGGTAGGGTTCAAAATTAGATTCAGATATATGAGTGATTCAAATACAGGAGTACTCATTGGGACACGTGATTCCACATTAGTATTTTTGCAAAACCAGTTCTGGAGCGGGGGGTGGGGTGTAATAACTCTTATCATGTTGAGGGGGGTGGGGGAAAAAAACTGCCCGAAAAAGAAAAATCCAAAATAAAATCCAACAATGCCCCCCTCCAGCTGATCAACCAGTATCAAATAAATGACTCTGGCCTGGGAAGGGAAGCGCAAAGACCTCATGCTATGGAACGCCCTCCCCCACCATAAACTCTAATTTCGCGAAATGGCTGACCCCCTATAACTCAAGCTGTGGCAAGAGCTTTACATTCTTAGGGAGTGGCCATTTTTTAACAATGCTGATGGTGGGAGGGGGTGGGGTGGGGCAGGGTAGTGGATTTTCGCGCGCAAGCCAACACATTTCATGCGCTGGTCCTGTCTGGAGGATATTTGAAAAGAGTAATGAATTAAAATCCTTTTTAAATGTTATGACATCGATTCTGAGGAAGTCATGGTATCCACTTTGAGAATTTGCAATGCACCACTGCTCCAAGTGTCTACCACCTGAACTATTTTCACCAGTGGCCTTCACACATGGGGATCGGGGGATCATCTGTGTTTAACGCCATCTACAGCTTTCTAATGAAACTTATATCTCTATCAGTAATGATATTGTGGCCGGAATATGTCATTTTACAGGTGCATCCCTCCTCCCAACTTGCCAAGATATTGTGATCAAATGTACAGAATTTTCAAAATTGAACATTCAATACATGACCTTTAGTGGCATTAGGGAAAGTGGGACATCTTAGGGAGTGGTCATTATTTATCAACAGGGGGGGGAGGGTGGGTTTGAGGGGGGGGCGTAAAATTTTCAGACCCCTCCCGAGGGGGGGCTAAAAAAATTTTGACCCCTCTTGAGGGGGGGGCTAAAAAAATTCACCCTCTTTTTAGCAAAAAAGCCCGCGCGCTACTATAGATCAAAGAGGGGCGCGAAAACTCTCCGCGCCTCTGGCGCGGGTGGGGCGCAAAAAATTTTGACTGCCGTCAAGGGGAGGGCGTAAAAAATTTCCGCGCGTCCGCGCGAAATCCCACCACCCCCCCTGTTGATAAATAATGACCACTCCCTTAAGTCGCTGCACAGGAACATGGTGGTGGAGACGGAGAGTATGCTGCTGGAAAGGGGATTAAGCACATCTATATGAACCACTCACGTCACGTCTCTGCTGTCTCATTTACCACCTCGCCTACCACTGATACATCTACACTTTACACAGCTACTACCAGGTCCACTGTCGTCACTGCTCGCACCACGTTACCTACCTACCTACCTACCTACCTAAGAGAATGGTCAAGTATGTATGTTTTGTCGATTTATCAAGGAGACTCAATTATGTGGAATAAACCCCGTCCTTTCACCGAGAAACTCACCGCCCATGGATTCTTTTACATCGGAGGTAAGGACCTTGTTCAATGCTACCAATGTGGAGTCGCTATACACACAAGTCATGGTTAGAAAGTGATGACATCGCCGTGGAGCGTTTCAGACATTCTCCTACCTGCCCGTTGGCCTCCGAAGGTATGAATCTAAGTCCACAGAGCAAAATTTTGCTGATGGAAATGTTGAAGAAATTGAACTTTCTGGACTACGAGTTGCACCTTTTCACAATGAAGCGTGGAGGAGTTTTTCCTTTTGAACAAGCATCTTCTGTGTTTTCTAACGCTGTAACGTCGGAGGACACAGTAGATAAATGAGAAACAACATATATACACCAGTCACCACCGTAGATTCACCACGGACAACATATATGAACCGATCAAAGACCACAATGAATCACGATTCATGTATAGATAAGACACCAAGATAGTTTGTATGTAAAAAAAAAATGAAATGAAATTATGACAAACAAAAAGTGGAATGTGTAGTACTCCATATGTGGGTTCTATTGCATTTCTATTTAATACTTTTAGTAAACCCGTCCCTACCCAATGGTTCCCCCAAAGGGCCCCCCACCCCAAGGGCCCCCCTCCCCTCCCCAAATATTTCCCCTCTTTTTTTCCTTGGCAAGCTCTCAGCTTGCCTTTTTTTATTTATATAAAAAATATCTCACTATAGTCACACCTTCATCTACATAATAAACCACATCTCTTTATGCTAATAAGGTCACGTAACTACTTGCTTGCTGCATAAAGCTGAATGACGGTATGACGTGTGGACAGCCAACCAATCAGAAGTCTCCATTTCTTTTTTTTTTTGGCAAAAAATTAAAAAAGAATAGAGTCATGTCATCAAATTTTTCAAATTTGCCACCAAAATGACGACCTCTGATTGGTCCATTCAAATTAGGGTCATGTGACCTTATTTACATAATAGAGGTCACATGACCTAAACAGCCAGCCAATCAGAGGGTGCCATTTTGGCGGCACACCACAGGGGGTTTGGGTCACGTGACCATTTTGAATTTCTCGCCAAAAGGGGGGTTCTGATTGTTCCATTTCGGCACCAAACCACGGAGGGTCTAGGTCACGTGACCCCACATTTGAATTTCCCGCCAAAAGGGAGGCCTCTGTTTGGCTGCATCCCCAGTGAGTAATATCCTTAGATTAGCTATAGTCCCGTTCCGATACATACTATACTACTAAAGTAGACCTTTGCTAGGGACATTTGTGGCTGAAACAGGAGGCTTGCTAGGGACATTTCATCGAAAAAGTACCCTTGCCAGCCGCATATATATATATATATATATATATATATATATATATATATATATATATATATATATATATATATATATATATATATATATATGTGTTACATTACATAGAGAGTGCCCCCCCCCGGGATTCTACTGTTTGGAAGATTGGCTGAGACCCTTGGGGTGAGATATTTCTCTTCATGAAATGAACTATGAATGTTGTTATTTGTGTGTGTGTGTGTGTGTGTGTGTGTGTGTGTGTGTGTGTGTGTGTCATGGTATTAGGAGGATATGTACAACGTATAATATACGCATTGCGCATCTAAAATTTCAAATAATGTTTGAAAGAAAATCTATAACATCATGCATTTTAGCACAACTAGAAGAGGAGCTACATGTATATAAACATGTTCGCTGATATCGAATTATCCTATTGTGGACCATGCATGTTTAGGCCAAAAAAAAAAGGAGGTATGTTTCCGGTAACATGGTCAAAAAAGTTGAAGCAGGTAGGTCGTTTTTTTTTTTTTTTTTTTTAGAATCCAAGGCCTGATATAGTCTACTTTGCTAGGTTTTCACTGGTTATGGTAAGAAATGATGGTTTCCTCCATAGAACTTGACGAAATGATGGGAGAATAGGTGTTTATGATTCGAATGTAAATTTTGAGATGAAAAAAGTCAAAAATTTGGAAAAATTTGAAAAAAAATGCTGAGGTCGGCCCCTTTGGGCTGAGGACGGTCGGGTGACCGGAAACCTTTTTTTTTTCTTTTTTTTTTGGCCTTATACCTTCATGACAGGAAAACATCGTTTTACATGATAAAGCACACATTTTTTTTCGGTTTTGTGAAGAAAAATCTACAAAAGAAACGTATATCTGTGCGCTCAAATAAAAAACAAAAGAAAAAAAAATTATTCAAAAGTAATGCGTGGCCATAATCAATATGCTATGCATATTCTCATGTGCACCTGCTCACTACTAAGTCGTAGATGATGAGATTGAACACAAAACGATGACAAGGATAAAGAGATGAGCGCAACAGAATAGATGGGCGATCCAGACTTCCACAATAACCTCTAAGGATGAAAGACAACACAATGAAAAAAAATATGGATGGATAAAAAATAACAAAGACCTGTTGAAAGATGGACGAGGAAAGTTTTTTTTTCTTTTTTTTTTAAATGGCTCCAAAATATTTTCCTCTCATATTCTCTTATATTCTCGATGGAAATTTCAATTCATCGGGATTTTGAAGCCTATTTGTGACAAAACTTGGGAGATCGTAACATTAGGGGAAACCCCCTTTTTTCAAATCCATGTCTTCTGCTGGATTTTGGTACTTTGCATGGTAAAATACTCCAAATAGCTACAGAAATATAAGATCTCAAACATCGGATGTCAGCAACATGGAGAAATTAATGCTAGCCCTTAACTCATTTGCATATTGAAATATTGTGGCATAATGCATAAAAATGACATTATTGGAAAAATAACAATTTTTAAACATATTCATCGATAATTCTGGATCTAGAAGGGATAATTCAATTCTGTTTTTAGTTATGAAAATCTTTTGGACAGGTTAATAAGATATAGTAACTTTTTATTCAAAAAGAATAATGGTTTCCATGGCAACAAAATTTCGACAAATGTGCTAAATTTAGGGAAAAACATACTTTTTCGGATTCTTAATAAGGTCATTTTAGAAGGAAAATAAAATCTTGGCTATAGCATAACCAGATTCTTCAGAAAAAATACCCTTGACTTGCTTTTTACTCTTTTAGTCATATCTCCTTGAATATCGTATTTAGTGGATCTTTCCCTTAACGGTATGATTCTCCCTGTTTTGTCACATTTGTGTCTTGATTTTAATTTATCCATAAGCATTTTCTACAACCAAAAAAGAGGTCAAAAACTCATCGTAAAGGTTGAAAAATGGGTGTTGGGTAAGGATCTGGGACTTCAAAAATGATCAAGTTGGGGGGTCGACTTCTAGGTGAGGTTTTGCTTTTTGGCATTATTATTCCATATAAGTCGAATCTTTGCACCTGAGTAGGGGGGGGGGGTCGACTTATAGGTGAGGTTTTATGGTACTTAGAATATGATGAGTTGAGTTTGAGTTGCGTTTTGTAAGTTTTTATTGTCGAATTTCATTTACATGATGTTTCGCAGACAATATTGGGCTGAAATGAACCCCCGTATGATCAAGTTATAATACCATCAAATTGTAAAATTCTGGCGACCACAATATATAGAATCACTTGATTGATATGAAGCATAGCAGGTCGAAAATCATAGAAGGTTTGTATATGACGAATTTGGAGGTATTCCAGCCCCTACTCTTCGAATTTAAGTTTCCCCCTCTATTTCATTGGCTCAAAGTGTCAGGCTGGATGAGATCTTCATGTTACATATGGGTTTTGATGGTCCCATATGCATATTTTGGGCTCCAGGGGGGTAAAATGTGCCCAAAATGACCAAAATTGTCTGGGCAAAATTGTGTCTGGGAGAATGACATTTGAGTTACAAGCCATGTTAAGGGCTTAATTTCCTACAGAAACAATTTTCATACCTTCATGAAAATCTCAGGTCCAGACTATTTTGACCTGTAGATTAGGAAAATCACATTATCATTTATGTCACATGTGTCCTTGCTATTGTAAAAGAAGCATACTTATACGAATTCTTTTTCTGGGCACATGTCTGGGCAAATGACATGTAAGGCCCCATATGCACACTTTCTATGATTTGTGACCAGCAGTAATAGTAAATTTGTTTATATGCCGTATGTGGGTACATACCCTGTGTATCATAAGTCTAGTAATAGCACTTGTCTCATTCTGAACATAGTATTTGGTGTTCTGGGCTCATATCATTTATACTTTATTTACACCAACATGTCTTACACTAGTGATAATAAATGTGAGTTCTTCATTGAACCATTAATAAGCTATTTCCTCGGCTCGTATACCGTCTTGTGTACATTAATAAACAAGTTGGCATAGTTACTATGACCTTGGTGGTAGCCCCACACTTATGAGTAAAACTGTCATCGTAGTCCCTTGTGAGTGAGTGAGTAATAGATGTTTAACGCCATTTCGACAACTAAGGTCATATTTATGGCGAGAACTACATTACACAATTTCACAGGGGAATGTGTCGGTGCCCGTGCATATGTGCACCACACACATCCCGAGGGGATAGGAAAGAGGAGAAATAGACCCTTTTAAGTGGGTTAGGCAAGCCCGAGTAGTCCCTTGTAAATAGTACTCTATAAATTGAACCCATATAAAAACCCTAAGACTAATTATTCAAGTGTATCACCCAAGGGCCCGAACTGGATCTCTAGAAAAGGGTAGGGGTTGAGGCTATATAATGTACAGGGTAGGTCACTCTTGGAGCCGCCATACTGGTACAGACTGCATGACAGTAGGCTCAAAGCAGATATGGAACATTGCAGTCACAGTGCAAACCCTATGGGCTCAAAGCAGACATGGAACTACAGTGACTGACACTGTCCTAACCTTCTCTCCACAACCTCTTCATGGAGAATGACTCAAGTTGGTGCGCATGGTATCACCTTAATGCACCTTCTCTTGGGTGTAGGTCTGTGGTTCACTACGGACTGCACATGTCTTTCGACATGTACAGCACATATATGAACCTGCCATACAAATATCGAGGGTGAAATCAACGGGAACATTACTATATAAGGCTGCACAAATGTAATTTCTGTTAGTTATCAATCACGTAACATTCATTAGGATAGTTCTAGATTCAGGAGCTTTTCAGCCTACCTTGTAGTTGCAGGTGTATGGTAGCTAAAATAGAATAGAGTTAACACCAGTCAGGCCCGTAGCCAGGGGGGTGACTTGGGGTACTGGTCCCCCGCCATGGTCCCACAGGGTGAAAAAAGGTCCACATCTGGCTTTCTAGCACCTTTAAGCCCATACATCTTGAAAAATTGGGAAATATTTTAGGTTTCCAGTAAGCAAAATATATTGGAAGTATAATTTGGATATCCCATTAAAATAATTTCTATTCACATAAAGATGCTCTAGGGTAGGTACAGGATGGGGCAAGGTGTGACTTGGGAATGTACCTGTGAAGGTGGACCAGGATCGTGACAGAGGGTGACTTGGGAAGGTCACTGTGAAGATGAACCAGGATGGGGGCAGGGGTTGACTTGGGAAGGTAGTTGTGAAGGTGGACCAGGATGGGGACAGGGGGTGACTTGGGAAGGTAGCTGTGAAGGTGGAACAGAGATTTTGTACCCCTGTATTCTGGCTGGAATATGTACATCTATGGCATGAAAATCATTTTGTGTGTGTTATTGCTAGATATACACTGGTGATGATAAAGAGGGGATTGGTTGATTTGTTTAACCTCCTAAGGCTTGTAAGACCTTATCGGACTGCCGCAGGGACTTAACCTGCAATGTTCAGGGAAGCATGTGATTCTCCTACATCTGGGCAACACACTCTACTTCTGTACCAACGTTGAAAAACGACTGACGGCGACTTCTTATCTGGGGGGGGGGAGTTCATACTCCTATCTGATAAGAGGTAGAGATCTACCAACTACAGGTATCCTTACAATAGATCTTAAATGAGGCATATAGAATGGTTCTGAATGTTCATCTTTAAGATAACACATAACAAATGGCATTGGAAATCGGTATTTGATAATGTTATAAGAAAAAGAGTTTTTATAACTGAACTATATTGATGCATTATGGTACTACTAGCACCTTAGGAAAAAAAGACGTCCAATACTCGTCATATTCACGTTATTACATGAAACCGACCAGATTATTATGTCATTAGGAGGTAAAGATTTTTACCTTGTGAATTTACTAGATGTTGATGTAAAAGATATGTCCTATATGGGATGTAAAAAAGACATGTCCTATGTGACATCATAATCATGACTTTATCTGGTGCAATCATACACATCATATGCTGTCATAAATATGCTATGATATTAAAAGGGTCAAAAAGATGTGTGCCAATTGACATCAAGGATACATCTCATAGTAGTTATTTTGTGATGTAATATAGTGAAACATGAGTGATGTCTAAATTACATCTTGATCTGGTTATACTTGGGACATTACAGAATTACATCTATTTCTTGTCTCGTTGCTCTTAAAAAAAATCATGTGTTACCAGCAATACTACAATTACTTGTTTATTGAAAAAATCAAGCAAAGTAAATATTACATGATATATGTATGTCATTATAATGTGAATTCAAAGCTGTTGTATTCTTGTGAGAATATGATGTCAGTGATATGTCATGATTATATCCCCTAGATAGTTCTGGTATCAGACACAAGGGGTCTCATCTAGCACTTTACTCACTTCAAGATCTGCATTGCCACATTCCCCAATAAATAGTTGGATCAAAGTGAACCAACCACCTGCAGATTTTGGAATAAACTGAAAGAAATGCCTTCTTCAATATGTACTCTGTTGTTTCTGTGACATTCAAACAAGAAATAATGACTGAACAAACAATGCACATGATAGACACCTCTTTTAGGCGAAATATATAAGAACCAACATAGACTTTGAGTCGGGAGGCGTGGCGCAGTCGGTAGCGCGTCCGCTCACAGGCCGTAAGGTCGTGGGTTCGGTTCCCGGCCCGGCCGGGGCATAGTGGTGGTTCCAAAAGTCGCCGTAAGGTGTCGTTTGAGTTCCTCCCTGCTCTGGCTAGGCTGTGCTGGAAAGTCTCTCGGCGGTCATGGCAGACAAATGACTTGAAACAGGCCTGTCCATCTCTCACTATGCCTATGTAGTGACGGATGTTAAAGAACCATTGCCTCGGTAAATGTGTAGGGGCGTGATTTCTACCTTCCCATAGATGCGGTCACCATCATCCCCCTCCCCATTAGACTAGGGTCCGGGCATGCAACGCCACAAGGGTAATCTCACTTCGGTGTGGATACAACCCGCGGGACCTCTCACCCTTGAGTGTCGGCCGCAAGGAAGGCACGAGGTGAGATAAAATTCGTAAGTAAGTAATCGAGTAGTCATCACAACCTGGCCTCTGGGCTAGGTTAAATGTGTAGTGCCCTCTCTATGGATATAGAATACCTGTGAATACCTTTCACTAAACAGGTATTATATGCATGTCCTGTGCAGAGTCTCCAGGTATTATATGTATATCCTGTGCAGAGACTCCATGCAGGATGTGATAATCACATCTAATAGACATAATATTTGTATGTCTTGGGATATCTCTCATTGAGGTATCTTATCTGACTATGATTTGTGGTCAGTATTCCCATTTCAATAGTAGGCCTATCTTTTATGTAATGATGCCATCTTTATATCACGTCACATTTGCATAGTTGCACTAATGTTGATATTACATCTATGAGTAACATCTTATTTATGACATAAACCATAGTCAGCTTACATGTCAAGATTAACATCATTTTGATGAGTTTCAAGTACAACATATTGACGTATGATATGTATGTGCAAAGACATCTCATAGTGACGTGAAAACATCTTGCACATACGATGTTTTTTTCCACAAAATTTGCACGATAATATTATGTATATGTGGATCAGCACAAGAGAATTACAAAGAATTTAATTTGGATACATAAGTCTTAACAGTATGGTAGACAGACTGTGCTGGTTCCTGCATTGTCCTAAAGGAATGGTGTACTACTACGGGTGCAATCATGAGAGACACAACAAAGAAGATGTTGTAGATAAGAGGTCACACCTATCCTATTAGTTAGATTATAGTTTTGTTCAATGTTTATGGCAAATCATGTCAATAGAACTTGGTATATTAATTGATCAAACACCATTTATTTAATCTACTTAGATATGGACAAGAGAGTCACTAATATATTACATAGTTTAAACTTGATCCGAAATAGCCCCTGCAACCTCTTAGTATTTCTTGTCTGTCTTGTCTCTTTGGTGCAGACGGGCAATGCTTAGTATACACCTGGGTTGGTAGCTTGAGTGTGTAATTTTAGGCATGATTGAGATAAAGTACTGCAGGTGTGGTTCATTGCAGGAAGAATTGAGTGGTCAACAGAGCATATTTCCCATTAGAAATGTTGTTTTAGTCAGCTATAGTCCTTAATATTATAAAAAAGTAAAATACAAAATAAGTTGGTGGCTATGGTTACTTCAGAACTGGGCAATGCTATCTGATAAATGCGTGTGATTCATGAGATATAAGCACTAGTTACTTTTTGTGGAAATCTCATGAATGTTACCTTTAAGAATTTTGTGGGAAACATGCTATCAAAGTTCAAATATTGCAAGCATCATTTTGTGAGTTATACCTTTATGGTACAAATTTTAATGGCTTTCTAGTAATATAATGCATGTAATTTTGGCATGGATATTTCAATTTCGCTTGTGCATGCTACTACTAGTACTAGTATGCGTTTTCTAACTACATGTACTTTTCTTGGCCTAATCTACTGTCCAGTTCTTCCTATTTTGAGCAGGGCTTTATTTAGAAGTGGCTGGGGAAGGAGGGGGAGGGGGGGTAGACCTCGCACCAGCTATTTTGGTTTACACTAAGGGTTAAAATGTGGATATAATAGGGAGGTGGGGGTGATATGTTGGTGGGGTAATTATAGGGAGGTATTTTTAGATAGTTCATACTTTGGTGGTTGGAACTGAGGGACTGGAGTTTGGGGCAGAAGAAATAGGCTGGAGGAGCAGAGGAGCATGCAGGTATAATACAGTTCCAGAAACCATTGGTACCATTACCAAATCTGCCGCTGATGACCCTACTGCCTGTGGTGCACCAAAGGTAAATCTTTTAAGTCAAAAAAGGTGACGTCATCAGAATGAGCGAGTATAGCTAGCAGGCCAGCCAAGTCTAGTGGGTATGACTTGGCTGGTAACAGATCCCATTAAATCTAAGGGGGTCGAAACACAAGTCATCATTTCAGGCAGTATGGGGAACTGGGAGGTTTAAGTGATGTCCTATGTGCAAGTATAGACACTTGACTTTGTAAATTCACTTACATTCAGTGTCAGCTGAATGAAAATCTGCTAAATATCCATTTGTAAAATGTTCCCTGGTCACAACCTACCCACGTTCACTTTGTTGTGGTTTCACCCTGTGGAGCTGAGATCCAACTATAGTCTTTCCCCTTTCCCTGTAGGGGGAGGTAGTACTACCTTAGTCTAGACCGTGAACCCTTTCGGGGAGAAACGGTATGATCGGAAGTGTGTCAGTGGTTCCGGTGGGAATGTGAAAGTCTACTGCTCATATTTTACAAGCGAAAATGGCGCCACGTTAGCGCTTCTCCCCAAAAGACGTAACCAGTCTAGACTGGTTTTGTACTGCCTTCACACTTCACTGACCATGCGATTCGGTGGTTAGCAGTGGGCAAACAATTTCAACCCCCATACCTAGAGGTCACTATTGGTGTGAATCCGAGGGGTATTCAATAGGCAGCACGCCCAGCCATCGGCGCACGCCCGGACCTGAATGTGCTCGCACTCCAGCTAGAGAGGAGGTGCACCTGTGGCGCGCGCCGCATGGCTGGCGTGCGGCTAATGAATACCCCTCAGGTGTCTCCATCTGCCCAAAGTGGTCAGAAATGCAAACAAATATGCACCACAGCAACACCACACAGTTGGATCCATGATTTTGATAACTGGGACACCATTGAGGCTACAACGATTATACAGTTAAGTATATGAATCTATGAGAGGTACAGACAAACAAAATGAGGCATTACCTTACATATCAGCCCACCTTATTAGTCAAGACGAGGATCGATGCTTAGGCCTAAAAAAAAAAAAAAAAGGATAACCGCACGGCGTGCAGGTTATCCATGGATAACCGCACGCCTCTCAAAAGTGATGTTACAGCCTTCAGGGTGTGCAATATCGACAGGTATGTGCATGGGAATATCCAGAAAAAGCACCCAAAATCCCAAAAGTCGTGGAATAAACTACAGAAAAGGATGTTGTAAATAGTGTAAATATTAGCGGAGGGGGTCTTAAAAACTAGAGTAGAACCAAGCAATATGGTGGATGAAGAATCTGATGCCCCCCCCCCCACTCATGGCAGTATGAGGAAGTTACTTTCTGAGTTCCTAGATGGTTACAATAAAAATATCTCAGGGGAAATAACTGAAGTCAAATCCCTAGTTAACAGTAACACAGGCAGAGTAAACACACTGTATGACGAGGTGGTAGACATAAATATAAATAGTGGTTCAATCAGAAGTGATGTGAGGTCAAATAAAGAAGCAGACAAACAGTAGGGTGATGTGTTGAAAAAAAAATCAAAGACATACCCCGGTACATGTAATACCGGTACTTGACCAGCACAAGGCCCAACTGGAAAATCCAAACAAATCTGTGAAATCAGTCGACACAGATATAAGATCAATAGGCTAGAGGCAAAGCTCAAGACAGCCTAACATGTAAAACCTGCTACAGACAGAAACGTTATAATATTTATGGGATTGTGACGTCCATGATTGATGATCTGACTGAAGTCCTAACGAGGATCTGCACAGAGTTGAAGATCAGATATCACTATTAAGAAGATTACACAGATATAACCAGAATGGAAAAGGCACCTGAAAATCCAGTGTGGAATGACCCCAACACCAAGGAGACAGACAGCAACCACAAGGAGGGATAAGGAGGTCAAGGAGATGACCGGAAGAAGAAGATATGTATAGTGCCTGATGAACCTCAAGAGATCAGAGTCAGAAAAGGGCTGGCCCGTGAAGCTATTGCCAAAGCTAAAAAAATGGCAAATTAGATAAGATGGGAGTTATAATTGAGGGCACACTATATAAGCCTGCACGCTACTATAGATCAAAGAGAGGCGCGAAAATTCTCCTTGCCTGTGGTGCGGGGGGAGGGGTGGCGCAAGAAATTTTGACTATCCTCGAGGGGGGGGGGGGGGGGGCGTAAAGACCTTTCGCGCGTCCACCCACCACCCCCCACGTCTAGATCCGACCACGAGCACTGGTGCTGCGACCGGTGTCTACACCATGAACTAACGGCAAGGGGGGCCACTCACATACTAAAAGATGCATGCTACGGCCACCACCGTGTTCCACAAGACGCTCTGGTGTCGTTGAAGCGTGGTTGGGAGTGATACAGGGGAGGGGGGGGTTGAGGGAGGGGGGGTCCAGCATTCTTTAAGTGGTCACTTTTTTAACAACAGGGGGGGGGGGTTGGTGGTTGTGGGGGGGACAAAGAAATTTCAGAGGGCTAGCTCACCTAACTAGGTCAAGGGTCCACAATGGGCCCAAAAATGTTTGGACCACTCCTGTGGACCCAACTGAAGCAATATTCGGTCACTGGACCCACTGGGGCCCTTAGCCCTTGGACCTCAAGATTTCCTTTGCCAATATCAACATAAAAGATACACCTCAGAGGGCTAGCCCACATTATTAGGTCAAGGGTCCACAATGGGCCCATAAATGTTTGGGCCCCTCCTGTTAACCCAACTGAAGCAAATTTCGGTGATGGGAACCCTGAGGGCCCTTTGCCCTGAGACATCTACATTTCATTCGCCAATATCAACACATAGGAGATACCTCAGAGGGCTACCACAACTAAGTAGGTCAAGGGTCCACAATGGGCCCAAAAATAATGGTCAGACCACTCCCGTGGACCCAACCGAAGCAAATTTCGGTGACGGGAACCCTGAGGGCCCTTTGCCCTCAGACCTTAAGGTTTCCTTATCTAATATCAATATAAAAGCGATACCTCGGAGGGCTAGCTCACCTAACTAGGTCAAGGGTCCACAATGGGCTCAAAAATGTTCAGACCACTCCCGTGGACCCAACTGAAGCAAATTTCGGTGACGGGAACCCTGAGGGGCCTTTGCCCTCAGACCTTAAGGTTTCCTTATCTAATATCAATATAAAAGCGATACCTCGGAGGGCTAGCTCACCTAACTAGGTCAAGGGTCCACAATGGGCTCAAAAATGTTCGGACCACTCCTGTGGACCCAACTGAAGCAATTTTCAGTGACTGGACCTACTGGGGCCCTTAGCCCTTGGACCTCAGGATTTCCCTAGCAAATGTCAACATAAAAGGGACACCTCAGAGGGCTAGCTCACCTAACTAGGTCAAGGGCCCACAATGGGCCCAAAAATGTTCGGACCACTCCTGTGGACCCAACTGAAGCAATATTCGGTGACTGGACCCACTGGGGCCCTTAGACCTTGGACCTCAAGATTTACTGATCCAATATCAATATAAAAGCGATACCTCAGAGGGCTAGCTCACCTAACTAGGTCAAGGGTCCACAATGGGCCCAAAAATGTTTGGACCACTCCTGTGGACCCAACTGAAGCAATATTTGGTGACTGGACCCACTGGGGCCCGTAGCCCTTGGACCTCAAGATTTCCTTTGCCAATATCAACATAAAAGATACACCTCAGAGGGCTAGCCCACATAATTAGGTCAAGGGTCCACAATGGGCCCATAAATGTTTGGTCCAGTCTGAGGTGTATCTTTTATGTTGATATTGGCAAAGGAAATCTTGAGGTCCAAGGGCTAAGGGCCCTAGTGGATCCCTGAAGAGG